>OU342836.1:2112045-3503483 GCA_910591585.2 Nysson spinosus | reverse complement strand
CACCTAATACTTATCAAGGATAAGCTATGGGAGGTAATTATAAAACCAGCACCAGCGATAACAGAAGACGCAGCAAAACGAGAAATATGGGAACAAAAGGATAACGAAGCACGTGCCACAATTGGTCTCTTGGTGGAAGACAACCAGCTTGTGCACATAAGAAAAACAAAAGGTGCACGCGAAGCCTGGGAGGCATTACAAAATTACCATCAAAAAGCTACGCTGTCCGGTAAGATATTTTTACTCAAACGGATATGTAGATTGACGTTGCCCGAACGTGATAATATGGAAGACCACATCGAAAAATCATTAGGCCTCGTAAATAAGTTATCAGCTCTCGGGGAGGAATTAAAGGACAATCTTGTAGCTGCAATGTTGCTAAGTAGTTTGCCTGAATCATACAATGCACTAATTACGGGTTTGGAGAGTAGACAGCAACACGACCTCACACTTGAGCTTGTAAAGGGAAAGCTAATCGACGAATACACACGCAGAAATTTGATCGTAACTTCGGAAGATACGGAGTCGGTAATGAAGGTATCTAAAAGCGTGAACGACCTTCAGACCCAGAAAATTTGTTTTTTCTGTAAAGGCAACGGGCATTTTAAACGGGATTGTACAAAATATCTGAGCTGGAAGGCTAGACAGGAAAAGGCAAACAAAGTTGCTCCGAGGCAGTCTCTATCGGAGGACACATGTTTTTCAGGCAAAGCATTTAGGGCATGCAAAAACTTAAAGGAAACCCGAAATGAAGTTTGTTTCAGCGGAAAGAAAGTTAAAGGCAAACAAGATGCGTGGATTGTGAACTCTGGAGCAACTAGCCACATGACACATAATAAAGAATTTTTTACAGAATTTGATTCATCAGTAACGGGACACGCATTGCTTGCCGACGAGGAGGACCTTGCGGAGGTACAGGGAAGGGGATCAGGGTACATACAATGTGTTCGCCACCCCTTCGATACTAGCCGAGAACACCTAATATTTATTTGCACGCCAGGTGTCGGATCAGAAAGGATGTTGGATTTATGAACGTCCGTGATTCGCGACGATCTCTCTTTTCTTAACGATCTCCGTAGATCGATAATACTCCGAATGTAATCTCACTGGGCCCGTGCCCGCGTATAATTCTCCTCCCGTGGTGGAAGAAAATGTCTCCGATTCGAATATTTGAAGCACCGTGGCTTCCGATAAAAACTCTTACGTGCGTCGTGGTTAGCAGTCGGCAGAAGAAGAAGGAATTTTCGCTCTGTCCCCCGGCAAGGTAATCAACGCAAAGGTCGAAAATGTATTGTACGTACCAAGTTTCGAATCGAACTTTCTCTCGGTAAAAAAGCTGACAAAGAATGGCTTGACGGTTTTATTTAATGACAAAAGCTGCGTGATTTCAAGAGACGGAGCAACAAAAGCGAAAGCAATTTTAACATCAGAACTGTATGAGCTCCAGACGGTTGGAAAGGCGTATACAACAAAAGCTACTGTGGACATTAAAAGGAAGGATCGCCATAACAGAAATTGTCAGCATACTTGGCACAAGAAATTTGGACACCGAAATCCAGAAGCAATTAAAGACCTGGCTGAGAAGGGACTCGCCACTGGAATAACTCTTACGGATTGCGGAAAACGAGAACTTTGCGAATGCTGCATAAAGGGAAAAATGGCACGTAAACCTTTTCCCAAGGAATCGAGCAAAAGGACGCAAACAATCCTGGATCTTGTGCATACCGATTTGTGCGGTCCAATGCAAACGACTACACCGGGCGGAAGGAGGTACGTCTTAACAATAATCGATGATCATAGCAGATACACGTACATATACCTCTTGAAACACAAATGGGAAGTACCTCAAGTCATTAAAGATTTTGTCGAAATGACAAAAACACAATTTCAGAGGAAACCAAAATGTGTTCGTTCGGATCGAGGAGGGGAATATGTGAATAACAACTTACAAACTTATCTTAGAAGAGAAGGCATTAAAGTCCAATATACAGCTGCATATTCTCCTCAACAGAATGGAATTGCCGAAAGGAAGAACCGATCTCTAATGGAAATGGCCAGATGTATGCTAATTGACGCAGACTTAAATAAAAAATACTGGGGTGAAGCAATAAACACAGCAAACTACCTCCAGAACAGACTACCCTCCAAGCCAATAATCAAGACACCGTTCGAACTATGGAACTCAAGAGTACCAGACGTACAAAACTTACAGGTTTTTGGATGTAAGGCATATGCACATATACCGGACATGAAACGAAGAAAACTAGACGAAAAGGCGATGGAATTCACGTTTGTGGGCTATTCGGAAGAGTCAAAAGCCTTCCGATTACTCAATAAGGAAACTGACACAATAAAAATTAGTCGAGACGTCATTTTTGCTGATGACGAGGATGGAGACATACAGTTAAATAAACAAATGCATCAAAATTCAGTTCTCATGCCATTAAAAACTGTTGCGAATAGTATTGGAGACGAGGCAGATATTGACAGCAAGCAGACAACCCCGAACACGG
This sequence comes from Nysson spinosus, assembly GCA_910591585.2. Classification (NCBI taxonomy): domain Eukaryota; kingdom Metazoa; phylum Arthropoda; class Insecta; order Hymenoptera; family Crabronidae; genus Nysson; species Nysson spinosus. The sequence continues at coordinate 3,500,970 of OU342836.1, read as the reverse complement.
AGGTGGAAGAGGACGAATTTGAATCAGCCTCAGAAGGCGAAGAACAGCAGGATCATCAAATACAGGGACCAAACTATAGAAGGTCTGAAAGAACAAACAAAGGTGTGCCACCAAACAGATATAGAGCTATTTTGAAGTCAGTGATTGATGCTGAAAGTGAACCAAGGGACATAAAGGAAGCACTGAGCGGCACTGATAGAGATCTTTGGAAAAGGGCGATGGATGAGGAAATTGCTTCCCTAATAAGTAACAACACCTGGGAAATTGTACCAGCGCCTAAAGAAGGTAATACAATTACTTGCAAATGGGTTTTTAAAATTAAACGGAATGCCGAAGGAGGCATAGACAGATACAAGGCAAGACTAGTTGCTCGCGGTTTTTCTCAAAAATACGCTACAGATTATGACGAAGTCTTTGCGCCTGTTGTCCGTCAGACTACTTTCAGGACTCTATTGACAATTGCAAGCAAAGAAAAAATTATTGTAAAGCATTATGATGCAAAAACGGCGTTTCTTAATGGAACACTAACAGAAATCATATACATGAAACAACCAGATGGATATGTGATTCCAGGAAACGAAGATAAGTTATGTAAATTAAATAAAAGCGTTTACGGACTCAAACAGGCAGCAAGAGTATGGAATGATCATTTAGACCAAATCCTTAAAAGATATAATTTTCATGAGAACCAGGCAGACCCTTGTCTATACAGAAAGATAGAAGGAGAGAAATTAATATTCCTTATTGTGTATGTGGACGATTTTTTGATTGCTGCTTAGCGTAGGACATATAGAAGAAGAGGCTTCCCTTCTATGCAAACATTTTCACTTGAAGGATCTCGGACTCTTACAGCAATACTTGGGGGTTCAAGTGAAAAAGGAGGGGAATTCCTATTCTATTTCCCAACCAAAATACATTGAAAAGATTTTAAACAAATTTGGATTACAGGACGCAAAACACTCGAACATACCTTTGGATCCGGGATATGTAAAAATGCAAAACACTGAAAACCCAATGGAGGAAAGTGACAAGTACATGTGACAGTGACAAGTAACACTAATAGGGGCACTAATGTACGTGGCTGTCAACACTCGACCGGATATCGCAGCAAGTATAAGCATTCTGAGCCAACACAATAAGACACCAACAACGATCGATTGGACGGAGGCAAAAAGAGTTGCTCGCTACTTGAAAGGAACAAAAGATGCAAAACTTAAGCTCGGAGAACAGGATACGGCTAAGGATTAATAGGATTTGCGGATGCGGACTGGGCAGAAAATAGTTGCAACAGAAAATCAAATAGTGGATATCTGTACCAACTATACGGGCATGCAGAAAACAGATATGCGTTGCTCTATCTTCCACGGAGGCTGAATATATTGCATTGGCGGATGCATGCCAAGAAGGAATTTGGATACGACGTCTACTACAGGACATGGAATACAAACAGCCGGACCCAATAGTTGTTTTTGAAGATAACCAAAGCTGCCTAAAACTAATTTACAATAAAAAATTCAGTAACCGGACCAAGCATATAGACACAAAATACCACTTCGTCAAGGACTTAAGAGACCAGGGAATCGTGGTGTACAAATACTGCCCAACAGACCAAATGATTGCAGATTTGTTCAAAAAACCCTTAAATAAAATAAAGCTTAAATTAATGTTTCAGCAATGTGGATTATCCATATAATGACACCAGAAATATCGTTGAGGAGGGGTGTTGGGATTCAACGATGTTGGAGTATCGCGAGCCGACGGTGTTTTGTCTTCTGAGCTGTTGCCATCCGGGCTTGGAGCCCGGGTCTCCAGTAGTCCGCAGTAAACCCCCGTCTTGTGCACATATCAAATATATTACTCTTACACCATATATTGTCTTTATTCTTTACCAACACTTTTGCAAATCCTGTACACGTTATCTCTGATCGAGGAACCGCGTTTCCTTGCAGGAATTTGCAGAATATTGTAAAGAAGAGGGCATTAAGCAACCATGATTACGGCGGGCCTACCACGGGCACATGGGCAAGTCGAGAGACTTATTCGCACGATCATACCCAACTAACAAAGCTGCCTATGGAAGATCCCACAAAGTGGTACCGCCATGTGAGTCAGCTGCAAAATACGTTGAACTCAATGTTCCAACAAAGTATCGATAAGAGCCCATTCGAACTTCTTCTGAGTTAAGATGCGTTCCAAGGAAGACCTTAAATTGAAGGAGAAGTTTGAACAAGCATTTCGTGAACAATTTGACGAAGGCCGTGCTACTCTCAGAGAACAGGCGAAGATACAAATCCTCAAAAGTCAAGAAGAATATCGTAAAACGTATAATTCAAGACACAGGGAAGCTCGTAAATATAAAGTAGAAGATTTAGTCGCAATCAGACGTACTCAAATGTGTTCTGGCAGAAAATTGAGAGCTAAGTATTTTGATCCTTACCGCGTAGAGACTTTTAAATACAACGACACGTATGATGTAAAGCGCGTAATGTATGGCGAAGGGCCAAACGAAACCAGTGCTTGTGCCGAGTACATGAAGCCGTGGCCAGCTTTTGCTACAAGTTTGTAGTGGATGGTACACATCCTCCGCCGAGAAACAAGTGCCTGCGGACGCGTAGCGTGAGGTGAGACCTCGTGTGCAACGGTCACTTCTTGTACAGCGTTTAACGTGTACGGACGTATTATTTCTTAAATATATTATCCCCCACTTTTATTCTATTTTGCGGTATCGGATATATAAATCCTACAATATTGTAAGTCAAAACCAAATTTAAATCTTTAATAACTAAAATCTTCTAAAGTCAAGATTTGAAGATCAATCTACACGAAACAAATAAGACTTGCACATATTAAAAGTTTTATGTTTTATTATAATACGTATATATTTGGTTTAACCTTTACCTAGATTTCAGATTAAATATCTTTTCATTCAAACTGCTACGAGAACGTAGCTACGAATCCCAACTAAACCCATCTAAAACCTAGTGTTCGCCTCTATAGCACATACAGACAGTTCCACTATCCTTAGTAATAATATCGTATCGACACAGCTCACACGGGATTGCTTACGCTAGCCCAATTGCACTTCCATTAGTGAGTGTACCACGTTCAGAATCTTTCAATGACACCCTGTTCAGCACAGCCTCTTCAGGTTCGTTCATTGAACCATTTACTCTCCTATGGCACCTCGTACGCACACTGCGGCTAGCTCACGAAAAATCTCCAACGAAACCAAAATTATCCAACAGAACCGAGAAAATTATAAGCATAACCTCAACCACGCACATATACGCCCATTTAGAGTCGTCCATGGCGCACGTTCCTTCCTTCGACTCTGGGATAACCCCGTACCGACGAGGTCGAGCGCGCGCCACCGTAGAAAACTGGTGACAGCGGTGGAATACTGACAATTTTAATAGTTTTTAATATTCTCAATAATTTTCGTAGCACTTTACTTTGAATTACACAAAAATACACCTAACCAGTTCAAGAACATTAGAAACTATTAGGGGTATGCAAAAGTTTCCATCGTTTCCGCATAGGTGGCAACTTATCTCTTTTATGAAAACATTGCGATGTGTTTTGGTTTTTTTATGCTACAGTTAGTTGACCTATATGAGAAGCGATTGTTATCAAAGGCATTTCCAGTTTAATATTCACGGTTTTTGTAGTTTGAAAATGGAAAGTGATAAGAAGCATATTCGTCACTGCATGCTTTTCTTGTTTAATCAAAGGAAAACAGCTTCTGAAACGACGCGAATCATTTTTGAGACATATGGTGAGGGCACGGTAGCTGAAAGTTCATGTCGTGAATGGTTTCGGCGTTTCAAAAATGGCGACTTCGATGTGAATGATAAAGAACGATCTGGACGACCGCGGGAAATGAAATGTGAAGATTTGGATGATTTACTGCAGCAAGATCCAACTCAATCAAGAGTACCATAATTCGACGGTTACACGAAATGGGTAAAATTAACAAAGAGGGAAAATGGGTTCCGCATGAACTTTCCGAAAACGCCATCGCCAATAGACTCACCACTTGCCTTTCGCTGCTCATTCGGCACAAAGAAAAATCTTTTTTGCACCGAATCGTCACTGGAGGTGAGAAATGGGTTTACTTCAACAATCCTAATCGCAAAAGGTCGTGGGTAAGTCCCGGCGAAAGCACTGTGAAGCAGCCAAAACGAAACATTCATGGTCACAAGGTACTCCTTTGTATTTGGTGGGACATGCGGGGAGTTTTGTTTTATGAATTGCTACAGCCAGGTCAGACTGTTACTGGAAACCTATACAGTCGACAACTGAAGCAACTGAATGACGAGCTGATCGCAAAACAGCCGCAATTTGCGTCAAAACGAAGCTGCCTGATCGCCAAACATGGCGAACTGCCTGAACGGTGGCAGAAAGTGATAGATCATGATGGGAAATACTTTGATTAAAAAATATTATATTATGTTCAAGATATTTATAAATAAAATTGCTATGAAAACGATGGAAACTTTTGCATACCCTTAATAAAACGTGACACAAACTAATTCGACATTTTCCTAATCACGTTCGATGGACATAAGCGGTCTGTCGTTATATTTAGCTTTATTAACCAGACAAAACTGCGTTCAGAATGCAGCCGCTCGTATTCACATATTTTACGGGGAATATCTTTCAGTCTCAGTGTTCGCACAAGTCGTACAGAATGGTTTAGCGATAATCCCTAAAGAAACAGAATCTTTATAGCTTTCCATAGTTATTCTGTAACATCACGTGGCAGTGTCGTTGTGGGATGGTGAGATCGTAGGACTCTCGATCTCTCGATCTTCACTACTCTTGATCGTACCGTATACCAGAATCTGCTTCTACTCGTGATCGTACCGTGGAACAGACCGAATCTGGTAATCTTGCTTTCGTATCATATACCAGAATCTGCTTCTTTCTGTATTGTACCATACTTTGTAATTTATATTCATTTGAGTGTTTGTGAATCAATCTGAATTATTACTATTTGAGCGAGGATCTGGCCAGAGAAGGATAGAGGTTGCATAATCGCCTAAAATGGATCACTTCTATATTGTATGTAGGTATGTGTGACGAGAGAGTTTTGTTTGTTGAGCACGATACATGAGACAGGTATCACTTCTAGACTATTTATATTAATAAACTTATGTATTTCACTGCCAATACTACTGGACCTGACTCAATTTAGTCGAGTAACTCCAAATCCACACATGATTATCCTATATATTTGGAAAACTGTTGAAGATACGATCCGTCGGTGATTGTAGCGGTGCATCGTTACCGATCGCAGCACGACGGTCCTTTGTCATTTGCCTTTTGTTTTATATTAGTCTTCTCTTCCGATCGTTCGACACGTGTGTTACCTCGTATTCCTTAAACAGATATTTCTATCACAACCACTAATCTCTAATAGGTTATGGGCCCAGATCATCGCGAAGTGCATGGAAAATAGCGGAGAATAAAAAGAGTTTAATTCAACCCCGTGTTCGGTATAAAAACGTTCGAGAACGTGTAAAAGACTGATCGAGTCACAATGGCGTCCAGTTCGGTGCGAATCGAGTTATTAAGCAGGAATAACTACGACACATGGCGAATCCAAATGCAGGCGTTGTTGTTTAAAAACGACGAATGGGAATACGCAAGCGGAAGGATACCGAAACCCATGATAATCCCGGGAGATGCCGATTCAGCGGAAAAGGCGAGACGATGGGAAATCGAGGATGGAAAAGTGCGCGCGGATATCATCCTTGCGATTAAACCATCGGAGCTGAAACAAGTAAAAGATTGTAATACTTCACATGAGTTGTGGACGAAATTGCAAAAAGTGTTTCAATGGTCGAGACCGGCAAGAAAAGCGACGCTCATCAAACAGTTGGCATACCATCACATGAGTGGAGGTGACGACGTGCACGAGCACATTGTAAGATTTTTCGATACGGTAGATAGGCTCGAAGAAATGGAAGTAGACATTAATAGTGATTTGTTATCGGTGATGTTGCTGCACAGTCTTCCCGCATCCTTCGATAATTTCCGGTGCGCAATAGAATCTCGCGATACCTTACCCACACCAGAAACCCTACGAATTAAAAGTCTGGAGGAAAGTGAGGCTAGAAAGCACCAAGGTCGAGATGGCACGACAAGTGCGATGTTCGTGAAAAAGAGGTTTGAGAGGGGGAAGGGCGCGACGAAAAGGACGGAGTATCCAAAAGTGCAACAACAAAAGGACAAATTTAAATACAAGTGCTTCCGGTGTCGAAAGCTTGGACATAAAGCCGCCGAATGCACGGAAACCATGCGAAATTCGGACGACGCGAATACAGCGAACGGTGTGAGTTTGTGCGCGGTCGCGAACAGTTCGAGTGACGTTAAAGTTTTTCGGGCCGAAGACATGAAAGATAAAGTGTGGTGCTTGGACAGTGGGTGCACGGCGCACATGTGTGGTGACGCTAATTAATTCGAGAACATTCGCAAATCCGTGGTCGGAAGAGTGAATCTCGCGAGCAACGCGTGTGCGGAAATTAAAGATAAAGGAGTCGTTAGTCTGGAAGCCAACGTCAACGGTATGACGAAGATGGTGAGACTAAACGAGACTCTTCACGTGCCCGACCTACGGACAAATCTTCTTTCGGTCGGAAAAATCTGTGATAAGGGACATTCAGTGATTTTCGATGACGGTGGCGCGACGGTCATGGACGCGAAGAAAAAGACGATCGTGAGAGCCGAACGAGAACGCGGCGGTCTCTACGTCCTGAATACCGCGGAACAAAAAGTCGACACAAGAGCCGCTCGCGACGACGATTCCCGAAGAAAGCCGAAATCGATCGAAGTTTGGCATAAAAAAATGGGTCACCTGAATTATCGAGACCTTACCCGGTGTTTTCGAGACGGAACAGTCACGGGATTAAATTTAGAATCGGATGCGAACGACATATTCTGCGAAATCTGTGCAAAGGGGAAAATGGTTCGGTCGGCATTCCCGAAGGCATCCGAACGGAAGACGACTGTACTCGAGATAGTTCACACCGACGTATGTGGTCCGGTTCGAACCACGTCAATGGGAGGTTCGAAGTATTTTACCATATTTATCGATGACGCATCGAGGTGGTGTGAAGTGCGTTTTCTGCGAAACAAGAGCGACGTTTTCCAAGCATTTAACGATTACAAAGCCTTCGTGGAAAACCAAACGGGGAGAAGAATAAAGTTCTTACAGTCCGACAACGGGAAAGAATACTGCAACGAAAAATTCGATACGTTCTTAAGGGAGAACGGAATTGGTAGACGACTCACAGTGTCACACACGCCACAACAGAACGGCGTTGTAGAGCGAAAGAATAGAACACTTCTCGACATGGCCCGTTGTTTGATGCTGCAGTCTTCGGTACCATCATCGCTCTGGGCAGAGGCGATTAACACGGCAAATTTCATACGAAATAGATGCCCTACCAATCATCTTGAAGGAAACACGCCTTATGAGGTATGGAAAGAAAAAATTCCGAATGTCGGACATTTCCAGGAGTTCGGATGTGAGGTAATCACCTTAAGGAGAGAGCCCGGAAAAGGAAAATTTGAACCGCGATCGAGAAAAGGAGTATTCGTAGGCTATTCGGAGACATCCAAGGCTTATCGTATTTGGCTGCCGAATGACTGAAAGGTAGAAGTTCCATGCTCAGGATTCCTCTGTTGGAATTGTGGAGCGAATGGACACGACGGAAAATTCTGTAGGAAAAGATCTCAGTCACCCCGATCAAGTTTCAACGAACCATCGAAGTCTTTAAACTACGATCGCGCTCACCGTGAGAATCGCGAAGGAGGAAGAATGCTCATCAAGGAAGCACCAAGCCCGAGGATCCAAGCTAAAGTCCCTGAATTGGAAACCGGAATAGGCGAATTCATTACAGACAGAGGAGACTTAACTAATTTAATCGCACGCAGCAAATTAAACGAAGAGAATCACCAAGATGCAAAACCTCATTGACACCAATCATTGAAATCCAGAAGAGCAACAGCACCTATTCGCGATCATAGAAGAATTCCGGGAAATATTTTTTCTACTAGGAAATAAACTAGGAAAGGCCTCCGAATTCAACCATACTATTCAGACGGGCGATGATATTCCCATCAACACACGACAGTACAGATACCCGATTGTTCATCAGAAGGAAATCCAACGACGAATTAATGCCATGCTCTCTCAAGTAACTGTTGTGTATGGAGCGTCTGCCTCCGATTGTAAGTCGAAGTACAGGGTGCGCCGTCTCAATCGGGTCAATGGAACTATTGAATAACTTTGACAATTGACAACCGATCGGCGTCACCAAAAACGTTTTGGAAACATCAGTTCAGTACAATTTCAGTCATGTATCATTATACACCGAAAGAACGCGCCGAAATAGTGGCGCTTTACATTGAAAATAATTGCTCAGTGGTGTTAACTCAGCGTGCATATCGTCGAAAATATCGTGACCGTCAATATCGCGATATTGACTGGCCACCAAGATCTCCGGATTTGACTTCACCGGACTTTTTTTGTGGGGATTTTTGAAGAGTAAAGTTTATGTCAACAAGCCAAAGACCATCGAAGAGCTCAAAGTCAACATTTGAGCCGAAATGGCAGCGATATCGCCCGAGACGCTGGCCAATGTGATGGAAAATGCCAGAAAAAGAGCTCACTTATGTCTCACCAATAAGGGCGGCCATTTAATTGATATTGTTTTCGGAAACTAGTTGAGATAAATTGTAAAAGAGCAAGCTTAATAAAACAACAGAACTTTTTGAAATCTATTGAGAATTGTCAACGTTATTCAATAGTTCCATTGACCAGATTAAGACGGCGCACCCTGTACATATATCGTTGGAAGATACACTCTTGGTTAAAGAAGTTACTGCCTCTCCCTTTCCGAATATCGTCTTGAATAGGCCAGGGTCCTGTGAGTGTTCAGGATACTCCTCGCGATCCGCCAAAAGATTTTTGCTGACTGATTAACTGTGAGGTTTTTTCGCAAGTGTTGTTTTTTGAACACGTCGTCGCTCGGTCGAAGCATTCGTCGAAATGTTTGCGAATCGAGATCTTCGGTGGCTTCAGGCGGCGCTCTCCTAAGAGGCGTGGACCGTGTCGGGCAGGGTTACGGACTAAGGTGGCGATCGGTTACATACTGGACTGAACTGGTGAATGGGAAAATGGGTGCCTTTATATATGGTTTGGAATTGGATGGAACAATGGAAAATTCGGGGGAGGTGAGAAAACTACAGGTGAATTGGGTAATCGGATTGATGCAACCTGTGAGGGGTCGTCGTTCGAAGCCGCCGAATCTATCTACAGCTGATGTATCTAAATCAAATAGATTTCAACTTTTTCGCGTGTCTGTTATCAAGACCTATGACCGCTTTTCTGGTCGCGAGGCAGTGAGGCATGCGTAACAGTGTATATAGACGACACAGTAGTCTACCCCTCTTCACTTCAAAAACATGAAATCAAAGTTCGAAAATTGTTTAACAGGCTTAAAGAAAACGGACTCACCTTACAACCAAACAAATGCCAAGTATTAAGGAAAGGGGTCAACTAGCTTCGACACATTATTTGATCTGACGGAGTTATACCAGCTCCCGCAAGACTCTCCGCAATACAAAATTTCGCAATTCCCAAATCGCAAAAAGGCATACAACAATTTCTTGGACTAGCAGGATACGACAGAAGTTTCAACAAGAACTTTTCGAAAAAGTCAAAACCACTAGCAAATCTGTTAGGAAAGGAGATTCGCCTTAACTAGACAGAAGATCAACAAAGAAGCTTTGAACAATTAAGAGAAGAATTATGTCAACAACCCATACTACAGTACTCAGATTTTAATCAATCATTCATAGTTAAAACCCACGCAGTAGAATACGCAATTGAAGCCCTCTTGAGCCAAGGCACTATACAGGGTGAGTCAATAACTATGATCACCTCAAATAACTTGTTTTCTATTGATCGTATCAAAAATGTTTATAACGCATTTTGTTGTATTTCGAGCGCTCCATCAGATGAATGCAATTTCATTTTTGAGAATTTTGTATTTTCCGAAATCTCAAGGTCACCTTGAGTTTTTTATAAGTCAATGTGCTTTTTTTTACTGGTATCATGTAGCCGATGAAGAGCTGAATCGAACGACCTATAAGAAGATGACCATAATTTGACCTTGAACCTCAAAATTAGGCCGTATGATTTGTCCATTTTTTATCGAAAGGACATTAAATGTTCAAAAATACGTAGTATTTCTAAAGGAAACCTTGCATCCATTGTTGGATGAAGTTTCATTGAATGTTCGCCGAAGAATGTGGCACCAACAGGGCGGCTATCCCGCTCATTATGCGTTAATTTCGAGGCGGGCTGTTCAAAAATTGTTTCCCAATCGATGGATTGGTCGAAATGAAGGTCATATTATTATAGGTCGTTGGATTGAGCTCTTCATCGGCTACATGATACTAGTAAAAAAAAGGCACATTGACCTATAAAAAACTCAAGGTGACCTTGAGATTTAGGAAAATATAAAATTTTCAAAAATGTAATTGAGTCCATCTGATGGAGCGCTCGAAATACAACAAAATGCGTTATAAACATTTTTGATACGATCAATAGAAAACAAGTTATTTGAGGTGATCATAGTTATTGACTCACCCTGTATAAGATATACCAATTGCAGCCGAAAGAAACTATTTCGCTACCAAAATGAATGCCTCGCCACGATTTACACAGTAAACCACTTCAGACCATACATATACGGACAAAAGTTTACCCTGGTCATAGACCATCGAACTTTGGTGTTTTTACACTCCGTGAAGGACGCAATGAGAAAGTATGTAAGAATGCAAATGAAATCTAATAATATATCCTTGCTTATTTTCAAACATACTTTTTGCTTGTAGAACATGGGAAGAAGATTTAGTGGTCTGTGAAACTGGAAAAATGTCAATAGAAAATAAACTTACGGATGGAGGGAACCAGTTGGAATCACTGGAAGGTAGAGAAGAATGTAATTCAACTTGCGCAAAGGGGGATAACACGTCAAATGAGCGGGAAATGGATAGTGCTGTCACTATGATCGTTGCCTCAAAAGTTGGGAAGCAAACTGAAGAAAACAAGAACGATGAAAATGAATTAGTGCCTGTACTTGGAGCAATTATCATAATTTTCATCACATTAAACTTCAGTCTTTGAACGCATGAGAATGAAATCTTCTGGATTGCATTTCTTGGAGGACAAGGTAGCATCTGCGTACTTACCAATTAAATCACATGGAATCTTAGCATTCAGGGAACGCTTAGGAAAAAGACGAGCGGCTGTAAAGTTGGGTTCATCTGTTCTAGCCAAGAAACTGAGAATTCATGACACAACGAAAAGCAGTCCCAGTGTAAAGATCAGTCCTATATATAGTACCTGTTTATGCATTGCAACTGAAGGGATTTATAATTAAGGTTTTTATTTACCTGCATTGTTCTAACCACTTATGCGGGAAGGACATGCTACATCAATTAATACCACCTTCTAATGCAAAAATAACTGTGTAGCGTGTCAACAAAAATCCCGTTCATGTTGATACTCTGTTTATCTCATATGCAAACAAGTGCTTTCATTGCGAACATTTTTTACTTTTACGTACATTGATGCGGACATGGAAACGAGTGTGGAGGTGAAGGAAAAAAGTGACGATCGGGACACGGGAGAGGCAAGCGAAAAGAGAAGTTAGGCAGTTAGCGCCTGGCAGTCGGAGAGTGCGGCACGAGAATAATTGTTCCTAATAAATAGCCATAATACGCTTGATCTTCCCTCTCTTACAATTCCACCATTGAATTATAGCGAAGTCTGTCAAGTGTCAATCAATTCCTAATTCTAGTGGTTAATAAAATTGGTAATTTACAATCATGTAAATCACAGATGCATGGAAGAAGTAACATTAGATATAATAGTTTCGGAAGACACTCAAAGTATGATCACTTTCCCACTCCTATTCCAAAAAGGAACCGAGGAATAAATGCCCTAGGACTGTATATGTGTGGGATTGATGAAGAATGCATGAGTGGACTGTAGGAAATAATAAGAACGCATGAGCGCAGTGTACAATGGTCGACGCGTCCATCTTTTGTTTAGCGTCGGTTAGGCGCGTGTGTGTGTGACAGAGAGACAAACGAAGAAGGCGTCTTCAAGGAAAAGATCAGTGGAAAAGCAGCAGTCAAAAAGTTTGCAGCATTTATATTACGTTCTGCATCTGTACATTTAATTATTCTCTATACTTTTTCCAACAAAAACTACAACTTTGGGGGCTCGTCCGGGATACTGGCAATCGGAATCCAAGTATTGAAAATTCCGATACGTGAAATTGATTTACGCCGGTCATTTATTTGGGGATATTAAGTGCATTGCAAGGAGTGGTAAAATGTTTGACAAGCAAGTACGAAAGTGTCGTCGCAGAGGTCCCTGAAGCAAAACACGTCCGAAGGATGAAACTCGTCGAGTTGAGGACGGAGCTCAAAATCCGAAAATTAAAGGCATCTGGTAATAAAGAAGAATTACAGCGTCGTCTGAAGGCGGCTCGAAAACTAGTAAAAGAAAAGGCCCCAGAAGACGATGAAGAACTCGAAAAAAATAACGGCGAGGTAAACGCTGAAGAAGAACACGACGTACACATTAGCGACGTCTCGCAAGATGGTGTCGAAGATGACGATGCAGTTCTCGATACACGGATTAGACGGTTGAGACGCAAATCTCAGACATATTATATTTGGCCACATTTAAGGACGTCGAGGAGTCGATGATGTTATTTAGCAGCGATGATAATTTGAACATTCGACGATGGGTCAGTGAGTTCAAAGGGACGGCAGATCTTTGCAAATGGACAGATGCACAGAAAATTATGTACTGTAAGAGGGTATTGCGGGGTTCGGCGCAGTTGTTCGTTAATTTCGAAAAATGCGGTAAGACTTGGCGAAAACTTAACAAGGCGCTGAACGAGGAATTCTCGCAAAAAGTCAGTAGTCACAGGGTACATAAAGCGCTTTCGCAAAGGAAGAAGCAAGCCACCGAATCATACCAAAAATACATCTATAAAATGCTCGAAATCGCTGCACAGGCAAATGTGGAAACGTACTCCATTATAAAATATATAATCCAAGGAATACAAGACGAGGAAGCAAATAAAGCGATCTTATATGGCGTAAAGAGTATAAGAGAGCTGAAACAAAGATGCGTCTATTACGAAGAGATGAGGATAGCTGCCGAGTGAGCACAGTTATAGAGTATAAAGGAATAAAACAAAATACATAGATTAATCCAAAGGAATAAACTGGAATCGATCTGACCTCGCCTCCAATATACCATAGATTCAACAGGCTATGAGCCCAGGATCGCAAAGTAACTGGTAATAGTCAATTTATGACTCCGTGTGAAAAAGAGGTTACTAGAGCACGTGTTGGAACTTTTAGTTCACTCTATAAAGTATAAATTATAAAGCCACGTGTACCAAAGGATCAGCCATGGATCAAGAATTGTACCGACTTAATAAGTTGAAAGGCGCCGAAGACTGGAATGTATGGAAATTCCAAATGAAAATAATTCTCAAAACAATAGAAGCTTTCGAGATAGTAACTGGTAAAAATGTAGAACCAAAAAGGATAGTGTGTACAGATGCTGCAGCGGCTCCTGCGTTAGACAATAAAATAGAAAATTGGGAAAGAACGGATCGTTTAGCACAAAGGTACATCGCGACGAGCGTATCAGAAGAGGCATTACTTCAGATATTAAACTGCGATACTTCGCGCGAAGTGTGGGAAATTGCTCAGCGTATATGAGCAGAAGACTGAGACGAGTGTACATATGTTCCAACAACAATTTTATAATTTAAATAAGGAATCGACTGAATGTATAGCAACGTACATATCGAGTGTGGAAGATATAAACCACAAACTGAAGGCATTCGGGCAACAAATTTCAGATTCAATGGTGATAACGAAAATATTAATGACCTTGCCCACGCAGTACACACACTTCGCCACTGCCTGGGAATCAACTGGTGAGCAGTTACGTACGCTAAACAATTTGACGGCCAGACTAATCATGAAAGAAAAGCGCACAATGGCAAAAGAGGATGAGACTCAGGGTGCGTTGGCCGCACAAAAACAACTACGAACAACAAGCATATACATAAAAGGGAAGGTCAACAAGACAGGAAGAGAGTTGGAACGTGCAACTATTGTAAAAAGCCGGGACAAAACAAAACCGGAGAAAAGAAGCGTGTCCTACAGAACCAAAACCAGAGGTGATGCACTGATTAGGCAGCAGCTAGCATCAAAGAACAACGAGTCATTGGCTAATAAACTATGAGCAATTTAAAGAACTAAAATGGATTAAAGTAGGGAACGGTTACTTGATACCTGCCCTGGGAAAGGGTGGCATAAATATAAAGACCTGGGTAGAAAAGCACTGGACGGAGAGGTATTTAGCAAACGTGTTATATATACCTGGCATACAATTAAATCTATTTCCAGCTGCTGCAGCAATCGAAAGTGGATGCAAGCTCACGTTTGAAGGGAACTACTGTCACATAATCAACGGTCAGGGAATTATTGTTGCAGTGGGAACAAAACAAAATGGCTCTGCGGAGCGGGAAAACAGAACAATCATGGAAGCTGCTCGCACTATGCTACATGCAAAGGACATGGACAAATGTTTCTGGGCTGAGGCAGTAAACATGGCTGTATATGTACTAAATAGCACCTGCAGGTACCAGCAGCATAAAGAACAAAACGCCATGGGAATTATGGCATAAGAAGGAACCCAGGATAGAACACTTAAGAGTGTTTGGGACGAACGTGATGATTCATATTTCAAAAGGGAAAAGGCAAAAATTAGACAGAAAAGCAAAAAAAGGGATCTTATTGGATCTAGTGAAGAAATAAAAGGATACAAGATCTGGGTAAAAAGTGAGCAAAGAACTGAATATTCAAGAAATGTGATATTTGAAAATGAATTAGAGGAAACAAAAAACCAAACGTCAAATGAAACAAAAAAGGAATACGCAATAATAAAACAAGAAAAGGAGACATATCCCCAAAGTGAACAAAGAGAAGATTGTAGTAGACGGACAAGAAGATAAAAGGGTCTAGCCGGTTAAGGGGGTCAAAAGTGCCCCTAAACCAAATTGGACTTGCGATGGGTCATTCGATAGCTAACGAAAGAAAAACAATGTATGCCAGGTTTCAACTTTCTATCTCAACTGGGAGGGTAGTAAAGGGCAAAAAAGCAAAAATCACGTTTTGGGTCAATTCCTTCCAACTGAGTGCATGAAAAATTTTGAAAAAAATCAGTGACACGTCAGTTAGCGATGTACATATTATTGAATTTTTTCAGATTTTTATGTTGCAAATCCAAGCTGTGAAATATAAAAAACGTAAAAAAATGCCGATTTTGTATTGGAGGAGTTGCAGAACTATAATTATATTATTTCAGTAAGTAGGTATTAGTGATATGTGTTATTAGAGCCTAGAGCGTACAAAATATTTTCAAGTGGTGCGATGGTCCCGTGGCAAAGTGTCAAGCTGTTGAAACGCTGCGGACTTTTTTTGTAGGTTCGCATCCCACTTAGGTTAATTTGTTTTGCATTACATTTTCTTAACTTCTAACTACATAACAACCGAACTATATCAATATCTGTACAGGAAAGAAACAGAGACTATCCTGAACTACCTGGAATCTCTCCCTGAAGCTCAAAGCAACCTGAGATAACCACTGATGACGACCTGGAGCAGACGCGAGATCGGCCCTTGAACTTGAACACCGATGGTTGCCACAAGGCCCTGGCCACCCCCTCCCCATTACGGGACCTGTTTCCCATCACGACTATAACTAGTCCAACACCATGGACAGCAGCCCCAAAACCATAAGCAGCCTCTTTTTTCACAAATCCAATAACTTTTGAAAGTACATTTTCTGCAATAGCACATCATTTGAGCTTCAGTATTCTTTTATCTCAATTTTGTTTTCTAAAACATTTCCGATTGTTTGTATTTTGTAGCATTTTTTGACCCCTTTTCTTTTGTTATGCATACCACTTAGCTATAAATTAGTTTAGTTCACGCTAGCTTAAGTACACTCACTTCACACAAGCCACGCACACTTTCGCCCGTATATGCATTCTTGACCTCAACGTGTATCGAAGCATTATGATTTCATGATGTTCCATCTAAAGGGGGTAGATGTTACGGATGCCGACATCCAGAATTTTAAACGTTACGTCAACGGAGTCAGGAATAAATACACCCATTATCTCTAGCTCTGCTACGATTAGGAAGCCACGCGCGCGTTCACCCGAATTCGGAGAATCCTGAATTTTCTTCGTACTGATGTCCACGAGCCACGATTTTGTTACGTACATTCCGTGATCTGGTTGATATAAAAACGCCGTGCGGCGTAAAAACTTCAGGACTAGATCTTAACCACCACGCGGAACGTGCGCAGGTAGATAGAAGAGGTTTCATTAGTGACAAAATACTTAGGTATTCTTCAATGAATTTCATAACCATACAGGGATCATTTTCGAAATTGCGAGTCTCGACCCTGTTAGGCGTTTATCCAACTCGAGTTCCAGCTGGGCGAACGAAAGAAACCCAACAAAAAACCAACTCATATTGTAAGTCAAAACCACAGCTAAATCTTTAATAACCAAATTCTTGTAAAGTCAAGTTTTTTAAGAACAGGGTTAAATATCGTTTCATTCATACTGCTACAACAACCCATCAACGAATCGCAACAATATTCCTCAGCCGCTCGGGGAATATTAAATTAAATATTAAGTCATATAGAACCTAAACACACCTAAAACCTAGTGTTCGCCTCTGTAGCACATACAGACAGTTTCATTATGCTTAGTATAAACACCGTATCGACACAGCTCATACGGGATTGTTTACGCTAGCCTAATTGAACTTTAGTGAGAAACTCTACTACGTACAGAATCCTTCACTGCTAGTCAACTGTGCGTTTAATAACAGCTTGTTAAGCACAGCCTGTTCAGGTTCGTTCATTGAACCATTGACTCCCCTGTGGCACCCCGTACGCACACTGTGGCTAGCTCACGGAAGAACTCCAACCAAACCAAAAATCATCCAACAGAACCGAGAAATAATAACTACAACCTCGTCCACGCACCTATAATTTTCACATAGGCCCATTTCGGCTTGCCTGTAGCACGCGTTCCCTCCTTCGATCCTGCGATAACCACGTACAGATGAGGTCGAGCGCGCAGCACCATGACAACTATAAACTTGTCTTTTAATGCCCTTGTCGTTTTCGCATCATATAAGATGATGGTTTTTCGTATTTTTCATCTTGTACGCCGCCAATGATATATTGCCGCTGCCTTTTCAACCCTCGCTTGCGATGCAATCTCCAACCTCGTGTAAATATATTCGTGGAAACATTCATCGGATGTCTTCTTTCCTCTTGACAATTGTTCGTGCACATCGTAACTATTGACTCTGTACGCGAATTCTGCTTTTAATGTGTTCTTCAGTGTCACCCACGTTTTCACGCAACGTTCATAGTTCACGAATATTTTCGCGGAACCTCGATTTTTTGCGTATATCGTTTTTGTGTATCAGTCCATTCGCATAATTCTGCGACGTCATCGAAATTGTTAACTCAACGCTTTACACACTTATTGGCGTCACCGCTAAAAGTATTCGTGGATTCTTGAATCTTTAAAAGTAGGCAAAGGATTCCCATTCGAGATGTATTTTTCTTTGATCGTCTGGCCCTGCCGTTGTTTCATATGCTTCGTCCTCATCGCTTTCTGAAGAACTACTACCGTCGACAAAGTCTTCTTCGTCAGCGGTTCTTTCCTAATTTTTCTTTTTTCTTAGTTCACTTTCCGACGCTCTTTCCGTTTTCATAGCCGATTTTAATCGCCGGCGTAGTTCCGCTTTTTTTCCAGTTGTTTCCAGATGTAATTTTTTCAATTCCTTTTTGAGCTCAGCCACGTTCATTTTATTTAATTCTTGTTAATTGTTTAATTAAAACTATTTCTCTCCAAAGCCGCGGCAGCACGCGCGGCAAGAGTTAAGTACAAGCAAAATGGAGGTTGAAGAGATAGTAGCTGTACTGTTTCCTCATGTTCGTCATCGTAAAAAGCGGCGGGCTCCCTACTAGACGGCTTTCGGTGGACTCCTTAGTGCTTCAAACAACAAAGGCTTCCACGCGCGACTGGTCGCAGCAGTGACTTTTGTTAGATACATATGATACATATGCATTACTTTTCTGGCCGCGCGCGGCAGTTTCACCGCGTGTGTGCCGCGTCTGAAATCTTGGATGTGCGCCACGTCTCGCGCCAGTGGGCGATAAGTCTAACAGGGCTTTCGTGTGTATTTTCCACGAGTCATAATTGTCCTTCGACAGCGGCAGAATTTTTACAGTTGCTTGACTAATTTTTTTGGTCAGTTTTACTGGACATACCCGAGAATGTCTTATAGACACAGCGAATATGCTGTCAAACTTTGGTTTGGTAGGAGTTTTTTGTGAGCTAGCCATAGTGTGCGTACGAGGTGCCAGAGGGAAGTTAATGATTTAATGAACGAACCTGAATAGTATATGCTGACCAGGTTGTCATAGAAGATACTCAATGGTTTAATGAACGAACCTGAACATGCTATGCTGAACAGGGTTTCATAAAAGGAAGAATTGGCTAGCAGTGACATATCCTGTACTTGATACAGTTCCTCACCAATGGAAGTTATTGTAGCGTAAACAATGCCGTATGAGCGGTGCCGATACAGTGTTGTTACTATGGATAGTGAATCTTGTCTGCATGTGCTACAGAGGCGAACACTAGGTTTGTAGGTTAGTTAAGACCCTGTGTGACTTAATATTTTAAATTAATATTCCCCGAGCGGCTAAGGAATATCGTTTCGCTCGCTCTGCGAGGACTCGAGTTGGATATATGCCTGACAGGGTCGAGACTTACAATTTCGAGAATGATCCCTGTACGGTTAAGTAATTGATCGAATAATACCTGAGTATTTTCTCACTAGTAAAACCTCGACGATCTAACGTGCGTACGCTCTGCGTGCTGGTTGAGCTCTAGTCCTGCTGTTTGATGGAACACGGTCCTTTTATACAAACCAGCTAAAGGGGCTCTCAATTGACTTTAATTCAACTCCCACGTACTAAATCACGATTCTTTCACTTCACGCAATGTTTATGTGCCTGGGCCCATTTCCTGTTAGTTAAATTATAGGAACAGAAATATATAGTGGATTAAGAAAGTGAGTAATACATAAGCGAACGTGTTACATTATGTCGAAGGTAGAAGAACGCGGCGACGCGGCGATCCTCAATGCGAATCCTCAACTCGCACACACGTGCGCATCAATATGAGAAGCGTGGGTTGTTATATATAATATATAAAAATTATAATATATAATTTTATATATATATAAGGTTTTTAAAAACCTTCTATTATTTTTGTTACTGCTTTATATCTTTAAATTGTATGCATATAGTAAATTGTATCAAAATGTATGAAACTTAACTAATATTTAGATTTATGATTACTAAAAATAGATGCTAAATACATGCTAAATACATGCTAACATTAAATATTTGAAATGCTACCAAATTCTAAAATGATAAATCAAAAATGCTAAAATTGATAAAAATGGATCCTCAAAATACGTGTTACGTCGGGGAAAACTCCATCAATATTATTTGGCAGATTACGTTTTATGCCTTTAATTTCTACGCATAATAAATGGGCAAAGGAATAGGAAGACCGTCAATTGGTCTATTGAATATCTGAATTTAATACAAATTTCACCCACACATTTAGTTTGAACCCTTATTAAAACAGGGTCGGGCTTATATATGTAGTTCAATAGCATTGCCCTTATTTCCTGATAAGACGAAGAACGGTAAACAACCTAACAGAAGCAACGTTCCCCCGAATACGACGAAGAAGCGGTGTTATTACTGTGGTGATAAAAAGCATGATAGTGTAGCGTCCGGGACGATGTTAAATTACACCAAAAATTTTCCAAAACCTCAGACACACGTATATTATTATATTGTATACGCAATTTGCAGCTAACATATTTAACCACTTCAATTATTGTTAACCAAGACCATTATTAATAAGTATCTTTGTAAGTTCTTCGCAAAATCTCTTAGAGAAGTACGTGACAAATTCTTTCTCACAAGATAAATTTCATCTCACGGATAAGCATGTCTAACATTTTTCATCTCGCATAAACTTTTCGGTGGTCGGAACTTCGGTTCCCACCAGGTAATTCTTAATCAGTTCATATGTAATCAATACTCCTTGTGAAACTATGCGGACAATAATTTCGACAAAGATGTATATAAACCCTTAGACAAAACAGTGTGACTTCACCGGTGAAGTCATAGCGCGTTAGCGAACTACGCTGGGCAGCCTTAATTAAACATAAGATTTTGTTACGGTAGAGTCCCGCTGTAGTAAGAACCAGTGACAGTGGCAGCAGTAAACGACTGTAAGTAGTGATTCTGTGGGGAACGTGGAAATTAAACGTGTGTTCAGCGTGCAGAACTGGAGGACTTGCGAGCGTGCATCCCTTTCGTGGACCCCCTTAGAAAGGTAAGGTTCTTCTGTTAATCCGTCTATAATTCAAGGCACCGAGGTGTACTTGCAGTCGTATAGACAATCTGTAGAGATTGTCTTTCTCTCGCAACCACTTTACTGACGTGAACCTAAATCTGGTCATAATTTAAATTGTTCGAATTTGGAGGGCGAGGCAACCGAGTCGCACTTTTGTAAATTAGAGCATCCGTTTTATTCCGCTACACTGTAACTCCGTTGATGAACAATCATCACACTACAAACTTTCATTGTAAATTTACCTTCGTTATACTCTAAAGCCAACCGTCTTTATTTTTTCCAATGCATTACGAACTTTATATAATACATTTGTTGTTTGATTACTTCAGACCTTTACCTTTATAATCTAGTAACACTCTCCTGAGAGAGTGCATTTAACATTTTCCAGAACGCTGCCATAACCTCTCCCAAAACGAATTAAATTTAATCCCAGGACATCTCCGTAAAGAATATTTAGAATTGTTCAAAACGTTTCCGAATTTGCCAGTCCGGTGGTTTTAGTTAAGAAGAAGGATGGTACAATGAGACTATGCGTAGATTACCGTCGGCTTAACGAAAAGATCGGACTTCAAAAATGGGTTTTTCCATGTGCCGATAGGAAAGGAGAGTCGCAAATACACCGCTTTCATTGTGCCCGACGGTCAATTTGAATTCCTTAGAGTGCCATTTGGGTTGTGCAATTCCCCTTCCATTTTCCGAAGATACGTGAATACAATTTTTAAAGATTTAATTAGAAAGAAGATCGTGTTGACGTACTTGGATGATTTGACCATACCTGCTGCAGATTACGAGAGCGGATTGGAGAAGCTGAAGATGGTTGTAGGGACGGCCGAGCAATATGGATTGTTAATAAACTGGAAGAAATATTGTTTCTTACAAACTAGAGTAGAGTTCTTAGGTCATATAGGGGAAAATAAAACTGTCAAGCAAATCCAAAGTTTCCTTGGTTTAATTGGATATTTTAGAAAATTTATTAAATATTATTCCATAATTGCACGGCCGTTATCTAATTTATTGCGGCAGAACGTAGCATTTAAGTTTGGTTGTGAAGAAGAGAATGCGTTTTATAATCTGAAGAGAGCGTTGAGTGAGAATCCTATGCTTAAATTATACAAGGTTAGCGCCGAAACCGAGTTGCACACGGACGCGTCGAAATGCCGCTACGGGGCAATACTTATGCAGCGCGACAGTGTCGATTGCGCGTTTCATCCTGTTTATTTCGCGAGTGGCAAGACAAAACCCGCAGAAGAAAAATATTCGAGTTACGAACTAGAAGTGCTTGCCATCGTCAAATCCTTTAAAAAATTCAGAATTTATCTGCTAGGCGTGCCTTTTAAAATCGTGACGGATTGCCGCGCAATCCCCCTAACTATGAAGAAGGCAGACCTGTGTGTTCGAGTGGCGAGATGGGCGCTGCTTCTTGAAGTATTTCAGTACACGATTGAGAATAGACCGGGAAAGTCCATGAAGCATGTGGACGCGCTTAGCCGTTACCCCCTGCCTACGTGTCTAATTGTTAGTGAACAAGACGAGAGCATAATTATGCAACTGAAGAAAGCGCAGCAAGCCAACGATTACCTGAAAAGAATCATGAGCCTGGTGGAGTTGCAGCGAATCGATGGCTATATCACGAAGAATGGACTTCTCTATAAAGATGTCGAAGATAATTATTGTTTGATAGTACCGAGGGCGATGCAGATGCAAGTGGTTAGAGGCGTACATGAACGTGGACATTTCTCAGTTCCAAAGACTGAAGCAGTGGTAAACAAAGATTTTTGGTTTTCGAACATGCATGCTAGAGCGGAGAAAGTTGTCCGTAATTGTCTACCATGCATTGTCGCGGAGAAGAAACGCGGAAAACAAGGGGGACTATTTCATGCCATTGAAAAGGAAGAAGTGCCATTGCACACTTTTCATATTGATCATCTAGGACCACTCCCATCGACGAAGAAGCAGTACAATATTATTTTTGTGGTGGTCGATGCTTTTTCTAAATGCTACCGCGAGTCGAAGCATAGGGACGACACCTTTCAGTCTACGCTTCGGAACGTGCATGCGAATAGCAGAGGACCAGTCGATCAGCCAGTGATCGAAGACGAGTGGAAAGCTATCTTCCAAGAAAATAGAGACGAAATTCGCAGGCGAACTAAAGAAGAACTTACAAAGATACAGTCAGAGAACCGGAAAACCTTCAATAAAAGGAGGATGGAAGCTAGACGTTAGAGGAAAGGTGACATGATAGCGATCTTGAGGACTCAACAACGACCAGGATTACAATTAGCGGCAAAGTATCTACGCCCATACGTCGTTGTGAAAGCCTTGGAGAACGATAGATAGATAGTTCGGCGAATTGGAGACATCGAAGGGCTGCAGTGCACATCCACGTCGGCAGATCATATGAAGTCTTGGATCGAGGGTGATAGCGAAGATTCGTCCAATGAAGAACCGGATATCACCTGAGGACAGGTGTAAGCGCAGGACGGCCGAGTGTGGGGTGTGAGAAAGTATGAGAGAGTGAGTGTGTGAGTGGCTATCCTCGAGAGCTGCTGTGTGTGTGTACGTGTGGTGGAGAGAGCGAGTGTTTCGATTATGGAGGAGGGAGTGTTTTGTTTATGGGGATGAATGCGGGCAGAGTTGTCTGAGACGTTTAAGAGAGTAGTCGAAATTGTGAAAAAGTGTAGTATTTGAGTTGTCTAGCATAGTGTTGATTGAGTCGTAGAATAATGTAGGTAGCGTCGTAATTTAAATAGTGTAGTAGCTTCCTATTATTATATATCCTAGTTTATCGAATATATATTGCTGATGTGTAAGATGTTGCGCTGCCCATCTTTGTGTGTGTGTGTCTCTCCGCGACGCGTGAGTCTGTTTTGTTTTGCTTTAGCATCGACGGTTAGTCGTTGCCGCTGTTGCCAAGGGCAGTCAGTCGAACGCTAACCGAGCCAGCTAAAACTCATATAATAAATCTTGTGTGTATTGAAGCTACCACACATTAGTGATTAACGCACAACCCCTCCCCCCCCACACACACACAGACAGACATTAGTTATATCAATTAACGAGTTAAAGGTTCAACCTCTCCTCTTCATCTCTGCCTAATAACATCCTATATAATCCATAAAATAACGGATTAGCCGAAAGGACGAATCGAACGCTGCTGGAGAAGGCGAGGACAATGCTGGTGGATCCAAGGTTACCACTGAGATTCTGGGCGGATCCAGTGGCACCTACAGTTTATTTAAAAAATATGCCGATGACTAAAGAAAAAATGGGGACACCGGGCAAAAAATGGAACGGAAGGGAACCGACAGTTTCGTATGTAAAAGTTTTTGGCTGTCAAGCGCAGTATTATGTATCAAAGCAAATGAGAAATGAGTTAGAACCTAAGGCGAGAAAAGGTATTATGGTCGGTTACTCAACCCAGAGTAGAGGATATAAGATGTATAACCCTGAAATGTATTGAATAAGAACGATAAAATTCGATGAATCACAACTCGGATCGGAATTATCACACATAAGCGAACAAAATGATTATTCCAATGGTGCTGACATTACATATACATCAGAACCCAGAACAAACAACGCAGACGAACAGATGTATGTGGTACCAGGTAGATCGGAGCCCGAAGTAACGATCGGTGAAAATTTCGAAGTCGAAAGTGGAGACAATATGGCTACAGAGAACAACGATGGACAAGAGAGATCAAAAGAGGAAGAAGGAGTCAACGTATATGAAGAAATCCACATTGGGGAAGGTTTACATGGAACAACCTTCGGCGTATGCAGAGGACATGGCAGAAAAATTTATATGGCTCACCACAATCGGGTAGGTGTTGGAACATCAAATTAGACAAAACATTAAAAGAAATAGGGCTCGAACAGATACCGGAGGATCCTTGTGTATATAGATTGGAAGAAAATAACAAATTGTTTATCCCAGGTGTGTACATGGACGACTGTGTAGTTGTAGGAACGGATGACGAAATAATAGACAGAGTAATGGGAAAATTGAAAGGACATTTTCAACTGATGGAGATGTCGAAAGAGATGAATGTTCCGTCGCGAAACAGGCTAAAAGGTAAATCCTTTGTTTTGTCAAAACAAAGGACTAACTTGGGGGGCTAAACGATCAGCAAGGCACATCTGGCGACCAGATATCGGCACCTCGAAGGTGGCTACCTGTGTCGCCAGAAACCCCCAATGTCCTGGAAACCAAAGACGACACCTCGCACGGAGCAGCGGCTCACCCCCTGTTGGAAAAACCATCGTTCAGCCAATAAGAAGCTACGGCCACCGGGTGTAGCTTCTATTTTCTGTATAAAGGCTGAACGACACGAGCAATACGGGAGATTAAGATCACGAATCGTCACGCTAAAACATCACAACGAAAACACAAATAGATTCACGAAAAGTCGCCTCTAAGAACATAGACTCAACAACCATTGTTAATTTATTCTACAAGACGTGCAAAGTCTTTAAGTTTGCGTTGTTAAATTATAATGAAACGTGTTAACAAAATCAACCATCGAGAGGTCAACCATTTCCCACCCATAAAGAAAGTATTCAGCTCTCTTTACTACCATAAGGAGAGTGCGGCGGAAAAGAGGCATATTAGTGCAAGGATTCCGACGCCTTCAGATCAGAAGACTCGAAACATCGAGTCAAGATCGTACAATGAAATTTTTAAATATTAGAATTGTAAAAACGGGTAATGAACGAAGTATACAGCAATAAAATTATACGCGCAAGATATTGGAAAAATATACAATGGACCAGTGTAATACAACGGTAACACCCTTGGATGCCCAACAGGACTTGGGCGAGCACACGAGCTCACCACTAGCTGATGAAACATTATATCAAGAAATGCTAGAATCATAAGCATATCTTCCGGTGGGCGCAAGGCCTGATA
The DNA here is from genome assembly GCA_910591585.2 of Nysson spinosus. Taxonomy (NCBI): domain Eukaryota; kingdom Metazoa; phylum Arthropoda; class Insecta; order Hymenoptera; family Crabronidae; genus Nysson; species Nysson spinosus. The sequence continues at coordinate 3,475,398 of OU342836.1, read as the reverse complement.
TCTCTTAAGCGAGAATACAGATATTTAAGTGGCGCTATTAAACTTAAGCTCACGTATAGAGGAGGAGAATACAAACTAAATATCAGTCTGGCTTTACGGGGAAGATTGGTGAAGACTTAATTGGTTGAAAGAGCCAAAAACAAGGCGAGGTGGCCTTATCAACGTGCGAGACTGAAATAATTGCATTATGCGACCGGGTGAGAGAGATCAAGTGGATCTACGCTATGCTAAATAGCTTGGAAATAGAAGAAAGCTGCAAAATACCGATTTCTTTAAAAACTAATAGTACTTAAGCACTGGAGTGGACGAACACGAACAAAATCATCACGAGGACGAAATACATCAAAAGAGTATACTCGTCATGCATAAAATGTAGTTACCATTGGTTATTTAAATTGTAATTTTAGCAAAAAGTAAAATATATTCGTAAATTTCAAGATGTTTAGAATTGTTTAAATAAGTGACATCTAATTGTTTCACTCGGTCACGATCCTCATAGGTCATTTCTTTTTCTTGAGTCTACCGAGTTTATATGACCGCTGTGATTCGAAACCAGAGACCGAAACGTCTAACCGTTACATATTATAATGGGGAGACGTTCGAATTTGCAAATAGCAACGGAGATGAGAGAGAGTGAGAAAGAGAATATAGTTTGACGAAAGCGCCGCGTAGCGAGTAATTATTCGTTCGCGCTTGTCGACGACGGTGGAACGTCGCCGACAGAGAGTTGATTCTGGATAGTCCTCCGAGACAGTTGAGTCCGGAGAGTCGGCAGCAGATAGTTGCTTCTAGAGAGTCCTCAGTAGCAGTTCGCATGGAGCGCATCGACTTTTGATCGTGCTTCTGTTAATACTGCTTTGAGCTTCAAACTTGTTAGCACAATGTGGAACTGAATAGAGACTAACACACGACAATTCGTGTTGACTCTTCAGCACAAATAGCTACGCCTTTTTGTAATTTAGCGGTTTTTAACCCTAAATTAGTACTGAGGCGAAAATCGGTGGGTTTCACCTGGTTTTCGCCACCTATTGTTATTCGACATGGGAGCGTAAGGGGTCCACTCCTTGGATGACCACTGGCCGGCGGAGCACTACGTTCGTTGACGCGCTGTTATCAACTTAAGACCCGCTACTCATTCTCGACCGGGAACCGCCTTGGTGACGAAGAAAAGCACTCGAGAGCGGCCGGAGAGTTTCGATATTGCTGTGTCGAGGCTTCCTTCACGACGCGGCGTGTTAAGGAAGACGGGTTATAACTAGCGTTGGTCCACTCTTACTCCACGTCAAGGCGTGCTGAGAAAGAAACGGTTAGATCAGCCTCCGTTGTCAGCCACCGGGACTAGTCTCTAGTAACCGTTGAACTCCCCGCTCACGGGATCCATACAGGAGATTTACAACCTCCGCCTTGGTTTTCCGTTCGAAGCAATACGACTGTGCGGTCGTTGCAGTAAAGATTTCATTGCGTTAAATCTAGCCGACCGCCACGATTGTGTTTCTGCAAAAGACGGAACAAATCGGCAAAAACAGTCGACGCGTGGCTTACCGTATTTCGAATTCACGCACCAGTACACGCTTAACCCCTTGCACTATTTTGACGAGTCTGACTCGTGATGAAAATTTTAGGCCAAACATGGATGTCGCGAGTCGGGCTCGTTGTTCAGTTCCAGACCAAACATGAATATCACGAGCTTGACTCGTACTCGACATTTCAGGTCGAACATGAATATCACGAGTCTGACTCGTGGTCTTAGTTTTGGACCAAGTATGAACATCTCGAATGGGATTAGTAATTAATTATATTATTATAATTAATCAGAATTTGTTTTTATCTAAGAATAGGTCTCAAGTTTCGGCACGCGCGCTCCACCGCTCGCCTTTCACCGCGACAATCGAGGCAGCCGCGTTTGGCCTGACTTTTCCCGAGGTTCCGAATAGTGCAAGGGGTTAAGCACACACCGCACGGTTACCGTTGCTGGTTAAGTGTGCGCGTCATAACATTCCAGAGACAGAACATACAGTCGGGGTCACAATTGAGTGGACACCCGCCTATGATATGTGAAAACGTCGCATTTCAGTGATTTTTTTAAATTAATTTTTTATTTTTTCACATTTTATCGTAGGTTATGTATTTGTGAATAGATTTTGTAAGCAAATTTATAGAATAATCTGCTTTATTTTAAGTAATATTAATTACAATGCAAGTACTGACAAAATCGGGTGGACAAAATTGAGTGGACAGTGTATTCCGGATGAGAGAAAAATGTTACAGATGTTACAACGTTTCAAATTTCTATAAATTTTTAAAGATTATTTCAGATTCTAGTCAGTATTAACGTTTTCGTCACACTGGCTTCATCGTTTTTCGCAAATTTTTCGTTTAATCTGGATAGTCCGTCGCGAAACAAGTCAAATCCAGGTACAAAGGAAAATCCTTTATTTTTACTAAACAAAAGCAACTGAGGGGTTAAGCAGTCAACTGATCGCATCTGGCGACCAGATATCGGCACCGAGCGGGTTGATACCCGTGTCGCCAGACACCCTAATTTTCAAGGCACCTGAGCGACACCTTCGCGCGGTACATCGGACCACCCCCCTTGGAAAAACCAATACATAGCCAATAAAATGCAAGCAACAGCGGCACCAGCTATAGTATTATGTATAAAATAGACAAACACAACCAAAATACTTCAAATTCGCAACGGAACACAAAATTTGCATAGTCGGCTACCGCTACGGAAACCATTCATAAGGGATTCGAATAAACGGAAGGGTTTAAGTTTCTGCAAAAAGTACATTAATAACACCCATTTCGTTTTGGAAAAAGTTGTGTGGAGTGATGAAAGTAAATTTGAATTGTTTGGAAAGAAAAAGAGGCAAAAAGTCTGGAGAAAATCGAATGAAGCACTCGGGCAAAACTTCATTTCCAATGCCATGAAACACGGTGGAGGTGCCATTATGGTGTGGGGGTGTGTATCTTTGTCCGGAATTGGAAATTTGGTGTTATTCGACAGAATTACTAATGCTGCCCGATATGTCGACGTAATAAACGAAAATTTTGAAAAATCGGCGAAGAAAATGGATATTGCCCATGATTTTATCTTCCAACCGGACAACGCACCGATGCACACAAGGCCAACAAAACTATGGAGTTTTTTAAAGATTCGCAGATAAAGCTTTTGGATTGACCACCACAAAGTCGGGACTTGAATCCTATTGAAAACTTGTGGCCCTACTCGAAAACGAGGTGCCAATTACAAGCAGGATTAATAAAACATGCTTATTCGATGGTTTGCAACATTCGTGGCAGAGTATGACAAAATTCAACATTGAACACTTAATCAAAAGCATTCCTAGGCGGTTACAAGTGGTCATTAAGGCTAAAGGAGTTAATACAAAATATTAAAACTGTATAAATAACCTGAAATATGAAATAAATAAAAGTGTCCACTCAATTTTGTCCACCCGATTTTGTCAGTACTTACATTGTAATTAATCTTACTTAAAATAAAGCACATTATTCTATAAAATTGCTTCCAAAATCTATTCACAAATACATAACCTACGATAAAATGTGAAAAAAATAAGAAATTAATTAGAAAAAATCACTGAAATGCGACGTTTTCACATATGATAGGCTGGTGTCCACTCAATTGTGACCCCGACTGTATGTACGATTATCGTATTTGAGGTGATTACACCCGTGTGTTCTTTTTCTCTTGTTCCAGGAACTAGCATCTAGGACAACAAGGCCCGCCGATAACCCGGCAACATACTTTTGTATTATACAAAGTTTAAGGGTCTTTAAATAAACGGCTGTCCTTTTCAGGACAGTCAAAGGGAATTAAGAGGCATATTCGTTTGTTTCGTTTCTTTACCCACTCTCCCTCGTCCGGACAGGAGGAGGAAGCTTTACTTCCCCCAATATCGGTTAGAGTTGGCCGATAGAATTTAAATATTCAAACAAATTTCAACAAGAATATTTGGAGGTCAAGAGGTTTAGTCGAAACCATATCAATATCTGTTTACAAGTAGTTTCAGCATATTTTTGAAATATTTTAATCTGTACTATACGTAAATATGACTTTGGAGCGCATGTTTATCTTTAAATATAAGACATTTAAAAAATATGCTTAAACTATGTTTAAACTAGTTCGGTTGTTATATAGTTAAAAATTCTGAAAATGAAATGCAACAAAAATTAACCTAAGTGGGATGCGAACCTACAAAAAAATTCCGCAGCGTTTCAACAGCTTGACGCTTTGCCACGGGACCACCGAACCAATTGAAAATATTCTTTACGCTCTAGGCTCTAATAGCACAGTAATTCCAATTTTCTCTATTTATTTAGTTTCCTTAATTCCTATATTGCTTTGCTGAATGCAAAAACATTGATTACTGCACAAACACTTATTTAATAGAGAATAATACGAAAGTTTGACCTATAAGTCAATCTGACACGCAAAAAACGCCGAAAAACCCGGTTTTTAATTTTTTTAACTACGGCGCACTTTACCAAAAAATCGAAAAAAAATTGAGAGCTATACTGTCACTAATAATTATAGTTCTGCAAGTCCTTCAATACAAAATCGGTATTTTTCGACATTTTTTCGCGTTTTTTATTTTTAACAGCTTGGATTTGCAACATAAAAATCTGAAAAACTTCTATAATATGTATATTGCTAACTGACGAGCCACTAATTTTTTTCAAAATTTTTCATACTCTCCGTTGGAAGAAATTGAACAAAAACATGATTTTTCGTTTTTTTCCCTTTACTACCCCCCCCCCCCCCCAGTCGAGATACAAAGTTGAAACTTGGCACAGATTGTTTTTTTTTTCATTAGCTATCGAATGACCCTTTTTTTTTTTCCCGAGGGGAAATCTTCGATAGACACCACGGCCTCCTTTGGGGGGAGGCCGGGGTAGTGTCGGATTTCTACCGACTAAAACCCCCCGGTGGTCATCCTCAGGCGTTAGGGGGAGTACCCGGGAACACTTCGTATTGATCCGGATACCCCCCCGCCTTGCCCCCTGAAGGGGGGCCAATCCACTATTTGGGATGCGGTGCGACCACAACACCGCATCCCTCTACCTCTGGGGCCACCCTATCGGCTGCCTGGACCCCAATCCAGACAGCCTAGTGGCCCCGACGACTCCGACGGTCGCCGCGTCCGGTGCCGGAGGCGGGACGTGTACGTCTCCGCCTTCGGCCCCTACCCTCTGGGTCCGCTGCCTCGCGGGCCCTTTCCGCGGCCTCCTTCCGCGACATAACTTGTTCGCAGAAGGAGGCCACGGCTCCCCACTCCTCTTCGCCGCCCACCATCGCTTTTACGACGGCGGGCAGCGAGAGGTCCCACCCTATGATGTTCCGAAGGACTCGGCGCCCCCCTGCCCAGGAGGGACACTCCTCCAGGGTGTGCTGCGCCGAATCCTTCTCTTCACCGCAGTGATGACACTGCGGGGACGGCTCCCTTCCGATCTTGTGCAGATACTCACCGAAGCACCCATGCCCGGTGAGTACCTGTGTTAGACGGAAGGTGAGCCGTCCCCTCCTTTCCAGCCAACGCTGGAGGACCGGCAGGATGGCCCTGACGGTCCTTTCCCCGGAGCCGGGCTCCTCCAATTGGCTGCGCCACCTTTCCAGGGTGTGCAGCCCCGCCCGGCTCCTGCCGGCCTCCATCTCCGCTGCACGGTGCTCAGCCGCATCCGGCGTTTCTTTGAGGGCCGCGGAGATCCTGTAGACCTCCGCGGCTTCCTCCGCCTTGAGCTCCCAAGGGGGAGAGCACCCAAGCAGGGACGCCGCCCTCAGGGAGACGGTGCGGTACCCCCTGGCGACCCGCGCGGCTAGGGGCCTTTGTGCTCGGGAAAGGAGCTGGCGATTACGCTTGCTCCTCCCGAGCGACCCCGCCCACACGGGTGCACCATATAGGGCGGCACTCCGCACCACCCCCTCGTACAGGCGGCGTACACCCGCCTGAGGTCCCCCCACGTTGGGCAGCAAACGGCCCAAGACCGCCGCTGTCCGTTCCACTCGGGGCACCACCTCTTCGAGGTGGGGCCCAAAGCTCCAGTGGCTGTCGAGGGTGACACCCAGATATTTCATCCGGCTGCCCACCTCGACAGCCACGCCTCCCACCGTAACCGGAGACTCGGGGGGAGGGCCCCTCCTGACCCCGTCGAAGAACCACATTGCCTTGTTCTTCGACGGGGACACCTCCAGGCCTAGCCGCCTTATGGCGGCCACCACGCATTCCGCACCGCACTCCGCCAGACGGAGAGTGCGGGCGTAATCCCTCCCGGAGGTGACCACCAATGTGTCATCTGCGTAACACACCAGCGCCACCCCCGGGGGAAGCGCACACCGCAAGACGCGGTCATACGCAAGGTTCCACAGGGTCGGGCCTAGCACCGAACCCTGCGGGACACCGCGCCAGCTAGGGCGTTCAGCCCTCCCGTCCCGCGTCGGGTAGCCAATGGACCTGTCCTGCAGGAAGGACCCGACTATCCTGCGCAAGTAGGGAGGCACGCGGTGATACACCAGCGCCTCCCTAATCGCCTGCCAGGGGACGGAGTTGAAAGCGTTGACGATATCGAGCGATATCGCCAACACAACTCCACCCCCCGGGGCCGACACAGCCGTCCCGGCGAGGGAGCGCACCCGCTGGATCTCGTCCAACGTGGAGCGCCCCTCCCGGAAACCGAACTGGCTGTCGGCCAGATCGGGCCCCACCCCGGACAGGTGCTCGGCAAGGCGGAAAGCTATGATCCTCTCGAGGATCTTTCCCGCCCCGTCGAGCAGGCATATGGGCCGATAGGCTGAAGGGCTGTCGGCCGCCCTCCCTGGTTTAGGGAGCAGCACCAGCTGCCCCCTTTTCCAGGCCCCCGGGAAGACCCCCTCTGTGAGGCAGTCCTCCAGGAGGCGTCGAAACCTACCCCCCAGGACCCGGAGGGCAGCCACGAGCACGCGGCCGTGGATGCCGTCGGGACCCGGGGCGGTGCTTCGGGCTGCAAGGCGGCGCACCGCCCTGTCCATCTCCTCGCTGCCGATCCCAGGCAGCTATCGAATGACCCATCGCAAGTCCAATTTGGTTTAGGGGCACTTTTGGCCCCCCTTAACCGGCTAGACCCTTTACGTTGGTTAGCGATCATGAACCATTGAAATGGATAGATTCGATCAAAGATCCAGGACAACGTTTAGTGAGATGGCGATTAAAACTGCGAGACTATGAATATACATTTGTTCACAAATCAGGAAAATTAAACGTAAATGCAGACGCTTTATCCAGAAACCCAGCAAATGCAGACAGTGAAACAAGTTCATTTAGTTCAACTGATACTGACTCAGAATCTGAAAATTCTAATTTGAAAATATTCCCATTACCAAGACAGTCACCAAAACCAGATAAAAATCCGCAAACACAGAATAAATGCAAAGGAAGACCAGCAGGAGCTAAAAATAAACTTAAAGCACAATTTCTTGATCCAGAATCAGTAGCTAGTCGAACCAGATCCAAAATTCAACCAACCATTACTCCTCACGAAATTCAAAAACAAACATCTTCGTCAGAAAGCTCATCAGAAGAATCAGAAAATATTCAATCTCAAATTCCAGTTTACCGAAACCGCAGAAGTGTATTACCAAGCGTTCCATTTTCTTTAAAACCATCCAAAATACCACAGAAATCAACAATAAAACGAACAGAGTTAAAATCTACAACTACAGATAAATTGACAGACGAATTAATAACTGAACAAGACATCATAGTAGAAGTAGAACCACCTATTAATTCTAGTGACATAGACGAAGACAATTACGATACACCAAATTACGATACACCTACTGTAGTAGACGTACAAAACTTACAAAAATCTTTTAGTAAATTCGAGAAATCATTAAAAGAACACAGTCACGTTTTTCAGGACGAAATAGAAGAAACTGAACCGGAATTAGATGAAATAGATGACATAGAACTCAATCAACGCATAGACAATTTATTACAACAGTATAATACAGAAGCAGTAGACGAGGATTTATCTCTGAATGATCAGATATTAACAAATCCAGAATCACCTCAAACAACCTCATCAAATTCATTTACGAAATCCAGACCATTCGCTTTATCAACTCCATATTACAAAACTCCTTCAGTAACCAATGGAAGTAAAGCCAAACCTTCAATTAATCCCAAAAATCTATTTCGTAAAGAAACTCAAGAAATTAAAGATAGAATTAGAAACGATCAAAATTTTCCAGGAATACAAGTTACAGAAAGCATACCGTTAACTTTACCCCATGAACATAAGGGTGGGATTGGGAAATATATGGCGGCTCCTATTAAAAGAACGAAGAGAGCAGAGGAGAATAAGAGCAGAAGAGACTAACATAAGACCCAAAGATCAGCGGGTCTCCTGACACAGTGGTAGCGCGGCCGACTCCGGAGCTCGAGGACCGGGGTTCGAATCCCCACGAAGGCTCTTAATTTTTCTCTTGCTGCTCTACAACCGCCGTCCATCCTACATAAGAAACCATTAAAAATTATACGCGTAAGTTTAACAGCAAACTTGGGGAAAATGTGTACACTTTAACTCTTCTGATTGCCTCACACACAATCGTAATGACATACAAAATTTTATTCGTACATGCCATAGTTGTCAAGAGAAAAAGTTAGTTCGTTCGAAAACTCGCGATCCAATGATAATTACAGACACACCCATAGAAGCTTTTACAAAGGTATCATTAGACACTGTAGGACCTTTACCTATTACACCTGATGGAAATAGACACATATTAACAATGCAGGATAACTTAACAAAATACTGTATCGCCGTACCAATTCCGGATATCAAAGCAGAAACAATAGCACACACAATAGCAACAAATTTAATTTTGCAATTTGGTTCACCTCGCCTAATTTTGACTGATAGAGGCACTAGTTTCATAAACAAAATAATCCGAGATTTAGTAAAAATATTCAAAACTGATCATCTTACAATATCTGGTTACAGACCTCAAACTAAGAAAGAAGTCACAGAGTTTTAGTAGAATACATCAAACATTATTTAGATGATTATGGTGACTGGGATAAACTATTAGGTGCCCAACTAAGTTCGTGCGGTTTTTCCCGCGCGGACCACTTTATTGCTCCTAGAGCCAATGTTTTTATTGCTTTACCCGATTTACCTTTGGGAGGTGTTAGAGGAAGTCAAAATGAGTCAGTATGTAGAAAAAAATCGTAGTTTACACTTCATTTTCGTCTATAATATTACTTCCAAAATGACAGTGTCTAACGCCGTAATTCGCTCATATTTGCTTTATGAGTTCAAACTTGGAGCCAAGGCTACGCAAGCGGCCAGAAAAATTTGTGTGGCCTTTGGGGACAGTGTATTAAGTAATCGCACTGCGCAAAAGTGGTTTCAAAAGTTTAAAAGTGATAATGAAAGCCTCGAAGATGAGCAACGAGACGGACGGCCGATTCTTATGAATAATCAAGTTTTGCAAGTGGATATTGAGACAGATCCCAAAATGTCGTGCAAAATGCTTGCAGTCAAGCATGGTATGTCTGAAGAAACGATTAGGAAACATCTACACACTGTACGTAAAGTGTATCGTGTAGGAAGGTGGGTACCGCACGAACTTACCGAGAGCCAGAGGTGCCAAAGGGTAGCGGCTTGCGTTTCCCTACTCTCACGGTTCCAAAATGATCCGTTTTTGAATCTTATTCTTACTTGTGATGAAATGGGTCACATACACAAATAAGAAGCGATTCCTACTGGTTAACACCTGGGGAACCTGTTCCATCCACTGCAAAACCGGCCCTTCACCAACAGAAGATTTTGTTATGTGTATGGTGGACAACAGCCGGAATTGTTCATTTCGAATGTTTACAAAAAGGCCAAATGATCACCGCGGACCTGTACTCTGCTCAGCTTCAAAAAGTACAGGAGGAATTGAAGAAAAAACAACCGGGACTTGTAAATCGGAGAGGTGTACGCTTGCTGCAGGACAACGCCAGACCACACGTTGCAAATAAGACCCGAGAAACAATTTGCAACCTCGGATGGGAAACTTTAATTCATCCTTCATATTCCCCGGACCTTTCCCCAACAGATTACCACCTTGTTTTAGCATTACAAAATTATATAACCAATAGGAACTTCATAAACGGAGAGGAAGTAAAGAGGACAGTGTCTAAGTTTTTTAATAATAAAAGCGTAGATTTTTATAAAAATGGGATTTTGAAACTTGTGTCACGTTGGGAAAGGGTCATAGAATATGGAGGAAATTATTTACCAGATTAAAAGTTACTCATTCGGTACCAAATTTCGTCTCGTTTTTGGACAACGAAAAGCGCACGAACTTAGTTGGGCACCTAATAGTTCCATTTGCTATGTTTTCTTACAATACATCTCTTCACGAAGCAACAAATTTCACACCATATGAATTAGTATTTGGTAGAATAGCAATATGCCCTAGTTCAATTCCAACCCATGAAAATTTAGCAACATACAACTCCTATCTTCAAGAATTAATTACACGTCTTAATGAGTTACAAACGAAAGCAAGACAAAATTTAATCACCGCAAAACACCGATCCAAAACGTATTATGATGAAAAAGCACGACCTTTTCCACGTAAAATTGGGGACATGGTACGCGTTTTAGTTGAACCCAGAATAGGAAAATTCAGTAACTGTTATCATGGTCTGCATAAAATAGTAGGCATTTTTTATTAGAAAAAGAAAATGGTGATAGATTTTTAAAACATGCGGACAAGTCACAATTGACTCACAGAGATAATACCTATGTTCACAGACATTTTTCTATCTTCAAGTCAATCATTTGTTTCAGAACGGAGAGATAATATTATATTTAGAGTATAAAGTAACAGAAAATTAAAAAGAACAAAATAATAAAAAAAATGAACCATTTATACCCATGTATTTGCAATATAAGAATAATAAGAATGATTTTCATTTGGGTAATAACGAGGATCTATATAAAATCGCACGAATTAATGACACTCCTGGACATTATTTTGAAAAATTGCATAACATACAACTTCGGAGAGCGGACTGGCGCGTCACCCTATTTTTGGATATCGACAAATTAGAGCGAAACTTGCCCAAAGAACAATCGCAACTAGATCAGCTACTCATGGATTGCAAAACCTTAACGATGCAATACCAATGTGATGTGTTCCTCCATCAACAATATCTGAAAAACAAAATGCAGAAAGCTTACTCTTTACATAAAAAAATTAAGGATTAGCAGAAGAAATACAAGCTGTAGATACAGACCAACTTCCAAGAACAATAGTTCGAAGAAGCGTCCCTTTCGGATTCATGGGATCAGCAAGCCGTTATCTATTTGGTACCTTAACTACGGATGACGCGGAATATTTTAACTCACAAATCGACAAATTATATACCGACCGAAGGGAAATCACACAACTAGTCAAAAATCAAACACACATTGCTATGAGCTGCCTGAAATACAAACACGACGCGGCAATGGAAAACTTAAACATTATCATTCAGAATCGATACAGAATCAATCAAATGTTTAAAATAGTTAAATCCGTTAAAGATTATAATAAACTATTGAATTGCAGCATAACACTCCATCACTATGCCCATACTGTTGAGTTTTCGTTGGAACATCCCATTGATATGTGTAATAAATTTATGTCTGCCATATATGCAGCCCGCGAAGGAAAACTAGAAACGCCGTTACTTAAAGGTTCGGATCTGCGAACAATCATTCAGGAAATTCATGATTCACTACCCGAATACGAGGTACGGATTCCTAGGACGCATCATAGAACAGAAGAGCTGAGCAAGATTATCAAAATTGAATTGGGTTCACATCAAGGCAGAATATTCATAGTTTTACATGTACCTTTAGTAGAACGAACTGTTTTCCACCTTTACCAGATATATACGTGGCCAATAATGCAAAATTTAGACCCGAACACAACAGCTTCTGCGCAAATAATACCAAACGCTCGTTACTTAGGACTAAGTCAGGACCACCGAACTTACTTTATGGGCTACAATGACTATCTACACAACTGTATAAAAACTTGGTACACCCATCTCTGCTCATTGGAATTGCCTATTTATGAAGTATCAACATCTTCAGAGTGCGAAATCCCACTTTTGGTTAGTCCTCACAGTCAAAATTTGAGACAATGCGATATCAGAATAATATCAGAACATCGACCATACTGGACACGACTTACTACAATGGGTGGCTGGTTATTTTCATTGAACCAGACAAAAATAATACAATTAATATGCAAAAATAGAAGAGACTCGATAGTAACCATCTCGGGAACGGGAATACTATATCTACACCCCGACTGCACTGCAAAAACTCGGACCACTAATCTAGTAGGAGTACAAATGTATAATAGTAAAGAGCAATATTACTACCAACCAAATTTATCCTTGAACATCTCGGAAATTTCATCAGTAATTCCTCGATATAATGAGCTCCAATTAGGGAAAGAAAATTTAAACAGCTTGAAAGCAACATTAGAAGAATCCTCACTTGAAGGCGATTCACTATTCGAGTTCGAGACAAAACTGGATCAACTGGCGAGCCATCACAGGGAAAAGCAGCATCAAAGTCGATTAATATACACTGGCATAACGGTACAAGCAACGTGTATGATCGGAGCAATTTTGTTTTTCAATCGGGGCATCATCGCACGCATAGTGCTTTGGCTAAGAAGAAGGACCAGATCAAGGAAAGATATCACGAAACCTGTCCAACAACTGGATCTAGAAGAAGAGCCGGAAGCGACAACTTCAAGGGATCAAGACCTTCGATCACCACCGACTCAGAATGCTTTAATTAATTGAATGACCTAAATTTATTTCCAAAATTATTACTGTTGGATCTAGCATTCGTTTGATTGGGCTATCTAAGTTTAGTCATTGTTGGTTGGAGAACGCGTTGCATGCATTTATTTAATTATGTTTTATCATTAATCATTTCTTTTTCTTTGCATCTTTTGAACTCTTAACAAATTAGCAATGGAATCGTCCAGGCGAGTTTTTGTAACACGGTTGGCTCCTTTTACGGACAAGAAAGCGCTAATGCGTTTATTTGAGCCTTATGGCGCCATCCATGCCGTCGTTTTGAGAAAACCAAGAGGAAGCGTGGCTTTCCTTACTTTTAAATCAGAAGAGGAGGCGAGGGCTCTTGTTGACCATGCTGGCCGTTATTCATTCATCTGCAAAAACCGGAAGTTACGTATATTACCTGCTGATTCATGGCATAGCATTAACTTAATAAACCCAAATTCCACTCCCGCCGATTACATTCCTCCACATCTTAGTCCGTTTCCTGGCTATGTACCCAAGTATTCCAAACCCCTACCGGAGGAGTGCGTAGCAGAAATTGCCCGCTACTTGAATTTCATAGATAGAGCAAGAATGGAGCAGGTCTGTAGAGCGTGGAGGGCAGGTGTGCGTGCGTCGTTCTCGCGGGAGGGGACCTTTTACCTGTCGGACAGCCGATTCCCCTACGGAGGAGCAACAGCGCTCCCTTTTCACTGGGGAGCGGTTCGATTTGGGCCCACTCTAAGAACATTCATAATGGACAGCCTTGAAGAAACCTGGGATCCACCAAAACCTATTACACTTTTGCCGCACCGGATAACGATAGTGATACTGAATTCCCCAAACTTGGAATCACTGGACATTTCGCGCATGAAAATCAGACTCGGGACCTTAATGGAGCTAGCCAAACTCACGAATTTGCGACAGTTGGCCTGCAAAGGACCAGTCGACGTGGAACTGGAAAAGATCCTGTTTAAAAAGCAAGGCCTCCAATCCCTAGAACTCCGCGGGACTGAAATCACTGGGAAGGGAGTAAGATTCTTACCGGCAAGTTTAAAAACCTGCAAATTAATCGATACAGCAGTATACAGCAAACACCTGGTCACCGCAATTCAAAACGCAAAAGGAAATTTGGAACATCTCAGCATCACTGGCCCTAAAAGGAAATTAGATGACAAGGTGCTAACAGCCTTGGTAAACAATACTGAATTAGGGAAGTCTCTAAAAGAATTAAGGCTAAATTTCTGCCATTTCACATCAAGTCATTATATAGAAATAGAACCGGAAGAGGAGGAAGACGTAGAGGCACTTGAACCATTCTTCCAACTTCCTGAGGTGATATCGGTTGTGGAAGGGGCCTCGTTCTCAACCACTTATAAACATCTGGTCATCTTGGATATTAGATTTTGCGCATGGGTGGAAACCTCCTTCATAACCGAGATTGCACAAATAAAAGCACTAAGAACGCTAAAGTTATCACGGTGCACTAATGTTCGCGGACAATTCGCGTTGGATCCACTTGGCGAGCTGACGGGGCTTCGGACATTGGGAATCAATTACCTGTACACGGACGTGTCCGCGTTTTCCTCCGCAACCTACACAACCTCGAGGGGTGTGTCCAGCGTGTCCTGAGGGGTAATCCTCAAGAGCACGCGATCGAGCTGCGGCTTGGGGGAACGAATGCGGTGCTTCGAAGGCGGGACAGGGGTACGATGCACGTATATCTATACACTCATAGATTTAGTCGTTCTCCGTATGTTTAGTCGGCACGCTCTCGATAATACCTCGGTATTGTGGGATTTTCCCTGATCACATACAATACTATTTCCTTTACCCTTCAAGCACATACAACTGTTCTGCCGGGGAGGCGGTTGGCATGGCGGGGGTTGTCCCTCGTGTGGGTGCGGCTCGTTAACCTTTTTCTCCTCCTCCCATTCTTATTTGGTTTAAATTTATATACTATAGTATAACTCAAGTCAATGTAAGTGAATACTTGAATGAATCGTCAACGAGTTTTTCAACCGCATACAATAATTCATATAGATGTGTTTCTTAATAATTCATATGGTATGTGCGTATTTATCATATAAGCGAATATCTCTCGAACCTAACCTACGGTTAAACATCATCGAGGACGATGATGATTCTAAGGAGGGAGGGATGTTACGTGCCAAACATTTAAAACTCATTTTTGTCACTCCACAATTTTCTTTTTCTTTTTTACCACTTATCACCAACCGTTATAAGGTTCTCGATAATGCTATGCATTGTGGGAAAGCCCTGGTCGAGAACCCTCCAAAACAAAATCAGTCATGTAGCACCAGGAGGGAAGTATGAAATTCCTTCTTGGAATTATCGTGGTCACCGTATGCCTTGGACCACCCGAATTGCAGCGATAGCGACAACGGACACCAGAGCTCAATTATACGCGTGAGAAAAGGAATGGAATTCTTTTTCGTTTTCTATAGTTTAAACCGTATACGATAGCTCTTGTCTATATTTTTCCACTAGACTTACCATAATTAAAAATTGTTTCTTTTCTTTTCTAAATTATAGCGACTTTGACTAATGCTACGCATTATGGAAAATTCCTGAGTCAAAGTGGCATATTAGAATTATCTTTCTTTAGTTAGTTGATCTATACACTATTCCTCCTCTCACACGTTTAGGATTGCCACCGCCAAAACAATATCATGCTTCCGAGTATGACGCTGTAAAAGTAGTCTTATCGAGTAGTGGGAATTAGCATTATTCGCAATTCAAAACCTATCAAAATTAGAGTAGCATCAATAGAGTCAAATCATTCTTCAGGTTCAATTAAATTATATATTTTTCAGAGTAAACATAATGTTCAGTTGAGTAATTCATTAAAACCCTTTTTGTATTATCTGATTAAAATTTAGATTATAGATAATTGCGGACAGTCTTATTATTAATTACTAGAATTAATAATTTCCCCAACTCTGTAAGATTGCTGAAGAACATACTGCGGACCTCCGTTCCGTTGGGCGAGATTATCGCCCTACGTTAAGCTGGGGGTAGGGGTATGATCTCACTCCCCCGTGGTGCTCACCTTGTCGTGGTGGGGGAGCTTAGTATCTCGATGATCCATCGGGCTATACCGGTAGCTACTAGCATGCCGGGCAGGCCGATGGGGAGGGATCAACTAAGAGCACCAGGAGGAGGGGGGATTGTCGAGGGATCCGGAAGCCAGGGTGGGGGCCTTTTCAGAGGTCAACACACTAGGCGGAAAGCAAACCGGCAGCCCCCCCCCAAGGTTTTCAGGGTCGGGAGTGGGGCGGAAGCCAGGGCTGCTGACTCGGCTAAAACCGGGTCATCACCCTAGGTGGAAGCCTTCGGCTCCTCGACGAATTTTTCGCGAACCATCCGAAGCTAAGGTGTGCAGGCACCGTGCCGATGGCTGAATGGCTTGCCGGATGTAAAACTTAGTCAGTCGCAAACGGTCTCTTCGGGGCACCTGCCGAAACCCCGTCGTATTTTAGGCTTACCCAGGTAAGGCGGCTCTGCCTGGGTGGACCACCCCTTCCGACCTACTCGTGGGAACTATATGGAGAAAGCAATTAAAATAAAAACCGGACGGACAAACAAAAACGACAACAAGGCAATGACCAGGATTATGGAGACCAGCACGGACAGGAACACGGACAATGAGGGAAGGACGCCAGTGGTGGTCCTGAGGGATGTCCTCTCGGATACCTCAGCAATGCCACCTCCGAGGACACAGCGGGCCAGGCGTGGGGGTAAGTCCTCAACAATTGCTAGGGCTGAGGAGGAGTCGGACGACACGTCGTCCGTCGCCTCCCACAGATCGATAAGGTAGCGGAAGTGGGACGAGCGTCGCAAAGGCGACGCCCCTTCCACTTCCGCGATGGACATGGATCCTTGCGAGGCGTACGGCCGCCAGTCGAGGCGCGAACTCCCTTCCGAGGCTGAGTTGGCCGTGGAGATGGAAGGCGAGGCGACGGGGGCCCTCGCCAGCCAAATCCTGGAGCGGATGAGGGCAGTGGAAAAAGTCGCTGCCATCTCGTCCAACCTCAAGGGGACGAACGTCCGGGTGTTGCGCTGGGCGGCCCGGTACACTAAGAACGCAATCACGGAGATGATAAAGAGGTCCGAATCCGCAAGGGACGCGGAGTGGTTGCGGCGGGAGACCGGCCGCCTGAGCAATGAGGCGAGGGCCCGTAGCAGGGAGGCAAAGGAGCTGAGGAGGACCGTCTCCCAGCTCGAGGCAACAGTGGAGGCGTTGCGGGGACGGGGAGCCTCACCGCCCCCTCCGGCGGAGCGACATTTGTCGCCGCCGGTATGGGCGAGTGGGGGAACCTCTCCGGGTCGGCCGTCGCGGGCCGACGCCCGGCCGGGCATGGCGGAGGACCGCCTGCTCGAGCGGGTGTCGACGCTGATTGAGGCCAAATTGGCCTCTTTCGAGGAGAGGTTCCTCTCACGGCGACCTGCGGCAGCCAAAAAGGCGGCCAAGCAGGTCGCCTCGGCGGAGGCCCCCCCTCCCCAGAGGCCCACCTTCGCCGAGGTGGTGAGCCAGGACGGGGGGAAGAGGAAGACGGTCGGCCCCTCGGGCCCACCGCCTTCCTCGGGAAAGAAAAGGACGAAGGGCCCCAAGCCAACGGTTAAACCGAAGGCGCCGGGCCCTTCGACCTCCAAGGGCCCCAAGCCCCCCACAACACCTGGGGGGGAAAGGGCCCCGAGTCTTCGGCGTCCCCCCAAAACGGCCGCGGTCACCCTCACCGTGGGGGAGGGCGCCGCAATGACCATCGACGAGGCGATGTCCACCGCCAGACGGAATATCCGTCTGGAAGACGTGGGCCTCGAAGAGGTTCGGCCCAAAAGAGCCATCACCGGGGGCCTCATCTTAGAGGTCTCCGGTGAGGACCGGCAGGAGAAGGCGAAGGCCTTGGCCACGCGGACGGCTCCCTTCCGATCTTGTGCAGATACTCACCGAAGCACCCATGCCCGGTGAGTACCTGTGTTAGACGGAAGGTGAGCCGTCCCCTCCTTTCCAGCCAACGCTGGAGGACCGGCAGGATGGCCCTGACGGTCCTTTCCCCGGAGCCGGGCTCCTCCAATTGGCTGCGCCACCTTTCCAGGGTGTGCAGCCCCGCCCGGCTCCTGCCGGCCTCCATCTCCGCTGCACGGTACTCAGCCGCATCCGGCGTTTCTTTGAGGGCCGCGGAGATCCTGTAGACCTCCGCGGCTTCCTCCACCTTGAGCTCCCAAGGGGGAGAGCACCCAAGCAGGACGCCGCCCTCAGGGAGACGGTGCGGTACCCCCTGGCGACCCGCGCGGCTAGGGGCCTTTGTGCTCGGGAAAGGAGCTGGCGATTACGCTTGCTCCTCCCGAGCGACCCCGCCCACACGGGTGCACCATATAGGGCGGCACTCCGCACCACCCCCTCGTACAGGCGGCGTACACCCGCCTGAGGTCCCCCCACGTTGGGCAGCAAGCGGCCCAAGACCGCCGCTGTCCGTTCCACTCGGTGCACCACCTCTTCGAGGTGAGGCCCAAAGCTCCAGTGGCTGTCCAGGGTGACACCCAGATATTTCATCCGGCTGCCCACCTCGACAGCCACGCCTCCCACCGTGACCGGAGTCTCGGGGGGAGGGCCCCTCCTGACCCCGTCGAAGAACCACATTGCCTTGTTCTTCGACGGGGACACCTCCAGGCCTAGCCGCCTTATGGCGGCCACCACGCATTCCGCACCGCACTCCGCCAGACGGAGAGTGCGGGCGTAATTCCTCCCGGAGGTGACCACCAGTGTGTCATCTGCGTAACACACCAGCGCCACCCCCGGGGGAAGCGCACACCGCAAGACGCGATCATACGCAAGGTTCCACAGGGTCGGGCCTAGCACCGAACCCTGTGGGACACCGCGCCAGCTAGGGCGTTCAGCCCTCCCGTCCCGCGTCGGGTAGCCAATGGACCTGTCCTGCAGGAAGGACCCGACTATCCTGCGCAAGTAGGGAGGCACGCGGTGATACACCAGCGCCTCCCTAATCGCCTGCCAGGGGACGGAGTTGAAAGCGTTGACGATATCGAGCGATATCGCCAACACAACTCCACCCCCCGGGGCCGACACCGCCGTCCCGGCGAGGGAGCGCACCCGCTTGGATGGCGTCCAACGTGGAGCGCCCCTCCCGGAAACCGAACTGGCTGTCGGCCAGATCGGGCCCCACCCCGGACAGGTGCTCGGCGAGGCGGAAAGCTATGATCCTCTCGAGGATCTTTCCCGCCCCGTCGAGCAGGCATATGGGCCGATAGGCGGAAGGGCCGTCGGCCGCCCACCCTGGTTTAGGGAGCAGCACCAGCTGCCCCCTTTTCCAGGCCCCCGGGAAGACCCCCTCTGTGAGGCAGTCCTCCAGGAGGCGTACCTCAAGATCTCCTAAATAGTTTTGTAATACATGGTTTATTTTTGACTTAACTATTATTTTGTTCATTATACCTTTCATAGCCACATTCGTTATCCACATCTTACAATCATAGTCAATGAATGAGAACCTGTATAGGTTTAGCCACTTGGGACTCCCGTACAATCCTGTCTATATCTATTCCGTAGATATAATTATTTTTCTAAATTAGTTTTATTCTTTTATTCATCCACCGCCCTAGCGCGTTACCTTAGTCGAGAGATCGCCACCACCGCTCGGCCCCCGAAAGCTCTCGACGTCAAAGTCCACCGGCACTCGCGAGAGTGCCCAGGTAAACGCGCTACGTGACAATTTCATTACTCAATATGCTTAAATTCTGTTTACGTTTAAATTTTAAAGTGATCTTTTATTTAGCGTTAACATCTTGCATTTATGCTGTCTTATCGACAGAATTAATATACAGGTAACCCTCCCACAGCACGGCACCCAACAACACGGATTCGCTCTAACACGTTTAGACATTTGCGAAAAAACCTCGTATAACATGGCCACCTACGACACGGTTTCGCTCTAACACGATAAGAAATTTGCGGATTCCCTGGTATAACACTGTACTTATACTATCGCTACTTATACTTAGACTCGCTACCTGACCGCCGAAGGGAACGGACGTGCCGTCGCACCGCTCCGCTCCTACCGAAGGCCACTTAGTGCTAAATCGAGTTAATAGTGGAATTAAAGTGTGGAAGTTATAGGAAATTTGCCGTGAAATACACAGTGAAACGCAGTGAATCACAGTGAACATAGTTTTGTGTTTGTGATATATTTGCGGGTTAATTATATAAATAGTGCGGCTGTTACTATTAAATATCAGACTCTACCGCCGGAACCGAGGCCTCCTCACAGGAGAGCTCACGGCCAGTGGAAGCCTGTGAAAAGGGCTGCTAAATAAGCCTACACACTTCGGAATCGAACAAATATAACAGAAAATACGCAGAAATACGCAAATATAACGCAGAATAAATATAATATTCTGCTAGAAATAGGACGCTATTTCGTGCAAAAGGGACGTTTAGACGCTGCGGAGCGTATACCTGAGCCCGCTAGCCGACCGCCAGCCGGCCGAGGGTCGCCTACCTGCTCACCGAGCGGCAGCGACGCTCAAATAGTGGAGGCACAGGAAATTCCTGGAATATCGAATACACCTCCCAAACAAAGAAGTGGTAGACGCGCAATCTTCAAAACTCTGAACTCCCAGGCTATACATGATTGAATTTCAAAACCTACCCTAAACATATTCGACACCATGGAGCTTGATACATCGGATTCGGACTCCCCAATTGCTACCCGCGCTAAAACTCAAAGAAAGAGGAAAATTTCGACCGACACTGAGACTGATGCGGGATCTAAGAAAAAGGAAGTCTGCCACGCGACAAGATCCCCAAAAGGAACTAAGAGACGCCCCGCCAAAGAGAAACTTCCCGACGATATCCCGGAAATACAAACGGACGCGGACTCGCTTGAGGACCTCCACTACCTGCGAACGCGCTCAACCGCGATAAACAAGAAGCTCCTCTCGTTCCTCAACGATCCGGCAAACGACGTCACGGCCACCGTCCTCAAATACGTTACTACGAAGACAGCAAAGCTCAATGAGCTCTTGACGGAGGCGCTCATGATCAACAGTGAGCTTAAAGGGCAATTGAATGCTACAAGGTCTAAGGCTACGGAACAACGACGCATTTTCCAGAGCGCGCTCGCGAAACAGACTCCAATCCCGCCGGAACAGAAACCGCTCTCCTACGCCGAACGCGTTGGCGTTAAGTCCAAGACTCTGACAAGTGCTAATCTCAGGAAGGAACCGCCCAACGTGGTAACTATCTACCCTACGGACCCCTCAATGTATGAGAATAGTGATAAGACCAAGGAGGCGGTACTACAACTAGTATCTCCAACAACCGAGAAGTTGCATGTCAGGAACCTTAGGAGAATCCAAGGCAGTGGTATCCTGGTGGAAACTAATAAGAGAAGCGACATCGCAGCGCTCATAAATAACGAGAAGCTCAAAGCGGCGGGTCTAGAAGTGGGAGCGCCGACCAAGCGTAACCCGCGAATCATTATCTACGACGTACCACGAACTGACAATGACGACTCAATGCTCGAAGCAATCCTTGACCAAAACATGGAACCTGTGGAGAAAAATAAACACGCGCGTCAAGTCAAGCTTGCCTTCAAAATAGGGGACAAAACACGAGACCGCTGCAGCTGGGTACTAGAGGTCTCGAAGGAAGCCCGCTCTGTAATAATCAGCAAAGAGCGACTGTACGTCGGCTGGAACTGTTGCCGAGTACAGGATTATATAGCAGCCACTCGGTGCTACAGATGTCAAGGATTCGGACACACCTCCAAACACTGCCGCAGTGACAAAGACACCTGTGGGCACTGCGGAGAACAAGGGCACAATTTCAAGGACTGCACTAAGAAAGGAAAAGACTCAGCCTGCAGTAACTGCAAGAAGACCGGAAAGCCTCATAACCACAGTGTAAGAGACGTCAAGTGCCCAGCATACAAAGCAGCCGTTTTAGCAGTGTATAACAGAACCGATTATGGATCATAAACCCACAGATACTACCAATAAGCTACTAATCGCGCAATTAAACATGAGAAGATCCAAAACAGTAACACACGAGACAAACCTACTAATGAAAAAAATGCACATAGATATCCTACTGGCACAGGAACCGTATAATCTAGAAGGAAGTTTTACTGGGTTTGATGCAGACACAATTTCAATCACAGGGGGCGCAGGGAACGCTGTAGTTCAAAGCGGCATAATAATAAAGAAAAAGAACATCACCGCTCTTAAGATCTCCCATCTGAGCAACGAGCACTGCACGTGTGCACAACTGCAAACACCAGTCGGTCCGCTATACGTAGCAAGCATCTACTTCCAGTTTTCAGACTCTATCCAACCATACCTGCAAGAGATCCGAAGAATAACACACGAACTTCGAGGAGAAAGGCTCCTGATAGCTGCTGACGCAAACGCCAGATCTCTCCTCTGGCACTGCGGAGATGCTGACCCACGAGGGGAAGACCTGGAACTATTGTTGGCTGAAACAGGCCTAATAATACTCAACAAAGCAGGTAATCCTCCGACGTACGCACTAGGCTCCGAGGATACAAACATAGACGTCACCTTAGCGACAGATCATATGGCTGATCTAATCACAGACTGGACAGTCAAGAGGGACTATACATCCAGTGACCATAACATGATCTGCATCTCACTCAAAGGGGAAAAGGACACATTGTACCGGATCCAAGACCCCAGATTTCAAACGCGGAAAGCAAACTGGGAGAAATTCACTAGAGCACTACGTATAGATAAAGAACGCATCCTCCATGCACACAGCACCACGAACGCATCGGAAGTAGAAGCTCTAGCCAACAAAATCCAAGAAGCCATAATAAACTCCTGTGAGAAATCTATACCAAAGAAGAAATCTTACGCTAAATCTGTGCCCTGGTGGACTAAGCAACTCACAGAACTTAAAAGACGCACATACAAAGCACGCAGACGCTTCCAGCAGGAAAAAGAACCGGTAGAGCGGGCCAGAAAGAAAATCTCCTACACAAAAATCCGGAAAGATTACCACGCGAACGTGACCATTGCAAAGAACGCCAGCTGGAGGACCCTTGTCGATACCGAAGGAAACCAAAATCCTTGGGGATTAATCTACAAGATTTCCATGAAAAAGGTGTCAACGGAGAAGGCTCTCGCAACACCGCGAAATGAAGGTGAATGCAGCAACAGCTGGATTGCAACGGCGCAGAGACTTTTAGACGCACTCGTACCTGATGATACACCGGACACTACATCCACCCAAACACATAGAAGATCAGAGATCTGCAGAATACCAGAAACCGACGACGCCTCGAACTTTACGGATACGGAGATTGCAGCCGCGATTATGAGCCTACGCAACGGAAAGGCCCCCGGCCCTGACCGATTAGAAGTGGAGGTATTAAAGGCCTCGTATAAAATCTTGAAGACTGATATAACCAACCTGTTCAACGGCTGCTTGGCGCACGGTGTCTTCCCAAAGGTTTGGAAGACCGGCTCGATAAGAGCGATCCTCAAAGGAGATGACAAGGACGAAACCTCAGCCAAATCCTACCGGCCGATATGCCTCCTCCCAGTCCTAGGGAAGGCAATGGAGAAGCTCCTCGTCAAAAGGCTAGAGCCGACCTTCTACGACACACACCTCGCATCCGACCGACAGTTCGGTTTTAAGAAGGGCAGATCCACTGTAGACGCGATCCTCACACTCAGAGAGAATGCCAGAGACACCACGAGCACGTACGTCTTAGCCCTTCTATTTGACATAGCGGGAGCTTTCGATAACGTCTGGTGGCCCAGTATACTCCACCGACTGAGAGAAAGAAACTGCCCCAGAAACATCTATGAGCTTATTAGAAGTTACCTAGAAGATAGAGCGGTAAAACTAATAGGAAGACACGGGTATGTGGAGAAAGCTGTAACAAAGGGGTGCCCGCAGGGCTCCATACTCGGCCCGAGCCTTTGGAATCTAGTGTTCGATAGCCTCCTGATTGAGCTAGAAAACAGCGACATACAGGTAATAGCATACGCTGACGATCTGATAGTCACATTACACGGAAACAGCAGAACCCACCTAGAACGAAAAGGAGAGGAAGCCATAAGGATAATAGAACACTGGTGTACGCAAGAGAAACTACAACTCTCAACCACAAAGACAGAAATGATCCTACTGAAAGGCAATCTGGATATTAAGCGACCACCAAGAATGAAGGTATATGAACAACAAATCAAACTCAGGAAATCCATTAGATACCTCGGGATACATTTTGACAAAGGTATGGGAGTCACCTCACATGCCCATTACCTCAGGAACAAGTGCAGTGAGAAATTCAGCGCCCTTGCAAGAGTGGCTCGCACCACCTGGGGCCTCCGATACAGAAGCTTGAAAATCCTCTACGAAGGGCTATTCACACCAATTATGACATACGCAGCAGCAGCATGGAGCGACCTCATCAACAAATCAACCACAGCTATCCTTCTGAGGGCACAAAGGCACGCTCTACTTCGCGTAACCAGAGCCTACAGAACTACGTCCACGGACGCCCTAATAGTTACAGCAGGAACTCTCCCTATTGACCTAAAGATACAGGAAGCCGCGGAGAGATACCACATCAGGAAACGCACCACCGGGAACATACAATACTACAGGAGCGGAGACGCAACAAGAGAGCTCGAGAGAGTAAGAGAAAAGCTCGCAGAAATATGGCAAGCCCGCTGGACAACATCGGAAACAGGACGGCACACTTACAAATTCTTCCCAAGTGTTGCCAAAAGAGTAACACAGGAATGGATACATCTTGACCACCATGTAACACAATTCTTAACGGGTCACGGAGATTTTGCCCAGAAACTCAAGGACCTTTGTCTAAAAAGGGATGAATTCTGTGAGTGCGGGGAAATAGAGACCCCGTCACATCTCCTGTATAGCTGCCAAATCTATGCACAAGAGAGATCAGCACTTATATCCGCAACCGCGCAACAAGGCTATACATGGCCAATGAAGGAAGAAGATCTTGTAGCAGAGGATACCTTTCCAATATTCCGATTGTTTGCAAAGGAAGTACTGCAACTAAAGGAACTTACGTGGACTACCACTAGCTCCTGGAAGCAGCAAACAAAGTAAGGCAATCACCACATATTCCACTAACAGTATTCGCCAATGCAGGCGGTGTCTCACACCGTGGCGTCTGCTGTTGCGCAGCACCTTCGGGGCCTGCCGAACGGTAGGGTTACCCTACCATCCTGCTCGGGACCAAGCGTAAGCTGGCGGCTCCGCCTCCTCGTGGCCCCCGCCGGACAGCGCTTCACGTTGCATAGCAGCGTGCAGCGCTGACTAAGTGAGCCGCTTCCCTATTAGGGTAGGTCCAACTTGTCCTATGACTCCGAAAGGAAGAGGGCAGGGTTTCTCCAAGCTCGCCCAGCATAACATCTACGCGGGATGTTCTCCTGGCAGGGGTTAACTGGATAGTAGTCTCCCAATGCTAATAACATCTTGCCGGCTATAGCTGATGTGGGGGAAACCCCGAGGTGCAGCGCCTCGCCTTAAGCGAACAAACAGCCAACACTAGTTGTACTTATACTATGTAATGTATGTATGTATTTAGAAATCTAAATTATACACTATGGGCACACAATACATATGTGTACACAGAAAAATAAAATACAATTGGTGTTGCGTCGCAAGCTTGTTGAGTTGTTGTTTGGCTGGATCTATTCCAGCACTTCATAGGTGGCAATACAATAGTACATATGTTTGTGATTTTGGGTTACGGCTTTTGATAGACCAATGTAAGGATATAGACTTCTTTATTTTTTTATCGTAGAAACGTTTCGGTACAATTTTGCACCCTCTTCAGTCTAAACAATTGGTTCTATATGGAAAAGAAAAAGTTGCTCTATTACAATCAAGTTTTACAGTTGTCTTAAATGCCTATTGTTCCTATGTAAACTAATCATTAGCGGAAAAAAATTGGAAAAATTTGTACTCACTAAAAGAAGTCCTAGGCTACTTAATATCGGCCCTAGGTGCTTTTGTCTTCGGTGTTATAGGAAGACTAAAGTACAAATTTTAAACTTAGAGTTAACTGTAACGCTGAGGCGGAGAGGAAGGACAAGGGTTATTTATTTACATTAATAGACGTCACTGAATCGGTTGCGCACTTTATTTGAACGTGGTCTGCTGGACAGTAAGGACACAATCCCGCCTAGATTCTGTGCGACCAAGAGTCGGTAATATCGATCCATAGAATCGATCGGCGGAAGTGAATGGATTTACGTATCACTTACTATCCAGCAGCCATCACAATTCATTCATGAGTACTGAGGCAAGGCGTTACTATAAATCGGAATTTTTCTTTGTGATCCGGTGCGTGTCCATAATTGAAGGTGGTAGGTGAACCGCGTAATCTATCTTTATAACTATTAATAAAATTAGTTACAATGTATAGTTAGTTTTAACTAATATGAAATAATTCAGCTACTGCAGCAGGTGGGCGATGAGGTCTGTGTAATGGATAGCTAAATTGACCGATTCAAACTTCTTGTTAACACTGTTCTCTAACTGTATGTATAGGGATTCGGCGATACTCCGGCGGTAGTAATTGTTGTCCTTGTGAAGAATACTAGCGTTATTGAAGTCAAACGCGTGGCCATTATCCAACACGTGCTCTGTGAGAGCCGTTCTGCTGGACAAGTGCGTGAGGCTGTACTTATGTTGGTACAGTCTTGTAGCTAATTGATTGTGAGTTTGGCCCACGTAGCATTCTCCACAATTCCTGCAAGGTATTTTGTACACTATGTCCGTTTTTTTGCAAGTGTGTAGTTTATCCTTACCTTTGGCGAAGAAGCCAAAAGCATTGCTATTTGTGGTGTATATACATTGCAAGTTGTACCTTTTTAGGATAGGAGTCAAATCCAAATCATACACGAAATAAAGAAAAAAAATAAAGAAGTCTATATCCTTACATTGGTCTATCAAAAGCCGTAACCCAAAATCACAAATATTAATTATTATTGGACCAAAAAATAAACTATTGATTACAATAGTACATATGTTAATATATTTAATAAAAATGAAGTTGCTTGTATGGATTTAAAAACAAATATTTGTTTTTAATGCATTTTCGGAACCTAACCCCCCTTTTTGTACTTGCTCTGGGTCTCATATAACACGGTTTCACACAACACGGCATATTCTAGGAACCTCCCTATCATGTTGTAGGAGGGTTATCTGTATAATGTTCGTGTGTGTGTGTGTGTGTATTTATGCATGCGCGCGCGCGCGTACGGATGCATACTTAAACATTAAAAGGCAATTAACTCACCACGTGTCACTCTTGCAAACTGCTTTTATTGAATAACCAATGACCTGACGGCAGGCCCAAAGAGGACCCGGAGTGGGGATATGGCTCCGTTGCCCTTTTGCCGAGGGATACCACCCACAGTTTAGACATTTCTATTTGAATTTCTTTAGAGATAGTTTTAAACGAGCGAGAGATACCATAGCTAGCATATACATAGAGCTCTATTAGTATCTAATATTTATTTTAAAAATAAAATGATAAGCTGATCCATGCATGTACTATTCGATGACCGAAGAAGAAATTACATTACTTGGACTATTCCTTATGGACCAATAAAATCATTGAAGCAGGAATTTTAATTCAAAATAGAAAATAATAAAGCATTGAGAGGAATACAAATAGAACCGGATAAGGAAAAGGCGACTTTAAAGATACATCAAGAAGTGTATATAAGTATGATGCTGCACACATTCAATATGCTAGATTGTAAAACAGTTTCGTCCCCAGGTAACGTGAATTTCGAACTTTGTAGAGCTAGAAATTTCGGCGCGCTCCAGAAGGTTCGAGCCTGGAACCTTCTGCTTCTCGCTGCTACGAACACATATAAAAAGTGAAACAACACCTTTGGTCATGTTGGCAGATGGAATACCTTCACTAATTGCATAGCAGAAGCAAATGGCATACTGGCAACACCAACCACACAAAAATTGGTACCCTAGCCCTGTTAAAGGAAGATAAGTTAGCACCCTAGTGGAGTGGAATATGGGCCTCATAATAGCGGCACGTCCAGGCGACGACGGTACCATTTACGTAGCAGAAGTAAAACCTCCGTATGGAACCTACACAACAGCCACAAACGTCTTATGCCCCTTGCTTACTGAAGCTAACTAACATTGTCTGGAATCCTCGTTCAGAACCTAGCTGTATGTACTGTTATTTTACGAATATCAATCAAACTACGCGTTCACGTAGTGTCATAACTATTTCCCCTAATATTAACTTGGGGGGGGGGGGGGGGTTGTAAATCACCAAGGATAAGGCCTTTTGGAAGTCTAATTTAGTTGCGCAACAATATTGGTGGGATTTTTCTGGTTAAAATGAGGCCAAACATGAAATAATTTGCACCACATTTATTTATTTAACCGCACGAGTGCCAGATGGAGCGATCGCGCTCCTCCTGGTCCACGTCGAAAAATGATAGCGAATGTAGTAAGGAATGTAGGTTTACTAAATACCATTTTTTCAGGTTCGTTGAAATTGCGATCCTTCGCATTAAAAGGGACGAGAAAGAAGTAAACGTACTCGACATCTACATTTGTGTTACATACGCGTCTTCTTGATAATCGGTAGTCAGTTCTGAACATCTTAAGGGGAATTGCTGAAGCCTGGGATAAGTTACCCATTACATAAAAATAAGTTTCACGTGCCGTTGAAGCTCTGTCAACCGAAACCGCAAGGTAATACACTTAACAATATCTGTAACGGCCAGGTCTTCAAAACACCAAGCAATTGTAACAATATATTTAGATATTTTATAATCCCTTGTAGTCAATAAAACTGACCTACCCTCTAATAATAGTGTTGTTAATTGGCAACGCGTATAACGCTCAAAACCCCCGCCTTGGCGTCATCCGCCGCAAACAAGCGGTGGCGCCGCTACTTTTTTTCCCTTTAACGTCTTCTTTGTAAAGTTTTAAAAACACGCATGTACCTAAATAAAACCTGTTGTTTTCGTCATTGACTCGACAGTTTATTTGTGCAAAAACCCAACAGGCTATGGGCCCAGCACGCTTCCACTGCGCGTCCTAAGTGAGTGTTTGTTTTGTGGGATATATTCAGTTTCGAAACAGAGGGACGCCAGAGATAACCTCAAAACGCCACGTGCGCGATTCTCGTACGCGACCGAAATTTTGTTGCTGTTGTTGAAACGGACGAATACACAAAACAGAGATGTCGGGATACACAACAAATATCGAAAAATTAAACAAAGACAATTATGACACGTGGAGACTGCAAATGGAAGCCATCCTCATAAAGAATGACCACTGGGAATATGTAAGTGGTACCAAAGTAAAACCAGAATCCATCGAAGGCGCCAGCAGCAGTGCTGAGACTGATAGAAGTCAGATTGAGAAATGGATTAAGATGGACCAGAAAGCAAAAGCCGACATAGTTCTAGCTATGGCACCATCCGAGTTATGTCATGCAAAGCATTGTGCAACTTCAAAAGATGTATGGCGAAGATTGGAGGAAGTATACCGCTCCAAAGGGCCAGCACGTAAAGCAACGTCTTGGAAACAATTATTACTTACCAAATTACGTGAAGGTGAGGAGATGACAGAGCATTTGAATAACTTCTTTCGTAGAGTTGACAGGATAGCAGAAATGGATGCTCCAATACCAGCTGATTTTGTGTCAGTAATTTTGCTACTTAACTTGCCAAATAGTTATGAAAACTTTCGCTGTGCAATTGAAGCAAGGGATGATCTACCGTCACCTGAAGCATTGAGAATCAAGCTATTGGAAGAAGCAAATTCAAGGAAAGAAAGATCAGCTCAGGCAAATCAGCAACAGGATGCATTCCTTGCAAAAGCATCAACGAGTAGATGGAAACCACAACAGAATAGAACATCACAAAAGCATGTGACTGACCCAGGGAAGCGACGACCAAACTACAAATGCAACTACTGCAGCAAAGTAGGGCACAAGGCGTCAGAATGCTGGAAGAAGGCAGCAGATCAGAGAACCACACTCGATACCGAAGAAATGGCAGCCAACACCAAATCAGAAGAGGCCTTTTATGTGATTGAGCATGCCAGAAACAGTGATGTTGGAGAACAAGTGTCTATAGCCGTCGCGATGAACGCAGAACAAATATCGAATAATGATTGGTGCATAGATAGTGGTGCGACCTCGCATATGTGCCGAAAGAAGGATCATTTTTGCAACTTCACTTCAGTAAAGAACCAATATGTAAAGGTAGCTGCTAATCAAATCACGGAAGTTCGAGGAAAAGGGACTGTTCGCCTAACAGTGTCAGATGGAAATAAAGAAAAAAAATAAGACTCGAGAACGTGTTGTATGTGCCCGAACTCGGCACAAATCTCATGTCCATCTAAAAAATTACAGAAAATGGTCACAGCGTTCAATTTAAAGATAATCACGTACGGATTTCAAATCATAGTGAGCAAACGATAATGCGAGCGAACAAACGTGACGCCTTATATTTTCTGAGAGCGGGAACAGAATCCGCAGCAACCGCGAGTGAAATAGAAATCTGGCACCAGCGCTACGGGCACCTGAACGAGAAGGACCTAAATGCACTAACCTCAGGCGAGATGGTTAAGGGAATTAGAATGAAGCCTGTTAAGAAGATGCCAGCCTGCGAAGTCTGCATCCAAGGGAAGCAAAGTGCAGCTTCATTCCCAAAAACAGCACACGTAAAGAATTACGGATTACTTCACCTGATCCATTCAGACGTTTGTGGACCGATGAGGACAACATCGATCGGCGGTGCCAGGTTCTTTGCGACTTTCATTGACGAAAGGTCCAAATGGGTAGAAGTAAGGTTTCTGAAGACCAAGGATGAAGTCAAGGACGCGTTCATAAAATTTAAGATGCTCGAGGAAAATCAAAATGAGCAAAAAATAAAAGTCCTAAGGACGGATAATGGACTCGAATATTGCGGCACGGACTTTACCAAAGAACTTGACGAAGCCGGAATCAGAAGAGAGAAGACGACGGCGTATACACCGCAGCAGAACGGCACGGCGGAAAGAATGAACCGCACGTTGGTCGAAATGGCCAGGTGTCTGCTGTTGCAATCGAATCTCCAACCGCGTTTCTGGGCTGAAGCCACAGCAACCACTGCATATATAAGAAACCGGAGTCCTGCGAGCAGTCTAAACGGAATGACTCCTTTTGAAGTCAAGTTTAAATACAAGCCGGATGTGTCAAACTTCAAGATATTTGGCTGCAAAGCATTCGCCCTCGACAAAGCGCCGAAAGGGAAGTTCCAACCCAGGTCACGGGAGTGCGTTTTCGTAGGGTACTCAAGTGAATCAAAGGCTTACCGCCTCTGGGATGAAGCGGCAAAACGAATTGTCATAAGCAGAGACGTTAGGTTCATCGAAGAAAAAGGACATGTCGAAACGATAAACGAATCAACGACAAAAGAACCGGAACTCGAGATAACATTGACAGATTTCATCACTGAAGATGAAGAGCCGCGGAATCAAGAAGACGACTCTGAAGAAACACGTAAAGACCAGAGTACCGAATTACCGATCCAACCAACTCCTCTCAAGAGGGGGCCTGGTCGACCCAAACTACTCAGAGTCGGAAGAGGACGACCTCGGAATTTGCATCGTATGGTTGCAAATGAAGCGAATTTGGTCTATGGCGAAACGGACACCCCTACAGTGGAAGAAGCTATGAGCGGACCTTCGGCAAAAGAGTGGAAGAAGGCAATGCAATCCGAGTTTGAAGCGCTCAAGGAAAATAATGCCTGGATCCTGGTTGAGCGACCTCAAGGTAAGACCATCGTCGGCTGCCGCTGGGTCTTAAGAACAAAGAATAATGCGGATGGAAGCGTGGAACGCAAGGAGGCGCGTTTGGTAGCAAAAGGCTACACTCAACGTCCTGGAGTGGATTTTCAAGAGACTTTCGCCCCCGTAGCGAGGCAGAGCTCGATACGAATCCTCGTAGCGCTCGCCGCAGAACTTAGTCTGACGTTGTATCAGTTGGATGTCGTAATGGCGTACATCAACGGAGAACTTGAGCAAGAGATCTTCATGGAACAGCCGGAAGAGTTCGTTCGGAAGGGGCAGGAAGATCATGTGTGTTTTTTGAAAAAATCTATATATGGACTAAAACAATCGGGACGACAATGGTTTATTAAGCTGGACCAAGCACTGCAAGCCTTTGGGCTGAAACCCCTGGAAACAGAGAAGTGCTTCTACGTCATGAAGAATCAAGATCGCTATCTTATAGTAGTCATCTACGTTGACGATCTCATCGTAGGTACAAATGACGATGCGACGTACTCGCGATTAAAGAATGAGCTGGCCAAGAAGTTTAAAATGAAGGATTTGGGACCGTTGCATCATTGTTTGGGCACCGAGTTCAGTCAGGACAAGGAAACAAAATCGACGACCATGTGCCAAAGGTCGTATGTCCAGAATAGCTTGGCAGAATACGGAATGGATGAGGCGAAGACTGCGGTAACTCCGTTGGACGGCAATACCAAATTGACCAAGGAAAGTCAGCCTACAACTGAAGAAGAGCTTGCCGAGATGAGAGGAATTCCATATCAGTCACTCATCGGATCACTCATGTACTTGGCTGTCTCGACGCGCCCTGACATAGCGTACACTGTCAGCGCGTTGAGTCAATTTAATCAAAATCCAGGGAAGGAACACTGGAAGGCAGCTAAACGCGTACTGAGATACCTACAAGGGACTAAGGATTACGGACTGACGCATGAACGAACCAACAAACCACTAGTTGGTTATGTTGATGCCATATATGGCTTTGGCCGAGGCTGCAAAAGAGACGGTATACCTGAGATGTATTCTAAAAGAAGTTGTCAGTCCACTCATCGATAAGGAAATGACGATAGTGTACTGTGACAACCAAGGTGCGCAACAATTAATGCGAAATCCAATGTACCACTCACGCACGAAGCACATCGACATCAAGTACCATTTTGTGAGGGAAGTCCATCAAAGAAAAGAGTTGGATGTCGAACACGTTCCGACGGAACGAATGATCCCGGACGTGTTTACCAAGGCGCTTTTCGGACCCAGCCACCGCAGATGTGTCGAGGGTTTTGGGATGAAGCAGATCAAAGGTCAATCCGCGTTGAGAGGGGGTGTTGTTAATTGGCAACGCGTACAACGCTCAAAACCCCCGCCTTAGCGTCATCCGCCGCAAACAAGCGGTGGCGCCGCTACTTTTTTTCCCTTTAACGTCTTCTTTGTAAAGTTTTAAAAACACGCATGTACCTAAATAAAACCTGTTGTTTTCGTCATTGACTCGACAGTTTATTTGTGCAAAAACCCAACAAATAGAATCATCGTTTGAGCACGATCCCGTGAGTTCACTCCAGCCGCTCGGAGTGTACAATCATTTAATAAGTTTACGAGCAGCGATTCAGACTTTACTCGCTTAGACAAAGTCAGTAGTGGTTACCAAGTAGATCCACCTTTACTGACGCCAATCTTAGGATTCGTTATTAACGGGAGAAGGCAGAGGGGTCACAACGCCGAAACCCCTCTCCCGGGTATATTAATTTGAGAAACGCCACAAGCAAGGTACAGAAAATTCAACGTCGGTCCACGCACGCTGCGCCCCGACTCGTAACATATGAGTTATTGCGACGCAACTAGTTTATGTTGCAGTAAATAATTGGTCAGTTCAGGAATTCAAGATCCTCACAAAGCCAGCAGACATAATAGACCTTTGTCCACCGTTTTGCTTTCTCAAACATCTGTTTACGGTCTGTCATCGTGTAAAATCCAAACTATCTTTAAAGTCTTACATGCATTCAAAATCTATAGGCTTTATGCGTTTATTACACCTAGCACAATCTGTCCGGATGGATCCCGACTAATTAATTTCGGAGCATAGTCCCAGGTCAAAAGTACCTGAGGCAGCTGCAGAAGGTGACGTCACTCCTGGGACCTCGGGGAAAGACCCAAAGTCAACGGAAATGACGTCTACCTTCAACGCCACCTTTTTACCCACTTAGAGCATTAACCAATTAGAAAATTCCGTACAGGTTCGGCCAATGAGAATTCCTGAACATGAACCCACCCCTGAGAACGCGAACTCTCTCTTCGAAAGAACTCTGTCAGCCGAAGAAAATCAGACTTGTAATAACCACGAAACCAACAAGACGTATTAAACAACCATCTAAACCTAACCAATCGTTCTTATTACGAACCTCAAGTTCCGTGTCCAAGTAGAGTCACAAATATTTCATCCAACATTAAGTTGACGGGTGAAGCAATCAACAACGACAAGACCTTGTGGTAGTCTTAGTTGATTGCGCCTAAATATGAGTAAAGAAGTAAAGGAAGTACAATTACACGAAAGACGAATTTAATACTGCAGAACTTTTTGAAAAATCATGGATTTCATCAACTGATGGCAGAAGTATGTATTTGCACAGCAAAGAAGGAAGATTCATTAACTATTCTGACAATTTATGTTGATGGCGGTCTATTAGGATAAAACAATGCGAAAACGATTAAAGAAACCCTGGACGATCTGAAACAGATAACCACTGTAACTATTACATTAATTATAAAGTTTTGTCGGTTTATAGATGAAAAGAGGTCGGAGCAAAAGAATAGCACGTATAGGGGGTCCGCGGTAGCACTGAGAAGCCGTTTATTTGCTAACGTATTGCAGATAGAAAAGAATTGTATATGAAGATTGAATGGCACAAGAGGGCACAATCTTTTGATGAAAGCAAATTATTATTTGATGAGATATGAAGGTCAAGTTCGTTTTTCTAAATGAAACTACATATTTTTCGAATTTTCGAATCCATTAATCTTCCATATGTGTGACTGATTTCAATTAGTTTTTGAGATGTTATCAATTTACTCACTTTTCCAAAAGAACACTTACAAGGAGAGGTTGTCAATTGTGACCCTAGTTTTTCAATGAGCTTCTGAGGAAATGTGGTACAGCTAGAACTGATGCTTTTCTCAAAATATTAGCCTTATCTACTCACAACGTTTTCCAAAAAACGGGTTTAAACTTAGACGTTGCCGCATGTACGTTTATGCTACTCCAGCTATAGAAGGTGGCAAGTAGGAGAATGGATAACGCTCCTGCCTCATACGCTGCAGACCCGCGATCGAATCCCCGCTCGTTCATACAAACGTACTGTTGCGTCGCAAGTTGAGCTGTTGTTGGCTGAATTTATTATCGTAGTTTGGCTGTCTTCAAAAAATATATACCGGTTAAGTCCTCATGCTAAGGACCTCAATAGATATTTATGGCGTGGTTTGGTTTACTTCAGTTCAGAATCTAAACATTCCCATGCCTGTGCGTCTTCAGGATCAAGTGGTTCAGATCATAAATTAAGGAGCATAACCAACTCATTGTTGGCCGATGTGACCTGCGAGCACCCTGGAGTCGCCGGGACGGGTGATTTTGGGAAATGCCAAGCCACGCCCGAATCCACCACCATTACAATGTGCTCAGGGTCTCATGCCCAATGAAAATACAAAATATTAAATAATCACACCCTTTTCTTAAGGGAAGTTACTATAATTCAGCCAATAGCAGCTCACATAATTTTACTTTTTCCCACTCGACAACTTGGTCGAGTCAGTTGCCAACAATCCTTAGTAGGCAAAGCAATATATGGTAGTTAGTCCTGCAAACATTCCGTATTGTGTTCTCATAGCAAATCAAGTCCAAGTTCAGTTAAGGCGTAATGAACAATAATTGTACCAGTCAATAAATTGTATTGATTAAATACTTTTTCCTGAAATTCATCTGGAATCCAATTGCAGTAACAAGAATTTCGCCAGTGTCCATTTCTGAACGCTACAAAATTACTTGGTTCCCAACCCAATATGACGCGATTCCTGTTTACAAAAAGGAGCCGTGGATTTGCTGGTAGGTAATGCCGCGAGATGGCTCGGAGTGCAAAGGGTTGTAGAGGATATGTTCGCGTATATACAAAACTATACAAAAAGTATACAAAACTATTGATATATATATATATATATATATATATAAAGAATTACAATTGAAGATGAGCTGATGCTCGCTAGGACGCTTGGTTTAGAATGCCTTCCTTTCGCGGGAAATATAGCGTCCTGACGCTAAGGACTTCCTGTATGGAAAATCCCTAGGCGTAGGAAAAAGGTCCCTAACTGTGTTATTGGTGTTGCCACTTGATGGCGCTTGTGTTGGGGTCGGCAACGTCACCCACAGGGTTAACATTTGATTGGTGTAAGCTTCAACATTTTGGAACATGTGAATGTGCCTTAAATGGTAGAGAGAGGTGCGTGCGCAAAAAGAATAAATGCGGGCGCAGAAAGAAGAGGCGTGAAACAAAGACAGAGAGAAGAAGTATGAGTATTGCCGGAAAGATTGAGGAATATTGTACCGACCAATCGAGCAGGATTTGACTCGCCACATTTATGCGCGCAAGTGAGGGCTTGTGGGATACAAACCGGAGTGGAGCGCGTCATAAATGTCGCGAATGAGAACCCCTGCTGACAATCCGTGAGTTCCTCGACCTTTTGGCTTTTTTTTAATACACCAAAGCCTGGCTTTGCATATTTTCAGTGCTTTTCAAAGAGGAATGTCTGCTCTATCGCGTAGAGTAATTGGAATCCCCGTCAGAGGTCTAGTTTTTCCGAAAATTTGAAACGAATCTCGAAAAATCAGCGCGCTGAGCGTGTCCCGCCAACTTTAACTAATGTTTTAACATATTTTCAAGTCCATATTGCAAAAGTAATTGATATCATTTTATTCGTAATGATCCACAGAATTGTTTGCAACAAATAAAAACTGTCTAACTTATATACTTATGTCACAAATCTTTGGGGGTCAAAATCTATAAGAATCGCCTATTTGTTGTTACGACATTTTTTTGGGTTGGACAGTGTTATCATGCCAGGGTTCCCCGAAAGAAACCCTACATTAGTGATATTAATAAGAAGAAGATATTAAAGTTCGGCAAAGAATTTATTAGTAAAGATAATGTATTCTGGAATAAAGTAATATTTTCAGATGAATCGAAATTTAACGTTTTTGGATCGGAAGGACGCAATTTTGTTTGGAGACAAGCAAACACAGAGATGGAAGCGACAAACTTGCGTGCTACGGTGAAATATGGGGTGGCTCAGTTATGTTCTGGGGGTGTATGGCGGCACCCCGATTGAACATCTATGAGAAATAGTAGGGAAAGAATTACAAAAATTTAATATAGCACCCAAGGCAAGTTTAAAAGAAAAATACTCGAAGTGTGGAATTCTATATCACCAAGTGTTACAGAAAAGTTAGTGAACAGTATGCATAATCGCTTACAAGATGTTATTCGTGACAAAGGTGGACCTACTAAATATTAAATATTTCAAAGTTACCTGTTCAAACACTTTTGTGGCTTCAGCAATCTTTATGTTCGTAAGAAATAATGCATATCTATTGTGTATGTATTTCGATTTGTTTGAAACGTTAGGTATATAATCTAGAGAGTCAATTACAATATTAATAATATTTCGGTAAGTGTTGTATAATATACTTATTATAATTAATCAAGTATTTCATGGTAAGTGTTCCAATACTTTCGTGAGTCACTGTAAATGTGGAGTCTTCTAAGAATACTATCTCAAGAACTACTTAAGCTACTCGAAGATCCGAAAAATATCACCAATAATATTATAAACATTCTCTGTATGAAAAAGTTCACAATACAAAAGTTTGTCTTTATTATAGTCCCTTTCATTCGCTGTCCTTATCTTTGTTAAAGCTGGTTTTATTTCGTGTGGAATTTTATTTATATAAGTGCCGAGGAATATAACGGCATTTGCTACATTTGCGTTTTTATTGTTACGATCTATGTAAAATCATGGTTCCGCGCGCTTTTTGCAGCTGAAGCAGCAAACACGGATTATCCGACATAAAAGTATTGGCAATATACAGGGTGCGCCATCTCAATCGGGTCAATGAAAATGTTGAATAACTTTGACAATTCTCAATAGATTTCAAAAAGTTCTGTTGTTTTATTAAGCTTACTCTTTTACAATTTATCTCAACTAGTTTTCGAAAACAATATCAATTAAATGGCCGCCCTTATTGGTGAGACATAAGTGAGCTCTTTTTCTGGCATTTTCCATCACATTGGCCAGCGTCTCGGGCGATATCGCTGGCGATATTGACTGGCTACCAAGATCTCCGGATTTGACTCCACCGGACTTTTTTTTGTGGAGATTTTTGAAGAGTAAAGTTTCTGTCAACAAGCCAAAGACCATCGAAGAGCTCAAAGACAACATTCGAGCCGAAATGGCAGCGATATCGCCCGAGACGCTGGCCAATGTGATGGAAAATGCCAGAAAAAGAGCTCACTTATGTCTCACCAATAAGGGCGGCCATTTAATTGATATTGTTTTCGGAAACTAGTTGAGATAAATTGTAAAAGAGTAAGCTTAATAAAACAACAGAACTTTTTGAAATCTATTAACAATTGTCAAAGTTATTCAACATTTCCTTTGACCCGATTGAGATGGCGCACCCTGTAGAAACCCTAAAGATTCCTCAAAATAACATCATAATCCAAAGTGCCGGCGTATTCATAAACTCGCCAGAAGTAGACCCAGATATGAATGTTTTAATAAACATCAAAGGTAACAAATTAAATATCTCGGGTGCTTATTCTGAATCAGTACATCACAGAACGATAACATGCGTAAAGAACAACACACAAACATTATAAGACTAAAAGTGGAAACCTTAAAAAACGAAATAGACAGTGACAGACGATTCAAAAAAAGCATATGCCTCTTTTCAACCACCAACCAAGCCGAAAATCCAAATAAAAACGAAATACCTACAGATTATTTTACTTGTTTTACGAAACTTTGCTGTGCATTCGGGTGGATGGAAGTATTAACTAGCTCTTACCTCTTACAATCCACGGCGCACATACAGATTCATTCATTGAGCAGCTGCGTGCGGACCGCGAGAGAAACTTTAGGGACAACCTAATATTAAATACACATAAGGGAAATGTACTATAGACAAGTGTATAGTGTATATAACTGCCTACACCGACATTCAGAACTAGAATAAAAGTAGGCTTAGTTACCTGCGCTCCGTACAGGTAAAGTTACACGCTCTTTACACTAATCATACATTTGCCGATCCTTGTCCCTACCTCCCTCCTCCAACCTCCACCCAAATCGTGAACACATTAAGTATAGTCTTACCTGCCCTTTCCATACATTCAACAAGACTACCACGATAATGCACCTGTGCGATTTCTCGTAACCAAAAGTAGCAATAAGTGCAATACAAAATCACATTACTAAGGCTACGAGCGCTTAATTAGAGCCATTAGTCTGTACAGAAAAACTCTTACATGTTAGCCGTCTTTATACGTTTTAAGGATTTTATTAAGTTTCTTCCTTCCTTCGTAAGTACTCTGCTATAGTGGACAGCAATAAACGTGTGATTTAAAAAAAATGTGAAAACGGATTTAGATTTAGCCTAAACTGTACCGTATCGCAGGTCACAATAAGTAAGTTTAAAAATCATTTATGGTATTTCAGTCCAGAGTCGATTGTAATGGCATTTTTTTATAGCAATATTTCTTCAAATATTCAAATAAAAACGACTATTCTGTGTATTCATGTATTTCTAGGTTGTAATTATAACATCTTTTAATAAATAACAGTAACAAACGCAAAATTGGAAGATATTTTAGTATTAGTTGAAAAAGTAACTGCGAAAGGGTGGATTTGCCTTGGCCATAAAACAGGGACTACCCAATGTCCGAGAAATTTAATTAACAATTTTTGGCACCCGAATTCTGAGACTGATTGTGAGATGTGCTCGCTGGCGATATTGACTGGCTACCAAGATCTCCGGATTTGACTCCACCGGACTTTTTTTTGTGGAGATTTTTGAAGAGTAAAGTTTCTGTCAACAAGCCAAAGACCATCGAAGAGCTCAAAGACAACATTCGAGCCGAAATGGCAGCGATATCGCCCGAGACGCTGGCCAATGTGATGGAAAATGCCAGAAAAAGAGCTCACTTATGTCTCACCAATAAGGGCGGCCATTTAATTGATATTGTTTTCGGAAACTAGTTGAGATAAATTGTAAAAGAGTAAGCTTAATAAAACAACAGAACTTTTTGAAATCTATTAACAATTGTCAAAGTTATTCAACATTTCCTTTGACCCGATTGAGATGGCGCACCCTGTAGAAACCCTAAAGATTCCTCAAAATAACATCATAATCCAAAGTGCCGGCGTATTCATAAACTCGGCAGAAGTAGACCCAGATATGAATGTTTTAATAAACATCAAAGGTAACAAATTAAATATCTCGGGTGCTTATTCTGAATCAGTACATCACAGAACGATAACATGCGTAAAGAACAACACACAAACATTATAAGACTAAAAGTGGAAACCTTAAAAAACGAAATAGACAGTGACAGACGATTCAAAAAAAGCATATGCCTCTTTTCAACCACCAACCAAGCCGAAAATCCAAATAAAAACGAAATACCTACAGATTATTTTACTTGTTTTACGAAACTTTGCTGTGCATTCGGGTGGATGGAAGTATTAACTAGCTCTTACCTCTTACAATCCACGGCGCACATACAGATTCATTCATTGAGCAGCTGCGTGCGGACCGCGAGAGAAACTTTAGGGACAACCTAATATTAAATACACATAAGGGAAATGTACTATAGACAAGTGTATAGTGTATATAACTGCCTACACCGACATTCAGAACTAGAATAAAAGTAGGCTTAGTTACCTGCGCTCCGTACAGGTAAAGTTACACGCTCTTTACACTAATCATACATTTGCCGATCCTTGTCCCTACCTCCCTCCTCCAACCTCCACCCAAATCGTGAACACATTAAGTATAGTCTTACCTGCCCTTTCCATACATTCAACAAGACTACCACGATAATGCACCTGTGCGATTTCTCGTAACCAAAAGTAGCAATAAGTGCAATACAAAATCACATTACTAAGGCTACGAGCGCTTAATTAGAGCCATTAGTCTGTCCAGAAAAACTCTTACATGTTAGCCGTCTTTATACGTTTTAAGGATTTTATTAAGTTTCTTCCTTCCTTCGTAAGTACTCTGCTATAGTGGACAGCAATAAACGTGTGATTTAAAAAAAATGTGAAAACGGATTTAGATTTAGCCTAAACTGTACCGTATCGCAGGTCGCAATAAGTAAGTTTAAAAATCATTTATGGTATTTCAGTCCAGAGTCGATTGTAATGGCATTTTTTTATAGCAATATTTCTTCAAATATTCAAATAAAAACGACTATTCTGTGTATTCATGTATTTCTAGGTTGTAATTATAACATCTTTTAATAAATAACAGTAACAAACGCAAAATTGGAAGATATTTTAGTATTAGTTGAAAAAGTAACTGCGAAAGGGTGGATTTGCCTTGGCCATAAAACAGGGACTACCCAATGTCCGAGAAATTTAATTAACAATTTTTGGCACCCGAATTCTGAGACTGATTGCGAGATGTGCTCGTACTGTTAGGTCGCGACTTAGCGGCCACGATCCCACCAGCCGCTTAAATCGGGAAATTTTGAAGGACCAAGGCAATCCACCAATAGCAAAATTCGAACCCTTAAGGAGCCAATAAGAAATTTCGAATTGGCTCCACCATTCGGAAAATTCATCGGCCCGCTCTCCTCGCGATGCTAGCCTTCGTCAAGGAATTCAGCGTGGCGGAGAGTCAGAATAAATTTGACATTGAGAAAATAAGCATAAGTCAAATAAAGTAAGAGAAATAAAATCAAAGGTACAACTAGTAATGGATATAATTTGGATAATGCCAAATATATTTGGCCGTAACATATTCTGTAAGTAAAGAAACGAAATTGTTTTTCAAAAGATTCAATATAAGTACTATATTTCTTCAAAACAATTCCGCGACGTGGAACCAAGACAATAATTACAAACAAGCCGTTGATATAATAGATAAATTACTGGTTGTGAATGACACCGCAGACAGTGCAGCAAAATTAATTTCAGACTACAATAAATGTTTCACACAGGATGACGAACAGAGAAAATTTATATTACAAACAGTCAGCGATTACCGACAAATCCGATAATAATAAAGAAATTCGCAAAATTAAAAAATAACTTTATACGATTGTTAAGATAGAAACCCTACGTTTGAGGAGAAATATTCCACAGTGTGCAACATGCCAAATGCACTGTCACACAAAAAGCTACTGTAATAAAATGTTCAAATGTGTAAAATGTGCACACAATGATAACTTAATAAAAGACCTCAGCAGTAAATGACCGAAACACTTAATAAGCATGCTACACAGGTACGTAAATAATAGATTCTTCTACGTCAATATAGGCAACCAAAACTCGAATATTGGGGAATATAAAGCAGGGGTACCGCAGGGGAGTGCATGGGGACCAATTCTCTTCTCAATATACACCCCGGACCCCCCCCCCCCCCCCCCCAAAGATATAAGGAACGCAATTCTAACGTTTGCTGACGATACCACAGTGTACGACATCGGTAACAACTCCAATACAGCACGAAAGGGTATAGCCGGTTAAGGGGGGCAAAAGTGCCCATAAACCAAATTCGACTTGCGATGGGTCATTCGATAGCTTGTGAAAAAAGGACAATCTGTCGAAGTTTCAACTTCGTATCTCGACTGGGGGGTAGTAAAGGGCAAAAATCAAAAATCACGTTTTTGTTCAATTTCTTCCAACTGAGTGCATGAAAAATTTTGAAAAAAGTCAGAGACACCTCAGTTAACGATATTCATATTATAGAATTTTTTCAGATTTTTATGTTGCAAATCCGAGCTGTGAAAAATCAAAAACGCAAAAAATTCCGAAAAATGCCGATTTTGTATTGAAGGCGTTGCAGAACTATAATTATATTTCTTAAGTAAGTAGGTATAAATGATAGTATTGCTCTGATTTTTTTTTAGATTTTTTCGTTAGGTGCTAAGTTACGAAAATGTAATGTAAACAAAATTAACCTAAGTCAGATGCGAACCTACAAAGTCGGCTATACCCTTTCACATACAAACTGAAATTACTATATTCGTGGACGGTACAAAAGAAAATAGCTGTCAATCCACAGAAAAGTACAAATATTTGTTTTACATTAAACCGACAAGAACAAAAGGCGGTATAGATAAACCAAATAATCGTAACACAAACAACGGAAACGAAATATTTGGGAATTATGCTAGACCAACAATTAACGTGAGGTCCCCACATAAAACATATAGCAAAGAAAATAGCAACAGTTACAAAAGAAATATATTGATTAATCAGGAGGGGCTGAAGACTAAAGATAAAGAATAAAATTGCGATATGTACAACAATAATGAAACCAATGTGGACATACGGGGCAGCACTCTGGAGCACAGGTACAAAAAGTAACCAAAGAAAAATCAAAACTGCACAGTCCAAATTATTAAGAAAAATACTTCAAGCACCATGGTACGTGAGAAACGACGATATTGAAAACACGTTACAAATCCCTCCAATTGCCAAATTTCAATCCCATGGAGTACTTATGGAGGGAAGTATCAGGTTGTTCAGAAAGTTCTGGCGGATTTTGACTTCGTCTGTTCTGAAGATGTTTATAACGCTCAGTCGATGAGGAAATCGAATTGTTTTACGCGCCATAATCTCTCTTTTCATCAACCATTGTTTAATTTCTATCTGCAATAAGTGTTTCATTTACGACTATTTGTTTAACCATGGGAAAACGTGATGTACGTTGTACAGATTATCATCCTTTTACACATTTTGATCATTTTATTAAGGAGAAATCAGCCAGTTTATATTACACTAAATAAGTTGTTCAGTTCAGGAATTCAATATCCTCACAAAGCCAGCAGATATAGTAGATCTTTTGTCCACCGTTTTGCTGTCTTCAACATCTGTTTACCTTCTGTCATCGTTTAAACTCCAAACTATCTTTAACTTCTTACATGCATTCAAAATCTGTAGGCGTTATAACTTTATGCGTTGTTACTCCCGCACAATCTGTACGGAAAGATCCCAACTAATTACTTTCGAAGCACTGTCTCAGGTTTGGCAGCTGTAGAAGGGGACGTCACCCCTGGGACCGCGGGGAAAGACCCAAAGTCCACGGAAGTGACGCCTACCTTCAACGCCACCTTGTTTACCCATTTAGAGCGTTAATCAATTAGAAAATTCCGTACAGTCTATTGTCTATAGTCTTAGCTGATTGCGCCTAAATGGATTTTGTGTTGATTCCAGTACTCGTAGTGTGTTTGTAGAGGG
Source organism: Nysson spinosus (assembly GCA_910591585.2). NCBI lineage: Eukaryota > Metazoa > Arthropoda > Insecta > Hymenoptera > Crabronidae > Nysson > Nysson spinosus. The sequence continues at coordinate 3,431,178 of OU342836.1, read as the reverse complement.
CATAAAGAAATTAGTGAATCGTTGGTTAAGGTGTATAGATCGTAATGGTTCTTATTTTGCATAAACATGTTAACTTTTGGCAGAGTTGTGATCATTTGTCGATCAGACGACAAAATTCGACAGAACTTTCCAAACGACCTAATATAAAGATGTGGTTCTTAAACAATCCCCTGTGGAGGAAAAAGTTTCTTTCGATATTCAGAACGCACATGACTTGCCACAAATGTAAGGAACGTCCTCGCAAATAGAAAGATTCGAGTCAACATAAAGAAAAAGCTGCTAGAAGTAGCAAAAGTCCGAAAGAGATTCATTCAAAAATAACATTCATACAAATAGAGAACTAATTCAATGAACCATCAATAACCTGGATAAATGGTTCAATGAATCAGATTTAATTTTTTCGACACAGAAAACCAAATATATTTTATTAGGCGGCCAACAAAGTTCGTGCGCTTTTTCCCGGCGGTCCATTTTATTGCATGTGGTTGCGCAAAAGTAGTTTAACAAATTTAACGGTGGTGATGAAAGCCTCGAAAGTGAGCAACGCGACGGACGGCAGAGTCTTATAAACAATCAAGATTTGCAAATGGAAATTAAGATAGATCACAAACTATCGTGCAAAATGCTAGCAGATGTTGGGAACACTAGTTCCAGCTCGTAAGGTCCTCGCCATTCGTCTAGAAATATTCCCTAGACGCGGCTTACGGTAGCAGGTGTAAAGACGCCGAAGGAGGCGTCCAAGGAGTACAAATGAAGTCAGTTTAGTTATGGCACGCGTTTCGATTTACCTCCGAGTATCATCCCTACCCAGATAAGTCTAATGTGTCTGATGAAACGGTTAGAACACATCTACGCACTATAGGAAAAGTGTATCGTCTAGGAAGACGGGTAGCGCACAAACTCACCGATCCATTTTTGAAACGTATTTTTACCAATGATGAGGAATGGATCACATACACAAATAGAAAGCGACCATCCTAGTTGATAACTGTTCGGGAATATTTCGAGAAATTTAATTTAGTCGCACTATTATGACCGTTAGAGTCGAGTCAAAGAAGCCGACCCCGAACCGACAAAAAGTAGAGACTTAGTCTGTTTATGTCAATTTGCTGTTACCGAGCACGTTGTTCGTTTGCCAGGCTTTGTCTGTTTGGCGGCAAGGCCCAAAGGCCAGCCGCCTGCTCCCCTCCAGCAGGCGCTGGGACCCGAAAACGGCCAGCCGTCTGCTCCTGCCGGGAAGGCGGGAGGATCAAAGGGTCCCCAGCCTTCGGCGGCAGCGGGGGCGGCCAACTCGGTAGCGGCGGGCAACAAGCCCGCACCCGCTCCGGGAAGGGCAAAAGCCCCTAGTCTGAGACGCCCCCCCAAGACAGCGGCGGTGACAATCGCTGTCGGGGGGGGGGCGTCGATGACGCTGGACAAGGCGGTGGCCACGGTCAGGCGTGAGATACGCCTGGAGGATGTGGGCATCGCCGAGGTCCGGCCCAAGCGGGCCATCACAGGTGGCCTTATCCTGGAGGTAGCCGGTGAGGACCGGCACAACAAGGCACAAGCCTTGGCCGCCAAAATGTCGGAGGTCCTCGCCGGCTCGGGGGTTAGGGTGGCGCGGCCTGTAAAGCGGGCGGAGCTGCGCATCCTCGACCTGGACGATTCCGTCCAGGTTGAGGAGGTGGTGGCTGCGGTGGCCGCCACGGGGGGATGTGCCGGTGGAGAGGTGCGCGCCGGGGTCATCCGACGCGCCCCTGCCCAACTCGGCACACTATGGGTCCAGTGCCCTCTCGCGGCAGCCAACAAAATTGTTGGCGCTGGCCGCTTGAGGGTTGGCTGGACCTCTGTGAGGGTGCGGGTCCTGGAGACCCGTCCCCTCCAATGCTACCGCTGCCTGGTTGTGGGTCACACCAGGCAGCGGTGTAGTTGCAGCACCGACCGTAGTCGTCGGTGCTACAACTGCGGGAACGAAGGCCACCGGGCGGTGGAATGCTCGGCCCAGCCCCGGTGCCCGCTATGCGTGGACCTGGGGCGGCCAGCGGACCACCGGCTCGGGGCCAGTGCGTGCGCTCCACCCAAGAGGCCCTCAGCTTCGAAGGGGAGCGCAACGCCCCAGAGGCCCCCGCCTTCGAAGGGGAAGGGAAGGGTCCGGTCCTCCGTAGTGGCGGCCTCGGCTCCCATGGAGATGGCCGAGGCGAACCCAACAACTGGGGTCGCTGCGGCGACAGAGTCCTCCGAAGCTGGGCAGGCCGAAACGGCTGTCCCGGTGGATGAGGACATGGAGGTGGAGGCCGCCGAAGCGACGGACCCCCCTGCGCCGGGGCCAACGGAACCGGCTCCCCCAGAAGGGGAGACCGGGCCCACGCCCCCGCAGCGGCGGGCTCCTTCGGAGGGGGACTCTATGGATGCCACGGAGTCCCACCAAACGGGGGCGGGTCAGGAGGGGACCCCGTGACTCGGGGCTAATCTCCTCCAGACCAACCTGAACCACTCGCGCGTGGCCCAGGACCTGATGGTCCAAACCATGCGCGAGTGGGGGATAGGGTTGGCCATAGCCGCCGAGCCTTATAGGGCCCCGGACCATCCATCATGGTTCGGGGATACCTCGGGCTCGGTGGCTATCGCGTGGAACGGCACACCGGGCACCCCGCCCCCGCCGTCTGTGATAGAGCGAGGGGGTGGCTACCTGGCCGTCCAGTGGGGCAGCGTGGCGGTGGTGGGGGTGTACGTCTCCCCCAACAGCGGCCGGAACGCCTTCGCGGCGTTTCTGGACCGGGTGGGGAGATGCGCATCCCGCATCCTCCCGCGCCCCTTGCTCGTCCTGGGGGACTTCAACGCTCACGCTACAGCGTGGGGGTGCCCCAGGACGGATGCGAGGGGGCGCGAGCTCCTCGACTGGGCGGCGGGACTGGAGCTCCGGCTGCTCAACCGGGGCTCCACCCCGACCTTCGCGCGGTTGCAGGGCACGTCGGTCATTGACCTGACGTGGGCCTCGCCTTCCGCCGTGCGGAGAGTGTCGGGGTGGAGGGTGTCGGGGGCCGAGACCATGTCGGATCATGCTTACATAGTCATGACCGTCTCGGCCCCCACTCCGCTCGTCCAGCCTCGTCCACTGGTAAGGGGATCTCCCCCCGGTGGGCGTTAAAGAAGCTGGACGAGGCCGCCATGAGGGCGGCCATAGAGGCGGTGGCCTGGGGGAGCCCAGGCCCCTCCGGTTCGCCGGACGCAGAGGCGGCTTGGTTCCGATCGGCCATGGCGGCCGTCTCGGATGTCGCCATGCCGCGGGCCGGGCGGTCCTCCCCCCGCGCCGTTTACTGGTGGTCGGCGGAAATCGCCGATCTGCGAGCCGCTTGTGTGCGCGCGCGGCGACTGTTCCAACGGGCCCGTAGACGCGATGGGGGGGGGGGACTTGCGACCCTGTACGAGCGGTACAGGGTCGCGCAGGTGGCTCTCCAGAAGGCCATCTTCCGGGCCAAGGCGGAGGCGTGGAGCCAGCTCCTCTCCACCATCGACCGGGATCCGTGGGGGCGCCCATATCGGGCGGTGATGGGCAAGATACGCCCGTGGGCCCCCCCGGTGACCGAGTCGATGGACCCGGAGTTCCTGGACTCCGTCGTCGGTACCCTTTTCCCTCATGACGAGGGAGAGGCCCGTCGGCGGGGCCGGGAACCGGGGGAGCAAACCGGCACCCCCGCCCCGGGCATTCGTCCGGAGGAGCTGGAAAAGGCGGTGCGCCGCCTCGCGGCCCGGAACACCGCCCCGGGGCCCGACGGCATACACGGTCGTGTGCTGGTGTCTGCTCTTCGGGTCCTGGGGGACAGGTTTAGGCGGCTCATGGAGGGCTGCCTAGGGGAGGGCAAATTCCCCAAACAATGGAAGAGGGGGCAGCTCGTGCTGCTGCCAAAGCCGGGGAGGGATGCAGGTTCCCCCTCGGCGTTCCGGCCCATTTGCCTGCTCGACGAGGCGGGCAAGATCCTCGAGCGGATCATAGCTTCCCGCCTCGCCGAGCACCTGGCCGGGGCAGGGCCCGATCTGGCCGACAGCCAGTTCGGCTTCCGGGAGGGGCGGTCAACCGTTGACGCGATTCAGCGGGTCCGCTCCCTCTCGGGGGCGGCAGCGTCGGTCCCAGGGGGTGGAGTGTCGTTGGCAGTATCGCTCGATATTGTCAACGCCTTTAACTCCATCCCCTGGCAAGCAATCAGGGAGGCGTTGGCCTACCACAGGGTACCTCCCTGGTTGCAAAAGGTGATCGGGTCCTTTTTAAAGGACCGGAGCTTCGGCTACCAGAGCCGGGGCGGGTGGGTTGAACGCCCCAGCTGGCGCGGCGTACACCAGGGGTCGGTCTTAGGCCCGACATTGTGGAACCTGGGGTACGACCGCGTCCTTCGAACGGCACTCCCCTCGGGGGTGGCCCTAGTGTGTTACGCGGATGACACACTGGTGGTCGCCTCCGGGAGGGACTACACGCGCACTCTCCGGCTGGGAGAGTGCGGGGTGGAGTGCGTGGTGGCCTCCATCAAGAGGCTAGGCCTCGAGGTCGCCCCGTCGAAGACCAAAGCGATTTGGTTCTTCGACGGGGCTAGGAGGGGCCCCCCACCGGACACGCCAATGCGGGTGGGGGACGAGGCTGTCGAGGTGGGCACCCGGATGAAATATCTGGGGGTCACCCTCGACAGCCAATGGTCATTCGGGGCCCACCTTGAAGAGGTTGTGCCTTCTGCATCCCCAAAAATCAAAAATTGAACTGGCCCTTCTAGGGGCCGGGCGCTGGGATCCCGAGCAGAGTTCTCAAGAGGGCCTCGGGGTCCCAAAAAGCGCCACGGCTGGAGTCCACCGAGGGGTTTTAGCCGGTAAGAATCCGGCACTACCCCGGTCTCCCTCTGGGGGGAGACTCGTGAGACTCTGTCATCTTTCACCTTACTGTCCGGCAGACCACGTTCAAATAAAGTGCGCAACCGATTTCGTGACGTCAAATAATGTAAATAAATAACCCTTGTCCTTCCTCTCCGCCTCAGCGTTACAGTTAACTCTAAGTTTAAAAATTTGTACTTTAGTCTTCCTATAACACCGAAGACATAAGCACCTAGGGCCGATATTAAGTAGCCTAGGACTTCTTTTAAACCAATTGTTTAGACTGAAGAGGGTGCAAAATTGTACCGAAACGTTTCTACGATAAAAAATAAAGAAGTCTATATCCTTACATTGGTCTATCAAAAGCCGTAACCCAAAATCACAAATATGAGAATATTTTATATAAATATTAAATTAATAAACCTTGATACAAAAGGTTCAATAACAAATCTTTTTAACTAAAATTTTATAACTCACTTTCATTTATATTATAAAAAAAATTTTGTCTAATTTATTACTTAAACTTAAATTCTTAAATTTTTTTTCAAATTAATAATTAAAATACAAAATAATTTATTTAAATGTTAAAAATTTTAGGAATAAACTAATTAATCTTTTAAAAGATTTAAATATTAAATTTTATCTAAAAACACTTTCCAGTATCTTTACTTTGTTACGACTTTTCTCATTTTATAGTGAGAATGACGGGCAATTTGTACACATTTAAAAATAAATTTCAATTTAAATAATTATTTAAATTTACTCTTAAATCCAATTTTATAATAATTTTAAAACTATTAATCCAAAAATTTAATTTACTGTAACTAATTAATTCTTAAATATTCTACACTTTGATCTGAATTTTCATTTATATATAATTTATTAAAGTAAAATAATAATATAATTAATTAAAACGACAATACATAAAATATATTCAAGTATTTTTTATCGAGGACTATCAATTATTCTTGTTGAAATTTGTTTGAAATATCGGCCAACTCCAACCGATATTGGAGGAAGTGAAACTTCCTCCTCCGGTCCGGACGAGGGAGAGTGGGTAAAGGTAACTCCAAACCAATATGCCTTTGATTCCCTTTGACTGTCCTGAAAAGGACAGTCGTTTATTTCAGACCCTTTTCGCTCTGTATAATACAAAGTGTTTTGCCGATCACAAGAATTTGACTTCTTGGTGGCCTGGCTGTCGGCGGGCCTGGTTGTCCTAGGTTATAATCTCTGGAACAACAGAAAAATAACGAACGGGTGTAATCACCTGAAATACGATAATCGTATTAACGTACAGTCTCGGGAATGTTTTGACGCGCACACTTAAACAGCAACGGTAACCGTGCTGTGTGTGCTAATGCGTGCACTGGTGCGTGGCTTTTAAATGCGGTAAGCCACGCGTCGACTGTTTTGGCCGATCTGTTCCGTCTTTTTCAGGAACACAATCGTGGCGGTCGGCTAGATTTAACGCAATGAAATCTTTAGTGCAACGACCGCACAGTCGTATTGCCTCGAACGGAAAACCAAGGCGGAGGTTGTAAATCTCCTGTATGGATTCCGCGAGCGGGGAGATCCACGGTTACTAGTAACTAGTCCCGGTGGCTGACAACGGAGGCTGATCTAACCGTTTCTTTCTCAACACGCCTTGACGTGGAGTAAGAGTGGACCAACGCTAATTCTAACCCGTCTTCCTCAACACGCCGCGTCGTGAAGGAAGCCTGGACGCAATAGTCCTGGAAGCCTGGAAGCGATATCGAAACTCTCCGGTCGCTCTTTGGTTACTCTAAACGTTCCAAGGCGATTCCCGGTAGAGAACGAGTAGCGGGTCTTAAGTTTAGAATAGCGCGCCAACTAACGTAGTGCTCCGCCAACCAGTGGTCATCCAAGAAGTGGACTCCTGACGCTCCCACGTCGAATAACAATGGTTGGCGAAAACCAGGTGAACCCACCGATTTTCGCCCCAGTACTAATTCAGGGTAAAGACCGCTAAATTACTAAAAGGCGCAGCTATTGTGCTGAAGAGTCAACACGAATCGTCGTGTGTTATTCTCGATTCAGTTTCACAATTTGCTGGTGTTAAGCTGAAAGCAGTGTTCGTTATAACGGGAGCACGATCGATGCGCTCCGTGCGAACTGTTGCTGAGGACTCTCTAAGAAGAACTGACTGTCTGCGACGTTACACCGTCGTCGACAAGCGCGAACGAGTAATTACTCGTTACGCGGCGCTTTCGTCAAACTATTAGCTCTTTCTCACTCTCTCTCATATCCGTTTACTATTCGCGAATTCGAACGTCTTCAAACGGTAATATGTACCGGTCAGACGTGCCGATCTCTGGTTTCGCACGGTCTAGACGAAAACAATCATTGTCATGTTATCGGACTTCTATAGTTTTTGTATTTCCTTTTCGAATCACGCCGGTCAAATAAACTCGGTACACTCAAGAAAAAGAAATTTACTATGAGGCTCGTGATCGGGTGAAACAACTACTGGTCACTTATTTAAACAAAGTTCCTCTAATTTAAATTAAATACTGCCAAATTTTCTTTATTTAATGATTCAACATTTACTAAATTAATATTATTTTTTATTCTATAATAGGGTATCTAATCCTAGTTTTATAAAAAAAATTAAAAATAATTTATAATTAAATATTTAAAAATTTTACATTATTTATTTCACCAAAAAAATAAAAATTTTAAAACAATTAAATTTCAACTTATTCTAATTAATCCTAAATTAATTTATTTTATTAGTACAACCGCAGTTGCTGGCACTAAATTAACTAAAAATTTTTAACATACTAAATCTAACTTTAATTATTTTTTAATATTTTATATTAATTATAATTTAATTATTTAAATAATACTAATTTTTATTTATTACACTGTTGCGTATGCAGCCCTTGGCCGTGGGGGTTATCTAAGTTACGACCAACGGAAATGGGTCCCATGGCCAGGGGTCTTATTTATGGAATAGACGCGGCTGCGATGTTCGGGAAACGGGACCCTCCGGGAAACTTGAGGCCCATATCCCTGAGCAAGTGCACTCCCAGGGTGGATTTATGATGCCCGCGTTTCCCAGAATCTTATCCTTCCAAAACCAGCCGAACCCCCCCCCCCCAACTCCTTTCCTGGCGTTCCAGCTCCAAAAAATCCTTTAAAAGGACAACCTTTTCCAGCGCTAGGCAGTCTTGATTCACCCTTAGGGGAAGTGCTGCTAATCATTTTAGTGAGATCGGGCCTCAGTTTCCCTTTCGATCAGTTATCGCGAGTACGGGTTTGTCAACATCAAATCACGTTCGCTCTAGATTGGTAGGCACCATCAGACTCAACACACACCAAACAGCTTTGTAAGGGACTCTCCCGTCAACGAACGTGTAGTATCATTTCATACAGAATATATATATAGTGTTATTGTTAGTACTTCCGAGTTTAACCCACTATTTACCTTCCCTGCAAAAATATTCAGTAGCGACGTATCCCCATCGAACCGTTCACTCCAGCCGCTCGGAGTGACCAAGAAGAAATTACAGCCCAGTCTAACGTAGTAAGACATAACTCGCCCTGGGCTCGTAACAACACTATTTATATTATTAATTTTAAAACAAAAATTACATTTTTGTATAAATAGTATAAAATATTAATTTATAATATAAAATTTTTTATAAAACTCTATTTATTGTTAATCCCCACTTTAACGAAAAGTATCTAAATAAAAACATCAATTCAACGAGAAAGCTTTCTTTTATCAAAATAAAAATCGTTAATCCCCACTTTAACGAAAAGTATCTAAATAAAAACATCAATTCAACGAGAAAGCTTTTTTTTTCAAAATAAAAATCGTTAATCTCCACTTTAACGAAAAGTATCTAAATAAAAACATCAATTCAACGAGAAAGCTTTTTTTTATCAAAATAAAAATCGTTAATCCCCACTTTAACGAAAAGCATCTAAATAAAAACATATTCTTTCTTTTAATATTATACCAAAAACAATGACCTAATTCTTTTATCCCAATAAAATTTATAATTTATTTAATTAATATAAGTAATTTATTAATTAATTTATTTTAATAAAAAATCTCTGGTAATAAAAATAATTTCACATTATATACCTATATTATTGCAGAGTATAAACCTTTTTTTTTATTAATAACGAAACAACAACGCGGTAACCAAAACGACTGGACAGAAACCAGTCGACTATTTGTTTACTACATACATTCAGATTGTGTTGCTGCTCTAATACTTCCCCTCAATCGTAAATGTTGTTACTCTCCACAGAGTCTTCAACTTCAATCTTCGATTGACTGGACTCCCAGTAAATTGCGACAGTGTTCGTGTTTTGAACGTGGTAGTCCCTTCGTCAGCACATCGGCCATCATTTCCTGCGTTGGCATATATTTTAATACCACAGATCTTTCTTTCAATGCATCGCGGACGAAATGATGCCTTATGTCGATATGCTTGGTCCTCCTGTGAAATACGGCGTTTTTGGCCAATTTTTGTGCTCCTTGATTGTGGTTCCACAGTGTCAATGGCGTCTCACCTCTAACGCCTAATTCTTTCAGGAAAGTTTGGAGGTTGATTGCTTCTTTCATCGCTTCTGTCAGAGCCATGTACTCTGCCTCCGTACTAGACAGGGCTACTGTTCGCTACTTCCGTGATTCCCAGCTTATAGCTACATTAGCATATTTGAAGATGTAACCAGTATATGACCTTCCATCATCCGGGCAGGCTCCCCAATCCGCGTCAACATATCCCATTAAATCTTCTTTGGCTTTGGTGAACACTAATCCATAATTTAGGCTTCCCCTCAAGTATCGCAGAACTCTTTTCGCAGCTTTTCAATGGTTTTGATCAAAATTGGAGCTGAATTGACTGAGCCAGCTCACCACGTGAGCTATGTCTGGTCTCGTGGCAATGGCCTTACTCCGCGTGAAATTAATTCCTAAGCAATGCTGAATGGGTCCTAAGTCCTTCATTTCAAACGTTGACATTAGTCCTTGTTTTAATTCTTCCATGTGTTCTCTATTTCTTGATATCATTAATATATCATCGACATAAATCGCCACGATAACCAAATTTTCGTTCATTATTTTGAAGTAAACACAGGGGTCAGGATTCATCGATTGCAATCCTAATTCACGCAATTTCTCATCAAGTCTAATATTCCATTGTCTGCTTGATTGTTTCAAACCATAAATTGCCTTCTTTAGTAAACAGACTTTATTCTCGCCTTTAATATCTTGCAACATTTTGTTAATTCTGATCTTCTGATCCTTACTGATTTTACTGTCCTTTGCTGATCTTATGTCTTGTAATGTTTCTTCCAGCATTTCTGGTATTTCCATGTATATCTCTTCATCTATATCTCCAGTCAGAAAAACGGTCGATACATCAAGATGATCAACCAGCATGTCTCGCTCAACTGCTAGAGCGATTAATGTCCTTATGGAACTCAATCTTGCTACTTGTGCAAAAGTTTCATGAAAGTCCATTCCCGGGACTTGTGTAAAACCTCGAGCTACGAGTCTCGCCTTCCTTCTATCCAGCGTCCCGTCAGCCTTACATTTATTCCGTAATATTAAACGACAGCTTACGATGCTTCGGTCCCTTGGTCGATCTACGATTTCCCACGTATTATTTTTGATCATAGACATTATCTCACTACGTATGGCTGCTTTCCACTCTTCCCTATCTTTACTGGCCATTGCCTTTTTAGCCGAAATTTCACTTGTATCCACATGTTCTTCTGTCTCTTCTTCTTTTGTAGTGACTTGTTGTGCTACCTCATAGTGATATTGTTTCTTGGGTCTTCCTGGATTTGCCGTCCTTATTATTTTTGGTCTCCCCACGGTTCTTCGCAACTGTACTTCTGGATTTTGTATTACCTGTTCTTGCTCTTGATGTTGGTTATTTAACCCATCTTCTTCCCTTTGTTCGCAGGTTTCGCTGTTTTCATTATTTTGTGGTTCTTCGTGAGTACACTCCATAGCTTCTTCGTATTCTTCATCATCATCATCTTCTTCTTCTTGTAATAAGTTTTGTTTTCCGAGGTCTCTGATCGTTTTTGTCTCTATTTCAGCATATTTTCTTTCCTTTAGTTTGTTTCCATTAATCATCCTATTTTCATTAACGAATTCTTCATATTTTGTTCCGGCACCAATTTCTTCGAAGAATTTTATATCTCTGGATACAATTATTTTCCTTTCACTAGGTACCCAAACTCGGTAACCTTTAGATTCCAAGGAATAACCTACGAATATACACTCTCTGGATCTTGGAGAAAATTTTCCTTTGTTTGTATCTCGGTCCAATGCATATCCTTTACATCCGAATGTTCGGAAATATTTCACATTTGGCCTTTTACCGGTCCAAAGTTTATAAGGTGTTTGCCCATTTAAGTGGTTTGCGGGGCATCTATTGCGGATGTAATTAGCTGTATGCAGTGCTTCTGCCCAAAACGATGGGGATAGTTTCGATTGAATTAGTAGACATCTTGCCATTTCCACAAGTGTTCTATTCATGCGTTCCGCGGTGCCATTTTGTTGCGGTGTGTGCGGGATTGTCAATCTTCTTTGGATTCCAGATTTTTGTAAATAGTCGTCAAATTCTTTATTGCAATATCATTTTCCGTTGTCGGACTGAATGTATTTGATTTTCCTACAAGTGAAGTTTTCAACCATGCCCTTGTACTTTGAATTCAGTGAGGGCTTCGCTTTTCCTCTTCAAGAATCTTACTTCGCACCACCTCGTTCTGTTTTCTATGAAGATTAAGAAATATTTGGACCCATTCAATGACTCTGTCCTCATCGGTCCACATAAGTCTGTGTGTACTAATTCTAGCAGTTCCGATTTACGACTGGACTCTTTTGGGAAAGGTGTCTGCGTAAGTTTGCCTTTTAAGCATACTTCACACGTAGGTAGTTCTTTTTGTGTTCTGATTCTGATGCCACATACCACTTTGTTAGCAACCATTTTCTTCAGATCTCTTCCGTTCAAGTGTCCGTATCTCTCATGCCATATTTTTAAATTTTCTTCTGATTCACTCGACATTCTTCCTGCATATTGTGTGTTTTGCCTAATGTAATATAAACCATCGATTCTGTCAGCGCGCATTAAAATGCTTCCTGCTCTATCCTTGACTAGAGCACCGTTTCTACCGAAGGTTACATTATATCCCTTGTCTGTAATCTTTGAAACAGACATTAAATTTGTGCGTAATCCTGGAACATATAAGGTATTTAATAAATTTATTTTCTGACTGCCATCTTTGTTTGAGGCAATAATAGATGCTGTCCCTTTCGCCAATACTTTAGCTGATGTATTGTTAGTCGCTAAATTCAAGTCTTCGAACTCATATGACTCCAGATTCTTTAGGCTTTCTTCTTTCTTCGTAATATGCGATGTACAACCACTATCTAAGCACCAATCGCTTGTACTTATGTCGTGTCCGGACTTTAAAGCATAGTCTTTTCTATCTGTGACTAGTAAGCTAGATTCCTTGGGACTCTGCTTTCCCGACTTCCAAGGTTTGTATTTCCCATCTTCTAGTCTGCAGTCTATAGCTTTGTGTCCCACCTTTTTGCATTTATGGCAACGGAATTTGAATTCTTCTTTATGTTCTTCCCTACGCTCGTTGGGCCTATTGTTCCGGAATTTGTGATTTTTGAATGTTTGTCTTCCAGCCATCATTGCATTCGGGACTTCTTCCTTTAATTTCTGATTGCGTGCATCACTTTCTTCAACTATCTTTATCTTTAGTATTTCCGGTGATGGTAATTCATCTCTGGATTCGATTGCACATCGGAAATTTTCAAATTTCTCTGGGAGACTATACAATATCATTATGGCTAACAAATCTGTATTGATTTCTACATCCATTTCTTGTAGCTTGTCAACCACATCAAAGAATTTAGAAATGTGGTCTCGTGTGTCTTCACCTTCACGCATTTTATGCAAAGTGAGTTGTTTTAAAAGATTCGCTTTTCGAGCAGGTCCCTTAGAATGATAGATACTTTCTAATTTAAGCCAAACATCTCGAGATGTGGTACAATTCTTGATTTGTTTTAATGCATGAGGGTGGATAGATAGTATTAGATCTGACCTGGCTTTCTTGTCAGCAATTTCCCACTGCTTTGTGACTATAGCTCCTTCTGCTAAATCCGGTTTCGGTATCTCACCACTCACATATCCCCATGCATCATTCTTCACCAAAAGGGCTTCGGCTTGTAATTTCCAAGTCTCATAATTATCCCTTTCTAACATTTCTATTCGTGTACAACTGCTGGTACTCATTTTCGCGCACATACACTTATTACCTTCACTCGCGATATATTGACTTTAATTAACTACCTAAAATATACTATTCCAAGGGAGCTGGGCCCATAACCTATTGCAGAGTATAAACCTTTTTTTTTTATTAATAACGAAACAACAACGCGGTAACCAAAACGACTCGACAGAAACCAGTCGACTATTTGTTTACTACATACATTCAGATTGTGTTGCTGCTCTAATATATATAAATTAAAAAATCTCTAGTAACAAAAATAATTTTACATTATATACCTATATAAATTAAAAAATCTCGAGTAACAAAAATAATTTTACATTATATACCTATATAAATTAAACAATCTCTAGTAACAAAAATAATTTTACATTATATACCTATATAAATTAAAAAATATCTAGTAATAAAAATCAATTAATTATTATTTATATATATATTAATATTTATATATATAAATATTTTTTTTATATATAATTAAAATAAATTTATAAATATATAATATTAATATATGTTATTATATTAAATTATAAAAAAAATTTAATATAAATTATTATATTATATATATAGTATAGTTTCTATTTACGATTTAATAATTTATATATATATATATTAATATTATATAAATTATATATATTAATATATATATTATTAATAATATAAGAGTATAAATTTATTACCGATAATATATATATTAATTATATTATATATATATATATAATTTATATATAATATTATTTATATAAATAATAATATATTTATAAATATATTATATTCTTATATTTAATTATAATGTATATGGACCGATATCTGTGGCGATGTCACTCGAAACCGTATGTGTTTGACGAAACTAAGTGGTCGACCTTGTGAGAGAGGAAACTCCAAATGCGAAATATATTTCCATTTTAAACTTATTGTTCTATCTGAAACTAAGTGTTCGATACTGTGCCAGGAGAAGCGCCTGTTCTCTGAAATCTGTGGCGATGCGCACTCGAAACCGTATGTGTTCGACGAAACTAAGTGGGTGACCATGTGAGAGAGGAAACTCCAGATGTGAAACTTAGTTCCATTTGAAACTAATTGTTCTATTTGAAACTAAGTGTTCGATACTGTGCCAGGAGAAGCGCCTGTTCTCTGAAATCTGTGGCGATACTACTCGAAACCGTATGTGTTCGACGAAACGAAGTGGTCGACCTTGTCAGAGAGGAAACTCCAGATGCGAAACTTATTACCATTTTAAACTAATTGTTCTATCTGAAACTAAGTGTTCGATACTGCGCCAGGAGAAGCGCCAGTTCTCTGAAATGTGTGGCGATACCACTCGAAACTGTATGTGTTCGACGAAACTAAGCGGTCTACCTTTTGAGAGAGGAAACTCCAGATGCGAAACTTAGTTCCATTTTAAACTAATTGTTCTATCTGAAACTAAGTGTTCGATACTGTGCCAGGAGAAACTCCCGTTCTGCGAAATCTGTGGCGATACTACTCGAAACCGTATGTGTTCGACGAAACTAAGTGGTCGACCTTGTGAGAGAGGATACTCCAGATTCGAAAATTAGTTCCATTTTAAACTAATTGTTCTATCTGAAACTAAGTGTTCGATACTGTGCCAGGAGAAGCGCCCGTTCTCTGAAATGTGTGGCCATACCACTCGAAACCGTATGTGTTCGACGAAACTAAGTAGTTGATCTTGTGAGAGAGGATACTCCAGATGCAAAACATAGTTCCATTTTAAACTAATTGTTCTATCTGAAACTAAGTGTTCGATACTGTGCCAGGAGAAGCGCCCGTTCTCTGAAATCTGTGGCGATGCTACTCGAAACCGTATGTGTTCGTCGAAACTAAGCTGTCGACCTTGTGAGAGAGGAAACTCCAGATGCGAAACTTAGTTCCATTTTAAACTAATTGTTCTATCTGAAACTAAGAGTTCTATACTGTGCCAGGAGAAGCGCCTGTTCTCTGAAATCTGTGGCGATACCACTCGAAACCGTATGTGTTCGACGAAACTAAGTGGCCGACCTTGTGAGATAGGAAACTCCAGATGCGAAACATAGTTGCATTTTAAACTAATTGTTCTATCTGAAACTAAGTGTTCGATACTGTGCCAGGAGAAACTCCCGTTCTGCGAAATCTGTGGCGATACTACTCGAAACCGTATGTGTTCGACGAAACTAAGTGGTCGACCTTGTGAGAGAGGATACTCCAGATTCGAAAATTAGTTCCATTTTAAACTAATTGTTCTATCTGAAACTAAGTGTTCGATACTGTGCCAGGAGAAGCGCCCGTTCTCTGAAATGTGTGGCGATACCACTCGAAACCGTATGTGTTCGACGAAACTAAGTAGTTGATCTTGTGAGAGAGGATACTCCAGATGCAAAACATAGTTCCATTTTAAACTAATTGTTCTATCTGAAACTAAGTGTTCGATACTGTGCCAGGAGAAACTCCCGTTCTGCGAAATCTGTGGCGATACTACTCGAAACCGTATGTGTTCGACGAAACTAAGTGGTCGACCTTGTGAGAGAGGATACTCCAGATTCGAAAATTAGTTCCATTTTAAACTAATTGTTCTATCTGAAACTAAGTGTTCGATACTGTGCCAGGAGAAGCGCCCGTTCTCTGAAATGTGTGGCGATACCACTCGAAACCGTATGTGTTCGACGAAACTAAGTAGTTGATCTTGTGAGAGAGGATACTCCAGATGCAAAACATAGTTCCATTTTAAACTAATTGTTCTGTCTGGACTAAGTGTTCGATACTGTGCCAGGCGAAGCGCCTGTTCTCTGAAATCTGTGGCGATGCCACTCGAAACAGTATGTGTTCGATGAAACGAAGTGGTCCACCTTGTGGGAGAAGTAACTTCAGATTCGAAACTTAGTTCCATTTTAAACTTCTTGTTCCATCTGAAATTAAGTGTTCGCTACTGTGCCAGGAGAAGCGGCTTCTTCTCTGAAATCTGTGGCGACGCCACTCGAAACCGTATGTGTTCCACGAAACTAAGTGGCCGACCTTGTGAGAGAGGAAACTTCAGATGCGAAACTTTGTTCCATTTTAAACTAATTGTTCTATCTGAAACTATTTGTTCGATACTGTGCCAGGAGAAGCGCCTGTTCTCTGAAATCTGTGGCGATGCTACTCGAAACCGTATGTGTTCGGGGAAACTATTGGTCGACCTTGTGGGAGAGGAAACTCCAGATGCGAAACTTACTTCCATTTTAAACTAATTGTTCTATCTGAAACTAAGTGTTCGATACTGTGCCAGGAGAGGCGTCTGTTCTCTGAAATCTGTGACGATGCTACTCGAAACCGTATGTGTTCGACGAAACTAAGTAGTCGACCTTGTGAGAGAGGAATCTCCAGATGCGAAACTTATTTCCATTTTAAACTTATTGTTCTATCTGAAACTAAGTGTTCGATACTGTGCCAGGAGAAGCGCCCGTTCTGTGAAACCTGTGGCGATAGCGCTCGAAACGGTATCTGTTCAACGAAACTGAGTGGTCGACATTGTGAGAGAGGAAACTCCAGACGCGAATATTAGTGCCATTTTAAACTAATTGTTCTATCTGAAACTAAGTGGTCGATACTGTGCCAGGAGGAGCGCCTGTTCTCTGAAATCTTTGGCGATGCCACTCGAAACCGTATGTGTTCGACGAAACTAAGTGGCCGACCTTGTGAGAGAGGAATCTCCAGATGCGAAACTTAGTTCCATTTTAAACTAATTGTTCTATCTGAAACTAAGTGTTCGATACTGTGCCAGGAGAGGCGTCTGTTCTCTGAAATCTGTGACGATGCTACTCGAAACCGTATGTGTTCGACGAAACTAAGTAGTCGACCTTGTGAGAGAGGAATCTCCAGATGCGAAACTTACTTCCATTTTAAACTAATTTTTCTATCTGAAACTAAGTGTTCGATACTGTGCCAGGAGAGGCGTCTGTTCTCTGAAATCTGTGACGATGCTACTCGAAACCGTATGTGTTCGACGAAACTAAGTAGTCAACCTTGTGAGAGAGGAATCTCCAGATGCGAAACTTACTTCCATTTTAAACTAATTGTTCTATCTGAAACTAAGTGTTCGATACTGTGCCAGGAGAGGCGTCTGTTCTCTGAAATCTGTGACGATGCTACTCGAAACCGTATGTGTTCGACGAAACTAAGTAGTCGACCTTGTGAGAGAGGAATCTCCAGATGCGAAACTTATTTCCATTTTAAACTTATTGTTCTATCTGAAACTAAGTGTTCGATACTGTGCCAGGAGAAGCGCCCGTTCTGTGAAACCTGTGGCGATAGCGCTCGAAACGGTATGTGTTCAACGAAACTGAGTGGTCGACATTGTGAGAGAGGAAACTCCAGACGCGAATATTAGTGCCATTTTAAACTAATTGTTCTATCTGAAACTAAGTGGTCGATACTGTGCCAGGAGGAGCGCCTGTTCTCTGAAATCTTTGGCGATGCCACTCGAAACAGTATGTGCTCGACGAAACTAAGTGGCCGACCTTGTGAGAGAGGAATCTCCAGATGCGAAACTTAGTGCCATTTTAAACTAATTGTTCTATCTGAAACTAAGTGTTCGATACTGTGCCAGGAGAGGTGTCTGTTCTCTGAAATCTGTGACGATGCTACTCGAAACCGTATGTGTTCGACGAAACTAAGTAGTCGACCTTGTGAGAGAGGAATCTCCAGATGCGAAACTTACTTCCATTTTAAACTAATTGTTCTATCTGAAACTAAGTGTTCGATACTGTGCCAGGAGAGGCGTCTGTTCTCTGAAATCTGTGACGATGCTACTCGAAACCGTATGTGTTCGACGAAACTAAGTAGTCGACCTTGTGAGAGAGGAATCTCCAGATGCGAAACTTATTTCCATTTTAAACTAATTGTTCTATCTGAAACTAAGTGTTCGCTACTGTGCCGGGAGAAGCGGCTTCTCCTCTGAAATCTGTGGCGACGCCACTCGAAACCGTATGTGTTCCACGAAACTAAGTGGCCGACCTTGTGAGAGAGGAAACTTCAGATGCGAAACTTTGTTCCATTTTAAACTAATTGTTCTATCTGTAACTATGTATTCGATACGGTGCCAGGAGAAGCGCCTGTTCTCTGAAATCTGTGGCGATGCTACTCGAAACCGTATGTGTTCGAGGAAACTATTGGTCGACCTTGTGGGAGAAGAAACATCAGATTCGAAACTTAGTTCCATTTTAAACTACTTGTTCCATCTGAAATTAAGTGTTCGCTACTGTGCCAGGAGAAGCGGCTGTTCTCTGAAATCTGTGGCGATGCTACTCGAAACCGTATGTGTTCGAGGAAACTATTGGTCGACCTTGTGGGAGAGGAAACTCCAGATGCGAAACATACTTCCATTTTAAACTAATTGTTCTATCTGAAACTAAGTGTTCGATACTGTGCCAGGAGAGGCGTCTGTTCTCTGAAATCTGTGACGATGCTACTCGAAACCGTATGTGTTCGACGAAACTAAGTAGTCGACCTTGTGAGAGAGGAATCTCCAGATGCGAAACTTAGTTCCATTTTAAACTAATTGTTCTATCTGAAACTAAGTGTTCGATACTGTGCCAGGAGAGGCGTCTGTTCTCTGAAATCTGTGACGATGCTACTCGAAACGGTATGTGTTCGACGAAACTGAGTGGTCGACATTGTGAGAGAGGAAACTCCAGACGCGACACTTAGTGCCATTTTAAACTAATTGTTCTATCTGAAACTAAGTGTTCGATACTGTGCCAGGTGAAGCGCCTGTTCTCTGAAATCTGTGGCGATGCCACTCGAAACCGTATGCGTTCGGCGAAAAGTGGTCGACCTTGTGAGAGAGGAAACTCCAGATGCGAATCTTAGTTCCATTTTAAACTAATTGTTCTATCTGAAACTAAGTGTTCGATACTGTGCCAGGAGAAGCGTCCGTCCTGTGAAACCTGTGGCGATACTACTCGAAACGGTATGTGTTCGACGAAAATGAGTGGTCGACATTGTGAGAGAGGAAACTCCAGACGCGAAATTTAGTGCCATTTTAAACTAATTGTTCTATCTGAAACTAAGTGTTCAAGACTGTGCCGGCAGAAGCGCCTGTGCTCTGAAATCTGTGGCGATGCTACTCCAAGCCGTATGTGTTCGACGAAACTAAGTAGACGACCTTGTGAGAGAGGAAACTCTAGATGCGAAACTTAGTTCCATTTAATACTAATTGTTCGATCTGAAACTAAGTTTTCGATACTGTGCCAGGAGAAGCGCATGGTCCCTGAAATCTGTGGCGATCCGCACCCGAAACCTTATGTGTTCGCCGAAACTAATTGGTCGATACCGTGCCAGGGGAAACTCCCGTTCTGCGAAATCTGTGGCGATGCCACTCGAAACCGTATGTGTTCGACGAAACCAAGTAGTTGATCTTGTGAGAGAGGATACTCCAGATGCGAAACTTACTTCCATTTTAAACTAATTGTTCTATCTGAAACTAAGTGTTCGATACTGTGCCAGGAGAGGCGCCTGTTCTCTGAAATCTGTGGCGATGCTACTCGAAACCGTATGTGTTCTATGAAACGAAGTGGTCCACCTTGTGGGAGAGGAAACTCCAGATGCGAAAATTAGTTCCATTTTAAACTAATTGTTCTATCTGAACCTAAGTGTTCGATAATGTTCCTGGAGAAGCGCCTGTTTTCTGAATTTGTGGCGACGCTGCTCGAAATCCTATGTGTTCGACGAAACTAAGTGGTCGACATGGTGAGAGAGGAAACTCCAGATGCGAAACTTAGTTCCATTTTAAACTAATTGTTCTATCTGAAACTATGTGTCCGATACTGTGCCAGGAGAAGCGCCTGTTCTCTGAAATGTGTGACGATGCCACTCGAAAGCGTATGTGTTCGAGGAAACTATTGGTCGACCTTGTGGGAGAAGAAACATCAGATTCGAAACTTAGTTCCATTTTAAACTACTTGTTCCATCTGAAATTAAGTGTTCGCTACTGTGCCAGGAGAAGCGGCTTCTTCTCTGAAATCTGTGGCGACGCCACTCGAAACCGTATGTGTTCCACGAAACTAAGTGGCCGACCTTGTGGGAGAGGAAACTCCAGATGCGAAAATTAGTTCCATTTTAAACTAATTGTTCTATCTGAACCTAAGTGTTCGATAATGTTCCTGGAGAAGCGCCTGTTTTCTGAAATCTATGGCGACGCTGCTCGAAACCGTATGTGTTCGACGAAACTAAGTGGCCGACCTTATGAGAGAGGAAACTCCAAATGCGAAGCTTTGTTCCATTTTAAACTAATTTTTCTATCTGAAACTAAGTGTCCGATACTGTGCCAGGAGAAGCGCCTGTTCTCTGAAATCTGTGGCGATGCTACTCGAAACCGTATGTGTTCGACGAAACTAAGTGGTCGACCTTGTGAGAGAGGAAACTCCAGATGCGAAACTTAGTCCCATTTTAAACTAATTGTTCTATCTGAAACTAAGTGTTCGATACTGTGCCAGGAGAAGCGCCTGTTCTCTGAAATCTGTAGCGATGCTACTCGAAACCGTATGTGTTCGACGAAACTAAGTGGTCGACCTTGTGGGAGAGGACACTCCAGATGCGAAACTTAGTTCCATTTTAAACTAATTGTTCTATTTGAAATGAAGTGTTCGATACTGTGCCAGGAGAAGCGGCTGTTCTCTGAAATCTGTGGCGATGCCACTCGAAACCGTATGTGTTCGACGAAACTAAGTGGCCGACCTTGTGAGAGAGGAAACTCCAGATGCGAAACTTAATACCATTTTAAACTAATTGTTCTATCTGAAACTAAGTGTTCGATAGTGTGCCAGGCGAAACGCCGGTTCTCTGAAATCTGTGGCGATGCCACTCGAAACCGTATGTGTTCTACGAAACTAAGTGGTCGACCTTGTGAGAGAGGAAACTCCAGATGCGAAACATAATTCCATTTTACACTAATTGTTCTGTTTCAAATAAGTGTTCGATACTGTGCCAGGCGAAGCGCCTGTTCTCTGAAATCTGTGGCGATGCCACTCGAAACCGTATGTGTTCGACGAAATTAAGTCGTTGACCTTGTGAGAGAGGAAATTCCAGATGCGAAATATAGTTCCATTTTAAACTAATTGTTCTATCTGAAATTAAGTGTTCGATACTGTGCCAGGAGAAGCGGCTGTTCTCTGAAATCTGTGGCGATGCCACTCGAAACCGTATGTGTTCGACGAAACTAAGTGGCCGACCTTGTGAGAGAGGAAACTCCAGATGCGAAACTTAGTTCCATTTTAAACTAATTGTTCTATCTGAAACTAAGTTTTCGATACTGTGCCAGGAGAAGCGCCTGTTCTCTGAAATCTGTCGCGATGCTACTCGAAACCGTATGTGTTCGACGAAACTATGGGGCCGCCTTGTGAGAGAGGAAACTGCAGATGCGAAACTTAGTACCATTTTAAACTAATTGTTCTATCTGAAACTATGTGTCCGATACTGTGCCAGAAGAAGCGCAGGTTCTCTGAAATGTGTGACGATGCCACTCGAAACCGTATGTGTTCGACGAAACTAAGTGGTCGACCTTGTGAGAGAAGAAACTCCAGATGCGAAACTCAGTTCCATTGAAAAATAATTGTTCTATCTCAAACTAAGTGTTCGCTACTGTGCCAGGAGAAGCGGCTTTTCTCTGAAATCTGTGGCGATGCGACTCGAAACGGTATGCGTTCGACGAAACTGAGTGGTCGACCATGTGAGAGAGGAAACTCCAGATGCGAAACTCAGTTCCATTAAAAAATAATTGTTCTATCTCAAACGAAGTGTTCAATACTGTGCCAGGAGAAGTGCGTGTTCTCTGAAATTTGTGGCGATGATACTCGAAAGCGTATGTGTTCGACGAAACTAAGTGGTCGACCTTCTGAGAGAGGAAACTCCGGATGCGAAAATTAGTTCCATTTTAAACTAATTGTTCTATTTGAAACTAAGTGTTCGATACTGTGCCAGGAGAAGCGCCTGTTCTCTGAAATCAGTGGCGATGCTACTCGAAACCGTATGTGTTCGATGAAACGAAGTGGTCCACCTTGTGGGAGAGGAAACTTCAGATTCGAAACTTAGTTCCATTTTAAACTAATTGTTCCATCTCAAATTAAGTGTTCGCTACTGTGCCAGGAGAAGCGGCTTTTCTCTGAAATCTGTGGCGATGCCACTCGAAACGGTATGCGTTCGACGAAACTGAGTGGTCGACATTGTGAGAGAGGAAACTCCAGACGCGAAACTTAGTGCCATTTTAAACTAATTGTTCTATCTGAAACTATGTGTCCGATACTGTGCCAGAAGAAGCGCCTGTTCTCTGAAATGTGTGACGATGCCACTCGAAACCGTATGTGTTCGACGAAACTAAGTGGTCGACCTTGTGAGAGAAGAAACTCCAGATGCGAAACTCAGTTCCATTGAAAAATAATTGTTCTATCTCAAACTAAGTGTTCAATACTGTGCCAGGAGAAGTGCCTGTTCTCTGAAATTTGTGGCGATGATACTCGAAAACGTATGTGTTCGACGAAACTAAGTGGCCGACCTTGTGAGAGAGGAAACTCCAGATGCGAAACTTATTTCCATTTTAAACTAATTGTTCTATTTGAAATTAAGTGTTCGATACTGTGCCAGGAGAAGCGGCTGTTCTCTGAAATCTGTGGCGATGCCACTCGAAACCGTATGTGTTCGACGAAACTAAGTGGCCGACCTTGTGAGAGAGGAAACTCCAGATGCGAAACTTAATACCATTTTAAACTAATTGTTCTATCTGAAACTAAGTGTTCGATAGTGTGCCAGGCGAAACGCCGGTTCTCTGAAATCTGTGGCGATGCCACTCGAAACCGTATGTGTTCTACGAAACTAAGTGGTCGACCTTGTGAGAGAGGAAACTCCAGATGCGAAACTTAGTTCCATTTTAATCTTATTGTTCTATCTGAAACTAGGTTTTCGATACTGTGCCAGGAGAAGCGCCTGTTCTCTGAACTGTATGGCGATGTCGCTCGAAACCGTATGTGTTCGACGAAACTAAGTGGTTGACCTTGTGAGACAGGATACTCCAGATGGGAAACATAGTTCCATTTTAATCTTATTGTTCTATCTAAAACTAAGTTTTCGATACTGTGCCAGGAGAAGCGCCTGTTCTCTGAAATCTGTGGCGATGCCACTCGAAACCGTATGTGTTCGACGAAACTAAGTGGTCTACCTTGTGAGGGAGGAAATTCCAGATGCGAAATTTAGTTCCATTTTTAACTAATTGTTCGATACTATGCCAGGAGGAGCGTCTGTTCTCTGAAATGTGTGGCGATGCTGCTCGAAACCGTATGTCTTCGACGACACTAAGTGGTCCACCTTGTGAGAAAGGAAACTCCATATGCGAAGCTTTGTTCCTTCTTAAACTAATTGTTCTATCTGACACTAAGCGTTCTATACTGTGTCAGGAGAAACGCCGTTCTGCGAAATCTGTGGCGATACCACTCGAAACCGTATGTGTTCGACGAAACTAATTTGTCGACCTTGTGTGAGAGGAAACTCCAGATGCCAAACTTAGTTCCATTTAAAACTAATTGTTCTATCTGAATCTAAGTATCCGATACTGTGCCAGGAGAAGCGCCTGTTCTCTGAAATCTGTGGCGATGCTACTCGAAACCGTATGTGTTCGACGAAAGTAAGTGGTCGACCTGGCGAGAGAGGAAACTCCAGATGCGAAACTTAGTTCCATTTTAATCTTTTTGTTCTATCTAAAACTAAGTTTTCGATACTGTGCCAGGACAAGCGCCTGTTCTCTGAACTGTGTGGCGATGCCGCTCGAAACCGTATGTGTTCGACGAAACTAAGTGGCCGACATTGTGAGAGTGGAAACTCCAGATGCGAAAATTAGTTCCTTTTTAAACTAATTGTTCTATCTTAAACTAAGTGTTCGATTCTGTGCCAGGAGAAGCGCCTGTTCTCTGAAATCTGTGGCGGTGCCACTCGAAACCGTATGTGTTCGACGAAACTAATTGGTCGACCTTGTGTGAGAGGAAACTCCAGATGCCAAACTTAGTTCCATTTAAAACTAATTGTTCTATCTGAATCTAAGTATCCGATACTGTGCCAGGAGAAGCGCCTGTTCTCTGAAATCTGTGGCGATGCTACTCGAAACCGTATGTGTTCGACGAAACTAAGTGGTCGACCTGGCGAGAGAGGAAACTCCAGATGCGAAACTTAGTTCCATTTTAATCTTTTTGTTCTATCTAAAACTAAGTTTTCGATACTGTGCCAGGAGAAGCGCCTGTTCTCTGAACTGTGTGGCGATGCCGCCCGAAACCGTATGTGTTCGACGAAACTAAGTGGCCGACACTGTGAGAGTGGAAACTCCAGATGCGAAAATTAGTTCCATTTTAAACTAATTGTTCTATCTGAAACTAAGTGTTCGATTCTGTGCCAGAAGAAGCGCCTGTTCTCTGAAATGTGTGACGATGCCACTCGAAACCGTATGTGTTCGACGAAACTAAGTGGTCGACCATGTGAGAGAGGAAACTCCAGATGCGAAACTCAGTTCCATTGAAAAATAATTGTTCTATCTGAAACTAAGTTTTCGATACTGTGCCAGCAGAAGTGCCTGTTCTCTGAAATTTGTGGCGATGATGCTCGAAACCGTATGTGTTCGACGAAACTAAGTGGTCGACCTTGTGGGAGAGTGAACTCCAGATGCGAAACTTAGTTCCACTTTAAACTAATTGCTCTATCTGAAACTAAGTGTGCGATACTGTGCCAGGTGAAGCGCCTGTTCTCTGAAATCTGTGGCGATGCCACTCGAAACCATGTGTGTGTTCGACGAAACTAA
Organism: Nysson spinosus; assembly: GCA_910591585.2. Lineage (NCBI taxonomy): Eukaryota > Metazoa > Arthropoda > Insecta > Hymenoptera > Crabronidae > Nysson > Nysson spinosus. The sequence goes on along the minus strand of OU342836.1, from coordinate 3,406,238 downwards.
GTTGTCGATAGTGTGCCAGGAGGAACTCCCGCTCGGCGAAATCTGTGGCCGTGCCACTCGAAACCGAATGTGTTCCACGAAGCTAAGTGGTCGACCTTGTGGGAGAGTAAACCCCAGATTCGTAGCTTATTTCCGTTAGAAAATAATTGTTCTATCTGATACAAAGTGTTCGATTCTGTGCCAGGAGAAGCGCCTGTTCTCTGAAATCTGTGGCGGTGCCACTCGAAACCGTATGTGTTCGACGAAACTAAGTGGTCGACCTTGTGAGAGAGGAAACTCCAGATGCGAAACTTAGTTCCATTTTAATCTTATTGTTCTATCTGAAACTAGGTTTTCGATACTGTGCCAGGAGAAGCGCCTGTTCTCTGAACTGTATGGCGATGCCGCTCGAAACCGTATGTGTTCGACGAAACTAAGTGGTTGACCTTGTGAGACAGGATACTCCAGATGGGAAACATAGTTCCATTTTAATCTTATTGTTCTATCTAAAACTAAGTTTTCGATACTGTGCCAGGAGAAGCGCCTGTTCTCTGAAATCTGTGGCGATGCTACTCGAAACCGTATGTGTTCGACGAAACTAAGTGGTCGACCTTGTGAGAGAGGAAACTCCAGATGCGAAACTTAGTTCCATTTTAATCTTATTGTTCTATCTGAAACTAGGTTTTCGATACTGTGCCAGGAGAAGCGCCTGTTCTCTGAACTGTATGGCGATGCCGCTCGAAACCGTATGTGTTCGACGAAACTAAGTGATCGACCTTGTGGGAGGGGAAACTCCAGATGCGAAACTTAGTTCCACTTTAAACTACTTGCTCTCTCTGAAACTAAGTGTTCGATACTGTGCCAGGAGAAGCGCCTGTTCTCTGAAATCTGTGGCGATGCCACTCGAAACCGTATGTGTTCGACGTAACTAAGTGGCCGACATTGTGAGAGAGGAAACTCCAAGTGCGAAACTTAGTTCCACTTTAAACTAATTGCTCTATCTAAAACTAAGTGTTCGATACTGTGCCAGGAGAAGCGCCTGTTCTCTGAAATGTGTGGCGATGACACTCGAAACCCTATGTGTTCGACCAAACTAAGTGGTTGATCTTGTGAGAGAGGATACTCCAGATGCGAAACATAATTCCATTTTAAACTAATTGTTCTCTCTGAAACTAAGTGTTCGATACTGTGCCAGGAGAAGCGCCTGTTCTCTGAAATCTGTTGCGGTGCCACTCGAAACCGTATGTGTTCCACGAAACTAAGTGGCCGACATTGTGAGAGAGGAAACTCCAGATGCGAAACTTAGTTCCATTTTAAACTAATTGTTCTATCTGAAACTAAGTGTTCGATTCTGTGCCAGGAGAAGCGCCTGTTGTCTGAAATCTGTGGCGATGCCACTCGAAACCGTATGCGTTCGGCGAAACAAAGTGGTCGACCTTGTGAGAGAGGAAACTCCAGATGCGAAACATAGTTCAATTTTAAACTAAATGTTCCATCTGAAACTAAGTGTTCGATACTGTGCCAGGAGAAGCGCCTGTTCTATGAAATCTGTGGCGTTGCCACTCGAAACCGTACGTGTTCAACGAAGCTAAGTGGTCGACCTTGTGAGAGAGGAAACCCCGGATGCGAAACTTAGTTCCATTTTAAACTAATTGTTCTATCTGAAACTAAGTGTTCGTCACTGTGCCAGGAGAAGCGCCTGTTCTCTGAAATCTGTGGCGATGCTACTCGAAACCGTATGTGTTCGTCGAAACTAAGCGGTCGACCTTGTGAGAAAAGAAACTCCAGATGCGAAAATTATTTCCATTTTAAACTAATTGTTCTATCTGAAACTAAGTGTTCGATTCTGTGCAAGGAGAAGCGCCTGTTCTCTGAAATCCGTGGCGATGCTACACGAAACCGTATGTGTTCCACGAAACTAAGTGGTCCACCTTGTGAAAGAGGAAACTCCAGAAGCGAAACTTGGTTCCATTTAAAACTAAATGTTCCATCTGAAACTAAGTGTTCGATACTGTGCCAGGAGAAGCGCCTGTTCTCTGAAATCTGTGGCGATGCTACTCGATACCGTATGTGTTCGACGAAACTAAGTTGCCAATACTGTGCCAGGAGGAACTCCCGTTCGTCAACATCTGTGGCGATACCACTCGAAACCGTATGTGTTCGACGAAACTAAGTGGTCGACCTTGTGAGAGAGGAAACTCCAAATGCAAAACTTAGTTTCATTTTAAACTAATTGGACTATCTGAAACTGAGTGTACGATACTGCGCCAGTTGAAGCGCCTATTCTCTGATATCGGTGGCGATGTTACTCGAAACCGTATGTGTTCGACGAAACTAAGTGGTCCACCTTGTGAGACAGGAAACTCCAGATGCGAAATTTAGTAAAATTTTAAACTAATTGTTCTATCTGAAACTAAGTGTTCGATACTCTGCCAGGAGAAGCGCCTGTTCTCTGAAATCTGTGGCGATGCTACTCGAAACCGTATGTGTTCGTCGAAACTAAGCTGTCGACCTTGTGAGAGGGGAAACTCCAAATGCGAAACTTAGTTCCATTTTAAACTAATTGTTCTCTCTGAAACTAACTGTTCGATACTGTGCCAGGAGAAGCGCCTGTTCTCTGAAATCTGTGGCGATGCTACTCGAAACCGTATGTGTTCGTCGAAACTAAGCTGTCGACCTTGTGAGAGGGGAAACTCCAAATGCGAAACTTAGTTCCATTTTAAACTAATTGTTCTCTCTGAAACTAACTGTTCGATACTGTGCCAGGAGAAGCGCCAGTTCTCTGAAATGTGTGGCGATGCCACTCGAAACCGTATGTGTTTGACGAAACTAAGTGGTCGACCTTCTGGGAGAGGAAACTCCAGATGCGACACATAGTTCCATTTTAAACTAATTTTTCTATCTGTAACTGAGGTTTCGATACTGCGCCAGGAGAAGCGCCTGTTCTCTGAAATCAGTGGCGATGCTACTCGAAACCGTATGTGTTCGACGAAACTAAGTGGCCGACCTTGTGAGGGAGGATACTCCAGATGCGAAACTTAGTACCATTTTAAACTAATTGTTCTATCTGAAACTAAGTGTTCGATACTGTGCCAGGAGAAGCGCCTGTCCTCTGAAATCTGTGGCGACGCTAGTCGAAACCGTTTGTGTTCGATGAAACTAAGTGGTCGACCTTGTGAGAGAGGAAACTCCAGATGCGAAGCTTATTTCCATTTTAAACTGATTGTTCTATAAGTAACTAAGTTTTCGATACTGTGCCAGGAGAAGCGCCTGTTCTCTGAAATCTGTCGCGATGCCACTCGAATCCGTATGAGTTCGACGAATCTAAGTGGTCGACCTTGTGAGAGAGGAAACTCCAGATGCGAAACTTAGTTCCATTTAAAACTAATTGTTCTATCTGAAACTAAGTGTTCGATACTGTGCCAGGAGAAGCGCCTGTTCTCTGAAATCTGTGGCGATGCCACTGGAGACCGTATGTGTTCGACGAAACTATGTGGTCGACCTTCTGAGAGAGGAAACTCCAGATGCGAAACATAGTTCCATTTAAAACTAATTGTTCTATCTGAAACTAAGTGTTCGATACTGTGCCAGGAGAAGCTCCCGTTCTCTGAAATCTGTGGCGATACCACTCGAAACCGTATGTGTTCGACGAAACTAAGTGGTCGACCTTGTGAGAGAGGAAACTCCAGATGCGAAACTTAGTTCCATTTTAAACTAATTGTTCTCTCTGAAACTAACTGTTCGATACTGTGCCAGGAGAAGCGCCTGTTCTCTGAAATCTGTGGCGATGCTACTCGAAACCGTATGTGTTCGTCGAAACTAAGCTGTCGACCTTGTGAGAGGGGAAACTCCAAATGCGAAACTTAGTTCCATTTTAAACTAATTGTTCTCTCTGAAACTAACTGTTCGATACTGTGCCAGGAGAAGCGCCAGTTCTCTGAAATGTGTGGCGATGCCACTCGAAACCGTATGTGTTTGACGAAACTAAGTGGTCGACCTTCTGGGCGAGGAAACTCCAGATGCGACACATAGTTCCATTTTAAACTAATTTTTCTATCTGTAACTGAGGTTTCGATACTGCGCCAGGAGAAGCGCCTGTTCTCTGAAATCAGTGGCGATGCTACTCGAAACCGTATGTGTTCGACGAAACTAAGTGGCCGACCTTGTGAGGGAGGATACTCCAGATGCGAAACTTAGTACCATTTTAAACTAATTGTTCTATCTGAAACTAAGTGTTCGATACTGTGCCAGGAGAAGCGCCTGTCCTCTGAAATCTGTGGCGACGCTAGTCGAAACCGTTTGTGTTCGATGAAACTAAGTGGTCGACCTTGTGAGAGAGGAAACTCCAGATGCGAAGCTTATTTCCATTTTAAACTGATTGTTCTATAAGTAACTAAGTTTTCGATACTGTGCCAGGAGAAGCGCCTGTTCTCTGAAATCTGTCGCGATGCTACTCGAAACCGTATGTGTTCGACGAAACTATGTGGTCGACCTTCTGAGAGAGGAAACTCCAGATGCGAAACATAGTTCCATTTAAAACTAATTGTTCTATCTGAAACTAAGTGTTCGATACTGTGCCAGGAGAAGCTCCCGTTCTCTGAAATCTGTGGCGATACCACTCGAAACCGTATGTGTTCGACGAAACTAAGTGGTCGACCTTGTGAGAGAGGAAACTCCAGATGCGAAACTTAGTTCCATTTTAAACTAATTGTTCTATCTGAAACTAAGTGTTCGATACTGTGCCAGGAGAAGCGCCTGTTCTCTGAAATCTGTGGCGATGCTACTCGATACCGTATGTGTTCGACGAAACTAAGTTGCCAATACTGTGCCAGGAGGAACTCCCGTTCGTCAACATCTGTGGCGATACCACTCGAAACCGTATGTGTTCGACGAAACTAAGTGGTCGAACTTGTGAGAGAGGAAACTCCAAATGCAAAACTTAGTTTCATTTTAAACTAATTGGACTATCTGAAACTAAGTGTACGATACTGCGCCAGTTGAAGCGCCTATTCTCTGATATCGGTGGCGATGTTACTCGAAACCGTATGTGTTCGACGAAACTAAGTGGTCCACCTTGTGAGACAGGAAACTCCAGATGCGAAATTTAGTAAAATTTTAAACTAATTGTTCTATCTGAAACTAAGTGTTCGATACTCTGCCAGGAGAAGCGCCTGTTCTCTGAAATCTGTGGCGTTGCCACTCGAAACCGTATGTGTTCAAGGAAACTAAGTGGTCGACCTTGTGAGAGAGGAAACTCCAAATGCGAAACTTTGTTCCATTTTAAACTAATTGTTCTATATGAAACTAAGTGTTCGATACTGTGCCAGGAGTAGCGCCTGTTCTCTGAAATCTGTGGCGATGCCACTGGAGACCGTATGTGTTCGACGAAACTATGTGGTCGACCTTCTGAGAGAGGAAACTCCAGATGCGAAACATAGTTCCATTTAAAACTAATTGTTCTATCTGAAACTAAGTGTTCGATACTGTGCCAGGAGAAGCTCCCGTTCTCCGAAATCTGTGGCGATACCACTCGAAACCGTATGTGTTCGACGAAACTAAGTGGTCGACCTTGTGAGAGAGGAAACTCCAGATGCGAAACTTAGTTCCATTTTAAACTAATTGTTCTCTCTGAAACTAAGTGTTCGATACTGTGCCAGGAGAAGCGCCTGTTCTCTGAAACCTGTGGCGATGCCACTGGAGACCGTATGTGTTCGACGAAACTAAGTGGTCGACCTTCTGAGAGAGGAAACTCCAGATGCGAAACATAGTTCCATTTAAAACTAATTGTTCTATCTGAAACTAAGTGTTCGATACTGTGCCAGTAGAAGCTCCCGTTCTCTGAAATCTGTGGCGATACCACTCGAAAGCGTATGTGTTCGACGAAACTAAGTGGTCGACCTTGTGAGAGAGGAAACTCCAGATGCGAAACTTAGTTCCATTTTAAAGTAATTGTTATATCCGATACTAAGTGTTCGATAATGTGCCGGGAGGAGCGCCTGTTCTCTGAAATCTGTGGCGATGCCACTCGAAACCGTATGTGTTCGACGAAATTAAGTGGTCGCCTTGTGAGGGAAGAAACTCCAGATGGGAAATTTAGTACAATTTTAAACTAATTGTCCTATCTGAAACTATGTGTCTGATACTGTGCCAGGAGAAGCGCCTGTTCTCTGAAATCTGTGGCGACGCTACTCGAAACCGTATGTGTTCGACGAAACTAAGTAGTCGACCTTCTGAGAGAGGAAACTCCAGACGCGAAACATAGTTACATATTAAACTAATTGTTCTGTCCGAAATAAGTGCTCGATACTGTGCCAGGAGAAGCGCCTGCTCTCTGAAATCTCTGGCGATGCTACTCGAAACCGTATATGTTCGACGAAACTAAGTGGTCGACCTTCTGGGAGAGGAAACTCCAGATGCGACACATAGTTCCATTTTAAACTAATTTTTCTATCTGTAACTGAGGTTTCGATACTGCGCCAGGAGAAGCGCCTGTTCTCTGAAATCAGTGGCGATGCTACTCGAAACCGTATGTGTTCGACGAAACTAAGTGGCCGACCTTGTGAGGGAGGATACTCCAGATGCGAAACTTAGTACCATTTTAAACTAATTGTTCTATCTGCAACTAAGTGTTCGATACTGTGCCAGGAGAAGCGCCTGTCCTCTGAAATCTGTGGCGACGCTAGTCGAAACCGTTTGTGTTCGATGAAACTAAGTGGTCGACCTTGTGAGAGAGGAAACTCCAGATGCGAAGCTTATTTCCATTTTAAACTGATTGTTCTATCAGAAACTAAGTTTTCGATACTGTGCCAGGAGAAGCGCCTGTTCTCTGAAATCTGTCGCGATGCCACTCGAATCCGTATGAGTTCGACGAATCTAAGTGGTCGACCTTGTGAGAGAGGAAACTCCAGAAGCGAAACTTAGTTCCATTTTAAACTAATTGTTCTATCTGAAACTAAGTGTTCGATACTGTGCCAGGAGAAGCGCCTGTTCTCTGAAACCTGTGGCGATGCCACTGGAGACCGTATGTGTTCGACGAAACTATGTGGTCGACCTTCTGAGAGAGGAAACTCCAGATGCGAAACATAGTTCCATTTAAAACTAATTGTTCTATCTGAAACTAAGTGTTCGATACTGTGCCAGGTGAAGCGCCTGTTCTCTGAAATCTGTGGCGATGCTACTCGATACCGTATGTGTTCGACGAAACTAAGTTGCCAATACTGTGCCAGGAGGAACTCCCGTTCGTCAACATCTGTGGCGATACCACTCGAAACCGTATGTGTTCGACGAAACTAAGTGGTCGACCTTCCGAGAGAGGAAACTCCAGATGCGAAACATAGTTCCATTTAAAACTAATTGTTCTATCTGAAACTAAGTGTTCGATACTGTGCCAGGAGAAGCTCCCGTTCTCTGAAATCTGTGGCGATACCACTCGAAAGCGTATGTGTTCGACGAAACTAAGTGGTCGACCTTGTGAGAGAGAAAACTCCAGATGCGAAACTTAGTTCCATTTTAAACTAATTGTTCTATCTGAAACAAAGTGTTCGATACTGTGCCAGGAGAAGCGCCTGTTCTCTGAGAACCGGGGCGATGCCACTCGAAACCGTATGGGTTCGACGAAACTAAGTGGTCGCCTTGTGAAAGAGGGAACTCCAGATGAGAAACTTAGTTCCATTTAAAACTAATTGTTGTATCAGGAACTAAGTTTTCGATACTGTGCCAGGAGAAGCGCCTGTTCTCTGAAATCTGTGGCGATGCCACTCGAAACCGTATGTGTTCGACGAAACTAAGTGGTCGACCTTGTGAGACAGAAAATTCCAGATGCGAAGCTGAGTTCCATTTTAAAGTAATTGTTATATCCGATACTAAGTGTTCGATAATGTGCCGGGAGGAGCGCCTGTTCTCTGAAATCTGTGGCGATGCCACTCGAAACCGTATGTGTTCGACGAAATTAAGTGGTCGCCTTGTGAGGGAAGAAACTCCAGATGGGAAATTTAGTACAATTTTAAACTAATTGTCCTATCTGAAACTATGTGTCTGATACTGTGCCAGGAGAAGCGCCTGTTCTCTGAAATCTGTGGCGACGCTACTCGAAACCGTATGTGTTCGACGAAACTAAGTGGTCGACCTTCTGAGAGAGGAAACTCCAGACGCGAAACATAGTTACATATTAAACTAATTGTTCTCTCCGAAATAAGTGCTCGATACTCTGCCAGGAGAAGCGCCTGCTCTCTGAAATCTGTGGCGATGCTACTCGAAACCGTGTATGTTCGACGAAACTAAGTCGTCGACCTTGTGAGGCAGGATACTCCTGATGCGAAACTTAGTACCATTTTAAACTAATTGTCCTATCTGAAACTATGTGTCTGATACTGTGCCAGGAGAAGCGCCTGTTCTCTGAAATCTGTGGCGACGCTACTCGAAACCGTATGTGTTCGACGAAACTAAGTGGTCGACCTTCTGAGAGAGGAAACTCCAGACGCGAAACATAGTTACATATTAAACTAATTGTTCTGTCCGAAATAAGTGCTCGATACTGTGCCAGGAGAAGCGCCTGCTCTCTGAAATCTGTGGCGATGCTACTCGAAACCGTATATGTTCGACGAAACTAAGTGGTCGACCTTCTGGGAGAGGAAACTCCAGATGCGACACATAGTTCCATTTTAAACTAATTTTTCTATCTGTAACTGAGGTTTCGATACTGCGCCAGGAGAAGCGCCTGTTCTCTGAAATCAGTGGCGATGCTACTCGAAACCGTATGTGTTCGACGAAACTAAGTGGCCGACCTTGTGAGGGAGGATACTCCAGATGCGAAACTTAGTACCATTTTAAACTAATTGTTCTATCTGAAACTAAGTGTTCGATACTGTGCCAGGAGAAGCGCCTGTCCTCTGAAATCTGTGGCGACGCTAGTCGAAACCGTTTGTGTTCGATGAAACTAAGTGGTCGACCTTGTGAGAGGGGAAACTCCAGATGCGAAGCTTATTTCCATTTTAAACTGATTGTTCTATCAGAAACTAAGTTTTCGATACTGTGCCAGGAGAAGCGCCTGTTCTCTGAAATCTGTCGCGATGCCACTCGAATCCGTATGAGTTCGACGAATCTAAGTGGTCGACCTTGTGAGAGAGGAAACTCCAGAAGCGAAATTTAGTTCCATTTTAAACTAATTGTTCTATCTGAAACTAAGTGTTCGATACTGTGCCAGGAGAAGCGCCTGTTCTCTGAAATCTGTGGCGATGCCACTGGAGACCGTATGTGTTCGACGAAACTATGTGGTCGACCTTCTGAGAGAGGAAACTCCAGATGCGAATCATAGTTCCATTTAAAACTAATTGTTCTATCTGAAACTAAGTGTTCGATACTGTGCCAGGTGAAGCTCCCGTTCTCTGAAATCTGTGGCGATACCACTCGAAACCGTATGTGTTCGACGAAACTAAGTGGTCGACCTTGTAAGAGAGGAAACTCCAGATGCGAAACTTAGTTCCATTTTAAACTAATTGTTCTATCTGAAACTAAGTGTTCGATACTGTGCCAGGAGAAGCGCCTGTTCTCTGAAATCTGTGGCGATGCTACTCGATACCGTATGTGTTCGACGAAACTAAGTTGCCAATACTGTGCCAGGAGGAACTCCCGTTCGTCAACATCTGTGGCGATACCACTCGAAACCGTATGTGTTCGACGAAACTAAGTGGTCGACCTTGTGAGAGAGGAAACTCCAAATGCAAAACTTAGTTTCATTTTAAACTAATTGGACTATCTGAAACTAAGTGTACGATACTGCGCCAGTTGAAGCGCCTGTTCTCTGATATCGGTGGCGATGTTACTCGAAACCGTATGTGTTCGACGAAACTAAGTGGTCCACCTTGTGAGACAGGAAACTCCAGATGCGAAATTTAGTAAAATTTTAAACTAATTGTTCTATCTGAAACTAAGTGTTCGATATTCTGCCAGGAGAAGCGCCTGTTCTCTGAAATCTGTGGCGTTGCCACTCGAAACCGTATGTGTTCAAGGAAACTAAGTGGTCGACCTTGTGAGAGAGGAAACTCCAAATGCGAAACTTTGTTCAATTTTAAACTAATTGTTCTATATGAAACTAAGTGTTCGATACTGTGCCAGGAGTAGCGCCTGTTCTCTGAAATCTGTGGCGAAGCCACTCGAAACAGAAAGGTTTTCGACGAAACTAAATGGTCGGCCTTGTGGGAGAGGAAATTCCAGATGGGAAACTTAGTTCCATTTTAAACTAATTGTTCTATCTGAAACTAAGTGTTCGATAATGTGCCAGGAGAACCGTAGAGAATGTAGTGTTAAAATATAGTATAGGAATGCCTGAGTCAAACACCCGTTAAGTAGCACTATCGGCTGTCCAACCAAGTACTCTACGCCCTGATGCCTAAAACTATATTTTGGTCGTGGGCGGTGTGAAACTTCATAATTTATGTTCCAACGAAATCCAAAAAACCCCAATGTTGAAGAACCTAGTCGAGCCCCAGAGGACCCGTAGAAGACATGTGACTGTTTTCCAACAGTGGGTGGTGGAATCGTCACATTCCGCACCGTGGATCATGATCCGGTGTATGCAAAATTGATGCAAACCCTTCTGATTCGTGGAATTCAGATTTTCGGGCTGATTCCTTAAAAAGTAGTCTGAGAGTTGTCGCTCATTGGTGATCCTAATCAACCGGAAATAGGGCCGCAAGATATTTGCCACTTATATAATACGTGCAGGTACGCACACGGGGATCAAATGCACACGTGCATCAATCGTGTTAGCATGGAGTACTTCAGTTTCTTTCTACGTGCAATCGGGAAGCCACGTTCGGCAAAAGTGGACTTCGTCCGTGAGTTACCTCTGAAAATATCGCAGTTGATTCTGCGGCAATTGGATTCTGCATCTTTACTGAGCGCAGCGCTTGTTTCCCGGAGGTGGCTATCGGTTTGCCGGGCCGATGTGAAACTCAGGCAAAGGGTAAGGAGATCCCTCAGGAAGAAGGCGGAGCGGATTCGGTCGGACTGCATTGGGAGGCCCACAACGGATGTAGTCAGACGTCATGGGTTCAGATTGAATTCACGTGTTAGAAATATGCAAAGATCTGCGCCTCCGACCAGTATTGACGCATATCGCCTAATGGATATAGAATCGACACGGCACAGTCGTTATCATGGACATCAGCGCGATGACACCAAAAGGCGAATTAAGTCTTACAGAATTTGATGTAGTGAGAAAATATAATATAAGAATGACTGGGTCAAATACCCGGTAAGTAGCACTATCGATGTCGAACCCAGTATTCTACGCCCTGATGCCTAACACAATATTTCGGTCGTGGGCGGTGTGTAACTTCATTCTTTACGTTAAAACCAATTGCAAAAAACCCCAATGTTGAAGAACCTAGTCGAGCCCCAGAGGACCCGTAGAAGACATGTGACTGTTTTCCAACAGTGGGTGGTGGAATCGACACATTCCGCACCGTGCATCATGATCCAGTGTATGCAAAATTGAAGCAAACCTTTCTGATTCATGGAATTCAGATTTTCGGGCTGATTTCCTAAGAAGTAGTCAGAGAGGTGTCGCTCATTGGTGAACCTAATCATCCGGAACATGGACCGCAAGATATTTGCCACCTATATAATACGTGCAGATACGCACACGGGGATCAAATGCACACGTGCATCAGTCGTGTTATCATGGAGTCCTTCAGTTTCTTGTTACATGCAATCGGGACGCCACGCTCGGCAACTGTGGACTTCGTCCATGAGTTACCTCTGGAAATATTGCAGTTGATTCTGCGGCAATTGGATTCTGCATCATTACTGAGCGCAGCGCTTGTTTCCCGGAGGTGGCTATCGGTTTGCCGGGCCGATGTGAAACTCAGACAAAGGGTAAGGAGATCCCTCAGGAAGAAGGCGGCGCGGATTCGGTCGGACTACATTGGGAGACCCACAACGGATGTAGTCAGACGTCATGGGTTCAGATTGAATTCACGTGTTAGAAATATGCAAACATCCGCGCCTCCGACTAGTATTGACGCACATCGCCTAATCGATATAGAATCGACACGACGCAGTCGTTATCATGGACATCAGCGCGAGGACAACCAGAGGCGAATCAAGTCTTACAGAATTTGATGTAGTGAGAAACGGAACGGGAGTTTCTCCTGGCACAGTACCGAACAGATAGTTTCAGAGAGAACAATTAGTTTAAAATGGAACTATGTTTCGCATCTGGAGTTTCCTCTCTCACAAGATCGACCACTTAGTTTCGTCGAACAGATACGGTTTCGAGTAGCATCGCCACAGAATTCAGAGAACAAGCGCTTCTCCTGACACAGTATGGAATACTTAGTTTCCGACAGAACAATTTGCTTAGAATGGAACTAAGTTTCGCATCTGGAGTTTCTTCTCTCACAAGGTCGACCACTTAGTTTCGTCGAACACATACGTTTTCGAGTAGCATCGCCACAGATTTCAGAGAACAGGCGCTTCTCCTGGCACAGTATCCAACACTTATTTCAGACAGAACAATTAGTTTAAAATGGAACTAAGGTTCGCATCTGGAGTTTCCTCTCTCACAAGATCGACCACTTAGTTTCGTCGAACACATACGGTTTCCAGTGGCATCGCCACAGATTTCAGAGAACCGGCGCTTCTCCTGGCACATTATCGAACACTTAGTTTCAGATAGAACAATTAGTTTAAAATGGAACTAATTTTCGCATCTGGAGTTTCCTCTCCCACAAGGTCGACCACTTAGTTTCCTCGAACACATACGGTTTCGAGTAGCATCGCCACAGATTTCAGAGAACAGGCGCTTCTCCTGGCACAGTATCGAACACTTAGTCTCAGATAGAACAATTAATTTAAAATGGACCTATGTTTCGCATTTGGAGTTTCCTCTCTCACAAGTTCGACCACTTACTTTCGTAGAACAGATACGGTTTCGAGTAGCATCGCCACAGATTTCAGAGAACAAGCGCTTCTCCTGGCACAGTATCGAACACTTAGTTTCCGATAGAACAATTTGCTTAAAATGGAACTAAGTTTCGCATCTGGAGTTTCCCCTCCCACAAGGTCGACCACTTAGTTTCCTCAAACACATACGGTTTCGAGTGGCATCGCGACAGATTTCAGAGAACAGGCGCTTCTCCTGGCACATTATCGAACACTTAGTTTCAGATAGAACAATTAGTTTAAAATGGAATTAAATTTCGCATCTGGAGTGTCCTCTCCACAAGGTCGACCACTTAGTTTCGTTGAACACATACGGTTTCGAATGGCAACGCCACAGATTTCAGAGAACAGGCGCTTCCCCTGGCACAGTATCAGACACATAGCTTCAGATAGAACAATTATTTTAAAATTGTACTAAATTTCGCATCTGGAGTTTCTTCCCTCACAAGGCGACCACTTAATTTCGTCGAACACATACGGTTTCGAGTGGCATCGCCACAGATTTCAGAGAACAGGCGCTTCGCCCGGCACAGTATCGAACACTTATTTCAGTCAGAACAATTAGTTTAAAATTGAACTATGTTTCGCTTCTGGAGTATCCTCTCTCACAAGATCAACCACTTAGTTTCGTCGAACACATTCGGTTTCGAGTGGCATCGCCACAGATTTCAGAGAACCGGTGCTTCTCCTGGCACAGTATCGAACACTTATGTCAGACAGAACAATTTGTTTAAAATGGAACTATGTTTCGCATCTGGAGTTTCCTCTCTCACAAGGTCGACCACTTAGTTTCGTCGACCACATACGGTTTCGAGTAGCATCGCAACATATTTCAGAGAACAAGCGCTTCTCCTGGCACAGGATCGAACACTTAGTTTCGGATAGAACTATTTGCTTAAAATGGAACTAAGTTTCGCATCTGGAGTTTCCTCTCCCACAAGGTCGACCACTTAGTTTCGTCGAACACATACGGTTTCGAGTAGCATCGCCACAGATTTCAGAGAACAGGCGCTTCTTTTGGCACATTATCGAACACTTAGTTTCAGATAGAACAATTAGTTTAATATGGACCTATATTTCGCATTTGGAGTTTCCTCTCTCACAAGGTCGACCACTTAGTTTCGTCGAACACATACGTTTTCGAGTAGCATCGCCACAGATTTCAGAGAACAGGCGCTTCTCCTGGCACAGTATCCAACACTTATTTCAGACAGAACAATTAGTTTAAAATGGAATTAAGGTTCGCATCTGGAGTTTCCTCTCTCACAAGATCGACCACTTAGTTTCGTCGAACACATACGGTTTCCAGTGTCATCGCCACAGATTTCAGAGAACCGGCGCTTCTCCTGGCACATTATCGAAAACTTAGTTTCAGATAGAACAATTAGTTTAAAATGGAACTAATTTTCGCATCTGGAGTTTCCTCTCCCACAAGGTCGACCACTTAGTTTCCTCGAACACATACGGTTTCGAGTAGCATCGCCACAGATTTCAGAGAACAGGCGCTTCTCCTGGCACAGTATCGAACACTTAGTCTCAGATAGAACAATTAATTTAAAATGGACCTATGTTTCGCATTTGGTGTTTCCTCTCTCACAAGTTCGACCACTTAGTTTCGTCGAACAGATACGGTTTCGAGTAGCATCGCCACAGAATTCAGAGAACAAGCGCTTCTCCTGACACAGTATGGAATACTTAGTTTCCGACAGAACAATTTGCTTAGAATGGAACTAAGTTTCGCATCTGGAGTTTCTTCTCTCACAAGGTCGACCACTTAGTTTCGTCGAACACATACGGTTTCGAGTAGCATCGCCACAGATTTCAGAGAACAGGCGCTTCTCCTGGCACATTATCGAACACTTAGTTTCAGATAGAACAATTAGTTTAATATGGACCTATATTTCGCATTTGGAGTTTCCTCTCTCACAAGGTCGACCACTTAGTTTCGTCGAACACATACGTTTTCGAGTAGCATCGCCACAGATTTCAGAGAACAGGCGCTTCTCCTGGCACAGTATCAGACACATAGTTTCAGATAGAACAATTATTTTAAAATTGTACTAAATTTCGCATCTGGAGTTTCTTCCCTCACAAGGCGACCACTTAATTTCGTCGAACACATACGGTTTCGAGTGGCATCGCCACAGATTTCAGAGAACAGGCGCTTCGCCCGGCACAGTATCGAACACTTATTTCAGTCAGAACAATTAGTTTAAAATTGAACTATGTTTCGCTTCTGGAGTATCCTCTCTCACAAGATCAACCACTTAGTTTCGTCGAACACATTCGGTTTCGAGTGGCATCGCCACAGATTTCAGAGAACCGGTGCTTCTCCTGGCACAGTATCGAACACTTATGTCAGACAGAACAATTTGTTTAAAATGGAACTATGTTTCGCATCTGGAGTTTCCTCTCTCACAAGGTCGACCACTTAGTTTCGTCGACCACATACGGTTTCGAGTAGCATCGCAACATATTTCAGAGAACAAGCGCTTCTCCTGGCACAGGATCGAACACTTAGTTTCGGATAGAACTATTTGCTTAAAATGGAACTAAGTTTCGCATCTGGAGTTTCCTCTCCCACAAGGTCGACCACTTAGTTTCCTCGAACACATACGGTTTCGAGTAGCATCGCCACAGATTTCAGAGAACAGGCGCTTCTCCTGGGACAGTATCGAACACTTAGTCTCAGATAGAACAATTAATTTAAAATGGACCTATGTTTCGCATTTGGTGTTTCCTCTCTCACAAGTTCGACCACTTAGTTTCGTCGAACAGATACGGTTTCGAGTAGCATCGCCACAGAATTCAGAGAACAAGCGCTTCTCCTGACACAGTATGGAACACTTAGTTTCCGACAGAACAATTTGCTTAGAATGGAACTAAGTTTCGCATCTGGAGTTTCTTCTCTCACAAGGTCGACCACTTAGTTTCGTCGAACACATACGGTTTCGAGTAGCATCGCCACAGATTTCAGAGAACAGGCGCTTCTCCTGGCACATTATCGAACACTTAGTTTCAGATAGAACAATTAGTTTAATATGGACCTATATTTCGCATTTGGAGTTTCCTCTCTCACAAGGTCGACCACTTAGTTTCGTCGAACACATACGTTTTCGAGTAGCATCGCCACAGATTTCAGAGAACAGGCGCTTCTCCTGGCACAGTATCCAACACTTATTTCAGACAGAACAATTAGTTTAAAATGGAATTAAGGTTCGCATCTGGAGTTTCCTCTCTCACAAGATCGACCACTTAGTTTCGTCGAACACATACGGTTTCCAGTGTCATCGCCACAGATTTCAGAGAACCGGCGCTTCTCCTGGCACATTATCGAAAACTTAGTTTCAGATAGAACAATTAGTTTAAAATGGAACTAATTTTCGCATCCGGAGTTTCGTCTCCCACAAGGTCGACCACTTAGTTTCCTCGAACACATACGGTTTCGAGTAGCATCGCCACAGATTTCAGAGAACAGGCGCTTCTCCTGGCACAGTATCGAACACTTAGTCTCAGATAGAACAATTAATTTAAAATGGACCTATGTTTCGCATTTGGAGTTTCCTCTCTCACAAGTTCGACCACTTACTTTGGTAGAACAGATACGGTTTCGAGTAGCATCGCAACATATTTCAGAGAACAAGCGCTTCTCCTGGCACAGGATCGAACACTTAGTTTCGGATAGAACTATTTGCTTAAAATGGAACTAAGTTTCGCATCTGGAGTTTCCTCTCCCACAAGGTCGACCACTTAGTTTCCTCGAAAACATACGGTTTCGAGTAGCATCGCCACAGATTTCAGAGAACAGGCGCTTCTCCTGGGACAGTATCGAACACTTAGTCTCAGATAGAACAATTAATTTAAAATGGACCTATGTTTCGCATTTGGTGTTTCCTCTCTCACAAGTTCGACCACTTAGTTTCGTCGAACAGATACGGTTTCGAGTAGCATCGCCACAGAATTCAGAGAACAAGCGCTTCTCCTGACACAGTATGGAACACTTAGTTTCCGACAGAACAATTTGCTTAGAATGGAACTAAGTTTCGCATCTGGAGTTTCCTCTCTCACAAGATCGACCACTTAGTTTCGTCGAACACATACGGTTTCCAGTGTCATCGCCACAGATTTCAGAGAACCGGCGCTTCTCCTGGCACATTATCGAAAACTTAGTTTCAGATAGAACAATTAGTTTAAAATGGAACTAATTTTCGCATCTGGAGTTTCCTCTCCCACAAGGTCGACCACTTAGTTTCCTCGAACACATACGGTTTCGAGTAGCATCGCCACAGATTTCAGAGAACAGGCGCTTCTCCTGGCACAGTATCGAACACTTAGTCTCAGATAGAACAATTAATTTAAAATGGACCTATGTTTCGCATTTGGTGTTTCCTCTCTCACAAGTTCGACCACTTAGTTTCGTCGAACAGATACGGTTTCGAGTAGCATCGCCACAGAATTCAGAGAACAAGCGCTTCTCCTGACACAGTATGGAATACTTAGTTTCCGACAGAACAATTTGCTTAGAATGGAACTAAGTTTCGCATCTGGAGTTTCTTCTCTCACAAGGTCGACCACTTAGTTTCGTCGAACACATACGGTTTCGAGTAGCATCGCCACAGATTTCAGAGAACAGGCGCTTCTCCTGGCACATTATCGAACACTTAGTTTCAGATAGAACAATTAGTTTAATATGGACCTATATTTCGCATTTGGAGTTTCCTCTCTCACAAGGTCGACCACTTAGTTTCGTCGAACACATACGTTTTCGAGTAGCATCGCCACAGATTTCAGAGAACAGGCGCTTCTCCTGGCACAGTATCGAACACTTATTTCAGACAGAACAATTAGTTTAAAATGGAACTAAGGTTCGCATCTGGAGTTTCCTCTCTCACAAGATCGACCACTTAGTTTCGTCGAACACATACGGTTTCGAGTAGCATCGCCACAGATTTCAGAGAACAGGCGCTTCTCCTGGCACAGTATCGAACACTTAGTTTCAGATAGAACAATTAATTTAAAATGGACCTATGTTTCGCATTTGGTGTTTCCTCTCTCACAAGTTCGACCACTTAGTTTCGTCGAACAGATACGGTTTCGAGTAGCATCGCCACAGAATTCAGAGAACAAGCGCTTCTCCTGACACAGTATGGAATACTTAGTTTCCGACAGAACAATTTGCTTAG
The DNA here is from genome assembly GCA_910591585.2 of Nysson spinosus. Classification (NCBI taxonomy): domain Eukaryota; kingdom Metazoa; phylum Arthropoda; class Insecta; order Hymenoptera; family Crabronidae; genus Nysson; species Nysson spinosus. The sequence continues at coordinate 3,388,131 of OU342836.1, read as the reverse complement.
AATGGAACTAAGTTTCGCATTTGGAGTTTCCTCTCTCACAAGGTCGACCACTTAGTTTCGTCGAACACATACGTTTTCGAGTAGCATCGCCACAGATTTCAGAGAACAGGCGCTTCTCCTGACACAGTATGGAATACTTAGTTTCCGACAGAACAATTTGCTTAGAATGGAACTAAGTTTCGCATCTGGAGTTTCTTCTCTCACAAGGTCGACCACTTAGTTTCGTCGAACACATACGGTTTCGAGTAGCATCGCCACAGATTTCAGAGAACAGGCGCTTCTCCTGGCACATTATCGAACACTTAGTTTCAGATAGAACAATTAGTTTAATATGGACCTATATTTCGCATTTGGAGTTTCCTCTCTCACAAGGTCGACCACTTAGTTTCGTCGAACACATACGTTTTCGAGTAGCATCGCCACAGATTTCAGAGAACAGGCGCTTCTCCTGGCACAGTATCCAACACTTATTTCAGACAGAACAATTAGTTTAAAATGGAACTAAGGTTCGCATCTGGAGTTTCCTCTCTCACAAGATCGACCACTTAGTTTCGTCGAACACATACGGTTTCGAGTAGCATCGCCACAGATTTCAGAGAACAGGCGCTTCTCCTGGCACAGTATCGAACACTTAGTCTCAGATAGAACAATTAATTTAAAATGGACCTATGTTTCGCATTTGGTGTTTCCTCTCTCACAAGTTCGACCACTTAGTTTCGTCGAACAGATACGGTTTCGAGTAGCATCGCCACAGAATTCAGAGAACAAGCGCTTCTCCTGACACAGTATGGAATACTTAGTTTCCGACAGAACAATTTGCTTAGAATGGAACTAAGTTTCGCATTTGGAGTTTCCTCTCTCACAAGGTCGACCACTTAGTTTCGTCGAACACATACGTTTTCGAGTAGCATCGCCACAGATTTCAGAGAACAGGCGCTTCTCCTGACACAGTATGGAATACTTAGTTTCCGACAGAACAATTTGCTTAGAATGGAACTAAGTTTCGCATCTGGAGTTTCTTCTCTCACAAGGTCGACCACTTAGTTTCGTCGAACACATACGGTTTCGAGTAGCATCGCCACAGATTTCAGAGAACAGGCGCTTCTCCTGGCACATTATCGAACACTTAGTTTCAGATAGAACAATTAGTTTAATATGGACCTATATTTCGCATTTGGAGTTTCCTCTCTCACAAGGTCGACCACTTAGTTTCGTCGAACACATACGTTTTCGAGTAGCATCGCCACAGATTTCAGAGAACAGGCGCTTCTCCTGGCACAGTATCCAACACTTATTTCAGACAGAACAGTTAGTTTAAAATGGAACTAAGGTTCGCATCTGGAGTTTCCTCTCTCACAAGATCGACCACTTAGTTTCGTCGAACACATACGGTTTGCAGTGGCATCGCCACAGATTTCAGAGAACCGGCGCTTCTCCTGGCACATTATCGAACACTTAGTTTCAGATAGAACAATTAGTTTAAAATGGAACTAATTTTCGCATCTGGAGTTTCCTCTCCCACAAGGTCGACCACTTAGTTTCCTCGAACACATACGGTTTCGAGTAGCATCGCCACAGATTTCAGAGAACAGGCGCTTCTCCTGGCACAGTATCGAACACTTAGTCTCAGATAGAACAATTAATTTAAAATGGACCTATGTTTCGCATTTGGAGTTTCCTCTCTCACAAGTTCGACCACTTACTTTCGTCGAACATATACGGTTTCGAGTAGCATCGCCACAGATTTCAGAGAACAAGCGCTTCTCCTGGCACAGTATCGAACACTTAGTTTCCGATAGAACAATTTGCTTAAAATGGAACTAAGTTTCGCATCTGGAGTTTCCCCTCCCACAAGGTCGACCACTTAGTTTCCTCAAACACATACGGTTTCGAGTAGCATCGCGACAGATTTCAGAGAACAGGCGCTTCTCCTGGCACATTATCGAACACTTAGTTTCAGATAGAACAATTAGTTTAAAATGGAATTAAATTTCGCATCTGGAGTGTCCTCTCCACAAGGTCGACCACTTAGTTTCGTTGAACACATACGGTTTCGAATGGCAACGCCACAGATTTCAGAGAACAGGCGCTTCCCCTGGCACAGTATCAGACACATAGTTTCAGATAGAACAATTATTTTAAAATTGTACTAAATTTCGCATCTGGAGTTTCTTCCCTCACAAGGCGACCACTTAATTTCGTCGAACACATACGGTTTCGAGTGGCATCGCCACAGATTTCAGAGAACAGGCGCTTCGCCCGGCACAGTATCGAACACTTATTTCAGTCAGAACAATTAGTTTAAAATTGAACTATGTTTCGCTTCTGGAGTATCCTCTCTCACAAGATCAACCACTTAGTTTCGTCGAACACATTCGGTTTCGAGTGGCATCGCCACAGATTTCAGAGAACCGGTGCTTCTCCTGGCACAGTATCGAACACTTATGTCAGACAGAACAATTTGTTTAAAATGGAACTATGTTTCGCATCTGGAGTTTCCTCTCTCACAAGGTCGACCACTTAGTTTCGTCGACCACATACGGTTTCGAGTAGCATCGCCACAGATTTCAGAGAACAGGCGCTTCTCCTGGGACAGTATCGAACACTTAGTCTCAGATAGAACAATTAATTTAAAATGGACCTATGTTTCGCATTTGGTGTTTCCTCTCTCACAAGTTCGACCACTTAGTTTCGTCGAACAGATACGGTTTCGAGTAGCATCGCCACAGAATTCAGAGAACAAGCGCTTCTCCTGACACAGTATGGAACATTTAGTTTCCGACAGAACAATTTGCTTAGAATGGAACTACGTTTCGCATCTGGAGTTTCTTCTCTCACAAGGTCGACCACTTAGTTTCGTCGAACACATACGGTTTCGAGTAGCATCGCCACAGATTTCAGAGAACAGGCGCTTCTCCTGGCACATTATCGAACACTTAGTTTCAGATAGAACAATTAGTTTAATATGGACCTATATTTCGCATTTGGAGTTTCCTCTCTCACAAGGTCGACCACTTAGTTTCGTCGAACACATACGTTTTCGAGTAGCATCGCCACAGATTTCAGAGAACAGGCGCTTCTCCTGGCACAGTATCCAACACTTATTTCAGACAGAACAATTAGTTTAAAATGGAATTAAGGTTCGCATCTGGAGTTTCCTCTCTCACAAGATCGACCACTTAGTTTCGTCGAACACATACGGTTTCCAGTGTCATCGCCACAGATTTCAGAGAACCGGCGCTTCTCCTGGCACATTATCGAAAACTTAGTTTCAGATAGAACAATTAGTTTAAAATGGAACTAATTTTCGCATCTGGAGTTTCCTCTCCCACAAGGTCGACCACTTAGTTTCCTCGAAAACATACGGTTTCGAGTAGCATCGCCACAGATTTCAGAGAACAGGCGCTTCTCCTGGCACAGTATCGAACACTTAGTCTCAGATAGAACAATTAATTTAAAATGGACCTATGTTTCGCATTTGGAGTTTCCTCTCTCACAAGTTCGACCACTTACTTTCGTAGAACAGATACGGTTTCGAGTAGCATCGCCACAGATTTCAGAGAACAAGCGCTTCTGCTGGCACAGTATCGAACACTTAGTTTCCGATAGAACAATTTGCTTAAAATGGAACTAAGTTTCGCATGTGGAGTTTCCCCTCCCACAAGGTCGACCACTTAGTTTCCTCAAACACATACGGTTTCGAGTAGCATCGCGACAGATTTCAGAGAACAGGCGCTTCTCCTGGCACATTATCGAACACTTAGTTTCAGATAGAACAATTAGTTTAAAATGGAATTAAATTTCGCATCTGGAGTGTCCTCTCCACAAGGTCGACCACTTAGTTTCGTTGAACACATACGGTTTCGAATGGCAACGCCACAGATTTCAGAGAACAGGCGCTTCCCCTGGCACAGTATCAGACACATAGTTTCAGATAGAACAATTATTTTAAAATTGTACTAAATTTCGCATCTGGAGTTTCTTCCCTCACAAGGCGACCACTTAATTTCGTCGAACACATACGGTTTCGAGTGGCATCGCCACAGATTTCAGAGAACAGGCGCTTCGCCCGACACAGTATCGAACACTTATTTCAGTCAGAACAATTAGTTTAAAATTGAACTATGTTTCGCTTCTGGAGTATCCTCTCTCACAAGATCAACCACTTAGTTTCGTCGAACACATTCGGTTTCGAGTAGCATCGCCACAGATTTCAGAGAACAGGCGCTTCTCCTGGCACAGTATCCAACACTTATTTCAGACAGAACAATTAGTTTAAAATGGAACTAAGGTTCGCATCTGGAGTTTCCTCTCTCACAAGATCGACCACATAGTTTCGTCGAACACATACGGTTTCCAGTGGCATCGCCACAGATTTCAGAGAACCGGCGCTTCTCCTGGCACATTATCGAACACTTAGTTTCAGATAGAACAATTAGTTTAAAATGGAACTAATTTTCGCATCTGGAGTTTCCTCTCCCACAAGGTCGACAACTTAGTTTCCTCGAACACATACGGTTTCGAGTAGCATCGCCACAGATTTCAGAGAACAGGCGCTTCTCCTGGCACAGTATCGAACACTTAGTCTCAGATAGAACAATTAATTTAAAATGGACCTATGTTTCGCATTTGGAGTTTCCTCTCTCACAAGTTCGACCACTTACTTTCGTAGAACAGATACGGTTTCGAGTAGCATCGCCACAGATTTCAGAGAACAAGCGCTTCTCCTGGCACAGTATCGAACACTTAGTTTCCGATAGAACAATTTGCTTAAAATGGAACTAAGTTTCGCATCTGGAGTTTCCCCTCCCACAAGGTCGACCACTTACTTTCCTCAAACACATACGGTTTCGAGTAGCATCGCGACAGATTTCAGAGAACAGGCGCTTCTCCTGGCACATTATCGAACACTTAGTTTCAGATAGAACAATTAGTTTAAAATGGAATTAAATTTCGCATCTGGAGTGTCCTCTCCCCAAGGTCGACCACTTAGTTTCGTTGAACACATACGGTTTCGAATGGCAACGCCACAGATTTCAGAGAACAGGCGCTTCCCCTGGCACAGTATCAGACACATAGTTTCAGATAGAACAATTATTTTAAAATTGTACTAAATTTCGCATCTGGAGTTTCTTCCCTCACAAGGCGACCACTTAATTTCGTCGAACACATACGATTTCGAGTGGCATCGCCACAGATTTCAGAGAACAGGCGCTTCGCCCGGCACAGTATCGAACACTTATTTCAGTCAGAACAATTAGTTTAAAATTGAACTATGTTTCGCTTCTGGAGTATCCTCTCTCACAAGATCAACCACTTAGTTTCGTCGAACACATTCGGTTTCGAGTGGCATCGCCACAGATTTCAGAGAACCGGTGCTTCTCCTGGCACAGTATCGAACACTTATGTCAGACAGAACAATTTGTTTAAAATGGAACTATGTTTCGCATCTGGAGTTTCCTCTCTCACAAGGTCGACCACTTAGTTTCGTCGATTACATACGGTTTCGAGTAGCATCGCAACATATTTCAGAGAACAAGCGCTTCTTCTGGCACAGGATCGAACACTTAGTTTCGGATAGAACTATTTGCTTAAAATGGAACTAAGTTTCGCATCTGGAGTTTCCTCTCCCACAAGGTCGACCACTTAGTTTCCTCGAACACATACGATTTCGAGTAGCATCGCCACAGATTTCAGAGAACAGGCGCTTCTCCTGGGACAGTATCGAACACTTAGTCTCAGATAGAACAATTAATTTAAAATGGACCTATGTTTCGCATTTGGTGTTTCCTCTCTCACAAGGTCGACCATTTAGTTTCGTGGAACGTATACGGTTTCGAGTGGCATCGCCACAAATTTCAGAGAACAGGCGCTTCTCCTGGCACATTATCGAACACTTAGTTTCAGATGGAACAATTAGTTTAAAATGGAACTATGTTTCGCATCTGGAGTTTCCTCTCTCACAAGGTCGACCACTTAGTTTCGATGAACACATACGGTTTCGAATGGCATCGCCACAGATTTCAGAGAAAAGGCGCTTCTCCTGGCACATTATCGAACACTTAGTTTCAGATGGAACAATTAGTTTAAAATGGAACTATGTTCCGCATCTGGAGTTTCCTCTCTCACAAGGTCGCCCACTTAGTTTCGATGAACACATACGGTTTCGAGTGGCATCGCCACAGATTTCAGAGAACAGGCGCTTCTCCTGGCATAGTACCGAACACTTAGTTTCAGATAGAACAATTAGTTTAAAATGGAACTAAGTTTCGCATCTAGAGTTTCCTCTCTCGCAAGGTCGACCACTTAGTTTCTTCGAACACATACGATTTCGAGTGGTATCGCCACACATTTCAGAGAACAGGCGCTTCTCCTGGCACATTATCGAACACTTAGTTTCAGATAGAACAATTAGTTTAAAATGGAACTAAGTTTCGCATCTGGAGTATCCTCTCTCACAAGTTCAGCCACTTAGGTTCGTCGAACACATACGGTTTCGAGCGGCATCGCCACACAGTTCAGGGAACAGGCGCTTCTCCTGGCACAGTATCGAACACTTAGTTTCAGATAGAACAATTAGTTTAAAATGGAACTAAGTTTCGCATCTGGAGTATCCTCTCTCACAAGTTCAGCCACTTAGTTTCGTCGAACACATACGGTTTCGAGCGGCATCGCCACACAGTTCAGGGAACAGGCGCTTCTCCTGGCACAGTATCGAACACTTAGTTTCAGAGAGAACAATTAGTTTAAAATGGAACTAAGTTTCGCATCTGGAGTTTCCTCTCTCAGAAGGTCGACCACTTAGTTTCGTCGAACACATACGGTTTCGAGTAGCAGCGCGACAGATTTCAGAGAACAGGCGCTTCTCCTGGCACATTATCGAACACTTAGTTTCAGATGGAACAATTAGTTTAAAATGGAACTATGTTTCGCATCTGGAGTTTCCTCTCTCACAAGGTCGACCACTTAGTTCCGATGAACACATACGTTTTGAGTGGCATCGCCACAGATTTCAGAGAACAGGCGTTTCTCCTGGCACATTATCGAACACTTAGTTTCACATGGAACAATTAGTTTAAAATGGAACTATGTTTCGCATCTGGAGTTTCCTCTCTCACAAGGTCGACCACTTAGTTTCTTCGAACACATACGGTTTCGAGTGGTATCGCCACACATTTCAGAGAACAGGCGTTTCTCCTGGTACACTATCGAACACTTAGTTTCAGATAGAACAATTAGGTTAAAATGGAACTAAGCTTCGCATCTGGAGTTTCCTCTCTCACAAGGTCGACCACTTAGTTTCGTCGATCACATACGGTTTCGAGTGGCATCGCCACAGATTTCAGAGAACAGGCGTTTCACCTGGCACAGTATCGAACACTTAGTTTCAGAGAGAACAATTAGTTTAAAATAAAAATATGTTTCGCATTTGGAGTTTCCTCTCTCACAAGTTCGACCACTTAGTTTCATCGAACACATACGGTTTCGAGTAGCATCGCCACAGATTTCAGAGAACAGGTGCTTCTCCTGGCAAAGTATCGAACACTTAGTTTCAGAGAGAACAATTAGTTTAAAATGGAACTACGTTTCGCATTTGCAGTTTCCTCTCTCACAAGGTCGACCCCTTAGTTTCGTCGAACACATACGGTTTCGAGTGGCTTCGCCACAGATTTCAGAGAACAGGCGCTTCTCGTGGCACAGTATCGAACACTTAGTATCAGAGAGAACTATTAGTTTAAAATGGAACAAAGCTTCGCATCTGGAGTTTCCTCTCTCACAAGATCCACGACTTAGTTTCGTCGAACACATACGGTTTCGAGTGGCATCGCCACAGATTTCAGAGAACAGGCGCTTCTCTTGGCACAGTATCGAACACATAGTTGCACATAGAACAATTAGTTTTAAATGGAACTAAGTTTCGCATCTGGACTTTCCTCTCTCACAAGGTCGGCCACTTACTTTCGTGGAACACATTCGGTTTCGAGTAGCATTGCCACAGATTTCAGAGAACAGGCGGTTCTCCTGGCACAGTATCGAACACTTAGTTTCAGAGAGAACAATTAGTTTAAAATGAAAATATGTTTCGCATTTGGAGTTTCCTCTCTCACAAGTTCGACCACTTAGTTTCATCGAACACATACGGTTTCGAGTAGCATCGCCACAGATTTCAGAGAACAGGTGCTTCTCCTGGCAAAGTATCGAACACTTAGTTTCAGAGAGAACAATTAGTTTAAAATGGAACTACGTTTCGCATTTGTAGTTTCCTCTCTCACAAGTTCGACCACTTAGTTTCGTCGAACACATACGGTTTCGAGTGGCATCGCCACAGATTTCAGAGAACAGGCGCTTCTCCTGGCACAGTATCGAACACTTAGTTTCAGAGAGAACAATTAGTTTAAAATGGAACTATGTTTCGCATCTGGAGTTTCCTCTCTCACAAGGCCGACCACTTAATTTCGTCGAACACATACGGTTTCGAGTGGCATCGCCGCACATTTCAGAGAACTGGCGCTTCTCCTGGCACAGTATCGAACACATAGTTGCAGATAGAACAATTAGTTTAAAATGGAACTAAGTTTCGCATCTGGAGTTTCCTCTCTCACAAGGCCGACCACTTAATTTCGTCGAACACATACGGTTTCGAGTAGCATCGCCACAGATTTCAGAGAACAGGCGCTTCTCCTGGCACAGTATCGAACACTTAGTTTCAGAGAGAACAATTACTTTAAATTGGAACTATGTTTCGCATCTGGAATTTCCTCTCTCACAAGGTCGACCACTTAGTTTCGTCGAACACATACGGTTTCGAGTGGCATCGCCACAGATTTCAGAGAAAAGGCGCTTCTCTTGGCACAGTATCGAACACATAGTTGCACATAGAACAATTAGTTTTAAATGGAACTAAGTTTCGCATCTGGAGTTTCCTCTCTCACAAGGTCGGCCACTTACTTTCGTGGAACACATTCGGTTTCGAGTAGCATTGCCACAGATTTCAGAGAACAGGCGGTTCTCCTGGCACAGTATCGAAGACTTAGTTTCAGAGAGAACAATTAGTTTAAAATAGAAATATGTTTCGCATCTGGAGTATCCTCTCTCACAAGGTCGACCACTTAGTTTCGTCGAACACATACGGTTTCGAGTGGCATCGCCACACGTTTCAGAGAACATGAGCTTCTCCTGGCACAGTATCGGACACATAGTTTCAGATAAAACAATTAGTTTAAAATGGTACTAAACTTCGCATCTGGAGTTTCCTCTCTCACATGGCGGCCACTTAGTTTCGTGGAACACATTCGATTTCGAGTAGCATCGCCACAGATTTCAAAGAACAGGCGCTTCTCCTGGTACAGTATCGAACACTTAGTTTAAGAGAGAACAATTAATTTCAAATGGAATTATGTTTCGCATCTGGAGTATCCTCTCTCACAAGATCAACCACTTAGTTTCGTCGAACACATACGGTTTCGAGTGGCATCGCCACACATTTCAGAGAACAGGCGCTTCTCATGGCACAGTATCGAACACTTAGTATCAGAGAGAACTATTAGTTTAAAATGGAACTAAGCTTCGCATCTGGAGTTTCCTCTCTCACAAGATCCACGACTTAGTTTCGTCGAACACATACGGTTTCGAGTGGCATCGCCACAGATTTCAGAGAACAGGCGCTTCTCTTGGCACAGTATCGAACACATAGTTGCACATGGAACAATTAGTTTTAAATGGAACTAAGTTTCGCATCTGGAGTTTCCTCTCTCACAAGGTCGACCACTTAATTTCGTCGAACACATACGGTTTCGAGTGGCATCGCCACAGATTTCAGAGAACAGGCGCTTCTCCTGGCACAGTATCGAACACATAGTTGCAGATAGAACCATTAGTTTAAAATGGTACTAAACTTCGCATCTGGAGTTTCCTCTCTCACAAGTTCGACCACTTAGTTTCGTCGAACACATACGGTTTCGAGTGGCATCGCCGCACATTTCAGAGAACTGGCGCTTCTCCTGGCACAGTATCGAACACATAGTTGCAGATAGGACAATTAGTTTAAAATGGAACTAAGTTTCGCATCTGGAGTTTCCTCTCTCACAAGGCCGACCACTTAATTTCGTCGAACACATACGGTTTCGAGTAGCATCGCCACAGGTTTCAGAGAACAGGAGCTTCTCCTGGCACAGTATCGAACACTTAGTTTCAGAGAGAACAATTAGTTTAAAATAAAAATATGTTTCGCATTTGGAGTTTCCTCTCTCACAAGTTCGACCACTTAGTTTCATCGAACACATACGGTTTCGAGTAGCATCGCCACAGATTTCAGAGAACAGGTGCTTCTCCTGGCAAAGTATCGAACACTTAGTTTCAGAGAGAACAATTAGTTTAAAATGGAACTACGTTTCGCATTTGTAGTTTCCTCTCTCACAAGGTCGACCACTTAGTTTCGTCGAACACATACGGTTTCGAGTGGCTTCGCCACAGATTTCAGAGAACAGGCGCTTCTCGTGGCACAGTATCGAACACTTAGTATCAGAGAGAACTATTAGTTTAAAATGGAACAAAGCTTCGCATCTGGAGTTTCCTCTCTCACAAGATCCACGACTTAGTTTCGTCGAACACATACGGTTTCGAGTGGCATCGCCACAGATTTCAGAGAACAGGCGCTTCTCTTGGCACAGTATCGAACACATAGTTGCACATAGAACAATTAGTTTTAAATGGAACTAAGTTTCGCATCTGGAGTTTCCTCTCTCACAAGGTCGGCCACTTACTTTCGTGGAACACATTCGGTTTCGAGTAGCATTTCCACAGATTTCAGAGAACAGGCGGTTCTCCTGGCACAGTATCGAACACTTAGTTTCAGAGAGAACAATTAGTTTAAAATAAAAATATGTTTCGCATTTGGAGTTTCCTCTCTCACAAGTTCGACCACTTAGTTTCATCGAACACATACGGTTTCGAGTAGCATCGCCACAGATTTCAGAGAACAGGTGCTTCTCCTGGCAAAGTATCGAACACTTAGTTTCAGAGAGAACAATTAGTTTAAAATGGAACTACGTTTCGCATTTGTAGTTTCCTCTCTCACAAGTTCGACCACTTAGTTTCGTCGAACACATACGGTTTCGAGTGGCATCGCCACAGATTTCAGAGAACAGGCGCTTCTCCTGGCACAGTATCGAACACTTAGTTTCAGAGAGAACAATTAGTTTAAAATGGAACTATGTTTCGCATCTGGAGTTTCCTCTCTCACAAGGCCGACAACTTAATTTCGTCGAACACATACGGTTTCGAGTGGCATCGCCGCACATTTCAGAGAACTGGCGCTTCTCCTGGCACAGTATCGAAAACATAGTTGCAGATAGAACAATTAGTTTAAAATGGAACTAAGTTTCGCATCTGGAGTTTCCTCTCTCACAAGGCCGACCACTTAATTTCGTCGAACACATACGGTTTCGAGTGGCATCGCCACAGATTTCAGAGAACAGGCGCTTCTCCTGGCACAGCATCGAACACATAGTTGCAGATACAACCATTAGTTTAAAATGGAAATATGTTTCGCATCTGGAGTTTCCTCTTTCACAAGGTCGGCCACTTACTTTCGTGGAACACATTCGGTTTCGAGTAGCATTGCCACAGATTTCAGAGAACAGGCGGTTCTCCTGGCACAGTATCGAACACTTAGTTTCAGAGAGAACAATTAGTTTAAAATAAAAATATGTTTCGCATTTGGAGTTTCCTCTCTCACAAGTTCGACCACTTAGTTTCGTCGAACACATACGGTTTCGAGTGGCATCGCCACAGATTTCAGAGAACAGGCGCTTCTCCTGGCACAGTATCGAACACTTAGTTTCAGAGAGAACAATTATTTTAAAATGGAACTATGTTTCGCATCTGGAGTTTCCTCTCTCACAAGGCCAACCACTTAGTTTCGTCGAACACATACGGTTTCGAGTGGCATCGCCGCACATTTCAGAGAACTGGCGCTTCTCCTGGCACAGTATCGAACACATAGTTGCAGATAGAACAATTAGTTTAAAATGGAACTAAGTTTCGCATCTGGAGTTTCCTCTCTCACAAGGCCGACCACTTAATTTCGTCGAACACATACGGTTTCGAGTAGCATCGCCACAGATTTCAGAGAACAGGCGCTTCTCCTGGCACAGTATCGAACACTTAGTTTCAGAGAGAACAATTACTTTAAATTGGAACTATGTTTCGCATCTGGAGTTTCCTCTCTCACAAGGTCGACCACTTAGTTTCGTCGAACACATACGGTTTCGAGCGGCATCGCCACAGATTTCAGAGAAAAGGCGCTTCTCTTGGCACAGTATCGAACACATAGTTGCACATAGAACAATTAGTTTTAAATGGAACTAAGTTTCGCATCTGGAGTTTCCTCTCTCACAAGGTCGGCCACTTACTTTCGTGGAACACATTCGGTTTCGAGTAGCATTGCCACAGATTTCAGAGAACAGGCGGTTCTCCTGGCACAGTATCGAACACTTAGTTTCAGAGAGAACAATTAGTTTAAAATAGAAATATGTTTCGCATCTGGAGTATCCTCTCTCACAAGGTCGACCACTTAGTTTCGTCGAACACATACGGTTTCGAGTGGCATCGCCACACGTTTCAGAGAACATGAGCTTCTCCTGGCACAGTATCGGACACATAGTTTCAGATAAAACAATTAGTTTAAAATGGTACTAAACTTCGCATCTGGAGTTTCCTCTCTCACATGGCGGCCACTTAGTTTCGTGGAACACATTCGATTTCGAGTAGCATCGCCACAGATTTCAAAGAACAGGCGCTTCTCCTGGTACAGTATCGAACACTTAGTTTCAGAGAGAACAATTAATTTCAAATGGAATTATGTTTCGCATCTGGAGTATCCTCTCTCACAAGATCAACCACTTAGTTTCGTCGAACACATACGGTTTCGAGTGGCATCGCCACACATTTCAGAGAACAGGCGCTTCTCCTGGCACAGTATCGAACACTTAGTATCAGAGAGAACTATTAGTTTAAAATGGAACTAAGCTTCGCATCTGGAGTTTCCTCTCTCACAAGATCCACGACTTAGTTTCGTCGAACACATACGGTTTCGAGTGGCATCGCCACAGATTTCAGAGAACAGGCGCTTCTCTTGGCACAGTATCGAACACATAGTTGCACATAGAACAATTAGTTTTAAATGGAACTAAGTTTCGCATCTGGAGTTTCCTCTCTCACAAGGTCGGCCACTTACTTTCGTGGAACACATTCGGTTTCGAGTAGCATTTCCACAGATTTCAGAGAACAGGCGGTTCTCCTGGCACAGTATCGAACACTTAGTTTCAGAGAGAACAATTAATTTCAAATGGAATTATGTTTCGCATCTGGAGTATCCTCTCTCACAAGATCAACCACTTAGTTTCGTCGAACACATACGGTTTCGAGTGGCATCGCCACACATTTCAGAGAACAGGCGCTTCTCCTGGCACAGTATCGAACACGTAGTATCAGAGAGAACTATTAGTTTAAAATGGAACTAAGCTTCGCATCTGGAGTTTCCTCTCTCACAAGATCCACGACTTAGTTTCGTCGAACACATACGGTTTCGAGTGGCATCGCCACAGATTTCAGAGAACAGGCGCTTCTCTTGGCACAGTATCGAACACATAGTTGCACATAGAACAATTAGTTTTAAATGGAACTAAGTTTCGCATCTGGAGTTTCCTCTCTCACAAGGTCGACCACTTAATTTCGTCGAACACATACGGTTTCGAGTGGCATCGCCACAGATTTCAGAGAACAGGCGCTTCTCCTGGCACAGCATCGAACACATAGTTGCAGATACAACCATTAGTTTAAAATGGAAATATGTTTCGCATCTGGAGTTTCCTCTTTCACAAGGTCGGCCACTTACTTTCGTGGAACACATTCGGTTTCGAGTAGCATTGCCACAGATTTCAGAGAACAGGCGGTTCTCCTGGCACAGTATCGAACACTTAGTTTCAGAGAGAACAATTAGTTTAAAATAAAAATATGTTTCGCATTTGGAGTTTCCTCTCTCACAAGTTCGACCACTTAGTTTCGTCGAACACATACGGTTTCGAGTGGCATCGCCACAGATTTCAGAGAACAGGCGCTTCTCCTGGCACAGTATCGAACACTTAGTTTCAGAGAGAACAATTATTTTAAAATGGAACTATGTTTCGCATCTGGAGTTTCCTCTCTCACAAGGCGACCACTTAATTTCGTCGAACACATACGGTTTCGAGTGGCATCGCCACAGATTTCAGAGAACAGGCGCTTCGCCCGGCACAGTATCGAACACTTATTTCAGTCAGAACAATTAGTTTAAAATTGAACTATGTTTCGCTTCTGGAGTATCCTCTCTCACAAGATCAACCACTTAGTTTCGTCGAACACATTCGGTTTCGAGTGGCATCGCCACAGATTTCAGAGAACCGGTGCTTCTCCTGGCACAGTATCGAACACTTATGTCAGACAGAACAATTTGTTTAAAATGGAACTATGTTTCGCATCTGGAGTTTCCTCTCTCACAAGGTCGACCACTTAGTTTCGTCGACCACATACGGTTTCGAGTAGCATCGCAACATATTTCAGAGAACAAGCGCTTCTCCTGGCACAGGATCGAACACTTAGTTTCGGATAGAACTATTTGCTTAAAATGGAACTAAGTTTCGCATCTGGAGTTTCCTCTCCCACAAGGTCGACCACTTAGTTTCCTCGAACACATACGGTTTCGAGTAGCATCGCCACAGATTTCAGAGAACAGGCGCTTCTCCTGGGACAGTATCGAACACTTAGTCTCAGATAGAACAATTAATTTAAAATGGACCTATGTTTCGCATTTGGTGTTTCCTCTCTCACAAGTTCGACCACTTAGTTTCGTCGAACAGATACGGTTTCGAGTAGCATCGCCACAGAATTCAGAGAACAAGCGCTTCTCCTGACACAGTATGGAACACTTAGTTTCCGACAGAACAATTTGCTTAGAATGGAACTAAGTTTCGCATCTGGAGTTTCTTCTCTCACAAGGTCGACCACTTAGTTTCGTCGAACACATACGGTTTCGAGTAGCATCGCCACAGATTTCAGAGAACAGGCGCTTCTCCTGGCACATTATCGAACACTTAGTTTCAGATAGAACAATTAGTTTAATATGGACCTATATTTCGCATTTGGAGTTTCCTCTCTCACAAGGTCGACCACTTAGTTTCGTCGAACACATACGTTTTCGAGTAGCATCGCCACAGATTTCAGAGAACAGGCGCTTCTCCTGGCACAGTATCCAACACTTATTTCAGACAGAACAATTAGTTTAAAATGGAATTAAGGTTCGCATCTGGAGTTTCCTCTCTCACAAGATCGACCACTTAGTTTCGTCGAACACATACGGTTTCCAGTGTCATCGCCACAGATTTCAGAGAACCGGCGCTTCTCCTGGCACATTATCGAAAACTTAGTTTCAGATAGAACAATTAGTTTAAAATGGAACTAATTTTCGCATCCGGAGTTTCGTCTCCCACAAGGTCGACCACTTAGTTTCCTCGAACACATACGGTTTCGAGTAGCATCGCCACAGATTTCAGAGAACAGGCGCTTCTCCTGGCACAGTATCGAACACTTAGTCTCAGATAGAACAATTAATTTAAAATGGACCTATGTTTCGCATTTGGAGTTTCCTCTCTCACAAGTTCGACCACTTACTTTGGTAGAACAGATACGGTTTCGAGTAGCATCGCAACATATTTCAGAGAACAAGCGCTTCTCCTGGCACAGGATCGAACACTTAGTTTCGGATAGAACTATTTGCTTAAAATGGAACTAAGTTTCGCATCTGGAGTTTCCTCTCCCACAAGGTCGACCACTTAGTTTCCTCGAAAACATACGGTTTCGAGTAGCATCGCCACAGATTTCAGAGAACAGGCGCTTCTCCTGGGACAGTATCGAACACTTAGTCTCAGATAGAACAATTAATTTAAAATGGACCTATGTTTCGCATTTGGTGTTTCCTCTCTCACAAGTTCGACCACTTAGTTTCGTCGAACAGATACGGTTTCGAGTAGCATCGCCACAGAATTCAGAGAACAAGCGCTTCTCCTGACACAGTATGGAACACTTAGTTTCCGACAGAACAATTTGCTTAGAATGGAACTAAGTTTCGCATCTGGAGTTTCCTCTCTCACAAGATCGACCACTTAGTTTCGTCGAACACATACGGTTTCCAGTGTCATCGCCACAGATTTCAGAGAACCGGCGCTTCTCCTGGCACATTATCGAAAACTTAGTTTCAGATAGAACAATTAGTTTAAAATGGAACTAATTTTCGCATCTGGAGTTTCCTCTCCCACAAGGTCGACCACTTAGTTTCCTCGAACACATACGGTTTCGAGTAGCATCGCCACAGATTTCAGAGAACAGGCGCTTCTCCTGGCACAGTATCGAACACTTAGTCTCAGATAGAACAATTAATTTAAAATGGACCTATGTTTCGCATTTGGTGTTTCCTCTCTCACAAGTTCGACCACTTAGTTTCGTCGAACAGATACGGTTTCGAGTAGCATCGCCACAGAATTCAGAGAACAAGCGCTTCTCCTGACACAGTATGGAATACTTAGTTTCCGACAGAACAATTTGCTTAGAATGGAACTAAGTTTCGCATCTGGAGTTTCTTCTCTCACAAGGTCGACCACTTAGTTTCGTCGAACACATACGGTTTCGAGTAGCATCGCCACAGATTTCAGAGAACAGGCGCTTCTCCTGGCACAGTATCGAACACTTAGTTTCAGATAGAACAATTAGTTTAATATGGACCTATATTTCGCATTTGGAGTTTCCTCTCTCACAAGGTCGACCACTTAGTTTCGTCGAACACATACGTTTTCGAGTAGCATCGCCACAGATTTCAGAGAACAGGCGCTTCTCCTGGCACAGTATCCAACACTTATTTCAGACAGAACAATTAGTTTAAAATGGAACTAAGGTTCGCATCTGGAGTTTCCTCTCTCACAAGATCGACCACTTAGTTTCGTCGAACACATACGGTTTCGAGTAGCATCGCCACAGATTTCAGAGAACAGGCGCTTCTCCTGGCACAGTATCGAACACTTAGTCTCAGATAGAACAATTAATTTAAAATGGACCTATGTTTCGCATTTGGTGTTTCCTCTCTCACAAGTTCGACCACTTAGTTTCGTCGAACAGATACGGTTTCGAGTAGCATCGCCACAGAATTCAGAGAACAAGCGCTTCTCCTGGCACAGTATGGAACACTTAGTTTCCGACAGAACAATTTGCTTAGAATGGAACTAAGTTTCGCATTTGGAGTTTCCTCTCTCACAAGGTCGACCACTTAGTTTCGTCGAACACATACGTTTTCGAGTAGCATCGCCACAGATTTCAGAGAACAGGCGCTTCTCCTGACACAGTATGGAATACTTAGTTTCCGACAGAACAATTTGCTTAGAATGGAACTAAGTTTCGCATCTGGAGTTTCTTCTCTCACAAGGTCGACCACTTAGTTTCGTCGAACACATACGGTTTCGAGTAGCATCGCCACAGATTTCAGAGAACAGGCGCTTCTCCTGGCACATTATCGAACACTTAGTTTCAGATAGAACAATTAGTTTAATATGGACCTATATTTCGCATTTGGAGTTTCCTCTCTCACAAGGTCGACCACTTAGTTTCGTCGAACACATACGTTTTCGAGTAGCATCGCCACAGATTTCAGAGAACAGGCGCTTCTCCTGGCACAGTATCCAACACTTATTTCAGACAGAACAGTTAGTTTAAAATGGAACTAAGGTTCGCATCTGGAGTTTCCTCTCTCACAAGATCGACCACTTAGTTTCGTCGAACACATACGGTTTGCAGTGGCATCGCCACAGATTTCAGAGAACCGGCGCTTCTCCTGGCACATTATCGAACACTTAGTTTCAGATAGAACAATTAGTTTAAAATGGAACTAATTTTCGCATCTGGAGTTTCCTCTCCCACAAGGTCGACCACTTAGTTTCCTCGAACACATACGGTTTCGAGTAGCATCGCCACAGATTTCAGAGAACAGGCGCTTCTCCTGGCACAGTATCGAACACTTAGTCTCAGATAGAACAATTAATTTAAAATGGACCTATGTTTCGCATTTGGAGTTTCCTCTCTCACAAGTTCGACCACTTACTTTCGTCGAACAGATACGGTTTCGAGTAGCATCGCCACAGATTTCAGAGAACAAGCGCTTCTCCTGGCACAGTATCGAACACTTAGTTTCCGATAGAACAATTTGCTTAAAATGGAACTAAGTTTCGCATCTGGAGTTTCCCCTCCCACAAGGTCGACCACTTAGTTTCCTCAAACACATACGGTTTCGAGTAGCATCGCGACAGATTTCAGAGAACAGGCGCTTCTCCTGGCACATTATCGAACACTTAGTTTCAGATAGAACAATTAGTTTAAAATGGAATTAAATTTCGCATCTGGAGTGTCCTCTCCACAAGGTCGACCACTTAGTTTCGTTGAACACATACGGTTTCGAATGGCAACGCCACAGATTTCAGAGAACAGGCGCTTCCCCTGGCACAGTATCAGACACATAGTTTCAGATAGAACAATTATTTTAAAATTGTACTAAATTTCGCATCTGGAGTTTCTTCCCTCACAAGGCGACCACTTAATTTCGTCGAACACATACGGTTTCGAGTGGCATCGCCACAGATTTCAGAGAACAGGCGCTTCGCCCGGCACAGTATCGAACACTTATTTCAGTCAGAACAATTAGTTTAAAATTGAACTATGTTTCGCTTCTGGAGTATCCTCTCTCACAAGATCAACCACTTAGTTTCGTCGAACACATTCGGTTTCGAGTGGCATCGCCACAGATTTCAGAGAACCGGTGCTTCTCCTGGCACAGTATCGAACACTTATGTCAGACAGAACAATTTGTTTAAAATGGAACTATGTTTCGCATCTGGAGTTTCCTCTCTCACAAGGTCGACCACTTAGTTTCGTCGACCACATACGGTTTCGAGTAGCATCGCCACAGATTTCAGAGAACAGGCGCTTCTCCTGGGACAGTATCGAACACTTAGTCTCAGATAGAACAATTAATTTAAAATGGACCTATGTTTCGCATTTGGTGTTTCCTCTCTCACAAGTTCGACCACTTAGTTTCGTCGAACAGATACGGTTTCGAGTAGCATCGCCACAGAATTCAGAGAACAAGCGCTTCTCCTGACACAGTATGGAACATTTAGTTTCCGACAGAACAATTTGCTTAGAATGGAACTACGTTTCGCATCTGGAGTTTCTTCTCTCACAAGGTCGACCACTTAGTTTCGTCGAACACATACGGTTTCGAGTAGCATCGCCACAGATTTCAGAGAACAGGCGCTTCTCCTGGCACATTATCGAACACTTAGTTTCAGATAGAACAATTAGTTTAATATGGACCTATATTTCGCATTTGGAGTTTCCTCTCTCACAAGGTCGACCACTTAGTTTCGTCGAACACATACGTTTTCGAGTAGCATCGCCACAGATTTCAGAGAACAGGCGCTTCTCCTGGCACAGTATCCAACACTTATTTCAGACAGAACAATTAGTTTAAAATGGAATTAAGGTTCGCATCTGGAGTTTCCTCTCTCACAAGATCGACCACTTAGTTTCGTCGAACACATACGGTTTCCAGTGTCATCGCCACAGATTTCAGAGAACCGGCGCTTCTCCTGGCACATTATCGAAAACTTAGTTTCAGATAGAACAATTAGTTTAAAATGGAACTAATTTTCGCATCTGGAGTTTCCTCTCCCACAAGGTCGACCACTTAGTTTCCTCGAAAACATACGGTTTCGAGTAGCATCGCCACAGATTTCAGAGAACAGGCGCTTCTCCTGGCACAGTATCGAACACTTAGTCTCAGATAGAACAATTAATTTAAAATGGACCTATGTTTCGCATTTGGAGTTTCCTCTCTCACAAGTTCGACCACTTACTTTCGTAGAACAGATACGGTTTCGAGTAGCATCGCCACAGATTTCAGAGAACAAGCGCTTCTGCTGGCACAGTATCGAACACTTAGTTTCCGATAGAACAATTTGCTTAAAATGGAACTAAGTTTCGCATGTGGAGTTTCCCCTCCCACAAGGTCGACCACTTAGTTTCCTCAAACACATACGGTTTCGAGTAGCATCGCGACAGATTTCAGAGAACAGGCGCTTCTCCTGGCACATTATCGAACACTTAGTTTCAGATAGAACAATTAGTTTAAAATGGAATTAAATTTCGCATCTGGAGTGTCCTCTCCACAAGGTCGACCACTTAGTTTCGTTGAACACATACGGTTTCGAATGGCAACGCCACAGATTTCAGAGAACAGGCGCTTCCCCTGGCACAGTATCAGACACATAGTTTCAGATAGAACAATTATTTTAAAATTGTACTAAATTTCGCATCTGGAGTTTCTTCCCTCACAAGGCGACCACTTAATTTCGTCGAACACATACGGTTTCGAGTGGCATCGCCACAGATTTCAGAGAACAGGCGCTTCGCCCGACACAGTATCGAACACTTATTTCAGTCAGAACAATTAGTTTAAAATTGAACTATGTTTCGCTTCTGGAGTATCCTCTCTCACAAGATCAACCACTTAGTTTCGTCGAACACATTCGGTTTCGAGTAGCATCGCCACAGATTTCAGAGAACAGGCGCTTCTCCTGGCACAGTATCCAACACTTATTTCAGACAGAACAATTAGTTTAAAATGGAACTAAGGTTCGCATCTGGAGTTTCCTCTCTCACAAGATCGACCACATAGTTTCGTCGAACACATACGGTTTCCAGTGGCATCGCCACAGATTTCAGAGAACCGGCGCTTCTCCTGGCACATTATCGAACACTTAGTTTCAGATAGAACAATTAGTTTAAAATGGAACTAATTTTCGCATCTGGAGTTTCCTCTCCCACAAGGTCGACAACTTAGTTTCCTCGAACACATACGGTTTCGAGTAGCATCGCCACAGATTTCAGAGAACAGGCGCTTCTCCTGGCACATTATCGAACACTTAGTTTCAGATGGAACAATTAGTTTAAAATGGAACTATGTTCCGCATCTGGAGTTTCCTCTCTCACAAGGTCGCCCACTTAGTTTCGATGAACACATACGGTTTCGAGTGGCATCGCCACAGATTTCAGAGAACAGGCGCTTCTCCTGGCATAGTACCGAACACTTAGTTTCAGATAGAACAATTAGTTTAAAATGGAACTAAGTTTCGCATCTCGAGTTTCCTCTCTCGCAAGGTCGACCACTTAGTTTCTTCGAACACATACGATTTCGAGTGGTATCGCCACACATTTCAGAGAACAGGCGCTTCTCCTGGCACATTATCGAACACTTAGTTTCAGATAGAACAATTAGTTTAAAATGGAACTAAGTTTCGCATCTGGAGTATCCTCTCTCACAAGTTCAGCCACTTAGGTTCATCGAACACATACGGTTTCGAGCGGCATCGCCACACAGTTCAGGGAACAGGCGCTTCTCCTGGCACAGTATCGAACACTTAGTTTCAGATAGAACAATTAGTTTAAAATGGAACTAAGTTTCGCATCTGGAGTATCCTCTCTCACAAGTTCAGCCACTTAGTTTCGTCGAACACATACGGTTTCGAGCGGCATCGCCACACAGTTCAGGGAACAGGCGCTTCTCCTGGCACAGTATCGAACACTTAGTTTCAGAGAGAACAATTAGTTTAAAATGGAACTAAGTTTCGCATCTGGAGTTTCCTCTCTCAGAAGGTCGACCACTTAGTTTCGTCGAACACATACGGTTTCGAGTAGCAGCGCGACAGATTTCAGAGAACAGGCGCTTCTCCTGGCACATTATCGAACACTTAGTTTCAGATGGAACAATTAGTTTAAAATGGAACTATGTTTCGCATCTGGAGTTTCCTCTCTCACAAGGTCGACCACTTAGTTCCGATGAACACATACGTTTTGAGTGGCATCGCCACAGATTTCAGAGAACAGGCGTTTCTCCTGGCACATTATCGAACACTTAGTTTCACATGGAACAATTAGTTTAAAATGGAACTATGTTTCGCATCTGGAGTTTCCTCTCTCACAAGGTCGACCACTTAGTTTCTTCGAACACATACGGTTTCGAGTGGTATCGCCACACATTTCAGAGAACAGGCGTTTCTCCTGGTACACTATCGAACACTTAGTTTCAGATAGAACAATTAGGTTAAAATGGAACTAAGCTTCGCATCTGGAGTTTCCTCTCTCACAAGGTCGACCACTTAGTTTCGTCGATCACATACGGTTTCGAGTGGCATCGCCACAGATTTCAGAGAACAGGCGTTTCACCTGGCACAGTATCGAACACTTAGTTTCAGAGAGAACAATTAGTTTAAAATAAAAATATGTTTCGCATTTTGAGTTTCCTCTCTCACAAGTTCGACCACTTAGTTTCATCGAACACATACGGTTTCGAGTAGCATCGCCACAGATTTCAGAGAACAGGTGCTTCTCCTGGCAAAGTATCGAACACTTAGTTTCAGAGAGAACAATTAGTTTAAAATGGAACTACGTTTCGCATTTGCAGTTTCCTCTCTCACAAGGTCGACCCCTTAGTTTCGTCGAACACATACGGTTTCGAGTGGCTTCGCCACAGATTTCAGAGAACAGGCGCTTCTCGTGGCACAGTATCGAACACTTAGTATCAGAGAGAACTATTAGTTTAAAATGGAACAAAGCTTCGCATCTGGAGTTTCCTCTCTCACAAGATCCACGACTTAGTTTCGTCGAACACATACGGTTTCGAGTGGCATCGCCACAGATTTCAGAGAACAGGCGCTTCTCTTGGCACAGTATCGAACACATAGTTGCACATAGAACAATTAGTTTTAAATGGAACTAAGTTTCGCATCTGGACTTTCCTCTCTCACAAGGTCGGCCACTTACTTTCGTGGAACACATTCGGTTTCGAGTAGCATTGCCACAGATTTCAGAGAACAGGCGGTTCTCCTGGCACAGTATCGAACACTTAGTTTCAGAGAGAACAATTAGTTTAAAATGAAAATATGTTTCGCATTTGGAGTTTCCTCTCTCACAAGTTCGACCACTTAGTTTCATCGAACACATACGGTTTCGAGTAGCATCGCCACAGATTTCAGAGAACAGGTGCTTCTCCTGGCAAAGTATCGAACACTTAGTTTCAGAGAGAACAATTAGTTTAAAATGGAACTACGTTTCGCATTTGTAGTTTCCTCTCTCACAAGTTCGACCACTTAGTTTCGTCGAACACATACGGTTTCGAGTGGCATCGCCACAGATTTCAGAGAACAGGCGCTTCTCCTGGCACAGTATCGAACACTTAGTTTCAGAGAGAACAATTAGTTTAAAATGGAACTATGTTTCGCATCTGGAGTTTCCTCTCTCACAAGGCCGACCACTTAATTTCGTCGAACACATACGGTTTCGAGTGGCATCGCCGCACATTTCAGAGAACTGGCGCTTCTCCTGGCACAGTATCGAACACATAGTTGCAGATAGAACAATTAGTTTAAAATGGAACTAAGTTTCGCATCTGGAGTTTCCTCTCTCACAAGGCCGACCACTTAATTTCGTCGAACACATACGGTTTCGAGTAGCATCGCCACAGATTTCAGAGAACAGGCGCTTCTCCTGGCACAGTATCGAACACTTAGTTTCAGAGAGAACAATTACTTTAAATTGGAACTATGTTTCGCATCTGGAATTTCCTCTCTCACAAGGTCGACCACTTAGTTTCGTCGAACACATACGGTTTCGAGTGGCATCGCCACACGTTTCAGAGAACATGAGCTTCTCCTGGCACAGTATCGGACACATAGTTTCAGATAAAACAATTAGTTTAAAATGGTACTAAACTTCGCATCTGGAGTTTCCTCTCTCACATGGCGGCCACTTAGTTTCGTGGAACACATTCGATTTCGAGTAGCATCGCCACAGATTTCACAGAACAGGCGCTTCTCCTGGTACAGTATCGAACACTTAGTTTAAGAGAGAACAATTAATTTCAAATGGAATTATGTTTCGCATCTGGAGTATCCTCTCTCACAAGATCAACCACTTAGTTTCGTCGAACACATACGGTTTCGAGTGGCATCGCCACACATTTCAGAGAACAGGCGCTTCTC
This sequence comes from Nysson spinosus, assembly GCA_910591585.2. Lineage (NCBI taxonomy): Eukaryota > Metazoa > Arthropoda > Insecta > Hymenoptera > Crabronidae > Nysson > Nysson spinosus. The sequence continues at coordinate 3,363,958 of OU342836.1, read as the reverse complement.
ATGGCACAGTATCGAACACTTAGTATCAGAGAGAACTATTAGTTTAAAATGGAACTAAGCTTCGCATCTGGAGTTTCCTCTCTCACAAGATCCACGACTTAGTTTCGTCGAACACATACGGTTTCGAGTGGCATCGCCACAGATTTCAGAGAACAGGCGCTTCTCTTGGCACAGTATCGAACACATAGTTGCACATGGAACAATTAGTTTTAAATGGAACTAAGTTTCGCATCTGGAGTTTCCTCTCTCACAAGGTCGACCACTTAATTTCGTCGAACACATACGGTTTCGAGTGGCATCGCCACAGATTTCAGAGAACAGGCGCTTCTCCTGGCACAGTATCGAACACATAGTTGCAGATAGAACCATTAGTTTAAAATGGTACTAAACTTCGCATCTGGAGTTTCCTCTCTCACAAGTTCGACCACTTAGTTTCGTCGAACACATACGGTTTCGAGTGGCATCGCCGCACATTTCAGAGAACTGGCGCTTCTCCTGGCACAGTATCGAACACATAGTTGCAGATAGGACAATTAGTTTAAAATGGAACTAAGTTTCGCATCTGGAGTTTCCTCTCTCACAAGGCCGACCACTTAATTTCGTCGAACACATACGGTTTCGAGTAGCATCGCCACAGGTTTCAGAGAACAGGAGCTTCTCCTGGCACAGTATCGAACACTTAGTTTCAGAGAGAACAATTAGTTTAAAATAAAAATATGTTTCGCATTTGGAGTTTCCTCTCTCACAAGTTCGACCACTTAGTTTCATCGAACACATACGGTTTCGAGTAGCATCGCCACAGATTTCAGAGAACAGGTGCTTCTCCTGGCAAAGTATCGAACACTTAGTTTCAGAGAGAACAATTAGTTTAAAATGGAACTACGTTTCGCATTTGTAGTTTCCTCTCTCACAAGGTCGACCACTTAGTTTCGTCGAACACATACGGTTTCGAGTGGCTTCGCCACAGATTTCAGAGAACAGGCGCTTCTCGTGGCACAGTATCGAACACTTAGTATCAGAGAGAACTATTAGTTTAAAATGGAACAAAGCTTCGCATCTGGAGTTTCCTCTCTCACAAGATCCACGACTTAGTTTCGTCGAACACATACGGTTTCGAGTGGCATCGCCACAGATTTCAGAGAACAGGCGCTTCTCTTGGCACAGTATCGAACACATAGTTGCACATAGAACAATTAGTTTTAAATGGAACTAAGTTTCGCATCTGGAGTTTCCTCTCTCACAAGGTCGGCCACTTACTTTCGTGGAACACATTCGGTTTCGAGTAGCATTTCCACAGATTTCAGAGAACAGGCGGTTCTCCTGGCACAGTATCGAACACTTAGTTTCAGAGAGAACAATTAGTTTAAAATAAAAATATGTTTCGCATTTGGAGTTTCCTCTCTCACAAGTTCGACCACTTAGTTTCATCGAACACATACGGTTTCGAGTAGCATCGCCACAGATTTCAGAGAACAGGTGCTTCTCCTGGCAAAGTATCGAACACTTAGTTTCAGAGAGAACAATTAGTTTAAAATGTAACTACGTTTCGCATTTGTAGTTTCCTCTCTCACAAGTTCGACCACTTAGTTTCGTCGAACACATACGGTTTCGAGTGGCATCGCCACAGATTTCAGAGAACAGGCGCTTCTCCTGGCACAGTATCGAACACTTAGTTTCAGAGAGAACAATTAGTTTAAAATGGAACTATGTTTCGCATCTGGAGTTTCCTCTCTCACAAGGCCGACAACTTAATTTCGTCGAACACATACGGTTTCGAGTGGCATCGCCGCACATTTCAGAGAACTGGCGCTTCTCCTGGCACAGTATCGAAAACATAGTTGCAGATAGAACAATTAGTTTAAAATGGAACTAAGTTTCGCATCTGGAGTTTCCTCTCTCACAAGGCCGACCACTTAATTTCGTCGAACACATACGGTTTCGAGTGGCATCGCCACAGATTTCAGAGAACAGGCGCTTCTCCTGGCACAGCATCGAACACATAGTTGCAGATACAACCATTAGTTTAAAATGGAAATATGTTTCGCATCTGGAGTTTCCTCTTTCACAAGGTCGGCCACTTACTTTCGTGGAACACATTCGGTTTCGAGTAGCATTGCCACAGATTTCAGAGAACAGGCGGTTCTCCTGGCACAGTATCGAACACTTAGTTTCAGAGAGAACAATTAGTTTAAAATAAAAATATGTTTCGCATTTGGAGTTTCCTCTCTCACAAGTTCGACCACTTAGTTTCGTCGAACACATACGGTTTCGAGTGGCATCGCCACAGATTTCAGAGAACAGGCGCTTCTCCTGGCACAGTATCGAACACTTAGTTTCAGAGAGAACAATTATTTTAAAATGGAACTATGTTTCGCATCTGGAGTTTCCTCTCTCACAAGGCCGACCACTTAATTTCGTCGAACACATACGGTTTCGAGTGGCATCGCCGCACATTTCAGAGAACTGGCGCTTCTCCTGGCACAGTATCGAACACATAGTTGCAGATAGAACAATTAGTTTAAAATGGAACTAAGTTTCGCATCTGGAGTTTCCTCTCTCACAAGGCCGACCACTTAATTTCGTCGAACACATACGGTTTCGAGTAGCATCGCCACAGATTTCAGAGAACAGGCGCTTCTCCTGGCACAGTATCGAACACTTAGTTTCAGAGAGAACAATTACTTTAAATTGGAACTATGTTTCGCATCTGGAGTTTCCTCTCTCACAAGGTCGACCACTTAGTTTCGTCGAACACATACGGTTTCGAGCGGCATCGCCACAGATTTCAGAGAAAAGGCGCTTCTCTTGGCACAGTATCGAACACATAGTTGCACATAGAACAATTAGTTTTAAATGGAACTAAGTTTCGCATCTGGAGTTTCCTCTCTCACAAGGTCGGCCACTTACTTTCGTGGAACACATTCGGTTTCGAGTAGCATTGCCACAGATTTCAGAGAACAGGCGGTTCTCCTGGCACAGTATCGAACACTTAGTTTCAGAGAGAACAATTAGTTTAAAATAGAAATATGTTTCGCATCTGGAGTATCCTCTCTCACAAGGTCGACCACTTAGTTTCGTCGAACACATACGGTTTCGAGTGGCATCGCCACACGTTTCAGAGAACATGAGCTTCTCCTGGCACAGTATCGGACACATAGTTTCAGATAAAACAATTAGTTTAAAATGGTACTAAACTTCGCATCTGGAGTTTCCTCTCTCACATGGCGGCCACTTAGTTTCGTGGAACACATTCGATTTCGAGTAGCATCGCCACAGATTTCAAAGAACAGGCGCTTCTCCTGGTACAGTATCGAACACTTAGTTTCAGAGAGAACAATTAATTTCAAATGGAATTATGTTTCGCATCTGGAGTATCCTCTCTCACAAGATCAACCACTTAGTTTCGTCGAACACATACGGTTTCGAGTGGCATCGCCACACATTTCAGAGAACAGGCGCTTCTCCTGGCACAGTATCGAACACTTAGTATCAGAGAGAACTATTAGTTTAAAATGGAACTAAGCTTCGCATCTGGAGTTTCCTCTCTCACAAGATCCACGACTTAGTTTCGTCGAACACATACGGTTTCGAGTGGCATCGCCACAGATTTCAGAGAACAGGCGCTTCTCTTGGCACAGTATCGAACACATAGTTGCACATAGAACAATTAGTTTTAAATGGAACTAAGTTTCGCATCTGGAGTTTCCTCTCTCACAAGGTCGGCCACTTACTTTCGTGGAACACATTCGGTTTCGAGTAGCATTTCCACAGATTTCAGAGAACAGGCGGTTCTCCTGGCACAGTATCGAACACTTAGTTTCAGAGAGAACAATTAATTTCAAATGGAATTATGTTTCGCATCTGGAGTATCCTCTCTCACAAGATCAACCACTTAGTTTCGTCGAACACATACGGTTTCGAGTGGCATCGCCACACATTTCAGAGAACAGGCGCTTCTCCTGGCACAGTATCGAACACGTAGTATCAGAGAGAACTATTAGTTTAAAATGGAACTAAGCTTCGCATCTGGAGTTTCCTCTCTCACAAGATCCACGACTTAGTTTCGTCGAACACATACGGTTTCGAGTGGCATCGCCACAGATTTCAGAGAACAGGCGCTTCTCTTGGCACAGTATCGAACACATAGTTGCACATAGAACAATTAGTTTTAAATGGAACTAAGTTTCGCATCTGGAGTTTCCTCTCTCACAAGGTCGACCACTTAATTTCGTCGAACACATACGGTTTCGAGTGGCATCGCCACAGATTTCAGAGAACAGGCGCTTCTCCTGGCACAGCATCGAACACATAGTTGCAGATACAACCATTAGTTTAAAATGGAAATATGTTTCGCATCTGGAGTTTCCTCTTTCACAAGGTCGGCCACTTACTTTCGTGGAACACATTCGGTTTCGAGTAGCATTGCCACAGATTTCAGAGAACAGGCGGTTCTCCTGGCACAGTATCGAACACTTAGTTTCAGAGAGAACAATTAGTTTAAAATAAAAATATGTTTCGCATTTGGAGTTTCCTCTCTCACAAGTTCGACCACTTAGTTTCGTCGAACACATACGGTTTCGAGTGGCATCGCCACAGATTTCAGAGAACAGGCGCTTCTCCTGGCACAGTATCGAACACTTAGTTTCAGAGAGAACAATTATTTTAAAATGGAACTATGTTTCGCATCTGGAGTTTCCTCTCTCACAAGGCCGACCACTTAATTTCGTCGAACACATACGGTTTCGAGTGGCATCGCCGCACATTTCAGAGAACTGGCGCTTCTCCTGGCACAGTATCGAACACATAGTTGCAGATAGAACAATTAGTTTAAAATGGAACTAAGTTTCGCATCTGGAGTTTCCTCTCTCACAAGGCCGACCACTTAATTTCGTCGAACACATACGGTTTCGAGTAGCATCGCCACAGATTTCAGAGAACAGGCGCTTCTCCTGGCACAGTATCGAACACTTAGTTTCAGAGAGAACAATTACTTTAAATTGGAACTATGTTTCGCATCTGGAGTTTCCTCTCTCACAAGGTCGACCACTTAGTTTCGTCGAACACATACGGTTTCGAGCGGCATCGCCACAGATTTCAGAGAAAAGGCGCTTCTCTTGGCACAGTATCGAACACATAGTTGCACATAGAACAATTAGTTTCAAATGGAACTAAGTTTCGCATCTGGAGTTTCCTCTCTCACAAGGTCGGCCACTTACTTTCGTGGAACACATTCGGTTTCGAGTAGCATTGCCACAGATTTCAGAGAACAGGCGGTTCTCCTGGCACAGTATCGAACACTTAGTTTCAGAGAGAACAATTAGTTTAAAATAGAAATATGTTTCGCATCTGGAGTATCCTCTCTCACAAGGTCGACCACTTAGTTTCGTCGAACACATACGGTTTCGAGTGGCATCGCCACACGTTTCAGAGAACATGAGCTTCTCCTGGCACAGTATCGGACACATAGTTTCAGATAAAACAATTAGTTTAAAATGGTACTAAACTTCGCATCTGGAGTTTCCTCTCTCACATGGCGGCCACTTAGTTTCGTGGAACACATTCGATTTCGAGTAGCATCGCCACAGATTTCAAAGAACAGGCGCTTCTCCTGGTACAGTATCGAACACTTAGTTTCAGAGAGAACAATTAATTTCAAATGGAATTATGTTTCGCATCTGGAGTATCCTCTCTCACAAGATCAACCACTTAGTTTCGTCGAACACATACGGTTTCGAGTGGCATCGCCACACATTTCAGAGAACAGGCGCTTCTCCTGGCACAGTATCGAACACTTAGTATCAGAGAGAACTATTAGTTTAAAATGGAACTAAGCTTCGCATCTGGAGTTTCCTCTCTCACAAGATCCACGACTTAGTTTCGTCGAACACATACGGTTTCGAGTGGCATCGCCACAGATTTCAGAGAACAGGCGCTTCTCTTGGCACAGTATCGAACACATAGTTGCACATGGAACAATTAGTTTTAAATGGAACTAAGTTTCGCATCTGGAGTATCCTCTCTCACAAGGTCGACCACTTAGTTTCGTCGAACACATACGGTTTCGAGTGGCATCGCCACACGTTTCAGAGAACATGAGCTTTTCCTGGCACAGTATCGGACACATAGTTTCAGATAAAACAATTAGTTTAAAATGGTACTAAACTTCGCATCTGGAGTTTCCTCTCTCACATGGCGGCCACTTAGTTTCGTGGAACACATTCGATTTCGAGTAGCATCGCCACAGATTTCAAAGAACAGGCGCTTCTCCTGGTACAGTATCGAACACTTAGTTTCAGAGAGAACAATTAATTTCAAATGGAATTATGTTTCGCATCTGGAGTATCCTCTCTCACAAGATCAACCACTTAGTTTCGTCGAACACATACGGTTTCGAGTGGCATCGCCACACATTTCAGAGAACAGGCGCTTCTCCTGGCACAGTATCGAACACTTAGTATCAGAGAGAACTATTAGTTTTAAATGGAACTAAGTTTCGCATCTGGAGTTTCCTCTTTCACAAGGTCGGCCACTTACTTTCGTGGAACACATTCGGTTTCGAGTAGCATTGCCACAGATTTCAGAGAACAGGCGGTTCTCCTGGCACAGTATCGAACACTTAGTTTCAGAGAGAACAATTAGTTTAAAATAAAAATATGTTTCGCATTTGGAGTTTCCTCTCTCACAAGTTCGACCACTTAGTTTCGTCGAACACATACGGTTTCGAGTGGCATCGCCACAGATTTCAGAGAACAGGCGCTTCTCCTGGCACAGTATCGAACACTTAGTTTCAGATAGAACAATTATTTTAAAATGGAACTAAGTTTCGCATCTGGAGTTTCCTCTCTCACAAGGTCGACCACTTAATTTCGTCGAACACATACGGTTTCGAGTGGCATCGCCGCACATTTCAGAGAACTGGCGCTTCTCCTGGCACAGTATCGAACACATAGTTGCAGATAGAACAATTAGTTTAAAATGGAACTAAGTTTCGCATCTGGAGTTTCCTCTCTCACAAGGCCGACCACTTAATTTCGTCGAACACATACGGTTTCGAGTAGCATCGCCACAGATTTCAGAGAACAGGCGCTTCTCCTGGCACAGTATCGAACACTTAGTTTCAGAGAGAACAATTACTTTAAATTGGAACTATGTTTCGCATCTGGAGTTTCCTCTCTCACAAGGTCGACCACTTAGTTTCGTCGAACACATACGGTTTCGAGCGGCATCGCCACAGATTTCAGAGAAAAGGCGCTTCTCTTGGCACAGTATCGAACACATAGTTGCACATAGAACAATTAGTTTCAAATGGAACTAAGTTTCGCATCTGGAGTTTCCTCTCTCACAAGGTCGGCCACTTACTTTCGTGGAACACATTCGGTTTCGAGTAGCATTGCCACAGATTTCAGAGAACAGGCGGTTCTCCTGGCACAGTATCGAACACTTAGTTTCAGAGAGAACAATTAGTTTAAAATAGAAATATGTTTCGCATCTGGAGTATCCTCTCTCACAAGGTCGACCACTTAGTTTCGTCGAACACATACGGTTTCGAGTGGCATCGCCACACGTTTCAGAGAACATGAGCTTCTCCTGGCACAGTATCGGACACATAGTTTCAGATAAAACAATTAGTTTAAAATGGTACTAAACTTCGCATCTGGAGTTTCCTCTCTCACATGGCGGCCACTTAGTTTCGTGGAACACATTCGATTTCGAGTAGCATCGCCACAGATTTCAAAGAACAGGCGCTTCTCCTGGTACAGTATCGAACACTTAGTTTCAGAGAGAACAATTAATTTCAAATGGAATTATGTTTCGCATCTGGAGTATCCTCTCTCACAAGATCAACCACTTAGTTTCGTCGAACACATACGGTTTCGAGTGGCATCGCCACACATTTCAGAGAACAGGCGCTTCTCCTGGCACAGTATCGAACACTTAGTATCAGAGAGAACAATTAGTTTAAAATGGAACTAAGCTTCGCATCTGGAGTTTCCTCTCTCACAAGATCCACGACTTAGTTTCGTCGAACACATACGGTTTCGAGTGGCATCGCCACAGATTTCAGAGAACAGGCGCTTCTCTTGGCACAGTATCGAACACATAGTTGCACATGGAACAATTAGTTTTAAATGGAACTAAGTTTCGCATCTGGAGTATCCTCTCTCACAAGGTCGACCACTTAGTTTCGTCGAACACATACGGTTTCGAGTGGCATCGCCACACGTTTCAGAGAACATGAGCTTTTCCTGGCACAGTATCGGACACATAGTTTCAGATAAAACAATTAGTTTAAAATGGTACTAAACTTCGCATCTGGAGTTTCCTCTCTCACATGGCGGCCACTTAGTTTCGTGGAACACATTCGATTTCGAGTAGCATCGCCACAGATTTCAAAGAACAGGCGCTTCTCCTGGTACAGTATCGAACACTTAGTTTCAGAGAGAACAATTAATTTCAAATGGAATTATGTTTCGCATCTGGAGTATCCTCTCTCACAAGATCAACCACTTAGTTTCGTCGAACACATACGGTTTCGAGTGGCATCGCCACACATTTCAGAGAACAGGCGCTTCTCCTGGCACAGTATCGAACACTTAGTATCAGAGAGAACTATTAGTTTTAAATGGAACTAAGTTTCGCATCTGGAGTTTCCTCTTTCACAAGGTCGGCCACTTACTTTCGTGGAACACATTCGGTTTCGAGTAGCATTGCCACAGATTTCAGAGAACAGGCGGTTCTCCTGGCACAGTATCGAACACTTAGTTTCAGAGAGAACAATTAGTTTAAAATAAAAATATGTTTCGCATTTGGAGTTTCCTCTCTCACAAGTTCGACCACTTAGTTTCGTCGAACACATACGGTTTCGAGTGGCATCGCCACAGATTTCAGAGAACAGGCGCTTCTCCTGGCACAGTATCGAACACTTAGTTTCAGAGAGAACAATTATTTTAAAATGGAACTATGTTTCGCATCTGGAGTTTCCTCTCTCACAAGGCCGACCACTTAATTTCGTCGAACACATACGGTTTCGAGTGGCATCGCCGCACATTTCAGAGAACTGGCGCTTCTCCTGGCACAGTATCGAACACATAGTTGCAGATAGAACAATTAGTTTAAAATGGAACTAAGTTTCGCATCTGGAGTTTCCTCTCTCACAAGGCCGACCACTTAATTTCGTCGAACACATACGGTTTCGAGTAGCATCGCCACAGATTTCAGAGAACAGGCGCTTCTCCTGGCACAGTATCGAACACTTAGTTTCAGAGAGAACAATTACTTTAAATTGGAACTATGTTTCGCATCTGGAGTTTCCTCTCTCACAAGGCCGACCACTTAATTTCGTCGAACACATACGGTTTCGAGCGGCATCGCCACAGATTTCAGAGAAAAGGCGCTTCTCTTGGCACAGTATCGAACACATAGTTGCACATAGAACAATTAGTTTCAAATGGAACTAAGTTTCGCATCTGGAGTTTCCTCTCTCACAAGGTCGGCCACTTACTTTCGTGGAACACATTCGGTTTCGAGTAGCATTGCCACAGATTTCAGAGAACAGGCGGTTCTCCTGGCACAGTATCGAACACTTAGTTTCAGAGAGAACAATTAGTTTAAAATAGAAATATGTTTCGCATCTGGAGTATCCTCTCTCACAAGGTCGACCACTTAGTTTCGTCGAACACATACGGTTTCGAGTGGCATCGCCACACGTTTCAGAGAACATGAGCTTCTCCTGGCACAGTATCGGACACATAGTTTCAGATAAAACAATTAGTTTAAAATGGTACTAAACTTCGCATCTGGAGTTTCCTCTCTCACATGGCGGCCACTTAGTTTCGTGGAACACATTCGATTTCGAGTAGCATCGCCACAGATTTCAAAGAACAGGCGCTTCTCCTGGTACAGTATCGAACACTTAGTTTCAGAGAGAACAATTAATTTCAAATGGAATTATGTTTCGCATCTGGAGTATCCTCTCTCACAAGATCAACCACTTAGTTTCGTCGAACACATACGGTTTCGAGTGGCATCGCCACACATTTCAGAGAACAGGCGCTTCTCCTGGCACAGTATCGAACACTTAGTATCAGAGAGAACTATTAGTTTAAAATGGAACTAAGCTTCGCATCTGGAGTTTCCTCTCTCACAAGATCCACGACTTAGTTTCGTCGAACACATACGGTTTCGAGTGGCATCGCCACAGATTTCAGAGAACAGGCGCTTCTCTTGGCACAGTATCGAACACATAGTTGCACATGGAACAATTAGTTTTAAATGGAACTAAGTTTCGCATCTGGAGTATCCTCTCTCACAAGGTCGACCACTTAGTTTCGTCGAACACATACGGTTTCGAGTGGCATCGCCACACGTTTCAGAGAACATGAGCTTCTCCTGGCACAGTATCGGACACATAGTTTCAGATAAAACAATTAGTTTAAAATGGTACTAAACTTCGCATCTGGAGTTTCCTCTCTCACATGGCGGCCACTTAGTTTCGTGGAACACATTCGATTTCGAGTAGCATCGCCACAGATTTCAAAGAACAGGCGCTTCTCCTGGTACAGTATCGAACACTTAGTTTCAGAGAGAACAATTAATTTCAAATGGAATTATGTTTCGCATCTGGAGTATCCTCTCTCACAAGATCAACCACTTAGTTTCGTCGAACACATACGGTTTCGAGTGGCATCGCCACACATTTCAGAGAACAGGCGCTTCTCCTGGCACAGTATCGAACACTTAGTATCAGAGAGAACTATTAGTTTTAAATGGAACTAAGTTTCGCATCTGGAGTTTCCTCTTTCACAAGGTCGGCCACTTACTTTCGTGGAACACATTCGGTTTCGAGTAGCATTGCCACAGATTTCAGAGAACAGGCGGTTCTCCTGGCACAGTATCGAACACTTAGTTTCAGAGAGAACAATTAGTTTAAAATAAAAATATGTTTCGCATTTGGAGTTTCCTCTCTCACAAGTTCGACCACTTAGTTTCGTCGAACACATACGGTTTCGAGTGGCATCGCCACAGATTTCAGAGAACAGGCGCTTCTCCTGGCACAGTATCGAACACTTAGTTTCAGAGAGAACAATTATTTTAAAATGGAACTATGTTTCGCATCTGGAGTTTCCTCTCTCACAAGGCCGACCACTTAATTTCGTCGAACACATACGGTTTCGAGTGGCATCGCCGCACATTTCAGAGAACTGGCGCTTCTCCTGGCACAGTATCGAACACATAGTTGCAGATAGAACAATTAGTTTAAAATGGAACTAAGTTTCGCATCTGGAGTTTCCTCTCTCACAAGGCCGACCACTTAATTTCGTCGAACACATACGGTTTCGAGTAGCATCGCCACAGATTTCAGAGAACAGGCGCTTCTCCTGGCACAGTATCGAACACTTAGTTTCAGAGAGAACAATTACTTTAAATTGGAACTATGTTTCGCATCTGGAGTTTCCTCTCTCACAAGGTCGACCACTTAGTTTCGTCGAACACATACGGTTTCGAGCGGCATCGCCACAGATTTCAGAGAAAAGGCGCTTCTCTTGGCACAGTATCGAACACATAGTTGCACATAGAACAATTAGTTTTAAATGGAACTAAGTTTCGCATCTGGAGTTTCCTCTCTCACAAGGTCGGCAACTTACTTTCGTGGAACACATTCGGTTTCGAGTAGCATTGCCACAGATTTCAGAGAACAGGCGGTTCTCCTGGCACAGTATCGAACACTTAGTTTCAGAGAGAACAATTAGTTTAAAATAGAAATATGTTTCGCATCTGGAGTATCCTCTCTCACAAGGTCGACCACTTAGTTTCGTCGAACACATACGGTTTCGAGTGGCATCGCCACACGTTTCAGAGAACATGAGCTTCTCCTGGCACAGTATCGGACACATAGTTTCAGATAAAACAATTAGTTTAAAATGGTACTAAACTTCGCATCTGGAGTTTCCTCTCTCACATGGCGGCCACTTAGTTTCGTGGAACACATTCGATTTCGAGTAGCATCGCCACAGATTTCAAAGAACAGGCGCTTCTCCTGGTACAGTATCGAACACTTAGTTTCAGAGAGAACAATTAATTTCAAATGGAATTATGTTTCGCATCTGGAGTATCCTCTCTCACAAGATCAACCACTTAGTTTCGTCGAACACATACGGTTTCGAGTGGCATCGCCACACATTTCAGAGAACAGGCGCTTCTCCTGGCACAGTATCGAACACTTAGTATCAGAGAGAACTATTAGTTTAAAATGGAACTAAGCTTCGCATCTGGAGTTTCCTCTCTCACAAGATCCACGACTTAGTTTCGTCGAACACATACGGTTTCGAATGGCAACGCCACAGATTTCAGAGAACTGGCGCTTCTCCTGGCACAGTATCGAACACTTAGTTTCAGATAACACAATTAGTTTAAAATAGAAATATGTTTCGCATCTGGAGTATCCTCTCTCACAAGGTCGACCACTTAGTTTCGTCGAACACATACGGTTTCGAGTGGCATCGCCACACGTTTCAGAGAACATGAGCTTCTCCCGGCACAGTATCGGACACATAGTTTCAGATAAAACAATTAGTTTAAAATGGTACTAAACTTCGCATCTGGAGTTTCCTCTCTCACATGGCGGCCACTTAGTTTCGTGGAACACATTCGGTTTCGAGTGGCATCGCCGCACATTTCAGAGAACTGGCGCTTCTCCTGGCACAGTATCGAACACATAGTTGCAGATAGGACAATTAGTTTAAAATGGAACTAAGTTTCGCATCTGGATTTTCCTCTCTCACAAGGCCGACCACTTAATTTCGTCGAACACATACGGTTTCGAGTAGCATCGCCACAGGTTTCAGAGAACAGGAGCTTCTCCTGGCACAGTATCGAACACTTAGTTTCAGAGAGAACAATTAGTTTAAAATAAAAATATGTTTCGCATTTGGAGTTTCCTCTCTCACAAGTTCGACCACTTAGTTTCATCGAACACATACGGTTTCGAGTAGCATCGCCACAGATTTCAGAGAACAGGTGCTTCTCCTGGCAAAGTATCGAACACTTAGTTTCAGAGAGAACAATTAGTTTAAAATGGAACTACGTTTCGCATTTGTAGTTTCCTCTCTCACAAGGTCGACCACTTAGTTTCGTCGAACACATACGGTTTCGAGTGGCTTCGCCACAGATTTCAGAGAACAGGCGCTTCTCGTGGCACAGTATCGAACACTTAGTATCAGAGAGAACTATTAGTTTAAAATGGAACAAAGCTTCGCATCTGGAGTTTCCTCTCTCACAAGATCCACGACTTAGTTTCGTCGAACACATACGGTTTCGAGTGGCATCGCCACAGATTTCAGAGAACAGGCGCTTCTCTTGGCACAGTATCGAACACATAGTTGCACATAGAACAATTAGTTTTAAATGGAACTAAGTTTCGCATCTGGACTTTCCTCTCTCACAAGGTCGGCCACTTACTTTCGTGGAACACATTCGGTTTCGAGTAGCATTGCCACAGATTTCAGAGAACAGGCGGTTCTCCTGGCACAGTATCGAACACTTAGTTTCAGAGAGAACAATTAGTTTAAAATGAAAATATGTTTCGCATTTGGAGTTTCCTCTCTCACAAGTTCGACCACTTAGTTTCATCGAACACATACGGTTTCGAGTAGCATCGCCACAGATTTCAGAGAACAGGTGCTTCTCCTGGCAAAGTATCGAACACTTAGTTTCAGAGAGAACAATTAGTTTAAAATGGAACTACGTTTCGCATTTGTAGTTTCCTCTCTCACAAGTTCGACCACTTAGTTTCGTCGAGCACATACGGTTTCGAGTGGCATCGCCACAGATTTCAGAGAACAGGCGCTTCTCCTGGCACAGTATCGAACACTTAGTTTCAGAGAGAACAATTAGTTTAAAATGGAACTATGTTTCGCATCTGGAGTTTCCTCTCTCACAATGCCGACCACTTAATTTCGTCGAACACATACGGTTTCGAGTGGCATCGCCACAGATTTCAGAGAACAGGCGGTTCTCCTGGCACAGTATCAAACACTTAGTTTCAGAGAGAACAATTAGTTTAAAATAGAAATATGTTTCGCATCTGGAGTATCCTCTCTCACAAGGTCGACCACTTAGTTTCGTCGAACACATACGGTTTCGAGTGGCATCGCCACACGTTTCAGAGAACATGAGCTTCTCCTGGCACAGTATCGGACACATAGTTTCAGATAAAACAATTAGTTTAAAATGGTACTAAACTTCGCATCTGGAGTTTCCTCTCTCACATGGCGGCCACTTAGTTTCGTGGAACACATTCGATTTCGAGTAGCATCGCCACAGATTTCAAAGAACAGGCGCTTCTCCTGGTACAGTATCGAACACTTAGTTTCAGAGAGAACAATTAATTTCAAATGGAATTATGTTTCGCATCTGGAGTATCCTCTCTCACAAGATCAACCACTTAGTTTCGTCGAAAACATACGGTTTCGAGTGGCATCGCCACACATTTCAGAGAACAGGCGCTTCTCCTGGCACAGTATCGAACACTTAGTATCAGAGAGAACTATTAGTTTAAAATGGAACTAAGCTTCGCATCTGGAGTTTCCTCTCTCACAAGATCCACGACTTAGTTTCGTCGAACACATACGGTTTCGAGTGGCATCGCCACAGATTTCAGAGAACAGGCGCTTCTCTTGGCACAGTATCGAACACATAGTTGCACATGGAACAATTAGTTTTAAATGGAACTAAGTTTCGCATCTGGAGTTTCCTCTCTCACAAGGTCGACCACTTAATTTCGTCGAACACATACGGTTTCGAGTGGCATCGCCACAGATTTCAGAGAACAGGCGCTTCTCCTGGCACAGTATCGAACACATAGTTGCAGATAGAACCATTAGTTTAAAATGGTACTAAACTTCGCATCTGGAGTTTCCTCTCTCACAAGTTCGACCACTTAGTTTCGTCGAACACATACGGTTTCGAGTGGCATCGCCACAGATTTCAGAGAACAGGCGCTTCTCCTGGCACAGTATCGAACACTTAGTTTCAGAGAGAACAATTAGTTTAAAATGGAACTATGTTTCGCATCTGGAGTTTCCTCTCTCACAATGCCGACCACTTAATTTCGTCGAACACATACGGTTTCGAGTGGCATCGCCGCACATTTCAGAGAACTGGCGCTTCTCCTGGCACAGTATCGAACACATAGTTGCAGATAGAACAATTAGTTTAAAATGGAACTAAGTTTCGCATCTGGAGTTTCCTCTCTCACAAGGCCGACCACTTAATTTCGTCGAACACATACGGTTTCGAGTAGCATCGCCACAGATTTCAGAGAACAGGCGCTTCTCCTGGCACAGTATCGAACACTTAGTTTCAGAGAGAACAATTACTTTAAATTGGAACTATGTTTCGCATCTGGAATTTTCTCTCTCACAAGGTCGACCACTTAGTTTCGTCGAACACATACGGTTTCGAGTGGCATCGCCACAGATTTCAGAGAAAAGGCGCTTCTCTTGGCACAGTATCGAACACATAGTTGCACATAGAACAATTAGTTTTAAATGGAACTAAGTTTCGCATGTGGAGTTTCCTCTCTCACAAGGTCGGCCACTTACTTTCGTGGAACACATTCGGTTTCGTGTAGCATTGCCACAGATTTCAGAGAACAGGCGGTTCTCCTGGCACAGTATCGAACACTTAGTTTCAGAGAGAACAATTAGTTTAAAATAGAAATATGTTTCGCATCTGGAGTATCCTCTCTCACAAGGTCGACCACTTAGTTTCGTCGAACACATACGGTTTCGAGTGGCATCGCCACACGTTTCAGAGAACATGAGCTTCTCCTGGCACAGTATCGGACACATAGTTTCAGATAAAACAATTAGTTTAAAATGGTACTAAACTTCGCATCTGGAGTTTCCTCTCTCACATGGCGGCCACTTAGTTTCGTGGAACACATTCGATTTCGAGTAGCATCGCCACAGATTTCAAAGAACAGGCGCTTCTCCTGGTACAGTATCGAACACTTAGTTTCAGAGAGAACAATTAATTTCAAATGGAATTATGTTTCGCATCTGGAGTATCCTCTCTCACAAGATCAACCACTTAGTTTCGTCGAACACATACGGTTTCGAGTGGCATCGCCACACATTTCAGAGAACAGGCGCTTCTCCTGGCACAGTATCGAACACTTAGTATCAGAGAGAACTATTAGTTTAAAATGGAACTAAGCTTCGCATCTGGAGTTTCCTCTCTCACAAGATCCACGACTTAGTTTCGTCGAACACATACGGTTTCGAGTGGCATCGCCACAGATTTCAGAGAACAGGCGCTTCTCTTGGCACAGTATCGAACACATAGTTGCACATGGAACAATTAGTTTTAAATGGAACTAAGTTTCGCATCTGGAGTTTCCTCTCTCACAAGGTCGACCACTTAATTTCGTCGAACACATACGGTTTCGAGTGGCATCGCCACAGATTTCAGAGAACAGGCGCTTCTCCTGGCACAGTATCGAACACATAGTTGCAGATAGAACCATTAGTTTAAAATGGTACTAAACTTCGCATCTGGAGTTTCCTCTCTCACAAGTTCGACCACTTAGTTTCGTCGAACACATACGGTTTCGAGTGGCATCGCCGCACATTTCAGAGAACTGGCGCTTCTCCTGGCACAGTATCGAACACATAGTTGCAGATAGGACAATTAGTTTAAAATGGAACTAAGTTTCGCATCTGGAGTTTCCTCTCTCACAAGGCCGACCACTTAATTTCGTCGAACACATACGGTTTCGAGTAGCATCGCCACAGGTTTCAGAGAACAGGAGCTTCTCCTGGCACAGTATCGAACACTTAGTTTCAGAGAGAACAATTAGTTTAAAATAAAAATATGTTTCGCATTTGGAGTTTCCTCTCTCACAAGTTCGACCACTTAGTTTCATCGAACACATACGGTTTCGAGTAGCATCGCCACAGATTTCAGAGAACAGGTGCTTCTCCTGGCAAAGTATCGAACACTTAGTTTCAGAGAGAACAATTAGTTTAAAATGGAACTACGTTTCGCATTTGTAGTTTCCTCTCTCACAAGGTCGACCACTTAGTTTCGTCGAACACATACGGTTTCGAGTGGCTTCGCCACAGATTTCAGAGAACAGGCGCTTCTCGTGGCACAGTATCGAACACTTAGTATCAGAGAGAACTATTAGTTTAAAATGGAACAAAGCTTCGCATCTGGAGTTTCCTCTCTCACAAGATCCACGACTTAGTTTCGTCGAACACATACGGTTTCGAGTGGCATCGCCACAGATTTCAGAGAACAGGCGCTTCTCTTGGCACAGTATCGAACACATAGTTGCACATAGAACAATTAGTTTTAAATGGAACTAAGTTTCGCATCTGGAGTTTCCTCTCTCACAAGGTCGGCCACTTACTTTCGTGGAACACATTCGGTTTCGAGTAGCATTGCCACAGATTTCAGAGAACAGGCGGTTCTCCTGGCACAGTATCGAACACTTAGTTTCAGAGAGAACAATTAGTTTAAAATAAAAATATGTTTCGCATTTGGAGTTTCCTCTCTCACAAGTTCGACCACTTAGTTTCATCGAACACATACGGTTTCGAGTAGCATCGCCACAGATTTCAGAGAACAGGTGCTTCTCCTGGCAAAGTATCGAACACTTAGTTTCAGAGAGAACAATTAGTTTAAAATGGAACTACGTTTCGCATTTGTAGTTTCCTCTCTCACAAGTTCGACCACTTAGTTTCGTCGAACACATACGGTTTCGAGTGGCATCGCCACAGATTTCAGAGAACAGGCGCTTCTCCTGGCACAGTATCGAACACTTAGTTTCAGAGAGAACAATTAGTTTAAAATGGAACTATGTTTCGCATCTGGAGTTTCCTCTCTCACAAGGCCGACCACTTAATTTTGTCGAACACATACGGTTTCGAGTGGCATCGCCGCACATTTCAGAGAACTGGCGCTTCTCCTGGCACAGTATCGAACACATAGTTGCAGATAGAACAATTAGTTTAAAATGGAACTAAGTTTCGCATCTGGAGTTTCCTCTCTCACAAGGCCGACCACTTAATTTCGTCGAACACATACGGTTTCGAGTAGCATCGCCACAGATTTCAGAGAACAGGCGCTTCTCCTGGCACAGTATCGAACACTTAGTTTCAGAGAGAACAATTACTTTAAATTGGAACTATGTTTCGCATCTGGAATTTCCTCTCTCACAAGGTCGACCACTTAGTTTCGTCGAACACATACGGTTTCGAGTGGCATCGCCACAGATTTCAGAGAAAAGGCGCTTCTCTTGGCACAGTATCGAACACATAGTTGCACATAGAACAATTAGTTTTAAATGGAACTAATTTTCGCATCTGGAGTTTCCTCTCTCACAAGGTCGGCCACTTACTTTCGTGGAACACATTCGGTTTCGAGTAGCATTGCCACAGATTTCAGAGAACAGGCGGTTCTCCTGGCACAGTATCGAACACTTAGTTTCAGAGAGAACAATTAGTTTAAAATAAAAATATGTTTCGCATTTGGAGTTTCCTCTCTCACAAGTTCGACCACTTAGTTTCATCGAACACATACGGTTTCGAGTAGCATCGCCACAGATTTCAGAGAACAGGTGCTTCTCCTGGCAAAGTATCGAACACTTAGTTTCAGAGAGAACAATTAGTTTAAAATGGAACTACGTTTCGCATTTGTAGTTTCCTCTCTCACAAGGTCAACCACTTAGTTTCGTCGAACACATACGGTTTCGAGTGGCTTCGCCACAGATTTCAGAGAACAGGCGCTTCTCGTGGCACAGTATCGAACACTTAGTATCAGAGAGAACTATTAGTTTAAAATGGAACAAAGCTTCGCATCTGGAGTTTCCTCTCTCACAAGATCCACTACTTAGTTTCGTCGAACACATACGGTTTCGAGTGGCATCGCCACAGATTTCAGAGAACAGGCGCTTCTCTTGGCACAGTATCGAACACATAGTTGCACATAGAACAATTAGTTTTAAATGGAACTAAGTTTCGCATCTGGAGTTTCCTCTCTCACAAGGTCGGCCACTTACTTTCGTGGAACACATTCGGTTTCGAGTAGCATTGCCACAGATTTCAGAGAACAGGCGGTTCTCCTGGCACAGTATCGAACACTTAGTTTCAGAGAGAACAATTAGTTTAAAATAAAAATATGTTTCGCATTTGGAGTTTCCTCTCTCACAAGTTCGACCACTTAGTTTCGTCGAACACATACGGTTTCGAGTGGCATCGCCACAGATTTCAGAGAACAGGCGGTTCTCCTGGCACATTATCGAACACTTAGTTTCAGAGAGAGCAATTAGTTTAAAATAAAAATATGTTTCGCATTTGGAGTTTCCTCTCTCACAAGTTCGACCACTTAGTTTCATCGAACACATACGGCTTCGAGTAGCATAGCCACAGATTTCAGAGAACAGGTGCTTCTCCTGGCAAAGTATCGAACACTTAGTTTCAGAGAGAACAATTAGTTTAAAATGGAACTACGTTTCGCATTTGTAGTTTCCTCTCTCACAAGTTCGACCACTTAGTTTCGTCGAACACATACGGTTTCGAGTGGCATCGCCACAGATTTCAGAGAACAGGCGCTTCTCCTGGCACAGTATCGAACACTTAGTTTCAGAGAGAACAATTAGTTTAAAATGGAACTATGTTTCGCATCTGGAGTTTCCTCTCTCACAAGGCCGACCACTTAATTTCGTCGAACACATACGGTTTCGAGTGGCATCGCCGCACATTTCAGAGAACTGGCGCTTCTCCTGGCACAGTATCGAACACATAGTTGCAGATAGAACAATTAGTTTAAAATGGAACTAAGTTTCGCATCTGGAGTTTCCTCTCTCACAAGGCCGACCACTTAATTTCGTCGAACACATACGGTTTCGAGTAGCATCGCCACAGATTTCAGAGAACAGGCGCTTCTCCTGGCACAGTATCGAACACTTAGTTTCAGAGAGAACAATTAGTTTAAAATAAAAATATGTTTCGCATTTGGAGTTTCCTCTCTCACAAGTTCGACCACTTAGTTTCATCGAACACATACGGTTTCGAGTAGCATCGCCACAGATTTCAGAGAACAGGTGCTTCTCCTGGCAAAGTATCGAACACTTAGTTTCAGAGAGAACAATTAGTTTAAAATGGAACTACGTTTCGCATTTGTAGTTTCCTCTCTCACAAGGTCGACCACTTAGTTTCGTCGAACACATACGGTTTCGAGTGGCTTCGCCACAGATTTCAGAGAACAGGCGCTTCTCGTGGCACAGTATCGAACACTTAGTATCAGAGAGAACTATTAGTTTAAAATGGAACTAAGCTTCGCATCTGGAGTTTCCTCTCTCACAAGATCCACGACTTAGTTTCGTCGAACACATACGGTTTCGAGTGGCATCGCCACAGATTTCAGAGAACAGGCGCTTCTCTTGGCACAGTATCGAACACATAGTTGCACATAGAACAATTAGTTTTAAATGGAACTAAGTTTCGCATCTGGAGTTTCCTCTCTCACAAGGTCGACCACTTAATTTCGTCGAACACATACGGTTTCGAGTGGCATCGCCACAGATTTCAGAGAACAGGCGCTTCTCCTGGCACAGCATCGAACACATAGTTGCAGATACACCATTAGTTTAAAATGGAAATATGTTTCGCATCTGGAGTTTCCTCTCTCACAAGGTCGGCCACTTACTTTCGTGGAACACATTCGGTTTCGAGTAGCATTGCCACAGATTTCAGAGAACAGGCGGTTCTCTTGGCACAGTATCGAACACTTAGTTTCAGAGAGAACAATTAGTTTAAAATAAAAATATGTTTCGCATTTGGAGTTTCCTCTCTCACAAGTTCGACCACTTAGTTTCGTCGAACACATACGGTTTCGAGTGGCATCGCCACAGATTTCAGAGAACAGGCGCTTCTCCTGGCACAGTATCGAACACTTAGTTTCAGAGAGAACAATTATTTTAAAATGGAACTATGTTTCGCATCTGGAGTTTCCTCTCTCACAAGATCCACGACTTAGTTTCGTCGAACACATACGGTTTCGAGTGGCATCGCCACAGATTTCAGAGAGCAGGCGCTTCTCTTGGCACAGTATCGAACACATAGTTGCACATAGAACAATTAGTTTTAAATGGAACTAAGTTTCGCATCTGGAGTTTCCTCTCTCACAAGGTCGGCCACTTACTTTCGTGGAACACATTCGGTTTCGAGTAGCATTGCCACAGATTTCAGAGAACAGGCGGTTCTCCTGGCACAGTATCGAACACTTAGTTTCAGAGAGAACAATTAGTTTAAAATAAAAATATGTTTCGCATTTGGAGTTTCCTCTCTCACAAGTTCGACCACTTAGTTTCGTCGAACACATACGGTTTCGAGTGGCATCGCCACAGATTTCAGAGAACAGGTGCTTGTCCTGGCAAAGTATCGAACACTTAGTTTCAGAGAGAACAATTAGTTTAAAATGGAACTACGTTTCGCATTTGTAGTTTCCTCTCTCACAAGGTCGACCACTTAGTTTCGTCGAACACATACGGTTTCGAGTGGCATCGCCACACATTTCAGAGAACAGGCGCTTCTCCTGGCACAGTATCGAACACGTAGTATCAGAGAGAACTATTAGTTTAAAATGGAACTAAGCTTCGCATCTGGAGTTTCCTCTCTCACAAGATCCACGACTTAGTTTCGTCGAACACATACGGTTTCGAGTGGCATCGCCACAGATTTCAGAGAGCAGGCGCTTCTCTTGGCACAGTATCGAACACATAGTTGCACATAGAACAATTAGTTTTAAATGGAACTAAGTTTCGCATCTGGAGTTTCCTCTCTCACAAGGTCGGCCACTTACTTTCGTGGAACACATTCGGTTTCGAGTAGCATTGCCACAGATTTCAGAGAACAGGCGGTTCTCCTGGCACAGTATCGAACACTTAGTTTCAGAGAGAACAATTAGTTTAAAATAAAAATATGTTTCGCATTTGGAGTTTCCTCTCTCACAAGTTCGACCACTTAGTTTCGTCGAACACATACGGTTTCGAGTGGCATCGCCACAGATTTCAGAGAACAGGCGGTTCTCCTGGCACAGTATCGAACACTTAGTTTCAGAGAGAACAATTAGTTTAAAATAAAAATATGTTTCGCATTTGGAGTTTCCTCTCTCACAAGTTCGACCACTTAGTTTCATCGAACACATACGGTTTCGAGTGGCATCGCCACAGATTTCAGAGAACAGGCGGTTCTCCTGGCACAGTATCGAACACTTAGTTTCAGAGAGAACAATTAGTTTAAAATAAAAATATGTTTCGCATTTGGAGTTTCCTCTCTCACAAGTTCGACCACTTAGTTTCATCGAACACATACGGTTTCGAGTAGCATCTCCACAGATTTCAGAGAACATGTGCTTGTCCTGGCAAAGTATCGAACACTTAGTTTCAGAGAGAACAATTAGTTTAAAATGGAACTACGTTTCGCATTTGTAGTTTCCTCTCTCACAAGGTCGACCACTTAGTTTCGTCGAACACATACGGTTTCGAGTGGCATCGCCACACATTTCAGAGAACTGGCGCTTCTCCTGGCACAGTATCGAACACTTAGTTTCAGATAACACAATTAGTTTAAAATAGAAATATGTTTCGCATCTGGAGTATCCTCTCTCACAAGGTCGACCACTTAGTTTCGTCGAACACATACGGTTTCGAGTGGCATCGCCACACGTTTCAGAGAACATGAGCTTCTCCCGGCACAGTATCGGACACATAGTTTCAGATAAAACAATTAGTTTAAAATGGTACTAAACTTCGCATCTGGAGTTTCCTCTCTCACATGGCGGCCACTTAGTTTCGTGGAACACATTCGGTTTCGAGTAGCATCGCCACAGATTTCAAAGAACAGGCGCTTCTCCTGGTACAGTATCGAACACTTAGTTTCAGAGAGAACAATTAATTTCAAATGGAATTATGTTTCGCATCTGGAGTATCCTCTCTCACAAGATCAACCACTTAGTTTCGTCGAACACATACGGTTTCGAGTGGCATCGCCACAGATTTCAGAGAACAGGCGCTTCTCCTGGCACAGTATCGAACACTTAGTTTCAGATGGAACAATTAGTTTAAAATTGCACTAAGTTTCGCGTCTGGAGTATCCTCTCTCACAAGGTCGACCACACAGTTTCGTCGAACACATACCGTTTCGAGTGGTATCGCCACAGGTTTCAAAGAACGGGCGCTTCTCCTGGCACAGTATCGAACACTTTGTTTCAGATGGAACAATTAGTTTAAAATGGCACTAAGTTTCGCGTCTGGAGTTTCCTCTCTCACAAGGTCGACCACTCAGTTTCGTCGAACACATACCGTTTCGAGTGGTATCGCCACAGGTTTCACAGAACGGGCGCTTCTCCTGGCACAATATCGAACACTTAGTTTCAGATGGAACAATTAGTTTAAAATGGCACTAAGTTTCGCGTCTGTAGTATCCTCTCTCACAAGGTCGACCACTCAGTTTCGTCGAACACATACGGTTTCGAGTAGCATCGCGACAGATTTCAGAGAACAGGCGCTTCTCCTGGCACATTATCGAACACTTAATTTCAGATAGAACAATTAGTTTAAAATGGCACTAAGGTTCCCGTCTGGAGTTTCCTCTCTCACAAGGTCCACCACTCAGTTTCGTCGAACACATACCGTTTCGAGTGGTATCGCCACAGGTTTCACAGAACTGGCGCTTCTCCTGGCACAGTATCGAACACTTAGTTTCAGATAGAACAATTAATTTAAAATGGAACAATGTTTCGCATCTGGAGTTTCCTTTCCCACAAGGTCGACCACTTAATTTCGTCGAACAGATACGGTTTCGAGTGGCATCGGGAAAGGTATCAGAGAACAGGCGCTTCTCCTGGCACATTATCGAACACTTAGTTTCAGATAGAACAATTAGTTTAAAATGGAACTAAGTTTCGCATCTGGAGTTTCCTCTCTCACAAGGTCGACAACTTAGTTTCGGCAAACACATACGGTTTCGAGTAGCATCGCGACAGATTTCAGAGAACAGGCGCTTCTCCTGGCACAGTATCGAAAACAGTTTCAGATAGAACAATTAGTTTAAAATGGAACTATGTTTCGCATCTGGAGTTTCCTCTCTCACAAGGCGGCCACTTAGTTTCGTGGAACACAATCGGTTTCGAGTAGCATCGCGACAGATTTCAGAGAACAGGCGCTTCTCCTGGCACAGTATCGAACACTTAGTTTCAGATAGAACAATTAGTTTAATATGGAACTAAGTTTCGCATCTGAAATTTCCTCTCTCACAAGGTCGGCCACTTAGTTTCGTCGAACACATACGGTTTCGAGTAGCATCGCGACAGATTTCAGAGAACAGGCGCTTCTCCTGGCACAGTATCGAGCACGTAGTTTCAGATAGAACAATTTGTTTAAAATGGAACTAAGTTTCGCATCTGGAGTTTCCTCTCAAAAGGTCGACCACATAGTTTCGTCGAACACATACGGTTTCGAGTGGTATCGCCACAGATTTCGCAGAACAGGCGCTTCTCCTGGCACATTATCGAACACTTAGTTTCAGATAGAACAGTTAGTTTGAAATGAAACTATGTTTCACTTCTGGAGTTTCCTCTCTCACAAGGTCGACCACTTAGTTTCGTCGAACACATACGGTTTCGAGTGGTATCGCCACAGATTTCGCAGAACAGGCGCTTCTCCTGGCACATTATCGAACACTTAATTTCAGATAGAACAATTAGTTTAAAATGGCACTAAGGTTCCCGTCTGGAGTTTCCTCTCTCACAAGGTCCACCACTCAGTTTCGTCGAACACATACCGTTTCGAGTGGTATCGCCACAGGTTTCACAGAACGGGCGCTTCTCCTTGCACAGTATCGAACACTTAGTTTCAGATAGAACAATTAGTTTAAAATGGAACTATGTTTCGCATTTGGAGTTTCCTCTCTCACAAGGTCGACCACATAGTTTCGGCGAACACATACGGTTTCGAGTGGTATCGCCACAGATTTCGCAGAACAGGCGCTTCTCCTGGCACATTATCGAACACTCAATTTCAGATAGAACAATTAGTTTAAAATGGCACTAAGGTTCCCGTCTGGAGTTTCCTCTCTCACAAGGTCCACCACTCAGTTTCGTCGAACACATACGGTTTCGAGTGGCATCGCCACAGATTTCAGAGAACAGGCGCTTCCCCTGGCAAAGTATCGAGCACGTAGTTTCAGATAGAACAATTAATTTAAAATGGAACTAAGTTTCGCATCTGAAGTTTCCTCTCCCACAAGGTCCGCTACTTAGTTTCGTCGAACACATACGGTTTCGAGTGGCATCGCCACAGATTTCAGAGTACAGGCGCTTCTTCTGGCACAGTATCGAACACTTAGTTTCAGATGGAACAATTAGTTTAAAATGACACTAAGTTTCGCGTCTGGAGTATCCTCTCTCACAAGGTCGACCACTTAGTTTCGTCGAACACATACGGTTTCGAGTAGCATCGCGACAGATTTCAGAGAACAGGCGCTTCTCCTGGCACATTATCGAACACTTAATTTCAGATAGAACAATTAGTTTAAAATGGCACTAAGGTTCCCGTCTGGAGTTTCCTCTCTCACAAGGTCCACCACTCAGTTTCGTCGAACACATACCGTTTCGAGTGGTATCGCCACAGGTTTCACAGAACGGGCGCTTCACCTGGCACAGTATCGAACACTTAGTTTCAGATAGAACAATTAGTTCAAAATGCAACTATGTTTCGCATCTGGAGTTTCCTCTCTCACAAGGTCGGCCACTTAGTTTCGTCGAACACATACGGTTTCGAGTGGTATCGCCACATATTTCAGAGAACAGGCGCTTCTCCTGGCGCAGTATCGAACACTTAGTATCAGATAGAACAATTAGTTTAAAATGGAACTATGTTTCGCATCTGGAGTATCCTCTCTCACAAGGTCTCACAAGGTCTCACAAGGTAAAACTGCTAAATTACAAAAGGCGTAGCTATTTGTGCTGAAGAGTCAACACGAATTGTCGTGTGTTAGTCTCTATTCAGTTTCACAATGTGCTAACAAGTTTGAAACTAAAAGCAGTATTAACCGAAGCACGATCGAAAGTCGATGCGCTCCTTGCTAATTGCTACTGAGGACTCTCTAGTAGCAACTATCTGCTGACGATTCTCCGGAATCAACTGTCTCGGAGGACTATCTAGAAGCAACTATCTGTCGGCGACGTTACACCGTCGTCGCTAAGCGCGAACGAATAATTACTCGTTACGCGGCGCTTTCGTCAAACTATATTTTCTTTCTCACTCTCTCTCATCTCCGTTGCTATTTGCAAATTCGAACGTCTCCCCATTACAATATGTAACGGTTAGCCGTTTCGGTCTCTGGTTTCCAACGGTCATGTTCAAAAATAATAATATGCCTATTATTGGGCCTCGATAGTTTTTCTATTTCTTTTTCGAAACACAGCGGTCATATTAACTCGTTAGACTCAAGAAAAAGAAATAACCTATGAGGCTCGTGACCGAGTGAAACAATTAGATGTCACTTATTTAAACAACAGGAGTTGCCAGACTCCCAGCCTTTCCCCCCCGAGGGAGCTCGCGCGTTCCCCTTTCCACCTAGGGTGTTGACCTTTGAGAAGGCCCCCAGCCCTGGCTTCCGGATGCCCCCGCAATCCCCCCCCCCCCGTGCTCTTAGTTGATCCCCATCGGCCTGCCCGGCATGGTACTACCTACCGGTATAGCCCTTTTTTTTTGTACGAGGGGGAATCTTCATAGACACGGGTCGAGAAGGCGGCGGCGGCGCTCGGACGCCTGCTGCCCAACCTGGGGGGACCACAGGTGAGCGTCCGCCGCCTGTACGAGGGGGTGGTGCGGTGCACCGCTCTTTACGGCGCGCCCGCGTGGGCGGGGTCCCTCCAGGGGTGCCGGCGGAACCGCCAGCTCCTCTGCCGAGCAGAGCGGACCCTCGCCGTGCGGGTCGTCCGGGGGTACCGCACCGTATCCCAGCGGGCGGCGGCCCTACTTGGGTGTTCCCCCCCATGGGAACTTAAGGCGGCGGAGGCCGCGGAGATATATGAAATCTCCGCGGCCCTCAAAGGGACGCCGGCCTCGGCGGAAAGCCGAGCGTCAGAGCTGGAGGCCGGCAGGAGCCGGGCCCGGCTGCACACCTTTGAAAGGTGGCGCAGCCAATTGGAGGAGCCCGGCTCCGGAGAAAGGACGGTGCAGGCCGTCCTTCCGGTCCTCCAGCAGTGGCTGGGGAGGGAGGAAAGGCTCACCTACCGGTTGACGCAGGTGCTCACCGGGCATGGTTGCTTCGGTGAGTTCCTGAATAGGATCGGAAGGGAGCCCACCCCGCAATGTCATCATTGCGGGGAGGACGTGGACTCGGCGCAACACACCCTGGAGGAGTGTCCCTCCTGGGCTGCAGAGCGCCGAGTCCTTCGTCTAAGCATCGGGCCGGACCTGTCGCTGCAAGCCGTCGTCAAGGCGATGGTGAGCGGCGAGAGGTCATGGGGAGCGGTAGCCTCCTTCTGTGAACAGGTAATGTCACGGAAGGAGGCCGCGGAAAGGGCCCGCGAAGCCGCGGACCCTGAAGGAAGGGGGCGAAGGCGGGGACGAAGGCGGGGACGAAGGCGGGGACGGAGAGCCCCGGCTCCGCCAGCTGCCGCGGCGGCTATGTAATTGCCGCCGGAGCCACCAGGCTGCCTTGGTTGGGGCCCAGGCAGCCATGAATGGTGGTTCCGAGGTGGGGGATGTAGTGTCGTGGGCGCACTGCATCTCCAAAAATTAAAAATTGAACTGGCCCTTCTGAGGGCCGGGCCCTGGCATCCCGAGCAGAGTTCTCAAGAGGGCCTCGGGGTCCCAAAAAGCGCCACGGCTGGAGTCCACCGAGGGGTTTTAGCCGGTAAGAATCCGGCACTACACCGGCCTCCCCCCCCCAGAGGGAGACCGGGGTGTCTATGAAGATTTCCCCTCGTACAAAAAAAAAAAAGCTTTGTCTGTTTGTTTGTTTGTTTCCGTCGTAAAAGCGATGGTGGGCGGCGAAGAGGAGTGGGGAGCCGTGGCCTCCTTCTGCGAACAAGTTATGTCGCGGAAGGAGGCCGCGGAAAGGGCCCGCGAGGCAGCGGACCCAGAGGGTAGGGGCCGAAGGCGGAGACGTACACGTCCCGCCTCCGGCACCGGACGCGGCGACCGTCGGAGTCGTCGGGGCCACTAGGCTGTCTGGATTGGGGTCCAGGCAGCCGATAGGGTGGCCCCAGAGGTAGAGGGATGCGGTGTTGTGGTCGCACCGCATCCCAAATAGTGGATTGGCCCCCCTTCAGGGGGCAAGGCGGGGGGGTATCCGGATCAATACGAACTGTTCCCGGGTACTCCCCCTAACGCCTGAGGATGACCACCGGGGGGTTTTAGTCGGTAGAAATCCGACACTACCCCGGCCTCCCCCCAAAGGAGGCCGGGGTGTCTATCGAAGATTTCCCCTCGAGAAAAAAAAAAGGCTTTGTCTGTTTGAATCCGAACTGGCTGGCAACGGGTGTTGACACGTATATGTGTTCCTTTGTTCGGGTAGCCCGTTTTTTCGTCTTGAGTGCTAACGAGTCGTCGCATTTGAATTCAGTCGTCTACCGATTTTCGTCCGATACACAAGCAACCGTAATCCGTTGAAAGTTAATATTCGTTGGTCTGTTCGATATCGCAACGCCGTTTTCTTATCATCGTTATCCGGCGATATTCGAAGGATCTCCGTACAAATACGGCTCGTCTCATCGTTAAATCCGCTTAATTAATAATATATTCATTTACGTGTGTTGAACTGGAACTCATTGCAGTTATTTGAAACCTGCCTTCCCGTTCTCGCTCCGTTCCTCGATCAAAACGATCCGGCAGTTAACTTCCACGAGCGGAATTTAAATAACTAAGTAATTACAAAAAAACCAATCGATTACACTCGAGGCGCTCGAACAATAACACTTGGAGAACCTGCACCATTCCACTGCAAACTGACCCTTCATGAACAGAAGATTTTGTTGTACGTGGTGTACAATAGCCGGGATTGTACATTTGGAATTGTTGAATTTTTGGAATTGAAGAAAAACAACCGGGACTTGTTAATCGAAGAATTCCTGCTACACGCAAATGCCAGACCATACGTTGCAATTAAGATCTGAAAAACAATTTGCCAACTCAGATTCGAAACTGTAATTCATCCTTCATATTCACCGGATCTTTCACCACTAGATTACAACCTTGATTTAGCATTTCAAAATTATATAACAAATAGAAAGTTCGCAAAGTTGTAGAAGAAGTAAAGAGGAGTGTTTGAATTTGTTAATAATGAAAGCATAGATTTTGATAAAAATGGGATTTTAAAACTTGCATCACGTTGGAAAAAAAACCATAGAATATGGAGGAGAATATTTACCAATTTAAAAGATTCTCATTCGATATCAAACTTCGTCTCGTTTTTGGACATCGAAAAGCGCAAGAACTTTGTTCGGCACCTAATATTTACAGAAAAAGAATATTAACTGCTGTGAATTATATATAAATAACTGTGAACTAAAACTTGTTTACGAAGTATGACTATTTAGATCCAACTTCGACAATAAAATTGTATGCAGCCATTACTTAAAAAAGTCCCAAAAAATCAAATACTGAAAGACTTAGCAGAATAAAAACATTACCATACCTTCAACTATGTACCGAGCAAGATAACTTTCTAATTGTAAGAACATACCAAGCAATCATAAGATCAAATACCAATCACAGTGCATAACAAATACATATAATGCAGCAATGATATGGCTCTTACAAATACTTGACTGTAACAATAACATATCTCACCAACATATCACAGTAGAAGGATGCTGCTGTTTAAAAGCACTAAAGGACTTTAATATGACATCACTCAAACAGCGAATCATCTGCACCAACTTCGTGAGCTTTGTCGAAACAATAGTAAACTACAAAAACAGTCAACAGTGTCATTATAAAAAGATCATATATGGAAGACACTTTAAATTATGTGACAAATTAAAGTATATCACAATCATCTGGATCCTGTTGCACCAAGGCATTACAGAAAATGAAATTGCAGTCAAGTAGGCTAAAGAAGACGCTGATTCCAACACAGAAGAAGGCAGAATGAAAATACCAATCCAACACCAAGAGACATAAGAGACTTCAATAAAAAGCTAATTTATCAAAACATGGAACTACATGTGGACTGCCAATACAAAAATGTCCATTCCACAATGCAGTAGAAAATAAGAATAATTATTAATAGACTAAAAACTGGGCATACCATCACCAACAAATACCTCTTATTGTTAGACAAAACAGAAAAGTGCATACCTTCTGCCATACCAATACCTGTCTAATCTATGAATGTGCCAAATATTAGGTTGGTGCATATGAAATGTCGGATTTTCTTTACATGTGAACGTTTGTCTCCCTGCTTTCATTATGCTTTTGTTTTTGGCATAATCTCTTTTACAGTCATACTGTCCATTGCCAGAGTCATACTTTAACATAGAAGATTTGTTCAATAGTGTGCCCTTTTGTTATCTGTTTTGAATTTTGTACGGATTTGAATTCATCCGATATTCGTATAATTTTTTTATGAGTATAAATTTGGCAATAATGCTGCAAAAAATTCCTTCGAACTGGGGAGACAATTGCAGCCGCGAAGTACTGCCAGTACATTGAGGAAATACATAAAAAATTGAAAATTATACGCCCGTCACTTAGTAATCGACCTGGCCCAATACTTCTCCACGACAACGCTCGGCCGCATACGTCGTACAAAACGATTGAAAAATTAAATGGGTGGAAATATGAAATTTTTCAACACCCAGCTTATTCACCAGATCTTTCGCCAATCGACTTTCATTTTTTTAAACATTTAGAACTGGTTTTACGGGCTAAACACTATGAAAATGAAGACAGTCTGAAAAATCCCATATCGGAGTTTATTGATTTCAAGGATCAGAATTTCTTTAAGACAGGCATTTATGCATTAGAATCTCGTTGGAAAAAGTGTATTCATGCAAATGGAGTATATTTTGATTAACTAAACAACTTTTGAAAAAAGATATGCAGTTTTATATATTCACTTAAAAATCTGACATTTCATATGCACCAACCTAATATAATGCTCTTAGGGACGATTCGGCATCAGAAACAAGATACGATACTAGAAGGAAATGAATCTGTATGACAAAATTTAAAATGAACTAAATACTTCAGCTATACCTTTGCCAAAGACCTTCCAATCAATGTAAAGATAAACTAACGGAAGAAGAAACAGAACCTGGAATCTATTAAAAATAATTTATTGTAATACAGTATGACACTGCACGCGAGAGAAAGTTTTGTTCGTCATATTTCTATTTGGGTGTTACATATTAAACACTGGAGCTACCAAACCAATTAATATTATGAGTCCCCAATTTTGAATAAAACTATTCAAACACACAATGTGCACTTTTTGAGATATTACATACCTTTATTTTATATCCATAATACCCAAGTCCATTAACTAACTCGCATCCTCCGTAGTTCCACTGTTCATTAATCGGAAGTGGGTATCCGGACACTTTAAATGAACAGAAGAGAAACCGAAGTACGAAAAAACAAAACTTTCATCGAATTCGGATAATGTACTCCTACTTTTCAAAGAACGTAGAGCTATTACGATTAGACAATGTTTGAGATATTCGGTATAATGAACGCCGTAAAGGATAAAATATTCAGTACTTCTGAAAGGAAATACAATAATGATGAAAGAAGTTTGCTTGTAACTTGTAATACAAGTGTAAATTTACTTTAACGTACAACGCAAGAATAAATCAGTATTGAAATCACAACACTTACCTGTCTGCGCTATGTCGTGAATTGCGTTAGGCGTCCTTTGAACCGTTTGGAAATCTGCCTTTTCGCGTCAACCCGTTTTTCGCACTCCAACACGAAGGACAGATGGAATATGCGTTCTTGTCCGGCTTACGAACGATCCAAATTTCGAACGTTACATCCGAAAAAGTATGCATAACCGTGCACCACGTGGCCAGCGCCGCACACACGCCACTGCCACATTAATTAAGACTATAAAGTTCCTCACCAACAAAGATTACCCCTCTAAAAGAGAGTATAGCAGTTGTGCTTGGGAAAGGTTCCAAAGCCAGAGTTTTAGGAATACTTAATTTATTTACACACTAGATACAATAATCTTGGAGATAACTTTCTGTGACGCTATCTGTGACGGTTGAAATCTTACTGCCCTTTTTTGAATCTCCTCTATATAGGGACTCGTGGTCTCCTAGTACTAATAGATGGCATTGGTGTTGCCTTGCCAACCTTGGCCATTGCGTGTCACTACAAGAGTGACCAAAGACAAAAACCCAGAGGAGACCATGGATATAGTGTCTCCCCAGTATTATCAGTACAACTAGATTATTAGTAGACGACTTCTTTAAGGGATTCGGTTGTCAGTTTTGTGGGTTTACCAAATCCTCGTAGGGTTCCGGCCAACCTACTTTCAATCGTAATTTTTACATGCTTAACAGGAACATTGCATAATTGAATACCCCCTTTATATTTTAGAATTTATTGTTGGCATTGGAACATTTTCGCGGAGCCAGAAAATAAAATTTCCAGGGGCGAAAAATAAGGATCACCCTGCTGTACAGTCTCACAGCTGTACAAATCTCACTTACTTAGATATGGCATTTTATTCTCAAAGCACAGATTGCCTTTTCCGCTTTTTCTGACACACGCCACACACTCGCGCGCATTTCTGTTAACAGAAACGTTGCTCTGTAGTGGAATGTGCATCGACGGATATTTTAGCTAACGATAAGGTCAGAAGCAGGATAAGGATATTGACAAAAAATTTAACTACCAACTTATCGTTTAATATATTTTCATAATTTGTACAAAAAATAAAGAAATCAAATTTTTTTATTACAAAAAGTAACTAAAACTAAAATATGACGGAATTTCAAATTTATAAATGTTTTTGGTTTTAAAAAGTATTTTATTTTACACTGGATTTTATTTTTAAAACAATAGTTTAAGAAAATGAATTTGTAGAAAAGCTGGATTTGCAAAACGGTAAATGTAATTTCTGAAAGGGTTGTAAGATAGTAACGATCAACGTTATCAACATTTTAAAGTGTCGCGCCCGCGCTTCTCGTATGTTCGCTGACAGTCGTCTGTTATTAGTTGGCGTCCTTCTTTTTCGCTATTCAAAAACAAGTAAATTTGATCTGCAAAAAGGTGAATATAATTTGCAAAACGGATAATTTTGAGAGCAAAAAAAATTCAGTTGCAGATGCCAGTTTATACGAACACATGCTGTTGTATAGGCGACCTTACCAGCTATAATCTTCGCGCCGCATGTGGCACAGTTTTTCAAATTTAAAGTTGGTAAGATGGACAAGAACGCATTTTCTACTTTTTCTTTGTGTGGAGTGCGGAAAACAAATGGAGGTCAAAGGACAAAGCTTGTCAAACGGCGTAAAAGACATCTAACGCGATTCCAGACATAGCGAAGACCGGTAAGTATGGTTTGATTTCAATACAATCTTATTCATTCGTTCTACGTTAAAGTGCATATTTACTCGTATTACGAGATACAAGCGAATTTCTTTACTTATTATTGTATTTAATTTCAGAAGTACTCAATATTTTATGCGTTACGGCGTTCATTATACCAAATATTTCAAATATTTTCTAATCGTAAGGGCCGTGTTTGTCGGAAAGTTAGACCACATTACCGGAATTCTTCGAAAATTTCTAGCCTATTCATTCAATATGTATACCAAAAGTTAGCCTTTACTTTTAATTAATTAACAGCAGAACTACCGAATATGTGCTCAGTCATATTCATAAATTAATTTATATATGTATAAATTATGGTTGACTAGTGGATTTATGTGCATTATGAACATATATAAAACAATGGTACATAAAATCTCGTAAAGTGCACTGTTACATACTTAAAAAGTTTTAATTAAAAATTGCAGACTCATTATTTTAACTGTTTTGCTAGTTCTAGTGTTTAAAATGTAACAAAGGACCGTTTCTTTTGAGTGCAATGAAATACAGTGTTATACGCTAGATTATATTGAGCAGAACAAGTAACAGGTTGATGTGGAATTGACTTCTGCATTTAGAAATTCGCATATAAAGTGGTGGCGGAAGACCTGCTTCCTCTGAATATGTATTGCATGTGATCTTGTTACAGACAATTGCGATGTTTGCAGCAATTTTAAGTCTATGCCAGTTTTTGCAGTGATCTAAACTGGTTTTTTGGCTTCCAACTAAAGCTCCAGTGCACAGTCTTAGCACTGAGAAGTGTAGAGAGTTGAGTATTTGTAGGTATCGTTGGTTACTCGTGACTCCCATAGCATTCAATGCCTTAAGGTTTGCTAGTGTTTTTATTAATCCTTAGACTACTCTGGATGGATACGCATATCTATGTAGAGAAAATTCTCACTGTGGCTTATCAGCAGATCCATCTGTTCAGAATAATTTCTACCTGATAACTACATACATACTATGTATGTTTGTGTAATAAGAGGTTACCTCGTATAATTATTGTACATATAAGTAGTAACACTTTGACGTGAGGAGTGTAGATACCCTTATGTTCTTCCAAATTAATTGCATATTGAAGCTTATAAAATATGTGTTTTAATACTTTCCTGGTTACTGCATTTTAGAATGTTTAACCCTTTTTTCAAAATCCATAATGAATAGAAAGTTTAGTACTGTGAACTACTTCCTACTAAAATATTCGTGTTCCTATTTGATAGAAGAATCGTGTAAAGCTGAGCTCAAACTAATATGACGCTACTTACACACAGTGAGGGATAAAAGTATTCGTACAGTTGTGTTAGGATTTTCTAAACGCACCAGGAACAACATGCACATAGTATTGGGGTAACCACACAAACATATTTAACACTTAAATCGTATACAACATAAAAACAGGAGGGATTTCTATAACGAGTCTATATGGTAAAACGGCTGTTAAGGATAACCGCGAATGTCGGGTGCTCCAAATAATGCAGCTTGTAGTATGCCGCTTAATTCTTTATTTTACAAACAACAAACTCAACAAATATATACACGAACACTTAGTTGAATTAATATGTATAAAATCGTGGTGTCGAAGCTTGTTCTCGACTTAGTGCAACCAATCTCCTTACAATACTCCTTTAAATTCTATGAGAATCTATTCTCCTCTCTTGTCGGCAGCGCGAGTAATAATAATACATAAAAACCATTACAGGCTTGAAAATATATACTAATAAGGACCGCCCTCTCACACCTA
The DNA here is from genome assembly GCA_910591585.2 of Nysson spinosus. Taxonomy (NCBI): domain Eukaryota; kingdom Metazoa; phylum Arthropoda; class Insecta; order Hymenoptera; family Crabronidae; genus Nysson; species Nysson spinosus. Next base: position 3,328,592 of record OU342836.1, on the reverse strand, counting down.
CCCTGCTTCCAAAAACCGCCCTCGGACCCCTTCAGGGGGCGGGCCCTTTCGTCAAGGTACGGCCCAGGAATTTCCTAAACTTCCTTCTACCCAGGTGACCTCAAGATCGCGCCCGGTCGGGGCCCGGTCAGGGTCCGGCCGGGGGCTCTCAGGAGGTCTGAGAGGGTGGTGTGCAGGCGACACGGTCCGGTAGAGTTTATGATACGGCTATTGCTATTGAGTCCGGAAGGACACATCTGGAAGGACAGTCCAAAAAGTTCTCATTCCTGAGTATAAGTCCTTCCAGATGTAAAGCCTTCATAAAATAGCTAATTATGAAGAGCATGCACAAAGAACTGGTTAATCCTCAAAACTAACGTTCAAATCACGTCCGTATCATAAACCCTGATTAAAAATACCTTATAATATGTACGGCTTGGTCGGACAACGGCTACAACGTGAATGCCCCATAAAGTCGCCGAAAGCCTTTACGCTTTTTGATTTTTCAGTTTTTAGGATTAGGATCCATCATCCGTGTATGGACACTCCCATGTCACTCGATTACAAGCTGTAATATAGAAATAAATACAGCAATATCTATTATTACATACAGGGTGTCCGGTAAATCGACGATCAACCTGAAACTGGGGGTAGATCAGACCCTGATCTATTAGAATTTGAAATGTCATATCTAGTGAAACTCTCACGGTTTTCGAGATATTGGCGGTTTTGTGTTTTTTATGAAAATCCGTACCTCCGTACAGTTTTTTTGCTACCGTTGCCACAAATGAAGGACTATTTTCAATCTGTTTTTGCCATAATGTTCTAGAAAAGACGCGCAATGCTCCACAGGGAACAGTTTTTCAGTGGTATAAATAAGACATCCAGAAAATAATGGTTCTTTTCACGTTTCGACTCTGCCTTTTCACCATCATCTAACTTTGTCCTTTTGTCTTGTAAAAAAAGTATAATACACTAAGCGTGCCAATTGTTTTAAAAACTTTCCTGATTAGTCCAGATTTGAAAATGCTTTGAATCTGTCACTTATCCCTTTCAGGTGCAAAGATATTTGTATTAATACGCGTAAGGAGCTAATTCCGGCAATTTACGCTTTTACCAAATCTTATCCATATCTTACTTTATTGAAAATTTTGTTAGATAATATCATTGTTACATGTTAGTTTTGCTACGTGCAGCACTCGCTCGCTACGCATAATCGATCTTCGTACGTTTAGATCTTCACCTGCGCGGGTGGCAACGAGGCGCAGGTAAAATGGAGAGACGGGCTATTACGGCGAGTAAAAGTGACAATTAGTGAAAAATGCTTTGTATGTGAGGTTGTAACTCGATAAGCTTTGTGGCGTTTATGATACGGACGCGTCTAATTTCATATTTTTGAGATGAAATATACACTGGGAGATGGATTGGACGTCTGACCTTAACCCCGCGGACTTCTTTTACTGGGGTTGTTTGAAAGAAATGGTTTACGAGATACCCATCAGATCGGTGTCGCATTTACGCCAACGCATAAAAGTAGCAGCTCAACAAATAACTGAAGCGGGATACGCACGTCATTTAAAACGTTCATTTGTAAAACGATGCAGAGCCTGCATCCGGACAGGGGGACGACAATTTGAACACCTCTTATAAAATGAACAAATTAAGAGAAACAAATATTTGCTTCCTTTTTCCCTACACATTGCACTCCCTAGTGAATTATTTATTAAGCGATAAATGTCCGTATCATAAACGCCACAAAGCTTATTGTTGGAGTTTTTTTTACCTCAGGAGATCAGGTGAAGCAATATGTACCAATGTACCGAACACAATACATAAGGATGGTTTATTTAGCTTAGGATATTACATTAGAATATAACACATCTGTGGTTAAATGCGGAGCACCATAAGACCCAACACGAGAGCGGAAGAGCGGGCGAGCGCATGCGCGGCGGTAGGGCACGAGACAGCCGACAAGCGTGCCCCTCTGGTACGCGGGCGCCTCGAATATCTCAACACTCCCCCTTTCGAAGTGCACGCCAAAACAATCATTTGGTATATAGCAACTTACTGGCCTATTTTTAATAAAATGAATATAGTGAATATATAATCTTTATACTACGATTACGCTCTAGCAACTTAAATTTAACATATTAACGCATCTTTCTAATTTGGTCTTTGGTAAGGACTTAGTTAATACATCAGCGATCATCTCATTTGTAGGAACATATTGCACGCTTATTTCACCCGTTTCTTGCATTTCCCAAGTTGTTAAGACTCATGTGCGCTAATAGTTTCTTCAAATAGATTGCCTCCTTAGTCGCCACCGACATCGCCATATACTCTGCTTCCATAGTCGATAGTGCGACCGATCTCTGTTTTTGAGATTGCCAGCTGATAGGACTATTCGCTAGTATGGATACGTAGCCTGATCGTGACCTCCTTCCGTCTCTATCAGCTCCCCAATCTGAGTCAACATATATTTTCACTGGCATACCTGCAACAGAATACTTAATTCCGTAATTAATTGTACCTTTAAGTAGCGTAAAACATGTTTCGCTGCCTTCCAGTGATAACTTGTTGCCTTCCCATTGAATTGGCTGAGAGCATTCGCAGCAAACGCTATGTCTGGCCTCGTAGCGTTTGATATATATACAAGGGCTCCTATGAGTTCCCTGTATGGTGTTTCCGTTAATTCTTGCTCGTTCACAGTTTCCTGATCGAATGCCTCGCTCGGCACCAATGGTTTATTTGCTGGCTTACAGTCCTCCATCCCATACCTCTCCAGGGTTTCTTCTATATACTTTCGATGATTCAATCTGATATTTCCTGTGTTGCCATCTCTCTCGACATGTATGCCAAGGATGTTTGTAACATTGCCTAGGTCGTTGATTTTAAATTTCTTCCGTATTAGTTTCTTGACTTTTTCCAGCTCTTCTAAGTCTTTTGCTGCTAGTAGCATATCGTCAACGTAAACTAACACTATGAGACTTGTATTATTTGCTTTGCTCACATATACACAGGGATTGATTAGCGATTTCTCTAGACCGATGGTCGTTAAATAGTTATCCAATGTATGATACCAGTTTCTTCCCGCTTGCTTTAATCCGTATAGTGGTTTGTTCAATATGCACACCTTGTTTTCTTTTCCGGGTTTTTCAAACATTTCTGGTTGGTGTATGTAAATGGTATCTGTCAGATCGCCCTGTACGTACGCTGAAGCCACATCGATGTGGTGAACGTGCATCTTATTTTCGACCGCTCCTGCTAATAAAGTACGTACCATCTCATATCGAGCGACAGGTGCATAGACTTCGTCGAAGTCGATACCCTTTTTCTGTTCATTTCCACGAGCTACAAGCCTCGCTTTGAACTTATTTATCGTGCCATCTTGATTCTCTTTTATTTTGAAAACCCACCTATTGGTGAGTACTTTGAAGCTTTTTGGCCTGTCTACTAGCTCCCACGTTCTGTTTTGCATGAGGGAGTCATACTCCGTTTCCATGGCGGTTAGTCATTGCTGACTTTGGCTGCTCTTCATGGCCTGGGCAACTGTTCTTGGTTCTTCATACTGTAGTTGGCTGACATTTGCTGTATGGAATAACTTTTTGGGTCTTCCCCTTTTTCCGGTTCGTATCAACTTTGGACGGCCTCTCTTTCTTCTCCCGATCGGTGTTTCATTCTCTTTCATGCCATCGTCTAGTTCCGTTTCGTTTTCTGAGGTACGCTCTTGCGAGATATCTTCTTCAAGGTATCCTTCCGCTTCTTCCTCTTCGTCAGCTGTCGCGGCATTAGGTTCATTTTCAGTAGAGGCTACGGGTATATCTTCGTCTTCTGCCGTATGGTTTTCTTTATTTTCGTGGAATTGTTTAGTCGGTACTACGAACATATTTTCGTCTTCTACTGCATGGTTTTCTATATCTTCGTGGAATCGTACGTCTCTTCTCACTACAACGTGTCTTGTTCCACGGTCCCACAACCTATACGCTTTAGATACTTGAGAATATCCGACTAATACGTATTTCTTGCCTTTTGGCATAAATTTGTTAATTCCAGTCCCCTTTTCTAACGCGATTATTTTGCTTCCAAAGATCCTTAGGTATCCAATGTATGGTCTGCTGCCAGTCCATTCTTCATATGGCGTCGAATTTTCCAATTTTCCGGTTGGGCACCTGTTTCTTATGTAAACAGCTGTGCTTACGGCCTCTGCCCATAGGCTCATGGGTAGCCCTGACTGAGTTAACATTGTGCGCGCCACTTCCACTATCGTTCTATTAGCTCGCTCGGCGATCCCGTTCTGCTGAGGGGTGTACGGGGTTGATAGCTGTCTCGTTATACCTTCCCTTTCCAAATAATCTGTGAATTCCCTTGAAAGGTACTCCCTCGCATTGTCGCTTCGTATTTTCTTTATCGATTTGCCGCTTTGTTTTTCAACACGGGCTTTATATGTTTTAAACGCGTTGAAGATTTCCGATTTTTCTTTCAAAATTGCTATTTCCGTGTACCTCGTTTTGTCATCGATGAACGTGGCAAAATATCTTGCCCCCCCCCCCCCAAGGATGGTGTTCGCATCGGGCCACATATGTCCGTGTGTATTAGTGCTAATGTATCTTTCTCTACGATTTTTGAGTTTGTGAATGGTAGTTGATGTATTTTACTGAGATCACACACCTCACATCTTGATACATTCTGTGTGGCATGTTGAAGCACCTGCATTCCATTTACCATGTTTTTATTATACATTTTTCTTACATCATTTAAGTTTAGATGGCCTAATCTCTGATGCCATCTCATCAGTCTGTCATCCTGACTTCTGGTAAACATGCTTTGCTGTTCACCCAGGGGCTTGACAATATGTAAGTCATTCCTTTTTGGCGCTGTTAGTACAACAGTACCATTTCTACGCTTTATGACAGCTGAGTCTTGGTTAAAGGTTACACTATATCCCTTTTTGGTAATGCTAGGAACTGACATTAGATTGGCCCGAAATTCTGGTACCCACATTACATCTTGTAATTTGATATTACTAGCCTGTTTGTTCCTTGAAGTTAGGTTCATCTTAACTTCTCCTTTCCCTTGAGAAAGAGTGCTACTGTCTGTGGCAGTGCATATCTTTTCCTTGTGTTCTTTGTTGAGGGTCTCGAACATTCTTCTATCCTTGCACATATGTGCAGTTGCTCCACTGTCCAAATACCAGTCATTCGACGTATTAAGACTAGTATTGAATGCACTTGTTAGCATTGCCTCTTCTGTGTTGTTTCTTGGTGTGGCATTCCTCTGTTTATTCTTGCAAAATCTGGCTATATGTCCAGCTTTACCGCATATGTAGCATTTCTCGTTGTATCTTCTATTGTAGATTTTCTCTGGCTTCTGCTTCTGAAAGAGTTCCTGCTTTTGTCTTCTATCTTGAAATGTCCTTTTATTTGACAATAAAGCTATCTCTTTGTCCGTATCTTTTGATAGGTCGTTGTCCATTTTTCGAATTTCCTCTTCCAGTAATTTTACCTTGAGTTCGTCTAGGGTAGGCATCGTCTCCCTTGATTCAATAGCTATGCAAAACGTTTCATACTGAGTGGGCAATGACGTCAACAGCATAATCGGTATCACTGTTTCAGGTAGTTTGATACCAGCTTCTGTGAGTTGTTCTACCTTGCGAACAAATTCATCTACATATTGTGCTATGCTTTGATTTCTTTCCTTTTTTATTCTGTATAATTGCTTGAACAAAATACACTGTCGCATGGATCCTTTTGACTCATAGACGTTCTTTAATGCTTCCCATGCTTCTAATGAAGTCTCGGCCCGCTTAACATGATTATACTGTGTCTTATGCAAACTTAATATTATTAGGTCAAGAGCTTTTTCATCTCGAAGTGTCCACTGAACAACGTTTTCTTCCGTTTTGATGATTGTGCCATTTACATAACCCCACAGCTCGTTAAAGCGTAATATGCTTTTCATTTGAATTTTCCATGACTCGTAATTACCATCTCCTAATTTCTCAATTTGTTGTGCACTTGCAACACTCATGATTCTTGACTCCTCTTTTGATTCGACACGTGGCACGGCGTTACACCTAACCTCACTTTTCTCACTTTATCTTTAATTACTTTAGTTTTAATTATTTCGCTCCTGGGCCCATAACCTGTTGGAGTTTTTTTACCTCAGGAGATCAGGTGAAGCAATATGTACCAATGTACCGAACACAATACATAAGGATGGTTTATTTAGCTTAGGATATTACATTAGAATATAACACATCTGTGGTTAAACGCGGAGCACCATAAGACCCAACACGAGAGCGGAAGAGCGGGCGAGCGCATGCGCGGCGGTAGGGCACGAGACAGCCGACAAGCGTGCCCCTCTGGTACGCGGGCGCCTCGAATATCTCAACACTTATCGAGTTACAACCTCACATACAAAGCATTTTTCACTAATTGTCACTTTTACTCGCCGTAATAGCCCGTCTCTCCATTTTACCTGCGCCTCGTTGCCACCCGCGCAGGTGAAGATCTAAACGTACGAAGATCGATTATGCGTAGCGAGCGAGTGCTGCACGTAGCAAAACTAACATGTAACAATGATATTATGTAACAAAATTTTCAATAAAGTAAAATATGGATAAGATTTGGTAAAAGCGTAAATTGCCGGAATTAGCTCCTTACGCGTATTAATACGAATATCTTTGCACCTGAAAGGGATAAGTGAAAGATTCAAAGCATTTTCAAATCGGGACTAATCAGGAAAGTTTTTAAAACAATTGGCACGCTTAGTGTATTATACTTTTTTTACAAGACAAAAGGACAAAGTTAGATGATGGTGAAAAGGCAGAGTCGAAACGTGAAAAGAACCATTATTTTCTGGATGTCTTATTTATACCACTGAAAAACTGTTCCCTGTGGAGCATTGCGCGTCTTTTCTAGAACATTATGGCAAAAACAGATTGAACATAGTCCTTCATTTGTGGCAACGGTAGCAAAAAAACTGTACGGAGGTACGGATTTCCATAAAAAACACAAAACCGCCAATATCTCGAAAACCGTGAGAGTTTCACTAGACATGACATTTCAAATTCTAATAGATCAGGGTCTGATCTACCCCCAGTTTCAGGTTGATCGTCGATTTACCGGACACCCTGTATATGTAGGATGGACGGCGGTTGTAGAGCAGCAGGAGAAAAATTAAGAGCCTTCGTGGGGATTCGAACTCGGGTCCTCAAGCTCCGGAGTCGGCCGCGCTACCACTGTGCCACGAGACCCGCTGTTCTTTGGGTCTTATATTAGTCTCTTCTGCTCTTATTCTCCTCTGCTCTCTTCGTTCTTTTAATGGGAGCCGCCATATATTTCCCAATCCCATATATATATTATTATACGTTTATCTGTCGTTTATCTTATCTTATACGTTTTATCTGTCTGTGACCTTGAATGACCTTGAATAATTATAGTCACTGAATTCCTAATGAAAGGGGCTATCGTTGTAGGTGTTTAAAAAAGGGTGGTTCCATTTTATAAAAGTTAAGGTGACCTTGATATCTCTAAAAAAAATGACAAAAACAAAAATTTTTCTGGCGTCGTCTCAGCCCCATTGTACCATTCAACTTTGTCCTTAGCATATTTTACGTATCTTTAGAAACAACAAAGATATTTGAGGTGCAAACGGTAGGTGAATCACCCTGTATATGTAAAGAAAATGTATTTCTTTAAATTTAATTTTGCCGCGCGCTTCCGAGCGCAAGTAAGGTAGAGACGATCGTACAGAAAAAGCACAGGTTGAGAACTATAAATAACAAAATTATAAAATAACAATTAAAAAAACAAGTGGTCACTCGTAGATCTAAAGCCGACAGCGATAAGTCGTGCGGAACCCAAACACCCTGTCTGTGTGCTTTGCCGAGTCTTTTTAACACTAAACCTACCGACATTTCATATATACCTAATCCTACCATGAGCGGTCAAATGACCGCTTCAAAAAAACATATGTATCTTAATATAGAAAGAGATTTTAGCCAATTGGATAGTAAACAAAATATTTGTCTGGTGCTACAATAAAAAACCGCTCCCCGCTTTAATATTTAGAAAGTTTTATTTACCTTTATGCATTTTCAGCACATTTTTTACAAATTACAGCATTTTGTATTGCACATTTTCCACATGCGTATTTTGTACATTTTATACAAATTTTGTTAGTCTTATTGACTTTACAATATCTTATTTGACCAGATTTCCGTCCAGAAGAATCTGTAGCTGTATTTATTATTGTTTTTGATGAACATTCTTTGCTTAGCTGTCTCTCCTTCTGATATTCGGTCCCAAGCTCTTCTGACAATTGAAATAAAAATTCTTGCCTCTATATTTCTTCACCCGTCGTTTCTTTATATAAAATATAAGCATTTATCCCGGCTTGTTGAAATTTGTTTTTAAATATCGGCCAACTCTATCCGATATTGGAGGAAGTGAAGCTTCCTCCTCCGGTCCGCACGAGGGAGAGTGGGTAAAGGAATAATCCAAACGAGTATGCCTTTTGATTCCCTTTGACTGTCCTGAAAAGGACAGTCGTTTATTTTAGACCCTTTTCGTGTACAGTACAAGAATAGATTCTATTTTGTAGCCTATTTTTCGGCGGGCCTGGTTGTCCTAGATTCTGGTCTCTGGAACAACAGAAAAAGAACAAACGGGTGTAATCACCTTAAATACGATAATCGTACCAATGTTCTATCTCGGGAATGTTTTGACGCGCACACTTAAACAGCAACGGTAACCGTGCTGTGTGTGCTGATGCGTGTACTAGTGTGTGACTTTGAAATACGGTAAGCCACGCGTCGACTGTTTTTGCCGATTTGTTTCGTCAATTTCAGAAACACAATCGTGGCGGGCGGCTAGATTTAACGCAATGAAATCTTTACTGCAACGACCGCACAGTCGTATTGCCTCGAACGGAAAACCAAGGCGGAGCGGGGAGTGAGCGGGGAGTTCCACGGTTACTAGAGACTAGTCCCGGTGGCTAACAACGGAGGCTGATCTAACCGTTTCTTTCTCAACACGCCTTGACGTAGAGTAAGAGTGGACCAACGCTAGGTATAACTCGTCTTCCTTAACACGCCGTGTCGTGAAGGAAGCCTGGACACAGCAATATCGAATCTCTCCGGCTGCTCTTGAATGCTTCTATTCGTCACCAAGCCCGTTCCCGGTAGAGAACGAGTAGCGGGTCTTTAGTTTATAAGAGCGCGCCAACTAACGTAGTGCTCCGCCGACCAGTGGGCATCCAAGGAGTGGACTCCTGACGCTCCCATGTCCAATAAAAACCCCTAAATTACAAAACAAAGGCGTAGCTATTTGTGCTGAAGACTCAACACGAATTGTCGGGTGTTAGTCTCAATTCAGATTCACAATTTGCTAACTATTAGGTGCCCAACTAAGTTCGTGCGCTTTTCGTTGTCCAAAAACGAGACGAAATTTGGTACCGAATGAGTAACTTTTAATCTGGTAAATAATCTCCTCCATATTCTATGACCTTTTCCCAACGGGACACAAGTTTCAAAATCCCATTTTTACAAAAATCTACGCTTTTATTATTAAAAAACTCAGACACTGTCCTCTTGACTTCCTCTCCGTTTATGAAGTTCCTATTTGTTATATAATTTTGTAATGCTAAAACAAGGTGGTAATCTGTTGGGGAAAGATCTGATGAATATGGAGGATGAATTAAAGTTTCCCATCCGAGGTTGCAAATTGTTTCTCGGGTCTTATTTGCAACGTGTGGTCTGGCGCTGTCCTGCAGCAAGAGTACACCTCTCCGATTTACAAGTCCCGGTTGTTTTTTCTTCAATTCCTCCTGTACTTTTTGAAGCTGAGCAGAGTACAGGTCCGCGGTGATCATTTGGCCTTTTTGTAAAAATTCGAAATGACCAATTCCGGCTGTTGTCCACCATACACCTAACAAAATCTCCTGTTGGTGAAGGGCCGGTTTTGCAGTGGATGGAGCAGGTTCCCCAGGTGTTAACCAGTAGGAAGGTCGCTTCTTATTTGTGTATGTGACCCATTTCATCCCATTTTTCATCACAAGTAAGAATAAGATTCAAAAACGGATCGTTTTGGAACCGTGAGAGTAGGGAAACGCAAGCCGCTACCCTTTGGCACCTCTGACTCTCGGTAAGTTCGTGCGGTACCCACCTTCCTACACGATACACTTTACCTACAGTGTGTAGATGTTTCCTAATCGTTTCTTCAGACATGCCATGCATGACTGCTAGCATTTTGCACGACATTTTGGGATCTGTCTCAATATCCACTTGCAAAACATGATTATTCATAAGAATCGGCCGTCCGTCGCGTTGCTCATCTTGGAGGCTTTCATTACCACTTTTAAACTTTTAAAATCACTTTTGCGCAGTGCGATTACTTAATACACTGTCCCCAAAGGTCACACAATTTTTTCTGGCCGCTTGCGCAGCCTTGGCTCCAAGTTTGAACTCATAAAGCAAATATGCGCGAATTACGGCATTAGGCACGGTCATTTTGGAAGTAATATTATAGACGAAAATGAAGTGTACACTACGATTTTTTTCTACATACTGACTCATTTTGACTTCCTCTAACACCTCCCAAAGGTAAATCGGGTAAAGCAATAAAAACATTGGCTCTAGGAGCAATAAAGTGGTCCGCGCGGGAAAAACCGCACGAACTTAGTTGGGCACCTAATAGTTTGAAGCTGAAAACAGTTATAATAGTAGCACGATCGAATGTCGATGCGCTCCGTACGAACTGCTTCTGAGGACTCTCTACAATCAGCTGCTGCTGACGACTCTCCGGAATCAACTGCTTCTGACGAGTCTGTGGAATCAACTGTTTGTCGGCGACGTTACACCGTCGTCGACTGGCGCGAACGAATAATTACTCGTTACGCGGCGCTTTCGTCAAACTATTTTCTCTTTCTCGCTCTCTCTCATCTCCGTTTGCTATTTGCGAATTCGAACGTCTTCCCCACGGTAATATGTACCTGTTAGACGTATCGATCTCTGGTTTCCCACGGTCTAGTCCAAAACAATAATATGCCTGTTATTGGACCTCGATAGTTTTTCTATTCCTTTTTCGAATCACATCGGTGAAATAGACTTGGTAGACTCAAGAAAAAGAAATGAACTATGAGGCTCGTGACCGAATGAAACAATTATATGTCACTTATTTAAACTGGTTTCTTATTGTTGGCTCTGTTGACTTTGTCGAAACTGTCACTTATACTACGTAATAATTTCTATTATACACTGTGAAATTTTGATGCTCTCTGTTCGGATCGCAAGACCGTACTGTCGTACAAAGAACGCTATGTATTTGTTTCAATCGCGCGTTTGTCTACACTGTAGATCCACAATTACATTGTAGACTCGTAAAACAATTTCAGGAGTGCGCTTTCCGAAGAATATAGTCGTAAATAACATGAATTTTTCAAATGGTCAAATGACCATAAAGAAAGTTGTGAATATTGAAAAATGGGTTGTATGTATTGTATCTGGCCAACCTGCCTTGGCAATGCTTTGGGCGTAAGTCGGGATCAGTGTTTGGAAGAGGCGTTAACTTAGTAAATGAATGTCTCCGCTTCTTCGTCTTAATAAACTGTATATTGTCACTGGTACACTTATATTTACAGAAGGAATCACTTAAGTATATTTATGAGTTAGACAAGAGTCGACGATGACTCTTGGAGTTCAAACTTCTAATCGTGGTTTGAATGTTCACTAGTAGAGTAGCTGATGCAACTACGATTACGTACTCTAATCGCGTTACTTTCTTTCGTGCTGTTACTCTGATGTTGTTGTCTTGGAAGTTAATCTTGAACTGATTTTTGTGTGATTCTCTCGTGATTCATCTAGGACGTCCAAGTTCCCACGTACTTAGGGGGGGAAGGACTCCTGAAATTTGCCTCCTAAACGATTGGTCAAACCATGCCGGGACCACGCTATTGGTTGTAATTGTCTTTGGCAAATTCCAAGAATCTGTGATTCGCGAAGGGTCACTTCAGGTACCCTACGCGGATGTGAGGAAGCCTGGTCGCCAGATGTTGGGACTTAGTCGCTCGCCCGGTCTTAAAGTCATAAAACACCCCGCGAGGGTTAATTGCAGGACGAAGGACCCATGAGTCGCGAAATTACTGCGTCTAAAAAGGACACCCCTCGTCGCTGCTGAGGATTAGGAGCGACAGTTCCAAAAGCCAAGCGACCGTCCGGAACTCTGTATAAACTAACGATTGTTTATGTCGCTGCGTGATTGGTTTAGGCCAATCAATATCCAAACGGTACGCTGGCTTGATCACGACAAAATAGCTATAACTAAATGGGCCCGCTGATTCTACGACGGAACATGTATATTATAGGAAAAGTCAATAAGCTACATGGTGATACAGTAACGTTGTATGCGAGAAATTCTAAACTAAATTTCAAAAACGGTCATTTGACCGCGCATGGTAGGTTTAGTGTTAAATGATCTTTTACAGTCGACCAGGGACAGCCGATATCCTGCAATAATTCCTTAATGGTTTTGCGTGGATCTGATTCTGCCAATGATTTTAACACGTTGTCATCGATTTTGTATGGTCTTCCCGATTTTGGCTTATTCTTAAGATCTCTGTTACCTTTTTTTAATTATTTGAACCACCGTTGACATTTACGGATATTAAAAGTTTCACCATAAGTTTTATTAACACTTTCAGTTGCTTTTTTGGGTTTTAATCCTTTATCAAATAAAGAGAGCAAAATACACCGCAACTGCATCTCTTCAATCTCCGGCCTAGACATTTTTAGTAATGGTAAACAAAAAGAAACAAATAAAAACAGCAACAGCATGAACAGAGCTTCAAAGTAATACCAATAACTATGTACTTACTCGACGGCATCAGTACGAGAACTGATTTCAAACCGACACAAAAAACACGATATTTCTTTTCGCTATACCTAATATATACTAGATTCTTTTCTTGATCCCAACACGGAGTGTCCGCGTCGCCTCCCATTTTCTTATACAAAAGATCCATTCTTAAAATATAATTCTTTAATTTAACTATTAGACCACTTTCACTTTCTTCAACTACCAATGCAGACGGTAAAGGATATCGGTTGAGCGTATATACGTGATCATGTTCTTTTCGGTCTGTGTTCGATTACATATTGAAATTCTTCCAAGAGAAACATTGTTAACATAAAAGCTCGACAATCGGTGACGATTCTAAACTGAATTCCTGGAAGATACACTCGTTCCAATTCATAACTCAAATAATTTTCTTCGGCCGTCGTAGTCTGCCCGCTCGCAAAGTATACCGGATGATAAGCATTATCTTCTGAATCCCGTTACAATAAAATCGAACCGTAACCAAACTTACTTACAAGGAGAGTGCAAGGTCTTGGGGTCACGGATGTAGTTCAAATTTTGTAGGATGATAGATTTAGTTTCCCTGTTGATGAATATATATGGTTGTAGGGGCCACTACTCAATAATTTTTTAGATATTTGCAATCGAAGATGCAATTCACTCGTTAAATTCAGTTCTGTAGGAAACGATTTCACGTAATGGGTTTAGCGTAGCGGCAACGGATCGGTGTTCCCGTCGTTAGGAGCCGGGTTCGAGTCCGTGGAGGGTGAATAACTTTTTTTTATTTTATGTCTATTTTGACATATAAAGATACATAATGGAGTTTAAATAAATTGGAAATGAAATGTCTTTAATGACTAGAAACCTTATAAGAGTTTTATTTGTCATTATCATTCGTATAAGTACAGAATAATATTTATTACAAAACAATAAAAGCATTTCGCAAGAAGAACAGGAGAAAAGCCCTTTAACTGCCAGTTAATCGTCCATTAAAGGGTGATATACCGGTATGAGGGACTGCTTGAAGCCTAAACAATAAGAGATTTGTTGCATTACAGCACCAATGAATTGGGGACCATTATCCGAAATTATTTGATGTGGAGTCCCGTATCGTAGGATGACTTCGTCAATAAGCGTCATGGTACAGGCTTCGGCGGTGGCACGTTTCATTGGAAACAGTTCGACCCATTTCGGTGCAATATCCTGTATCACGAAAATCCACTGATATCCCTCGGCGGTGGTTGGCAATGGTTCGAACAAGTCTATCTCCAACGTCTCGAAACGTCTTGCTGCCGCTGGTGTTCTTAACAATCCGGCTGGTTTCATATTAGAAGGCTTATACCTTCTGGAATCTAAGTAGTTCTTTATATGCCCCGTGATTTCTTTCTTCATGCCTGTCCAGTAGTAAATTTTACAAATTCGTTTCAATGTTCTGTCTAACCCGTAGTGTCCTTCAGTCGGTGCGTCGTGATTTTCATATAAGATTCGACTCACCGCGCATTTTGGTACTACCCATTCTGCCTCTTCTTCGTCCTCGTCTGCTGAATATCGATATAGTACACTGTGTGACATAAGATACCGACGTGACAACCAATTTTCCAAACCAGCATTACCTCTATCCTCGAATGAGTTGATTATCTTCTTCACTTCGGGATTCGATAGCTGTTCCTTGCGCATCTTTTGTGCTCCGTTCTTCGGTAAATCTACTACAAAAGAACATATTCGACAATCTTTTTCGTCCGCCACTTCGCACGGTGGACGAGAAAGAGTATCGGCCACAACATTTGCCTTTCCTGGTGTGCAAGTGATTTTTAAATTATATTCTTGCAAGGTTAATGCACATCGCGCCAGCCTTCCGGATGGAGACTTTAACCCCATCAACCATGTCAGTGGTTGGTGATACGTACATATCGTTATTTCCAAGTTTTATCAGTGAAAAACTGAGTTTTCATGAGTTTTTCAAGAGTTTCATCGGTTCAAAACTCAGTTTTCTTAGTTTTCAAGAGTTTTATCTACTTAGGAAAGATAAACCATTTGAAGTCATAAGTATAACGTGTACAGCGTTCAAGGAATTAACCTTTTGACTGCTATGGGCGCATATATGCGTCCCGCAAAAATCACCGGTGTGGCCTACGGGCGCATATACGCGTCCGGCGAAGGCTTTGGCTGTTTACTGCTGTCTCATATGTATGTTCAAAATGATTTCTATCGTATATGTCTTACACTCGCAGAAACCTTATACCTCGTTACTTAGCAACGAGAAAAAATGAAATCTCGTTTATTTGGTCAGTCATTCTCTGTATCTTAAATTCGTGTCATGTGTTGCCAGCCAGACAGTTGTGATTGTTGCCATCGGGCTGGCGGTTGCCGCCGAGCCCTACAGGGTCCCGGACCACACATCCTGGTTCGGGGACAACCTGGGGTCGGTGGCGGCCTTTTGGAATGGCGCCCCAGGGGCGCCGCCACCCCCGTCGCTAATTGAGCGGGGGCGGGGGCATCGTGGCCGTCCAGTGGGGCAGCGTAGCGGTGTTGGGGGCATACATTTCCCCCAACAGCGGCCGGGACGCGTATATAGCGTTCCTGGACCGGTTGGGGGGGGGGTCCCGCATTCTCCCACGCCCTATGCTCGTTCTGGGGGACTTTAACGCCCACGCCACTATGTGGGGTTGCCCCAGGACGGATGCGAGGGGACGCGAGCTGCTCCACTGGGCGGCAGGGCTGGAGCTCCGGCTCGTTAACCGGGGCTCCACCCCAACGTTCGCACGGTGGCAGGGCACGTCGGTCATCGACCTGATGGCCGGTCCAGGCCACCGGACATCGAGCGGGAGGCGGCCTGGTTCCGTTCGGCCATGGCGGCCGTTTCGGACACCGCCATGCCACGGGCCAGGTCCGCCCCGCCCCGCGCCGTGGACGCCAGAAATTGCCGAGTTGAGAGCCACCAGTACGCGCGCGCGCGGAGGCGACACACGCGGGCCCGTCGGCGCTCCTGCGGCGAAAGTTGCGCCTCTGTACAGGTCGTACAGGGACGCACCGGCAGCCCTCCAAAGGACCGTCTTTCGGGCAAAGGCGGAGGCCTGCAACCAGCTCCTCGTCACCATCGACCGGAATCCGTAGGGACGCCCATATCGGGTAGTTACGGGCAAATTACGCCCATGGGCTCCCCCGGTGAGCGAGTAGATGGATCCGGAGCACTAGGACTTCGTCGTCGGCACCCTCTTCCCTCACGACGAAGGAGAGGCCCGACGGCGGGGCCAGGGGCCGGGGATGCGACAGATTCGTACCCCCGTCCCAAGGATCAGCGCCGGGGAGCTGGACAAGGCAGTGCGCTGCCTTGCAGCCCGAAATACCGCCCGAGGACCCGACGGCATCCACGGCCGTGTCCTCGCGTCGGCCCTTCGGGTCCTGGGGTCTAGGTTCGGGCGGCTCTTGGAGGGCTGCCCGAGCAAGGGCACTTTCCCGCGGGAATGGAAGAGGGGGCAGCTTGTGCTGCTACCAGCCGGGAAGGGCGGTAGGCTCCCCTTCCGCATACCGGCCAATATGCCTGCTGGACGAGGCGGGAAAGCTTCTGGAGCGCATCATAGCTTCCCGCCTCGCCGAGCACCTGTCCGTGGTTGGACCCGATCTGGCCGACAGCCAGTTTGGCTTCCGAGAGGGGTGGTCGACCATCGACACCATCCAGCGCGTTCGCTCCCTCTTGGAAGCACCAGTGTCGGTCCTGGGGGGTGGAGTTACAATCGCAGTTTCACTGGATATAGTGAACGGGTTTAACTCCATCCCCTGGCAAGCAATTAGGGAGTCACTTATTTACCACCGAGTGCCTCCCTATTTGCAGAGAGTGATCGGGTCCTTCCTCTCGGACAGGCGCATCGGCTACCCGGGCCGGTGCGGAAGGGTGGAACGCCCTTGTTGGCGCGGCGTACCCCAGGGGTCGGTGCTAGGCCCGACCCTCTGGAACATGGGGTACGACCGCGTCCTGAGAACGGCGCTCCCCCCGGGGGTGGCACTGGTGTGTTATGTCGATGACACACTGGTGGTCGCCTCCGGGAGGGAGTACACCCGCACTCTCCGGCTGGGAGAGTGCGGGGTGGCCTGCACCGTGGCCGCCCTCGGCCGGCTCGGGCTAAAAATTGCCCCGTCGAAGACCACAGCCATGTGGTTCTTCGACGGGGCCAGGCGGGGCCCCCCTCCCGAAACACCAATATGGGTGGGGGGCGAGGCTGTCGAGGTGGGCTGCCAAATGAAATACTTGGGAGTCACCCTCGACAGCCACTCGAAAATCGGGGTCCACCTCGAGAAGGTGGTGCCCCGCGTCGAGGGTGTAGCGGCGGCCCTCGGCCGTCTGCTGCCCAACCTCGGCGGGCCGCAGGTGGGCGTTCGCCGCCTGTATGAGGGGATGGTGCGGCCACCGCCCTCTATGGGGCACCCGCGTGGGCGGGGTCCCTTGCCGGTAGTTGGCGAAATCGCCAACTGCTGCGCCGCGCCGAGCGGACCCTCGCCCTGCGGGTGATCCGGGGGTACCGCACCGTCTCCCATCGGGCGGCGACCCTGCTTGCGTGCTCCCCTCCGTGGGAACAGCAGGCGGGGGAGGCCGCGGAGATTTACCGTATCTCCGCGGCCTTAAAGGAAGGGCCGGGATCGGCGGAAAGCCGATCCGCGGAGCTGGAGGCCGGCAGAAGCCGGGCCCGGCGACGCGTCATTGAAGAATGGCGCCGCCAATTGGAGGGGCCTGGTCCCGGGCAGCGCACCGTAGAGGCGATCCTGCCGGTCTTCCGGCTCTGGCTGAGCAGGAGGGGGCGGCTCACCTTCCGCTTAACGCAGGTGCTCACCGGACATGGTTGTTTCGGTGAGTACCTGCACAAGATCGGGAGGGAGCCGTCCCCGCATTGTCACCACTGCCAGGCCTCCGCTAACATGTAGCCGCCGGAACCAGTTTGCTGTCTGGGTTGGGGCCCAGGCAGCCAAAAACGGTGGTTCAGTGATGGGGGGGGGTGCAGTGTAGTGGTTGCACTGCACCCATAATTGGTTTGGCCCAGTTTTGGGCAAGGCGTGGGGAAACACCTGTAGTGTTCGCAAGAGTTCCGGGTGTTCCCCCCAAAACACCACCGCTGGCCACCGAGGGGTTTTAGCCGGTAAAAAATCCGGCACTACCCTGGCCTCCCCCCAAGGAGGTCAGTGTGTCTATGAAGATTTCCCCTCGTAAAAAAAGGTGTGATTGTTGCATTAGCATATTGTAACAGTACATTTGGGGTGCATGTGATTTTTATATTATTATATACCGCTGTTAATACCCTAAAAATGAGTAGCAGTTTTGAAGAATTTGTTACGAGAGACGACAGTGACTTGGATGAAGCCTCAGATTTGAGTGAAGATTATAATGGTGAAATACACGAAACGTACCAAGATATTCTACCGTATTCTGATTCGGAAGATATAGAAATTAATAATGGGATAGTTATGTGTAGAAGGAAATATAAACGGCGAAGAATACTTAATACTTCTACGGACGAAGAGTATTCAAATTCGAATTCGAATATAGAGGATTTCGATGCGGATGAAATGCTTTCAACGTTGTCATGGTCGAAGTACAATTTCAAGCCCATAATACATGCATTTAGCGATCAAAATTCTGGGGTGAACGGAAATGTAACTCCGAAATCTACACCTTTAGACGTTTTCCAACTTTTCTTTTCAGAAGAATTAGTTTCTCATATTACACAGGAGACCAACAATTATTTTACATTTGTGAACGAAAATACTTCACCTAAAACACAATCTCGTATGAATTCCTGGAAAGACACATCAATATGTGTTGAAGATCGAGTTTAACAATTCGCGCGCCAAGTATAGTAAGAAACAAAGGACTCGCGTTGACTCTCTTACGCTCAGGTACGTTTCCTTTTGGAAGAGTCGCTGCGCTATACCAGTTATTTATATCCATAATATTCAAGTTAATAAACACGTAATCTAGAATATGACAAGTAAGTTGATTACTTTCCCACATAATCTTAACAATAGGTGAGATGTATGGATTTTTTGCCATCATGATGTTAATGTCGCGGATAAAGAAATTAACTGTAAATGAGTATTGGTCAACTGATAAAAACTAACATTTTTCGAAAAATTATGGCATGAGACAGATACATGATATTATTGCAAATGTTACATTTTAATAATAATAACGTAAGATGCGATGACCCATTAATAAAAATACGACCCATAATTGATGCACTCAAGAACTCTTTTGTACAATCGTTATATCCTCACCAAGATCTGTGTATTGACGAAAGTCTTATGTTGTTCAAAGGCCGATGCTATTTCTAGCAATTTATTCCTTCCAAAAGAAGCAGATTTGGTATTAAATCATTTATACTCTGCGATTGCACAACTAACTATGTATTTGATTTCATAATATATACTGGAAAGGATACGGATATTGTGCGCAATTTTACAACCATTGGACAATCGGCAAATCTTGTCATGACACTTTTACGTCCATATCTTGGGAAAGGTCATACAGTGATAATAGACAATTGGTACACAAGTCCACAGTTATATAATTTGCTACATACACATAAAACAAATGCGTTTGGAACAGTACGCAAAAATAGAAGAGATATGCCCCATATCGAGGGAAGTCTAAGAAAAGGAAGATTTGACTACCGATGTACAGATAATTTATTGGCATTGAGGTGGCGAGATAAAAAAGATGTGTGGATGTTATCGTGTGTTCACGAACCTAAAATGATAGAAACTCGTCGAAGAAATTATATTACAGGATTGTCGAAGTTAAAACCAGAATGTGTTGCAAATTACAAGATCAAGAAGGGCTCTGTGGACCATGTTGATATGGTTTTAAGCACACTAAATTCATTCAGAAAATGTGTAAAATGGTACAAAAAGTTTTTTATCCATTTATTAGATATCTCTTTATATAATCCTACGTTTTATATCAAAGTGTTACTGTGAAAAAACTAAAATGTAACGATTTCCACCTGTCCGTAATAAAACAAATTCTTCAAAAATATCCGCAAAATAGGAATAATTAGCGGGTGGTGGGAATAACGGGCGAGCAAGTATTTTAATACATATTTCATTTGTAATATTACCTGAAAAAAGAATAAATTTAACTAAAAAGCGGGTGGTGGGACATTTCCCTTCGAAAATTTTAGATGCAGCAGGCAACAGGAGAAGAAGAAAATGTGTTTTCTGCAGGAAA
This sequence comes from Nysson spinosus, assembly GCA_910591585.2. NCBI lineage: Eukaryota > Metazoa > Arthropoda > Insecta > Hymenoptera > Crabronidae > Nysson > Nysson spinosus. Next base: position 3,308,543 of record OU342836.1, on the reverse strand, counting down.
CATAAAAGAAGGAGGGATACTTCATACAAGTGTACAAAATGCGACGTCGGATTATGCGTTGATACTTGTTTTGAGATTTACCATACGCAATTGAACTATTAATTTTCTTACTGTTCTTCTTTCTTAAAAAAAAGTTTTTGTTTATATATAATTTATGTTACTTGTTATTTGTTCAATTTATCAATTTAAATATCCAAATACATACATTATAATTATCAAATTATGGCGTTTTAAAACTTTACCATTGGTGAATAAACAATATATATTGAAAATAAAAAATATTTGGATCCGTTTTGGAGTGGACCAAGTAATAGTAATTGGATTGTGTACTATATTATAATGTGTTAATGTGCCTTCGACAAGATCCATATTGCGCGAAAAAGTATTCAGTCACCAGCGATCGCTACTGCCAGCCGCACGCCGCTCACGCGAAGCGCTTCAAGTTAAAGCAGTTAAAAGGGTTAAAAAGAATTCTCACTCAAGAGCCAGTTCCAAATATTTACAATTCAAATTTTGAAACTCAGTTACATACCGACGCAAGTAAAGACGGATACGGAGCTGTATTGATGCAACGATCTCCTGATGACGGGTGGTTACGTGCAGTTTATTATATGAGCCGTAAGACGAAACCAGAAGAAAGGAACTATAGCCGCTACGAGTTTGAAGTTCTCGCCGTTGTAAAAGTCCTTGAAACATTCCGAACGTATGTATTAGGGATCGAGTTTAAGATCATCACAGACTGTGCTGCGTTTCAAAAGACGATGGATAAGAAATATATATCCACTCGTATCGCCAGATGGGCACTCTTTTTAGAAGATTTTAACTATAAGATAGAGCATAAACCAGGAGTTAGGATGAGACACGTAGACACATTGAGTAGGAACGCGGTTATGATGGTAAACACAGAATCGGTAATACCTAGAATTCGGAACTTGCAAGATTAAGACGCGGAAATTGAAGTTGTTCTTGAATTGTTGAAGGATAGACCGTATAAAGATTATTGTATGAAAGATGGAATATGTTGCGCCGCAAGTTGAGCTGTTGTTGGCTGAATTTATTATCGTAGTTTGGCTGGCTTCAAATATCCAGATATACCGTTTAAGTCCTCATGCTAAGGACCTCAATAGATATTTATGGCATGGTTTGGTTTACTTCAGTTCAAAATCTAAACATTCCCATGCCTGTGCGTCTTCAGGATCACATGCTTCGGGTCATAAATTAAGGCATAACCGCGTCATTGTTGCCCCATGTGACCTGCAACCACCCTGGAGGCGCCGGGACGGGATGAGTTTGGGAAGTGCCAAGCCACGCCCGAATCCATCATTACAAGGTGCTCAGGGTCTCATGCCCAATGAACATACAAAACCATCAAATAATCACACCCTTTTCTTAAGGGAAGTTACTCTGAATTCAGCCAATAGCAGCTCACATAATTTTACTTTTCCGACTCGACAACTTGGGCGAGTCAGTTGCCACCAATCCTTCGTAGGCAAAGCAAGTATGGTAGTTAGAACCACAAACATTCCGTAGTGTGTCATCTCATAAGCAATAGTCCAAGTTCAGTTTTAAGGCGTAACAAACACCAATTTTTACCAGTCAATAAATTGTATTGATTAAATACGTAATCCTGAAATTCATCTGGGATCGAATTGCGGTAACAAGAATTTCGCCAGTGTCCATTTTTAGACGCTACAGAATACTTTATAAATTTTTGGATGGCCGAGAATTATTAGTTGTACCGCGAAGTTTGCAAAATGAAGTCATTCAAACTGCGCATCAGAAAGGATATTTCGCAGCTGTAATAATCGAAAATATTATTAATAGTAACCGATCGGACGGTCTGTGGATCGCGAAGATCACGAAGTCATTCGGGTCGATGCAGGGATCATTTCAGTGCAGAGACGACTGCCGGACCGTGCGATGCTTATTATTATCTGATAGTTTTATGATTGTCTGTTAAATGTGCGTATTGGGGAAATAAACCTGTATAGTTTCATGTTTATCCATAAATATATGCTTATTATTACTACAGCTTCAGAAGTGGGATATGAACAAAACTGAATAGATCTTTTAAATCTTGATAGACTGTGTCGGTGTGTTGAAGTTAAACGGCGAAAAAAGCGTTATTAAAAAAAAATGAAGCTTCGCGATATTCCAGGCATCTGCGAAAAGATTCGGAAGGCGCCAACGAAATCCATTCGCATCCAACATCAATTGACTTTTGAGGAAGCTGGTGATCGTGGTGATCGTGGTAATCGGAATCGGTTACGCGAGTTCGCGGGATTTCCGTTCCATAGTGAGTCGGCGGAATGTGGCGCGAAAATATCGTCGGTAATGAAAACGTTTAGTTCAAGCGAACTGGTAATTATATGCGGCCCATTGAACTAGGACTTCGAGGTTGAACCAGAAGAAATTGCCCGTAGGGTCTGTTATCACTTAACGGATCTGCATTTGTTACACGAGGGTGAGACAGAGACGGAAGAGGACACCGATATAGAAGCTGAACCTTTCGATGAAACGATACAACCTTTTCGGGAACTCGATCCGTCGCGGCATCAGCGAATGGGTTCACGTTTGGAAAATCTTCATAGACCACCTGGTCGGGAGGAAACCACGTTTCCGCGATTCACACCTAGTTTTCGCGACATCGAGGAGTTGATACGCCCCTTCAGTGGGACAGATGGGTATCCAATAGAGACTTGGCTTCAGGCATTCGACGAGAACGCGGCATTGTTGTAGTGGACGGAGCTGCAGAAACTTTTGTTCGAAAAAGAGTGTTTAGTGGGCTTGGCGAAACTGTTCGTGCAGGGCGAGCGTGGAGTCACGTCATGGCAATCGTCAGAGTCGGTGCATGAATATTTTTTGGTTATGAAAGAAATTGCCACTCGAGGATTTATAGAAACCGAAGCATTAATTCAATATATTGTTGACGGAATTCCAGACTATCCAAGCCGAAAAGCCCAATTGTACAAAGCTAAGCATTTGGGTGAACTTAAGGATAAATTAAGAATTTATGAATGAATCCGAAAGAAGAAAGGAAGCCGGCGGCACGGTGTTTTAACACTAAACGTACCAAGCGGGGTCAAATGACCCTTTTGAAGATTTACTTTAAATTCGTACATTTATTGTTATTTCTGTCGGTTATTTGACTTTCTGTAAATTCTTATATCATTCGATTATTCAATTTCTCGCTTTCCATTTTTCTCGTAGCTTATTTTTTACCGTCAAAAATTCTCTACCTACCTTACGTACAACGAGGGGTCATTTGACCCCATACGAAGTTTACGTATTTTTCAACAGTTTTCCAACTGGAACCTTAGTTCTAAATTCAGATACGCTTCTCAAGTGACTCTTTCAGTTGTCGGAAACTGATATGTATGTTTCGGAACCTGATTTCGGCGTAAGCACTTGGACGACCAAAGCGACCAAACGGCGCGAAAGTATAGCGTCAGATCGAAGTGCAATAGATGGCCGGTTCACGCGTATTTTTCATTATATTTCGATTTCGCTGGAATCAATTCGTGGATACTCTATCGGGAAACAACTTATTAATTATTTTATACGAAATCATAAATATTGTTGCAAACTATTTCCTTTAATAAATAAAGAATTTTTTACAATAATTCAACGTTTATTTCATAAGGGGTCAAATGACCCCCTATGGTAAGATTAGGTATAGAAAAATGCCGGTAAGTTTAGTGTTAACTGTGGAGAAGAAGAAGGACATATAGCCAGCGCGTGTCTGAAACCGAGGAGAGCGAGAGGAACATGTTACGAATGCGGCGCGGCTGATCATCAGAAGCAGTTTTGTCCTCGATTATCAGCGACATCAAAGGTGTCGGCACGAGCCTCTTCGAGCTCGATGACTGCACACTTAGTGGATCTGTTTTTTTATCTGAGTTTTTTATGATTGTTTGTTAAAGGTGTGTTGGGAAAATAAACCTGTATAGTTCATTCATCCATACTACTCATCCATCATCATACACTATCCATAAATATATGCTTATTATTATTATGATTATTACTACATATTTTTCGTATCATGCCAGGTACACGCCAAGCAATTGCCATTGACGTCATCAATAGCGACATTTCAGAAGGTTACTTACCTAATATTGATACAGTAAACGGACTTTACATTGGCGAAGCCGCAGTTACAAACAATAACGGCGTTTGCCATATTCTTGCCATTAATACCTTGGAAACGGAAGTCGACATAGAAATACCACCACAGACATTAATACCGTTCGAATATCATAATTTTCCAGAAGAAGAAATATTTTTCGATTCCGATACCAATAATCAGGAAAAAATTTCACCAGCATTAGATAGAGTTTCAGAAATCATTTCAAAATTAAGATTAGACCATTTAAACAAAGAGGAAAAAGATCATGTAATATGTTGCGACGCAACTAGTTTATGTTGCAGTAAATAATTGGTCAGTTCAGGAATTCAAGTTCCTCATAAAGCCAGCAGATATAATAGACCTTTGTCCACCGTTTTGCTTTCTCAAACATCTGTTTACCTTCGGTCATCGTGTAAAATCCAAACTATCTTTAAAGTCTTACATGGATTCAAAATCTCTAGGATTTATGCGTTTATTACACGCGGCACAATCTGTACGGAAGGATCCCGACTAATTAATTTCGGAGCACTGTCCCAGCTCAAAAGTATCTGAGGCAGCTGCAGAAGGTAACGTCACTCCTGGGACCTCGGGGAATGACCCAAAGTCCACGAAAATGACGTCTACCTTCAACGCCACCTTTTTACCAACTTAGAGCATTAACCAATTAGAAAATTCCGTACAGGTTCGGCCAATGAGAATTCCTGAACATCAACCCACCCCCGAGAACGCGAACTCTCTCTTCGAAAAAACTCCGTCAGCGGACGAAAATGAGAATTGTAATAACCACGAAACCAACAAGACGTATTAAACAACCATCTAAACCTAACCAATCGTTCTTATTCCGAACCTCAAGTTCCGTGTCCAAGTAGAGTCACAAATATTTCATCCAAAATTAAGTTGACGGGTGAAGCAATCAACAACGACAAGACCTTGTGGTAGTCCTTAGTTGATTGCGCCTAAACATAATAGAAGTAATAGAAGAATATTCAGAACGATTTCATTTACCAGGAGATAAATTACCTTCAACTTCTTTCATTCGACATTCTATTCCGACCACAAATGAAATCCCCATTAACACTAAACAATATCGTTTTCCACCGATTCACAAACAGGAGATAGAAAGACAAATTTCAGCAAAATTAGAAGACGGAATAATAACCCCTTCAAACTCACCTTATAATTCACCACTCTGGATAGTTCCTAAGAAACCAGATTCTCAAGGAAGCCCCAGATGGAGAATTGTAATAGATTTCCTTAAACTTAATGAAAAAACAATAGGAGACGCATATCCATTACCAAACATTACAGACATTCTTGATCAGTTAAGACAGGCTAGATACTTTTCAAGAATACACCCTGCCAGCGGATTTCAACAAATAGAAATGGATCCAAAAGATCGAGCAAAAATAGCAATCACAACTCCAAACGGTCATTGTGAATATATTCGTATGCCCGAAGGTTTAAAAAACGCACCAGCAACTTTTCAGAGATTAATGGATCAAACTGTACGCGGATTACAAGGAATAGAAGTTTTTGTCTACCTAGATGATATCGTTGTTTATGCAAAATCATTAGAAGAACACGGAAAGAAAATTAGACGACTTTTTGATAGATTAGAAGAAGCAAAATTAACTTTACAACCCGATAAATGTGAATTCTTAAAAACTGAAGTAACTTATTTGAGACAAATACCTAAAAACGTTAGACAATTTGTTGATGTGTAAGTGTGCGCTGCCCATCTTCTATATGTGTTTCTCTCAGCGCGATGCGTGAGTGTGTTTTGTTTCACCTGAGCATCGACGGTTCATCGTTGCCGCGGTTGCCAAGGAGCCATAAGTCGAACGCTGACCAAGCCAGCTTTAACGCACAAAACTCATCTCCAATACAATTTTTAGGATTAGCAGGATATTATCGTAGATTCATTGAAAATTTCGCAGACAAAGTAAAACCGTTAACAGATCTATTAAAGAAAACAGCAAAATTTGTATGGGAACCACAACACAACAAAAGTTTCAAAATTTTACGAAAAGCTTTATGCAGTAAACCCATTTTACAATATCCCAATTTCGATAAACCCTTTACTTTAACGACAGACGCATCAGACTTTGCAATAGGCGCAGTTCTTAGTCAAGAAACAGATGGACATGATTTACCAGTGGCATATTTATCCAGAACATTAACTAACCCGGAAAAGAATTACTTCACTACAGAAAAAGAATATTTAGCAGTACTTTATTCAGTCATACATTTTCGACCATATCTTTATGGCAGGAAAGGAGGGTGTTAAAAAAAGGCCGTTTTTGGCATCGCCTGGAAATGAAAAATTCATGCAGGACCTTTAAGAGTATCTTCCGAGGAACAAATAATGTCCTTATCACTTTGCCGAAAAATGATGGGAAAGTTGTCAAAAATGAGTCCAAGTATGTCAAAATGATGGTGATCGAACTCACCCGAGCATTACGTTTCGTTGTCTTCTTCTTCGGATACTGAGCCATCTTCGAAGTAATTAGTGAGAAAATTCAACTGGTAAATGAATTAAATGTTTAAATTGACAAATCATTGTTAAGGAATATTATCCAAGAATGCCTTCACCGCTTTGCATACAGTGATGAATACATATACCGATTATAGGAGTTCCATAGGAACTGGAGTAATCACAAGTCTGTTCTATCCTAGCTGTCAGGTCTGACATTTGTTATTATAAGATTAGTTCATTTTCTCATAATTGGCGATTTGTTTATGTTGATGGATTTATGGCACTGTTAGTATTGAATTCATGATAAGAACTTCTTTCTGTTCATCTGAGCTCACTGTACCAGTTTGAATCGTAATTTCTAACAGTGCGGATGCCAAATCGATTTTAGTTTTGTCAAATTGTGTACAATAGTGGCCAAAAAATGGAAAAGATTTGTGTAACTTGTAACAGGTCTCTCAAAAAACTAGCACGAAAGAATTATTACTGGTCTGACGAACAGTGGTACTGCAAAGCATGCTATCAGATTAAAATAAAACGTTCTGAAAATATAAATCCAGCCAGACAAAGTGTCAGTGTTGAAGAAAACGTTGAACAGGACTCTCGTGCTGCGGGGAATTCATCTGTGACTCTACATATTAATCGCAGTGTCATCTCTAGCAAGTGTATTTTCGGATGTCAATCAGCACGAGCTTTAAGAAGACTAAGTAGAGAGGAGTGTCTGAATATATATATATAGAAAAAAACATTTTTGTACCATACAATGCACGTGTTTGTGTGACACATGGAGAGAAAAATACACTTTTGATTCCAGAAGATTTCACCGCACATGATTCAAGTGTTACATTATCTGCCGCCGAAGTTCTTGCAGTTATGAAAACATTTAAAAATATGGTGTTGGAGGAAAAACGTAAAGCAACGGAAACAAAAGTGTCTTTTTCAACAATGACAGAGAAGCAGCTGCTGTTTGAGACAGGATTAAACAATTCACAGTTTTCTAATATTTTGAATACTCTTCAAGGCCTATTACGAGATAGTGATTTTGCACTTGGAGTATATTTGTCGCGATTACGTCATGGTTACACATTTGAGGAAATAGCAAATCGCTATCTTATTACACGACAGACAGCAAGCAATTACTGTGAAACTATAAGACAGCATATGTTGGAAAGATTTTGCACCATCCACCTTTCATCGCTAAATAATCGGAATGATTTACTTAGTCATCAAACGGACTGTGCGAGACGACTTCATGCACCAACAGGTGACCAGATAATATTAGTACTTGATGGCACCTATCTCTTTATTTAGAAAAGTTCCAACTTCCTGTTCCAACGCCTGTCGTATTCCGGGCACACACACAGGAACCTAATCAAACCCATGATGGCTGTATGTACAGACGGTTATATTGCAAATATTTGGGGACCCTATCCTGGATCCAAAAATGATGCATCGATTCTAAATGAATTATTATTAAAAGCCGACACGTGGAATCAATTTGAACCGGGTGATGTTTTCCTCGTGGATCGTGGTTTTCGAGACTCTGTGGAGGAAATCGGAAGAAAAGGATTCATAGCTAAAATGCCATCATTTGCAGATGGACCTCGGAAACCATTGACTGCTGAGCAAGCGAATCAATCGCGACTCATTACAAAAATCGGTTTATTGTCGAAGTAATTAATGGACGCATAAAAAGCCGTTTCAAGTATTTCGATAAAAGTATCCAAAATACTACATTGCCTACGTTATTCCACGATTTTAAAATAGCGTGTGCCATTTTAAACGCGACATTTAAACCAACGCCTACATCTGCTCTTGATCACCTAAATATAGACCGGATTTTACAATATTCAAATCAGATTAATCCTTTGGCACAACTGATACATGCAGAAAACATGAACATAAGGCGAGCACAGTTCCAACGTATAGAAGTCACGCATTTAGAGTTTTTCCCAACGTTAAGTTACGAGGATCTATGCTTATATACATGCGGAACCTATCAACTGAAACAAGCACCTGGATATTATGCAGACCACATCGACGAAAATGGAGATTTTGATTTCCAAGTTGCAACACCATCAAATACCATTGATTATAGAAAATACCAAATTAATGTGGAATCAAATAACAGCATTTTACTCAAAACGAAACTGCATTCAAGGCATTCAAACTCTTTAAAATATTTTGTATACCTATTAATAGATAAAAGTAAAGTCGGACTAGAAGCTATTCTTGCGCATACATGTGGTTGCAAAGTCGGGGAACGCGTTGTTGGCTGCTGCTCCCATGTAGCAACGCTCATATGGTATTTTGGATTTGTTCGATTCTAACCTTGCGTTCATTTACCAGCTGAATTTCTCACCAATTACTTCGAAGATGGCTCAGTATCCGAAGAAGAAGACAACGAAACGTAACGCTTGGGTGAGTTCGATCACCATCATTTTGACATATTTGGACTCATTTTTGACAACTTTCCCATCATTTTTCGGCAAAGTGATAAGGACATTATTTGTTCCTCGGAAGATACTCTTAAAGGTCCTACATGCATTTTTCATTTCCAGGCGATGCCAAAAACGGCCTTTTTTTAACACCCTCCTTTACGTTAGTTAACGATCATGAACCATTGAAATGGATAGATTCGATCAAAGATCCAGGACAACGTTTAGTGAGATGGCGATTAAAGCTGCGAGACTACGAATATGCATTTTGTAATGATTAAACTCAGGCCTCACGAAACCAGACCTACAGCACTGCCGATTGTCGTTGTAACCGTAGCAACGGTCGTTATTGTAACGGTGGCAACGATCGCGACAATTTTACGAGAGTCGTGCATCACTCGTTTCGAAATACAGACGTACATTTCCAATATAAGAGAGTACATTTATTTACAATTAGACCCCGTTAGACCCTCAGGACCAACCCGGAGTGGTTACAAATTTCAGAAGTGGGATACACTCGCGTTGATTTAAAGAAAGTATTAGAAATGTAGAGGTGTCTATTGAATTTAAGAAAAAACTATCGTTGGAAGTGACGCTTGGGATTTATGAACGCTCCTAGAACTATCGGAAGTGATTACACAAGTGATACGAGTGAATCTTTGAGCTAATTGTTAGAAGTGACCTTTAGAATTAACTTTTGCATTTAACTAAACTGACTATAAAAACTCAGTTGTGGCAGAACATTAGACATTGTGTAATGGTTTTAGTACCAGACATTAAACCTTAGATCTCTTATGCGTATCTTGTATGTGAACCGTCAGAATATCATATTGTAAGCAGATTATGTTAAAACGGAAGACAACGAAGAGTTCAAGGAAGACAGCAAACGATTTTACTGCTGCGGAACTAAAAGAGAAACTACGTACAATGCACTTGTCAATATCAGGTTCTAAAGCGGAACTGATAACAAGATTAGATTCCGCGGATCCGTCTGGCTCCTGGATGAACGAAGTGACCGACGAATCTAATATGCCACAGGATACTGAAAATGCGGTGGGAGGAATAATACCGCCACCCGCGCTACAGCTGCCGATCACGGATGCAAGCATACCGGGTGCAACGGGACAACAAGACCGCGAATTAGAATTAATGAGGAGAGAAAGAGATCTGATACGTCGGGAATTAGAACTAGTTCGACGAGAGAACGAAATCCTAAGGAATACAAGATCGCAGGAACCACCTTCGAACAGTAGACATGTGGAACACAATATTCGTGCTGTGGCCGATTTGGTGGGCGACTTTAACGGAAGCACTGACTCGTTCACTACCTGGGAAAAACAAGTACAATTAGTGAAGCGGACATACAAATTAGACGATAACTCAGTGAGAATCCTAATAGGTTCTAAGCTGAAAGGGAAAGCGTTAAGCTGGTTCCACTCCAAACCGGAACATTTGGATTGCAGTGCGGATGAATTATTGCAACAAATACAACACATGTTCGACCACCGTCAAAGCAAGATGATGTTGAGAAAACGATTTGAAGAACGCAAGCGGCGTAACATTGAAACATTTGGCGATTATTTCCACGATAAAGTTATTATGGCGAATCGCGTTCCAATATCAGAAAATGAAATCGTGGACTATGTTATTGATGGTATTACGGATCCTCACTTGCGAAATCAAGCTCGCATGCATGACTTCGTCGATAAATCATCACTTTTAGAGAGTTTCGAGAACATAACTTTACGTCCCGAACACAAGGGTCGTCAAGATGTCAACAGCAAATCGAACATCATGGAGAAGAAATTTCCTGCGAAGGAACAGTGTACCGGACAACAACCAGCTAAATGTTACAATTGCGATGAGACCGGACACTTTTCATGGAATTGTCCTCGACCGAAGAGAGAAAAGGGTACCTGCTATAAATGTGGAAAATTTGGGCACCGAAAGAAGGACTGGAAGGAAGAAATGGGCCATTTAGGGATTGAGAAAACCTGTAACAATATTCAAAGAAACTATTGGTTTCCGGATTTAAAGCAGAAGGTGTCTTCGCATATAAAGAATTGTTTAATATGCATCACTTATGCACCGATTACAGGAAAGGCCGAGGGATATTTACATAATATACCGAAAGGTAACGTGCCATTCACAACTATTCATATCGATCATTTTGGACCAGTAGATAAACGACATCCATCTAAGCTATATATATTTCTCGTAATTGATGCATTCACAAAGTTTATTAAATTGTATCCAACTAAAACAACTGTCAGCAAAGAAGCTATTAAGTGCTTATCAGAATATTTTATTAACTATAGTCGACCGATTACCAGGATTTCGGATAGAGGTAGCTGTTTTACCTCGAAAGAATTTTCGAATTTTGTAGAAGAGTTAGGAATTAGACATATTAAAATAGCCACAGGTTCACCAAAAGCAAACGGCCAAGTCGAAAGATATAACCGAACAATAGCGCCAATGTTGGCGAAAATTGTTGATAATCCAAACGGTAAATATTGGTTTAAGGTTTTGAACGATGTAGAATATGCACTGAATAACACACCAAACGCGTCAACTGGGGAGAGTCCTAGTAAACTATTATTCGGTGTAACGCAAAGTGGTAAAAATATTGACGGAATACGCAATTATCTTCATAGTACTGCTTCAGAAAAGGATAGAAACTTAGGGGAAATTAGAGCTAAGGCAGAAAGTAAAATATTCCATTCACAAGAATATAACAAAAATTATTATGATAAGAGGCATAATAAAGGTCATGATTTTGCCATTGGGGATTACGTGATGGTAAAAAATTTTGACAGTACTCCGGGAGTAGCCAGAAAACTGTTACCCCGATTTAGAGGATCCTACGAGATTACCAAGAAATTACGTCATGACAGACATGTCATCGCCGATATAGACGGATTTCAGATATCTCAAAAACCATATCAGGGAACTTGGGAAGCTGCGAATATGAGGCTCTGGCATAGTGGTGACGATAAGATATAGATATAACGGTGTTACATTCTGTTTCAGTATATTACTCATTATAGTTATACTCGTATTGTAGATTTTAAGGCATTATTACGTTACTTTAATACTATAAACTTGTAAAAACGATGTAATCTTATTTCATTAAATTACGTGTCATATTATCGATCTTAATGACCGAGGACGGTCATCGTCAGGTCTGGCCGATTGTAATGATTAAACTCAGGCCTCACAAAACCAGACCTACAGCACTGCCGATTGTCGTTGTAACCGTAGCAACGGTCGTTATTGTAACGGTGGCAACGATCGCGACAATTTTACGAGAGTCGTGCATCACTCGTTTCGAAATACAGACGTACATTTCCAATATACGAGAGTACATTTATTTACAATTAGACCCCGTTAGACCCTTAGGACCAACCCGGAGTGGGTACAATTTATTCATAAATCAGGGAAATTAAACGTAAACGCAGACGCTTTATCCAGAAACCCAGCAAACTCAGACAGTGAAACAAGTTCATTTAGTTCAACTGATACTGACTCAGAATCTGAAAATTCTAATTTGAAAATATTCCCATTACCAAAACAGTCACCAATACCGGATGAAAATCCGGAAATACAGAATAAACGCAAAGGAAGACCAGCAGGAGGTAAAAATAAACGTAAAGTACAATTTCTTGATCCAGAATCAGTAGCTAGTCGAACGAGATCCACAATTCAACCAACCATTACTCCTCACGAAATTCAAAAACAAACATCTTCAACAGAAAGCTCATCAGAAGAATCAGAAAATATTCAATCACAAATTCAAGTTTACCGAAACCGCAGAAGTGTATTACGAAGCGTTCCATTTTCTTTAAAACCATCCAAAATACCACAGAAATCAACAATAAAACGAACAGAGTTAAAATCTACAATTACAGACAAATCAACAGATAAATTGACAGACGAATTAGTAACTGAACAAGACATAATAGTAGAAGTAGAACCACCTATTAATTCTAGTGACACAGACGAACACAATTACGATACACCAGTAGTAGACGTCCAAAACTTACAAAAATCTTTTAGTAAATTCAGCAAATCATTACAAGAACACAGTCACGTTTTTCAAGACGAAGTAGAAGAAACTGCACCGGACGTAGATGAAATAGATGACATAGAACTCAATAAACGTATAGATAATTTAGTACAACAGTATAATGCAGAAGCAATAGACGAGGATTTATCTTCGAATGATCAGACATTAACAAATCCAGAATCACCTCAAACAACCTCATCAAACTCATTTACAAAAACCAGACCATTAGCTTTATCAACTCCATATTACAAAACTCCTTCAGTAACCACTGGAAGTAGAGCCAAACCGTCAATTAATCCCAAAAATCTATTTGGTAAACAAACCCAAGAAATTAATGATAAAATTAGAAACGATCAAAATTTTCCAGGAATACAAATTACAGAAAGCATACCGTTAACTTTACTTCATGGACCTAAGAAACCATTAAAAATTATACACGAAAGTTTAGCAGCAAATTTAGGCAATTATATACACTTTATCTCTTCTGATTGCGAAATAGTAACACGAATTGGCAGATTACTTGTAGATTTAGGCACAATTAGTATTGAAAATTTAAAACAATCAAAGCCAAAAGAAGGACAAGTATGGGTTACTCAACACGGAAAATTCAAAATTTTTAGTATAGTTGTCAAGAAATTTCATTTTGAAGAATTATCAATAACCAATTTACGAATAGGATTACAAAATTTGAGAAAAATTCTTTTTAAATCGGACATCAAATCTTTTAGAATTGCAAACTCAAGCGATTTTACCGATTCACTTCCCCATGGTACGTTAGCACAAATGTTAACGCATACTTTTGGAGATAGTTCCATCGAGATCACATAGTGCAGCGGAAATATTGAAATACCACCTGAAGAACTTCGGCTGAAAATAATTTCAGAATTACACGGAAGTTTAATAAGCGGACACAAAGGAGTAACTAAAACTTATCATAGAATCAGAGAAACATTTTATTGGCCAGGAATGCGTAATGACATCCAAAATTTTATTCGTACATGCCATAGTTGTCAAGAGAAAAAGTTAGTTCGTTCAAAAACCCGCGACCAATGGTAATTACTGACACACCCATAGAAGCTTTTACAAAAGTATCATTAGACACTGTAGGACCTTTACCTATTACACCTGATGGAAATATATTAACAATGCAGGATAACTTAACAAAATACTGTATCGCCGTACCACTTCCAGATATCAAAGCAGAAACAGTAGCACACACAATAGCAACAAATTTAATTTTACAATTTGGTTCACCTCGCGTAATTTTAACTGATAGAGGCACTAGTTTCATAAATAATATAATCCGAAATTTAGCGAAAATATTCAAAATTGATCACCTTACAACATCTGGTTATAGACCTCAAACTAAGGGATCTTTAGAAAGAAGTCACATAGTTCTAGTAGAATACATCAAACATTATTTAGATGATTATGATGACTGGGATAAACTAGTTCCATTTGCTATGTTTTCTTACAATACATCTGTTCATGAAGCAACAGATTTCACACCATATGAATTAGTATTTGGTAGAATAACAAGATGCCCTAGTTCATTTCCAACCGATGAAAAATTAGCAACATACAACTCTTATCTTCAAGAATTAATTACACGTCTTAATGAGTTACAAACGAAAGCAGGACAAAATTTAATCACCGCAAAACACCGATCCAAACCGTATTATGATGAAAAAGCACGACCTTTTCCAGGTAAAATTTGGGACATGGTACGCGTTTTAGTTGAACCCAAAATAGGAAAATTCAGTAACCGTTATCATGGTCCGTATAAAATAGTAGGCATTTTGGAACGAAATAATTTTGTATTAGAAAAAGAAAATGGTGATAGATTTTTAAAACATGCGGACAAGTTACAATTGACTCACAGAGATAATACCTAAGTTCACAGACATTTTTCTATTTTCAAGTTTGTTTTACAATAGTTTGTTTCAGAACGGAGAGATAATATTTAAAATAGAAAATAATAGAAAATACAAAAAAAATATATAAAAAGAAAATGAATCTTATATATCCATGTATTTTCAGGATAAGAATAATTGCAATAGTTTTGTTTAGGTAATACTAAATTTAAAAGATCAGGATGAGTTACATCGAATCACTAAAATCGATACTTGCTCGGAAATTTACTTTAAGGAATCACAAACGACTCAAAACAGTAAGCCAGCACATAAATTCGGTTTAATATGTAAGATATAGTTTTTAGCGGCTATTATTAGACATATTTGGAGACTAGACATGAATATACATCTACCTTCCAGACACAGAACAACCAAATTATAAGACAGTGGCTTAACAAAAACTATATAACCGATGCCACTTACAAAGGTATTTGTACTAACAATGCTGTGACACCCAGAGCATCTGGCTTACCCAAAGTTCATAAAGAGGGCATCCCATGGAGGATAATCGTATCATCCATAGGAGGTCCTTGTTACAAACTCTCCAAGTATCTCTCAAATATCTTAAGTAAAAACATAGGTGACAATCCTTACTATATCAAGGACAGTTGGTGTTTTGTCGACAAAATTAATGGTGTGACCATCCCGGATGATTACTCGTTGGTATCTCTGGATGTCACAGCATTATTCAATAACATTCCTATCGATGTGGTCTCTCAAGTGCTGAGTGAGGGATGGACAAATATATCGTCTCATACAAAAATAGACAAAACTAGTTTCATAAAAGCTGTAGAATTCTGTTTAACTTCTAATGTGTTCAAATTTAATAACAAATCTTACAAACAGATTTTCGGTGCAGCCATGGGCTCACCCCTCTCACCAATAGCTGCAGAAATAGTCATGCAAAAATTGCAACGTGTTAGTATTAATCAATTAACTTTCCATATTCCTTTCTTCTATAGGTACGTAGATGATATAAGTACATGCCTTCCCTCACACAGCATAGATCACACTATTGAAATTTTCGAGACATTTCACAACCGTATAAAGTTCACGTTTGAACTGGAACAAGACAATAAGATCAGTTTCCTAGATACGGAGGTCGTTAGAGACGAGGGTCGAATTATCACTAATTGGTATCGAAAAAAGACGTGGTCTGGAAGATATATAAATTACATATCTGCACATCCTTTCAAGCAAAAAATCAGCTTGATCGTAGGACTAATTGATCGCGGTATTAAGCTTGCACACCCTAGGTTCAGGAGAGATAATATTCGTATCATTATTGACATATTAAGAAAGAATGGTTACCCGCTAGACCTTATAAAACACCTAATCAAAAAACGAGTGGATGAGCTATATCACCCAATTAGGGTATATAATGAAAAACTCCAGCGTGCGGGCGATCCGTCTTCTAACAGCTTTGTGTTGCTCCCACATATCCCCGGAATTAACCTCAGCCACATTCTGCGAACATTTAACATTCGTTGCATACATACCAACAAATGCAATGCCCTTTCCTTTTTTAACAAAGGGAAAGACAAAATTAATGTTAAAAAATTGACAGATGTGGTATATAAAATACCGTGTGGTGATTGCTCGGAGAGTTACGTGGGCCAAACGCATAATTTGTTGTCGACTAGGATATACCAACACAAGTATAGCCTTGTACACAATATGCAAAAGACCGCCTTGACGGAACACGTGCTCGAGTTCGGTCACACTTTCAATTTCGAGGATACGGAGGTGTTGCACAGGGACACGAACAACTGGCGTCGTACGATAGCCGAGTCCCTATACATCATGAAAGAAAACAGTGTCAATAAGAAATTCGAATCTATTAACATCTCGTCGTACTACACTGACCTAGTTTCGATTCTTACTTAATTACGCAGAGGGTGCCCACGCCAAGTCTTTAGTGCAGTTATTTTGTATCTGGTATTACTTTGTATGTCTTTCGATCCACCATGTGTCTTCCACTACTACCTTCTATTCAATGAGCGCACGTTGTGAATGGAATCACCATCCACTCCTTCACTCAACGTTGTGCGACGCGCTTCCGGTTCCGGATCGACTTAAATTATCGACTTCAGATCTCTCACAGGTGGTAGTGGCAGAGACACCTACATTTATCAATGCCAACTAGTGCACAATACATAACAATCGACACCGCAATGTTTTTAAAATAAAGATCAGAACAATGACCTAACGTCCATCTCCCCCACTTGCTTGACTCACCCCAGATTTAAATTGTTTAACGCTATTCAGTCTCAACCAACACCGGAGACGATAGCACCTAGGACTAATTACTGTAAAATCCACATCCTAGGACTTCTTGGTGTGAGTCAAAAAACGTTTTTCCTATCGATGTAATGACTTTATTCACATACTTATTTATCTGTATACATTTAACTTATTTATTTCAATATTTTATATTTACACTTAATTCTTAATTTATATTTATATGTTATATTTTTTTTTTTTATATTCTGTATATGTTATAATTCTTTATATTCTGTATACTTATTTCATCCATCCGTTCAACAGACAATTTATACGACTGAAGAGGATAAGAACTACCTTATCGAAACGTTTCGTCGAAAATTGAAATAAAGAAGTATTAATCTAAACCTTTGGCCTTATTAATAGCCGCTAAAAACTATATCTTACATATTAATAATATTACGGCCAACTTCAAAACTCAAGAACATTAAGAAATTCGGTTTTTATTAATCACAAATCATATATCAAAAGGAAATCCAAATAATTTGGGAGACACATTAATAGTATCTCCACCGAATTCGATCCACTGTATGAATACAATTGCAAAATTGGACCAATTGGCAAAACAATCATCACAACGGAGAAGTTACATCACAACCATTTTCTTTAACTGGAGCAATACTACTTTGCAACCGAAGTATCATCATTCACATAATATTTTGGCCACTAACTAAGAAGAAGAGGAACAAGGAAGACAACCATCCAAACAACAGCACTAGAAGAAGACTCGGAATCAACAACATCAAGAAATCGGGATTGTCGATTACCAAACTCAGAATGTTACACTTAATTATTTTATGTAAATTTTCTTTTATTGTTTTGGTTGAAAACTTGTTGCATGCATTTATTTATTGTTTATTATCTTTTATTATTTTACTTTTGTTTGATTAAATTTACATGACCGAGAAAATGGACTCTGTCGAAAATACTCTGAATAGATCCAGGCGGAGCGGAAGGAACGTGGCGTATGTTACCTTCAGCACCACCGAGGAGGCCGGAGCACTATCATTCTGTGCGTTGTCATTCGTATGCAAAAAGCGAAAGACAAAGGAGACACTGAGCAAGTGAGCAGAGCTTGGCGTTCCCGGAGTGTCAACAACCTTCTCCAGGGAAACTCAACTGACATTCTCGGTTAACCAATAGCCTTATGGAAGTACAACATCCAACCTTTACTACGCAGTAGTTCGATTTGGACCTACTCTACGGAAAATGGTCCTAGACCATCATTATAACTTGTCATCATCAACATAAATCACGGAACAACTATCAGAACCGAAGTTCTTCGTGGACTCGGAAATCTTTCGACTCGGCGGCACCCTTCGACAAGAAGATGTTAAGAAGCCAGGATGACGAGCTAGAGAGACATCCACTACATGACGTACGTGTCTCTGCCTTGCTGAAGCCTCTGTTATTACAATAACGGTCATCCTCGGAGGGATGCTGAATGGTTAGCGTATTCTCACGATTCTTTCATTTAAACGCGATAAATTAAATATTTTATACTAAATCATCTGTACATGTTTCTAATGGTACTTTGCGAAATCCATATTTTTCTCATAATTTAGTTAAGCGAATCATGCACGAGCAATCACTCATAAGCAATAATTTATATTTCATATAAGTTCAACCATTTTATGTAGAACCACCTGTTCAATAATTGGGAAAAATTGTATATATACGAACATCTCTCGAACTTAACCTACGGTTAAACATCATCGAGGACGATGATGATTCTAAGGAGGGAGGGATGTTACGTGCCAAATATTTAAACTCATTTTTGTCACTCCACAATTTTCTTTTTAACCACTTATCGTTCATTAGTTACTAACCGGTATAAGATTCTCGATAATGCTATGCATTGTGGGAAAGCCCTGGTCGAGAACCTTCCAAACCAAAATCAGTCATGTAGCACCAGGAGGGAAGTATGACATTCCTTCTTGGAATTATCGCCGTCAGCGTATGCCTTGGACCACCCGAATTGTAGCGATAGCGACAACGGACACCAGAACTCAATTATACGCGTGAGAAAAGGAATGGAATTCTTTTTCTTTTTCTATAGGTTAAACCGTATACAATAGCTCTTGTCTATATTTTTCCACTAGATTTACCATAATTAAACATTGTTTCTTTTCTTTTCTAAATTATAGCAACTTTGACTAATGCTACGCATTATGGAATATTCCTGAGTCAAAGTGGCATATTAAATTAATCTTTCTTTAGTTAGTTGATCTATACACTATTCCTCCTGTCACACATATAGGATTGCCACCGCCAAAACAATATCATGCTTCCGAGTATGACGCTGTAAAAGTAGTCTTATTGAGTTGTGGGAATTAGCATTATTCGCAATTCAAAACCTATCAAAATTAGAGTAGTATCAGTAGAGTCAAATCATTCTTCAAGTTCAATTAAATTATATATTTTTCAGAGTAAACATAATGTTCAGTTTAGTAATTCATTAAAACCTTTTTAGTATCATTTTATTAAAATTTAGATTATAGATAATTGCAGACAGTATTATTATTAATTATTAGAATTAATAATTTCTACAACTCTGTAAGATTACCGAAGAGCATACTACGGACCTCTGTTCCGTCGGGCGAGATTATCGCGCCACGTCAAGCTAGGAGCATGAGGTATGATCTCAGACTTTGGAACCTCCCTCTTCAAGGGGCCCATAGATTATAAATTGACCTCCCAAACCTGGTTGCATCACATTTGGCAAGCAAGTCGCATGGAGCGCAGTCAGTGTGCCCTTGGGTGATTGTTGAGCATAGTTTCGACGATTTGTTCGCGAAAAGACTCTTCCCCTCGTACAACATTAACCCTCGTATATATAATTAAATTCAGTGAACACCTTTCAATCCTTTCTTTATGATCGGCATTTTTCGTAAAGTCGCATAGTGTGCGAACCTTACCCTTGTGACGGTTGAGCATAGTTTCGTTGATCTGTTCGCGTAATTAAGTAAGTGTAGTGTCTATTATAAACCATCCAATCGCCTCCTGAATCTGTGAAACAGACAGATTAACAACCAACATACTTGCTACGAGAGCAATTGGTGAGTCAGAAATATCTATCAGCATTTTTATACCGACAGACTTAATGGAAGTAAAACCTAATTAACCGAATGCTAAGCATTGTGGGCCTTTCCCTGCGGTTAACGGTAACCGATTGTTGAAATTGTAACAGGCGTGTAAAACGACAGATATTATAACCGTAATGTTCATAGCGAATTGCTACCGAATAATTCCATGTACTTTTCAACATCTATGTAACACCTCAGGATCTCCTAATTAGTTATTTTGTTCATTACACCTTCCATAGCCACATTCGTTATCCACATCATTACAATCATAGTCAATGAATGAGAACCTGTATAGGTTTAGCCACTTGGGACTCCCGTACAATCCTGTCTATATCTATTCCATAGATATATTTTGTTTTTCTAAGTTAATTTTATTCTTTTATTCATCCACCGCCCTAGCGCGTTACCTTAGTCGAGAGATCGCCACCACCGCTTGGCCCCCGAAAGCTCTCGACACACACACTCGCACTCGCGAGAGTGCCCCGGTAAACGCGCTACGTGGCAAAGAAAAAAGAAGTTTCTGCGAAAATATGGCGCTGGGGAAAGTATATGGAAAACTTTGATTACGTATTGGAGCATCGGCCAGGGACTCGTATGAGACGTGTGGATACCATGAGTCGAAATGCAATAGTGATAATCACGGAAAGTGACATTCCCTAAAGAATCAAGACAGCACAGGAGCATGACCCAGATCTAAGGACGCTGATGGAAAGTTTAAGGGACGCACCGCAAGAAAATTTTACCTCACGTAGAGGAGTATTGTACCGATTTGTAAATGGAGCTGATGTATTAGTAATTCCCGAGCAAATGGAGAATGAGGTTATACAGACTGTCCACTAACGAGGTCACGTAAGTGCGAAAAGAACAATAGATAATATTTCGAAAAGGATATTATATACCCGAGTTAAGGGAAAAAAGTGGAAAGATTTATTAGAAATTGTATTCCATGTATTTTGGTAAATCGAAAAGAAGGAAAACACGAAGGTTATCTTCATCCATTATCAAAAGTTGATATACGTATACCATTACATACATACCGCGTTAACCATTTAGGACCATTAGAATCTACGACTAAAAACTATAATCACATTCTCGCATTAATAGACAGTTTCACAAAATTTGTCTGGTTATATCCGGTAAAATCTATGTCACGGGAAGTGCTCAGTAAATTGAATCTTCAAAAACAGACTTTTGCAAATCCTGTACACGTTATCTCTGATCGAGGAACCGCTTTTTCCTTGCAGGAATTTGCAGAATATTGTAAAGAAGAGGGCATTAAGCATACCATGATTACGACGGGCCTACCACGGGCAAATGGGCAAGTCGAGAGACTTAATCGCACGATCATACCCAACTAACAAAGCTGCCTATGGCTTCATCCTTAATACTTCTTCTGAGTTAAGATGCGTTCCAAGGAAGACCTTAAATTGAAGGAGGAGTTTGAACAAGCATTTCGTGAATAATTTGACGAAGGCCATGCTACTCTCAGAGAACAGGCGAAGATACAAATCCTCAAAAGTCAAGAGGAAAATCGTAAAACGTATAATTCAAGACGCACGGAAGCTCATAAATATAAAGTAGGGGATTTAGTCGGAATTAGACGTACTCAAATGTGTTCTGGCAGAAAATTGAGAGCTATTTATTTGGAGAGGTATTTTGGTCCTTACCGCGTAGAGACTGTTAAATACAACGACACGTATGATATAAAGCGCGTAATGTATGGCGAAGGGCCAAACGAAACCAGTACTTGTGCCGAGTACATGAAGCCGTGGCCAGCTTTTGCTACAAGTTTGTAGTGGATGGTACACATCCTCCGCCGAGAAACAAGTGCCTGCGGACGCGTAGCGTGAGGTGAGACCTCGTGTGCAACGGTCACTTCTTGTACAGCGTTTAACGTGTACGGACGTATTATTTCTTAAATATATTATCCCCCACTTTTATTCTATTTTGCGGTATCGGATATATAAATCCTACAATATTGTAAGTCAAAACCAAATTTAAATCTTTAATAACCAAAATCTTGTAAAGTCAAGATTTGAAGATCAATATACACGAAACAATAAGACTTGCATATATTAAAAGTTTTATGTTTTATTATAATACGTATATATTTGGGTTAACCTTTACCTAGATTTCAGATTAAATATCCTTTCATTCAAACTGCTACGAGAACGTAGCTACGAATTCCAACCATGTTCCTCAGCCGCTCGGAGAATATTAAATTAAATATTAAGTCACAGGGAGCCTAAACCCATCTAAAACCTAGTGTTCGCCTCTATAGCACATACAGACAGTTCCACTATCCTTAGTAATAATACCGTATCGACACAGCTCACACGGGATTGTTTACGCTAGCCCAATTGAACTTCCATTAGTGAGTGTACCACGTTCAGAATCTTTCACTGCCAGTCAACTCTCCTTTCAATGACATCCTGTTCAGCACAGCCTCTTCAGGTTCGTTCATTGAACCATTTACTCTCCTGTGACACCTCGTACGCACACTGCGGCTAGCTCACGAAAAATCGCCAACGAAACCAAAATTATCCAAGAGAACCGAGACAATTATAAGCATAACCTCAACCACGCACATATACGCCCATTTAGAGTCGTCCGTGGCGCACGTTCCTTCCTTCGACTCTGGGATAACCCCGTACCGACGAGATCGAGCGGCGCCACCGTAAAAAACTGGTGGCAGCGGTGGAATACTGACAATTTTAATACTTTTTAATATTCTCAATAATTTTCGTAGCAGTTTACTTTGAATTACACAAAAATACACCTAACCAGTTCAAGAACATTAGAAACTAAAACGTGACACAAACTAATTCAACATTTTCTTAATCACGTTCGATGGACGTAAGCGATCTGTCGTTATATTTAGCTTTATTAACCAGACAAAACTGCGTTCAGAATGCAGCCGCTCGTATTCACATATTTTACGGGGAATATCTTTCAGTCTCAGTGTTCGCACAAGTCGTACAGAATGGTTTAGCGATAATCCCTAAAGAAAAAGAATCTTTATAGCTTTCCATAGTTATTCTGTAACATCACGTGACAGTGTCGTTGTGGGATGGTGAGATCGTAGGGCTCTCGATCTCTCGCTACTCTCGATCTTCACTACTCTTGATCGTACCGTATACCAGAATCTGCTTCTACTCGTGATCGTACCGTAGAACAGACCGGATCTGGTAATCTTGCTTTCGTATCATATACCAGAATCTGCTTCTTTCTGTATTGTACCATACTTTGTAATTTATATTCATTGGAGTGTTTGTGAATCAATCTGAATTATTACTATTTGAGCGAGGATCTGGCCGGAGAAGGATAGAGGTTGAATAGTTACCTCAAATGGATCACTTCTATATTGTATGTACGTATGTGTGACGAGAGAGTTTTGTTTGTTGAGCACGATAACTGAGACAGGTATCACTTCTAGACTATTTATATTAATAAGCTTATGTATTTCACTGCCAATACTACTGGACCTGACTCAATTTAGTCGAGTAACTCCAAATCCACACATGATTATCCTATATAGTTTGAAAACTGTTGAAGATACGATCCGTCGGTGATTGTAGCGGTGCATCGTTACCGACCGCAGCACGACGGTCTTTTGTCATTTGCCTTTTGTTTTATATTAGTCTTCTCTTCCGATCGTTCGACACGTGTGTTACCTCGTATTCCTTAAACAGCTATTTCTATCACAACCACTAATCTCTAATAAAAACCTCAAACTAAAATTCACTTTTTCTCTTTTCTTTCATTATTTTTTTTATTGCATCTATTTTCTTTCTTTATTGTGATATTTCGGTGCACGCCAAAACAATAGTTCTTATCCAACTCACTGGTCCCGCAAGGTCGAGCATCTTAGAATTACATTTCGAAACAATAAACTCACTATTAAAACTTTTGAAGAAACGTTACGCACCCGGGAGATATATGGCCTATTTCTAAACTGATATCGCGAGATTAAAAATCAGGGATGGAGGGAGTTAGTTTATTAAAATATTCGGACCAAGCAACTAAAATGTTGCATTCAGCTCGATCAGCAGCAAGAGGTCGTTATCCACACAATACCACGAAAATAATTAAATAAATGTCAAATCCTTGGAAGAAGCAGTAGACGCTGTAATTGAAAGAAACAGAAGATTCCGAAATAGAAAATGGGCATATAAAGACCATTCATCCGAACGATACTCAAGATATCACAGCCGAGATAACCCTAGGACCGAGCGACCAAGCAGAGACAGAGATGTCTCATACCCTACTTCACCAATTCGCCCTGTAAATTATCATAGATATCGCGACGAAAGACAATCGGATTCCAAATACAAATCGCGTCAAAGCAGATCACATGCAATGGCGATGACCCTCCACCGAACACCTTCACCGCACTCCGATGCATCTGACCAGGAAGATTACAGACGCTGAAGAACCTCCAAAAATTCGGAGCCCTAACAGATTGTTCTGTTGGAATTGTGGAGCGAATGGACATGACGGAAAATTCTGTAGGAAAAGATCTCAGTCGCCCCGATCAAGTTTCAACAAACCATAGAAGTCTTTAAACTACGATCGCGCTCACCGTGAGAATCGCGAAGGAGGAAGAATGCTCATCAAGGAAGCACCAAGCCCGAGGATCCAAGCTAAAGTCCCTTAATTGGAAACCGGAATAGGCGAATTCATTACAGATAGAGGAGCCTTAACTAATTTAATCGCACGCAGCAAATTAATCGAAGAGAATCACCAAGATGCAAAACCTCATTGACACCAAACATTGAAAACAAGAAGAGCAACAGCACCTATTCGCGATCATAGAAGAATTCCGGGAAATATTTTGTCTACTAGGAAATAAACTAGGAAAGGCCTCCGAGTTCAACCATACTATTCAGACGAGCGATGATATTCCCATCAACACACGACAGTACAGATACCCGATTGTTCATCAGAAGGAAATCCAACGACGAATTAATGCCATGCTCTCTCAAGTAACTGTTGTGTATGGAGCGTCTGCCTCCGATTGTAAGTCGAAGTACAGGGTGCGCCGTCTCAATCGGGTCAATGGAACTATTGAATAACTTTGACAATTGACAACCGATCGGCGTCACCAAAAACGTTTTGGAAACATCAGTTCAGTACAATTTCAGTCATGTATCATTATACACCGAACGAGCGCGCCGAAACAGTGGCGCTTTACATTGAAAATAATCGCTCCGTGGTGTTAACTCAGCGTGCATATCGTCGAAAATATCGTGACCGTCAATATCGCGATATTGACTGGCCACCAAGATCTCCGAATTTGACTCCACCGGACTTTTTTTGTGGGGATTTTTGAAGAGTAAAGTTTATGTCAACAAGCCAAAGACTATCGAAGAGCTCAAAGTCAACCTTCGAGCCGAAATGGCAGCGATATCGCCCGAGACGCTGGCCAATGTGATGGAAAATGCCAGAAAAAGAGCTCACTTATATCTCACCAATAAGGGCGGCCACTTAATTGATATTGTTTTCGGAAACTAGTTGAGATAAATTGTAAAAGAGCAAGCTTAATAAAACAACAGAACTTTTTGAAATCTATTGAGAATTGTCAAAGTTATTCAATAGTTCCATTGACCAGATTGAGACGGCGCACCCTGTACATATATCGTTGGGCGATACACTCTTGGTCAAAGAAGTTACTGCCCCTCCCTTTCCGAATATCGTCTTGAATAGGCCAGGGTCCTGCGAGTGTTCAGGATACTCCTCGCGATCCGCCAAAAGATTCATTTTGCTGACTGATTAACTGTGAGGTTTTTTCGCAGGTGTTGTTTTTTGAACACGTCGTCGCTCGGTCGAAGCATTCGTCGGAATGTTTGCGAATCGATATCTTCGGTGGCTTCAGGCGGCGCTCTCCTAAGAGGCGTGGACCGTGTCGGGCAGAGTTACGGACTAAGGTGGCGATCGGTTACATACTGGACTGAACTGGTGAATGGGAAAATGGGTGCCTTTATATATGGTTTGGAATTGGATGGAACAATGGAAAATTCGGGGTGTAGGTGAGAAAAATACTCAAGACCTATGACCGCTTTTCTGGTCGCGAGGCAGTGAGGCATGCGTAACAGTGTATATAGACGACACAGTAGTCTACCCCTCTTCACTTCAAAAACATGAAATCCAAGTTCGAAAATTGTTTAACAGGCTTAAAGAAAACGGACTCACCTTACAACCAAACAAATGCCAAGTATTAAGGAAAGGGGTCAACTAGCTTGGACACATTATTGGATCTGAAGGAGTTATACCAGCTCCCGCAAGACTCTCTGCAATACAAAATTTCGCAATTCCCAAATCGCAAAAAGGCATACAACAATTTCTTGGACTAGCAGGATACGACAGAAGTTTCATCAAGGACTTTTCAAAAAAGTCAAAACCACTAGCAAATCTGTGAGGAAAGGAGATTCGCTTTAACTAGACAGAAGATCAACAAAGAAGCTTTGAACGATTAAGAGAAGAATTATGTCAACAACCCATACTACAGTACTCAGATTTTAATCAATCATTCATAGTTAAAACCCACGCAGTAGAATACGCAATTGAAGCCCTCTTGAGCCAAGGCACTATACAGGGTGAGTCAATAACTTTGATCACCTCAAATAACTGGTTTTCTATTGATCGTATCAAAAGTGTTTATAACGCATTTTATTGTATTTCGAGCGCCCCATCAGATGAACGCAACTTCATTTTTCAAAATTTTATATTTTCCGAAATCCCAAGGTCACCTTGAGTTTTTTTTATAGGTCAGTGTGCTTTTTTTACTGGTATCATGTAGCCGATGAAGAGCTGAATCGAACGACCTATAATAAGATGACCTTGATTTGACCTTGAACCTCAAAATTAGGCTCTATGGTTTGTCCATTTTTTATCGAAAGGACATTAAATGTTCAAAAATACGTAGTATTTCTAAAGGAAACCTTACATCCATTGTTGGATGAAGTTTCATTGAATGTTCGCCGAAGAGTGTGGTACCAACAGGACGGCTATCCCTCTCAGTATGCGTTAATTTCGAGGCCGGCTGTTCAAAAATTGTTTCCCAATCGATGGATTGGTCGAAATCAAGGTCATCTTATTATAGGTCGTTGGATTGAGCTCTTCATCGGCTACATGATACTAGTAAAAAAAAGGAGCATTGACCTATAAAGAACTCATGGTGACCTTGAGATTTCGGGAAATATAAAATTTTCAAAAATTAAATTTAGTCCATCTGATGGGGCGCTCGAAATACAACAAAATGCGTTATAAACATTTTTGATACGATCAATAGAAAACAAGTTATTTGAGGTGATCGTAGTTATTGACTCTTTCATGTTGAACATTTTTTACTTTTACATACATTGATGCCGACATGGAAACGAGTGTGGAGGTGAAGGAAAAAAGTGACGATCGGGACACGGAAGAGGCAAGCGAAAAGAGAAGTTAGGCAGTTAGCGCCTGGCAGTCGGAGAGTGCGGCACGAGAATAATTGTTCCTAATAAATAGCCATAATACGCTTGATCTTCCCTCTCTTACAATTCCACCATTGAATTATAGCGAAGTCTGTCAAGTGTCAATCAATTCCTAATTCTAGTGGTTAATAAAATTGGTAATTTACAATCATGTAAATCAAAGATGCATGGAAGAAGTAACATTACATATAATAGTTTCGGAAGACACTCAAAGTATGATCACTTTCCCACTCCTATTCCAAAAAGGAACCGGGGAATAAATGCCCTAGGACTGTATATGCGTGGGATTGATGAAGAATGCATGAGTGGACTGTAGGAATTGTGAAAATAATAAGAACGCATGAGCGGAGTGTACAATGGTCGACGCGTCCATCTTTTGTTTAGCGTCGGTTTGGCGCGTGTGTGTGTGAGAGAGAGACAAACGAAGAAGGCGTCTTCAAGGTAAAGATCAGTGGAAAAGCAGCAGTCAAAAAGTTTGCAGCATTTATATTACGTTCTGCATCTGTACATTTAATTATTCTCAGTGAAATTGATTTACGCCGGTCATTTATTTGGGGATATTAAGTGCATTGCAAGGAGTGGTAAAATGTTTGACAAGCAAGTACGAAAGTGTCGTCGCAGAGGTCCCTGAAGGAAAAGACGTCCGAAGGATGAAACTCGTCGAGTTGATGACGGAGCTCAAAATACGGAAATCAAAGGCATCTGGTAATAAAGAAGAATTACGGCGTCGTCTGAAAGCGGCTCGAAAACTAGTAAAAGAAAAGGCCCAAGAAGACGATGAAGAACTCGAAAAAAATAATGGCGAAGTAAACGCTGAAGAAGAACACGACGTAGACATTAGCGACGTCTCGCAAGATGGTGCCGAAGATGACCACGCAGTTCGCGATACGCAGATTAGACGGTTGAGACGCAAATGTCAGACATATTATATTTGGCCACATTTAAGGACGTCGAGGAGTCGATGATGTTATTTAGCAGCGATGATAATTTGAACATTCGACGATGGGTCAGTGAGTTCAAAGGGGCGGCAGATCTTTGCAAATGGACACATGCACAGCAAATTATGTACTGTAAGAGGGTTTTGCGGGGTACGGCGCAGTTGTTCGTTAATTTCGAAAAATGCGGTAAGACTTGGCGAAAACTTAACAAGGCGCTGAACGAGGAATTCTCGCAAAAAGTCAGTAGTCACAGGGTACATAAAGCGCTTTCGCAAAAGAAGAAGCAAGACACCGAATCATACCAAAAATACATCTATAAAATGCTCGAAATCGCTGCACAGGCAAATGTGGAAACGTACTCCATTATAATATATATAATCCAAGGAATACAAGACGAGGAAGCAAATAAAGCGATCTTATATGGCGTAAAGAGTATAAGAGAGCTGAAACAAAGATGCGTCTATTACGAAGAGATGAGGATAGCTGCCGAGTGAGCACAGTTATAGAGTATAAAGGAATAAAACAAAATACATAGATTAATCCAAAGGAATAAACTGGAATCGATCTGACCTCGCCTCCAATATACCATAGATTCAAGAGGCTATGAGCCCAGGATCGCAAAGTAACTGGTAATAGTCAATTTATGACTCCGTGTGAAAAAGAGGTTACTAAAGCACGTGTTGGAACTTTTAGTTCACTCTATAAAGTATAAATTATAAAGCCACGTGTACCGAAGGATCAGCCATGGATCAAGAATTGTACCGAATTAATAAGTTGAAAGGGCAACAAATTTCAGATTCAATGGTGATAACGAAAATATTAATGACCTTGCCCACACAGTACACACACTTCGCCACTGCCTGGGAATCAACTGATGAGCAGTTACGTACGCTAGCCAATTTGACGGCCAGACTAATCATGGAAGAAAAGCGCACAATGGCAAAAGAGGATGAGACTCAGGGTGCGTTGGCCGCACAAAAACAACTACGAACAACAAGCATATACATAAAAGGGAAGGTCAACAAGACAGGAAGAGAGTTGGAACGTGCAACTATTGTAAAAAGCCGGGACATAGGATAAAGAATTGTTGGAACTTAAACAAAACAAAACCGGAGAAAAGAAGCGTGTCCCACAGAACCAAAACCAGAGGTGATGCACTGATTAGACAGCAGCTAGCATCAAAGAACAACGAGTCATTGGCTAATAAACTATGAGCAATTTAAAGAACTAAAATGGATTAAAGTAGGGAACGGTTACTTGATACCTGCCCTGGGAAAGGGTGGCATAAATATAAAGACCTGGGTAGAAAAGCACTGGACGGAGGAGGCATTTAGCAAACGTGTTATATATACCTGGCATACAATTAAATCTATTTCCAGCTGCTGCAGCAATCGAAAGTGGATGGAAGCTCACGTTTGAAGGGAACTACTGTCACATAATCAACGGTCAAGGAATTATTGTTGCAGTTGGAACAAAACAAAATGGCTCTGCGGAGCGGGAAAACAGAACAATCATGGAAGCTGCTCGCACTATGCTACATGCAAAGGACATGGACAAATATTTCTGGGCTGAGGCAGTAAACATGGCTGTATATGTACTAAATAGCACCTGCGGGTACCAGCAGCATAAAGAACAAAACGCCATGGGAATTATGGCATAAGAAGGAACCCAGGATAGAACACTGACGAGTGTTTGGGACGAACGTGATGATTCATATTTCAAAAGGGAAAAGGCAAAAATTAGACAGAAAAGCAAAAGAAGGGATCTTTATTCGATATAGTGAAGAAATAAAAGGATACAAGATCTGGGTAAAAAGTGAGCAAAGAACTGAATATTCAAGAAATGTGATATTTGAAAATGAATTAGAGGAAACAAAAAACCAAACGTCAAATGAAACAAAAAAGGAATACGCAATAATAAAACAAGAAAAGGAGACATATCACCAAAGTGAACAAAGAGAAGATTGTAGTAGACGGACAAGAAGATAAAAGGGTCTAGCCGGTTAAGGGGGTCAAAAGTGCCCCTAAACCAAATTGGACTTGCGATGGGTCATTCGATAGCTTATGAAAAAAAACAATGTGTGCCAAGTTTCAACTTTCTATCTCAACTGGGAGGGTAGTAAAGGGCAAAAAACAAAAAATCACATTTTGGGTCAATTCCCTCCAACTGAGTGCATGCAAAATTTTGAAAAAAAATCAGTTACACGTCAGTTAGCGATATACATATTATGGAATTTTTTCAGATTTTTATGTTGCAAATCCAAGCTGTGAAATATAAACAACGTAAAAAAATGCCGATTTTGTATTGAAGGAGTTGCAGAACTATAATTATATTATTTGAGTAAGTAGGTATTAGTGATATGTGCTATTAGAGCCTAGAGCGTAAAAATATTTTCAAGTGGTGCGGTGGTCCCGTGGCAAAGTGTCAAGCTGTTGAAACGCTGCGGACTTTTTTTGTAGGTCCGCATCCCACTTAGGTTAATTTGTTTTGCATTACATTTTCTTAACTTCTAACTACATAACAACCGAACTATATCAATATCTGTACAGGAAAGAAACAGAGACTATCCTGAACTACCTGGAATCTCTCCCTGAAGCTCAAAGCAACCTGAGATAACCACTGATGACGACCTGGAGCACACGCGAGATCGGCCCTTGAACTTGAACACCGATGGTTGACACAAGGCCCTGGCCACCCCCTCCCCATTACGGGACCTGATTCCCATCACGACTATAACTAGTCCAACACCATGGACAGCAGCCCCAAAACCATAAGCAGCCTCTTTTTCCACAAATCCAATAACTTTTGAAAGTACATTTTCTGCAATAGCACATCATTTGAGCTTCAGTATTCTTTTATCTCAATTTTGTTTTCTAAAACATTTCCGATTGTTTGTATTTTGTAGCATTTTTTGACCCCTTTTCTTTTGTTATGCATACCATTTAGCTATAAATTAGTTTAGTTCACGCTAGCTTAAGTACACTCACTTCACACAAGACACGCACACTTTCGCCCGTATATGCATTCTTGACCTCAACGTGTATCGAAGCATTATGATTTCATGATGTTCCATCTAAAGGGGGTAGATGTTACGGATGCCGACATCCAGAATTTTAAACGTTACGTCAACGGAGTCAGGAATAAATACACCCATTATATCTAGCTCTGCTACGATTAGGAAGCCACGCGCGCGTTCACCGGAATTCGGAGAATCCTGAATTTTCTTCGTACTGATGTCCATGAGCCACGATTTTGTCACGTACATTCCGTGATCTGGTTGATATAAAAACGCCGTGCGGCGTGAAAACTTCAGGACTAGATATTAACCATCACGCGGAACGTACGCACGTAGATAGAAGAGGTTTCATTAGTGACAAAATACTTAGGTATTCTTCAATCAATTTCATAACCATACAGGGATCATTTTCGAAATTACGAGTCTCGACCCTGTTAGGCGTTTATCCAACTCGAGATCCAGCTGGGCGAACGAAAGAAACCCAACAAAAAACCAACTCATATTGTAAGTCAAAACCACAGCTAAATCTTTAATAACCAAATTCTTGTAAAGTCAAGTTTTTTAAGAACAAGTTATATTTTATTATAATATATTCAAGTTAATGTTTACCAAGATTCGGGTTAAATATCGTTTCATTCATACTGCTACAACAACCCATCAACGAATCCCAACAATATTCCTCAGCCGCTCGGGGAATATTAAATTAAATATTAAGTCACATAGAACCTAAACACACCTAAAACCTAGTGTTCGCCTCTGTAGCGCATACAGGCAGTTTCATTATCCTTAGTATAAACACCGTATCGACACAGCTCATACGGGATTGTTTACGCTAGCCTAATTGAACTTTAGTGAGAAACTCTACTACGTACAGAATCCTTCACTGCTAGTCAACTGTGCGTTTAATAACAGACTGTTCAGCACAGCCTGTTCAGGTTCGTTCATTGAACCATTGACTTCCCTGTGGCACCCCGTACGCACACTGTGGCTAGCTCACGGAAGAACTCCAACCAAACCAAAAATCATCCAACAGAACCGAGAAATTACAACTACAACCTCGTCCACGCACCTATAATTTTCACATAGGCCCATTTAGGCTTGCCCGGGGCACACGTTCCCTCCTTCGATCCTGCGATAACCCCGTACAGATGTGGTCGAGCGCGCAGCACCATGGCAACTATAAACTTGTCTTTTAATGCCCTTGTCGTTTTCGCATCATATAAGATGGTTTTTCGTATTTTTCATCTTGTACGCCGCCAATGATATATTGCCGCTGCCTTTTCCACCCTCGCTTGCGATGCAATCTCCAACCTCGTGTAAATATATTCGTGGAAACATTCATCGGATGTCTTCTTTCCTCTTGACAATTGTTCGTGCACATCGTAACTATTGACTCTGTGCGCGAATTCTGCTTTTAATGTGTTCTTCAGTGTCACCCACGTTTTCACGCAACGTTCATAGTTCACGAATATTTTCGCGGAACCTCGACTTTTTGCGTATATCGTTTTTGTGTATCAGTCCATTCGCATAATTCTGCGACGTCATCGAAATTGTTAACTCAACGCTTTACACACTTATTGGCGTCACCGCTAAAAGTATTCGTGGATTCTTGAATCCTTAAAAGTAGGCAAAGGATTCCCATTCGAGATGTATTTCTCTTTGATCGTCTGGCCCTGCCGTTGTTTCATATGCTTCGTCCTCATCGCTTTCTGAAGAACTACTACCGTCGACAAAGTCTTCTTCGTCAGCGGTTCTTTCCTAATTTTTCTTTTTTCTTAGTTCACTTTCCGACGCTCTTTCCGTTTTCATAGCCGATTTTAATCGCCGGCGTAGTTCCGCTTTTTTTCCAGTTGTTTCCAGATGTAATTTTTTCAATTCCTTTTTGAGCTCAGCCACGTTCATTTTATTTAATTCTTGTTAATTGTTTAATTAAAACTATTTCTCTCCAAAGCCGCGGCAGCACGCGCGACAAGAGTTAAGTACAAGCAAAATGGAGGTTGAAGAGATAGTAGCTGTACTGTTTCCTCATGTTCGTCATCGTAAAAAGCGGCGGGCTCCCTACTAGACGGCTTTCGGTGGACTCCTTAGTGCTTCAAACAACAAAGGCTTCCACGCGCGACTGGTCGCAGCAGTGACTTTTGTTAGATACATATGATACATATGCATTACTTTTCTGGCCGCGCGCGGCAGTTTCACCGCGTGTGTGCCGCGTCTGAAATCTTGGCTGTGCGCCACGTCTCGCGCCAGTGGGCGATAAGTCTAACAGGGCTTTCGTGTGTATTTTCCACGAGTCATAATTGTCCTTCGAAAGCGGCAGAATTTTTACAGTTGCTTGACTAATTTTTTTGGTCAGTTTTACTGGACATACCCGAGAATGTCTTATAGACACAGCGAATATGCTGTCAAACTTTGGTTTGGTAGGAGTTTTTTGTGAGCTAGCCATAGTGTGCGTACGAGGTGCCACAGGGAAGTTAATGATTTAATGAACGAACCTGAATAGTATATACTGACCAGGTTGTCATAGAAGATACTCAATGGTTTAATGGACGAACCTGAACATGCTATGCTGAACAGGGTTTCATAAAAGGAAGAATTGGCTAGCAGTGACATATCCTGTACTTGATACAGTTCCTCACCAATGGAAGTTATTGTAGCGTAAACAATGCCGTATGAGCGGTGCCGATACAGTGTTGTTACTATGGATAGTGAATCTTGTCTGCATGTGCTACAGAGGCGAACACTAGGTTTCTAGGTTAGTTTAGACCCTGTGTGACTTAATATTTTAAATTAATATTCCCCGAGCGGCTGAGGAATATTGTTGGGATTCGTTTAAAAGCAAATCCGAATTTTAGGTAAAGGTTGACTTAAGTATATTATAACAAAACATAAAACTTTGAATTTATACGTTTGCTGTTGTTTCGTGCAGGTTAATCTTAAAATCTTCACTTTTACAAGAAGTTGGTTTCGAAAGATTTAGAATTGGTGTTTAACTTACAAAATTAGTTGGTTCGATTGTTGGGTTTCGTTTCGTTCGCTCTGCGAGGACTCTGTGAGTGTGATTGAGTTTATAGTTTAAGTGAAAGAAAGAAAGAGTGAGAGAGAGAGAGTGAAAGAGGCGGAGAATGAATGAGAGGCTTTGTTCTGAATGAATAGTGGCGAGGATGCATGCGTTGGTAACAGCCAGAGTTAGTGCCTCCCATGTGCCCGCCAAGAGACGATAGAGTGTGTTTAATAGAGAGTGTGTTCAAAGTGATTTCTAACTTGTATTTTATTATATTCAATAAATATATTAGTTTAGTAATATCCACATTTATTCCACCACATAGATGACACAGAACTCAATCAACGCATAGATAATTTATTACAACAGTATAATACAGAAGCAGTAGACGAGGATTTATCTTTGAATGATCAGACATTAACAAATCCAGAATCACCTCAAACAACCTCATCAAATTCATTTACGAAATCCAGACCATTCGCTTTATCAACTCCATATTACAAAACTCCTTCAGTAACCAATGGAAGTAAAGCCAAACCTTCAATTAATCCCAAAAATCTATTTCGTAAAGAAACTCAAGAAATTAATGATAGAATTAGAAACGATCAAAATTTTCCAGGAATACAAGTTACAGAAAGCATAAGGTTAACTTTACCCCATGAACATAAGTGTGGGATTGGGAAATATATGGCGGCTCCTATTAAAAGAACGAAGAGAGCAGAGGAGAATAAGAGCAGAAGAGACTAACATAAGACCCAAAGAAAAGCGGGTCTCGTGGCACAGTGGTAGCGCGGCCGACTCCGGAGCTCGAGGACCGGGGTTCGAATCCCCACGAAGGCTCTTAATTTTTCTCTTGCTGCTCTACAACCGCCGGCCATCCTACATAAGAAACCATTAAAAATTATACGCGAAAGTTTTAACAGCAAACTTGGGGAAAATGTGTACACTTTAACTCTTCTGATTGCGGAATAGTAACACGAATTGGCCAGGAATGCGTAATGACATACAAAATTTTATTCGTACATGCCATAGTTGTCAAGAGAAAGAGTTAGTTCGTTCGAAAACTCGCGATCCAATGATAATTACAGACACACCCATAGAAGCTTTTACAAAGGTATCATTAGACACTGTAGGACCTTTACCTATTACACCTGATGGAAATAGACACATATTAACAATGCAGGATAACTTAGCAAAATACTGTATCGCCGTACCAATTCCGGATATCAAAGCAGAAACAATAGCACACACAACAGCAACAAATTTAATTTTGCAATTTGGTTCACATCGCCTAATTCTGACTGATAGAGGCACTAGTTTCATAAACAAAATAATCCGAGATTTAGTAAAAATATTCAAAACTGATCATCTTACAATATCTGGTTACAGACCTCAAACTAAGAAAGAAGTCACAGAGTTTTAGTAGAATACATCAAACATTATTTAGATGATTATGGTGACTGGGATAAACTATTAGGTGCCCAACTAAGTTCGTGCGGTTTTTCCCGCGCGGACCACTTTATTGCTCCTAGAGCCAATGTTTTTATTGCTTTACCCGATTTACCTTTGGGAGGTGTTAGAGGAAGTCAAAATGAGTCAGTATGTAGAAAAAAATCGTAGTTTACACTTCATTTTCGTCTATAATATTACTTCCAAAATGACAGTGTCTAACGCCGTAATTCGCTCATATTTGCTTTATGAGTTCAAACTTGGAGCCAAGGCTACGCAAGCGGCCAGAAAAATTTGTGTGGCCTTTGGGGACAGTGTATTAAGTAATCGCACTGCGCAAAAGTGGTTTCAAAAGTTTAAAAGTGATAATGAAAGCCTCGAAGATGAGCAACGAGACGGACGGCCGATTCTTATGAATAATCAAGTTTTGCAAGTGGATATTGAGACAGATCCCAAAATGTCGTGCAAAATGCTTGCAGTCAAGCATGGTATGTCTGAAGAAACGATTAGGAAACATCTACACACTGTACGTAAAGTGTATCGTGTAGGAAGGTGGGTACCGCACGAACTTACCGAGAGCCAGAGGTGCCAAAGGGTAGCGGCTTGCGTTTCCCTACTCTCACGGTTCCAAAATGATCCGTTTTTGAATCTTATTCTTACTTGTGATGAAATGGGTCACATACACAAATAAGAAGCGATTCCTACTGGTTAACACCTGGGGAACCTGTTCCATCCACTGCAAAACCGGCCCTTCACCAACAGAAGATTTTGTTATGTGTATGGTGGACAACAGCCGGAATTGTTCATTTCGAATGTTTACAAAAAGGCCAAATGATCACCGCGGACCTGTACTCTGCTCAGCTTCAAAAAGTACAGGAGGAATTGAAGAAAAAACAACCGGGACTTGTAAATCGGAGAGGTGTACGCTTGCTGCAGGACAACGCCAGACCACACGTTGCAAATAAGACCCGAGAAACAATTTGCAACCTCGGATGGGAAACTTTAATTCATCCTTCATATTCCCCGGACCTTTCCCCAACAGATTACCACCTTGTTTTAGCATTACAAAATTATATAACCAATAGGAACTTCATAAACGGAGAGGAAGTAAAGAGGACAGTGTCTAAGTTTTTTAATAATAAAAGCGTAGATTTTTATAAAAATGGGATTTTGAAACTTGTGTCACGTTGGGAAAGGGTCATAGAATATGGAGGAAATTATTTACCAGATTAAAAGTTACTCATTCGGTACCAAATTTCGTCTCGTTTTTGGACAACGAAAAGCGCACGAACTTAGTTGGGCACCTAATAGTTCCATTTGCTATGTTTTCTTACAATACATCTCTTCACGAAGCAACAAATTTCACACCATATGAATTAGTATTTGGTAGAATAGCAATATGCCCTAGTTCAATTCCAACCCATGAAAATTTAGCAACATACAACTCCTATCTTCAAGAATTAATTACACGTCTTAATGAGTTACAAACGAAAGCAAGACAAAATTTAATCACCGCAAAACACCGATCCAAAACGTATTATGATGAAAAAGCACGACCTTTTCCACGTAAAATTGGGGACATGGTACGCGTTTTAGTTGAACCCAGAATAGGAAAATTCAGTAACTGTTATCATGGTCTGCATAAAATAGTAGGCATTTTTTATTAGAAAAAGAAAATGGTGATAGATTTTTAAAACATGCGGACAAGTCACAATTGACTCACAGAGATAATACCTATGTTCACAGACATTTTTCTATCTTCAAGTCAATCATTTGTTTCAGAACGGAGAGATAATATTATATTTAGAGTATAAAGTAACAGAAAATTAAAAAGAACAAAATAATAAAAAAAATGAACCATTTATACCCATGTATTTGCAATATAAGAATAATAAGAATGATTTTCATTTGGGTAATAACGAGGATCTATATAAAATCGCACGAATTAATGACACTCCTGGACATTATTTTGAAAAATTGCATAACATACAACTTCGGAGAGCGGACTGGCGCGTCACCCTATTTTTGGATATCGACAAATTAGAGCGAAACTTGCCCAAAGAACAATCGCAACTAGATCAGCTACTCATGGATTGCAAAACCTTAACGATGCAATACCAATGTGATGTGTTCCTCCATCAACAATATCTGGATGGTAGGTTTAGTGTTAAATGATCTTTTACAGTCGACCAGGGACAGCCGATATCCTGCAATAATTCCTTAATGGTTTTGCGTGGATCTGATTCTGCCAATGATTTTAACACGTTGTCATCGATTTTGTATGGTCTTCCCGATTTTGGCTTATTCTTAAGATCTCTGTTACCTTTTTTTAATTATTTGAACCACCGTTGACATTTACGGATATTAAAAGTTTCACCATAAGTTTTATTAACACTTTCAGTTGCTTTTTTGGGTTTTAATCCTTTATCAAATAAAGAGAGCAAAATACACCGCAACTGCATCTCTTCAATCTCCGGCCTAGACATTTTTAGTAATGGTAAACAAAAAGAAACAAATAAAAACAGCAACAGCATGAACAGAGCTTCAAAGTAATACCAATAACTATGTACTTACTCGACGGCATCAGTACGAGAACTGATTTCAAACCGACACAAAAAACACGATATTTCTTTTCGCTATACCTAATATATACTAGATTCTTTTCTTGATCCCAACACGGAGTGTCCGCGTCGCCTCCCATTTTCTTATACAAAAGATCCATTCTTAAAATATAATTCTTTAATTTAACTATTAGACCACTTTCACTTTCTTCAACTACCAATGCAGACGGTAAAGGATATCGGTTGAGCGTATATACGTGATCATGTTCTTTTCGGTCTGTGTTCGATTACATATTGAAATTCTTCCAAGAGAAACATTGTTAACATAAAAGCTCGACAATCGGTGACGATTCTAAACTGAATTCCTGGAAGATACACTCGTTCCAATTCATAACTCAAATAATTTTCTTCGGCCGTCGTAGTCTGCCCGCTCGCAAAGTATACCGGATGATAAGCATTATCTTCTGAATCCCGTTACAATAAAATCGAACCGTAACCAAACTTACTTACAAGGAGAGTGCAAGGTCTTGGGGTCACGGATGTAGTTCAAATTTTGTAGGATGATAGATTTAGTTTCCCTGTTGATGAATATATATGGTTGTAGGGGCCACTACTCAATAATTTTTTAGATATTTGCAATCGAAGATGCAATTCACTCGTTAAATTCAGTTCTGTAGGAAACGATTTCACGTAATGGGTTTAGCGTAGCGGCAACGGATCGGTGTTCCCGTCGTTAGGAGCCGGGTTCGAGTCCGTGGAGGGTGAATAACTTTTTTTTATTTTATGTCTATTTTGACATATAAAGATACATAATGGAGTTTAAATAAATTGGAAATGAAATGTCTTTAATGACTAGAAACCTTATAAGAGTTTTATTTGTCATTATCATTCGTATAAGTACAGAATAATATTTATTACAAAACAATAAAAGCAT
This sequence comes from Nysson spinosus, assembly GCA_910591585.2. Taxonomy (NCBI): domain Eukaryota; kingdom Metazoa; phylum Arthropoda; class Insecta; order Hymenoptera; family Crabronidae; genus Nysson; species Nysson spinosus. Next base: position 3,268,787 of record OU342836.1, on the reverse strand, counting down.
TTCGCAAGAAGAACAGGAGAAAAGCCCTTTAACTGCCAGTTAATCGTCCATTAAAGGGTGATATACCGGTATGAGGGACTGCTTGAAGCCTAAACAATAAGAGATTTGTTGCATTACAGCACCAATGAATTGGGGACCATTATCCGAAATTATTTGATGTGGAGTCCCGTATCGTAGGATGACTTCGTCAATAAGCGTCATGGTACAGGCTTCGGCGGTGGCACGTTTCATTGGAAACAGTTCGACCCATTTCGGTGCAATATCCTGTATCACGAAAATCCACTGATATCCCTCGGCGGTGGTTGGCAATGGTTCGAACAAGTCTATCTCCAACGTCTCGAAACGTCTTGCTGCCGCTGGTGTTCTTAACAATCCGGCTGGTTTCATATTAGAAGGCTTATACCTTCTGGAATCTAAGTAGTTCTTTATATGCCCCGTGATTTCTTTCTTCATGCCTGTCCAGTAGTAAATTTTACAAATTCGTTTCAATGTTCTGTCTAACCCGTAGTGTCCTTCAGTCGGTGCGTCGTGATTTTCATATAAGATTCGACTCACCGCGCATTTTGGTACTACCCATTCTGCCTCTTCTTCGTCCTCGTCTGCTGAATATCGATATAGTACACTGTGTGACATAAGATACCGACGTGACAACCAATTTTCCAAACCAGCATTACCTCTATCCTCGAATGAGTTGATTATCTTCTTCACTTCGGGATTCGATAGCTGTTCCTTGCGCATCTTTTGTGCTCCGTTCTTCGGTAAATCTACTACAAAAGAACATATTCGACAATCTTTTTCGTCCGCCACTTCGCACGGTGGACGAGAAAGAGTATCGGCCACAACATTTGCCTTTCCTGGTGTGCAAGTGATTTTTAAATTATATTCTTGCAAGGTTAATGCACATCGCGCCAGCCTTCCGGATGGAGACTTTAACCCCATCAACCATGTCAGTGGTTGGTGATACGTACATATCGTTATTTCCAAGTTTTATCAGTGAAAAACTGAGTTTTCATGAGTTTTTCAAGAGTTTCATCGGTTCAAAACTCAGTTTTCTTAGTTTTCAAGAGTTTTATCTACTTAGGAAAGATAAACCATTTGAAGTCATAAGTATAACGTGTACAGCGTTCAAGGAATTAACCTTTTGACTGCTATGGGCGCATATATGCGTCCCGCAAAAATCACCGGTGTGGCCTACGGGCGCATATACGCGTCCGGCGAAGGCTTTGGCTGTTTACTGCTGTCTCATATGTATGTTCAAAATGATTTCTATCGTATATGTCTTACACTCGCAGAAACCTTATACCTCGTTACTTAGCAACGAGAAAAAATGAAATCTCGTTTATTTGGTCAGTCATTCTCTGTATCTTAAATTCGTGTCATGTGTTGCCAGCCAGACAGTTGTGATTGTTGCCATCGGGCTGGCGGTTGCCGCCGAGCCCTACAGGGTCCCGGACCACACATCCTGGTTCGGGGACAACCTGGGGTCGGTGGCGGCCTTTTGGAATGGCGCCCCAGGGGCGCCGCCACCCCCGTCGCTAATTGAGCGGGGGCGGGGGCATCGTGGCCGTCCAGTGGGGCAGCGTAGCGGTGTTGGGGGCATACATTTCCCCCAACAGCGGCCGGGACGCGTATATAGCGTTCCTGGACCGGTTGGGGGGGGGGTCCCGCATTCTCCCACGCCCTATGCTCGTTCTGGGGGACTTTAACGCCCACGCCACTATGTGGGGTTGCCCCAGGACGGATGCGAGGGGACGCGAGCTGCTCCACTGGGCGGCAGGGCTGGAGCTCCGGCTCGTTAACCGGGGCTCCACCCCAACGTTCGCACGGTGGCAGGGCACGTCGGTCATCGACCTGATGGCCGGTCCAGGCCACCGGACATCGAGCGGGAGGCGGCCTGGTTCCGTTCGGCCATGGCGGCCGTTTCGGACACCGCCATGCCACGGGCCAGGTCCGCCCCGCCCCGCGCCGTGGACGCCAGAAATTGCCGAGTTGAGAGCCACCAGTACGCGCGCGCGCGGAGGCGACACACGCGGGCCCGTCGGCGCTCCTGCGGCGAAAGTTGCGCCTCTGTACAGGTCGTACAGGGACGCACCGGCAGCCCTCCAAAGGACCGTCTTTCGGGCAAAGGCGGAGGCCTGCAACCAGCTCCTCGTCACCATCGACCGGAATCCGTAGGGACGCCCATATCGGGTAGTTACGGGCAAATTACGCCCATGGGCTCCCCCGGTGAGCGAGTAGATGGATCCGGAGCACTAGGACTTCGTCGTCGGCACCCTCTTCCCTCACGACGAAGGAGAGGCCCGACGGCGGGGCCAGGGGCCGGGGATGCGACAGATTCGTACCCCCGTCCCAAGGATCAGCGCCGGGGAGCTGGACAAGGCAGTGCGCTGCCTTGCAGCCCGAAATACCGCCCGAGGACCCGACGGCATCCACGGCCGTGTCCTCGCGTCGGCCCTTCGGGTCCTGGGGTCTAGGTTCGGGCGGCTCTTGGAGGGCTGCCCGAGCAAGGGCACTTTCCCGCGGGAATGGAAGAGGGGGCAGCTTGTGCTGCTACCAGCCGGGAAGGGCGGTAGGCTCCCCTTCCGCATACCGGCCAATATGCCTGCTGGACGAGGCGGGAAAGCTTCTGGAGCGCATCATAGCTTCCCGCCTCGCCGAGCACCTGTCCGTGGTTGGACCCGATCTGGCCGACAGCCAGTTTGGCTTCCGAGAGGGGTGGTCGACCATCGACACCATCCAGCGCGTTCGCTCCCTCTTGGAAGCACCAGTGTCGGTCCTGGGGGGTGGAGTTACAATCGCAGTTTCACTGGATATAGTGAACGGGTTTAACTCCATCCCCTGGCAAGCAATTAGGGAGTCACTTATTTACCACCGAGTGCCTCCCTATTTGCAGAGAGTGATCGGGTCCTTCCTCTCGGACAGGCGCATCGGCTACCCGGGCCGGTGCGGAAGGGTGGAACGCCCTTGTTGGCGCGGCGTACCCCAGGGGTCGGTGCTAGGCCCGACCCTCTGGAACATGGGGTACGACCGCGTCCTGAGAACGGCGCTCCCCCCGGGGGTGGCACTGGTGTGTTATGTCGATGACACACTGGTGGTCGCCTCCGGGAGGGAGTACACCCGCACTCTCCGGCTGGGAGAGTGCGGGGTGGCCTGCACCGTGGCCGCCCTCGGCCGGCTCGGGCTAAAAATTGCCCCGTCGAAGACCACAGCCATGTGGTTCTTCGACGGGGCCAGGCGGGGCCCCCCTCCCGAAACACCAATATGGGTGGGGGGCGAGGCTGTCGAGGTGGGCTGCCAAATGAAATACTTGGGAGTCACCCTCGACAGCCACTCGAAAATCGGGGTCCACCTCGAGAAGGTGGTGCCCCGCGTCGAGGGTGTAGCGGCGGCCCTCGGCCGTCTGCTGCCCAACCTCGGCGGGCCGCAGGTGGGCGTTCGCCGCCTGTATGAGGGGATGGTGCGGCCACCGCCCTCTATGGGGCACCCGCGTGGGCGGGGTCCCTTGCCGGTAGTTGGCGAAATCGCCAACTGCTGTGCCGCGCCGAGCGGACCCTCGCCCTGCGGGTGAGCCGGGGGTACCGCACCGTCTCCCATCGGGCGGCGACCCTGCTTGCGTGCTCCCCTCCGTGGGAACAGCAGGCGGGGGAGGCCGCGGAGATTTACCGTATCTCCGCGGCCTTAAAGGAAGGGCCGGGATCGGCGGAAAGCCGATCCGCGGAGCTGGAGGCCGGCAGAAGCCGGGCCCGGCGACGCGTCATTGAAGAATGGCGCCGCCAATTGGAGGGGCCTGGTCCCGGGCAGCGCACCGTAGAGGCGATCCTGCCGGTCTTCCGGCTCTGGCTGAGCAGGAGGGGGCGGCTCACCTTCCGCTTAACGCAGGTGCTCACCGGACATGGTTGTTTCGGTGAGTACCTGCACAAGATCGGGAGGGAGCCGTCCCCGCATTGTCACCACTGCCAGGCCTCCGCTAACATGTAGCCGCCGGAACCAGTTTGCTGTCTGGGTTGGGGCCCAGGCAGCCAAAAACGGTGGTTCAGTGATGGGGGGGGGGGGGGGCGTGCAGTGTAGTGGTTGCACTGCACCCATAATTGGTTTGGCCCAGTTTTGGGCAAGGCGTGGGGAAACACCTGTAGTGTTCGCAAGAGTTCCGGGTGTTCCCCCCAAAACACCACCGCTGGCCACCGAGGGGTTTTAGCCGGTAAAAAATCCGGCACTACCCTGGCCTCCCCCCAAGGAGGTCAGTGTGTCTATGAAGATTTCCCCTCGTAAAAAAAGGTGTGATTGTTGCATTAGCATATTGTAACAGTACATTTGGGGTGCATGTGATTTTTATATTATTATATACCGCTGTTAATACCCTAAAAATGAGTAGCAGTTTTGAAGAATTTGTTACGAGAGACGACAGTGACTTGGATGAAGCCTCAGATTTGAGTGAAGATTATAATGGTGAAATACACGAAACGTACCAAGATATTCTACCGTATTCTGATTCGGAAGATATAGAAATTAATAATGGGATAGTTATGTGTAGAAGGAAATATAAACGGCGAAGAATACTTAATACTTCTACGGACGAAGAGTATTCAAATTCGAATTCGAATATAGAGGATTTCGATGCGGATGAAATGCTTTCAACGTTGTCATGGTCGAAGTACAATTTCAAGCCCATAATACATGCATTTAGCGATCAAAATTCTGGGGTGAACGGAAATGTAACTCCGAAATCTACACCTTTAGACGTTTTCCAACTTTTCTTTTCAGAAGAATTAGTTTCTCATATTACACAGGAGACCAACAATTATTTTACATTTGTGAACGAAAATACTTCACCTAAAACACAATCTCGTATGAATTCCTGGAAAGACACATCAATATGTGTTGAAGATCGAGTTTAACAATTCGCGCGCCAAGTATAGTAAGAAACAAAGGACTCGCGTTGACTCTCTTACGCTCAGGTACGTTTCCTTTTGGAAGAGTCGCTGCGCTATACCAGTTATTTATATCCATAATATTCAAGTTAATAAACACGTAATCTAGAATATGACAAGTAAGTTGATTACTTTCCCACATAATCTTAACAATAGGTGAGATGTATGGATTTTTTGCCATCATGATGTTAATGTCGCGGATAAAGAAATTAACTCTAAATGAGTATTGGTCAACTGATAAAAACTAACATTTTTCGAAAAATTATGGCATGAGACAGATACATGATATTATTGCAAATGTTACATTTTAATAATAATAACGTAAGATGCGATGACCCATTAATAAAAATACGACCCATAATTGATGCACTCAAGAACTCTTTTGTACAATCGTTATATCCTCACCAAGATCTGTGTATTGACGAAAGTCTTATGTTGTTCAAAGGCCGATGCTATTTCTAGCAATTTATTCCTTCCAAAAGAAGCAGATTTGGTATTAAATCATTTATACTCTGCGATTGCACAACTAACTATGTATTTGATTTCATAATATATACTGGAAAGGATACGGATATTGTGCGCAATTTTACAACCATTGGACAATCGGCAAATCTTGTCATGACACTTTTACGTCCATATCTTGGAAAAGGTCATACAGTGATAATAGACAATTGGTACACAAGTCCACAGTTATATAATTTGCTACATACACATAAAACAAATGCGTTTGGAACAGTACGCAAAAATAGAAGAGATATGCCCCATATCGAGGGAAGTCTAAGAAAAGGAAGATTTGACTACCGATGTACAGATAATTTATTGGCATTGAGGTGGCGAGATAAAAAAGATGTGTGGATGTTATCGTGTGTTCACGAACCTAAAATGATAGAAACTCGTCGAAGAAATTATATTACAGGATTGTCGAAGTTAAAACCAGAATGTGTTGCAAATTACAAGATCAAGAAGGGCTCTGTGGACCATGTTGATATGGTTTTAAGCACACTAAATTCATTCAGAAAATGTGTAAAATGGTACAAAAAGTTTTTTATCCATTTATTAGATATCTCTTTATATAATCCTACGTTTTATATCAAAGTGTTACTGTGAAAAAACTAAAATGTAACGATTTCCACCTGTCCGTAATAAAACAAATTCTTCAAAAATATCCGCAAAATAGGAATAATTAGCGGGTGGTGGGAATAACGGGCGAGCAAGTATTTTAATACATATTTCATTTGTAATATTACCTGAAAAAAGAATAAATTTAACTAAAAAGCGGGTGGTGGGACATTTCCCTTCGAAAATTTTAGATGCAGCAGGCAACAGGAGAAGAAGAAAATGTGTTGTCTGCAGGAAACATAAAAGAAGGAGGGATACTTCATACAAGTGTACAAAATGCGACGTCGGATTATGCGTTGATACTTGTTTTGAGATTTACCATACGCAATTGAACTATTAATTTTCTTACTGTTCTTCTTTCTTAAAAAAAAGTTTTTGTTTATATATAATTTATGTTACTTGTTATTTGTTCAATTTATCAATTTAAATATCCAAATACATACATTATAATTATCAAATTATGGCGTTTTAAAACTTTACCATTGGTGAATAAACAATATATATTGAAAATAAAAAATATTTGGATCCGTTTTGGAGTGGACCAAGTAATAGTAATTGGATTGTGTACTATATTATAATGTGTTAATGTGCCTTCGACAAGATCCATATTGCGCGAAAAAGTATTCAGTCACCAGCGATCGCTACTGCCAGCCGCACGCCGCTCACGCGAAGCGCTTCAAGTTAAAGCAGTTAGCAGTCAAAGGGTTAAAAAGAATTCTCACTCAAGAGCCAGTTCCAAATATTTACAATTCAAATTTTGAAACTCAGTTACATACCGACGCAAGTAAAGACGGATACGGAGCTGTATTGATGCAACGATCTCCTGATGACGGGTGGTTACGTGCAGTTTATTATATGAGCCGTAAGACGAAACCAGAAGAAAGGAACTATAGCCGCTACGAGTTTGAAGTTCTCGCCGTTGTAAAAGTCCTTGAAACATTCCGAACGTATGTATTAGGGATCGAGTTTAAGATCATCACAGACTGTGCTGCGTTTCAAAAGACGATGGATAAGAAATATATATCCACTCGTATCGCCAGATGGGCACTCTTTTTAGAAGATTTTAACTATAAGATAGAGCATAAACCAGGAGTTAGGATGAGACACGTAGACACATTGAGTAGGAACGCGGTTATGATGGTAAACACAGAATCGGTAATACCTAGAATTCGGAACTTGCAAGATTAAGACGCGGAAATTGAAGTTGTTCTTGAATTGTTGAAGGATAGACCGTATAAAGATTATTGTATGAAAGATGGAATATGTTGCGCCGCAAGTTGAGCTGTTGTTGGCTGAATTTATTATCGTAGTTTGGCTGGCTTCAAATATCCAGATATACCGTTTAAGTCCTCATGCTAAGGACCTCAATAGATATTTATGGCATGGTTTGGTTTACTTCAGTTCAAAATCTAAACATTCCCATGCCTGTGCGTCTTCAGGATCACATGCTTCGGGTCATAAATTAAGGCATAACCGCGTCATTGTTGCCCCATGTGACCTGCAACCACCCTGGAGGCGCCGGGACGGGATGAGTTTGGGAAGTGCCAAGCCACGCCCGAATCCATCATTACAAGGTGCTCAGGGTCTCATGCCCAATGAACATACAAAACCATCAAATAATCACACCCTTTTCTTAAGGGAAGTTACTCTGAATTCAGCCAATAGCAGCTCACATAATTTTACTTTTCCGACTCGACAACTTGGGCGAGTCAGTTGCCACCAATCCTTCGTAGGCAAAGCAAGTATGGTAGTTAGAACCACAAACATTCCGTAGTGTGTCATCTCATAAGCAATAGTCCAAGTTCAGTTTTAAGGCGTAACAAACACCAATTTTTACCAGTCAATAAATTGTATTGATTAAATACGTAATCCTGAAATTCATCTGGGATCGAATTGCGGTAACAAGAATTTCGCCAGTGTCCATTTTTAGACGCTACAGAATACTTTATAAATTTTTGGATGGCCGAGAATTATTAGTTGTACCGCGAAGTTTGCAAAATGAAGTCATTCAAACTGCGCATCAGAAAGGATATTTCGCAGCTGTAATAATCGAAAATATTATTAATAGTAACCGATCGGACGGTCTGTGGATCGCGAAGATCACGAAGTCATTCGGGTCGATGCAGGGATCATTTCAGTGCAGAGACGACTGCCGGACCGTGCGATGCTTATTATTATCTGATAGTTTTATGATTGTCTGTTAAATGTGCGTATTGGGGAAATAAACCTGTATAGTTTCATGTTTATCCATAAATATATGCTTATTATTACTACAGCTTCAGAAGTGGGATATGAACAAAACTGAATAGATCTTTTAAATCTTGATAGACTGTGTCGGTGTGTTGAAGTTAAACGGCGAAAAAAGCGTTATTAAAAAAAAATGAAGCTTCGCGATATTCCAGGCATCTGCGAAAAGATTCGGAAGGCGCCAACGAAATCCATTCGCATCCAACATCAATTGACTTTTGAGGAAGCTGGTGATCGTGGTGATCGTGGTAATCGGAATCGGTTACGCGAGTTCGCGGGATTTCCGTTCCATAGTGAGTCGGCGGAATGTGGCGCGAAAATATCGTCGGTAATGAAAACGTTTAGTTCAAGCGAACTGGTAATTATATGCGGCCCATTGAACTAGGACTTCGAGGTTGAACCAGAAGAAATTGCCCGTAGGGTCTGTTATCACTTAACGGATCTGCATTTGTTACACGAGGGTGAGACAGAGACGGAAGAGGACACCGATATAGAAGCTGAACCTTTCGATGAAACGATACAACCTTTTCGGGAACTCGATCCGTCGCGGCATCAGCGAATGGGTTCACGTTTGGAAAATCTTCATAGACCACCTGGTCGGGAGGAAACCACGTTTCCGCGATTCACACCTAGTTTTCGCGACATCGAGGAGTTGATACGCCCCTTCAGTGGGACAGATGGGTATCCAATAGAGACTTGGCTTCAGGCATTCGACGAGAACGCGGCATTGTTGTAGTGGACGGAGCTGCAGAAACTTTTGTTCGAAAAAGAGTGTTTAGTGGGCTTGGCGAAACTGTTCGTGCAGGGCGAGCGTGGAGTCACGTCATGGCAATCGTCAGAGTCGGTGCATGAATATTTTTTGGTTATGAAAGAAATTGCCACTCGAGGATTTATAGAAACCGAAGCATTAATTCAATATATTGTTGACGGAATTCCAGACTATCCAAGCCGAAAAGCCCAATTGTACAAAGCTAAGCATTTGGGTGAACTTAAGGATAAATTAAGAATTTATGAATGAATCCGAAAGAAGAAAGGAAGCCGGCGGCACGGTGTTTTAACACTAAACGTACCAAGCGGGGTCAAATGACCCTTTTGAAGATTTACTTTAAATTCGTACATTTATTGTTATTTCTGTCGGTTATTTGACTTTCTGTAAATTCTTATATCATTCGATTATTCAATTTCTCGCTTTCCATTTTTCTCGTAGCTTATTTTTTACCGTCAAAAATTCTCTACCTACCTTACGTACAACGAGGGGTCATTTGACCCCATACGAAGTTTACGTATTTTTCAACAGTTTTCCAACTGGAACCTTAGTTCTAAATTCAGATACGCTTCTCAAGTGACTCTTTCAGTTGTCGGAAACTGATATGTATGTTTCGGAACCTGATTTCGGCGTAAGCACTTGGACGACCAAAGCGACCAAACGGCGCGAAAGTATAGCGTCAGATCGAAGTGCAATAGATGGCCGGTTCACGCGTATTTTTCATTATATTTCGATTTCGCTGGAATCAATTCGTGGATACTCTATCGGGAAACAACTTATTAATTATTTTATACGAAATCATAAATATTGTTGCAAACTATTTCCTTTAATAAATAAAGAATTTTTTACAATAATTCAACGTTTATTTCATAAGGGGTCAAATGACCCCCTATGGTAAGATTAGGTATAGAAAAATGCCGGTAAGTTTAGTGTTAACTGTGGAGAAGAAGAAGGACATATAGCCAGCGCGTGTCTGAAACCGAGGAGAGCGAGAGGAACATGTTACGAATGCGGCGCGGCTGATCATCAGAAGCAGTTTTGTCCTCGATTATCAGCGACATCAAAGGTGTCGGCACGAGCCTCTTCGAGCTCGATGACTGCACACTTAGTGGATCTGTTTTTTTATCTGAGTTTTTTATGATTGTTTGTTAAAGGTGTGTTGGGAAAATAAACCTGTATAGTTCATTCATCCATACTACTCATCCATCACCATACACTATCCATAAATATATGCTTATTATTATTATGATTATTACTACATATTTTTCGTATCATGCCAGGTACACGCCAAGCAATTGCCATTGACGTCATCAATAGCGACATTTCAGAAGGTTACTTACCTAATATTGATACAGTAAACGGACTTTACATTGGCGAAGCCGCAGTTACAAACAATAACGGCGTTTGCCATATTCTTGCCATTAATACCTTGGAAACGGAAGTCGACATAGAAATACCACCACAGACATTAATACCGTTCGAATATCATAATTTTCCAGAAGAAGAAATATTTTTCGATTCCGATACCAATAATCAGGAAAAAATTTCACCAGCATTAGATAGAGTTTCAGAAATCATTTCAAAATTAAGATTAGACCATTTAAACAAAGAGGAAAAAGATCATGTAATATGTTGCGACGCAACTAGTTTATGTTGCAGTAAATAATTGGTCAGTTCAGGAATTCAAGTTCCTCATAAAGCCAGCAGATATAATAGACCTTTGTCCACCGTTTTGCTTTCTCAAACATCTGTTTACCTTCGGTCATCGTGTAAAATCCAAACTATCTTTAAAGTCTTACATGGATTCAAAATCTCTAGGATTTATGCGTTTATTACACGCGGCACAATCTGTACGGAAGGATCCCGACTAATTAATTTCGGAGCACTGTCCCAGCTCAAAAGTATCTGAGGCAGCTGCAGAAGGTAACGTCACTCCTGGGACCTCGGGGAATGACCCAAAGTCCACGAAAATGACGTCTACCTTCAACGCCACCTTTTTACCAACTTAGAGCATTAACCAATTAGAAAATTCCGTACAGGTTCGGCCAATGAGAATTCCTGAACATCAACCCACCCCCGAGAACGCGAACTCTCTCTTCGAAAAAACTCCGTCAGCGGACGAAAATGAGAATTGTAATAACCACGAAACCAACAAGACGTATTAAACAACCATTTAAACCTAACCAATCGTTCTTATTCCGAACCTCAAGTTCCGTGTCCAAGTAGAGTCACAAATATTTCATCCAAAATTAAGTTGACGGGTGAAGCAATCAACAACGACAAGACCTTGTGGTAGTCCTTAGTTGATTGCGCCTAAACATAATAGAAGTAATAGAAGAATATTCAGAACGATTTCATTTACCAGGAGATAAATTACCTTCAACTTCTTTCATTCGACATTCTATTCCGACCACAAATGAAATCCCCATTAACACTAAACAATATCGTTTTCCACCGATTCACAAACAGGAGATAGAAAGACAAATTTCAGCAAAATTAGAAGACGGAATAATAACCCCTTCAAACTCACCTTATAATTCACCACTCTGGATAGTTCCTAAGAAACCAGATTCTCAAGGAAGCCCCAGATGGAGAATTGTAATAGATTTCCTTAAACTTAATGAAAAAACAATAGGAGACGCATATCCATTACCAAACATTACAGACATTCTTGATCAGTTAAGACAGGCTAGATACTTTTCAAGAATACACCCTGCCAGCGGATTTCAACAAATAGAAATGGATCCAAAAGATCGAGCAAAAATAGCAATCACAACTCCAAACGGTCATTGTGAATATATTCGTATGCCCGAAGGTTTAAAAAACGCACCAGCAACTTTTCAGAGATTAATGGATCAAACTGTACGCGGATTACAAGGAATAGAAGTTTTTGTCTACCTAGATGATATCGTTGTTTATGCAAAATCATTAGAAGAACACGGAAAGAAAATTAGACGACTTTTTGATAGATTAGAAGAAGCAAAATTAACTTTACAACCCGATAAATGTGAATTCTTAAAAACTGAAGTAACTTATTTGAGACAAATACCTAAAAACGTTAGACAATTTGTTGATGTGTAAGTGTGCGCTGCCCATCTTCTATATGTGTTTCTCTCAGCGCGATGCGTGAGTGTGTTTTGTTTCACCTGAGCATCGACGGTTCATCGTTGCCGCGGTTGCCAAGGAGCCATAAGTCGAACGCTGACCAAGCCAGCTTTAACGCACAAAACTCATCTCCAATACAATTTTTAGGATTAGCAGGATATTATCGTAGATTCATTGAAAATTTCGCAGACAAAGTAAAACCGTTAACAGATCTATTAAAGAAAACAGCAAAATTTGTATGGGAACCACAACACAACAAAAGTTTCAAAATTTTACGAAAAGCTTTATGCAGTAAACCCATTTTACAATATCCCAGTTTCGATAAACCCTTTACTTTAACGACAGACGCATCAGACTTTGCAATAGGCGCAGTTCTTAGTCAAGAAACAGATGGACATGATTTACCAGTGGCATATTTATCCAGAACATTAACTAACCCGGAAAAGAATTACTTCACTACAGAAAAAGAATATTTAGCAGTACTTTATTCAGTCATACATTTTCGACCATATCTTTATGGCAGGAAAGGAGGGTGTTAAAAAAAGGCCGTTTTTGGCATCGCCTGGAAATGAAAAATTCATGCAGGACCTTTAAGAGTATCTTCCGAGGAACAAATAATGTCCTTATCACTTTGCCGAAAAATGATGGGAAAGTTGTCAAAAATGAGTCCAAGTATGTCAAAATGATGGTGATCGAACTCACCCGAGCATTACGTTTCGTTGTCTTCTTCTTCGGATACTGAGCCATCTTCGAAGTAATTAGTGAGAAAATTCAACTGGTAAATGAATTAAATGTTTAAATTGACAAATCATTGTTAAGGAATATTATCCAAGAATGCCTTCACCGCTTTGCATACAGTGATGAATACATATACCGATTATAGGAGTTCCATAGGAACTGGAGTAATCACAAGTCTGTTCTATCCTAGCTGTCAGGTCTGACATTTGTTATTATAAGATTAGTTCATTTTCTCATAATTGGCGATTTGTTTATGTTGATGGATTTATGGCACTGTTAGTATTGAATTCATGATAAGAACTTCTTTCTGTTCATCTGAGCTCACTGTACCAGTTTGAATCGTAATTTCTAACAGTGCGGATGCCAAATCGATTTTAGTTTTGTCAAATTGTGTACAATAGTGGCCAAAAAATGGAAAAGATTTGTGTAACTTGTAACAGGTCTCTCAAAAAACTAGCACGAAAGAATTATTACTGGTCTGACGAACAGTGGTACTGCAAAGCATGCTATCAGATTAAAATAAAACGTTCTGAAAATATAAATCCAGCCAGACAAAGTGTCAGTGTTGAAGAAAACGTTGAACAGGACTCTCGTGCTGCGGGGAATTCATCTGTGACTCTACATATTAATCGCAGTGTCATCTCTAGCAAGTGTATTTTCGGATGTCAATCAGCACGAGCTTTAAGAAGACTAAGTAGAGAGGAGTGTCTGAATATATATATATAGAAAAAAACATTTTTGTACCATACAATGCACGTGTTTGTGTGACACATGGAGAGAAAAATACACTTTTGATTCCAGAAGATTTCACCGCACATGATTCAAGTGTTACATTATCTGCCGCCGAAGTTCTTGCAGTTATGAAAACATTTAAAAATATGGTGTTGGAGGAAAAACGTAAAGCAACGGAAACAAAAGTGTCTTTTTCAACAATGACAGAGAAGCAGCTGCTGTTTGAGACAGGATTAAACAATTCACAGTTTTCTAATATTTTGAATACTCTTCAAGGCCTATTACGAGATAGTGATTTTGCACTTGGAGTATATTTGTCGCGATTACGTCATGGTTACACATTTGAGGAAATAGCAAATCGCTATCTTATTACACGACAGACAGCAAGCAATTACTGTGAAACTATAAGACAGCATATGTTGGAAAGATTTTGCACCATCCACCTTTCATCGCTAAATAATCGGAATGATTTACTTAGTCATCAAACGGACTGTGCGAGACGACTTCATGCACCAACAGGTGACCAGATAATATTAGTACTTGATGGCACCTATCTCTTTATTTAGAAAAGTTCCAACTTCCTGTTCCAACGCCTGTCGTATTCCGGGCACACACACAGGAACCTAATCAAACCCATGATGGCTGTATGTACAGACGGTTATATTGCAAATATTTGGGGACCCTATCCTGGATCCAAAAATGATGCATCGATTCTAAATGAATTATTATTAAAAGCCGACACGTGGAATCAATTTGAACCGGGTGATGTTTTCCTCGTGGATCGTGGTTTTCGAGACTCTGTGGAGGAAATCGGAAGAAAAGGATTCATAGCTAAAATGCCATCATTTGCAGATGGACCTCGGAAACCATTGACTGCTGAGCAAGCGAATCAATCGCGACTCATTACAAAAATCGGTTTATTGTCGAAGTAATTAATGGACGCATAAAAAGCCGTTTCAAGTATTTCGATAAAAGTATCCAAAATACTACATTGCCTACGTTATTCCACGATTTTAAAATAGCGTGTGCCATTTTAAACGCGACATTTAAACCAACGCCTACATCTGCTCTTGATCACCTAAATATAGACCGGATTTTACAATATTCAAATCAGATTAATCCTTTGGCACAACTGATACATGCAGAAAACATGAACATAAGGCGAGCACAGTTCCAACGTATAGAAGTCACGCATTTAGAGTTTTTCCCAACGTTAAGTTACGAGGATCTATGCTTATATACATGCGGAACCTATCAACTGAAACAAGCACCTGGATATTATGCAGACCACATCGACGAAAATGGAGATTTTGATTTCCAAGTTGCAACACCATCAAATACCATTGATTATAGAAAATACCAAATTAATGTGGAATCAAATAACAGCATTTTACTCAAAACGAAACTGCATTCAAGGCATTCAAACTCTTTAAAATATTTTGTATACCTATTAATAGATAAAAGTAAAGTCGGACTAGAAGCTATTCTTGCGCATACATGTGGTTGCAAAGTCGGGGAACGCGTTGTTGGCTGCTGCTCCCATGTAGCAACGCTCATATGGTATTTTGGATTTGTTCGATTCTAACCTTGCGTTCATTTACCAGCTGAATTTCTCACCAATTACTTCGAAGATGGCTCAGTATCCGAAGAAGAAGACAACGAAACGTAACGCTTGGGTGAGTTCGATCACCATCATTTTGACATATTTGGACTCATTTTTGACAACTTTCCCATCATTTTTCGGCAAAGTGATAAGGACATTATTTGTTCCTCGGAAGATACTCTTAAAGGTCCTACATGCATTTTTCATTTCCAGGCGATGCCAAAAACGGCCTTTTTTTAACACCCTCCTTTACGTTAGTTAACGATCATGAACCATTGAAATGGATAGATTCGATCAAAGATCCAGGACAACGTTTAGTGAGATGGCGATTAAAGCTGCGAGACTACGAATATGCATTTTGTAATGATTAAACTCAGGCCTCACGAAACCAGACCTACAGCACTGCCGATTGTCGTTGTAACCGTAGCAACGGTCGTTATTGTAACGGTGGCAACGATCGCGACAATTTTACGAGAGTCGTGCATCACTCGTTTCGAAATACAGACGTACATTTCCAATATAAGAGAGTACATTTATTTACAATTAGACCCCGTTAGACCCTCAGGACCAACCCGGAGTGGTTACAAATTTCAGAAGTGGGATACACTCGCGTTGATTTAAAGAAAGTATTAGAAATGTAGAGGTGTCTATTGAATTTAAGAAAAAACTATCGTTGGAAGTGACGCTTGGGATTTATGAACGCTCCTAGAACTATCGGAAGTGATTACACAAGTGATACGAGTGAATCTTTGAGCTAATTGTTAGAAGTGACCTTTAGAATTAACTTTTGCATTTAACTAAACTGACTATAAAAACTCAGTTGTGGCAGAACATTAGACATTGTGTAATGGTTTTAGTACCAGACATTAAACCTTAGATCTCTTATGCGTATCTTGTATGTGAACCGTCAGAATATCATATTGTAAGCAGATTATGTTAAAACGGAAGACAACGAAGAGTTCAAGGAAGACAGCAAACGATTTTACTGCTGCGGAACTAAAAGAGAAACTACGTACAATGCACTTGTCAATATCAGGTTCTAAAGCGGAACTGATAACAAGATTAGATTCCGCGGATCCGTCTGGCTCCTGGATGAACGAAGTGACCGACGAATCTAATATGCCACAGGATACTGAAAATGCGGTGGGAGGAATAATACCGCCACCCGCGCTACAGCTGCCGATCACGGATGCAAGCATACCGGGTGCAACGGGACAACAAGACCGCGAATTAGAATTAATGAGGAGAGAAAGAGATCTGATACGTCGGGAATTAGAACTAGTTCGACGAGAGAACGAAATCCTAAGGAATACAAGATCGCAGGAACCACCTTCGAACAGTAGACATGTGGAACACAATATTCGTGCTGTGGCCGATTTGGTGGGCGACTTTAACGGAAGCACTGACTCGTTCACTACCTGGGAAAAACAAGTACAATTAGTGAAGCGGACATACAAATTAGACGATAACTCAGTGAGAATCCTAATAGGTTCTAAGCTGAAAGGGAAAGCGTTAAGCTGGTTCCACTCCAAACCGGAACATTTGGATTGCAGTGCGGATGAATTATTGCAACAAATACAACACATGTTCGACCACCGTCAAAGCAAGATGATGTTGAGAAAACGATTTGAAGAACGCAAGCGGCGTAACATTGAAACATTTGGCGATTATTTCCACGATAAAGTTATTATGGCGAATCGCGTTCCAATATCAGAAAATGAAATCGTGGACTATGTTATTGATGGTATTACGGATCCTCACTTGCGAAATCAAGCTCGCATGCATGACTTCGTCGATAAATCATCACTTTTAGAGAGTTTCGAGAACATAACTTTACGTCCCGAACACAAGGGTCGTCAAGATGTCAACAGCAAATCGAACATCATGGAGAAGAAATTTCCTGCGAAGGAACAGTGTACCGGACAACAACCAGCTAAATGTTACAATTGCGATGAGACCGGACACTTTTCATGGAATTGTCCTCGACCGAAGAGAGAAAAGGGTACCTGCTATAAATGTGGAAAATTTGGGCACCGAAAGAAGGACTGGAAGGAAGAAATGGGCCATTTAGGGATTGAGAAAACCTGTAACAATATTCAAAGAAACTATTGGTTTCCGGATTTAAAGCAGAAGGTGTCTTCGCATATAAAGAATTGTTTAATATGCATCACTTATGCACCGATTACAGGAAAGGCCGAGGGATATTTACATAATATACCGAAAGGTAACGTGCCATTCACAACTATTCATATCGATCATTTTGGACCAGTAGATAAACGACATCCATCTAAGCTATATATATTTCTCGTAATTGATGCATTCACAAAGTTTATTAAATTGTATCCAACTAAAACAACTGTCAGCAAAGAAGCTATTAAGTGCTTATCAGAATATTTTATTAACTATAGTCGACCGATTACCAGGATTTCGGATAGAGGTAGCTGTTTTACCTCGAAAGAATTTTCGAATTTTGTAGAAGAGTTAGGAATTAGACATATTAAAATAGCCACAGGTTCACCAAAAGCAAACGGCCAAGTCGAAAGATATAACCGAACAATAGCGCCAATGTTGGCGAAAATTGTTGATAATCCAAACGGTAAATATTGGTTTAAGGTTTTGAACGATGTAGAATATGCACTGAATAACACACCAAACGCGTCAACTGGGGAGAGTCCTAGTAAACTATTATTCGGTGTAACGCAAAGGGGTAAAAATATTGACGGAATACGCAATTATCTTCATAGTACTGCTTCAGAAAAGGATAGAAACTTAGGGGAAATTAGAGCTAAGGCAGAAAGTAAAATATTCCATTCACAAGAATATAACAAAAATTATTATGATAAGAGGCATAATAAAGGTCATGATTTTGCCATTGGGGATTACGTGATGGTAAAAAATTTTGACAGTACTCCGGGAGTAGCCAGAAAACTGTTACCCCGATTTAGAGGATCCTACGAGATTACCAAGAAATTACGTCATGACAGACATGTCATCGCCGATATAGACGGATTTCAGATATCTCAAAAACCATATCAGGGAACTTGGGAAGCTGCGAATATGAGGCTCTGGCATAGTGGTGACGATAAGATATAGATATAACGGTGTTACATTCTGTTTCAGTATATTACTCATTATAGTTATACTCGTATTGTAGATTTTAAGGCATTATTACGTTACTTTAATACTATAAACTTGTAAAAACGATGTAATCTTATTTCATTAAATTACGTGTCATATTATCGATCTTAATGACCGAGGACGGTCATCGTCAGGTCTGGCCGATTGTAATGATTAAACTCAGGCCTCACGAAACCAGACCTACAGCACTGCCGATTGTCGTTGTAACCGTAGCAACGGTCGTTATTGTAACGGTGGCAACGATCGCGACAATTTTACGAGAGTCGTGCATCACTCGTTTCGAAATACAGACGTACATTTCCAATATACGAGAGTACATTTATTTACAATTAGACCCCGTTAGACCCTTAGGACCAACCCGGAGTGGGTACAATTTATTCATAAATCAGGGAAATTAAACGTAAACGCAGACGCTTTATCCAGAAACCCAGCAAACTCAGACAGTGAAACAAGTTCATTTAGTTCAACTGATACTGACTCAGAATCTGAAAATTCTAATTTGAAAATATTCCCATTACCAAAACAGTCACAAATACCGGATGAAAATCCGGAAATACAGAATAAACGCAAAGGAAGACCAGCAGGAGGTAAAAATAAACGTAAAGTACAATTTCTTGATCCAGAATCAGTAGCTAGTCGAACGAGATCCACAATTCAACCAACCATTACTCCTCACGAAATTCAAAAACAAACATCTTCAACAGAAAGCTCATCAGAAGAATCAGAAAATATTCAATCACAAATTCAAGTTTACCGAAACCGCAGAAGTGTATTACGAAGCGTTCCATTTTCTTTAAAACCATCCAAAATACCACAGAAATCAACAATAAAACGAACAGAGTTAAAATCTACAATTACAGACAAATCAACAGATAAATTGACAGACGATTTAGTAACTGAACAAGACATAATAGTAGAAGTAGAACCACCTATTAATTCTAGTGACACAGACGAACACAATTACGATACACCAGTAGTAGACGTCCAAAACTTACAAAAATCTTTTAGTAAATTCAGCAAATCATTACAAGAACACAGTCACGTTTTTCAAGACGAAGTAGAAGAAACTGCACCGGACGTAGATGAAATAGATGACATAGAACTCAATAAACGTATAGATAATTTAGTACAACAGTATAATGCAGAAGCAATAGACGAGGATTTATCTTCGAATGATCAGACATTAACAAATCCAGAATCACCTCAAACAACCTCATCAAACTCATTTACAAAAACCAGACCATTAGCTTTATCAACTCCATATTACAAAACTCCTTCAGTAACCACTGGAAGTAGAGCCAAACCGTCAATTAATCCCAAAAATCTATTTGGTAAACAAACCCAAGAAATTAATGATAAAATTAGAAACGATCAAAATTTTCCAGGAATACAAATTACAGAAAGCATACCGTTAACTTTACTTCATGGACCTAAGAAACCATTAAAAATTATACACGAAAGTTTAGCAGCAAATTTAGGCAATTATATACACTTTATCTCTTCTGATTGCGAAATAGTAACACGAATTGGCAGATTACTTGTAGATTTAGGCACAATTAGTATTGAAAATTTAAAACAATCAAAGCCAAAAGAAGGACAAGTATGGGTTACTCAACACGGAAAATTCAAAATTTTTAGTATAGTTGTCAAGAAATTTCATTTTGAAGAATTATCAATAACCAATTTACGAATAGGATTACAAAATTTGAGAAAAATTCTTTTTAAATCGGACATCAAATCTTTTAGAATTGCAAACTCAAGCGATTTTACCGATTCACTTCCCCATGGTACGTTAGCACAAATGTTAACGCATACTTTTGGAGATAGTTCCATCGAGATCACATAGTGCAGCGGAAATATTGAAATACCACCTGAAGAACTTCGGCTGAAAATAATTTCAGAATTACACGGAAGTTTAATAAGCGGACACAAAGGAGTAACTAAAACTTATCATAGAATCAGAGAAACATTTTATTGGCCAGGAATGCGTAATGACATCCAAAATTTTATTCGTACATGCCATAGTTGTCAAGAGAAAAAGTTAGTTCGTTCAAAAACCCGCGACCAATGGTAATTACTGACACACCCATAGAAGCTTTTACAAAAGTATCATTAGACACTGTAGGACCTTTACCTATTACACCTGATGGAAATATATTAACAATGCAGGATAACTTAACAAAATACTGTATCGCCGTACCACTTCCAGATATCAAAGCAGAAACAGTAGCACACACAATAGCAACAAATTTAATTTTACAATTTGGTTCACCTCGCGTAATTTTAACTGATAGAGGCACTAGTTTCATAAACAAAATAATCCGAGATTTAGCAAAAATATTAAAAACTGATCCTCTTACAACATCTGGTTACAGACCTCAAACTAAAGGATCTTCAGAAAGAAATCACATAGTTTTGGTAGAATACATCAAACATTATTTAGATGATTATGGTGACTGGGATAAACTAGTTCCATTTGCTATGTTTTCTTACAATACATCTGTTCACGAAGCAACAAATTTCACACCATATGAATTAGTATTTGGTAGAATAACAAGATGCCCTAGTTCATTTCCAACCGATAAAAAATTAGCAACATACAACTCTTATCTTCAAGAATTAATTACACGTCTTAATGAGTTACAAACGAAAGCAGGACAAAATTTAATCACCGCAAAACACCGATCCAAACCGTATTATGATGAAAAAGCACGACCTTTTCCAGGTACAATTTGGGACATGGTACGCGTTTTAGTTGAACCCAAAATAGGAAAATTCAGTAACCGTTATCATGGTCCGTATAAAATAGTAGGCATTTTGTATTAGAAAAAGAAAATGGTGATAGATTTTTAAAACATGCGGACAAGTCACAATTGACTCACAGAGATAATACCTATATTAACAGACTTTTTTCTATCTTCAAGTCAATCATTTGTTTCAGAACGGAGGGATAATATTATATTTAGAGTATAAAGTAACAGAAAATTAAAAAGAATTAAATAATAAAAAAAATGAACCATTTATATCCATGTATTTGCAATATAAGAATAATAAGAATGATTTTCATTTGGGTAATAACGAGGATCTATATAAAATCGCACGAATTAATGACAGTCCTGGACATTATTTTGAAAAATTGCATAACATACAACTTCGGAGAGCGGACTGGCGCGATATTTTTGGATATCGACAAATTAGAGCGAAACTTGCCCAAAGAACAATCGCAACTATATCAGCTACTCATGGATTGCAAAACCTTAACGATACAATACCAATGTGATGTGTTCCTTCATAAACAATATCTGGAAAACAAAATGCAGAAAGCTTACTGTTTACATAAAAAAATTAAGGATTAGCAGAAGAAATACAAGCTGTAGATACAGACCGTCTTCCAAGAACAATAGTTCGAAGAAGCGTCCCTTTCGGATTCATGGGATCAGCGAGCCGTTATCTATTTGGTACCCTAACTACGGATGACGCGGAATATTTTAACTCACAAATCGACAACTTATATACCGACCGAAGGGAAATCACGCAACTAGTCAAAAATCAAACACACATTGCTATGAGCTGCCTGAAATACAAACACGACGCGGCAATGGAAAACTTAAACATTATCATTCAGAATCGAGACAGAATCAATCAAATATTTAAAATAGTTAAATCCGTTAAAGATTATAATAAACTATTGAATTACAGCATAACACTCCATCACTATGCCCATACTGTTGAGTTTTCGTTGGAACATCACATTGATATGTGTAATAAATTTATGTCTGCCATATATGCAGCCCGCGAAGGAAAACTAGAAACGCCGTTACTTAAAGGTTCCGATCTGCGAACAATCATTCAGGAAATTCATGATTCACTACCCGAATACGAGGTACCGATTCCTAAGACGCATCATAGAACAGAAGAGCTGAGCAAGATTATCAAAATTGAATTGGGTTCACATCAAGGCAGAATATTCATAGTTTTACATGTACCTTTAGTAGAACGAACTGTTTTCCACCTTTACCAGATATATACGTGACCAATAATGCAAAATTTAGACCCGAACACAACAGCTTCTGCGCAAATAATACCAAACGCTCGTTACTTAGGACTAAGTCAGGACCACCGAACTTACTTTATGGGCTACAATGACTATCTACACACCTGTATAAAAACTTGGTACACCCATCTCTGCTCATTGGAATTTCCTATTCATGAAGTATCAACATCTTCAGAGTGCGAAATCTCACTTTTGGTTAGTCCTCACAGTCAAAGTTTGAGACAATGTGATATCAGAATAAAATCAGAACATCGACCATACTGGACACGACTTACTACAATGGGTGCCTGGTTATTTTCATTGAACCAGACAGAAATAATACAATTAATATGCAAAAATAGAAGAGACTCGATAGTAACCATCTCGGGAACGGGAATACTATATCCACCCCGACTGCACTGCAAAAACTCGGACCACTACTCTAGTAGGAGTACAAATGTATAATAGTAAAGAGCAATATTACTACCAACCGAAGGGTCTAGCCGGTTAAGGTAGTCAAAAGTGCCCCTAAACCAAATTGGACTTGCGATGGGTCATTCGATAGCTTATGAAAAAAAACCAATCTGTGCCAAGTTTCAACTTTGTATCTCTACTGGTGGGGGGGGGGGGGGGATAGTAAAGCGCAAAAATCAAAAATCATGTTTTGTTGAATGTCTTCCAACTGAGTGCATGAAAAATTTTGAAAAAATTAGTAACACGTCAGTTAGCGATATACACATTATACAATTTTTCCAGATTTTTATGTTGCAAATCCAAGCTGTGAAAAATAAAAAACGCAAAGAAATGCCCATTTGGTATTGAAGGAGTTGCAGAACTATAATTATATTATTTGGGTAAGTGGGTATATGTGATAGAATTGCTCTCAATTTTTTTTAGATTTTTTGATTAGGTGCGCCGTAGTTAAAAAAATTAATAACCGGTTTTTTCGGCGTTTTTTGCGTGTCAGATTGACTTATAGGTCGAACTTTCATATTATTCTCTATTAAATAAGTGTTTGTGCAGTAATCAAAGTTTTTGCATTCAGCAAAGCAATATAGGAATTAAGGAAACTAAATAAATAGAGAAAATTGGAATTACGTCGCGCGCTATTAAAGCCTAAAATGTAGACAGTAATTCCAAGAGCGTCGGTGGTCCAGCGGTAAAGTATCAAGCTGATAAACCGCTGCGCGCACACTTTTTGCAGGTTCGAACCGCACTTAGGTTAATTTTTTTTACATTACATTTTTTTCTATTTCTAACTATATAAGAACAGAACTGTATCAATATTTGTTTACAAATACTTTAAACATATTTTTTAAATATTTTAATCTGTGGTATACCTAAACATGACTACGGAGCACTTATTTCCGCCTTTTCTTAAATCATGCAATTCTTTCTTTTTTACAAATAACTATATGTTGCAATGACTGTTACGGCTTCAGTGTTTAACAAGAAAAGACAAATTATATGTTATAAAGCCGAAGATAAGTTGTTACGCATATTTATCTTCCAAGTGTTTCGATTTCCATTTATTTTATTACTCGTCCCAGGACGTAGGGCTTTGTGACAAAGTCCTAGAAAGAATGGCTTCTCAACAAAGCACTGAAAATTCATTATCAGTGGAAGTTGAAAATCATCGTTGGAATAGGCGAAAGGTTTCATTTAAATCATTATCAAATACTGAGCTTCTTGATTTTCCGGAAATGACCGAGAAAGACCTCAAAATTCTATTTACGGGTTCCTACCAATTGTCTCAAGCAGTTTCTTATTTAGCAGAATTAATGGATGAACATAACAATATTAACCTTCGTTGCCATAAAGAAAATAATAATATTATTAGATTCGAGGTTAGATCGCGCCATATTACCAGTAAAACCTACAGATGTTATATTGATTATATACCCGATTCAATAGGCTATTCCGGAATTAAACGATATTGTTGTGAATGTGCGAACGGCAACCGTACCGTCGGGTGCTGTTCGCATGTAGCTGCAATCATTTATTATTTATCACATGCTCGGTACCTGTCAAAAATTGTAAGACCCGCGGAAATACTTAGCAAGATATTTAGTAGCCAACAAGTGACTCCAGTCATTAACGCAGACGGCGATGAAGATTAAGAACTTTGTTCTGTTTTTTTCACTTCATTTCCATATCAATCGAAAAGATAAGTATCTGTAAAACAAGAACTATTTGTCTACTCAACATAAGAAAATAAAAATAATCCTATCATTAATAGGGTATAGGGAAACAAAACTGGAGAAACACCGAGGACATCATGCGCTATCTTCGCTGCCAAAGTCAAGTTTTTCGGTATACTACAGATTAAAATATTTAAAAAATATGTTTAAAGTATTTGTAAACAAATATTGATACAGTTCTGTTCTTATATAGTTAGAAATAAAAAAAATGTAAAGTAAAAAAAATTAACCTAAGTGGGGTTCGAACCTGCAAAAAGTGTGCGCGCAGCGGTTTATCAGCTTGATACTTTACCGCTGGACCACCGACGCTCTTGGAAATACTGTCTACACTTTAGGCTTTAATAGCGCGCGACGTAATTCCAATTTTCTCTATTTATTTAGTTTCCTTAATTCCTATATTGCTTTGCTGGATGCAAAAACATTGATTACTGCACAAACACTTATTTGATAGAGAATAATATGAAAGTTCGACCTATAAGTCAATCTGACACGCAAAAAACGCCGAAAAAACCGGTTTTTAATTTTTTTAACTACGGCGCACCTAATCAAAAAATCTAAAAAAAATTGAGAGCAATACTATCACATATACCCACTTACCCAAATAATATAATTATAGTTCTGCAACTCCTTCAATACCAAATCGGCATTTTTTTGCGTTTTTTATTTTTCACAGGTTGGATTTGCAACATAAAAATCTGGAAAAATTGTATAATGTGTATATCGCTAACTGACGTGTTACTAATTTTTTTCAAAATTTTTCATGCACTCAGTTGGAAGACATTCATCAAAAACATGATTTTTGATTTTTGCCCTTTACTATCCCCCCCCCCCCCCCACCAGTAGAGATACAAATTTGAAACTTGGCACAGATTGGTTTTTTTTCATAAGCTATCGAATGACCCATCGCAAGTCCAATTTGGTTTAGGGGCACTTTTGACTACCTTAACCGGCTAGACCCTTTATCCTTGAACATCTCGGAAATTTCATCAGTAATTCCTCGATATAATGAGCTCCAATTAGGGAAAGAAAATTTAAACAGCTTGAAAGCAACATTAGAAGAATCCTCACCTGAAGGCGATTCACTATTCGAGTTCGAGACAAAACTGGATCAACTGGCGAGCCATCACAGGGAAAAGCAGCATCAAAGTCGATTAATATACACTGGCATAACGGTACAAGCAACGTGTATGATCGGAGCAATTTTGTTTTTCAATCGGGGCATCATCGCACGCATAGTGCTTTGGCTAAGAAGAAGGACCAGATCAAGCAAAGATATCACGTAACCTGTCCAACAACTGCATCTAGAAGAAGAGCCGAAAGCGAGAACTTCAAGGGATCAAGACCTTCGATCACCACCGACTCAGAATGCTTTAATTAATTGAATGACCTACATTTATTTCCAAAATTATTACTGTTGGATCTAGCATTCGTTTGATTGGGCTACCTAAGTTTAGTCATTGTTGGTTGGAGGACGCGTTGCATGCATATATTTAATTATGTTTTATCATTAATCATTTCTTTTTCTTTGCATCTTTTGAACTCTTAACAAATTAGCAATGGAATCGTCCAGGCGAGTTTTTGTAACACGGTTGGCTCCTTTTACGGACAAGAAAGCGCTAATGGGTTTATTTGAGCCTTATGGCGCCATTCATGCCGTCGTTTTGAGAAAACCAAGAGGAAGAGTGGCTTTCCTTACTTTTAAATCAGAAGAGGAGGCGAGGGCTCTTGTTGACCATGCTGGCCGTTATTCATTTATCTGCAAAAACCGGAAGTTACGTATATTACCTGCTGATTCGTGGCATAGCATTAACTTAATAAACCCAAATTCCACTCCCGCCGATTACATTCCTCCACATCTTAATCCGTTTCCTGGCTATGTACCCAAGTATTCCAAACCCCTACCGGAGGAGTGCGTAGCAAAAATTGCCCGCTATTTGAATTTTATAGATAGAGCAAGAATGGAGCAGGTCTGTAGAGCGTGGAGGGCAGGTGTGCGTGCGTCGTTCTCGCGGGAGGGGACCTTTTACCTGTCGGACAGCCGATACCCCTACGGAGGAGCAACAGCGCTCTCTTTTCACTGGGCAGCGGTTCGATTTGGGCCCACTCTAAGAACACTCATAATGGACAGCCTTGAAGAAACCTGGGATCCACCAAAACCTATTATACTTTTGCCGCACCGGATAACGATAGTGATACTGAATTCCCCAAACTTGGAATCACTGGACATTTCGCGCATGAAAATCAGACTCGGGACCTTAATGGAGCTAGCCAAACTCACGAATTTGCGACAGTTGGCCTGCAAAGGACCAGTCGACGTGGAACTGGAAAAGATCCTGTTTAAAAAGCAAG
The DNA here is from genome assembly GCA_910591585.2 of Nysson spinosus. Lineage (NCBI taxonomy): Eukaryota > Metazoa > Arthropoda > Insecta > Hymenoptera > Crabronidae > Nysson > Nysson spinosus. Next base: position 3,241,828 of record OU342836.1, on the reverse strand, counting down.
GCCTCCAATCCCTAGAACTCCGCGGGACTGAAATCACTGGGAAGGGAGTAAGATTCTTACCGGCAAGTTTAAAAACCTGCAAATTAATCGATACAGCAGTATACAGCAAACACCTGGTCACCGCAATTCAAAACGCAAAAGGAAATTTGGAACATCTCAGCATCACTGGCCCTAAAAGGAAATTAGATGACAAGGTGCTAACAGCCTTGGTAAACAATACTGAATTAGGGAAGTCTCTAAAAGGATTAAGGCTAAATTTCTGCCATTTCACATCAAGTCATTATATAGAAATAGAACCGGAAGAGGAGGAAGACGTAGAGGCACTTGAACCATTCTTCCAACTTCCTGAGGTGATATCGGTTGTGGAAGGGGCCTCGTTCTCAACCACTTATAAACATCTGGTCATCTTGGATATTAGATTTTGCGCATGGGTGGAAACCTCCTTCATAACCGAGATTGCACAAATAAAAGCACTAAGAACGCTAAAGTTATCACGGTGCACTAATGTTCGCGGACAATTCGCGTTGGATCCACTTGGCGAGCTGACGGGGCTTCGGACATTGGGAATCAATTACCTGTACACGGACGTGTCCGCGTTTTCCTCCGCAACCTACACAACCTCGAGGGGTGTGTCCAGCGTGTCCTGAGGGGTAATCCTCAAGACCACGCGATCGAGCTGCGGCTTGGGGGAACGAATGCGGTGCTTCGAAGGCGGGACAGGGGTACGATGCACGTATATCTATACACTCATAGATTTAGTCGTTCTCCGTATGTTTAGTCGGCACGCTCTCGATAATACCTCGGTATTGTGGGATTTTCCCTGATCACATACAATACTATTTCCTTTACCCTTCAAGCACATACAACTGTTCTGCCGGGGAGGCGGTTGGCATGGCGGGGGTTGTCCCTCGTGTGGGTGCGGCTCGTTAACCTTTTTCTCCTCCTCCCTTTCTTATTTGGTTTAAATTTATATACTATAGTATAACTCAAGTCAATGTAAGTGAATACTTGAATGAATCGTCAACGAGTTTTTCAACCGCATACAATAATTCATATAGATGTGTTTCTTAATAATTCATATGGTATGTGCGTATTTATCATATAAGCGAATATCTCTCGAACCTAACCTACGGTTAAACATCATCGAGGACGATGATGATTCTAAGGAGGGAGGGACGTTACGTGCCAAACATTTAAAACTCATTTTTGTCACTCCACAATTTTCTTTTTCTTTTTTACCACTTATCACCAACCGGTATAGGGTTGGTCGACCACTGGTCGAGAACCTTCCAAAACAAAATCAGTCATGTAGCACCAGGAGGGAAGTATGAAATTCCTTCTTGGAATTATCGTGGTCACCGTATGCCTTGGACCACCCGAATTGCAGCGATAGCGACAACGGACACCAGCGCTCAATACGCGTGAGAAAAGGAATGGAATTCTTTTTCGTTTTCTATAGTTTAAACCGTATACGATAGCTCTTGTCTATATTTTTCCACTAGACTTACCATAATTAAAAATTGTTTCTTTTCTTTTCTAAATTATAGCGACTTTGACTAATGCTACGCATTATGGAAAATTCCTGAGTCAAAGTGGCATATTAGAATTATCTTTCTTTAGTTAGTTGATCTATACACTATTCCTCCTCTCACACGTTTAGGATTGCCACCGCCAAAACAATATCATGCTTCCGAGTATGACGCTGTAAAAGTAGTCTTATCGAGTTGTGGGAATTAGCATTATTCGCAATTCAAAACCTATCAAAATTAGAGTAGCATCAATAGAGTCAAATCATTCTTCAGGTTCAATTAAATTATATATTTTTCAGAGTAAACATAATGTTCAGTTGAGTAATTCATTAAAACCCTTTTTGTATTATCTGATTAAAATTTAGATTATAGATAATTGCGGACAGTCTTATTATTAATTACTAGAATTAATAATTTCCCCAACTCTGTACGATTGCCGAAGAGCATACTACGGACCTCCGTTCCGTTGGGCGAGATTATCGCCCTACGTTAAGCTGGGGGTAGGGGTATGATCTCATTGTCAGACTTGGGACCTCCCTCTTCAAGGGGCCCATAGGTTATAAATTGACCTCCCAAACCTAGCTGCATCGCATTTTTCGTCAAGTCCCATAGTGTGTGAACCTTGCCCTTGTGACGTTAGAGCATAGTTTCGTTTATCTGTTCGCGAAAAGACTCAGTTACTCGTAAGAAAAACCAACTCATTATCCAAATTATCGTTTAATTAAGTAAGTGTAGCGTATTATAAATCATCCACTCGCATCTTAAATCTGTGAAACACACGGATTAACAACCAACACCCTTGTTACGAGAGCAATTGGTAAGTCCGAGACATCTATCAGCATTTTTATACCGACGGACTTATGGAAGTAAAACCTAATTAACCGAATGCTAAGCATTGTGGGCTTTTCCCTGCGGTAAATGGCAACCGATTGTTGAAATTGTAACGGGCGTGTAAAACGACAGGTATTATCACTGTAATATTCATAGTGAATTGCTATCGGATAATTCCATGTACTTTCCAGCATCTATGTAACACCTCAAGATCTCCTAAATAGTTTTGTAATACATGGTTTATTTTTGATTCAAATATTATTTTGTTCATTATACCTTTCATAGCCACATTCGTTATCCACATCTTACAATCATAGTCAATGAATGAGAACCTGTATAGGTTTAGCCACTTGGGACTCCCGTGCAATCCTGTCTATATCTATTCCGTAGATATAATTATTTTTCTAAATTAGTTTTATTCTTTTATTCATCCACCGCCCTAGCGCGTTACCTTAGTCGAGAGATCGCCACCACCGCTCGGCCCCCGAAAGCTCTCGACGTCAAAGTCCACCGGCACTCGCGAGAGTGCCCAGGTAAACGCGCTACGTGACAATTTCATTACTCAATATGCTTAAATTCTTTTTATGTTTAAATTTTAAAGTGATCTTTTATTTAGCGTTAACATCTTGCATTTATGCTGTCTTATCGACAGAATTAATATACAGGTAACCCTCCCACAGCACGGCACCCAACAACACGGATTCGCTCTAACACGTTTAGACATTTGCGAAAAAACCTCGTATAACATGGCCACCTACGACACGCTTTCGCTCTAACACGATAAGAAATTTGCGGATTCCCTGGTATAACACTGTACTTATACTATGTAATGTATGTATGTATTTAGAAATCTAAATTATACACTATGGGCACACAATACATATGTATACACAGAAAAATAAAATACAATTGGTCTTGCGTCGCAAGCTTGTTGAGTTGTTGTTGGCTGGATCTATTCCAGCACTTCATAGGTGGCAATACAATAGTACATATGTTAATATATTTAATAAAAATGAAGTTGCTTGTATGGATTTAAAAACAAATATTTGTTTTTAATACATTTCCGGAACCTAACCCCCCTTTTTGTACTTGCTCTGGGTCTCATATAACACGGTTTCACACAACACGGCATATTCTAGGAACCTCCCTATCGTGTTGTAGGAGGGTTATCTGTATAATGTTCGTGTGTGTGTATTTATGCATGCGCGCGCGCGTACGTATGCATACTTAAACATTAAAAGGCAATTAACTCACCACGTGTCACTCTTGCAAACTCCTTTTATTGAATAACCAATGACCTGACGGCAGGCCCAAAGAGGACCCGGAGTGGGGATATGGCTCCGTCGCCCTTTTGCCGAGGGATACCACCCACAGTTTAGACATTTCGATTTGAATTTCTTTAGAGATAGTTTTAAAACGAGCGAGAGATACCATAGCTAGCATATACATAGAGCTCTATTAGTATCTAATATTTATTTTAAAAATAAAATGATAAGCTGATCCATGCATGTATCTAATATTTATTTTAAAAATAAAATGATAAGCTGATCCATGCATGTACTATTCGATGACCGAAGAAGAAATTACATTACTTGGACTATTCCTTAAGGACCAATAAAATCATTGAAGCAGGAATTTTAATTCAAAATAGAAAATAATAAAGCATTGAGAGGAATACAAATAGAACCGGATAAGGAAAAGGCGACTTTAAAGATACATGAAGAAGTGTATATAAGTAGGATGCTGCACACATTCAATATGCTAGATTGTAAAACAGTTTCGTCCCCAGGTAACGTGAATTTCGAACTTTGTAGAGCTAGAAATTTCGGCGCGCTCCAGAAGGTTCGAGCCTGGAACCTTCTGCTTCTCGCTGCTACAAACACATATAAAAAGTGAAACAACACTTTTGGTCATGTTGGCAGATGGAATACCTTCACTAATTGCATAGCAGAAGCAAATGGCATACTGGCAACACCAACCACGCCAAAATTGGTACCCTAGCCCTGTTAAAGGAAGATAATTTAGCCCCCTAGTGGAGTAGAATATGGGCCTCATAATAGCGGCACGTCCAGGCGACGACGGTTGCATTCACGTAGCAGAAGTAAAACCTCCGTATGGAACCTACACAACAGCTACAAACGTCTTATGCCCCTTGCTTACTGAAGCTAACTAATATTGTCTGGAATCCTCGTTCAGAACCTAGCTGTATGTACTGTTACTTTACGAATATCAATCAAACTACGCGTTCACGTAGTGTCATAACTATTTCCCCGAATCTTAACTTGGGGGGGGGGGGGGGTAATCACCAAGGATAAGCCCTTTTGGAAGTCTAATTTAGTTGCGCAACAATATTGGTGGGATTTTTCTGGTTTAAATGAGGCCAAACATGAAATAATTTGCACCACATTTATTTATTTAACCGCACGAGTGCCAGATGGAGCGATCGCGCTCCTTCTGGTCCACGTCGAAAAATGATAGCGGATGTAGTAAGGAATGTAGGTTTACTAAATACCATTTTTTCAGGTTCGTTGAAATTGCGATCCTTCGCATTAAAAGGGACGAGAAAGACGTAAACGTACTCGACATCTACATTTGTGTTACATACGCGTCTTCTTGATGAAAATTTCTTAAATTTTGGGAGTAACACCGGAAAGTCGCCCGATAGTGCAAATAGAAAGCAGACAAACTGTCTCGGGCTTCAACAATACCCCCGAAAAACAATGCATCGTTACCGGGCCCAGGCCGAGGCGCTTCGCGCTCGAAGTTCGGTGGCGACGCCGCTAGCTCCACCTTTTTTCCACCTTCCGGAAAACCACGTGTTTTGGGGGTATAAATAGAGCAGCACTTTAGGGCCCAATCGGTAGTCAGTTCTGAACATCTTAAGGAGAATTGCTGAAGCCTGGGACAAGTTACCCATTACCTAAAAATAAGTTTCAAGTGCCGTTGAAGCTCCGTCAACCGAAACCGCAAGGTAATACACTTAACAATATCTGTAACGGCCAGGTCTTCAAAACACCAAGCAATTGTACCAATATATTTAGATATTTTATAATCCCTTGTATTCAATAAAACTGACCTACCCTCTAATAATAGAATCATCGTTTGAGCACGATCCCGTGAGTTCACTCCAGCCGCTCGGAGTGTACAATCATTTAATAAGTTTACGTGCAGCGATTCAGACTTTACTCGCTTAGACAAAGTCAGTAGTGGTTACCAAGTAGATCCACCTTTACTGACGCCAATCTTAGGATTCGTTATTAACGGGAGAAGGCAGAGGGGTCACAACGCCGAAACCCCTCTCCCGGGTATATTAATTTGAGAAACGCCACAAGCAAGGTACAGAAAATTCAACGTCGGTCCACGCACGCTGCGCCCCGACTCGTAACATATGAGTTATTGCGACGCAACTAGTTTATGTTGCAGTAAATAATTGGTCAGTTCAGGAATTCAAGATCCTCACAAAGCCAGCAGACATAATAGACCTTTGTCCACCGTTTTGCTTTCTCAAACATCTGTTTACGGTCTGTCATCGTGTAAAATCCAAACTATCTTTAAAGTCTTACATGCTTTCAAAATCTATAGGCTTTATGCGTTTATTACACCTGGCACAATCTGTCCGGATGGATCCCGACTAATTAATTTCGGAGCATAGTCCCAGGTCAAAAGTACCTGAGGCAGCTGCAGAAGGTGACGTCACTCCTGGGACCTCGGGGAAAGACCCAAAGTCCACGGAAATGACGTCTACCTTCAACGCCACCTTTTTACCCACTTAGAGCATTAACCAATTAGAAAATTCCGTACAGGTTCGGCCAATGAGAATTCCTGAACATGAACCCACCCCTGAGAACGCCAACTCTCTCTTCGAAAGAACTCTGTCAGCCGAAGAAAATCAGACTTGTAATAACCACGAAACCAAAAGACGTATTAAACAACCATCTAAACCTAACCAATCGTTCTTATTACGAACCTCAAGTTCCGTGTCCAAGTAGAGTCACAAATATTTCATCCAACATTAAGTTGACGGGTGAAGCAATCAACAACGACAAGACCTTGTGGTAGTCTTAGTTGATTGCGCCTAAACATGAGCAAAGAAGTAAAGGAAGTACAATTACACGAAAGACGAATTTAAAACTGCAGAACTTTTTGAAAAATCATGGATTTCATCAACTGATGGCAGAAGTATGTATTTGCACAGCAAAGAAGGAAGATTCATTAACTATTCTGACACTTTATGTTGATGGCGGTCTATTAGGATAAAACAATGCGAAAACGATTAAAGAAACCCTGGACGATCTGAAACAGATAACCACTGTAACTATTACATTAATTATAAAGTTTTGTCGGTTTATAGATGAAAAGAGGTCGGAGCAAAAGAATAGCACGTATAGGGGGTCCGCGGTAGCACTGAGAAGCCGTTTATTTGCTAATGTATTGCAGATAGAAAAGAGTTGTATATGCAGATTGAATGGCACAAGAGGGCACAATCTTTTGATGAAAGCAAATTATTATTTGATGAGATATGAAGGTCAAGTTCGTTTTTCTAAATGAAACTACATATTTTTCGAATTTACGAATCCATTAATCTTCCATATGTGTGACTGATTTCAATTAGTTTTTGAGATGTTATCAATTTACTCACTTTTCCAAAAGAACACTTACAAGGAGAGGTTGTCAATTGTGACCCTAGTTTTTCAATGAGCTTCTGAGGAAATGTGGTACAGCTAGAACTGATGCTTTTCTCAAAATATTAGCCTTAACTACTCACAACGTTTTCAAAAAAACGGGTTTAAACTTAGACGTTGCCGCATGTACGTTTATGCTACTCCAGCTATAGAAGGTGGCAAGTAGGAGAATGGATAACGCTCCTGCCTCATACGCTGCAGACCCGCGATCGAATCCCCGCTCGTTCATACAAACGTACTGTTGCGTCGCAAGTTGAGCTGTTGTTGGCTGAATTTATTATCGTAGTTTGGCTGTCTTCAAAAAATATATACCGGTTAAGTCCTCATGCTAAGGACCTCAATAGATATTTATGGCGTGGTTTGGTTTACTTCAGTTCAGAATCTAAACATTCCCATGCCTGTGCGTCTTCAGGATCAAGTGGTTCAGATCATAAATTAAGGAGCATAACCAACTCATTGTTGGCCGATGTGACCTGCGAGCACCCTGGAGTCGCCGGGACGGGTGATTTTGGGAAATGCCAAGCCACGCCCGAATCCACCACCATTACAATGTGCTCAGGGTCTCATGCCCAATGAAAATACAAAATATTAAATAATCACACCCTTTTCTTAAGGGAAGTTACTATAATTCAGCCAATAGCAGCTCACATAATTTTACTTTTTCCCACTCGACAACTTGGTCGAGTCAGTTGCCAACAATCCTTAGTAGGCAAAGCAATATATGGTAGTTAGTCCTGCAAACATTCCGTATTGTGTTCTCATAGCAAATCAAGTCCAAGTTCTGTTAAGGCGTAATGAACAATAATTGTACCAGTCAATAAATTGTATTGATTAAATACTTTTTCCTGAAATTCATCTGGAATCCAATTGCAGTAACAAGAATTTCGCCAGTGTCCATTTCTGAACGCTACAAAATTACTTGGTTCCCAACCCAATATGACGCGATTCCTGTTTACAAAAAGGAGCCGTGGATTTGCTGGTAGGTAATGCCGCGAGATGGCTCAGAGTGCAAAGGGTTGTAGAGGATATGTTCGCGTATATACAAAACTATACAAAAAGTATACAAAACTATTGATATATATATATATATATATATATATATATATATATATATATAAAGAATTACAATTGAAGATGAGCTGATGCTCGCTAGGACGCTTGGTTTAGAATGCCTTCCTTTCGCGGGAAATATAGCGTCCTGACGCTAAGGGCTTCCTGTATGGAAAATCCCTAGGCGTAGGAAAAAGGTCCCTAACTGTGTTATTGGTGTTGCCACTTGATGGCGCTTGTGTTGGGGTCGGCAACGTCACCCACAGGGTTAACATTTGATTGGTGTAAGCTTCAACATTTTGGAACATGTGAATGTGCCTTAAATGGTAGAGAGAGGTGCGTGCGCAAAAAGAATAAATGCGGGCGCAAAAAGAAGAGGCGTGAAACAAAGACAGAGAGAAGAAGTATGAGTATTGCCGGAAAGATTGAGGAATATTGTACCGACCAATCGAGCAGGATTTGACTCGCCACATTTATGCGCGCAAGTGAGGGCTTGTGGGATACAAACCGGAGTGGAGCGCGTCATAAATGTCGCGAATGAGAACCCCTGCTGACAATCCGTGAGTTCCTCGACCTTTTGGCTTTTTTTTAATACACCAAAGCCTGGCTTTGCATATTTTCAGTGCTTTTCAAAGAGGAATGTCTGCTCTATCGCGTAGAGTAATTGGAATCCCCGTCAGAGGTCTAGTTTTTCCGAAAATTTGAAACGAATCTCGAAAAATCAGCGCGCTGAGCGTGTCCCGCCAACTTTAACTAATGTTTTAACATATTTTCAAGTCCATATTGCAAAAGTAATTGATATCATTTTATTCGTAATGATCCACAGAATTGTTTGCAACAAATAAAAACTGTCTAACTTATATACTTATGTCACAAATCTTTGGGGGTCAAAATCTATAAGAATCGCCTATTTGTTGTTACGACATTTTTTTGGGTTGGACAGTGTTATCATGCCAGGGTTCCCCGAAAGAAACCCTACCTTAGTGATATTAATAAGAAGAAGAGATTAAAGTTCGCCAAAGAATTTATTAGTAAAGATAATGTATTCTGGAATAAAGTAATATTTTCAGATGAATCGAAATTTAACGTTTTTGGATCAGAAGGACGCAATTTTGTTTGGAGACAAGCAAACACAGAGATGGAAGCGACAAACTTGCGTGCTACGGTGAAATATGGGGTGGCTCAGTTATGTTCTGGGGGTGTATGGCGGCACCCCGATTGAACATCTATGAGAAATAGTAGGGAAAGAATTACAAAAATTTAATATAGCACCCAAGGCAAGTTTAAAAGAAAAATACTCGAAGTGTGGAATTCTATATCACCAAGTGTTACAGAAAAGTTAGTGAACAGTATGCATAATCGCTTACAAGATGTTATTCGTGACAAAGGTGGACCTACTAAATATTAAATATTTCAAAGTTACCTGTTCAAACACTTTTGTGGCTTCAGCAATCTTTATGTTCGTAAGAAATAATGCATATCTATTGTGTATGTATTTCGATTTGTTTGAAACGTTAGGTATATAATCTAGAGAGTCAATTACAATATTAATAATATTTCGGTAAGTGTTGTATAATATACTTATTATAATTAATCAAGTATTTCATGGTAAGTGTTCCAATACTTTCGTGAGTCACTGTAAATGTGGAGTCTTCTAAGAATACTATCTCAAGAACTACTTAAGCTACTCGAAGATCCGAAAAATATCACCAATAATATTATAAACATTCTCTGTATGAAAAAGTTCACAATACAAAAGTTTGTCTTTATTATAGTCTCTTTCATTCGCTGCCCTTATCTTTGTTAAAGATAGTTTTATTTCGTGTGGAATTTTATTGCTATAAGTGCCGAGGAATATAACGGCATTTGCTACATTTGCGTTTTTATTGTTACGATCTATGTAAAATCATGGTTCCGCGCGCTTTTTGCAGCTGAAGCAGCAAACACGGATTATCCGACATAAAAGTATGGGCAATATAGAAACCCTAAAGATTCCACAAAATAACATCATAATCCAAAGTGCCGGCGTATTCATAAACTCGCCAGAAGTAGACCCAGATATGAATGTTTTAATAAACATCAAAGGTAACAAATTAAATATCTCAGGCGCTTATTCTGAATCAGTACACCACAGCACGATAACATGCGTAAAGAACAACACACAAACATTATACGACAAAAAGTGGAAACCTTAAAAAACGAAATAGACAGTGACAGACGATTCAAAAAAAGCATATGCCTCTTTTCAACCACCAACCAAGCCGAAAATCCAAATAAAAACGAAATACCTACAGATTATTTTACTTGCTTTACGAAACTTTGCTGTGCATTCGGGTGGATGGAAGTATTAACTAGCTCTTACCTCTTACAATCCACGGCGCACATACAGATTCATTCATTGAGCAGCTGCGTGCGGACCGCGAGAGAAACTTTAGGGACAACCTAATATTAAATACACATAAGGGAAATGTACTATAGACAAGTGTATAGTGTATATAACTGCCTACACCGACATTCAGAACTAGAATAAAAGTAGGCTTAGTTACCTGCGCTCCGTACAGGTAAAGTTACACGCTCTTTACACTAATCATACATTTGCCGATCCTTGTCCCTACCTCCCTCCTCCAACCTCCACCCAAATCGTGAACACATTAAGTATAGTCTTACCTGCCCTTTCCATACATTCAACAAGACTACCACGATAATGCACCTGTGCGATTTCTCGTAACCAAAAGTAGCAATAAGTGCAATACAAAATCACATTACTAAGGCTACGAGCTTAATTTGAGCCATTAGTCTGTCCAGAAAAACTCTTACATGTTAGCCGTCTTTATACGTTTTAAGGATTTTATTAAGTTTCTTCCATCCTTCGTAAGTACTCTGCTATTGTGGACAGCAATAAACGTGTGATTTAAAAAAAATGTGAAAACGGATTTAGATTTTGCCTAAACTGTACCATATCGCAGGTTGCAATAAGTAAGTTTAAAAATCATTTATGGTATTTCAGTCCAGAGTCGATTGTAATGGCATTTTTTTATAGCAATATTTCTTCAAATATTCAAATAAAAACGACTATTCTGTGTATTCACGTATTTCTAGGTTGTAATTATAACATCTTTTAATAAATAACAGTAACAAACGCAAAATTGGAAGATATTTTAGTATTAGTTGAAAAACTAACTGCGAAAGGGTGGATTTGCCTTGGCCATAAAACAGGGACTACCCAATGTCCGAGAAATTTAATTAACAATTTTTGGCACCCGAATTCTGAGACTGATTGTGAGATGTGCTCGTACTGTAAGGTCGCGACTTAGCGGCACGATCCCACCCAGCCGCCAAAATCGGGAAATTTTGAAGGACCAAGGCAAACCACCAATAGCAAAATTCGAATTGGCTCCACCATTCGGAAAATTCATCGGCCCGCTCTCCTCGCGATGCTAGCCTTCGTCAAGCAATTCATCGTGGCCGAGAGTCAGAATAAATTTGACATTGAGAAAATAAGCATAAGTCAAATAAACCAAGTAACAGAAATCAAATCAAAGGTACAACTAGTAATGGATATAATTTGGATAATGCCAAATATATTTGGCCGTAACATATTCTGTAAGTAAAGAAACGAAATTGTTTTTCAAAAGATTCAATATAAGTACTATATTTCTTCAAAACAATTCCGCGACGTGGAACCAAGACAATAATTACAAACAAGCCGTTGATATAATATATAAATTACTGGTTGTGAATGACACCGCAGAAAGTGCAGCAAAATTCATTTCAGACTACAATAAATGTTTCACACAGGATGAAGAACAGAGAAAATTTATATTACAACCAGTCAGCGATTACCGACAAATCCGATAATAATAAAGAAATTCGCAAAACTAAAAAATTACTTTATACGACTGTTAAGATAGAAACCCTACGTTCGAGAAGAAATATTCCACAGTCTGCAACATGCCAAATGCACTGTCACACAAAAAGCTACTGTAATAAAATGTTCAAATGTGTAAAATGTGCACAAAATGATAACTTAATAAAAGACCTCAGCAGTAAATGACCGAAGCACTTAATAAGCATGCTACACAGGTACGTAAATAATAGATTCTTCTACGTCAATATAGGCAACCAAAACTCGAATATTGGGGAATATAAAGCAGGGGTACCGCAGGGGAGTGCATGGGGACCAATGCTCTTCTCAATATACACCCCGGACCCCCCCCCCCCCCCCCAAAGAAATAAGGAACGCAATTCTAACGTTTGCTGACGATACCACAGTGTACGACATCGGTAACAACTCCAATACAGCACGAAAGGGTATAGCCGGTTAAGGGGGGCAAAAGTGCCCATAAACCAAATTCGACTTGCGATGGGTCATTCGATAGCTTGTGAAAAAAGGACAATCTGTGCCAAGTTTCAACTTCGTATCTCGACTGTCGGGTAGTAAAAGGCAAAAATCAAAAATCACGTTTTTGTTCAATTTCTTCCAACTGAGTGCATGAAAAATTTTGAAAAAGTCAGAGACACCTCAGTTAACGATATTCATATTATAGAATTTTTTCAGATTTTTATGTTGCAAATCCGAGCTGTGAAAAATCAAAAACGCAAAAAATTCCGAAAAATGCCGATTTTGCATTGAAGGTGTTGCAGAACTATAATTATATTTTTTTGAGTAAGTAGGTATAAATGATAGTATTGCTCTGAATTTTTTTTTAGATTTTTTCGTTAGTTGCTAAGTTACGAAAATGTAATGTAAACAAAATTAACCTAAGTCAGATGCCAACCTACAAAGTCGGCTATACCCTTTCACATACAAACTGAAATTACTATATTCGTGGACGGTACAAAAGAAAATAGCTATCAATCCACAGAAAAGTACAAATATTTGTTTTACATTAAACCGACAAGAACAAAAGGCGGTATAGATAAACCAAATAATCGTAACACAAACAACGGAAACGAAATATTTGGGAATTATGCTAGACAAAGAATTAACGTGAGGTCCCCACATAAAACAAATAGCAAAGAAAATAGCAACAGTTACAAAAGAAATATATTGGTTAATCAGGAGGGGCTCAAGACTAAAGATAAAGAATAAAATTGCGATATGTACAACAATAATGAAACCAATGTGGACATACGGGGCAGCACTCTGGAGCACAGGTACAAAAAGTAACCAAAGAAAAATCAAAACTGCACAGTCCAAATTATTAAGAAAAATACTTCAAGCACCATGGTACGTGAGAAACGACGATATTGAAAACACGTTACAAATCCCTCCAATTGCCAAATTTCAATCCCATGGAGTACTTATGGAGGGAAGTATCAGGTTGTTCAGAAAGTTCTGTCGGATTTTGACTTCGTCTGTTCTGAAGATGTTTATAACGCTCAGTCGACGAGGAAATCGAATTGTTTTACGCGCGATAATCTCTCTTTTCATCAACCATTGTTTAATTTCTATCTGCAATAAGTGTTTCATTTACGACTATTTGTTTAACCATGGGAAAACGTGATGTACGTTGTACAGATTATCATCCTTTTACACATTTTGATCATTTTATTAAGGAGAAATCAGCCAGTTTATATTACACTAAATAAGTTGTTCAGTTCAGGAATTCAATATCCTCACAAAGCCAGCAGATATAGTAGATCTTTTGTCCACCGTTTTGCTGTCTTCAACATCTGTTTACCTTCTGTCATCGTTTAAACTCCAAACTATCTTTAACTTCTTACATGCATTCAAAATCTGTAGGCGTTATAACTTTATGCGTTGTTACTCCCGCACAATCTGTACGGAAAGATCCCAACTAATTAATTTCGAAGCACTGTCTCAGGTTTGGCAGCTGTAGAAGGGGACGTCACCCCTGGGACCGCGGGGAAAGACCCAAAGTCCACGGAAGTGACGCCTACCTTCAACGCCACCTTGTTTACCCATTTAGAGCGTTAATCAATTAGAAAATTCCGTACAGTCTATTGTCTATAGTCTTAGCTGATTGCGCCTAAATGGATTTTGTGTTGATTCCAGTACTCGTAGTGTGTTTGTAGAGGGCATAAAGAAATTAGTGAATCGTTGGTTAAGGTGTATAGATCGTAATGGTTCTTATTTTGCATAAACATGTTAACTTTTGGCAGAGTTGTGATCATTTGTCGATCAGACGACAAAATTCGACAGAACTTTCCAAACGACCTAATATAAAGATGTGGTTCTTAAACAATCCCCTGTGGAGGAAAAAGTTTGTGTCGATATTCAGAACGCACATGACTTGCCACAAATGTAAGGAACGTCCTCGCAAATAGAAAGATTCGAGGCAACATAAAGAAAAAGCTGCTAGAAATAGCAAAAGTCCGAAAGAGATTCATTCAAAAATAACATTCATACAAATAGAGAACTAATTCAATGAACCATCAATAACCTGGATAAATGGTTCAATGAATCAGATTTAATTTTTTCGACACAGAAAACCAAATATATTTTATTAGGCGGCCAACAAAGTTCGTGCGCTTTTTCCCGGCGGTCCATTTTATTGCATGTGGTTGCGCAAAAGTAGTTTAACAAATTTAACGGTGGTGATGAAAGCCTCGAAAGTGAGCAACGCGACGGACGGCCGAGTCTTATAAACAATCAAGATTTGCAAATGGAAATTAAGACAGATCACAAAGTATCGTGCAAAATGCTAGCAGATGTTGGGAACACTAGTTCCAGCTCGTAAGGTCCTAGCCATTCGTCTAGAAATATTCCCTAGACGCGGCTTACGGTAGCAGGTGTAAAGACGCCGAAGGAGGCGTCCAAGGAGTACAAATGAAGTCAGTTTAGTTATGGCACGCGTTTCGATTTACCTCCGAGTATCATCCCTACCCAGATAAGTCTAATGTGTCTGGTGAAACGGTTAGAACACATATACGCACTATAGGAAAAGTGTATCGTCTAGGAAGACGGGTAGCGCACAAACTCACCGATCCATTTTTGAACCGTATTTTTACCTATGATGAGGAATGGATCACATACACAAATAGAAAGCGACCATCCTAGTTGATAACTGTTCGGGAATACTTCGAGAAATTTAATTTAGTCGCACTATTATGACCGTTAGAGTCGAGTCAAAGAAGCCGACCCCGAACCGACAAAAAGTAGAGACTTAGTCTGTTTATGTCAATTTGCTGTTACCGAGCACGTTGTTCGTTTGCCAGGCTTTGTCTGTTTGTTTGTTTGTTTCCGTCGTAAAAGCGATGGTGGGCGGCGAAGAGGAGTGGGGAGCCGTGGCCTCCTTCTGCGAACAAGTTATGTCGCGGAAGGAGGCCGCGGAAAGGGCCCGCGAGGCAGCGGACCCAGAGGGTAGGGGCCGAAGGCGGAGACGTACACGTCCCGCCTCCGGCACCGGACGCGGCGACCGTCGGAGTCGTCGGGGCCACTAGGCTGTCTGGATTGGGGTCCAGGCAGCCGATAGGGTGGCCCCAGAGGTAGAGGGATGCGGTGTTGTGGTCGCACCGCATCCCAAATAGTGGATTGGCCCCCCTTCAGGGGGCAAGGCGGGGGGGTATCCGGATCAATACGAACTGTTCCCGGGTACTCCCCCTAACGCCTGAGGATGACCACCGGGGGGTTTTAGTCGGTAGAAATCCGACACTACCCCGGCCTCCCCCCAAAGGAGGCCGGGGTGTCTATCGAAGATTTCCCCTCGAGAAAAAAAAAGGCTTTGTCTGTTTGAATCCGAACTGGCTGGCAACGGGTGTTGACACGTATATGTGTTCCTTTGTTCGGGTAGCCCGTTTTTTCGTCTTGAGTGCTAACGAGTCGTCGCATTTGAATTCAGTCGTCTACCGATTTTCGTCCGATACACAAGCAACCGTAATCCGTTGAAAGTTAATATTCGTTGGTCTGTTCGATATCGCAACGCCGTTTTCTTATCATCGTTATCCGGCGATATTCGAAGGATCTCCGTACAAATACGGCTCGTCTCATCGTTAAATCCGCTTAATTAATAATATATTCATTTACGTGTGTTGAACTGGAACTCATTGCAGTTATTTGAAACCTGCCTTCCCGTTCTCGCTCCGTTCCTCGATCAAAACGATCCGGCAGTTAACTCCCACGAGCGGAATTTAAATAACTAAGTAATTACAAAAAAACCAATCGATTACACTCGAGGCGCTCGAACAATAACCCTTGGAGAACCTGCACCATTCCACTGCAAACTGACCCTTCATGAACAGAAGATTTTGTTGTACGTGGTGTACAATAGCCGGGATTGTACATTTGGAATTGTTGAATTTTTGGAATTGAAGAAAAACAACCGGGACTTGTTAATCGAAGAATTCCTGCTACACGCAAATGCCAGACCATACGTTGCAATTAAGATCTGAAAAATAATTTGCCAACTCAGATTCGAAACTGTAATTCATCCCTCATATTCACCGGATCTTTCACCACTAGATTACAACCTTGATTTAGCATTTCAAAATTATATAACAAATAGAAAGTTCGCAAAGTTGTAGAAGAAGTAAAGAGGAGTGTTTGAATTTGTTAATAATGAAAGCATAGATTTTGATAAAAATGGCATTTTAAAACTTGCATCACGTTGGAAAAAAACAATAGAATATGGAGGAGAATATTTACCAATTTAAAAGATTCTCATTCGATATCAAACTTCGTCTCGTTTTTGGACATCGAAAAGTGCAAGAACTTTGTTCGGCACCTAATATTTACAGAAAAAGAATATTAACTGCTGTGAATTATATATAAATAACTGTGAACTAAAACTTGTTTACGAAGTATGACTATTTAGATCCAACTTCGACAATAAAATTGTATGCAGCCATTACTTAAAAAAGTCCCAAAAAATCAAATACTGAAAGACTTAGCAGAATAAAAACATTACCATACCTTAAACTATGTACCGAGCAAGATATCTTTCTAATTGTAAGAACATACCAAGCAATCATAAGATCAAATACCAATCACAGTGCATAACATATACATATAATGCAGCAATGATATGGCTCTTACAAATACTTGACTGTAACAATAACATATCTCACCAGCATATCACAGTAGAAGGATGCTGCTGTTTAAGAGCACTAAAGGACTTTAATATGACATCACTCAAACAGCGAATCATCTGCACCAACTTCGTGAGCTTTGTCGAAACAATAGTAAACTACAAAAAAAGTCAACAGTGTCATTATAAAAAGATCATATATGGAAGACACTTTAAATTATGTGACAAATTAAAGTATATCACAATCATCTGGATCCTGTTGCACCAAGGCATTACAGAAAATGAAATTGCAGTCAAGTAGGCTAAAGAAGACGCTGATTCCAACACAGAAGAAGGCAAAATGAAAATACCAATCCAACACCAAGACATAAGACTTCAATAAAAAGCTAATTTATCAAAACATGGAACTACATGTGGACTGCCAATACAAAAATGTCCATTCCACAATGCAGTAGAAAATAAGAATAATTATTAATAGACTAAAAACTGGGCATACCATCGCCAACAAATACCTCTTATTGTTAGACAAAACAGAAAAGTGCATACCTTCTGCCATACCAATACCTGTCACATGAAAATTACTATACATCTAATCTATGAATGTGCCAAATATTAGGTTGGTGCATATGAAATGTCGGATTTTCTTTACATGTGAACGTTTGTCTCCCTGCTTTCATTATGCTTTTGTTTTTGGCATAATCTCTTTTACAGTCATACTGTCCATTGCCAGAGTCATACTTTAACATAGAAGATTTGTTCAATAGTGTGCCCTTTTGTTATCTGTTTTGAATTTTGTACGGATTTGAATTCATCCGATATTCGTATAATTTTTTTATGAGTATAAATTTGGCAATAATGCTGCAAAAAATTCCTTCGAACTGGGGAGACAATTGCAGCCGCGAAGTACTGCCAGTACATTGAGGAAATACATAAAAAATTGAAAATTATACGCCCGTCACTTAGTAATCGACCTGGCCCAATACTTCTCCACGACAACGCTCGGCCGCATACGTCGTACAAAACGATTGAAAAATTAAATGGGTGGAAATATGAAATTTTTCAACACCCAGCTTATTCACCAGATCTTTCGCCAATCGACTTTCATTTTTTTAAACATTTAGAACTGGTTTTACGGGCTAAACACTATGAAAATGAAGACAGTCTGAAAAATCCCATATCGGAGTTTATTGATTTCAAGGATCAGAATTTCTTTAAGACAGGCATTTATGCATTAGAATCTCGTTGGAAAAAGTGTATTCATGCAAATGGAGTATATTTTGATTAACTAAACAACTTTTGAAAAAAGATATGCAGTTTTATATATTCACTTAAAAATCTGACATTTCATATGCACCAACCTAATATAATGCTCTTAGGGACGATTCGGCATCAGAAACAAGATACGATACTAGAAGGAAATGAATCTGTATGACAAAATTTAAAATGAACTAAATACTTCAGCTATACCTTTGCCAAAGACCTTCCAATCAATGTAAAGATAAACTAACGGAAGAAGAAACAGAACCTGGAATCTATTAAAAATAATTTATTGTAATACAGTATGACACTGCACGCGAGAGAAAGTTTTGTTCGTCATATTTCTATTTGGGTGTTACATATTAAACACTGGAGCTACCAAACCAATTAATATTATGAGTCCCCAATTTTGAATAAAACTATTCAAACACACAATGTGCACTTTTTGAGATATTACATACCTTTATTTTATATCCATAATACCCAAGTCCATTAACTAACTCGCATCCTCCGTAGTTCCACTGTTCATTAATCGGAAGTGGGTATCCGGACACTTTAAATGAACAGAAGAGAAACCGAAGTACGAAAAAACAAAACTTTCATCGAATTCGGATAATGTACTCCTACTTTTCAAAGAACGTAGAGCTATTACGATTAGACAATGTTTAAGATATTCGGTATACTGAACGCGGTAAAGGATAACATGTTCAGTACTTCTGAAAGGAAATACAATAATGAAGAAAGAAGTTTGCTTGTAACATGTAATACAAGTGTAAATTTACTTTAACGTACAACGCAAGAATAAATCAGTATTGAAATCACAACCCTTACCTGTCTGCGCTATGTCGTGAATTGCGTTAGGCGTCCTTTGAACCGTTTGGAAATCTGCCTTTTCGCGTCAACCCGTTTTTCGCACTCCAACACGAAGGACAGATGGAATATGCGTTCTTGTCCGGCTTACGAACGATCCAAATTTCGAACGTTACATCCAAAAAAGTATGCATAACCGTGCACCACGTGGCCAGCGCCGCACACACGCCACTGCCACATTAATTAAGACTATAAAGTTCCTCACCAACAAAGATTACCCCTCTAAAAGAGAGTATAGCAGTTGTGCTTGGGAAAGGTTCCAAAGCCAGAGTTTTAGGAATACTTAATTTATTTACACACTAGATACAATAATCTTGGAGATAACTTTCTGTGACGCTATCTGTGACGGTTGAAATCTTACTGCCCTTTTTTGAATCTCCTCTATATAGGGACTCGTGGTCTCCTAGTACTAATAGATGGCATTGGTGTTGCCTTGCCAACCTTGGCCATTGCGTGTCACTACAAGAGTGACCAAAGACAAAAACCCAGAGGAGACCATGGATATAGTGTCTCCCCAGTATTATCAGTACAACTAGATTATTAGTAGACGACTTCTTTAAGGGATTCGGTTGTCAACGGGAAACGACGATATTGAAAACACGTTACAAATCCCTCCAATTGCCAAATTTCAATCCCATGGAGTACTTATGGAGGGAAGTATCAGGTTGTTCAGAAAGTTCTGTCGGATTTTGACTTCGTCTGTTCTGAAGATGTTTATAACGCTCAGTCGACGAGGAAATCGAATTGTTTTACGCGCGATAATCTCTCTTTTCATCAACCATTGTTTAATTTCTATCTGCAATAAGTGTTTCATTTACGACTATTTGTTTAACCATGGGAAAACGTGATGTACGTTGTACAGATTATCATCCTTTTACACATTTTGATCATTTTATTAAGGAGAAATCAGCCAGTTTATATTACACTAAATAAGTTGTTCAGTTCAGGAATTCAATATCCTCACAAAGCCAGCAGATATAGTAGATCTTTTGTCCACCGTTTTGCTGTCTTCAACATCTGTTTACCTTCTGTCATCGTTTAAACTCCAAACTATCTTTAACTTCTTACATGCATTCAAAATCTGTAGGCGTTATAACTTTATGCGTTGTTACTCCCGCACAATCTGTACGGAAAGATCCCAACTAATTAATTTCGAAGCACTGTCTCAGGTTTGGCAGCTGTAGAAGGGGACGTCACCCCTGGGACCGCGGGGAAAGACCCAAAGTCCACGGAAGTGACGCCTACCTTCAACGCCACCTTGTTTACCCATTTAGAGCGTTAATCAATTAGAAAATTCCGTACAGTCTATTGTCTATAGTCTTAGCTGATTGCGCCTAAATGGATTTTGTGTTGATTCCAGTACTCGTAGTGTGTTTGTAGAGGGCATAAAGAAATTAGTGAATCGTTGGTTAAGGTGTATAGATCGTAATGGTTCTTATTTTGCATAAACATGTTAACTTTTGGCAGAGTTGTGATCATTTGTCGATCAGACGACAAAATTCGACAGAACTTTCCAAACGACCTAATATAAAGATGTGGTTCTTAAACAATCCCCTGTGGAGGAAAAAGTTTGTGTCGATATTCAGAACGCACATGACTTGCCACAAATGTAAGGAACGTCCTCGCAAATAGAAAGATTCGAGGCAACATAAAGAAAAAGCTGCTAGAAATAGCAAAAGTCCGAAAGAGATTCATTCAAAAATAACATTCATACAAATAGAGAACTAATTCAATGAACCATCAATAACCTGGATAAATGGTTCAATGAATCAGATTTAATTTTTTCGACACAGAAAACCAAATATATTTTATTAGGCGGCCAACAAAGTTCGTGCGCTTTTTCCCGGCGGTCCATTTTATTGCATGTGGTTGCGCAAAAGTAGTTTAACAAATTTAACGGTGGTGATGAAAGCCTCGAAAGTGAGCAACGCGACGGACGGCCGAGTCTTATAAACAATCAAGATTTGCAAATGGAAATTAAGACAGATCACAAAGTATCGTGCAAAATGCTAGCAGATGTTGGGAACACTAGTTCCAGCTCGTAAGGTCCTAGCCATTCGTCTAGAAATATTCCCTAGACGCGGCTTACGGTAGCAGGTGTAAAGACGCCGAAGGAGGCGTCCAAGGAGTACAAATGAAGTCAGTTTAGTTATGGCACGCGTTTCGATTTACCTCCGAGTATCATCCCTACCCAGATAAGTCTAATGTGTCTGGTGAAACGGTTAGAACACATATACGCACTATAGGAAAAGTGTATCGTCTAGGAAGACGGGTAGCGCACAAACTCACCGATCCATTTTTGAACCGTATTTTTACCTATGATGAGGAATGGATCACATACACAAATAGAAAGCGACCATCCTAGTTGATAACTGTTCGGGAATACTTCGAGAAATTTAATTTAGTCGCACTATTATGACCGTTAGAGTCGAGTCAAAGAAGCCGACCCCGAACCGACAAAAAGTAGAGACTTAGTCTGTTTATGTCAATTTGCTGTTACCGAGCACGTTGTTCGTTTGCCAGGCTTTGTCTGTTTGTTTGTTTGTTTCCGTCGTAAAAGCGATGGTGGGCGGCGAAGAGGAGTGGGGAGCCGTGGCCTCCTTCTGCGAACAAGTTATGTCGCGGAAGGAGGCCGCGGAAAGGGCCCGCGAGGCAGCGGACCCAGAGGGTAGGGGCCGAAGGCGGAGACGTACACGTCCCGCCTCCGGCACCGGACGCGGCGACCGTCGGAGTCGTCGGGGCCACTAGGCTGTCTGGATTGGGGTCCAGGCAGCCGATAGGGTGGCCCCAGAGGTAGAGGGATGCGGTGTTGTGGTCGCACCGCATCCCAAATAGTGGATTGGCCCCCCTTCAGGGGGCAAGGCGGGGGGGTATCCGGATCAATACGAACTGTTCCCGGGTACTCCCCCTAACGCCTGAGGATGACCACCGGGGGGTTTTAGTCGGTAGAAATCCGACACTACCCCGGCCTCCCCCCAAAGGAGGCCGGGGTGTCTATCGAAGATTTCCCCTCGAGAAAAAAAAAAGGCTTTGTCTGTTTGAATCCGAACTGGCTGGCAACGGGTGTTGACACGTATATGTGTTCCTTTGTTCGGGTAGCCCGTTTTTTCGTCTTGAGTGCTAACGAGTCGTCGCATTTGAATTCAGTCGTCTACCGATTTTCGTCCGATACACAAGCAACCGTAATCCGTTGAAAGTTAATATTCGTTGGTCTGTTCGATATCGCAACGCCGTTTTCTTATCATCGTTATCCGGCGATATTCGAAGGATCTCCGTACAAATACGGCTCGTCTCATCGTTAAATCCGCTTAATTAATAATATATTCATTTACGTGTGTTGAACTGGAACTCATTGCAGTTATTTGAAACCTGCCTTCCCGTTCTCGCTCCGTTCCTCGATCAAAACGATCCGGCAGTTAACTCCCACGAGCGGAATTTAAATAACTAAGTAATTACAAAAAAACCAATCGATTACACTCGAGGCGCTCGAACAATAACCCTTGGAGAACCTGCACCATTCCACTGCAAACTGACCCTTCATGAACAGAAGATTTTGTTGTACGTGGTGTACAATAGCCGGGATTGTACATTTGGAATTGTTGAATTTTTGGAATTGAAGAAAAACAACCGGGACTTGTTAATCGAAGAATTCCTGCTACACGCAAATGCCAGACCATACGTTGCAATTAAGATCTGAAAAATAATTTGCCAACTCAGATTCGAAACTGTAATTCATCCCTCATATTCACCGGATCTTTCACCACTAGATTACAACCTTGATTTAGCATTTCAAAATTATATAACAAATAGAAAGTTCGCAAAGTTGTAGAAGAAGTAAAGAGGAGTGTTTGAATTTGTTAATAATGAAAGCATAGATTTTGATAAAAATGGCATTTTAAAACTTGCATCACGTTGGAAAAAAACAATAGAATATGGAGGAGAATATTTACCAATTTAAAAGATTCTCATTCGATATCAAACTTCGTCTCGTTTTTGGACATCGAAAAGTGCAAGAACTTTGTTCGGCACCTAATATTTACAGAAAAAGAATATTAACTGCTGTGAATTATATATAAATAACTGTGAACTAAAACTTGTTTACGAAGTATGACTATTTAGATCCAACTTCGACAATAAAATTGTATGCAGCCATTACTTAAAAAAGTCCCAAAAAATCAAATACTGAAAGACTTAGCAGAATAAAAACATTACCATACCTTAAACTATGTACCGAGCAAGATATCTTTCTAATTGTAAGAACATACCAAGCAATCATAAGATCAAATACCAATCACAGTGCATAACATATACATATAATGCAGCAATGATATGGCTCTTACAAATACTTGACTGTAACAATAACATATCTCACCAGCATATCACAGTAGAAGGATGCTGCTGTTTAAGAGCACTAAAGGACTTTAATATGACATCACTCAAACAGCGAATCATCTGCACCAACTTCGTGAGCTTTGTCGAAACAATAGTAAACTACAAAAAAAGTCAACAGTGTCATTATAAAAAGATCATATATGGAAGACACTTTAAATTATGTGACAAATTAAAGTATATCACAATCATCTGGATCCTGTTGCACCAAGGCATTACAGAAAATGAAATTGCAGTCAAGTAGGCTAAAGAAGACGCTGATTCCAACACAGAAGAAGGCAAAATGAAAATACCAATCCAACACCAAGACATAAGACTTCAATAAAAAGCTAATTTATCAAAACATGGAACTACATGTGGACTGCCAATACAAAAATGTCCATTCCACAATGCAGTAGAAAATAAGAATAATTATTAATAGACTAAAAACTGGGCATACCATCGCCAACAAATACCTCTTATTGTTAGACAAAACAGAAAAGTGCATACCTTCTGCCATACCAATACCTGTCACATGAAAATTACTATACATCTAATCTATGAATGTGCCAAATATTAGGTTGGTGCATATGAAATGTCGGATTTTCTTTACATGTGAACGTTTGTCTCCCTGCTTTCATTATGCTTTTGTTTTTGGCATAATCTCTTTTACAGTCATACTGTCCATTGCCAGAGTCATACTTTAACATAGAAGATTTGTTCAATAGTGTGCCCTTTTGTTATCTGTTTTGAATTTTGTACGGATTTGAATTCATCCGATATTCGTATAATTTTTTTATGAGTATAAATTTGGCAATAATGCTGCAAAAAATTCCTTCGAACTGGGGAGACAATTGCAGCCGCGAAGTACTGCCAGTACATTGAGGAAATACATAAAAAATTGAAAATTATACGCCCGTCACTTAGTAATCGACCTGGCCCAATACTTCTCCACGACAACGCTCGGCCGCATACGTCGTACAAAACGATTGAAAAATTAAATGGGTGGAAATATGAAATTTTTCAACACCCAGCTTATTCACCAGATCTTTCGCCAATCGACTTTCATTTTTTTAAACATTTAGAACTGGTTTTACGGGCTAAACACTATGAAAATGAAGACAGTCTGAAAAATCCCATATCGGAGTTTATTGATTTCAAGGATCAGAATTTCTTTAAGACAGGCATTTATGCATTAGAATCTCGTTGGAAAAAGTGTATTCATGCAAATGGAGTATATTTTGATTAACTAAACAACTTTTGAAAAAAGATATGCAGTTTTATATATTCACTTAAAAATCTGACATTTCATATGCACCAACCTAATATAATGCTCTTAGGGACGATTCGGCATCAGAAACAAGATACGATACTAGAAGGAAATGAATCTGTATGACAAAATTTAAAATGAACTAAATACTTCAGCTATACCTTTGCCAAAGACCTTCCAATCAATGTAAAGATAAACTAACGGAAGAAGAAACAGAACCTGGAATCTATTAAAAATAATTTATTGTAATACAGTATGACACTGCACGCGAGAGAAAGTTTTGTTCGTCATATTTCTATTTGGGTGTTACATATTAAACACTGGAGCTACCAAACCAATTAATATTATGAGTCCCCAATTTTGAATAAAACTATTCAAACACACAATGTGCACTTTTTGAGATATTACATACCTTTATTTTATATCCATAATACCCAAGTCCATTAACTAACTCGCATCCTCCGTAGTTCCACTGTTCATTAATCGGAAGTGGGTATCCGGACACTTTAAATGAACAGAAGAGAAACCGAAGTACGAAAAAACAAAACTTTCATCGAATTCGGATAATGTACTCCTACTTTTCAAAGAACGTAGAGCTATTACGATTAGACAATGTTTAAGATATTCGGTATACTGAACGCGGTAAAGGATAACATGTTCAGTACTTCTGAAAGGAAATACAATAATGAAGAAAGAAGTTTGCTTGTAACATGTAATACAAGTGTAAATTTACTTTAACGTACAACGCAAGAATAAATCAGTATTGAAATCACAACACTTACCTGTCTGCGCTATGTCGTGAATTGCGTTAGGCGTCCTTTGAACCGTTTGGAAATCTGCCTTTTCGCGTCAACCCGTTTTTCGCACTCCAACACGAAGGACAGATGGAATATGCGTTCTTGTCCGGCTTACGAACGATCCAAATTTCGAACGTTACATCCAAAAAAGTATGCATAACCGTGCACCACGTGGCCAGCGCCGCACACACGCCACTGCCACATTAATTAAGACTATAAAGTTCCTCACCAACAAAGATTACCCCTCTAAAAGAGAGTATAGCAGTTGTGCTTGGGAAAGGTTCCAAAGCCAGAGTTTTAGGAATACTTAATTTATTTACACACTAGATACAATAATCTTGGAGATAACTTTCTGTGACGCTATCTGTGACGGTTGAAATCTTACTGCCCTTTTTTGAATCTCCTCTATATAGGGACTCGTGGTCTCCTAGTACTAATAGATGGCATTGGTGTTGCCTTGCCAACCTTGGCCATTGCGTGTCACTACAAGAGTGACCAAAGACAAAAACCCAGAGGAGACCATGGATATAGTGTCTCCCCAGTATTATCAGTACAACTAGATTATTAGTAGACGACTTCTTTAAGGGATTCGGTTGTCAGTTTTGTGGGTTTACCAAATCCTCGTAGGGTTCCGGCCAACCTACTTTCAATCGTAATTTTTACATGCTTAACAGGAACATTGCATAATTGAATACCCCCTTTATATTTTAGAATTTATTGTTGGCATTGGAACATTTTCGCGGAGCCAGAAAATAAAATTTCCAGGGGCGAAAAATAAGGATCACCCTGCTGTATAGTTATACTTCCTCTGACAGTCAAATCTCACTTAGTTAGATATGATTAACGTTCTTGAATTCTGTAGTTGGCCGTAGTATTAGTAATATGTAAAGTATAGTTTTTAGCGGCTATTCATAAGGCCAAAGGTGTAGATTAAAACTTCTTTATTTCAATTTTTTCGACGAAACGTTTCGATAAGTTGGTTCTTATCCTCTTCAGTCGTATTTAATTGTCTGTTGAGCGAATAAATGAAATAAAAGTACAGAATATAAATATTATAACATATACATATAAAATTGGAATTAAATGTTAATATGAATATTGTAATAAATAAGTAAAGTGTATGTAGATAAATAAGTATGTGAATAAAATCGTTATATCAATAGGAAGAAACGTTTTTTGACTCACTCCAAGAAGTCCTAGGAAGTGTCTTATACAGTAGGTGATCCTAGTTGCTATCGTCTCGGATGTTAGTTGAGACTGACTAGCATTAACAATTTAAATCTGGGGGTGAGTCAAACAAGTGGGGGAGATGGACGTTAGGTCATTGTTCTGATATTTATTTTAAAACAAGGCGGTGTAGGTTGTTATGCCTAGCGCACTAGTTGGTATTAATTTATGTAGGTGTCACTGTCACTGCTACCTGTGATGGATCTGCGTCGATAATTTAAATCAATCCGGAAACGGAAACGTGTAGCACCCCCGTGAGTAACGGAGTGGATGATGATTCCATTCACGGCGTGCGTTCATTAAGTATCAAGTAAGAAAGTATCACTTTCTCCGCGAACGTTACATCAGACATGAAACAGTGGATTAATATTAATAGAAAACTGATCTCATTAAAATCACAACGCGTGTTCCTGCTACAATGTAGAACTCTCAAACTTGTCCCTAATAAGATTGAGCATTTGAAACTTAACGTCCACTTCAACAGTCAAAATAATAACAAAAGAATACAAACTTTCAAAACAAATTATAACTCAAAAATTTTAAACCTAATGATTAACGATAACTTTTACACAGGCAACTTTCTTCAAAATAAATTACAATTAGTTCTCAATAGATTAACGGACACACTTCCACAAGATATTCTACAGCATTTTATACACACACGAAGAGATTCCCTCAGACGGTTCAAAAAGGATTGTGATAACCAGCACAGGAAAAAACTTCAAAAATTAATTAACATTGCAGAAAAACCGCTATGTAGTATTGACACCGAAAAATGGCTAATGAATTTATCTGACATTGACATACCAGTCAATGTCAAAAGAATATTGGCACTTGGTCCCAAACATATATTCAAAGAAAACAAAATAAACAAACATCTGATTAACCTCATTACGCATATAGAAACCGGACTGTTAAAAATACCACAAAATAATAGAAATAATGCACGGCTCCTTTTAATAAATCAAATTATAAATAAATTTAAAAATAACAAAAATCTCAGTTTTTTGGACCACAGACTAATACAATATATAAAAGAAACGAAGTTTTTCCTCAAAAACAATCCAGATATTTTTATCACTACCGCTGATAAGGGCAACATCTCCGTGTGTGTTAATAGATCAGTTTACATTGAAAAAGTGGAACAAATGCTCAGTGATAAAGAGACTTACTTGGAGACAAGACATGAATATACATCTACTTTCCAGACACACAACAACCGTATCATAAGACAGTGGCTTAACAAAAACTATATAAACGATGCCACTTACAAAAGTATATGTACTAACAATGCTGTGACACCCAGAGCATATGGCTTACCCAAAATCCATAAAGAAGGCATCCCATGGAGGATAATTGTATCATCCATAGGAGGCCCTTGTTACAAACTCTCCAAGTATCTCTCAAATATCTTAAGTAAAAACATAGGTGACAATCCTTACTATATCAAGGACAGTTGGTGTTTTGTCGAAAAAATTAATGGTGTGACCATCCCTGAGGATTACTCTTTGGTGTCTCTGGATGTCACAGCATTATTTAATAACATTCCTATTGATGTGGTCTCTCAAGTACTGAGTGAGGGATGGACTAATATATCGTCTCATACAAAAATAGATAAAACCAGTTTCATAAAAGCGGTAGAATTCGTTCTAACTTCTAACGTGTTCAAATTCAATAACAAATCTTACAAACAGATCTTCGGTGCAGCCATGGGCTCACCACTCTCGCCAATAGCTGCAGAATTAGTAATGCAAAAATTACAAAGCGTTAGTATTAATCAATTAACTTTCAATATTCCTTTCTTCTATAGATACGTAGATGATATTATTACTTGTCTTCCCTCACATAGCATAGATCACACTATTAAAATTTTTGAGACGTTTCACAGCCGCATTAAATTTACGTTTGAATTGGAACGAAATAATAAGATCAGTTTTCTAGATACAGAAGTCGTCAGAGATGAAGGTCGTATCATCACTAATTGGTACAGAAAAAAGACATGGTCCGGAAGATATATACATTACATATCTGCACATCCCTTCAGGCAAAAGATCAGCTTGATCATAGGACTAATTGATCGTGGTATAAAGCTTGCACATCCTAAGTTCAGAAGAGACAATATTAGTATCATTATTGACACACTAAAAAAGAATGGTTACCCGCCTGACCTCGTAAAACATTTAATCAAAAAACGAGTGGATGAGTTATATCACCCATTTAGGGTATATAACGAAAAAATCCAGCGTGCAGGTGTTCCATCTTCTAATAACTTTGTGCTGCTCCCGCATATTCCCGGAATCAATCTTAGCCACATTCTGCGAACATTTGACATTCGTTGCATATACACTAACAAAAGCAACGCCCTTTCCTTTTTTAACAAAGGTAAAGATAAAATGAATGTTACAAAATTGACAGATGTGGTATATAAAATACCGTGTGGTAATTGCTCGGAGAGTTACGTGGGCCAAACGCATAATTTGTTGTCAACCAGGATATACCAGCATAAGTATAGCCTCGTACACAATATGCAAAAGACCGCCTTGGCGGAACACGTGCTCCAGTTAGGCCACACTTTTAATTTCGAAGATGCGGAGGTGCTGCACAGGGACGCGAATAACTGGCGTCGTACGATAGCCGAGTCCCTATACATTATGAAGGAAAATAGTGTTAATAAGAAATACGAATCCATCAACATCTCGTCGTATTACACTGACCTTGTCTCTATTCTTAATTAATTCCACAGAGTGTGACTGTTGCCAGCTTTTTACTGTATCAATTTCTGTGTTTAGTATTGCGGTATATGTCTTTTTTCTAACATGTGTCTTTCACTGCTACTTGATACTTAATGAACGCACGCCGTGAATGGAATCATCATCCACTCCGTTACTCACGGGGGTGCTACACGTTTCCGTTTCCGGATTGATTTAAATTATCGACGCAGATCCATCACAGGTAGCAGTGACAGTGACACCTACATAAATTAATACCAACTAGTGCGCTAGGCATAACAACCTACACCGCCTTGTTTTAAAATAAATATCAGAACAATGACCTAACGTCCATCTCCCCCACTTGTTTGACTCACCCCCAGATTTAAATTGTTAATGCTAGTCAGTCTCAACTAACATCCGAGACGATAGCAACTAGGATCACCTACTGTATAAGACACTTCCTAGGACTTCTTGGAGTGAGTCAAAAAACGTTTCTTCCTATTGATATAACGATTTTATTCACATACTTATTTATCTACATACACTTTACTTATTTATTACAATATTCATATTAACATTTAATTCCAATTTTATATGTATATGTTATAATATTTATATTCTGTACTTTTATTTCATTTATTCGCTCAACAGACAATTAAATACGACTGAAGAGGATAAGAACCAACTTATCGAAACGTTTCGTCGAAAAAATTGAAATAAAGAAGTTTTAATCTACACCTTTGGCCTTATGAATAGCCGCTAAAAACTATACTTTACATATTAGTTAGATATGGCATTTTATTCTCAAAGCACTCATTGCCTTTTCCGCTTTTTCTGACACACGCCACAAACTCGCGCGCATTTCTGTTAACAGAAACGTTGCTCTGTAGTGCAATGTGCATCGACGGATATTTTAGCTTACGATAAGTTCAGAAGCAGGATAAGGATATTGACAAAAAATTGAATTACCAACTTATCGTTTAATATATTTTCATAATTTGTACAAAAAATAAAGAAATCAAAGTTTTTTATTACAAAAAGTTACTAAAACTAAAATATGACGGAATTTCAAATTTATAAATGTTTTTGGTGTTAAAAAGTATTTTATTTTACACTGGATTTTATTTTTAAAACAATAGTTTAAGAAAATGAATTTGTAGAAAAGCTGGATTTGCAAAACGGTAAATGTAATTTCTGAAAGGGTTGTAAGATAGTAACGATCAACGTTATCAACATTTTAAAGTGTCGCGCCCGCGCTTCTCGTATGTTCGCTGACAGTCGTCTGTTATTAGTTGGCGTCCTTCTTTTTCGCTATTCAAAAACAAGTAAATTTGATCTGCAAAAAGGTGAATATAATTTGCAAAACGGTTAATTTTGAGAGCAAAAAAAATTCAGTTGCAGATGCCGGTTTATACGAAAACATGCTGTTGTATAGGCGACCTTACCAGCTATAATCTTCGCGCCGCATGTGGCACAGTTTTTCAAATTTAAAGTTCGTAAGATGGACAAGAACGCATTTTCTACTTTTTCTTCGGGTGGAGTGCGGAAACAAATGGACGTCAAAGGACAAAGCTTTTCAAACGGCGTAAAAGACATCTAACGCGATTCCAGACATAGCGAAGACCGGTAAGTATGTTTTGATTTCAATACAATCTTATTCATTCGTTCTACGTTAAAGTGCATATTTACTCGTATTACGAGATACAAGCGAATTTCTTTACTTATTATTGTATTTAATTTCAGAAGTACTGAATATTTTATGCGTTACGGCGTTCATTATACCAAATATTTCAAATATTTTCTAATCGTAAGAGCCGTGTTTGTCGGAAAGTTAGACCACATTACCGGAATTCTTCGAAAATTTCTAGCCTATTCATTCAATATGTATACCAAAAGTTAGCATTTACTTTTGATTAATTTACAGCAGAACTACCGAATATGTCCTTAGTCATATTCATAAATTAATTTATATATATATAAATTATGGTTGACTAGTGGATTTATGTGCATTATGAACATATATAAAATAATGGTACATAAAATCTCGTAAAGTGCACTGTTACATACTTGAAAAGTTTTAATTAAAAATTGCAGACTCATTATTTTAACTGTTTTGCTAGTTCTAGTGTTTAAAATGTAACAAAGGACCGTTTCTTTTGAGTGCAATGAAATACAGTGTTATATGCTAGATTATATTCAGCAGAACAAGTAACAGGTTGATATGGAATTGACTTCTGCATTTAGAAATTCGCATATAAAGTGGTGACGGAAGACCTGCTTCCTCTGAATATGTATTGCATGTGATCTTTTTACAGACAATTGCGATGTTTGCAGCAATTTTAAGTCTATGCCAGTTTTTGCAGTGATCTAAACTGGTTTTTTGGCTTCAAACTAAAGCTCCAATGCACAGTCTTAGCACTGAGAAGTGTAGAGAGTTGAGTATTTGTAGGTATCGTTGGTTACTCGTGACACCCATAGCATTCAATGCCTTAAGGTTTGCTAGTGTTTTTATTAATCCTTAGACTACTCTGGGTGGATATGCATATCTATGTAGAGAAAATTCTCACTGTGGCTTATCAGCAGATCCATCTGCTCAGAATAATTTCTACCTGATAACTACATACATACTATGTATGTTTGTGTAATAAGAGGTTACCTCGTATAATTATTGTACATATAAGTAGTAACACTTTGACGTGAGGAGTGTAGATACCCTTATGTTCTTCCAAATTAATTGCATATTGAAGCTTATAAAATATGTGTTTTAATACTTTCCTGGTTACTGCATTTTAGAATGTTTAACCCTTTTTTCAAAATCCATAATGAATAGAAAGTTTAGTACTGTGAACTACTTCCTACTAAAATATTCGTGTTCCTATTTGATAGAAGAATTGTGTAAAGCTGAGCTCAAACTAATATGACGCTACTTACTCACAGTGAGGGATAAAAGTATTCGTATAGTTGTGTTAGGATTTTCTAAACGCACCAGGAACAACATGCACATAGTATTGGGGTAACCACACAAACATATTTAACACTTAAATCGTATACAACATAAAAACAGGAGGGATTTCTATAACGAGTCTATATGGTAAAACGGCTACAACGTGAATGCCCCATAAAGTCGCCGAAAGCCTTTACTCTTTTTGATTTTTCAGTTTTTAGGATTAGGATCCATCATCCGTGTATGGACACTCCCATGTCACTCGATTACAAGCTGTAATATAGAAATAAAGACAGCAATATCTATTATTACATACAGGGTGTCGGGTAAATCGACGATCAACCTGAAACTGGGGGTAGATCAGACCCTGATCTATTAGAATTTGGAATGGCATGTCTACTGAAACTCTCACGGTTTTCGAGATATTGGCGGTTTTGTGTTTTTTATGAAAATCCGTACCTCCGTACAGGTTTTTTGCTACCGTTGCCACAAATGAAGGACTATTTTCAATCTGTTTTTGCCATAATGTTCTAGAAAAGACGCGCAATGCTCCACAGGGAACAGTTTTTCAGTGGTATAAATAAGACATCCAGAAAATAATGGTTCTTTTCACGTTTCAACTCTGCCTTTTCACCATCATCTAACTTTGTCCTTTTGTCTTGTAAAAAAAGTATAATACACTAAGCGTGCCAATTGTTTTAAAAACTTTCCTGATTAATCCAGATTTGAAAATGCTTTGAATCTTTCACTTATCCCTTTCAGGTGCAAAGATATTCGTATTAATACGCGTAAGGAGCTAATTCCGGCAATTTACGCTTTTACCAAATCTTATCCATATCTTACTTTATTGAAAATTTTGTTATATAATATCATTGTTACATGTGGGAGCCGCCATATATTTCCCAATCCCATATATATATATATATATATATATATATATATATATATATATATATATATATATATATATATATATATATTATTATACGTTTATCTGTCTTTTATTTATTTATCTGTCGTTTATCTTATCTTATACGTTTTATCTGTCTGTGTCTAAACTTATAATGAAGAGTCTAAATTGCACGAGGCGCACACACACAGATCATACGCTCAGTCTAACAGGTCTCGGGCTTTGCCCGAAAGTAGGAGGCGGGAGAGAGATCTCGCGATTTTATAACGTCATCAGAGCCCATACTCAATACGCTTACGTAATGATGCATTCGCATCTAACAGTGATCGTACATAGAGTATATATCAGGTAAAGCGAAAAGAAATGTCGTTTTTTAACAATATGAAAAAATGTATTTACTAAAAACATACATAATATTTATTTTGATAAATAATTGCCATGGTTATTTATAATATCTTGCCACAATTTAGGTAACTTTTCGATGCCTCTTTTATAAAATTCTGGCTGCTTTGACTTGAAAAAGGCACTCAAGTGTTTTCGGACATCCTTCTCTGATTTAAATTTTTTATTTCGAAGGAAATGTTCTATACTTCGGAATAAATGTGGGGAAAGGGTTATTTTTAAATAATTCCCACCTCTCCCGGATATATTTATTTTCTGTCCACCACTTTATACTGAACTCACAATCGCATAACTCGTTGTTCCTCGCTATTCTCACTCGCTGGTCTCGCACTCACAGACTCCGTCGATCCACGCATCCAATAAATATCCCTTAAAACAATCACGCATCGCACTCCATACAAAATCAGCACGCACTCCCTCACACAGGTTCACATTGAACATTCTGGATCGTCCGTCCTTTTCGGAATTTTCGTTTCCAGGAACGTTTCCAGAACGTTCGACCATCGACGACGCCTCACAGACTTTCTCGAAGCAGCCATTCCAGCACTCAACATTCATTCTAATGTGACGTCCAACCTGAAGGGTTGTTCGTTCTAAAAAACCGAAAACGAGTTTACACCGGGAATTTTGGATGCCCTCGGGTCTCGAATCGCACGTTGTGTAAATCGTATAAGGGGTTTTGTGGTTTTAGGCTTGCCCGTCTACACGAACTCTTACGCCAGGGAACCACTCGCTGTACAGGAAAGGGAAAAAGTGGGAATTTTCGAGACGTAAAGTGTCATTAAAATTTATTCATTAAGCTTAGTCGATAATTATAATTTCAGGGCTACAATTTGCCAAATCCCTATCGTTTATCCCCTCTATCTCGACGATTGAGGGGGGTAGATGGGATGGTGGGTGCTGACGATTACCGCCGGTATAGGCTGCGTGGTGGGCTTAA
Organism: Nysson spinosus; assembly: GCA_910591585.2. Lineage (NCBI taxonomy): Eukaryota > Metazoa > Arthropoda > Insecta > Hymenoptera > Crabronidae > Nysson > Nysson spinosus. The sequence continues at coordinate 3,207,050 of OU342836.1, read as the reverse complement.
ACACCCGACCTCCGGCCCGGATTAAAGGCAATTACCCACCCTGTTGTGGTGGGTGCTGACAAATACCGTCGAAATAGGCTGCGTGGTGGCCTTTATGCACCCGACACCCGGCCCGGATTAAAGGCAATTACTCCCCCCTGAGGTGGGAGCCCGCGAAATATCGCAAAAGATTGGCTACGGGGTGGCCATCACTCACCCCGATTTCCGGCCCGGATTACAGGCAAGTCACTCACCCATGTCAGAGGTGGGAGCTGGCGGAATACCGCCACATCCCGTAGGCCAGGTTGGACTGTGCCACACAACATCGGAGGACGGAGCGACGCACCTGCCTCCCCCACGTACCTCCCAGGGGCTCCATAACAACGCTCGCGACCGACCAGAGGGGACCTGCGAGGGGAATCCCAGGAACGGATAGGGCAGATCCATATGCGCGGGGTCCCGTACGGACGAATCGTGGGGGGTAGGAGGGACGCTGCGTACTCCGATGTGCGATAGGCTTGGGGGTAGCCTCTACCCACCCTCACCTCCTTAGCGGGGAGTTAAATTACCGCTAACTAATAGGCAGGAGCGGCCTTAACCAACAGCCCACCCGTCCGCTTCGCGCGTGACAAGTCCTTTGAGACATCAGTCAAACGGAGACGTTTGGCGAGAGGAATAGGTGGCTGCAGGGGAAAACCGAGCCACCTCTGACGCCGTACGGTCTCTCCGAAAGGAGCTTGGGGTGTGATTCGGGGTATCCAGTTACCGGGGACACCCAGACTTAAGCAAGGTCAGAGAACCTACTTTCGCTCGCCTCGCAACACTCCAGGTTAACGACCTGGCTCCATGACAAAGCCGCGCTAGTCGGCGTGCGCCGTGAAAGAGAAAGAGCATCGCGGGCCGAGGACCGTATCGCCTCGAGTCGTTGGGCGCATACAATTTAAGTCGGATCGGCGGCTCCCGGGGGGCCAGATCACCCCGGTGCAACACTGCTCTGTCACTCGCGTAGCACGTTGACGCGGCAAAGCGAATCCACAAACACGCTCGCCCTCCGTCCAACTCGATCGTCTTTAAGACTCTCCTGCCCGCTAGGGGCGGGTTGTCTCAGGAGGCATCGGGCAAGAGGGGCAGTAGCCATAGCGTGGGCGGGGACCCGCAAGCTCACCTGCCTAAACCGCAGGGAACTAAAGAAACTGTTCACGAGCAGGTGTGTGCGCTGCAGCCACCCTTATACTTTAGGTGGCAAGCACTTCCTCCCACCCGGGTGAACCACCTGGGAGGCCCACACCCCCCCTACTTTAAAATTGCCTCACCGCCATACCACTACAGACGACTAGATGGGATGGAGTTCTAAGTACGAATTCGTGATAGGGGTAGGTTTTAAATAGTTCTTGGTATTCTTTGCGGAGGTGTTCTGGGATTCGGTTCAATTCGTTTTGGGAGAGGTTATGGCAAGGTTCTGGACTTTTGGGTAGAATAGGATCATTAGGGAGTTCGGAATCGAAGGATTGCTGAGGAGTGGTTGTGGATGTTGAGGATAAAAGTTCTATTAAATATTCTGATGTCTGGGAAATTTCTCGTTCTCTAGCTTGTGCCCGCAACTTGTGTGGTGGAATAAATATAGATACAGGGTGCGCCGTCTCAATCGGGTCAATGGAACTATTGAATAACTTTGACAATTGACAACCGATCGGCGTCACCAAAAACGTTTTGGAAACATCAGTTCAGTACAATTTCAGTCATGTATCATTATACACCGAAAGAACGCGCCGAAATAGTGGCGCTTTACATTGAAAATAATTGCTCAGTTGTGTTAACTCAGCGTGCATATCGTCGAAAATATCGTGACCGTCAATATCGCGATATTGACTGGCCACCAAGATCTCCGGATTTGACTCCACCGGACTTTTTTTGTGGGGATTTTTGAAGAGTAAAGTTTATGTCAACAAGCCAAAGACCATCGAAGAGCTCAAAGTCAACATTTGAGCCGAAATGGCAGCGATATCGCCCGAGACGCTGGCCAATGTGATGGAAAATGCCAGAAAAAGAGCTCACTCATGTCTCACCAATAAGGGCGGCCACTTAATTGATATTGTTTTCGGAAACTAGTTGAGATAAATTGTAAAAGAGCAAGCTTAATAAAACAACAGAACTTTTTGAAATCTATTGAGAATTGTCAAAGTTATTCAATAGTTCCATTGACCAGATTGAGACGGCGCACCCTGTATTACTAAACTAATATATTTATTGAATATAATAAAACACAAGTTTGAAATCACATTGAACACACTTTCTAATAAACACTCTCTATCATCTCTTGGGGGGCACATGGCAGACACTAACTCTCGCTGTTACCAACGCATGCACCCCCGCCACTATCCTTTTAGAACAAAGCCTCTCATTAATTCTCCGTCTCTTTCACTCTCTCTCACTCTTCCTTTCTTTCACTTATTGTTAGAATATAAACTCAATCACACTCACAACTTGCGCTCTCTAACTTTCTTGCCTCCTCGCTTAGTGCGACGGCGATTGGCCCTTTTTGGCATTATAAATTGTTACTCTGAAAGAATGCATTTTTGATCTCTTGTCTATTTAATATATCTTGAGAGGATTATTGTTTTCGTCACTCACCAATAATTCGCCGGATTGGCGGTTGCAATTTGTGCTGGAGAGGCGAATCGCAAGTATTGGCGGTTCCTAAATCTTAGAAAACCGAAGGGCTGATGATGCCAATTTGGCCACCAAGTCCTGAGGTTCCTACTCAAGATTGTAATTCAGTTTGTGATGCCGGTTTTGGGCCACAACGGCACGCGGTGCCAGGTAGGCCACGTAATCTTTGAGTACTACTACTGAAAAATGTTAAATGCACTCTGTCAGGAGAGTTTTTTTAGATTACACAAGCGAAGGTCAGAGGTAATCATAAATAATGGTTCTTTTCACGTTTCAACTCTGCCTTTTCACCATCATCTAACTTTGTCCTTTTGTCTTGTAAAAAAAGTATAATACACTAAGCGTGCCAATTGTTTTAAAAACTTTCCTGATTAATCCAGATTTGAAAATGCTTTGAATCTTTCACTTATCCCTTTCAGGTGCAAAGATATTCGTATTAATACGCGTAAGGAGCTAATTCCGGCAATTTACGCTTTTACCAAATCTTATCCATATCTTACTTTATTGAAAATTTTGTTATATAATATCATTGTTACATGTGGGAGCCGCCATATATTTCCCAATCCCATATATATATATATATATATATATATATATATATATATATATATATATATATATATATATATATATATATTATTATACGTTTATCTGTCTTTTATTTATTTATCTGTCGTTTATCTTATCTTATACGTTTTATCTGTCTGTGTCTAAACTTATAATGAAGAGTCTAAATTGCACGAGGCGCACACACACAGATCATACGCTCAGTCTAACAGGTCTCGGGCTTTGCCCGAAAGTAGGAGGCGGGAGAGAGATCTCGCGATTTTATAACGTCATCAGAGCCCATACTCAATACGCTTACGTAATGATGCATTCGCATCTAACAGTGATCGTACATAGAGTATATATCAGGTAAAGCGAAAAGAAATGTCGTTTTTTAACAATATGAAAAAATGTATTTACTAAAAACATACATAATATTTATTTTGATAAATAATTGCCATGGTTATTTATAATATCTTGCCACAATTTAGGTAACTTTTCGATGCCTCTTTTATAAAATTCTGGCTGCTTTGACTTGAAAAAGGCACTCAAGTGTTTTCGGACATCCTTCTCTGATTTAAATTTTTTATTTCGAAGGAAATGTTCTATACTTCGGAATAAATGTGGGGAAAGGGTTATTTTTAAATAATTCCCACCTCTCCCGGATATATTTATTTTCTGTCCACCACTTTATACTGAACTCACAATCGCATAACTCGTTGTTCCTCGCTATTCTCACTCGCTGGTCTCGCACTCACAGACTCCGTCGATCCACGCATCCAATAAATATCCCTTAAAACAATCACGCATCGCACTCCATACAAAATCAGCACGCACTCCCTCACACAGGTTCACATTGAACATTCTGGATCGTCCGTCCTTTTCGGAATTTTCGTTTCCAGGAACGTTTCCAGAACGTTCGACCATCGACGACGCCTCACAGACTTTCTCGAAGCAGCCATTCCAGCACTCAACATTCATTCTAATGTGACGTCCAACCTGAAGGGTTGTTCGTTCTAAAAAACCGAAAACGAGTTTACACCGGGAATTTTGGATGCCCTCGGGTCTCGAATCGCACGTTGTGTAAATCGTATAAGGGGTTTTGTGGTTTTAGGCTTGCCCGTCTACACGAACTCTTACGCCAGGGAACCACTCGCTGTACAGGAAAGGGAAAAAGTGGGAATTTTCGAGACGTAAAGTGTCATTAAAATTTATTCATTAAGCTTAGTCGATAATTATAATTTCAGGGCTACAATTTGCCAAATCCCTATCGTTTATCCCCTCTATCTCGACGATTGAGGGGGGTAGATGGGATGGTGGGTGCTGACGATTACCGCCGGTATAGGCTGCGTGGTGGGCTTAAACACCCGACCTCCGGCCCGGATTAAAGGCAATTACCCACCCTGTTGTGGTGGGTGCTGACAAATACCGTCGAAATAGGCTGCGTGGTGGCCTTTATGCACCCGACACCCGGCCCGGATTAAAGGCAATTACTCCCCCCTGAGGTGGGAGCCCGCGAAATATCGCAAAAGATTGGCTACGGGGTGGCCATCACTCACCCCGATTTCCGGCCCGGATTACAGGCAAGTCACTCACCCATGTCAGAGGTGGGAGCTGGCGGAATACCGCCACATCCCGTAGGCCAGGTTGGACTGTGCCACACAACATCGGAGGACGGAGCGACGCACCTGCCTCCCCCACGTACCTCCCAGGGGCTCCATAACAACGCTCGCGACCGACCAGAGGGGACCTGCGAGGGGAATCCCAGGAACGGATAGGGCAGATCCATATGCGCGGGGTCCCGTACGGACGAATCGTGGGGGGTAGGAGGGACGCTGCGTACTCCGATGTGCGATAGGCTTGGGGGTAGCCTCTACCCACCCTCACCTCCTTAGCGGGGAGTTAAATTACCGCTAACTAATAGGCAGGAGCGGCCTTAACCAACAGCCCACCCGTCCGCTTCGCGCGTGACAAGTCCTTTGAGACATCAGTCAAACGGAGACGTTTGGCGAGAGGAATAGGTGGCTGCAGGGGAAAACCGAGCCACCTCTGACGCCGTACGGTCTCTCCGAAAGGAGCTTGGGGTGTGATTCGGGGTATCCAGTTACCGGGGACACCCAGACTTAAGCAAGGTCAGAGAACCTACTTTCGCTCGCCTCGCAACACTCCAGGTTAACGACCTGGCTCCATGACAAAGCCGCGCTAGTCGGCGTGCGCCGTGAAAGAGAAAGAGCATCGCGGGCCGAGGACCGTATCGCCTCGAGTCGTTGGGCGCATACAATTTAAGTCGGATCGGCGGCTCCCGGGGGGCCAGATCACCCCGGTGCAACACTGCTCTGTCACTCGCGTAGCACGTTGACGCGGCAAAGCGAATCCACAAACACGCTCGCCCTCCGTCCAACTCGATCGTCTTTAAGACTCTCCTGCCCGCTAGGGGCGGGTTGTCTCAGGAGGCATCGGGCAAGAGGGGCAGTAGCCATAGCGTGGGCGGGGACCCGCAAGCTCACCTGCCTAAACCGCAGGGAACTAAAGAAACTGTTCACGAGCAGGTGTGTGCGCTGCAGCCACCCTTATACTTTAGGTGGCAAGCACTTCCTCCCACCCGGGTGAACCACCTGGGAGGCCCACACCCCCCCTACTTTAAAATTGCCTCACCGCCATACCACTACAGACGACTAGATGGGATGGAGTTCTAAGTACGAATTCGTGATAGGGGTAGGTTTTAAATAGTTCTTGGTATTCTTTGCGGAGGTGTTCTGGGATTCGGTTCAATTCGTTTTGGGAGAGGTTATGGCAAGGTTCTGGACTTTTGGGTAGAATAGGATCATTAGGGAGTTCGGAATCGAAGGATTGCTGAGGAGTGGTTGTGGATGTTGAGGATAAAAGTTCTATTAAATATTCTGATGTCTGGGAAATTTCTCGTTCTCTAGCTTGTGCCCGCAACTTGTGTGGTGGAATAAATATAGATACAGGGTGCGCCGTCTCAATCGGGTCAATGGAACTATTGAATAACTTTGACAATTGACAACCGATCGGCGTCACCAAAAACGTTTTGGAAACATCAGTTCAGTACAATTTCAGTCATGTATCATTATACACCGAAAGAACGCGCCGAAATAGTGGCGCTTTACATTGAAAATAATTGCTCAGTTGTGTTAACTCAGCGTGCATATCGTCGAAAATATCGTGACCGTCAATATCGCGATATTGACTGGCCACCAAGATCTCCGGATTTGACTCCACCGGACTTTTTTTGTGGGGATTTTTGAAGAGTAAAGTTTATGTCAACAAGCCAAAGACCATCGAAGAGCTCAAAGTCAACATTTGAGCCGAAATGGCAGCGATATCGCCCGAGACGCTGGCCAATGTGATGGAAAATGCCAGAAAAAGAGCTCACTCATGTCTCACCAATAAGGGCGGCCACTTAATTGATATTGTTTTCGGAAACTAGTTGAGATAAATTGTAAAAGAGCAAGCTTAATAAAACAACAGAACTTTTTGAAATCTATTGAGAATTGTCAAAGTTATTCAATAGTTCCATTGACCAGATTGAGACGGCGCACCCTGTATTACTAAACTAATATATTTATTGAATATAATAAAACACAAGTTTGAAATCACATTGAACACACTTTCTAATAAACACTCTCTATCATCTCTTGGGGGGCACATGGCAGACACTAACTCTCGCTGTTACCAACGCATGCACCCCCGCCACTATCCTTTTAGAACAAAGCCTCTCATTAATTCTCCGTCTCTTTCACTCTCTCTCACTCTTCCTTTCTTTCACTTATTGTTAGAATATAAACTCAATCACACTCACAACTTGCGCTCTCTAACTTTCTTGCCTCCTCGCTTAGTGCGACGGCGATTGGCCCTTTTTGGCATTATAAATTGTTACTCTGAAAGAATGCATTTTTGATCTCTTGTCTATTTAATATATCTTGAGAGGATTATTGTTTTCGTCACTCACCAATAATTCGCCGGATTGGCGGTTGCAATTTGTGCTGGAGAGGCGAATCGCAAGTATTGGCGGTTCCTAAATCTTAGAAAACCGAAGGGCTGATGATGCCAATTTGGCCACCAAGTCCTGAGGTTCCTACTCAAGATTGTAATTCAGTTTGTGATGCCGGTTTTGGGCCACAACGGCACGCGGTGCCAGGTAGGCCACGTAATCTTTGAGTACTACTACTGAAAAATGTTAAATGCACTCTGTCAGGAGAGTTTTTTTAGATTACACAAGCGAAGGTCAGAGGTAATCAAACAACAAATATATTATATAAAATTTGTAGTATATTGAATAAAATAAAAGGTTGTTTAAATTGGTTTATAATAAAAGTAGATTCAAAATTAAGGTTCGGAGTGTGATGATTACACGTTCATCAACGGAGTTACAGTGTGACGGAATAAAGCGGATGCCCTAATTTACAAAAGTGCGACTCGGTTGCCTCGGCCTCCAAATTCGAACAATTCAAATTATGACCAGATTGGGTTCACGTCAGTAAAGTGGTTGCGAGAGAATTATTACAGATTGTCTATACGACTGCAAGTACACCTCGATGCCTTGAGTTGCAGACGAATTAACAGAAGAACCTTACCTCTCTGAGGGGGTTCACTAAAGGGGTGCACGCAAGTCCCCCACTACTGCACGCTGAACACACGTTCAATTTCTAAGTTGTTACTGTACTGCCACTTGTAACTGGTAACTGGTAACTGGTAACTGGTAACTGGTAACTGGTAACTGGTAACTGGTAACTGGTAACTGGTAACTGGTAACTGGTAACTGGTAACTGGTAACTGGTAACTGGTAACTGGTAACTGGTAACTGGTAACTGGTAACTGGTAACTGGTAACTGGTAACTGGTAACTGGTAACTGGTAACTGGTAACTGGTAACTGGTAACTGGTAACTGGTAACTGGTAACTGGTAACTGGTAACTGGTAACTGGTAACTGGTAACTGGTAACTGGTAACTGGTAACTGGTAACTGGTAACTGGTAACTGGTAACTGGTAACTGGTAACTGGTAACTGGTAACTGGTAACTGGTAACTGGTAACTGGTAACTGGTAACTGGTAACTGGTAACTGGTAACTGGTAACTGGTAACTGGTAACTGGTAACTGGTAACTGGTAACTGGTAACTGGTAACTGGTAACTGGTAACTGGTAACTGGTAACTGGTAACTGGTAACTGGTAACTGGTAACTGGTAACTGGTAACTGGTAACTGGTAACTGGTAACTGGTAACTGGTAACTGGTAACTGGTAACTGGTAACTGTAACTGCGGAGGTTCTCGCTGTAGCCCTTACTTATACTGGGTTTTTTGGGGTAGATGCCCGGTTATCGTATGGAAACGGTATGCGAGACTCTACCGTAACAAAATCTTATGTTTAATTGAGACTGCCCAGCGTAGATCGCTATCGCGCAATGACTTCACCGGTGAGGTCACGTTGTTTTGGCTAAGGGTGTATATACATGTTGGAATTTGTAAGAGAGGCATCAAGCGTATTGCGGTTATTTGCTATAAACGATTATTTCTCGTACTGCACCCGCCGGCTGCCACGCGCTAACTCACTACTCTCTGCTCTTTCGCTCGCCTCTTGCGTCTTCTGATCGTCACTTTTTTAATCACCACGCTCGTTTCCATGCCCACATACATCTTTATCGAAATTATTCTTCGGAGAGTTTCACAAGGAGTGTTGGTTACATACGAACTGATTAAGAATTATCTGGTGGAAACGGAAGTTTCGACCACCCAAAAGTTTATACGAGATTAAAGCGCTATACAAGCTTATCCGTGAGATGAAATTTATCTTGTGAGAAAGAATTTGGTAGTAGATTAATTACGTACTCCTCTAAGAGACTTTGCGAAGGATTTACAAAGCTACCTATTAATAATGGTTTTAGTTAACAATAATTGAAGCGGTTAAATATGTTAGTTGCAAATTATGTGTAAAATATAATAATATTCGTGTGTCTGAGGTTTTGGAAAATTTGGGGTGTAGTTTAACGTCGTCCCGGACGTTACTATATCACGAGAGTAAGGCGGGTGAAGCAGAAGCTCTAAATCTAATTCCTTAATTGTTTCCTGGGTAATTCTTGCTGCGTGCGGCCTCGCATTGTCGTGCTGCAAGATGCGTCGTTGTTTATTCACCAGAACGGATCTTTTTTCAGTAAGCCTTTAATCTTATTAATTGTGCACAATAGACCTCGGCTGTAATAGTCTGACCCGGTTTTAACAATTCATAATGGATCACTCCCGAAATATTCCACAAGACAAATAACAGAACCTTTTTTAAGGACACAGATGGTCGAGGTGTTGGAACAGGTCTCTGTCCTGGAGAAAGCCATTGTTTTTTTGTTATGTGGGCTGCTATGAAGTATCCATTTCTCGTCTGCAGTAACAATTCTTCTCAGAAACGGGTCGGATTCATACCTGGTCAGCAGCGAAAAACAAGTGGTCACTCGTAGATCTAAAGCCGACAGCGATAAGTCGTGCGGAACCCAAACACCCTGTCTGTGTGCTTTGCCGAGTCTTTTTAACACTAAACCTACCGACATTTCATGTATGCCTAATCCTACCATGAGCGGTCAAATGACCGCTTCAAAAAAACATATGTATCTTAATATAGAAAGAGATTTTAGCGAATTGGATAGTAAACAAAATATTTGTCTGGTGCTACAATAAAAACCCGCTCCCCGCTTTAATATTTAGAAAGTTTTATTTACCTTTATGCATTTTCAGCACATTTTTTACAAATTACAGCATTTTGTATTGCACATTTTCCACATGCGTATTTTTTACATTTTATACAAATTTTGTTAGTCTTCTTGACTTTACAATATCTTATTTGACAAGATTTCCGTCCAGAAGAATCTGTAGCTGTATTTATTAATGTTTTTGATGAACATTCTTTGCTTAGCTGTCTCTCCTTCTGATATTCGGTCCCAAGCTCTTCTGCCAATTGAAATAAAAATTCTTTCCTCGATATTTCTTCACGCGTCGTTTCTTTATATAAAATCCAAGCATTTATCCCGGCTTGTTGAAATTTGTTTTTAAATATCGGCCAACTCTATCCGATATTGAAGCTTCACTTCCTCCTCCGGTCCGCACGAGGGAGAGTGGGTAAAGGAATAATCCAAACGAGTATGCCTTTTGATTCCCTTTGACTGTCCTGAAAAGGACAGTCGTTTATTTTAGACCCTTTTCGTGTAGAGTACAAGAATAGATTCTATTTTGTAGCATATTTTTCGGCGGGCCTGGTTGTCCTAGATTCTGGTCTCTGGAACAACAGAAAAAGAACAAACGGGTGTAATCACCTTAAATACGATAATCGTACCAATGTTCTATCTCGGGAATGTTTTGACGCGCACACTTAAACAGCAACGGTAACCGTGCTGTGTGTGCTGATGCGTGTACTAGTGTGTGACTTTGAAATACGGTAAGCCACGCGTCGACTGTTTTTGCCTATTTGTTTCGTCAATTTCAGAAACACAATCGTGGCGGGCGGCTAGATTTAACGCAATGAAATCTTTACTGCAACGACCGCACAGTCGTAATGCCTCGAACGGAACACCAAGACGGAGCGGGGAGTGAGCGGGGAGTTCCACGGTTACTAGAGACTAGTCGCGGTGGCTGACAACGGAGGCTGATATAACCGTTTCTTTCTCAACACGCCTTGACGTGGAGTAAGAGTGGACCAACGCTAGGTATAACTCGTCTTCCTTAACACGCCGTGTCGTGAAGGAAGCCTGGACACAGCAATATCGAATCTCTCCGGCCGCTCTTGAATGCTTCTATTCGTCACCAAGCCGGTTCCCGGTAGAGAACGAGTAGCGGGTCTTTAGTTTATAACAGCGCGCCAACTAACGTAGTGCTCCGCCGACCAGTGGGCATCCAAGGAGTGGACTCCTGACGCTCCCATGTCCAATAAAAACCGCTAAATTACAAAACAAAGGCGTAGCTATTTGTGCTGAAGAGTCAACACGAATTGTCGTGTGTTAGTCTCAATTCAGTTTCACAATTTGCTAACTATTAGGTGCCCAACTAAGTTCGTGCGCTTTTCGTTGTTCAAAAACGAGACGAAATTTGGTACCGAATGAGTAACTTTTAATCTGGTAAATAATCTCCTCCATATTCTATGACCTTTTCCCAACGGGACACAAGTTTCAAAATCCCATTTTTACAGAAATCTACGCTTTTATTATTAAAAAACTCAGACACTGTCCTCTTTACTTCCTCTCCGTTTATGAAGTTCCTATTTGTTATATAATTTTTTAATGCTAAAACAAGGTGGTAATCTGTTGGGGAAAGGTCCGATGAATATGGAGGATGAATTAAAGTTTCCCATCCGAGGTTGCAAATTGTTTCTCGGGTCTTATTTGCAACGTGTGGTCTGGCGTTCTCCTGCAGCAAGAGTACACCTCTCCGATTTACAAGTCCCGGTTGTTTTTTCTTCAATTCCTCCTGTACTTTTTGAAGCTGAGCAGAGTACAGGCTCGCGGTGATCATTTGGCCTTTTTGTAAACATTCGAAATGAACCATTCCGGCTGTTGTCCACCATACACAAAACAAAATCTTCTGTTGGTGAAGGGCCGGTTTTGCAGTGGATCCTGGGGAACCTGCTCCATCCACGTTAACCAGTAGGAAGGTCGCTTCTTATTTGTGTATGTGACCCATTTCATTCCATTTTTCATCACAAGTAAGAATAAGATTCAAAAACGGATCGTTTTGGAACCGTGAGAGTAGGGAAACGCAAGCCGCTACCCTTTGGCACCTCTGACTCTCGGTAAGTTCGTGCGGTACCCACCTTCCTACAGGATACACTTTACCTACAGTGTGTAGATGTTTCCTAATCGTTTCTTCAGACATGCCATGCATGACTGCAAGCATTTTGCACGACATTTTGGGATCTGTCTCAATATCCACTTGCAAAACTTGATTATTCATAAGAATCGGCCGTCCGTCGCGTTGCTCATCTTGGAGGCTTTCATTACCACTTTTAAACTTTTGAAATCACTTTTGCGCAGTGCGATTACTTAAAACACTGTCCCCAAAGGTCACACAATTTTTTCTGGCCGCTTGCGCAGCCTTGGCTCCAAGTTTGAACGCATAAAGCAAATATGCGCGAATTACGGCGTTAGACACGGTCATTTTGGAAGTAATATTATAGACGAAAATGAAGTGTACACTACGGTTTTTTTCTACATACTGACTCATTTTGACTTCCTCTAACACCTCCCAAAGGTAAATCGGGTAAAGCAATAAAAACATTGGCTTTAGGAGCAATAAAGTGGTCCGCGCGGGAAAAACCGCACGAACTTAGTTGGGCACCTAATAGTTTGAAGCTGAAGACAGTTATAACAGTAGCACGATCGAATGTCGATGCGCTCCGTACGAACTGCTTCTGAGGACTCTCTACAATCAGCTGCTGCTGACGACTCTCCGGAATCAACTGCTTCTGACGAGTCTGACGTCGTCGACAAGCGCAAACGAATAATTACTCGTTACGCGGCGCTTTCTTCAAACTATTTTCTATTTCTCACTCTCTCTCATCTCCGTTTGCTATTTGCGAATTCGAACGTCTTCCCCACGGTAATATGTACCGGTTAGACGTATCGATCTCTGGTTTCCCACGGTCATGTCCAAAACAATAATATGCCTATTATTGGGCCTCGATAGTTTTTCTATTTCTTTTTCGAATCACAGCGGTCAAATAAACTCGGTAGACTGAAGAAAAAGAAATTACCTATGAGGCTCGTGACCGAGTGAAACAATTAGATGTCACTTATTTAAACAAAGAAATAATATAACATAATAATAGTGTAAAATCACAGTGGTAGTAGTATGTAGTTGTTAATATATCAGATATAAATAAAATCGTTACATAGATAAGAAATTAAATAGTGTTTGACTTACACAAGAAGTCCTAGGTTTTATTCCTTTTATATTATTTTCGCCCTAGGTGCTAGCGTTGGTATGATAATACTAAATTTATATTTAAACTTAAACTTATGCTAAGCCAGGGTCGAGAGAGGTGGATGTCAGTAGTTATTGTTTGTGTTTATTTTAAAAATCATGTCGGTGATTGTTCGCGACCCCTTCGATTCTAGCCGAGAACACCTAATATTTATTTGCACGCCGGGTGTCGGATCAGAAAGGATGTTGGATTTATATCGAACGTCCGTGATTCGCGACGATCTCTCTTTTCTTAACGATCTCCGTAGATCGAAATACTCCGTATGTAATCTCACTGGGCCCGTGCCCGAATATAATTCTCTTCCCGTGGTGGAAGAGAATGTCTCCGATTCGAATATATGAAGCACCGTGGCTTCCGATAAAAACAGTCGGCAGAAGAAGAACGAATTTGCGCTTTGTCCCCCGGAAACGCACTTCGGGGAGACAGAGCCCCCTGCGACTACGCACCCTCTGCCGCCCGCCGGAAACGAGGGGCGCCACGACATTTAAACTGGCTTGTACAGTGATGATTGTTTATGTTATTAAACCGCTACTTGGTATCATGGTTGGAGCCGTTAACAAATGCATGAGATCCATGACTGTTGGTCGATAATTTCAACCGGCCCGGAAACTGGAAATACGTCACCCAAATTATGGTTAACGTTATCGTTAGTAGTATCATCGAAAACGTGCATTCGGAAGAAACAAGGTAACTTAGAAAATACATAACCGGAGCGGTTGTAAATGCATGAATCTGCTGTGTTTAAGACAAAATCGTGATCAGGTCAGTCTAATACGACGAGATGTTAATCGATTCAAATTTCTTATTTACGCTGTTCTCTTTCATTATATATAAGGACTCAGCTATAGTGCGTCGCCAGTTGTTGCTATCCCTGTGTAATACTGACCGTGCTCGAGGATATCCGTGCTGGTATATCCTAGTAGATAACAGGTTATGCGTTTGGCCCACGTAGCTCTCCGAACAATTACCACAAGGTATTTTATAGACCACATCCGTCAATTTATTAACATTAATATTGTCTTTTCCTTTATTGAAAAAGGAGAAGACATTGTTTTTGTTTGTATAAATACAACGGAGATTATACGTTTTCAGAATGTGGCTCAGGTGCATTCCAGGAATGTGTGGGAGCAATACAAAATTATTCGACGATGGATCACCCATACGAAGTAATTTCTCAGGGGTTCCATAATGCGTAGCATTAGTCAAGGTTGCTATAATTTAGAAAAGAAAAGAAACAATTTTTAATTATGGTAAATCAAGTGGAAAATCAAGTGGAAAAATATAGACAAGAGCTATTGTATACTGTTTAAACTATAGAAAAAGTAAAAGAATTCCATTCCTTTTCTCACGCGTATAATTGAGCTCTGGTGTTCGTTGTCGCTATCGCTACAATTCGGGTGGTCCAAGGCATATGCTGACGACGATAATTCCAAGAAGGAATTTTATACTTCCTTTCTGGTACTACGCGCGACTGATTTTGTTGTGGAAGGTTCTCGACCAGGGCTTTCCCACAATGCATAGCATTATCGAGAACCTTATACCGGTTGCTAACTAACGAACGATAAGTGGTTAAAAAGAAAATTGTGGAGTGACAAAAATAAGTTTAAATATTTGGCACGTAACATCCCTCCCTCCTTAGAATCATCTTCGTCCTCGATGATGTTTAACCGTAGGTTAAGTTCGAGAGATGTTCGTATGTATACAATTTTATGCAATTATTGAAGAGGTGGTTGTACATAAAATGGTTGAACTTATGTGAAATATAAATTATTGCTTATGATTGATTGATCGTGCATGATTTGTTTAACTAAATTATGTGAAATATATGGATTTCGCAAAGTACTATTACAAAAATGTACAGATAATCTAGTATAAAATATTAAATTCATCGCGTTTAAATGAAAAAAATCGTGAGAATACGCTAACCATTCAGCATCCCTCCGAGGATGATTGTTGTTGTAATAACAGAGGCTTCAGCAAGGTAGAGACACGTACGTCATGTAGTTGATATTCTCCAGCTCGTCATCCTGGCTTCTTAACATCTTCTTGTCGAAGGGTGCCGCAGAGTCGAAAGATTTCCGAGTCCACGAATAACTTTGGGATGACGAACTCCGATGACGAGGAACCCCGACGAATAACACGGGGACAAGTGGAAGTGGCTCTCTCTGTACTGGTGGTCGGCGGAAATCGCCGACCTGCGGCGGCTGTTCCATAGACGTGATGGGGGGGGGGCTGGCGACCCTGCGAGCTGTACCTACGAGCGGTACAGGGTCGCACAGGTGGCCCTTCAGAAGGCCATCTTTCGGGCCAAGGCGGAGGTGTGGAGCCAGCTCCCCTGCCGATCAGAGCGGACCCTCACCGTGCGGGTCGTCCGGGGGTACCGCACCGTATCCCAGCGGGTGGCGGCCCTACATGGGTGCCCCCCCCCCCCCATTGGAACTGCAGCGTCGTGGACGCACTGCATCTCCAAACATCGAACTGGCCCTTCTCAGGGCCGGCCGCTAGGACACACGAGCAGAGTTCTCTGGAGAACCGCGGCGTCCCCAAAAAGCGCCAGGGCTGGTGTCCACCGAGGGGTTTTAACCGGTAAGAATCCGGTACTAACCCGGTCTCCCTTGGGGGGGGGGGGGGGAGCCTAAATCTACCAGAAATCTGCCTAGTTACTATTTGGCAATCAGAACAGATAAAGTGTACATAATTGCCTAAATTTGCTGTTAAACTTTCGCGTATAATTTTTAATGGTTTCTTATGTTCATGAGGTAAAGTTAACGGTATGCTTTCTGTAATTTGTATTCCTGGAAAATTTGGATCGTTTCTAATTCTATCATTAATTCCTTGGATTTGTTTACCAAATCGATTTTTGGGATTAATTGACGGTTTGGCTCTACTTCCAGTGGTTACTGAAGGAGTTTTGTAATATGGAGTTGATAAGGCTAATGGTCTGGATTTCGTTAATGAATTTGATGAGGTTGTTTCAGGTGATTCTGGATTTGTTAATGTCTGATCATTCGAAGATAAATCCTCGTCTATTGCTTCTGTATTATACTGTTGTAATAAATTATCTATACGTTGATTGAGTTCTATGTCATCTATTTCATCTTATTCCGGTTCAGTTTCTTCTATTTCGTCTTGAAAAACGTGACTGTGTTCTTGTAATGATTTGTCGAATTTACTAAAAGATTTTTGTAAGTTTTGTACGTCTACTACTGTAGGTGTATCGTAATTTGGTGTATCGTAATTGTCTTCGTCTGTGTCACTAGAATTAATAGGTGGTTCTACTTCTACTATTATGTCTTGTTCAGTTATTAATTCGTCTGTCAATTTATCTGTAGTTGTAGATTTTAACTCTGTTCGTTTTATTGTTGATTTCTGTGGTATTTTTGATGCTTTGAAAGCAAATGGAACGCTTGGTAATACACTTCTTCGGTTTGGGTAAACTGGAATTTGAGATTGAATATTGTCTGATTCTTCTGATGAGCTTTCTGATGAAGATGTTTGCTTTTGAATTTTTCATCTGGTTCGAGTAGCTACTGATTCTGAATCAAGAAATTGTACTTTACGTTTATTTTTAGCTCCTTGTGGTCTTCCTTTGCGTTTACTCTCTGTTTCTAGATTTTTAAACGCTAGACATTTTAAAGCTATCTCTAAACAAAATTGACGTAACCATATAGCCTTTTGAGTACCTTTTGCAAGTGCAATGTACTCTGCTTTTGTTGTTGAAAGAGCGACCACACGTTGTCGCTAGCTAGACCATGAAACTGCACCATCATTTAAAATAAAGACCAAACCCGTTGTAGATTTACGAGCATCTGTGCATCCTGCATAGTCTGCATCTGTGTAACCCTTTAAAACAGAATGACTCCCACTCCTTCCAAACACAATTCCATGATCTGCCGTTCCCTTCAAATACCTGAGGACCCTTTTAACCGCTTGCCAATGCTCCTGTCCATAATTAGTTAAAAACTGACTGAGTCCGTTTACGGCAAATTCGATGTCCCGCCTAGTAACTCTGGCTGCGTACAGAATTGAACCAACTACTTCACGGTAGGGTACATTGTACAACTTTTCACATTCTTGTTTAACTACATGCTGTCCGGGCTCGAAAGGTGTACTTACCGGTTTTGCATTTTCCATACTAAATCTTTTAAGTATTCGCACAATGTACCGTTCCTGTTTTATTGTAATCGTTCGATTCTGTCGATCGCGATCAATTTCCATACCGATAAACTGTTTACCATCTCCAATTGTTATCTCAAAGTTTCCTTTCAACTTTTCTAAAACTATCATTATCGCATCTTTTGATTTATATAGCACTAGACCGTCATCTACATACAATGCAAGAATTACATCTATTTCATTCACTTTACCTACAAACACACAATTATCACTCTCGGTTTGACAAAAACCAAATTGTTTTAAAAAAGAGGTAAATTTTGAATTCCAACAGCGCGGCGATTGTTTAAGACAATACAAGCTTCTCCTTAACCGACAAACCGCTTGTGGGTGATCCTTCTCAATAAAACCTTGGGGCTGATCCATGAATATTGGTTCTTTCAGCTCACCGTGAAGGAATGCAATTTTTACATCGAACTGAGCTAATTATAAGCCTTCACTTGCAGTAATATTACAACTGGTGCGAAAGTCTCAAAAAAATCGATTCCTTCTCGTTGAGTGAATCCTTTTGCTACAAGCCTAGCTTTATAACGCTGTACCTTACCGTTAGAGTCCAATTTCTTAGTATACACCCACTTACATGCTATTGTTTTACGGTTGTCTGGCAGTCTTTCAAGTGTCCACGTTTTATTTTTACGAAGAGCGTTTATTTCTTCGATCATCGCACTTTTCCATTTATCTCCTTCCACACTAGACACTGCACATTCATCCGTTTCCGGCACTACATCTACCAACGATGCATAGCCGTACTGACTATAGCGATCAGGCGAACGCAAAATTCTCCTGCCATGTAACCGGCTACTAATTTGTTGCACTTGGTCACTATTATTTGCACCAGGCGACTGCTGCATTTCCTCACTGTCTTCATCGGCTGATTCTGCCGACTCGAAATCATCTTCTTCATCTTCGGTCGGCTCGTTGAAATTTGCAAAATCCAGATCAATTAGCATCTGCTTACAGGACTTCTTTTCGGTAGGTATCTGCTCAGTTTCCTCGTTAAACGTAACATCGCAGCTCACATGCACTTTACGTGATTTTACGTCCTACAATCTATAATTTTTCGACTCATCTTCATAACCGACGAAGATCATTTTGTTGCTTTTGTCGTCTAATTTTCTTCTTTTTCTTTTAGGAATACTTTTGCATGTGCTGCTTCCAAATATCCGCGTATGCTGTAATTCCGGTTTTCGCGCAAACCATTTTTCATACGCAGTTTTACCTTCTAACTGTTTCGTTACTGTTCTGTTCAGAATATAAGCAGCCGTCTTTATCGCTTCCGCCCATAAGTACTTCGGTAAGGCTTTTGCTATAAGCATTGATCTTACGCTTTCCACGAGAGTTCGCATCTCCCGCTCTGCTCGTCCATTCTGTTATGGAACATAAGGCGTCGATCTTTCATGCATAATACCTTTAGACCTCAAAAAATCTTGGAAGTCTTTTGACATATATTCTTTTCCATTATCTGATTTTAAGATTTTTATTTTGTTATCAGTTTGTCTTTGAACTAACGCCTCATATTCTTTAAATCTTGTCAGAACTTCCGATTTGTGACGTAGGAAACAAACAGTGCGAAAACCCGTGCAATCATCTTTAAATAATAGAAAATATCGCGCACCACCCGGAGATTCTATATTTATTGGACCGCATAGATCTGTGTGAATCATCATACCTTGTTTCTCTGCTTTGTCCCGTGTACATGGGAAATGTGGCTTTCGTGCTTGTTTGCCTAACGTACAGGCCTCAGAGAAGAATTCTGTTTTATTTTTAATTTTCATGCCATTCACCACATTCATCGCATTGCATGCCATAACTTCAGTGACTTTTCTTGTACCATATGACACTGCATAGGCGTCTTCGTTTTAAATAACATTCTAAAAAGCTGTCCATGGCGCACTCCAACTGAAAATAAAGCACCCCTGCTATTTCGGACCTCGCATCGGTCATTAGCAATAGGAAATGAGAACCCCCTTTTGGCGATAGCTCCCACCGAAAACCAATTCTGATTCAAGTCCGGCACCAGGAGAACATCGGACAATTGACGATCGTGTTCTTCACCGCTGACGCACGTTGCAACGTCTACTATTCCAATCCCAGATACAGGCAAAACTTTACCTCCGGCCACTTTAACATACTTTGTCTTCTCCGACGGCCTCAATTCGCGGAAAATTTGTCGGTGTAGTGTCATGTGCATAGACGCACCCGAGTCCGCAATCCACACGGTTCATTTTCATTTGGCGGTATTAGAGCAGCAACACCTGCCACAATCTGAATGTAGTAGTACAAATAGTCGACTGGTTTCTGTCCAGTCGTTTTGGTTACCGCTTGTTGTTGTTTCGTTTCTAATAAAAAAACGGGGGGGGGGGGGTTTATACTCTGCAATAGGTTATGGGCCCAGCACCCTTGGAATAGTATATTTTAGGTAGTTAATTAAAGTCAATATCGCGAGTGAAGATAATAAGTGTATGTGCGCGAAAATGAGTACCAGCAGTTATACACGAATAGAAATGTTAGAAAGGGATAATTATGAGACTTGGAAATTACAAGCCGAAGCCGTTTTGGTGAAGAATGATGCATGGGGATATGTGAGTGGTGAGATACCAAAACCGGATTTGGCAGAAGGAGCTATAGTCACAAAGCAGTGGGAAATTGCTGACAAGAAAGCCAGGTCAGATCTAATACTATCTATCCACCCTCATGCATTAAAACAAATCAAGAATTGTACCACATCTCGAGATGTTTGGCTTAAATTAGAAAGTACCTATCAATCTAAGGGACCTGCTCGAAAAGCGAACCTTTTAAAACAACTCACTTTGCAAAAAATGCGTGAAGGTGAAGACACACGAGACCACATTTCTAAATTCTTTGATGTGGTTGACAAGCTACAAGAAATGGATGTAGACATCAATAAGGATTTGTTAGCCATAATGTTATTGTATAGTCTCCCAGAGAAATTTGAAAATTTCCGATGTGCAATCGAATCCAGAGATGAATTACCATCACCGGAAATATTGAAGATAAAGATAGTTGAAGAAAGTGATGCACGCAATCAGAAATTAAAGGAAGAAGTTCCGAATGCAATGATGGTTGGAAGACAAGCATTCAAAAATCATAAATTCCGGAACAATAGGCCCAACGAGCGTAGGGAAGAACATAAAGAAGAATTCAAATTCCGTTGCCATAAATGCAAAAAGGTGGGACACAAAGCTATAGACTGCAGACTAGAAGATGGGAAATACAAACCTTGGAAGTCGGGAAAGCAGAGTCCCAAGGAATCTAGCTTACTAGTCACAGATAGAAAAGACTATGCTTTAAAGTCCGGACGCGACATAAGTACAAGCGATTGGTGCTTAGATAGTGGTTGTACATCGCATATTACGAAGAAAGAAGAAAGCCTAAAGAATCTGGAGTCATATGAGTTCGAAGACTTGAATTTAGCGACTAACAATACATCAGCTAAAGTATTGGCGAAAGGGACAGCATCTATTATTACCTCAAACAAAGATGGCAGTCAGAAAATAAATTTATTAAATACCTTATATGTTCCAGGATTACGCACAAATTTAATGTCTGTTTCAAAGATTACAGACAAGGGATATAATGTAACCTTCGGTAGAAACGGTGCTCTAGTCAAGGATAGAGCAGGAAGCATTTTAATGCGCGCTGACAGAATCGATGGTTTATATTACATTAGGCAAAACACACAATATGCAGGAAGAATGTCGAGTGAATCAGAAGAAAATTTAAAAATATGGCATGAGAGATACGGACACTTGAACGGAAGAGATCTGAAGAAAATGGTTGCTAATAA
The DNA here is from genome assembly GCA_910591585.2 of Nysson spinosus. Lineage (NCBI taxonomy): Eukaryota > Metazoa > Arthropoda > Insecta > Hymenoptera > Crabronidae > Nysson > Nysson spinosus. The sequence goes on along the minus strand of OU342836.1, from coordinate 3,185,896 downwards.
AGTGGTATGTGGCATCAGAATCAGAACACAAAAAGAACTACCTACGTGTGAAGTATGCTTAAAAGGCAAACTTACGCAGACACCTTTCCCAAAAGAGTCCAGTCGTAAATTGGAACTGCTAGAATTAGTACACACAGACTTATGTGGACCGATGAGGACAGAGTCATTGAATGGGTCAAAATATTTCTTAATCTTCATAGAAGACAGAACGAGGTGGTGCGAAGTAAGATTCTTGAAGAGGAAAAGCGAAGCCCTCACTGAATTCAAAAAGTACAAGAGCATGGTTGAAAACTTCACTGGTAGAAAAATCAAATACATTCAGTCCGACAACGGAAAAGAATATTGCAATAAAGAATTTGACGACTATTTACAAAAATCTGGAATCCAAAGAAGATTGACAATCCCGCACACACCGCAACAAAATGGCACCGCGGAACGCATGAATAGAACACTTGTGGAAATGGCAAGATGTCTACTAATTCAATCGAAACTATCCCCATCGTTTTTGGCAGAAGCACTGCATACAGCTAATTACATCCGCAATAGATGCCCCGCAAACCACTTAAATGGGCAAACACCTTATAAACTTTGGACCAGTAAAAGGCCAAATGTGAAATATTTCCGAACATTCGGATGTAAAGGATATGCATTGGACCGAGATACAAACAAAGGAAAATTTTCTCCAAGATCCAGAGAGTGTATATTCGTAGGTTATTCTTTGGAATCTAAAGGTTACCGAGTTTGGGTACCTAGTGAAAGGAAAATAATTGTATCCAGAGATATAAAATTCTTCGAAGAAATTGGTGCCGGAACAGAACATGAAGAATTCGTGAATGAAAATATTAGGTGGTCCAATAAGTTCGTTCCGTTTTCAGCCGTTACAGTAAAACGCCGTTTTTTTCAAATAGAATTTATTTTATTCACATATATAGTCACCATTCTTTTCAATTACTTCTTGCCACTTCTCAGGTAGTTTCATAATTCCTTTCGCATAAAAGTCTTTCGTTTTTTTATTAAAAAACTCTGCCACGTGCTTTTGGAGGACCTCAAAGTTTTCAAATTTTTTTCCGGTAACCGAATTTTGAATGCACCGAAATAAATAATAATCTGATGGGGCTATGTCAGGAGAGTACGGAGGGTGTGGCAGGACCTCCCAGCCAAAGTCATTCAATTTTTCAATAATATTTCTTGCCACGTGTGGTCGAGCGTTGTCGTGCTGTAATATCACGCCCCTTCTGTTGGCTAATGCTGGCCTTTTTTCTGAATTTCTTCCTTTAATCGGTCCAATTGGTCGTAATATTTGTCGGCATTGGTGGTACAGTTGTGTGGCAAAAATTTATAATAAACAATTCCTTCCTAATCCCACCAAACCGATAGCAATACCTTTTTTGGGTGCAGTCCAGGTTTTGCCGTTGATTCGGGCATTTCGTTGCCTTCACACCAACTACGTTTTCTTCTAGAATTCTCATATTGTATCCACTTTTCATCCCCAGTAACAATTCTTTTTAAAATTGATTCATTTCGATGCCGATTCAACAGAGCCATGCACACTGCCAGGCGGTCTGCGCGGTTACGCTCCGTCAGTTCGTGCGGCACCCACATATTCAACTTTGAAATTAATCCCATCTTCAGTAAACAATTATGCACGGTGGATTTTTTCATTTGAAGTTCCGATGCAATTTCACGCACTTGAATCCAACGATTTTGCACCACTGATGCACGTACAGCACTGTTGTCAGCAGTATGTGGTCGTCCAGCGCGATGGTCATCTTCTAATGAAAAATTTCCTCCACGAAAACGATCAAACCATTTTCTGCACGTACGATCTGTTACAGAACCTTCCCCGTAAACAACACAAATATTTCTCGAAGTTTCCGAAGCGTTATACCCTTTACGAAACTCGTATAACATGATGTGTCGAAAATGAATTTTGTTGTCCGTCATGATTTTAGTTTAGATATTACAGAAAAACTTAAAAAAATACGTCTAATTCGCACGAAAGCAAAACTAGAAGTGTACTGGAATATGTACATTTTTTCCTAAGTATGTATTGTGGTTTATTACTCAGGTAAGAAGGTAATAAAGTCGCCGCGCCGAAAACGGAACGAACTTATTGGACCACCTAATAGGATGATTAATGGAAACAAACTAAAGGAAAGAAAATATGCTGAAATAAAGACAAAAACGATCAGAGACCTCGGAGTACAAAGCTTATTACAAGAAGAAGAAGAAGATGATGATGAAGAATACGGAGAAGCTATGGAGTGGACTCACGAAGAAGTAATGAAAACAATGAAACCTGCGAACAAAGGGAAGAAGATGAATTAAATAACCAACATCAAGAGCATGAACAGGTAATACAAAATCCAGAAGTACAATTACGAAGAACCGTGGGGCGACCAAAAATAATAAGGACGGGAAATCCAGGAAGACCCACGAAACAATATCACTATGAGGTAGCACAACAAGTCACTACAAAAGAAGAAGAGACAGAAAAACATGTGGATACAAGTGAAATTTCGGCTAAAAAGGCAATGGCCAGTAAAGATAGGGAAGAGTGGAAAGCAGCCATACGTAGTGAGATAATGTCTATGATCAAAAATAATACGTGGGAAATCGTAGATCGACCAAGGGACCGAAGCATCGTAAGCTGTCGTTTAATATTACGGAATAAATGTAAGGCTGACGGGACGCTGGATAGGAGGAAGGCGAGACTCGTAGCTCGAGGTTTTACACAAGTCCCGGGAATGGACTTTCATGAAACTTTTGCACCAGTAGCAAGATTGAGTTCCATAAGGACATTAATCGCTCGAGTAGTTGAGCGAGACATGCTGGTTGATCATCTTGATGTATCGACAGCTTTTCTGAATGGAGATATAGATGAAGAGATATACATGGAAATACCAGAAAAGCTGGAAGAAACAGTACAAGACATAATATCAGCAAAGGACAGTAAAATCAGTAAGGATCAGAAGGTCAGAATTAACAAAATGTTGCAAGATATTAAAGGCGAGAATAAAGTCTGTTTACTAAAGAAGGCAATTTATGGTTTGAAACAATCAAGCAGACAATGGAATATTAGACTTGATGAGAAATTGCGTGAATTAGGATTGCAATCGATGAATCCTGACCCTTGCCTTTACTTCAAAATAATGAACGAAAATTTGGTTATCGTGGCGATTTATGTCGATGATATATTAATGATATCAAGAAATAGAGAACACATGGAAGAATTAAAACAAGGACTAATGTCAACGTTTGAAATGAAGGACTTAGGACCCATTCAGCATTGCTTAGGAATTAAGTTCACGCGGAGTAAGGGGAAGATGGCGATGACTCAGAAGACCTATATTGAAGACACTTTGAGAAAATTTGGCATGAGGGATGCGAAACCGATTTCTACTCCTTGTGAATTAAATAAACGGGATATAAAGGAAGAAACCAATGAAGATGTATCGGGAGCCGAAATTAAAGGGATGCCATATAGAGAACTGATAGGATCGTTGATGTACATAGCCATTGCCACGAGACCAGACATAGCTCACGTGGTGAGCTGGCTCAGTCAATTCAGCTCCAATTTTGATGAAAACCATTGGAAAGCTGCGAAAAGAGTTCTGCGATACTTGAGGGGAAGCCTAAATTATGGATTAGTGTTCACCAAAGCCAAAGAAGATTTAATGGGATATGTTGACGCGGATTGGGGAGCCTGCCCGGATGATGGAAGGTCATATACTGGTTACATCTTCAAATATGCTAATGTAGCTATAAGCTGGGAATCACGGAAGTAGCGAACAGTAGCCCTGTCTAGTACGGAGGCAGAGTACATGGCTCTGACAGAAGCGAGGAAAGAAGCAATCAACCTCCAAACTTTCCTGAAAGAATTAGGCGTTAGAGGTGAGACGCCATTGACACTGTGGAACCACAATCAAGGAGCACAAAAATTGTCCAAAAACGCCGTATTTCACAGGAGGACCAAGCATATCGACATAAGGCATCATTTCGTCCGCGATGCATTGAAAGAAAGATCTGTGGTATTAAAATATATGCCAACGCAGGAAATGATGGCCGATGTGCTGACGAAGGGACTACCACGTTCAAAACGTAATCACGAATACTGTCGTGATTTACTGGGAATCCAGTCAATCGAAGATTGAAGTTGAAGACTCGGTGGAGAGTGACAACATTTACGATTGAGGGGAAGTATTAGGGCAGCAACACCTGTCACAATCTGAATGTAGTAATACAAATAGTCGACTGGTTTCTGTCCAATCGTTTTGGTTACCGCTTGTTGTTGTTTCGTTTCTAATAAACAAAAAAAGGGGGGGGGGGGATTATACTCTGCAATAGGCGGTTCTGATAATAAAGCCATTGCATTGTATGTTGCCTCTAGATTTACCGATTTATTTTGTTTCCTCTTTGCTTTGTCGGTAATCCTCTTCTTGCATTCGCGGTACCAATGACCTTTTTCATTGCAGTAGTTGCAAGCAAATTTTTGTTTCAATTCTTCTGGGTTGTACTTAGTTTTCTTCAATTTTGGAAACGATTTATCTACGCGCTTCTCAGACTTGATATTTAAATTCTTCACCTTTAACGCTAGCGACGATTCCTCCTCTTCGGTCGATGCAAGACGTTTGTCTTCTCGGATTATCCTTGAAATTAAATTCTCCTTCTTTCTTTCTGCCTTGCTTGAGCTCTCCCAAGCCATTCTAAACATTGAAAATTTCGACGACAAGGCATCTAGCAGTCTTGACATGACCGCACTTTCGGAAGTCTTCTCTCCCGCATCGTCTAACTTTTTGCAGATCGTTTCAAATCTCTCAATCTGAGTCGCTACGAGTTCACACTCACTAATGCAATAATTGTAAAACTCCTGCCAACTGTTTTGCTCTACATCCTCGCTGGTGTCCCCATACAGTGCATTCAGTTTCTCCCAAATCTCCTTTGGCGTCGTGCAGTTTATCAAATTCACGTGTAATGAGGTTTCAACCGAACTCAGGAGAATTACTGACGTCTTACATTCTTAGTCTCTTCCAATCTTTCCATTCCTTGAGCGCGCTTGTATTTACTGGCTCATTGACTGTTCCTTTAACGAAATCTATTAAATCTTGCGCCTCAAGCAAGAACGACACGCTATATTTCCACAAAGTGAAATTTGTGCCGTCGAATTTCGTAAGGCTATATGCTTCCCTCTCTGCCATTTTTATTTTTCCTTTCGCTTCTAACTTTTAATGTAATATTAACACAGCCGAAAGGTGCACTTAAAACGGCCAAAACACACTACGGATCATTACAGACTTTTCGACAAGTTCATATGCACTGTACACTATCAAAATCAAACACAGATTTTATTTGCGCAGTGGAAACGTGCTGGGCCCATAACCTGTTAGATTTAATGAATAATAATATTAAATAAAGAAAATATGTTTGATTATGACTAACGAACGACTACGATTTAACATTTGCGACTGACGAGCAGAAACGACGACGAGCCGCGCCCAGAAACGAACAACCGAAAATCGCGGCACTTAGCAACGATTCACGTTTGTCTCCCATAGGCGCCTTATCCTAAATATTTTCCAACAAGCTACAACCAGACATATTATAACAAGCGTCATAAATCGCCATCCCAGTATTCCGTAGGTGACTATGTTATGATTCAAAACGTAGACGTTACTCCGGGTGTAAACAAAAAAATTATTACCTAAATTTAGGTGTGAGTACATCGTTAAAAAGGTACTTGATCATGATCGCTATTTAATAAGTGATCCAGATGGACGCCAACTTACTCAGCTGCCATTTGGAGGCATTGGTTCGCCCGAAAATATGAAATTATGGATACGGCCCAATGCTGGGAGAACGGAGTAAATGTGAGAACACAAGAAAAACTGCTGTTCATGTCACTGCATGTATATATATATATGTGCGATAGGAAACTACGTCGTAGTCGTGCTGTTTCCGGGCAGAGGAGGGAATGAAGGGCGATACGAAAAACAGTTGAAAATGAGAGAAGGACAGTGTGTCTTCAGATGTGCGAGGCGGTGGTCATTATTGTTTATCTCTTTTCCTAACCGTACTAAACTAAGTTAATTCGGACTTATTAGTAGGCGTAGGTATGCGCGGACAGTCGTCGAGTATTAAGAGTATCATTTGTGTTTGTGCGTTCGATGCCCTACAGCGTGCTCTCATCTGACGTTATTTAGGCGACTGGAAAGGGGCCATTTTCTTATGGTTGTCCGACGTTACGGTATTTTATGTTATGTTGACCTATTCAGCTATCTTATGTTGCATTTGACACCCCTTATGTCTTATGAATGGTCAATTGCATCTTGTGTTGTGACGATTGAGCTCAATTCGTCAGTCAGGAATGGCCGAGCTGTAGTAACCGATCGGACGGTCTCTTTTAAATTTCGCGTAGATCCCCGAAAGCCCGAGATTACCCGAATGATCACGAAGTCATTCGGGTCGATGCAGGGATCATTTCAGTGCAGAGACGACTGCCGGTCCGTGCGGTGCTTATTATTATCTGATAGTTTTATGATTGTCTCTTAAATGTGCGTATTGGGGAAATAAACCTGTATAGTTTCATGATTATCCATAAATATATGCTTATTATTACTACATATTAAACAAGACTACTTTATACCAGAACTTAGTAAAAAGGTTGTGCGATGTATTAATAGTTGTATTCCATGTATTATGACGAATAAGAAGTTAGGTAAGCAGGAAGGATTTTTACATCCCCTTCCGAAGATCCATATTCCGCTACATACGTACCATATTGATCATTTAGGGCCGTTAGATTCAACTAGTAAAAATTACAATTATATTTTAGCCGTGATTGATAGCTTCACCAAATTTGTATGGATATATCCGACGAAATCGACGACTACACGTGAAGTTATAAGTAAGCTCGAGTTACAGAAAAACAATTTCGGAAACCCCGTACAAATGGTATCTGATAAGGAACAGCCTTCACCTCTCAAGAGTTTACAGATTACTGTAACGAGGAAAACATAAAACATTTAACCATAACGACAGGTCTCCCTAGAGTGAATGGACAGGTTGAAAGATTAAATAAGACGATTATATCGACGCTTTCGAATTTATCGATGTCACTAAGTGGTATAAACATGTTGGTATATTACAGAGACTATTAAATTCAACATTCCAGCGAAGTATAGGTATGACGCCTTTTGAACTGTTATGCGGTGTGAAGATGCGAAATAAGGACGTTAAAGGAATTAGTAGAAAAAGAACTTTTACTTCAATTCGAGGAAGATCACGATAAATTACGTGAAAAGGCGAAAGCACAGATACTTAATACGCAGGAAGAGAATCGGAAGACGTATAACCGTAGACGTAAGGATGCAAATCAGTACACAATAGGCAGCCTTGTTGCGATAAAGCGTACTCAAGCAGGTCCAGGACGAAAATTGAGAGCCAATTACCTAGGGCGATACCGTATTGTTAAAGTTAAATCAAATGATACGTACGATGTTGAAAAAGTAGGTTTACACGAAGGACCGAAAGTAACATCCACATGCGCCGAATATGTAAAACCGTGGAATGTTAATCAGAATTCATCCGAGGCGAATGAATAGCAGGATGGCCGTTTGTAGGAAATAAGTGTGTGTGTGCGTATATTAAGATTGGAAGTGTTTCGAATGCGTGTGATTATATAGATTAGGTGGGGATGGAGAGGCTGCGGGCCTCAACGAAGTAGCAAGAAAAAGGGACTCTTAACCGTTTGAGTGGCACGGGCCTTTGCAGAAATACGGTCAAAAGATGGCAGGCGGCGGGATCGCGCTCGTCGTGTTTCGTGTAATTGTACTTCGTTTACTTCGTCTTTACTCATAGATGTCGAGTACGTTTACTTCCTTGTCGTCCCTTTTAATGTGAAGCATCGCACTTCAAACGAACGTATCAAAGTTTAATAAATGCTATTTATTAAACGTATGGGTTTTTATCGCCTTTTAAAAACTTGAGATGGAAGTTCCTTGCCGCATCCGCTGCCTTTTTTCGACGTGGAACGGGAGAAGCGCGATCGCGCCGTCTGGCACTCAAACGGTTAAGACGGAAGTGGCAGGGTGAAGACGTCGGGCGTTGCGCTTCATTTTTTTAAATACGTGGATTAGTGATATTATATAAGCGGTCGCGCGGTTTCGAGTTGCGACGGCCAGGACCGTGGATGTCATGATCGGTTGCCATGCGGGCCGGTCATCGGCCGTTGCCGGGCAACCAAGACTGTCGAAAACGGTTGACGGTTTTGAGGACCGTTGGAAAACGCAGTTCCTCGCCGTGCTCCGAATTGATCGGATGACATATTCATCTCATATGTATCAATTATAAGTGTATATATTGATCGCACATAAACCATCCTTGCAAAGTCAGAAGTGGGATCGCATCGGTGTCCGGTTTGGTGTTTTATGCTAGTGCATCGCGAGGGACCGTTTATGTTTTATGGACATTCCTTGAGCTTATGAAAAGTGGGACTTCAATCGGACGAATAAGCGTCCCAATGACTATGCTGACAATGGCTGACCTTAAGGAGATGTTGAGAGGCAAAAGTTTACCTACGACCGGGTCAAAGAACGAGTTGGTGAGACGGTTGCGGGACGCGGGGGTCCCACCGGAAGAGTTGTTATTTATGGCAGGAGGATGAAACGCGCGAAACGCAGCAAGAGGAGCCGCCAGTCGAGCCACCGCCTCACCCCTCACGGAGAATGAGAATGACACCCCGGTCAGAAGAAAGTACGCCTGGAAGGGTTAGAGTGAAGAAATGGCAAGAGATCAAGGAGCTCGTCAGCGAATACGACGGCAACCATCTCGATTTCGATCGATGGGAGAAACAATTAAGGACACTACTCTCCATTTACGATTTAGACCACCATAGCGCGAAAGCCTTGGTTTGCAGCTGGTTGACGGGTAAAGCGTTAAAATGGTACCACTCGAGAGCAGATTGCGCCGAGATGAGCAGTGACGGTCTTTTACGCGGGCTGAAAAGAATGTACGGACAACGTTTAGACCCGTTGATCTTACGACATCGGCTCGAAGCAAGAGTATGGAACGCCACCGAAAGCTTTGCCGACTACTTGGACGACAAGGTGACATTGGCAAACCGAGTCCCCGTTTCGGAAGCTGAAGTTATTAGCTATGTGATCGAAGGCATCCCAAGTCAAGAATTACGTACACAGGCGAGGGTGCAATGCTACCGGTCTATAGAGTCAATTTTGACTGCTTTCGCAAACGTGGCGGCGCCCAAGGAAATACCACAACGACATCGTCGAGGAGATCTCCCAGCGACGGGAAAGGGTGGACCCCAAAGCAAGGAACAACGGAAACCTAGGGCAGTAGAACCGAAAAAATGCTATAACTGCAGTGAGATTGGACATTATGCGTCAAGCTGTGGGAAACCCACAGGGGAGCGGGGGTCGTGCTTCAAGCGTGGAAAGTTTGGCCACCAAGGGAGCCAGTGTAAACCTCCAGCGGAAGAGATCAACTGGGTGACGCAAGTACTACGGAGAGAGAGCGATGATTTTCAACGATCGGTAGAACTACGTATAAGTGAGGAGGACAATAATTTTAGTATTCACCTTAGAGCGTTACTGGATTCTGGAAGTCCAATCTGTTTTGCCAAGGAGCGTTTCATTCCACGTGAGTATGTAATTCCTTATGTCGACGCGGACCGATTTTAGGGAATAAATAGTAGTGGATTAGAGGTGATAGGCCGCATAGAAGCGATATTAGTTTATGGCGGTAAGAAACACGAAGTTGCGCTGCGGGACATACCGGATAGGACAATGAATAGTGCGATAATCCCAGGACGCGATTTCAAGAAGTCAGCTAAATTACCGTTAAGCGAAGAAGAAGAAACCGCGGATATTATGATCATTGACATATATTGTGACGACGATCGCGGAACATCGCGAGATATGTATATTAACGAAGACCTCCCGCCTGAGGTACAAAGACAGGCACACGACTTGTTCGATAAACGTTACGCTAACGTGCAGAGACCGCCAAATCCCACGGTGGAGAATACAATGAAACTTACGCTAACGGACGATAAACCATTTTCGTGTACACCGCGTAGACTCTCGTACTACGAAAAGGAAGAACTACGAAATATTTTAGACCGTTTGACCGCTAAGGGGATCGTTAGGGAAAGTACGTCGGAATATACTTCGCCGATTGTATTTACTAAAAAGAAAAACGGAGAGACGAGGATATGCGTGGATTTTCGAAGGTTGAACAAAATTACGGTGCACGATAATTTTCCTCTCCCGTTAATCGAGGATCAATTAGACTTATTGGGGGGAAAGAAATGTTTTACGACGTTAGATCTAAAGGACGGATTCTTCCATATCAAGATGCACGAAGATTCGATAAAGTACACTTCTTTCGTCACGCCGCTAGGGCAGTACGAGTATTTAATAATGCCCTTCGGCCTAAAGGGCACTCCTCTTAAGTTCCAACGATACGTTACGGAGATATTTTGAGACCAAGTTAACACAGGAGAAATTGCGGTATACTTAGATGATTTTCTCATCGCGACCGAGACAATAGAGAATCATCTTCAAATATTAGAAAAGGTTTTTAAGCTACTTGTCGCGAATTGTCTACAATTACGTTTGGATAAATGTCGATTCCTTCAGACGAAACTAAATTATTTGGGGTACACCGTGACTAGTGCAGGCAACGGATCAGGGCCTCGACGCGATCAAACATTTTCCGCCTCCACGAAACGTTCGTGACGTGCAAAGTTTTCTGGGGCTGTGTTCATCTTTCAGAAAGTTTGTCGAGGGTTTCTCAATAGTCGCTAAACCTTTGTACGATCTTACGAGGAAGAATGCAGATTTCCAGTTTGGGGAAGTCGCGGAAAAAGCCTTCGAAAATCTCAAAGAAAAATTAACGAATTCCCCAATACTAAGTGTATATTCACCGCGCGATGAAACGGAGCTACACTTTTATGCAAGCGCAGCAGCGTTTTGCGGCGATACTCTTGCAAAGGAAACCAGATCGGAGGCTACACCACATATTCTACTTTTCAAAAAGAACAACCGAGCTCGAGTCGAAATATCACAGTTTCGAATTAGAAACCTTGGCAATAATTTACGCACTCCGTCGATTTCGCACATATTTACTTGGGTTAAAGTTCAAAATTGTCACCGATTGCCAAGCGCTCAGCCTAACGTTAAACAAAAAGGAAACAAACCACCTGTTCGAGAATACCTCGAAAAATTTAATTTAGCCGCGCTATTATGACCGTTAGAGTCGAGTCCAAGAAGCCGACCACGAACGTTTATGCCAATTTGTTGTTGCCGAGCACGTTTTCCGCTTGCCATACTTTGTCTTTTTGAATCCGAACTTGCCAGTGACGGGCGTTGACACGTATATGTGTTCCTTTGTTCGGGTGGCCTGTTTTTTCTTCTTGAGTGCCAATGAGACGTCGCTTTGAATTCAGTCGTCTACCGATTTTCGTCCGCTATACACAAGTAATCCGTACTCCGTTGAAAGTTAATATTCGTTGATCTGATGGATATCGCAACGCCGTTTCCTTATAATCGTTATCCGGCGATATTCGAAGGATCTCCGTGCAAATACGGCTCGTCTCACCGTTTGAATCCGCTTAATTAATAATATATTTTGTTTACGTGTGTTGAACTGGAACTCGTTGCAGTTATTTGAATCCTGCCCTCCCGTTCTCGCTCCGTTCCTCGATCAGAACGATCCGGTAGTGAACTTCCACGACCGGAACTTAAATAAATAAGTAATTGTACAAAAAATCCAACATCACACAATTCCACTCGGGGCGCTCGAACATGGTCCTTCGAGTCGGATCGAGTTGAGTTAAGAAAATGTAATGCAACAAAAATTAACCTAAGTGGGATGCGAACTTACAAAAAAGGTCCGCAGCGTTTCAACAGGTTGAAACTTTGCCACGGGACCACCTTGAAAATATTCTTTACGCTCTAGGCTCTAATACCACAGTAATTTCAATTTTCTCTATTTATTTAGTTTCCTTAATTCCTATATTGCTTTGCTGCATGCAAAAACATTGATTACTGCACAAACATTTAATAGAGAATAATACGAAAGTTTGACCTATAAGTCAATCTGAGACGCAAAAAACGCCGAAAAAAACTGTTGGAGATAAGCCTTAAAAGTTTGGCTTGGACAATCGACGCGTATCCTAGAGGGCGAACGTGTGTGTCGTGATGATTAAGCGTCTATTGCGTGTGAGCTGTGCGTCGAGTTGTGCATAATAACTTTAACCGTTACTTTATGATTTAGTACTTTATAAGCATCACTGTAATACTATAATGCTATGGTATAAGAAATATATTATAATAACTTTAACAAAAACGGTTTTTAATTTTTTTTTAACTACGGCGCACCTAACCAAAAAATCTAAAAAAAATTGAGAGCAATACTATCACTAATACCTACTTACTCAAATAATATAATTATAGTTCTGCAACTCCTTCAATACAACATTGGCATTTTTCGGTATTTTTTTGCGTTTTGTATTTTTCACAGCTTGGATTTGCAACATAAAACTCTGAAAAAAACTCTATAATATGTATATCGCTAACTGACGTGCCACTCATTTTTTTCAAAATTTTTCCATGCACTCAGTTGGAAGAAATTGAACAAAAACGTGATTTTTCGTTTTTTGCCCTTTATTACAACCCAGTCGAGATACAAAGTTGAAACCTGGCACAGATTGCTTTTTTTTACATAAGCTATCGAATGACCCATCGCAAATCCAATTTGGTTTAGGGGCACTTTTGGCCCCCCTTAACCGGCTAGACCCTTTACTTTGGTTAGCGATCATGAATCATTGAAATGGATGAAATGGAAGATTCGATCAAAGATCCGGGACAACGTTTAGTGAGACGGCGATTAAAACTGCGAGACTATGAATACACATTTTTTCACAAATCAAGAAAATTAAACGTAAATGCAGACGCTTTATCCAGAAACCCAGCAAATGCAGACAGTGAAACAAGTTCATTTAGTTCAACTGATACTAATTTAAAAATATTCCCATTACAAAAACAGTCACCGAAACCAGATAAAAATCCAGAACCAGAAAATAAACGCAAAGGAAGACCACCAGGAGCTAAAAATAAACGTAAAGTACAATTTCTTGACCCAGAATCAGTAGCTACTCGAACCAGATCAAAAATTCAACCAAACATTACTCCTCACGAAATTCAAAAACAAACATCTTCATCAGAAAGCTCATCAGAAGAATCATACAATATTCGATCTCAAATTCCAGTTTACCGAAACCGTAGAAGTGTATTACCAAGCGTTCCATTTTCTTTAAAACCAGCAAAATTACCACAGAAATCAACAATAAAACGAACAGAGTTAAAATCTACAACTACAGATAAATTGACAGACGAATTAATAACTGAACAACACATAATTGTAGACGTAGAACCACCTATTAATTCTAGTGACACAGACGAAGACAATTACGATACACCAAATTACGATACACCTACAGTAGTAGACGTACAAAACTTAAAAAAATCTTTTAGTAAATTCGACAAATCATTACAAGAACACAGTCACGTTTTTCAGGACGAAATAGAAGAAACTGAACCGGAATTAGATGAAATAGATGACATAGAACTCAATCAACGCATAGACAATTTATTACAACAGTATAATACAGAAGCAGTAGACGAGGATTTATCTTTGAATGATCAGACATTAACAAATCCAGAATCACCTGAAACAACCTCATCAAATTCATTTACGAAATCCAGACCATTAGCTTTATCAACTCCATATTACAAAACTCCTTCAGCAACCAATGGAAGTAAAGCCAAACTTTCAATTAATCCCAAAAATCTATTTCGTAAAGAAACTCAAGAAATTAATGATAGAATTAGAAACGATCAAAATTTTCCAGGAATACAAGTTACAGAAAGCATACCGTTAACTTTACCCCATGGACATATGTGTGGGATTGGGAAATATATGGCGGCTCCTATTAAAAGAACGAAGAGAGCAGAGGAGAATAAGAGCAGAAGAGACTAACATAAGACCCAAAGATCAGCGGGTCTCGTGGCACAGTGGTAGCGCGGCCGAATCCGGAGATCGAGGACCGGGGTTCGAATCCCCACGAAGGCTCTTAATTTTTCTCTTGCTGCTCTACAACCGCCGTCCATCCTACATAAGCAACCATTAAAAATTATACGCGAAAGTTTAACAGCAAACTTGGGGAAAATATGTACACTTTAACTCTTCTGATTGCGGCATAGTAACACGAATTGGCCAGGAATGCGTAATGACATACAAAATTTTATTCGTACATGCCACAGTTGTCAAGAGAAAAAGTTAGTTCGTTCGAAAACTCGCGAACCAATGATAATTACAGACACACCCATAGAAGCTTTTACAAAGGTATCATTAGACACTGTAGGACCTTTACCTATTACACCTTATGGAAATAGACACATATTAACAATGCAAGATAACTTAACAAAATACTGTATCGCCGTACCAATTCCGGATATCAAAGCAGAAACAATAGCACACACAACAGCAACAAATTTAATTTTGCAATTTGGTTCACATCGCCTAATTCTGACTGATAGAGGCACTAGTTTCATAAACAAAATAATCCGAGATTTAGCAAAAATATTAAAAACTGATCCTCTTACAACATCTGGTTACAGACCTCAAACTAAAGGATCTTCAGAAAGAAATCACATAGTTTTGGTAGAATACATCAAACATTATTTAGATGATTATGGTGACTGGGATAAACTAGTTCCATTTGCTATGTTTTCTTACAATACATCTGTTCACGAAGCAACAAATTTCACACCATATGAATTAGTATTTGGTAGAATAACAAGATGCCCTGGTTCATTTCCAACCCATGAAAAATTAGCAACATATAAGTCCTATCATCAAGAATTAATTACAGGTCTTAATAAGTTACAAATAAAAGCAGGACAAAATTTAATCACCGGAAAACACCGATCCAAAACGTATTATGATGAAAAAGCCCGACCTTTTCCAGGTAATATTTGGGACATGGTACGCGTTTTAGTTGAACCCAGAATAGGAAAATTCAGTAACCGTTATCATGGTCTGTATAAAAATAGTAGGCATTTTGAAACGAAATAATTTTGTATTAGAACAGTAGAACAGTAGAACAGACATTTTTCTACCTTCAAGTCAATAATTTGTTTCAGAACGGAGAGATAATATTTAGAGTATAAAGTAACAGAAAATTAAAAGAAAAAAAATAATAAAAAAATGAACCATTTATATCCATGTATTTGCAATATAAGAATAATAAGAATGATTTTCATTTGGATAATACCGAGTTTGGGTAATAACGAGGATCTATATGAAACCGCGCGAATTAATGACAGTCTTGGAATTTATTTTGAAAAATTGGATAACATACAACTTCGGAGAGCGGACTGGCGCGTCACCCTATTTTTGGATATCGACAAATTAGAGCGAAACTTGCCCAAAGAACAATCGCAACTAGATTAGCTACTCATCGATTGCAAAACCTTAACGATACAATACCAATGTGATGTGCTCCTCCATAAACAATATCTGGAAAACAAAATACAGGAAGCTTACTCTTTACATAAAAAAATTAAGGATTAGCAGAAGAAATACAAGCTGTAGATACAGACCAACTTCCAAGAACAATAGTCCGAAGAAGCGTCCCTTTCGGATTCATGGGATCAGCGAGCCGTTATCTATTTGGTACCTTAACTACGGATGACGCGGAATATTTTAACTCACAAATCGACAAATTATATACCGACCGAAGGGAAATCACACAACTAGTCAAAAATCAAACACACATTGCTATGAGCTGCCTGAAATACAAACACGACGCGGCAATGGAAAAATTAAACATTATGAATCAGAATCGAGACAGAATCAATAAAATGTTTAAAACGGTTAAATCCGTTAAAGAGCATGATAAACTATTGAAATATAGCATAACACTCCATCACTATGCCCATACCATTGAGTTTTCTTTGGAACATCACATTGATATGTGTAATAAATTTATGTCTGCCATATATGCAGCGAAGGAAAACTAGAAACGCCGTTACTTAAAGGTTCAGGTCTGCGAACAATCATTCAGGAAATTCATGATTCACTACCCGAATACGAGGTACCGATTCCTAAGACGCATCATAGAACAGAAGAGCTGAGCAAGATTATCAAAATTGAATTGGGTTCACATCAAGGCAGAATATTCATAGTTTTACATGTACCTTTAGTAGAACGAACTGTTTTCCACCTTTACCAGATATATACGCGGCCAATAATGCAAAATTTAGACCCGAACACAACAGCTTCTGCGCAAATAATACCAAACGCTCGTTACTTAGGACTAAGTCAGGACCACCGAACTTACTTTATGGGCTACAATGACTATCTACACACCTGTATAAAAACTTGGTACACCCATCTCTGCTCATTGGAATTGCCTATTCATGAAGTATCAACATCTTCAGAGTGCGAAATCTCACTTTTGGTTAGTTCTCACCGTCAAAACCGCTAAATTACAAAAAGGCGTAGCTATTTGTGCTGAAGAGTCAACACGAATTGTCGTGTGTTAGTCTCTATTCAGTTCCACAATGTGCTAACAAGTGTGAAGCTAAAAGCAGTATTAACAGAAGCACGATCGAAAGTCGATGCGCTCCATGCGAACTGCTACTGAGGACTCTCTAGAAGCAACTATCTGCTGCCGACTCTCCGGACTCAACTGTCTCGGAGGACTATCTAGAATCAACTCTCTGTCGGCGACGTTCCACCGTCGTCGACAAGCGCGAACGAATAATTACTCGTTACGCGGCGCTTTCGTCTAACTATATTCTCTTTCTCACTCTCTCTCATCTCCGTTGCTATTCGCGAATTCGAACGTCTTCAAACGGTAATATGTACCGGTCAGACGTGCCGATCTCTGGTTTCCCACGGTCTAATCGAAAACAATCATTGTCATGTTATTGGACCTCTATAGTTTTTCTACTTCCTTTTCGAATCACACCGGTCAAATAAACTCGGTAGACTCAAGAAAAAGAAACTAACTATGAGGCTCGTGATCGGGTGAAACAACTACTGGTCACTTATTTAAACACAGGGTGTTGCTCTGATATATCTAGATGATGTAATTTTTCCGGCGATAGACGAGAAAGAAGGCTTACCGCGTTTAAAATTAGTGTTGCAAGTTGCTAGCGAGTACGGACTGTAAATAAATATTAAGAAGTGCAGATTTATGCAAAAACGAATCGAATTTTTAGGGCACGTAATGGAAGGGGGTAGAATTTATCGATCTCGAGAAAAAATAAAAGCTGTAATAGATTTCCCACAACCAAAGAATGTGAAAGATATATAAAGTTTTCTAGGGCTGTCAGGATATTTTCGTAAGTCTATTCCTAACTATTCAGTTATCGCGAAGCCCTTAAGTGATCTACTTAGGAAAGATAAACCTTTTGAAGTCATAAATATAACGTGTACAGCGTTCAAGGAATTAACCTTTTGACTGCTATGGTGCTACAGGGTCCCGGACCACACATCCTGGTTCGGGGACAACCTGGGGTCGGTGGCGGCCTTTTGGAATGGCGCCCCAGGGGCGCCGCCACCCCCGTCGCTAATTGAGCGGGGGCGGGGGCATCGTGGCCGTCCAGTGGGGCAGCGTAGCGGTGTTGGGGGCATACATTTCCCCCAACAGCGGCCGGGACGCGTATATAGCGTTCCTGGACCGGTTGGGGGGGTCCCGCATTCTCCCACGCCCTATGCTCGTTCTGGGGGACTTTAACGCCCACGCCACTATGTGGGGTTGCCCCAGGACGGATGCGAGGGGACGCGAGCTGCTCCACTGGGCGGCAGGACTGGAGCTTCGGCTCGTTAACCGGGGCTCCACCCCAACGTTCACACGGTGGCAGGGCACGTCGGTCATCGACCTGATGGCCGGTCCAGGCAACCGGACATCGAGCGGGAGGCGGCCTGGTTCCGTTCGGCCATGGCGGCTGTTTCGGACACCGCCATGCCACGGGCCAGGTCCGCCCCGCCCCGCGCCGTGGACGGCAGAAATTGCCGAGTTGAGAGCCACCAGTACGCGCGCGCGCGGAGGCGACACACGCGGGCCCGTCGGCGCTCCTGCGGCAAAAGTTGCGCCTCTGTACAGGTCGTACAGGGACGTACCGGCAGCCCTCCAAAGGGCCGTCTTTCGGGCAAAGGCGGAGGCCTGCAACCAGCTCCTGGTCACCATCGACCGGAATCCGTAGGGACGCCCATATCGGAGTGTCGAAAGTGAGGTTAACCACGTGACGTGAGAGCAACAGATAATGGCTAGCAATATTATCAGTACTACGAAAATAGAAGTTCTCACGAAGGAAAATTATGATACGTGGTGTCTGCAAGTGGAAGCATTATTGACAAAAAATGACTTATGGGAGTATGTGACGGGAGAAGAGAAAAGACCACGACTTTTAGAGGGGGACCAGGCATCGGAAGCAGCAGCACGTGAATGGGACAAACGAGACAGAAAGGCTAAGTCAGATTTAATTCTCGCTATTAGTCCTACGGAATTAAAGCAAGTAAAAGGGTGTAATACTTCCAAGGACATGTGGGAGAAACTGCGTTCTATATATGCCTCTCAAGGGCCTGCAAAAACCTCATTGTTATTAAAACGATTAACACAACAAGCTTCAGGTGAAAGGAACATTCGAGAGTACATTGACCGTTTTACTGAAGTGGTGGATAAGCTGGCAGAGATGGATATTGAAATCAATTCAGGTTTACAGAGCGCATTGTTATTAAAAGGTTGGCCAGAAGAATATGAAAATTTCAAATGTACCATGGAGTCCAGGGATGAGCTTCCTAAGATGGATATTTTGAGAGTAAAAATTCTGGAAGAGTTTGAGAATAGACATGAACGTAAGATAGAAGGACAAGGCGCCATGATAGCTAAGATAAGTCACAAGAGGAATGACAAGACTGAGAAGAATTACCAAAGAACGGACAGGCGCGAGCATAAACGACCTGTCGTCTGTTATAAATGCAATAAAGTAGGACATATTGCTGTTAATTGCTATTCCAAAAGACGAAATCCAAAGTATAAAGAACCAAAGTCTCCTGTTACATATTATGTAAACTTTCAAGAAGACATTGAAATGTGCAACTTCACTGAAAGTGTCGAGAAACAGGACTGGTGTTTAGACAGCGGTTGCACGACTCATATCTGCAAGGATCCAGGCAAGTTTCGTGAAATAAAACGATCAAATAACAAGAACTTGAATTTAGCCAGTTTCAAATCCGAAACTGTGCAAGGAAAGGGGACTCTATGCCTATCGACATATGTAGACAAAAAGATAAAGAACATTGAATTGGAGGAAGCATTGTATGTTCCCAAGTTACGTTCTAATTTAATGTCTGTGTCCAAAATTGTAGAAAAAGGGAACCGTGTCATTTTTGACAGAGATAAGGCCGTAGTACTAGGACCAGATAAAAATATTAAATTGGCGGCTGTTCGACGTGGTAATTTATTTTATATTCAAGAAACTCCAAGAGAGGAAGCTAGAATTGCCAACACAGAGTTGAAGAACTTGTCATCGCTAAAACTTTGGCATGAGAGGCTAGGCCACCTAAATAATCAAGATTTATTTAATCTCGTTAAAAGGGAGAGGGTCATCGGCGTAGGAGACCTGAAGGAAACTCAAATACCGACATGCGAGGTTTGCATTCAAGGAAAATTGGCCAGTAGACCCTTTCAAGTGGAAAGCCAGAAGAGTGTGGATCCTTTGGATATCGTACATTCAGATATTTGCGGGCCTATGCCGATGAAATCTCTCGGAGGATCTAGGTACCTGTTAACATACATCGATGACTATCCGCGTTGGGGAGAAGTGTATTTTCTCAAAGGCAAAGATGAACCGTTGCCTTGTCGTCGACCGAAGCCGAGTATATGGCGCTCGCGGAAGCGGTTAAGGATGGAATATATCTATCTGGATTCCTAAAGGAGTTGGGATATACAGAGCTTTCAAAGATAATAGTTCCTAACGACAATATCGGAGCTCAATTACTGGCGAAAAACCCAATTGTACATCCGCGTACGAAACTCATTGATATTCGGTATCATTTCTTGCGCGATGCATTAAGTAGAGATATGTTTGTGGTACAACATTTATCAACAGAGTTTATGACAGCGGACATATTGACGAAACCCCTACCTAAAGAAAAACATTACTTTTGTATAAACGCTTTAGGAATTAAGTCAAATAATTAAGAATGTAAGTTGTTCTAGCCGTAAGTGCGTATCTTGAGAGGAGGTTGTAAAATTAAAATAATATTCGTTTTGATGTAATTCACGCGCGTATTGAGAGGAGGTGTTGGAGATCGAGTTTAACAATTCGCGCGCCAAGTATAGTAAGAAACAAAGGACTCGCGTTGACTCTCTTACGCTCAGGTACGTTTCCTTTTGGAAGAGTCGCTGCGCTATACCAGTTATTTATATACATAATATTCAAGTTAATAAACACGTAATCTAGAATATGACAAGTAAGTTGATTACTTTCCCACATAATCCTAACAATATGTGAGATGTGTGGATTTTTGGCCATCATGATGTTAATGTCGCGGATAAAGAAATTAACTCTAAATGAGTATTGGTCAACTGATAAAAACTAACATTTTTCGAAAAATTATGGCATGAGACAGATACATGATATTATTGCAAATGTTACATTTTAATAATAATAACGTAAGATGCGATGACCCATTAATAAAAATACGACCCATAATTGATGCACTCAAGAACTCTTTTGTACAATCGTTATATCCTCACCAAGATCTGTGTATTGACGAAAGTCTTATGTTGTTCAAAGGCCGATGCTATTTCTAGCAATTTATTCCTTCCAAAAGAAGCAGATTTGGTATTAAATCATTTATACTCTGCGATTGCACAACTAACTATGTATTTGATTTCATAATATATACTGGAAAGGATACGGATATTGTGCGCAATTTTACAACCATTGGACAATCGGCAAATCTTGTCATGACACTTTTACGTCCATATCTTGGGAAAGGTCATACAGTGATAATAGACAATTGGTACACAAGTCCACAGTTATATAATTTGCTACATACACATAAAACAAATGCGTTTGGAACAGTACGCAAAAATAGAAGAGATATGCCCCATATCGAGGGAAGTCTAAGAAAAGGAAGATTTGACTACCGATGTACAGATAATTTATTGGCATTGAGGTGGCGAGATAAAAAAGATGTGTGGATGTCATCGTGTGTTCACGAACCTAAAATGATAGAAACTCGTCGAAGAAATTATATTACAGGATTGTCGAAGTTAAAACCAGAATGTGTTGCAAATTACAAGATCAAGAAGGGCTCTGTGGACCATGTTGATATGGTTTTAAGCACACTGAATTCATTCAGAAAATGTGTAAAATGGTACAAAAAGTTTTTTATCCATTTATTAGATATCTCTTTATATAATCCTACGTTTTATATCAAAGTGTTACTGGGAAAAAACTAAAATGTAACGATTTCCACCTGTCCGTAATAAAACAAATTCTTCAAAAATATCCGCAAAATAGGAATAATTAGCGGGTGGTGGGAATAACGGGCGAGCAAGTATTTTAATACATATTTCATTTGTAATATTACCTGAAAAAAAGAATAAATTTAACTAAAAAGCGGGTGGTGGGACATTTCCCTTCGAAAATTTTAGATGCAGCAGGCAACAGGAGAAGAAGAAAATGTGTTGTCTGCAGGAAACATAAAAGAAGGAGGGATACTTCATACAAGTGTACAAAATGCGACGTCGGATTATGCGTTGATACTTGTTTTGAGATTTACCATACGCAATTGAACTATTAATTTTTTTACTGTTCTTCTTTCTTAAAAACAAGTTTTTGTTTATATATAATTTATGTTACTTGTTATTTGTTCAATTTATCAATTTTCAATATCCAAATACATACATTATAATTATCAAATTATGGCGTTTTAAAACTTTACCATTGGTGAATAAACAATATATATTGAAAATAAAAAATATTTGGATCCGTTTTGGAGTGGACCAAGTAATAGTAATTGGATTGTGTACTATATTATAATGTGTTAATGTGCCGTCGACAAGATCCATATTGCGCGAAAAAGTATTCAGTCACCAGCGATCGCTACTGCCAGCCGCACGCCGCTCACGCGAAGCGCTTCAAGTTAAAGCAGTTAGCAGTCAAAGGGTTAAAAAGAATTCTCACTCAAGAGCCAGTTCCAAATATTTACAATTCAAATTTTGAAACTCAGTTACATACCGACGCAAGTAAAGACGGATACGGAGCTGTATTGATGCAACGATCTCCTGATGACGGGTGGTTACGTGCAGTTTATTATATGAGCCGTAAGACGAAACCAGAAGAAAGGAACTATAGCCGCTACGAGCTTGAAGTTCTCGCCGTTGTAAAAGTCCTTGAAACATTCCGAACGTATGTATTAGGGATCGAGTTTAAGATCATCACAGACTGTGCTGCGTTTCAAAAGACGATGGATAAGAAATATATATCCACTCGTATCGCCAGATGGGCACTCTTTTTAGAAGATTTTAACTATAAGATAGAGCATAAACCAGGAGTTAGGATGAGACACGTAGACACATTGAGTAGGAACGCGGTTATGATGGTAAACAAAGAATCGGTAATACCTAGAATTCCGAACTTGCAAGATGAAGACGCGGAAATTAAAGTTGTTCTTGAATTGTTGAAGGATAGACCGTATAAAGATTATTGTATGAAAGATGGAATATGTTGCGTCGCAAGTTGAGCTGTTTTTGGCTGAATTTATTATCGTAGTTTGGCTGGCTTCAGATATCCAGATATACCGTTTAAGTCCTCATGCTAAGGACTTCACTAGATATTTATGGCATGGTTTGGTTTACTTCAGTTCAAAATCTAAACATTCCCATGCCTGTGCGTCTTCAGGATCAAGTGCTTCGGGTCATAAATTAAGGCATAACCGCGTCATTACTGCCCGATGAGACCTGCAACCACCCTGGAGGCACCGGGACGGGATGAGTTTGGGAAGTGCCAAGACACGCCCGAATCCATCATTACAAGGTGCTCAGGGTCTCATGCCCAATGAACATACAAAACCATCAAATAATCACACCCTTTTCTTAAGGGAAGTTACTCCGAATTCAGCCAATAGCAGCTCACATAATTTTACTTTTCCGACTCGACAACTTGGTCGAGTCAGTTGCCACCAATCCTTCGTAGGCAAAGCAAGTATGGTAGTTAGAACCACAAACATTCCGTAGTGTGTCATCTCATAAGCAATAGTCCAAGTTCAGTTTTAAGGCGTAACAAACACTAATTTTTACCAGTCAATAAATTGTATTGATTAAATACGTAATCCTGAAATTCATCTGGGATCGAATTGCGGTAACAAGAATTTCGCCAGTGTCCATTCTTAGACGCTACAGAATACTTTATAAATTTTTGGATGGCCGAGAATTATTAGTTGTACCGCGAAGTTTGCAAAATGAAGTCATTCAAACTGCGCATCAGAAAGGATATTTCGCAGCTGTAAGAACCGAAAATATTATTAATAGTAACCGATCGGACGGTCTGTGGATCGCGAAGATCACGAAGTCATTCGGCTCGACGCAGGGATCATTTCAGTGCAGAGACGACTGCCGGACCGTGCGATGCTTATTATTATCTGATAGTTCTATGATTGTCTGTTAAAAGTGCGTATTGGGGAAATAAACCTGTATAGTTTCATGTTTATCCATAAATATATACTTATTATTACTACAGCTTAAGAAGTGGGATATGAACAAAACTGAATAGATCTTTTAAATCTTGATAGACTGTGTCGGTGTGTTGAAGTTAAACGGCGAAAAAAGCGTTATGAAAAAAAAATGAAGCTTCGCGATATTCCTGGCATCTGCGAAAAGATGCGCAAGGCGCCAACGAAATCAATTCGCATCCAACATCAATTGACTTTTGAGGAAGCTTGTGATCGTGGTGATCGTGGTAATCGGAATCGGTTAGGCGAGTTCGCGGGATTTCCGTTCCATAGTGAGTCGGCGGAATGTGGCGCGAAAATATCGTCGGTAATGAAAACGTTTAGTTCAAGCAAACTGGTAATTATTTGCGGCCCATTGAACTTGGACTTCGAGGTTGAACCAGAAGAAATTGCCCGTAGGGTCTCTAATCACTTAACGGATCTGCATTTGTTACACGAGGGTGAGACAGAGACGGAAGGGGGCACCGATATAGAAGCTGAACCTTTCGATGAAACGATACAACCTTTTCGGGAACTCAATCCGTCGCGGCATCAGCGAATGGGTTCACGTTTGGAAAATCTTCATAGACCACCTGGTCGGGAGGAAACCACGTTTCCTTGATTCACACTTAGTTTTCGCGACATCGAGGAGTTGATACGCCCCTTCAGTGGGACAGATGGGTATCCAATAGAGACTTCGCTTCAGGAATTCGACGAGAACGCGGCATTGTTGCAGTGGACGGAGCTGCAGAAACTTTTGTTCGAAAAGGAGTGTTTAGTGGGCCTGGCGAAACTGTTCGTGCAGGGCGAGCGTGGAGTCACGTCATGGCAGTCGTCAGAGTCGGTGCATGAATATTTTTTGGTTATGAAAGAAATTGCCACTCGAGGATTTATAGAAACCGAAGCATTAATTCAATATATTGTTGACGGAATTCCAGACTATCCAAGCCGAAAAGCCTAATTGTACAAAGTTAAGCATTTGGGTGAACTTAAGGATAAATTAAGAATTTATGAATGAATCCGAAAGAAGAAAGGAAGCCGGCGGCACGGTGTTTTAACTGTGGAGAAGAAGAAGGACATATAGCCAGCGCGTGTCTGAAACCGAGGAGAGCGAGAGGAACATGTTACGAATGCGGCGCGGCTGATCATCAGAAGCAGTTTTGTCCTCGATTATCAGCGACGTCGAAGGTGTCGGCACGAGACTCTTCAAGCTCGATGACTGCACACTTAGTGGATCTGTTTTTTGATCTGAGTTTGTTATGATTGTTTGTTAAAGGTGTGTTGGGAAAATAAACCTGTATAGTTCATTATCTATCCATAAATATATGCTTATTATTATTATTATTATTACTACATATTTTTCGTATCATGCCACGTACACGCCAGGCAATTGCCATTGACGTCATCAATAGCGACATTTCAGAAGGTTACTTACCTAAAATTGATACAGTAAACGGACTTTACATTGGCGAAGCCGCAGTTACAAACAATAACGGCGTTTGCCATATCCTTGCAATTAATACCTTGGAAACGGAAGTCGACATAGAAATACCACCACAGACATTAATACCGTTCGAATATCATAATTTTCCGGAAGAAGAAATATTTTTCGATTCCCATACCAATAATCAGGAAAAATTTTCACCAGTATTAGATAGAGTGTCAGAAATCATTCAAAATTAAGATTAGAAAGAGGAAAAAGATCATGTAATATGTTGCGACGCAACTAGTTTATGTTGCAGTAAATAATTGGTCAGTTCAGGATTTCAAGATCCTCATAAAGCCAGCAGATATAATAGACCTTTGTCCACCGTTTTGCTTTCTCAAACAACTGTTTACCTTCGGTCATCGTGTAAAATCCAAACTATCTTTAAAGTCTTACATGCATTCAAAATCTATAGGCTTTATGCGTTTATTACACGCGGCACAATCTGTACGGAAGGATCACGACTAATTAATTTCGGAGCACTTTCCCAGGTCAAAAGTACCTGAGGCAGCTGCAGAAGGTGACGTCACTCCTGGGACCTCGGGGAAAGACCCAAAGTCCACGGAAATGACGTCTACCTTCAACGCCACCTTTTTACCCACTTAGAGCATTAACCAATTAGAAAATTCCATACAGGTTCGGCCAATGAGAATTCCTGAACATTAACCCACCCGAAAGAGAACGCGAACTCTCTCTTCGAAAGAACTCCGTCAGCGGACGAAAATGAGAATTGTAATAACCACGAAACCAACAAGACGTATTAAACCACCATCTAAGCCTAACCAATCGTTCTTATTCCGAACCTGAAGTTCCGTGTCCAAGTAGAGTCACAAATATTTCATCCAACATTAAGTTGACGGGTGAAGCAATCAACAACGACAAGACCTTGTGGTAGTCTTTGTTGATTGCGCCTAAACATAATAGAAGTAATAGAAGAATA
The DNA here is from genome assembly GCA_910591585.2 of Nysson spinosus. Classification (NCBI taxonomy): domain Eukaryota; kingdom Metazoa; phylum Arthropoda; class Insecta; order Hymenoptera; family Crabronidae; genus Nysson; species Nysson spinosus. Next base: position 3,159,653 of record OU342836.1, on the reverse strand, counting down.
TCCAGAACGATTTCATTTACCAGGAGATAAATTACCTTCAACTTCTTTCATTCGACATTTTATTCCGACCACAAATGAAATCCCCATTAACACTAAACAATATCATTTTCCACCGATTCACAAACAGGAGATAGAAAGACAAATTTCAGTAAAATTAGAAGACGGAATAATAACCCCTTCAAACTCACCTTATAATTCACCACTCTGGATAGTTCCTAAGAGACCAGATTCTCAAGGAAAGCCCAGATGGAGAATTGTAATAGATTTTCCCATTTTCCCAATCCATTACCAAACATTACAGACATTCTTGATCAGTTAGGACAGGCTAGATACTTTTCAAGAATAGACCCTGCCAGCGGATTTCAACAAATAGAAATGGATCCAAAAGATCGAGCAAAAATAGCAATCACAACTCCAAACGGTCATTGTGAATATATTCGTATGCCCGAAGGTTTAAAAAACGCACCAGCAACTTTTCAGAGATTAATGGATCAAACTGTACGCGGATTACAAGGAATAGAAGTTTTTATCTACCTAGATGATATCGTTGTTTATGCAAAATCATTAGAAGAACACGGAAAGAAAATTAGACGACTTTTTGATAGATTAGAAGAAGCAAAATGAACTTTACAACCCGATGAATGTGAATTCTTAAAAACTGAAGTAACTTATTTGAGACATGTAATTAGTAAACACGGAGTACGAACAGATCCTAGGAAAATTTTTGCAGTAAAGAAATTTCCAGGACAACAAATACCTGCGCGAGGACGTTCCCCCCCGTCGGGGGAGGGGGGCATGGACGTGGAGTCCTCCCAGGAGGAGGTCCGGGAGGAGGCTGACCCCCAATGACTGGGGATCAACCTCCTCCAGATCAACCTGAACCACAAGCGCGTGGCACAGGACTTAGTGGTCCAGGCCGCGCGCGAGTGGAAAGTCGGGCTGGTCGTTGCGGCCGAGCCCTACAGGGTTCCGGATCACCCTTCGTGGTCCGGAGACGCCTTGGGCTCGGTAGCCATTCTATGGAATGGCGCTCCGGGGATGCCTCCCCCCCGGCTCTCATAGAGCGGGGGGATGGCTACGTAGCCGTCCAGTGGGGCAGCGTGGCGGTGGTGGGGGTTTACGTCTCCCCCAATTGCGGCCGGGACGCTTTTGTAGCGTTCCTGGACAGGGTTGGGGGGTGCGTCACCCGCATCCTGCCGCGTCCCTTGCTCGTCCTGGGGGATTTCAACTCCCACGCTACTGCGTGGGGTTCCCCCAGTACGGACATGAGGGGGCGGGAGCTGCTCCATTGAGCGGCCGGTCTGGAGTTAAGGCTCCTCAATGAGGGGTCCACCACCACCTTCGTGCGGCGGCGGGGGGCGTCTATAGTCGACCTGACATGGGCGTCGCCCTCCGCCGTGCGCAGGGTGAGTGGGTGGAGGGTGTTGGGGGTTGAGACGATGTCAGACCACGCTTACGTGGTCATGAGCGTCTCGACTCCCAACCCTCCCAACCAGTCTGGCTCAGCGGCTAGGCGATCGCCCCCCCGATGGGCCCTTAAAAGACTGGACGAGGTGGCCCTGCGCGCGGCAATCCAGGCGGTAGCCTGGGCTGAGCGCAGGGGCGAGAGACCTGAGGAGGAGGACGCCTGGTTCTGACACCGCCATGCCCCGGGCCAAGGCCTCCTCGCCCCGCGCCGCGTACTGGTGGTCGTCGGAAATTTCCGACCTGAGGGACACCAGTACGCGTGCGCGGAGGGCGTACCTCAGGGCCCGCAGGCGCGCAAGCTCCACCGCGGAGGAGGAGGAGTCCCTGTACAACGCGTACAGGGACGCGGGTACAGGGATCCAGCGGGTGCGCTCCCTCGCCGGGACGGCGGTGTTGGCCCCGGGGGGTGGAGTTGTGTTGGCGATATCGCTCGATATCGTCAACGCTTTCAACTCCGTCCCCTGGCAGGCGATTAGGGAGGCGCTGGTGTATCACCGCGTGCCTCCCTACTTGCGCAGGATAGTCGGGTCCTTCCTGCAGGACAGGTCCATTGGCTACCCGACGCGGGACGGGACGGCTGAACGCCCTAGCTGGCGCGGTGTCCCACAGGGTTCGGTGCTAGGCCCGACCCTGTGGAACCTTGCGTATGACCGCGTCTTGCGGTGTGCGCTTCCCCCGGGGGTGGCGCTGGTGTGTCACGCAGATGACGCACTGGTGGTCACCTCCGGGAGGGATTACGCCCGCACTCTCCGTCTGGCGGAGTGCGGTGCGGAATGCGTGGTGGCCGCCATAAGGCGGCTAGGCCTGGAGGTGTCCCCGTCGAAGACCAAGGCAATGTGGTTCTTCGACGGGGTCAGGAGGGGCCCTCCCCCCGAGACTCCGGTCACGGTGGGAGGCGTGGCTGTCGAGGTGGGCACCCGGATGAAATATCTGTGGACGGGGTCGCTCGGGAGGAGCAAGCGTAATCGCCAGCTCCTTTCCCGAGCACAAAGGCCCCTAGCCGCGCGGGTCGCCAGGGGGTACCGCACCATCTCCCTGAGGGCGGCGTCGCTGCTTGGGTGCTCTTCCCCTTGGGAGCTCAAGGCGGAGGAAGCCGCGGAGGCCTCCTTTGGCCTCCCCCCAAAGGAGGCCGGGGTGTCTATCGAAGATTTCCCCTCGAGAAAAAAAAAAGGACAACAAGTACCTAAAAACGTTAGACAATTTTTAGGATTAGCAGGATATTATCGTAGATTCATAAAAAATTTCGCAGACAAAGCAGAACCGTTAACAGATCTATTAAAGAAAACAGCAAAATTTGTATGTGAACCACAACACAACAAAAGTTTCAAAATTTTACGAAAAGCTTTATGCAGTAAACCCATTTTACAAAGATCCAGGACAACGTTTAGTGAGATGGCGATTAAAACTGCGAGACTATGTATATACATTTGTTCACAAATCAGGAAAATTAAACGTAAATGCAGACGCTTTATCCAGAAACCCAGCAAATGCAGCCAGTGAAACAAGTTCAGTTAGTTCAACTGATACTGACTCAGAATCTGAAAATACTAATTTGAAAATATTCCCATTGCCAAAACAGTCACCAAAACCAGATAAAAATCCGGAAACACAGAATAAATGCAAAGGAAGACCAGCAGGAGCTAAAAATAAACGTAAAGTACAATTTCTTGATCCAGAATCAGTAGCTACTCGAACCAGATCAAAAATTCAACCAACCATTACTCCTCACGAAATTCAAAAACAAACATCTTCATCAGAAAGCTCATCAGAAGAATCAGAAAATATTCAATCACAAATTCCAGTTTACCGAAACCGCAGAAGTGTATTACGAAGCGTTCCATTTGCTTTAAAACCATCAAAAATACCACAGAAATCAACAATAAAACGAACAGAGTTAAAATCTACAACTACAGATAAATTGACAGACGAATTAATAACTGAACAAGACATAATAGTAGAAGTAGAACCACCTATTAATTCTAGTGACACAGACGAAGACAATTACGATACACCAAATTACGAAACACCTACAGTAGTAGACGTACAAAACTTACAAATATCTTTTAGTAAATTCGACAAATCATTACAAGAACACAGTCACGTTTTTCAGGACGAAATAGAAGAAACTGAACCGGAATTAGATGAAATAGATGACATAGAACTCAATCAACGCATAGACAATTTATTACAACAGTATAATACAGAAGCAGTAGACGAGGATTTATCTTTGAATGATCAGACATTAACAAATCCAGAATCACCTGAAACAACCTCATCAAATTCATTTACGAAATCCAGACCATTTGCTTTATCAACTCCATATTACAAAACTCCTTCAGTAACCAATGGAAGTAAAGCCAAACCTTCAATTAATCCCAAAAATCTATTTCGTAAAGAAACTGAAGAAATTAATGATAGAATTAGAAACGATCAAAAGTTTCCAGGAATACAAGTTACAGAAAGCATACCGTTAACTTTACCCCATGGACATAAGTGTGGGATTGGGAAATATATGGCGGCTCCTATTAAAAGAACGAAGAGAGCAGAGGAGAATAAGAGCAGAAGAGACTAACATAAGACCCAAAGATCAGCGGGTCTCGTGGCACAGTGGTAGCGCGGCCGAATCCGGAGATCGAGGACCGGGGTTCGAATCCCCACGAAGGCTCTTAATTTTTCTCTTGCTGCTCAACAACCGCCGTCCATCCTACATAAGCAACCATTAAAAATTATACGCGAAAGTTTAACAGCAAACTTGGGGAAAATATGTACACTTTAACTCTTCTGATTGCGGCATAGTAACACGAATTGGCCAGGAATGCGTAATGACATACAAAATTTTATTCGTACATGCCACAGTTGTCAAGAGAAAAAGTTAGTTCGTTCGAAAACTCGCGAACCAATGATAATTACAGACACACCCATAGAAGCTTTTACAAAGGTATCATTAGACACTGTAGGACCTTTACCTATTACACCTGATGGAAATAGACACATATTAACAATGCAGGATAACTTAACAAAATACTGTATCGCCGTACCAGTTCCGGATATCAAAGCAGAAACAATAGCACACACAATAGCAACAAATTTAATTTTGCAATTTGGTTCACCTCGCCTAATTTTGACTGATAGAGGCACTAGTTTCATAAACAAAATAATCCGAGATTTAGTAAAAATATTCAAAACTGATCATCTTACAATATCTGGTTACAGACCTCAAACTAAGAAAGAAGTCACAGAGTTTTAGTAGAATACATCAAACATTATTTAGATGATTATGGTGACTGGGATAAACTAGTTCCATTTGCTATGTTTTCTTACAATACATCTCTTCACGAAGCAACAAATTTCACACCATATGAATTAGTATTTGGTAGAATAACAAGATGCCCTGGTTCATTTCCAACCCATGAAAAATTAGCAACATATAAGTCCTATCATCAAGAATTAATTACAGGTCTTAATAAGTTACAAATAAAAGCAGGACAAAATTTAATCACCGGAAAACACCGATCCAAAACGTATTATGATGAAAAAGCACGACCTTTTCCAGGTAACATTTGGGACATGGTACGCGTTTTAGTTCCAAAATAGGAAAATTCAGTAACCGTTATCATGGTCTGCATAAAATAGTAGGCATTTTGTATTAGAAAAAGAAAATGGTGATAGATTTTTAAAACATGCGGACAAGTCACAATTGACTCACAGAGATAATACCTATGTTCGCCGACATTTTTCTATCTTCAAGTCAATAATTTGTTTTAGAACGGAAAGATAATATTATATTTAGAGTATAAAGTAACAGAAAATTAAAAAGAACAAAATAATAAAAAAAATGAACCATTTATATCCATGTATTTCCAATATAAGAATAATAAGTATGATTTTCATTTGGGTAATAACGAGGATCTATATAAAATCGCACGAATTAACAGTCCTGGATATTATTTTGAAAAATTGCATAACATACAACTTCGGAGAGCGGACTGGCGCGTCACCCTATTTTCGGATATCGACAAATTAGAGCGAAACTTGCCCAAAGAACAATCGCAACTATATCAGCTACTCATGGATTGCAAAACCTTAACGATACAATACCAATGTGATGTGTTCCTCCATAAACAATATCTGGAAAACAAAATGCAGAAAGCTTACTCTTTACATAAATAAATTAAGGATTAGCAGAAGAAATACAAGCTGTAGATACAGACCGTCTTCCAAGAACAATAGTTCGAAGAAGCGTCCCTTTCGGATTCATGGGATCAGCGAGCCGTTATCTATTTGGTACCCTAACTACGGATGACGCGGAATATTTTAACTCACAAATCGACAACTTATATACCGACCGAAGGGAAATCACGCAACTAGTCAAAAATCAAACACACATTGCTATGAGCTGCCTGAAATTCAGACACGACGCGGCAATGGAAAACTTAAACATTATTATTTGAGTCAGTCACACAGTACGGTCGTGTTTTGTTTTGCTCCGGCTTGCACTGTTGGTGTATCGGCTTTGTGCCTGCCTTTGTCTTTCTTTTAAAACCAACGACAGGCATAATGACTAAAACGAACTCATCCATTATTTGCAAGGGCTGTAAAGGCCCAGTGGCTTCTCCTATTGAGTGCATTTCGTGTGATACCAAATCGCACCCCAAGTGTCTTCAAAGAACTGGTCACCCTCGGACCTATGGGGCACTACTGGATTGCAAGAGGGACATCTCTGCTTCTCAACTTCAACATGACCACCTGATATCTTCGTCACTTCTTCATAGTGACCTTAGTATTGATTGTCTAGTTGCAAAAATAGACACTCTTCAACTACAACTCTCGGACTTTCGAAAGGAAATAGTGGACGTTATCTCCTCCTCCATTGATAAACTATCTACTGAAGTCACATCTCTTTCTGCCAGAGTATCTGCCTTGGAAAATAAGCACCTACAAGTTGAGGAGGAAATTATCAGTGAAATTACTGATCGCCAGTCCAGAGCAAACAACATCTTGATTTCGAACATCGCTGAATCTGGAACTTCGCCCGACGTTGAAGTAATCAAGTCATTACTGAATGCTGTAGCACTGTCAGATTACTCCAGCATCAAGGTCACAAGGATTGGCAAGAAGCGACAAGATCGGCCTCGTTTGGTACGTGTCACCCTGCCGACCAAATCGGAAGCCCTGGTTATCCTACGGAACAAGAACCGATACAAAGGTCCTGCTAAGATCTTTCAAGACTCCACTCCTCGGCAGCAGCAGCATCTTAGCAACTTCCGTGACGAACTGATGGCTCTACAGGATTCTTGTGTTACCGACAAAACGATTAGATATATCCATGGTGTTCCTAAGATCGTCTCTGTTTCCTCTTCTACTCAAAGAAAAAACTAATTTCGGTCCCTGTGTTATATTATCAGAATGTACGTGGTCTTCGTTCTAAGTTGTCTGAATTACGTTGTTCGATCTCTACACAGTCCATCTCTTATGATATCATTATTCTGACTGAAACCTGGCTACATGATGGTATTTCGAGCTCTGAACTAGGTTTATCCTCTTATAATGTATTTCGTTGTGACAGAAATGCCCATACAAGTAATCTCCTTAGAGGTGGCGGTGCATTAATTGCGGTTAAAAACTCATATTTTTGTCCGCATGTTGTCCTATCTGTCAGCCTAGTAGAACAACTTTTTGTTGAGCTACGGCTTGGCTCTAGAACTTTTATTTTGGGTTCTGTTTACATACCTCCTCGTTCGACACACACTACACACATACAATACCTACTACATTCTCAGACTATTGAGGACGTTGTAGGCCGTTATCCACATGCTGATTTCATAATAGCCGGTGATTATAACATTCCTGACTTCATACTTCCAAATACCTCACACTGCTATTTACCTGTTTCCCAGGCTTCCATTTCTCTTTCTCCCGCTGATATTATTCGTAATTGTACCAGTTTCCTCAATTTATCTCAGTTAAATAATATTGTTAACAGTCAAAATAAGATCCTTGACCTTGTATTTTCATCCCATACTAACTTACCTTTATAAATTTCCTTAATGTTAACAAGGCATGCAATGTTATAATAATAATCATGCAAGTTTATTATGTCACGAATCCTTTTTATCATCTTTAATAAATCCTTAGTTGATGGCTCTTTTCCCTCACAATGGAAGACTTGCCTTGTTTCCCCGATCTTTAAAGGAGGGGACAAGTCTCTTTTCCAGTCCTACAGACCTATCAGCTTGCAGAATATAATGCCTGAGATATATGAAAGCATTATTAACAAAAAACTATCCTTTATCTGCAAAAGCATCATTATCAATGAACAGCATGGCTTTATGCCTGGTCGATCCACTATCAGAAATCTTCTACCTTATACTCATTTCCTCTCTCATTGCCTTGAAAATGGCCTCCAGATTGATGCTATCTACACTGACTTTCAGAAGGCTTTTGATACAGTTGATCACTTAACTCTTGTGTCTAAACTTCGTGCTTTAGGCTTTCATGGTTCATTTCTTTCTTGGCTCTCCTCCTATATCACTAACAGAACTCAAGTTGTTAGCGTTAATAACTGCCTATCTTAGGAGATTTCTGTTCTATCAGGAGTCCCGCAGGGATCACACCTAGGACCTCTTTTATTTATCCTTTTTATCAATGAGATATCTACGGTCTTTAAATACTCAAAATTTTCACTTTTTGCTGACGATCTAAAGGTATATAGATCGGTGGGGAAGGTTGATGATGCTATCTTATTACAGGATGATCTAAATAGGCTTTCTAATTGGTGCATAGGGAATAAGCTAAGTTTCAATTTATCAAAGTGCCAAATTATCCGTTTCTGCCGAAATTCCAACAAAATTAACTTTCCCTACTCCATTCATAATACTGCCCGTTCCTCCGTTGATACCATACGCGATCTAGGCATTTATCTCTCTAGTACTTTATCTTTTCAATATCATTATCGACACATAGTTAACTTAGCTTACAAAACCCTTGGTCTTATACACCACACCTTTAAATTATTCGCGAACGTTCGAACTCTCCGTACCCTCTATGTGTCTTTGGTTCGTCCAATACTTGAATACGGTTCTGTGATCTGGGCTCCTTTTTATAATTATCATATTGCACTACTCGAGAGTGTTCAGCATAGATTTCTGAGCCTTGCCTCCTACCACACTGACTCTCCAATGTCTTTTTTCTGTCACAACTACGACCCTATTATGTCTCGTCTTGGTCTCACTACCCTCCGCTCGCATCGCGTTGCGGCTGACCTTTTATTTGTTCACAAAGTCATTAACAGCATCATCACCTGTCCTGAGATTCTTGGAAGTCTCTCCTTTTATGCTCCTACCCGTAGACTTAGGGATCACGATCTATTTCTTCCTCAATTTTATCGCACTCATTATGGTCTACAAAACTGTCTAAATCGCCTGCTCCTTCTATGTAATCATTACAGGCGCGCCCTTGATTTCTTCTGTAGCGCTTACTCCTCTTTTAGACACTCTGTTATCAATGTTACGCGTTCTTCGGAATAAATTATAAATTTTTCTTTTCTTTTTTTTCTTGTTCGCTGTTATTATTATCTCATAATAATATTGTTTCTCTTCGCTTATCTTTATCATTTTGTATCTGTACTATCATTACTTAATATTGTATTCGACATGTATACACTTCATCTATGTGATCTACTGTTTGACTTATGACTTTTCATTTCTCTTGTATTTTGTTTTTGTATCTGTACTAAACACAGGGACTTTTCCCGTTAATATATCAATATATATATTATCAATCAGAATCGAGACAGAATCAATCAAATGTTTAAAATAGTTAAATCCGTTAAAGATTATAATAAACTATTGAATTGCAGCATAACACTCCATCACTATGCCCATACTGTTGAGTTTTCGTTGGAACATCACATTGATATGTGTAATAAATTTATGTCTGCCATATATGCAGCCCGCGAAGGAAAACTAGAAACGCCGTTACTTAAAGGTTCGGATCTGCGAACAATCATTCAGGAAATTCATGATTCACTACCCGAATACGAGGTACGGATTCCTAAGACGCATCATAGAACAGAAGAGCTGAGCAAGATTATCAAAATTGAATTGGGTTCACATCAAGGCAGAATATTCATAGTTTTACATGTACCTTTAGTAGAACGAACTGTTTTCCACCTTTACCAGATATATACGTGGCCAATAATGCAAAATTTAGACCCGAACACAACAGCTTCTGCGCAAATAATACCAAACGCTCGTTACTTAGGACTAAGTCAGGACCACCGAACTTACTTTATGGGCTACAATGACTATCTACACACCTGTATAAAAACTTGGTACACCCATCTCTGCTCATTGGAATTGCCTATTCATGAAGTATCAACATCTTCAGAGTGCGAAATCTCACTTTTGGTTAGTCCTCACAGTCAAAATTTGACACAATGTGATATCAGAATAAAATCAGAACATCGACCATACTGGACACGACTTACTACAATGGGTGGCTGGTTATTTTCATTCAACCAGACAGAAATAATACAATTAATATGCAAAAATAGAAGAGACTCGATAGTAACCATCTCGGGAACGGGAATACTATATCTACACCCCGACTGCACTGCAAAAACTCGGACCACTACTCTAGTAGGAGTACAAATGTATAACAGTAAAGAGCAATATTACTACCAACCAAATTTATCCTTGAACATCTCGGAAATTTCATCAGTAATTCCTCGATATAATGAGCCCCAAATAGGGAAAGAAAATTTAAACAGCTTGAAAGCAACATTAGAAGAATCCTCACCTGAAGGCGATTCACTATTCGAGTTCGAGACAAAACTGGATCAACTGGCGACCCATCACAGGGAAAAGCAGCATCAAAGTCGATTAATATACACTGGCATAACGGTACAAGCAGCGTGTATGATCGGAGCAATTTTGTTTTTCAATCGGAGCATCATCGCACGCATAGTGCTTTGGCTAATAAGAAGGAGCAGATCAAGGAAAGCTATCACGAAACCTGTCCAACAACTGGATCTAGAAGAACAGCCGGAAGCGACAACTTCAAGGAATCAAGACCTTCGATCACCACCAACTCAGAATGCTTTAATTAATTAAATGATCTAAATTTATTTCCAAAATTATTACTGTTGGATCTAGCATTCGTTTGATTGGGTTTACCTAAGTTTTGTCACTGATGGTTGAAGAACGCGTTGCATACATTTATTTAATTATGTTTTATCATTAATCATTTCTTTTTCTTTGCATCTTTTGAACTCTTAACAATTAGCAATGGAATCGTCCAGGCGAGTTTTTGTAACACGGTTGGCTCCTTTTACGGAAAAGGAAGCGCTAATGCGTTTATTTGAGCCTTATGGCGCCATCCATGCCGTCGGTTTGAGGAAACCAAGAGGACGTGTGGCTTTCCTTACTTTTAAATCAGAAGAAGAGGCGAGGGCTCTTGTTGACCATGCTGGCCGTTATTCATTCATCTGCAAAAACCGGAAGTTACGTATATTACCTGCTGATTCATGGCATAGCATTAACTTAATAAACCCAAATTCCACTCCCGTCGATTAAATTCCTCCACATTTCAATCCGTTTCCTGGCTATGTACCCAAATATTCCAAAACCTCTACCGGAAGAGCGCGTAGCAGAAATTGCCCGCTACTTAAATTATATAGATAGAGCAAGAATGGAGCAGGTCTGTAGGGCATGGAGAGCGGGAGTGCGTGCGTCGTTGTCGCGGGAGAAGACCTTCTACCTCTCGGACAGCCGATTTCCTTACAGAGGTGCAACAGCGCTCTCTTTTCACTGGCCAGCGGTTCGATTTGGGCCCACTCTAAGAACACTCATAATGGACAGTCTTGAAGGAACCTGGGATCCACCAAAAGCTATTACACTTTTGCCGCACCCGATAACGATAGTGGTACTGAATTCCCCAAACTTGGAATCACTGGACATTTCGCGCATGAGAATCAGACTCGGGACCTTAATGGAGCTAGCCAAACGCACGAATTTGCGACAGTTGTCCATGGGAGCCTGCAAAGGACCAGTCGATGTGGAACTGGAAAAGATCCTGTTTAAAAACCAAGGCCTCCAATCCCTAGAACTCCGCGGGACTGAAATCACTGGGAAGGGAGTAAGATTCTTACCGGCAAGTTTAAAAACCTGCAAATTATTCGATACAGCAGTATACAGCAAACACCTGGTCACCGCAATTCAAAACACAACAGGAAATTTGGAACATCTCAGCATCACTGGCCCTAAAAGGAAATTAGATGACAAGGTGCTAACAGCCTTGGTAAACAATACTGAATTAGGAAAGTCTCTAAAAGAATTGAAGCTAAATTTCTGCCATTTCACATTAAGTGATTATATAGAAATAGAACTGGAGGAGGAAGAAGACGTAGAGGCACTCGAACCACTCTTCCAACTTCCTGAGGTGATACCGGTTATGGAGGGGGCCTCGTTCTCAACCACTTATAAATACCTAGTCCTCTTGGATATTAGATTTTGCGCAATCTCGTAACCGGGAATCAATTACCTGTACACGGACGTGTCCGCGTTTTTCCTCCGCGACCTACAAAACCTCGAGCAGCTAGAGTGCAGGGATAACCTCGGAATCAACGACGAGGACCTGTCGGGGCTTATTTTCGGTTCCCCACGAATTAAGTTCATCGACGCTGAGGACTGTCCTAATGTCGGAAGACCGTTCTTGAAGTGTGTCCAGCGTGTCCTGAGGGGTGATCCTCATGAGCACGCGATCGAGCTGCGGCTTGGGGGAACGAGTGCGATGCCTCGAAGGCGGGAGAGGGGTATAATGCACGTATATCTATACACTCATAGATTTAGTCGTTCTCCGTATGTTTAGTGGGCACGCTCTCGATAATACTTCGGTATTGTGGGATTTCCCTCATCGGAGTGTGTTGATTACTCATATCGCTAATCCTGAACCTTCTCGTATTTTCTCTCTCTCTCTCTCATTTTCACCTTTTGCCTATTTCATAACCTTTCTATTTCCGAGTATGTGATAATACTTCGGTATTGTGGGATTTTCCCTGATCACATACAATACTATTCCTTTACACTTCAAGCACATACAACTGTTAAAGGGGACTATGGCCGGGAGAAAGGATGGTATTCGATTCAAGTGGACTGTATATTTTTGGGTTTAAATCAACTCCCGAACACACCTTTATCTTTTCCGGATATATTCTAATAACAATAACAGTATAATTACACGAACTTTTAACAATGTATGTACTTCTACTCTTATTCTGGATCTTATCGTGATGCGCGTCCAGAAGGGCTAGTCAATGTTTTGACTGAATGATTCTGGTGAATCTTTTTGTATCTCTGATGTGACAACTCTGAACAATTCTCTGATAATTCTCTTATGATTCTCTCTTGGATCTCTTATTTTATAACTGATTTGACAACGTGAGTATCTTATATTTATAAGGAATCTTTAGCCGATGTGCCCTCCCATTACTCCCACCAATGTACAAATTGAGTCCCTTGACGCCCTTCAGGCCCACTGAGGGCGTAACCTAGTGAGAAGTGACGGCCCATCGGTTCCTGGAATCTCACCCCCAGGTTGACCGGATGGGTCCGTCGTGACGTCAAGGGTTTTCGCCGGTTCTTGGAACCGCGGTGTGGAGGGACATCGGTAATTGGAGTTTATGATACGTCTATTTCTATTGAGCGCAGGAAGGCAAATCTGGAGGGGCTTGTCCAGGTGTCCTCCAACTGTTTTGCCTTCCTGAGAGAAGTTAATTACTAAAAACATGCATACTAAGAAATTCTCTAATCCTCAAAAATAGGCATTTAGTCACGTCCGTATCATAAACTTATTCAAGCGGAGTCCTTTCGTAAGGGCTGCTTGAACAACAACTGTCCTGCCGGGGCGGCGGTTGTCATAGCGGGAGTTGTCCCTCGTGTCGGTGCGACTCGTTAACGTACAAATTTGTTGGTCTCCTCCCTTTATTATTTGGTTTAAATTTATATACTATAGCATAACTCAAGTCAATGTAAGTGAATAATTGAATGAATCGTCTGCGAGTTTTTTCAACCGCATACAATAATTCATATGTTATATGCGTATTTATCATATAATGTACAACCACTTATTCAATAATTGCGAAAATTTTATTCAAGCGAATATCTCTCGAACTTAACCTACGGTTAAACATCATCGAGGACGATGATGATTCTAAGGAGGGAGGGATGTTACGTGCCAAATATTTAAACTCATTTTTGTCACTCCACAATTTTCTTTTTAACCACTTATCACTAATCGGTATAAGGTTCTCGATAATGCTATGCATTGTGGGGAAGCCCTGTACAGCCCCATACATTCCTTCTTTGTAATATCATCGTCAGCGTATGTCATAGACCACCCGACCTTTAGCGATAGCGACAACGAACACCATAGCTCAATTGTACGCATGAGAAGAGGAATGGATTTCTTTCCTTCTTAACTTGAGTATACAATAGCCTTGAACAATTTTACCAGTTCTGGCATACCCAAAACTTATTCTTCTTGACTAAAAGGTCCTTATTAATGGCCTCCCTGCATTAAGGGTGGTCACGAGTGAGCGACTCGTACCTCGGGTGCCTGAGGAAAACCATATGTCTTGCACATTTTTCTTAACATAATCTCTTTCAAAATCCATTGCAACTTTGGATAATGCTCTGCATTATGGAATATTCCTGAGCCAAAGTGGCATATTGAATTAATATTTCAGTTATTTGATCTTTATACTATGCATCCTCTCACACATATAGGATTGCCAACGACAAAACAAGATCATGCTTCCGAGTAAGGCGCTGTAAAAGTAATCTTGTCGAGTTCTAGGAATTAGCATTATTCACAATTCAAAAACTATTAAAATTAGAGTAGCATCAATAGAGTCAAATCATTCTTCAAGTTCAATTAAAATTATATATTTTTCAGAGTAAACATAATGTTCAGTTGAGTAATTCATTAAAACCCTTTTTGTATTATCTGATTAAAATTTAGATTATAGATAATTGCGGACAGTCTTATTATTAATTACTAGAATTAATAATTTCCACAACTCTGTAAGATTGCCGAAGAGCATACTACGGACCTCCGTTCCGTTGGGCGAGATTATCGCCCTACGTTAAGCTGGGGGTAGGGGGTACGATCTCAGACTTGGGACCTCCCTCTTCAAGGGGCCCATAGGTTATAAATTGACCTCCCAAACCTAGCTGCATCGCATTTTTCGTCAAGTCCCGTAGCGTGTGAACCTTGCCCTTGTGACGTTAGAGCGTAGTTTCGACGATTTGTTCGCGGAAAGACTCAGTTACTCGTAAGAAAAACCAACTCATTACCCAAAGTTAGTGTAGTTATTCAACCTAATCAGAATATATCCTTAATTTTTATTTTGTATTAATTTTTAGTTATCGCGTAATTAAGTAAGTGTAGTGTCTATTATGAACCATCCAATCGCCTCCTGAATCTGTGAAACAAACAGATTAACAACCAACATACTTGCTACGAGAGCAATTGGTGAGTCAGAAATATCTATCAGCATTTTTATACCGACAGACTTAATGGAAGTAAAACCTAATTAACCGAATGCTAAGCATTGTGGGCCTTTCCCTGCGGTTAACGGTAACCGATTGTTGAAATTGTAACAGGCGTGTAAAACGACAGATATTATAACCGTAATATTCATAGCGAATTGCTACCGAATAATTCCATGTACTTTTCAACATCTATGTAACACCTCAGGATCCCCTAAATAGATTTTGTAATACATGGTTTATTTTTGATTCAAATATTATTTTGTTCATTACACCTTCCATAGCCACATTCGTTATCCACATGATTACAAGCATAGTCAATGAATGAGAACCTCTATAGGTTTAGCCACTTGGGACTCCCGTACAATCCTGTCTATATCTATTCCATAGATATATTTTATTTTTCTAAGTTAATTTTATTCTTTTATTCATCCACCGCCATAGCGCGTTACCTTAGTCGAGAGATCGCCACCACCGCTCGGCCCCCGAAAGCTCTCGACACACACACCGCCAGCACTCGCGAGAGTGCCCCGGTAAACGCGCTACGTGGCAAAGAAAAAAGAAGTTTCTGCGAAAATATGGCGCTGGGGAAAGTATATGGAAAACTTTGATTACGTATTGGAGCATCGGCCAGGGACTCGTATGAGACGTGTGGATGCCATGTGTCGACATGCAATAGTGATAATCACGGAAAGTGACATTCCCTCAAGAATCAAGACAGCACAGGAGCATGACCCAGATCTAAGGACGCTGATGGAAAGTTTAAGGGACGCACCGCAAGAAAATTTTACCTCACGTAGAGGAGTATTGTACCGATTTGTAAATGGAGCTGATTTATTAGTAATTCCCGAGCAAATGGAGAATGAGGTTATACAGACTGTCCACTAACGAGGTCACGTAAGTGCAAAAAGAACAATAGATAATATTTCGAAAAGGATATTATATACCCGAGTTAAGGGAAAAAAGTGGAATGATTTATTAGAAATTGTATTCCATGTATTTTGGTAAATCGAAAATAAGGAAAACACGATGGTTATCCTCATCCATTATCAAAAGTTGATATACGTATACCGTTACATACATACCGCGTTAACCATTTAGGACCATTAGAATCTACGAATAAAAACTATAATCACATTCTCGCATTAATAGACAGTTTCACAAAATTTGTCTGGTTATATCCGGTAAAATCTAGGTCACGGGAAGTGCTCAGTAAATTGAATCTTCAAAAACAGACTTTTGCAAATCCTGTACGCGTTATCTCTGATCGAGGAACCGCTTTTTCCTTGCAGGAATTTGCAGAATATTGTAAAGAAGAGGGCATTAAGCATACCATGATTACGACGGGTCTACCACGGGCAAATGGGCAAGTCGAGAGACTTAATCGCACGATCATACCCAACTAACAAAGCTGCCTATGGAAGATCCCACAAAGTGGTACCGCCATGTGAGTCAGCTGCAGAATACGTTGAACTCAATGTTCCAACAAAGTATCGATAAGAGCGCATTCGAACTTCTTCTGAGTTAAGATGCGTTCCAAGGAACACCTTAAATTGAAGGAGGAGTTTGAACAAGCATTTCGTGAACAATTTGACGAAGGCCGTGCTACTCTCAGAGAACAGGCGAAGATACAAATCCCCAAAAGTCAAGAGGAAAATCGTAAAACGTATAATTCAAGACGCAGGGAAGCTCGTAAATATAAAGTAGGAGATTTAGTCGCAATCAGACGTACTCAAATGTGTTCTGGCAGAAAATTGAGAGCTAAGTATTTTGGTCCTTACCGCGTAGAGACTGTTAAATACAACGACACGTATGATGTAAAGCGCGTAATGTACGGCGAAGGGCCAAACTAAACCAGTACTTTTGCCGAGTATAATGAAGCCGTGGCCAGCTTTTGCTACAAGTTTGTAGTGGATGGTACACATCCTCCGCCGAAAAACAAGTGCCTGCGGACGCGTAGCGTGAGGTGAGACCTCGTGTGCAACGGTCACTTCTTGTACAGCGTTTAACGTGTACGGACGTATTATTTCTTAAATATATTATCCCCCACTTTTATTCTATTTTGCGGTATCGGATATATAAATCCTACAATATTGTAAGTCAAAACCAAATTTAAATCTTTAATAACCAAAATCTTGTAAAGTCAATATAACAAGTCGATAAGACTTGCATATATTAAAAGTTTTATGTTTTATTATAATACGTATATATTTGGGTTAACCTTTACCTAGATTTCAGATTAAATATCCTTTCATTCAAACTGCTACGAGAACTAGCTACGAATCCCAACCATGTTCCTCAGCCGCTCGGAGAATATTAAATTAAATATTAAGTCACAGGGAGCCTAAACCCATCTAAAACCTAGTGTTCGCCTCTATAGCACATACAGACAGTTCCAGTATCCTTAGTAATAATACCGTATCGACACAGCTCACACGGGATTGTTTACGCTAGCCCAATTGAACTTCCATTAGTGAGTGTACCACGTTCAGAATCTTTCACTGCCAGTCAACTCTCCATTCAATGACATCCTGTTCAGCACAGCCTCTTCAGGTTCGTTCATTGAACCAGTTACTCTCCTGTGACACCTCGTACGCACACTGCGGCTAGCTCACGAAAAATCTCCAACGAAACCAAAATTATCCAACAGAACCGAGACAATTATAAGCATAACCTCAACCACGCACATATACGCCCATTTAGAGTCGTCCGTGGCGCACGTTCCTTCCTTCGACTCTGGGATAACCCCGTACCGACGAGATCGAGCGGGGCCACCGTAAAAAACTGGTGGCAGCGGTGGAATACTGAAAATTTTAATACTTTTTAATATTCTCAATAATTTTCGTAGCAGTTTACTTTGAATTACACAAAAATACACCTAACCAGTTCAAGAACATTAGAAACTAAAACGTGACACAAACTAATTCAACATTTTCTTAATCACGTTCGATGGACGTAAGCGATCTGTCGTTATATTTAGCTTTATTAACCAGACAAAACTGCGTTCAGAATGCAGCCGCTCGTATTCACATATTTTACGGGGAATATCTTTCAGTCTCAGTGTTCGCACAAGTCGTACAGAATGGTTTAGCGATAATCCCTAAAGAAAAAGAATCTTTATAGCTTTCCATAGTTATTCTGTAACATCACATGACAGTGTCGTTGTGGGATGGTGAGATCGTAGGACTCTCGATCTCTCGCTACTCTCGATCTTCACTACTCTTGATCGTACCGTATACCAGAATCTGCTTCTACTCGTGATCGTACCGTAGAACAGACCGAATCTTGTAATCTTGCTTTCGTATCATATACCAGAATCTGCTTCTTTCTGTATTGTACCATACTTTGTAATTTATATTCATTGGAGTGTTTGTGAATCAATCTGAATTATTACTATTTGAACGAGGATCTGGCCAGAGAAGGATAGAGGTTGAATAGTTACCTAAAATGGATCACTTCTATATTGTATGTACGTATGTGTGACGAGAGAGTTTTGTTTGTTGAGCACGATAACTGAGATAGGTAATACTACTGGACCTGACTCAATTTAGTCGAGTAACTCCAAATCCACATGTTGCGTCGCAAGTTGAGCTGTTGTTGGCTGCATTTATTATCATCGTTTAGTTGGCTTCAAATAGCCAGATATACCGTTTAAGTCCTCAGACCAAGGACTTCAATAGATATTTATGGCGTGGTTTGATTTACTTCAGTTCAAAATCTAAACATTCCCATGCCTGTGCGACTTCAGGATCAAGTGGTTCGGGTCATAAATTAAGGCATAACCGCGTCATTGTTGCCCGATGTGACCTGCGACCACCCTGGAGGCGCCGGGACGGGATGATTTTGGGAAGTGCCAAGCCACGCCCGAATGCATCAGTACAAGGTCTTCAGGGTCTCATGCCCAATGAACGTACAAAACCATAAAATAATCACACCCTTTTCTATAGGGTAGTAACTCTGAATTCAGCCAATAGCAGCTCATCTAATTTTACTTTTGCGAGTCGACAACTTGGTCGATTCAGTTGCCACCAATCTTTCATAGGCAAAGCAAGTATGGTAGTTAGAACCACAAACAGTCCGTATAGTGTCATACCATAGCAATAGTCCAAATTCAGTTTTAAGGCGTAACAAACACTAATTTTTACCAGTCAATAAATTGTATTACACAAATACGCATTCCTGAAATTCATCTGTGATCCCATTACGGTAGGAAGAATTTCGCTAGTGTCCATTTCTGGACGCTACACCACACATGATTATCCTATATAGTTTGAAAACTGTTGAAGATACGATCCGTCGGTGATTGTAGCGGTGCATCGTTACCGACCGCAGCACGACGGTCTTTTGTCATTTGCCTTTTGTTTTATATTAAACAGCTATTTCTATCACAACCACTAATCTCTAATAAAAACCTCAAACCAAAATTCACTTTTTCTCTTTTCTTTCATTATTTTTTTTATTGCATCTATTTTCTTTCTTTATTGTAATATTTCGGTGCACGCCAAAACAATAGTTCTTATCCAACTCACTGGTCCCGCAAGCTCGAGCATCTTAGAATCACATTTCGAAACAATAAACTCACTATTAAAACTTTTGAAGAAACGTTACGCACCCGGGAGATATATGGCCTATTTCTAAACTGATATCGCGAGATTAAAAATCAGGGATGGAGAATTCTGATGTCTGGGAAATTTCTCGTTCTCTAGCTTGTGCCCGCAACTTGTGTGGTGGAATAAATATAGATACAGGGTGCGCCGTCTCAATCGGGTCAATGGAACTATTGAATAACTTTGACAATTGACAACCGATCGGCGTCACCAAAAACGTTTTGGAAACATCAGTTCAGTACAATTTCAGTCATGTATCATTATACACCGAAAGAACGCGCCGAAATAGTGGCGCTTTACATTGAAAATAATTGCTCAGTGGTGTTAACTCAGCGTGCATATCGTCGAAAATATCGCGACCGTCAATATCGCGATATTGACTGGACACCAAGATCTCCGAATTTGACTCCACCGGACTTTTTTTGTGGGGATTTTTGAAGAGTAAAGTTTATGTCAACAAGCCAAAGACTATCGAAGAGCTCAAAGTCAACCTTCGAGCCGAAATGGCAGCGATATCGCCCGAGACGCTGGCCAATGTGATGGAAAATGCCACAAAAAGAGTTCACTTATATCTCACCAATAAGGGCGGCCACTTAATTGATATTGTTTTCGGAAACTAGTTGAGATAAATTGTAAAAGAGCAAGCTTAATAAAACAACAGAACTTTTTGAAATCTATTGAGAATTGTCAAAGTTATTCAATAGTTCCATTGACCAAATTGAGACGGCGCACCCTGTACATATATCGTTCGACGATACACTCTTGGTCAAAGAAGTTACTGCCCCTCCCTTTCCGAATATCGTCTTGAATAGGCCAGGGTCCTGCGAGTGTTCAGGATACTCCTCGCGATCCACCAAAAGATTCATTTTGCTGACTGATTAACTGTGAGGTTTTTTCGCAAGTGTTGTTTTTTGAACACGTCGTCGCTCGGTCGAAGCATTCGTCGGAATGTTTGCGAATCGATATCTTCGGTGGCTTCAGGCGGCGCTCTCGTAAGAGGCGTGGACCGTGTCGGGCAGAGTTACGGACTAAGGTGGCGATCGGTTACATACTTGACTGAACTGGTGAATGGGAAAATGGGTGCCTTTATATATGGTTTGGAATTGGATGGAACAATGGAAAATTCGGGGGGTAGGTGAGAAAAATACTCAAGACCTATGACCGCTTTTCTGGTCGCGAGGCAGTGAGGCATGCGTAACAGTGTATATAGACGACACAGTAGTCTACCCCTCTTCACTTCAAAAACATGAAATCAAAGTTCGAAAATTGTTTAACAGGCTTAAAGAAAACGGACTCACCTTACAACCAAACAAATGCCAAGTATTAAGGAAAGGGGTCAACTAGCTTCGACACATTATTTGATCTGACGGAGTTATACCAGCCCCCGCAAGACTCTCTGCAATACAAAATTTTGTAATTCCCAAATCGCAAAAAGGCATACAACAATTTCTCGGACTATCAGGATCCGACAGAAGTTTCATCAAGGACTTTTCGAAAAAGTCAAAACCACTAGCAAATCTGTTAGGAAAGGAGATTCGCTTTAACTAGACAGAAGATCAACAAAGAAGCTTTGAACAATTAAGAGAAGAATTATGTCAAGAACCCATACTACAGTACTCAGATTTTAATCAACCATTCATAGTTAAAACCCACGCAGTAGAATACGCAATTGAAGCCCTCTTGAGCCAAGACACTATACAGGGTGAGTCAATAACTATGATCACCTCAAATAACTTGTTTTCTATTGATCGTATCAAAAATGTTTATAACGTATTTTATTATATTTCGAGCGCCCCATCAGATGAACGTCATTTCATTTTTGAAAATTTCATATTTTCCGAAATCTCAAGGTCACCTTGAGTTTTTTATAGGTCAATGTGCTTTTTTACTGGTATCATGTAGCCGATGAAGAGCTGAATCGAACGACCTATAATAAGATGACCTTGAACCTGAAAATTAGGCCGTATGATTTGTCCATTTTTTATCGAAAGGACATTGAATGTTCAAAAATACGTAGTATTTCTAAAGGAAACCTTATATCCATTGTTGGATGAAGTTTCATTGAATGTTCGCCGAAGAATGTGGTACCAACAGGACGGCTATCCCGCTCATTATGCGTTAATTTCGAGGCGAGCTGTTCATAAATTGTTTCCCAATCGATGGATTGGTCGAAATCAAGGTCATATTACTATAGGGCGTTGGATTGAGCTCTTCATCTGCTACATGATACTAGTAAAAAAAGGCACATTGACCTATAAAAAACTCAAGGTGACCTTGAGCTTTCGGAAAATATGAAATTGTCTAAAATGAAATTGAGTCCATCTGATGGGGCGCTCGAAATAAAACAAAATGCGTTATAAACATTTGTTAAATGTGTGATCAGCCGCAGACAAATCCTTGGATTGATCACTTCACTCGTGTTGTAAGCACGTGTGAATTAATATTATCAATGATTCTTAGACACGAAACTTGGAGGTTTTTAGACTTATACTTATAAGTCGGATTTATTGACATAGAGTTGGATATGATTGCTACAATGTAAATGTTATTTGTTCGCAATATAGACGATAGTTACTCTAATGTGGTTACCTGGAATCTTGATTGGTATCTGACTCTTCCTCAGGAACAATTTCTGAGGAGGAGTAAAGTGCCGGTTGTGGCGTTGCATTCGCGTCCAGAATTCTTATTCGCCAAACCTGTACGGAATTTTCTCATTGGTTAAAAGAAGGGCGAAAAAAAGGAGAAGTTGAAAGCAGACGTCACTTCCGTGGACGGTGGGTCTTTCCCGCGGTCCCCGGCGCGACGACGCCCACTGCAGCTACCTCAGGTAGTTGTTGACCTGAGATAGCGCTTCATCGACTACCGGTTATAAATATTCCGTATAAGCCTAGTGCATGTAATAAACTCATAAAGCCTATAGATTTGGTGTGTCAAATGGGACTTATAGACTTCCAAGAAGTCAAGGAGGTACAAATGTAAAAGCCATAGAAAACTATTGATACAAAAATGGTAAACTACATCTGCTGGCCTTACGAGGATACCGAATTGTGGACGGAGCGTTTACTTTATTACGAACGAAGATATTCGCGTCGTAACAACATTTTTGATACGATCAATAGAAAACAAGTTATTTGAGGTGATCATAGTTATTGACTCACCCTGTATAAGATATACCAATTGCAGCCGAAAGAAACTATTTCGCTACCAAAATGAATGCCTCGCCACGATTTACACAGTAAACCACTTCAGACCATACATATACGGACAAAAGTTTACCCTGGTCATAGACCATTGTTCCTAAAAGTCAGAAGTTGAGTGGACTGTATGTTTGAATAAAGTATGAAGCGCGTATCTTAATAGTTATTTATTAATAGGCTAACCGTAGGCACTAGTACACGGAGTCAGTCATACGCACACACACTCACTTACTTAATTACACGCAATAAGTCAGTAAGCACGATAGAGAAAGCAGCCCAAAAGCAGAGAAGCAAACTACGCAGATTTACAGGTAAGCACACCAGTAAGTTAACGTGTACAAAGTTATAAGAAAGTAATAACCCAGTTGCGTAGTAGTAGTAGTTGTAATCGCACGTGTTAAGCTATAACCGTCGATACACCCGAATGCGTAGAATAGATTACCAGAACAAAGACTCAAACTAAGAGAGAGCCCGGCGCCGGTCGCACCGGTATTTATGATTTGACTGAGGGGCTACCCCTTGAGGGGAGCTCACGCGCTCGCGACGCTTCGAGAATATTCGGGAATTCAATTCCTTCTAGAATATTCTCAACTGCTGCGGAGAAGACCTTGTTTCCAGAACGTTCGACGTATTTAAAGTTTTTGCACCATAGTTAAGACGCCAGAAGCGAAGCCAGAAAAAGAGTCCAAAGTAAGCATAACACTCTTTGACTACGTCGAACGTTCCGGACTTCGAAAGTTCCTGAACAACCATCGAACTTTGGTGTTTCTACACTCCGTGAAGGACGCAATGAGAAAGTATGTAAGAATGCAAATGAAATCTAATAATATATCCTTGGATTTTCTTAAAAATTTTGGGTTTCTTATCTGACTGGGCAAGTCCTTTCTGTTCGTTAGGAGCGTATTGGAAACAAACATATCGAGTTCGAAAACGCCGGAGCGTCCTTAGAGTAAACGCATCAAACCTCTCGGGCGCCGCTGCGGCGCCGCTCGAGTGGAAGCGTCAAACCGGCTTGGCGCGAATACGGCGCCGCTCGAGTGCAAAGGGTTAAATGTATACAGAATAAGTATGTGAATAAAGTCATTACATCTTACGTGGGCCAAACGCATAATAAATAGCCTTGTACACAATATGCAAAAGACCGCCTTGACGGAACACGTGCTCGAGTTCGGTCACACTTTCAATTTCGAGGATACGGAGGTGTTGCACAGGGACACGAACAACTGGCGTCGTACGATAGCCGAGTCCCTATACATCATGAAAGAAAACAGTGTCAATAAGAAATTCGAATCTATTAACATCTCGTCGTACTACACTGACCTGGTTTCGATTCTTACATAATTCCGCAGAGGGTGCCCACGCCAAGTCTTTAGTGCAGATATTTTGTATCTGGTATTACTTTGTATGTCTTTCTATCCACCATGTGTCTTCCACTACTACCTTCTATTCAATGAGCGCACGTTGTGAATGGAATCACCATCCACTCCTTCACTCAACGTTGTGCGACGCGCTTCCGGTTCCGGATCGACTTAAATTATCGACTTCAGATCTCTCACAGGTGGTAGTGGCAGAGACACCTACATTTATCAATGCCAACTAGTGCAAAATACATAACAATCGACACCGCAATGTTTTTAAAATAAATATCAGAACAATGACCTAACGTCCATCTCCCCCACTTGCTTGACTCACCCCAGATTTAAATTGTTTAACGCTATTCAGTCTCAACCAACACCGGAGACGATAGCACCTAGGACTAATTACTGTAAAATCCACATCCTAGGACTTCTTGGAGTGAGTCATAAAACGTTTTTCCTATCGATGTAATGACTTTATTCACATACTTATTCTGTATACATTTAACTTATTTATTTCAATATTTTATATTTACACTTAATTCCTATTTTATATTTATATGTTATAATTTTTATATTCTGTATACTTATTTCATCCATCCGTTCAACAGACAATTTATACGACTGAAGAGGATAAGAACTACCTTATCGAAACGTTTCGTCGAAAATTGAAATAAAGAAGTATTAGTCTAAACCTTTGGCCTTATTAATAGCCGCTTAAAACTAAATTTATTTTATTCACATACATAGTCACCATTCTTTTCCATTACTTCTTGCCACTTCTCACGTAGCTTCATAATTCCTTTCGGATGAAAGTCTTTCGTTTTTTTTATTAAAAAACTCCGCCACGTGCTTTTGGAGGACCTCAAAGTTTTCAAATTTTTTTCCGGTAACCGAATTTTGAATGCACCGAAATAAATAATAATCTGATGGGGCTATGTCAGGAGAATGCGGAGGGTGCGGCAGGACCTCCCAGCCTAAGTCATTCAATTTTTCAATAACATTTCTTGCCACGCGTGGTCGAGCGTTGTCGTGCTGTCTGCGCGGTTACGCTCCGTCAGTTCGTGCGGCACCCACATATTCAACTTTGAAATTGATCCCATCTTCCGTAAACAATTATGCACGGTGGATTTTTTCATTTGAAGTTCCGATGCAATTTCACGCACTTGAATGCAACGATTTTGCTTCACTAATGCACGTACAGCACTGTTGCCAGCAGTATGTGGTCGTCCAGCGCGATGGTCATCTTCTAAAGAAAAATTTCCTCCACGAAAACGATCAAACCATTTTCTGCACGTACGATCTGTTACAGCACCTTCCCCGTAAACAACACAAATATTTCTCGAAGTTTCCGAAGCGTTATACCTTTTACGAAACTCGTATAACATGATGTGTCGAAACGGAATTTTGTTATCCGTCATGATTTTAGTTTAGATATTACAGAAAAACTTGAAAAAATACGTCTAATTCGCACGAAAGCAAAACTAGAAGTGTACTGGAATATGTACATTTTTACCTGAGTATGTATTGTGGTTTATTACTCATGTAAGAAGGTAATAAAGTCGCCGCGCCGAAAACGGAACGAACTTATTGGACCACCTAATATTATATTTTGTATCATTTTTTGACCCCTTTTCTTTTGTTATGCATACCATTTAGCTATAAAATAGTTTAGTTCACGCTAGCTTAAGTACACTCACTTCACACAAGACACGCACACTTTCGCCCGTGTATGCATTCTTGACCTCAACGTGTATCGAAGCATTATGATTTCATGATGTTCCATCTAAAGGGGGTAGATGTTACGGATGCCGACATCCAGAATTTTAAACGTTACGTCAACGGAGTCAGGAATAAATACACCCATTATATCTAGCTCTGCTACGATTAGGAAGCCACGCGCGCGTTCACCGGAATTCGGAGAATCCTGAATTTTCTTCGTACTGATGTCCACGAGCCACGATTTTGTCACGAACATTCCGTGATCTGGTTGATATAAAACCGCCGTGCGGCGTGAAAACTTCAGGACTAGATCTTAACCACCACGCGGAACGTACGCACGTAGATAGAAGAGGTTTCATTAGTGACAAAATACTTAGGTATTGTTCAATCAATTTCATAACCATACAGGGATCATTTTCGAAATTGCGAGTCTCGACCGTGTTAGGCGTTTATCCAACTCGAGTTCCAGCTGGGCGAACGAAAGAAACCCAACAAAAAACCAACTCATATTGTAAGTCAAAACCACAGCTAAATCTTTAATAACCAAATTCTTGTAAAGTCAAGTTTTTAAAAACAGGGTTAAATATCCTTTCATTCATACTGCTACAACAACCCATCAACGAATCCCAACAATATTCCTCAGCCGCTCGGGGAATATTAAATTAAATATTAAGTCACATAGAACCTAAACACACCTAAAACCTAGTGTTCGCCTCTGTAGCACAGACAGACAGTTTCATTATCCTTAGTATAAACACCGTATCGACACAGCTCATACGGGATTGCTTACGCTAGCCTAATTGAACTTTAGTTAGAAACTCTACTACGTACAGAATCCTTCACTGCTAGTCAACTGTGCGCTTAACAACAGCCTGTTCAGCACAGCCTGTTCAGGTTCGTTCATTGAACCATTGACTCCCCTTTGCCACCCCGTACGCACACTGCGGCTAGCTCACGGAAGAACTCCAACCAAACCAAAAATCATCCAACAGAACCGAGAAATTACAACTACAACCTCGTCCACGCACCTATAATTTTCACATAGGCCCATTTAGGCTTGCCCGGGGCACACGTTCCCTCCTTCGATCCTGCGATAACCCCGTACAGATGTGGTCGAGCGCGCAGCACCATGGCAACTATAAACTTGTCTTTTAATGCCCTTGTCGTTTTCGCATCATATAAGATGGTTTTTCGTATTTTTCATCTTGTACGCCGCCAATGATATATTGCCGCTGCCTTTTCCACCGTCGCTTGCGATGCAATTTCCAACCTCGTGTAAAGATATTCGTGGAAACATTCATCGGATTTCTTCTTTCCAATCTTGACAATTGTTCGTGCACATCGTAACTATTGACTCTGTGCGCGAATTCTGCTTTTAATGTGTTCTTCAGTGTCACCCACGTTTTCGCGCAATTTCATAGTTCACGAATATTTTCACAGAACCTCGAATTTTTGCGTATATCGTTTTTGTGTATCAGTCCATTCCCATAATTCTCCGACGTCTTCGAAATTTTTAACTTAACGCTTTACACACTTATTGTTGTCACCGCTAAAGGTATTCGTGGATTCTTGAATCTTTAAAAGTAGGCAAAAGATTCCCATTCGAGATGTATTTTTCTTTGATCGTCTGGCCCTGCCGTTGTTTCATATGCTTCGTCCTCATCGCTTTCCGAAGAACTACTACCGTCGACAAAATCTTCTTCGTCAGCGGTTCTTTCCTTATTTTTCTTTTTACTTAGTTCACTTTCCGACGCTCTTTCCGTTTTCATAGGCGATTTTAATCGCCGGCGTAGTTCCGCTTTTTTCCCAGTTGTTTCCAGATGTAATTTTTTCAATTCCTTTTTGAGCTCAGCCACGTTCATTTGATTTACTTCTTGTTAATTGTTTAATTAAAACTATTTCTCTCCAAAGCCGCGGCAGCACGCGCGGCAAGAGTTGAGTACAAGCAAAATGGAGGTGGAAGAGATAGTAGCTGTACTGTTTCCTCATGTTCGTCATCGTAAAAAGCGGCGGGCTCCCTACTAGACGGCTTTCGGTGGACTGCTTAGTGCTTCAAACAACAAAGGCTTCCACGCGCGGCTGGTCGCAGCAGTGAGTTTTGTTAGATACATATGATACATATACATTACTTTTCTGGCCGCGCCTGAAATCTCGGCTGTGCGCCACGTCTCGCGCCAGTGCGTCATAAGTCTAACAGGGCTTTCGCGTGTATTTTCCACGAGTCATAATTGTCCTTCGAAAGCGGCAGAATTTTCCCAATTACTTGACTAATTTTTTTGGTCAGTTTTACTGGACATAGCCGAGAATGTCTTATAGACACAGCGAATATGCTGTCAAACTTTGGTTTGGTAGGAGTTTTTTGTGAGCTAGCCATAGTGTGCGTACGGGGTGCCACAGGGAAGTTAATGATTTAATGAATGAACCTGAATAGGATATGCTGAACAGGGTGTCATAAAAGGAAGAATTGGCTAGCAGTGACATATCCTGTACTTGATACAGTTCCTCACCAATGGAAGTTATTGTAGCCTACACAACGCCGTATCAGCGGTGCTGATACAGTGTTGTTACTATGGATAGTGAATCTTGTCTGCATGTGCTACAGAGGGGAACACTAGATTTGTAGGTTAGTTTAGACCCTGTGTGACTTAACATTTTAAATTAATATTCCCCGAGCGGCTGAGGAATATTGTTGGGATTCGTTTAAATTAAATCCGAAATTTAGGTAAAGGTTGACTTAAGTATATTATAACAAAACATAAAACTTTGAATTTATACATTTGCTGTTGTTTCGTGCAGGTTAATCTTAAAATCTTCATTTTTACAAGAAGTTGGTTTCGAAAGATTTAGAATTGGTGTTTAACTTACAAAGTTAGTTGGTTCGATTGTTGGGTTTCGTCTCGCTCGCTCTGCGAGGACTCGAGTTGGATATATGTCTGACAGGGTCGAAACTTACAATTTCGAGAATGATCCCTGTACCGTTAAGTAATTGATCGAATAATACCTGAGTATTTTCTCATTAGTAAAACCTCGACGATCTAACGTGCGTACGCTTTGCGTGCTGGTTGAGCTCTAGTCCTGCTGTTTGATGGAACACGGTCCTTTTATACAATCCAGCTAAAGGGGCTCTCAATTGACTTTAATTCAACTCCCGCGTACTAAATCACGATTCTTTCACTTCACGCAATGTTTATGTGCCTGGGCCCATTTCCTGTTAGTTATATTATAAGAACAGAAATATATAGTGGATTAAGAAAGTGAGTAATACATAAGCGAACGTGTTACATTATGTCGAAGGTAGAAGAAGGAGTACATGTGCATACGCGACAGTGACCAAAGGAAGACGCGGCGATCTTCAATGCGAATCCTCAACTCGCACACACGTGCACATCAATATGAGAAGCGTGGGTTGTTATATATAATATATAAAAATTATAATATATAATTTTATATATATATATATAAGGTTTTTAAAAACCTTCTATTATTTTTGTTACTGCTTTATATCTTTGAATCGTATGCATATAGTAAATTGTATCAAAATGTATTAAACTTAACTATTATTTAGATTTATGATTACTAAAAATAGATGCTAAATACATGCTAAATACATGCTAACATTAAATATTTGAAATGCTACCAAATTCTAAAATGATAAATCAAAAATGCTAAATTTGATAAAAATGGATTCTCAAAATACGTGTTACGCCGGGGAAAACTGCATCAATATTATTTCGCAGATTACGTTTTATGCCTTTAATTTCTACGGATAATAAATGGGGAAACGAATAGGAAGACCGTTAATTGCTCTATTCAATATCTGAATTTAATACAAATTTCACCCACACATTTAGTTTGAACCCTTATCAAAACAGGGTCGGACTTATATATGTAGTACAATAACATTGCCGTTATTTCCACTTTTTATTTTGGTGGATTGAACAAATTCCAATAATAGATCAGCTGAACGGATTTGACGTGTGATAAGAATGTAACAAGCTAAGCTAGATCTTATCTATTCATATATATATATTATTGTTAGAAATGTGTGTTGCGTCGAATCCTACCTAGCCGACACAAACGAATATCGCTGCCTCAGACAACGAATGTCTTTTGTTATAACTTCTTCCTTCTTCTCGACCCTAGCTGGGACGTTTCTAACGACGAGGAAGGATGAGCACAAGAAATATAAGGAATCGGAAAAAAAGTCATTACATGTAATGCGTGTAAAAAGAAAGGGCACATCAAACGTGACGTGATACTGTGAATTGCGAATTGAAGAGTGCGAAAAATTGCGAGATCAGGAGATAACGTGAACCCTAGTGATGAGGGAAACACTGGCACGGATAAAGGGAATTGTGATATAGAAGATATAAGAATGATTGAACTAAAGAAGGTGCTAAGATAGGCACTCGGTACATAAAGAACAAACGCAGCGAAGAAAAAGAGAGGAGGAAACATACCATGTGTATACGCAGAACATGTTGGATATCGTCTCGCAGACTGACGGAGGCAACGGCAGTCATGCAATATGTCATAGACGAGATTACAAATGAAGAGTCGAATAAGGCGAAGCTATATAGTGCAAAGTGCATAAGGGAATTCAAAGACAGGTTGACGCAGTATGGAAAAAATGGAGGGAAGCTAGCGGCTAATGTTAGAATGAGAAGGGGAACCGAGAGGGATAAGATGAAGAACGGTAAACAACCTAACAGAAGCAACGTTCCCCCGAATACGACGAAGAAACGGTGTTATTACTGTGGTAATAAAAAGCATGATAGTGTAGCGTCCGGGACGACGTTAAATTACACCCCAAATTTTCCAAAACCTCAGACACACGTATATTATTATATTGTATACGCAATTTGCAGCTAACATATTTAACCACTTCAATTGTTAACCAAGACCATTATTAATAAGTATCTTTGTAAATTCTTCGCAAAATCTCTTAGAGAAGTACGTGACAAATACTTTCTCACGAGATAAATTTCATCTGACGGATAAGCATGTCTAACATTTTTCATCTCGCATAAACTTTTGGGTGGTCGGAACTTCCGTTCCCACCAGGTAATTCTTAATCAGTTCATATGTAATCACTACTCCTTGTGAAACTATGCGAACAATAATTTCGACAAAGATGTATATAAACCCTTAGACAAAACAGTGTGACTTCACCGGTGAAGTCATAGCGCGTTAGCGAACTACGCTGGGCAGCCTTAATTAAGCATAAGATTTTGTTACGGTAGAGTCCCGCTGTAGTAAGAACCAGTGAAAGTGGCAGCAGTGAACGACCGTAAGTAGTGATTCTGTGGGGAACGTAGAAATTAAACGTGTGTTCAGCATGCAGAACTGGAGGACTTGCGAGCGTGCATCCCTTGCGTGGACCCCCTTAGAAAGGTAAGGCTCTTCTGTTAATCCGTCTATAACTCAAGGCACAGAGGTGTACTTGCAGTCGTATAGACAATCTGTAGAGATTGTCTTTCTCACGCAACCACTTTACTGACGTGAACCCAAATCTGGTCGTAATTTAAATTGTTCGAATTTGGAGGCCGAGGCAACCGAGTCGCACTTTTGTAAATTAGGGCATCCGCTTTATTCCGCTACACTGTAACTCCGTTGATGAACAATCATCACACTACAAACTTTAATTGTAAATTTACATTCGTTATACTCTAAAGCAAACCGTCTTAATTTTTTCCAATGCATTACGAACTTTATATAATACATTTGTTGTTTGATTACCTCAGACCTTTACCTTTATAATCTATTAGGTGCACAACTAAGTTCGTGCGCTTTTCGTTGTCCAAAAACGAGACGAAATTTGGTACCGAATGAGTAACTTTTCCTCTGGTAAATAATCTCCTCCATATTCTATGACCCTTTCCCAACGTGACACAAGTTTCAAAATCCCATTTTTATAAAAATCTACGCTTTTATTATTAAAAAACTCAGACACTGTCCTCTTTACTTCCTCTCCGTTTATGAAGTTCGTATTTGTTATATAATCTTGTAATGCTAAAACAAGGTGGTAATCTATTGGGGAATGGTCCGATGAATATGGAGGATGAATTAAAGTTTCCCATCCGAGGTTGCAAATTGTTTCTCGGGTCTTATTTGCAACGTGTGCTCTGGCGTTGTCCTGCGGCAAGAGTACACCTCTCCAGTTTACAAGTCCCGGTTGTTTTTTCTTGAATTCCTCCTGTACTTTTTAAAGCTGAGCAGAGTACAGGTCCGCGGTCATCATTTGGCCTTTTTGTAAACATTCGAAATGAACAATTCCGGCTGTTGTCCACCATACACATAACAAAATCTTCTGTTGGTGAAGGGCCGGTTTTGCAGTGGATGGAGCAGGTTCCCCAGGTGTTAACCAGTAGGAAGGTCGCTTCTTATTTGTATATGTGACCCATTTCATCCCATTTTTCATCACAAGTAAGAATATGATTAAAAAACGGATCGTTTTGGAACCGTGAGAGTAGGGAAACGCAAGCCGCTACCCTTTGGCACCTCTGGCTCTCGGTAAGTTCGTGCGGTACGCACCTTCCTACACGATACACTTTCCCTACAGTGTGTAGATGTTTCCTAATCGTTTCTTCAGACATACCATGCTTCACTGCAAGCATTTTGCACGACGATTTTGGGATCTGACTCAATATCCACTTGCAAAACTTGATTATTCATAAGAATAATTATTCATAAGAATAATCAAGTTTTCATTACCACTTTTAAACTTTTGAAACCACTTTTGCGCAGTGCGATTACTTAATACACTGTCCCCAAAGGCCACACAAATTTTTTTGGCCGCTTGCGCAGCCTTGGCTCCAAGTTTGAACTCATAAAGCAAATATGCGCGAATTACGGCGTTAGACACGGCCATTTTGGAAGTAATATTATAGACGAAAATGAAGGGTACACTACGATTTTTGTCTACATACTGACTCATTTTGACTTTCTCTAACACCTCCCAAAGGTAAATCAGGTAAAGCAATAAAAACATTGGCTCTAGGAGCAATAAAGTGGTCCGCGCGGGAAAAACCGCACGAACTTAGTTTGGCACCTAATAGTAACACTCTCCTGAGAGAGTGCATTTAACATTTTCCAGAACGCTGCCATAACCTCTCCCAAAACGAATTAAATTTAATCCCAGGACATCTCCGTAAAGAATATTTAGAATTGTTCAAAACGTTTCCGAATTTGCCAGTCCGGTGGTTTTAGTTAAGAAGAAGGATGGTACAATTCGACTATGCGTAGATTACCGTCGGCTTAACGAAAAGATCGGACTTCAAAAATGGGTTTTTCCATGTGCAGATAGGAAAGGAGAGTCGCAAATACACCGCTTTCATTGTGCCCGACGGTCAATTTGAATTCCTTAGAGTGCCATTTGGGTTGTGCAATTCCCCTTCCATTTTCCGAAGATACGTGAATACAATTTTTAAAGATTTAATTAGAAAGAAGATCGTGTTGACGTACTTGGATGATTTGACCATACCTGCTGCAGATTACGAGAGCGGATTGGAGAAGCTGAAGATGGTTGTAGGGACGGCCGAGCAATATGGATTGTTAATGAACTGGAAGAAATATTGTTTCTTACAAACTAGAGTAGAGTTTTTAGGTCATATAATTGAGGACGGATATCTTCGCTCAGGGGAAAATAAAACTGTCAAGCAAATCCAAAGTTTCCTTGGTTTAATTGGATATTTTAGAAAATTTATTAAATATTATTCCATAATTGCACGGCCGTTATCTAATTTATTGCGGCAGAACGTAGAATTTAAGTTTGGTTGTGAAGAAGAGAATGCGTTTTATAATCTGAAGAGAGCGTTGAGTGAGAATCCTATGCTTAAATTATAAAGGGTCTTTCAAATTGAGTGCAAAAAATTGACAGTCTGGAGCGGTTACGTTAACTTTTTGTTTTCATTCTTCAAATGTCATTTGTTTTCACAAGGTTATGACAAATCACCATGGAACGCTATACGCCTCAACAACGTTTAGAAATCATAAAAATGTATTATAAAAATATGGAATCGGTCACAGCACGTATCGTGCGCTTCGCGATATTTATGGTGTGCATAATCGGCCAAACAAAAGTACAATTAATCGTTTAGTAAAAAAATTCGAAGTGGATTTTTCGCTACACGATGTTGCAACACCGATTCGCTTTAGAAGTGCAAGAAGTCAAGAGAACATTACTGCTGTAAGGGCAAGTGTTCGTGAAAATCAAAATTTATCGGTTTCACGTCGTTCACAAGAATTGGGTCTTTCTTCAACGACAACATGGCGAATCTTGCGTAAAGATCTTGGTCTACACCCCTATAAGGTTCAACTAACTCAAGAACTGAAGCCACAGGACCATTCTTTGCGTCGACAGTTTGCTGATTGGACTCTAGAGCAGCTCGAAGTGGATCCAAATTTTCATCGAAAAATCATCTTTTCAGATGAGACTCATTTTTGGCTCGATGGCTATGTAAATAAACACAATTGCCGTATTTGGGATGATTCCAATCCACAGGTGATTCAACAGCGACCATTACATCCGAAGAAAATCACTGTTTGGTGTGGATTATGGGCTGGTGGCATCATTGGGCCGTTCTTTTTCGAAAATGACCAAGGAGATACTGTTACAGTGAATGGTGAACGCTAGCGAGCTATGATTCGTGATTTTTTCTTTGAAAATTTTGATCGTTTTGATTTGAATGAGATGTGGTTCCAACAAGATGGTGCCACATGCCACCCAGCTGCTGAAACAATTCAGTTATTGCGTCAAAAGTTTGCTAATTCGATAATTTCACGAAATGGTCATGTCAATTGGCCACCAAGATCGTGTGATTTGACTCCCTTAGACTTTTTCCTTTGGGGTTATGTTAAGTCACAAGTCTATAGCAACAAGCCACGAACGATTGATGACTTGAAATCAAATATTCGACACGTTATTGGTGAAGCTCAAGCTGATTTGTGCGAAAAAGTCATGCAAAATTTTGTTGAAAGACTTGGCTATGTCAAGCAAAGCCGTGGAGGCCATATGACTGATATTATTTTTCTATGATATCACACATATTTTTTGCTTTATTGCAATTTTACTTTTTGCGCTGAAGATGGAAGACCCTGTACAAGGTTAGCGCCGAAACCGAGTTGCACACGGACGCGTCGAAATGCCGCTACGGGGCAATACTTATGCAGCGCGACAGTGTCGATTGCGCGTTTCATCCTGTTTATTTCGCGAGTGGCAAGACAAAACCCGCAGAAGAAAAATATTCGAGTTACGAACTAGAAGTGCTTGCCATCGTCAAATCCTTTAAAAAATTCAGAATTTATCTGTTAGGCGTGCCTTTTAAAATCGTGACGGATTGCCGCGCATTCACCTGAACTATGAAGAAAGCAGACCTGTGTGTTCGAGTGGCGAGATGGGCGCTGCTTCTTGAAGAATTTCAGTACACGTTTGAGAATAGACCGGGAAAATCCATGAAGCATGTGGACGCGCTTAGCCGGTACCCCCTGCCTACGTGTCTGATTGCACTGTCCAACAAATTTTGACTTTTTTTCTGAGTTCTAACAACGAATATACAATTCTTATAGATTTCGACGTGCTGAAAACGAATCCGCAAACCATTTGTGGCCAGTAACTACCATTTTCGAAAAAATCAATTTTGAAAAAAAAGGTACTTTTTTGTCCTTTGAACAAGATTTGTGACGTAAGTATATAAGTTAGACAATTTTTATTTATTGCAAACAATTCTGTGGATCATTACGAAGAAAATGATATGAATTACTTTTGCAATATGAATTTGCAAATATGTTTAAACATTAGTTAAAGTTGGCGAGACACGCTCCGCGCGCTCATTTTTCGAGATTCGTTTCAAATTTTCGGCAAAATAGACCTCTGACGGGGATTCCAATTACTCTACGCGA
This sequence comes from Nysson spinosus, assembly GCA_910591585.2. Taxonomy (NCBI): domain Eukaryota; kingdom Metazoa; phylum Arthropoda; class Insecta; order Hymenoptera; family Crabronidae; genus Nysson; species Nysson spinosus. The sequence continues at coordinate 3,123,855 of OU342836.1, read as the reverse complement.
TAGAGCAGACATTCCTCTTTAAAATGCACTGCCAAAATATGCAAAGCAGACTTTGGTGTCGTAAATAAAAGCCAAAAAGTCTAGGAAATCACGGATTGTCAGCAGGGGTTCTCAGACGCGACATTTATGACGCGCTCCACTCCGGCATGTGTCCCCCAAACGCTCACGTGCGTGCATAAATGTCACGTCTGAGAATCCCTGCTGACAATCCATGACTTCCTCGACTTTTTGGCTTTTATTTACGACACCAAAGTCTGCTTTGCATATTTTGGCAGTGCATTTTAAAGAGGAATGTCTGCTCTATCGCGTAGAGTAATTGGAATCCCCGTCAGAGGTCTATTTTTTCCGAAAATTTGAAACGAATCTCGAAAAATGAGCGCGCGGAGCGTGTCTCGCCAACTTTAACTAATGTTTAAACATATTTGCAAATTCATATTGCAAAAGTAATTCATATCATTTTCTTCGTAATGATCCACAGAATTGTTTGCAATAAATAAAAATTGTCTAACTTATATACTTACGACACAAATCTTGTTCAAAGGACAAAAAAGTACCTTTTTTTTCAAAATTGATTTTTTCGAAAATGGTAGTTACTGGCCACAAATGGTTTGCGGATTCGTTTTCAGCACGTCGAAATCTATAAGAATTGTATATTCGTTGTTAGAACTTTTTTTTTGTGTTGGACAGTGTTGTTAGTGAACAGGACGAGAGCATAATTATGCGATGAAGAAAGCGCAGCAAGCCGACGATGACCTGAAAAGAATCATGAGCCTGGTCGAGTTGCAGCGAATCGATGGCTATATCACGAAGAATGGACTTCTATATAAAGATGTCGACCACGATTATCGTTTGGTAGTACCGAGGGCGATGCAGATGCAAGTGGTTAGAGGCGTACATGAACGTGGATATTTCTCAGTTCCCAAGACTGAAGCAGTGGTGAAAAAAGATTTTTGGTTTTCGAACGTGCATGCTAGAGTTGAGAAACTTGTCCGTAATTGTCTACCATGCATTGTCGCGGAGAAGAAACGCGGAAAACAAGGGGGACTATCTTATGCCATTGAAAAGGAAGAAGTGCCGTTGCACACTTTTCATATTGATCATCTAGGACCAATCCCATCGACGAAGAAGCAGTACAATATTATTTTTGTGGTGGTCGATGCTTTTCCCAAATTTGTGTGGCTGTATCCGAGGAAGTCAACGGATTCCGCCGAGGTTCTAAAGCATTTGCATAGACAGGCGTTAATTTTTGGAAACCCCGATCGCATTATTTCTGATCGTGATACCGCCTTCGGCTTGCATGCTTTCCGAGAATATTGCGAACAAGAGAGAATTGAGCATATCCTTGTGACAGCCGGAGTGCCGAGAGGTAACGAGCACGTAGAGCGCGTAAATCGCACCTTAATACCCCTATTAACAAAGTTATCGGCGCCTAAACCAGAAGAGTGGCATCGTTGGGTGGAAACAGCGCAGAAATATTTAAATGTGTTGAATATGCCGCCGTGATCGTTATATCGATTTGGGCATTGCGTGTTATGCAAAATACTTCACGTTCTACTGTCTTTTTGTTCTGAACGCAACTGCCGTGCTGTAGCTCTCTCTATAGTTAACTTCTTTCTATCTTTCTCAAATGTACAATTATTCGCCTATCAATAAAGAGGACTTACTACACAAAAACATAAAAATGCTACCGCGAGTCGAAGCATAGGGACGACATCTTTCAGTCTACGCTTCGGAACGTGTATGCGAATAGCAGAGGAAAAGTCGATCAGCCAGTGATCGAAGACGAGTGGAAAGCTATCTTCCAAGAAAATAGAGACGAAATTCGCAGGCGAACTAAAGAAGAAATTACAAAGATACAGTCAGAGAACAGGAAAACCTTCAATAAAAGGAGGAAGGAAGCTAGACGTTACAGGAAAGGTGACATGATAGCGATCTTGAGGACTCAACAACGACCAGGATTCAAATTAGCAGCAAAGTATCTAGGCCCATACGTCGTTGTGAAAGGATAGAATATTGCAGGACGGCCGAGTGTGGGGTGTGAGAAAGTATGAGAGAGTGAGTGTTTGAGTGGCTATCCTCGAGAGCTGCTGTGTGTGTGTACGTGTGGGGGAAAGAGAGCGAGTGTTTCGATTATGGAGGAGGGAGTGTTTTGTTTATGGGGGTGAATGCGGGCAGAGTTGCTGAGACATTTAAGAGAGTAGTCGAAATTGTGAAAAAGTGTAGTAGTTGAGTTGTCTAGCATAGTGTTGATTGAGTCGTAGAATAATGTAGTTAGCGTCGTAATTTAAATAGTGCAATAGCTGTTGACGAGTAAAAGCTCCAAGTCGCAGCGAAGTCAGGTAACAACCGCCTAAATGACTTCCAAATTACAATAGCGCATTGTCTACATAGAAAAGTGAAATCCCACATCTGGTGACCACTCCTTGAGCCCTTCAATTTCCCTACCTACAATTCCGGGAAAAGCACGTGTGCCCTCCGAAGTAGTATTCCAAGATTTGTCCACTCTATCCACCAATCACCACCCTTCATTTTGAACCTCCCACTACCCCCTTTTTTATGTAGTCGATGCTTCGACTTTCTAGTGCTAGAACAAATTCGACACTTACGAAAACACAAGCAAAGCGGGCAGACGAATTCTCAACGAATTCTGAGAATTAGTACGATAGTGCAACGAACGTACATCACATAACCAATTTACGCCGTATAAAGAACTAGTTCCTCGCAACTACAACCCGGGGAACAAGGATAGTTGACGATCCGACTATCCGACTCAACATTTTGGTCCTTCGAGCCGGATCCAGACACCTTGGAGAAACATCGACTGAATCAATCGAGATTCAGATTTCCAACGTGATAACGTATTATCGTTGGATCCTTCAATACGGACGGTCGTAAATTGGTGAATCATCATTGCACCGAAATCATCACCAGAACCACCATTACCAAGGGTTCTGGACGACGATCTATCAAAACTCCAACCGAGGAGACATCGCTGCCATTCAGACTCCAACCGAGGAGACATCACTGCCGTCCAGACTCCAACCGAGGAGACATTACTGCCGTCCAGACTCCAATCGAGGAGATATCACTGGACAACTCGACGCCAACGATACGCATCACCGAAATCGTAAGTCTCTATTTTGTTGATTCGCCAATCTTTCCTAGTTCCCTATTCACAGTGTAAATCAGTCGCAATGGCATCCGAATCGTTGATCGCTCGCGAACGCGAATTAATAAGAAAACGCGCCGTTATCAAATCAAAATTGACAACGTTTACCAAATTCCTCGAAGTGTGTGACGGGGATGAAAAGCCATCGGTAGAATGTATAACCACCAAACTCAATCGAATTGAGGGAGAAAACGCGAATTTTGACATCGTACAAAGCGAGTTAGAAAATATTGCGAGCGACGAATCATTTGAGAGCAGACTAGCCGAACGTCACGCCTTCGAGTCCGCATTCGATGAAGCCGTCGCAAAGGCTAAACAATTTTTAAACAAATGTACAAATACGAGTTCTATGACGTCAATCTTAGGGACACCGCAAACCGAATCACACTATCATAACGCACATGCCAACTCTCATTTAGCGTCAAATTCAGATAATATACAAATCCAAGTACCTATCATGAATCTGCCTTCATTTAGTGGTTCTTTCGAAGCATGGCCTAGCTTTTGCGATGCATTTAAGTCAGCGATTCATGATAATCCAAAGTTCCGAGATTCACAAAAATTAACATATCTGCGATCGTGCTTAACGGGTAAAGCCGCCGAAAAAATCGAGTCACTAGGAACAACAGCGGCTAATTACGCGGTCGCTTGGAACATCCTAGAAACAATCTACGATAATCCGAGCGCAGTAATCAATATGCGAATTAAGGCAATGTTTGATTTGCCCGTGTGCGTCAAACATAAACGCGAAACTTTCGACGATTTAATAGACAACGCATCGAAACACTATCGCGCTCTTCGAGCACTGGGCAGACCGTTTTTGGAAGCCTTTCCAGGGTATACAATCGCATCCAAGTTAGACGACGCCACACGACTCAAATGGAACGAAAAAACACAAACTAATCCTTCACCCAGAATGGAAGAATTGTTAGAATATCTTCATGCTCGACAGAAGGTCCTAACAACCGCGAATCTAGAGAAATCACAGTCGACCGAACGACGCCACATACCAACACACATCCACACGAAACCGTTTTCACGTCATACTCCAACGGCACAGACATATAATCGCACACAGGCACTTACCGTGCAATCAAAACCACTGTGCCAGGTATGTAAGGGATCACACTATACATCAACGTGCGAAAAACTAATTAACGTTAACGTGTCGGAACGCATCAATACAGTAAGGTCCGCACAACTTTGTTTTAATTGCCTCCGACCTAATCATTCAGTAAACAATTCTCACGCAGGCACTTGCAAGACGTGTAAGGGTAAACACCATACCTTACGTCATAAGGATGGCCCTTCGCAACCCACCCAGGTAAACGTCGCCAGCTTAACCGCGAACCTTTCTACGCATGTATTATTATCAACTGCATTAATACTCATATTAGATTCACGTGGAAATCCACGCGCTTGCCGCGCACTATTAGACTCTGGTTCACAGTCACATTTTGTCACAAAGAAGTTAGCAGATCGCTTAGAGTTAGAAACGAAACGCGTTAATATTCCAGTCAGTGGAATCAACGAGGTTAACCCTCCCAATACTGTGCCGGAGTCAAAAATGACCCGAGCGATTCAATCCAATGTCGAAGTTGTGTGTGTCATCGTCTTATCTACCACTACATGTTGTGTCGAATAAACATACAATGTACGTGTGCCTGCTTCTTCTGGGCTCGGAAGGTTTCCAGTCAGTCTATCATATGTAAGAAAATGCAGGGCAGGATGACGGTGGGGATGTCAAAAGTAATAGATTCGAGTTTGTAAAAAGTTGTATTATTTTCCTTTATTCGAGCGTCTGCTCCAAACGTTCGCATAAGACTAACCATTGGGCCCCGTGCTCGCTATTGCGAGCCGGTCCCCTTACATTTCGTCTGTTATTATAATCAGCGATAAGGGCGCTGGCCCCTTGGCACGGCTCTTGCCAGCTAGTCGTGCTTACATATAACACGAAGCTCGGCTCCGTCGCCTATTCTTACATTCGGCCAACCTGACGACACGCCTGTCCTCAGGCACTTCTCCGAATATGTCGGCCAAACGTTCTTTTGACAATTATTGCGTACTCAGGACGCCGTCAATACTAATGCGGTTCCACCACTCCGGTGGCCCAGGCGTAACCAATACCCTTTCTGACCACTTTCGTAAGTACCGTCACTTTCGACCTAGAGCCTCGGCCCATCCTCAGTCACCCGCAACCCGGGAATATACACAGTACCCTTTCTGATCACTGCCTCTAATTAGAGCACAGCAACCCAGGAAAATACTGCATACCCCTTCTAGTTGCCACTTATAGCCTACGGCACTCATTTAGTCCCCGTAGCGATACTAATCGTCCACAACACACCACGTCTCCCTTGACCGTGTTCCTGTGTGTGGCGTCGACGGCAGCAACTTCGCTCCCCGTCCGCATACTATAAGACGAAGATGAAGCAAGACGCCTGGCCACCGTGGCACCGTTGGAAAACACATTTCCGACGTCCCCTCTGCTGCCTCATCATCCGTCCAACCGAGCCAGCCACCTAGGCCCTTGACCAACCCTCTCAGTCGGTCTTCTCCTTCTGTCTCTCTATAAGCATAACAAAAAAAATATGAGTATCTCATTAAATTAGCGTCACTCATTCTGTGACCGCTACCATCCGTCGACACACAGTCGATGCGGCGTACCCTCACGCCCACACATAGAGTCACATATACATATCTGCGCATCTATACATAAGCCTTCTACTCCTGTCATTAACTACTCGATTCAGGAACCTGAATCGAGATCCACGGCTTCATGTGATCGGCAGCTGCTACCGTCCTCATACGCTTGACCCCTTCTCTCAGATCCTCAACCTCGTAGCGGTCATTTGGTAACACCGTTCGGACTCGAAACAGTCTCTTCTAGCGTGGGAGTAACTTCTTGCTACCCCCCGTCGCTGGTTCGCTTGTGATCTGTACGAGCACAAGATCCCCGACCGAATACTTCGGTGCATCTCGTCGTGCCCGGTCATAGCGTTCCTTCTGCAGTCGCTGCTCTTCCGTGATATGTTCTGACATATTCCGTCGGAGTTCCGTCCAGTCTAGGCGGTCTACCTCCTCCTGGATCGCACTCAGGATTTGCCCTTCGGCTGTGCCTCTTACGTCGCAACCTATGAGGCCCTCATTGGTGTGGTGTCAATCGCCTTATTGAACATCGTGTTCAACGCGCTTTGCACGTCCTTGACGTCCTTATCCCAATCTCGGGGGTCCTTTCCTGCCGCTGTCGTCGCCAATGCGTCTACAATGGTCCTATTGTAGCGTTCACATTGCCCATTGGCTTGCGGTGTCGCTACCGCATTCAGCGTATGTTTCACACCATACGTCTCACAGAAAACTTTAAATTCCTTTGATGTGAAACTCGTCCCTCGATCGCTAATGATTCTTGTCGGCACACCGAACAGGTGGATGAGACTCATGAGGACCTTCATCGTGTGTCGGGTCTTCTGGTCCTTCACTGGTTCGATCAACGTGAACTTCGTGAATGCGTCCACGATAACAAGCAAATACTTGTTCCGCTTGTTGCTCGTTTCAAATGGGCCTACATGATCTATATGTAGGGTGTGAAACGGGATTGGTACCTTCTCAATCGCGTGTAGCTTGCATATCTTCTTGCCGGACGTACGCTTGTAGTAGGCACATTTTAAACACGCTTTAATGTATTTAACTACAAAGCGCCGCATTTTGGCAAACCAATAGTTCCGCTGAATTCTTTCGAGCGTCTTTTCCACACTTAACTGCCCCGCGTCGTCGTGGCATAGTCGGCATATTTGTAAGGGAGCGCTCTTCGGCACCACCCACGCTTTCCGCCCATCCGTCAGACGACGATAAAGTTTATCGTTCTTCAAGACGTACTCTTTCTGATAGTGTTTCGCCTCCGGGTGTTCTTTTGCATCAGCCAATTTCGTCCTAACGCGTGCAATTTGGTCGTCCTGCAACTGAGCAGCTACAATCCACTCAGTTTCGGTAATATCGACATATGTCACCTCGAGGATCGGTTGAGGGTTCCGACTTAGTGCATCTGCATGAGCCATCTTAACGCCTGGTCTGTATTCTATTTCAAAAGTATACTCTTGAACCTCTAACCACCAGTGTCCCACGCGAGGTAACAAATCTCTCTTCGAAAAGGTCGTTCGCAGCGCATTACAATCCATTACGACTTTAAACTTGCGGCCCAGTAAATAGACCCTGAAGTATTGTAATGCGAACACTACAGCCATTGTCTCGAGCTCGTAGGAGTGGTAACATCGTTGATCAGCGGTGGTTTGCTTACTAAAGTATGCTATCGCAGTCATACTACCATCCTCCAACCGCTGTAGTAGGATCGCTCCTACACCGAGCGAACTTGTGTCTGTTTGCAGTTCGGTGGGTCGACTTTGGTCAAAGAATGACAGAATGGGACGTGGAGTCAGGCGTTCCTTGATGACGTTAAAAGCCCGCTCCTGTGAATTTGTCCACTCCCAACGTTGGTTCTTTCGTGTCAGGCGCGTAAGAGGTTCCGCAAGCATCGCAAAGTTCTTAATAAACTTGCGAAAATAGCTGGCAAGCCCCATAAATTGACGAACTTGCTTCACCGTCTGTGGCGGTTCCATTCTCATGACCGCATCGACCTTTCGCTGTCCTGGTTTGACACCATCACCGCTGATTTCTCGGCCAAGATACTCTATCTCCCGCTTGAAAAATGAACATTTTTCGAGCTTAAGCGTGAGGCCGTGCGCTCGGAAGGCCTCCAACACCGCACGCAGCCTTTGCATGCCTTCCTCGATGGTCTTAGACGGAATGATGATGTCATCTAAATACGGAAAAGCGATTGTGCCCTTCAATGGCCCGAGCACTCTGTCCATTAAGCGTTGGAATACAGCCGGAGCATTCGTCAAGCCAAACGGCATCCGCAGAAATTCGTAATGCCCCTCAGGTGTTACGAACGCCGTTTTCGCGATCGAGTTCGACGCAACCGGTACCTGGTAATACCCCGATGCTAAATCCAGTCCGGTAAAATAACTGTACCCTCCGAGTCTATCGATCTGGTCATCTATCAATGGTAGTGGGTATTTGTCTTTAATTGTGATTGCATTTAATTTACGGTAATCGATACACAATCGATAGTCACCCGTTTTCTTCGCCACCAACGTGATTGGACTCGCATACGGTGATTCCGACTCTCGTATCAGTCCGTGGCGTAGCAACTCGTCTATCATGTCGCGCACGATCCCCTTCACGCTCTCCGCTAACCGATAAGGGCGATAGACGACAGGTTCGTCCGTTACGCATCGGATTTCCATCGCCGTCGCGTTCGTTTTCCCGAGGTCGCGCATAGACGTCGACACGCAGTCCCGAAATTCTTCCATCAATTTCGAACATGCGGCCTTAACGGCATTGTCCACTTCTCCCATGTTGGGTTGCATCTTTGACAATGGTTCGCAGACGCAAATTTCCGCTAACCTGTCGAAGTACGGACCCTCCCCAGCCGTAATTTCCCTAAATATTAATCGTTTGCCGTGCTTGATCATGACGATGTGTTCCTGTTGGATAAAATCTCGACCAGCAATAAGGCTGTACGGCGTATAGCCATCGGACACCACGAACGATTTTACATTGGCAGATGCCCCCTGGATTGTAACGTTAATAAATGCTACTGTGCAAGACGTTACCGTTTGCCCCGCAAATCCGCGCAATACAATGTCTTCGACATTGGTCTTTTCGATATTCAATCGTAGTGCCACCGATGACTGCATCACCGTGCACGCGCTTCCCGTATCGACCAAACTGTTTACCTTACGGCCGTTCACGCGAATGGTCAACTGATACATGTTAACATAAACTCTTGGACGAACAAGATGCATTACCTCTTGCTCCCTGCACTCCTCCCGGCGATGTCCGGCCTTCCTACAGATAGGGCACCAACTGCCCTTCCTGCGGGAATCCCGTGCCAGGTGTCCCGCAATTCCGCAGGTGTAACACTTCGGGCGGCCGCTCCTCTCGTCCGTCGTCCGCTCCTTTGGTACCGCAACCGTCCCTGATCGTGGTGGTGGGAACGTCGCCCTCGGCGGCACACGAACTCTTGGACGTGTCGATCGCGACTCGTCCCGCGGCATGTCCCCCATGCTGCTCAGGTAGGCATAAATTTCGTTCGCGTCCGTCAATTTGGCGGATATTCAACGCACAGAATAATAATAACAACGGTATAACAGTCCACGTAACACTAACAATATAACAGTATAACAGCAACAATGTAACAACGTAACACTAACAATATAACAGTGTAACACTCTATCACTTTCCCACAGCAATCAGTGACTTGGTCGATCCCACTTCTCATTTGTAAGAAAATGCAGGGCACGATGACGGTGGGGATGCCAAAAGTAATAGATTCGAGTTTGTAAAAAGTTGTATTATTTTCCTTTATTCGAGCGTCTGCTCCAAACGTTCGCATAAGACTAACCATTGGGCCCCGTGCTCGCTATTGCGAGCCGGTCCCCTTACATTTCGTCTGTTATTATAATCAGCGATAAGGGCGCTGGCCCCTTGGCACGGCTCATGCCAGCTAGTCGTGCTTACATATAACACGAAGCTCGCCTCCGTCGCCTATTCTTACACATAGAGATTTTAAGGAGAAAGACGTGTGTAAATTCATAAGTTTATTCGACCAAAAATTTCATTTTTTATTATTTTTATTGCTGACATTCGACGCAAACGAAGAAAACCGTACGTTGTGCTCGTAATCCTGATGCGAATGAATAAAAAATTTTTATTTTTTATAATTTACGGTTTTTTACTAAACATAATCCCAATTGCCACAGCATAAGAAATAAAAAAAATAAAAAAATTCGGGGGACCGTCACTGTGAGTACAACATGGATGAGAAACTTGGCTCGCACGAGTTTCACTATGTTAGTACAATATCGGTGAAGGCCCCGCATAGTATTGGAATGTCGGTGTGGGTCAGAAATGACTCCGACACAGTCCGTAGTGCGAGGGTTAATTCACATATAATGCATACTGTTCAAACCAAAATTCACTTGCGAATTAATAATTTCTCAGCCGACACGACCTTACTCATTCTTCCCAGTATCACAGATTATCTTCCAACAAGGGCAGTCGACCGTCAAACCATATCTATACCGAAAAATATTCGCCTCGCAGATCCGCAATTTCACAAATCGCAACAAGTAGACGTACTGCTCGGCGCTGAATTGTTCTACAAGCTATTATCTATAGGGAAAAACTCGTTTAATAACGATAATTCATTAATAGCACAGAGAACAAAATTGGAATGGGTAATATCGGGTAGAGCTCCTTCAAAATCGAATCATACACGTACCATCTGCAACGTAGCCTCATTGCAACAACAGGTCACTAAATTCTGGGAAATCAAGGAAGTTTTACCTTTTTTTTTTTTTTCTCGAGGGGAAATCTTCGATAGACACCCCGGCCTCCTTTGGGGGGAGGCCGGGGTAGTGTCGGATTTCTACCGACTAAAACCCCCCGGTGGTCATCCTCAGGCGTTAGGGGGAGTACCCGGGAACACTTTGTATTGATCCGGATACCCCCCCGCCTTGCCCCCTGAAGGGGGGCCAATCCACTATTTGGGATGCGGTGCGACCACAACACCGCATCCCTCTACCTCTGGGGCCACCCTATCGGCTGCCTGGACCCCAATCCAGACAGCCTAGTGGCCCCGACGACTCCGACGGTCGCCGCGTCCGGTGCCGGAGGCGGGACGTGTACGTCTCCGCCTTCGGCCCCTACCCTCTGGGTCCGCTGCCTCGCGGGCCCTTTCCGCGGCCTCCTTCCGCGACATAACTTGTTCGCAGAAGGAGGCCACGGCTCCCCACTCCTCTTCGCCGCCCACCATCGCTTTTACGACGGCGGGCAGCGAGAGGTCCCACCCTATGATGTTCCGAAGGACTCGGCGCTCCCCTGCCCAGGAGGGACACTCCTCCAGGGTGTGCTGCGCCGAGTCCTTCTCTTCACCGCAGTGATGACACTGCGGGGACGGCTCCCTTCCGATCTTGTGCAGATACTCACCGAAGCACCCATGCCCGGTGAGTACCTGTGTTAGACGGAAGGTGAGCCGTCCCCTCCTTTCCAGCCAACGCTGGAGGACCGGCAGGATGGCCCTGACGGTCCTTTCCCCGGAGCCGGGCTCCTCCAATTGGCTGCGCCACCTTTCCAGGGTGTGCAGCCCCGCCCGGCTCCTGCCGGCCTCCATCTCCGCTGCACGGTACTCAGCCGCATCCGGCGTTTCTTTGAGGGCCGCGGAGATCCTGTAGACCTCCGTGGCTTCCTCCGCCTTGAGCTCCCAAGGGGGAGAGCACCCAAGCAGGGACGCCGCCCTCAGGGAGACGGTGCGGTACCCCCTGGCGACCCGCGCGGCTAGGGGCCTTTGTGCTCGGGAAAGGAGCTGGCGATTACGCTTGCTCCTCCCGAGCGACCCCGCCCACACGGGTGCACCATATAGGGCGGCACTCCGCACCACTCCCTCGTACAGGCGGCGTACACCCGCCTGAGGTCCCCCCACGTTGGGCAGCAAGCGGCCCAAGACCGCCGCTGTCCGTTCCACTCGGGGCACCACCTCTTCGAGGTGGGGCCCAAAGCTCCAGTGGCTGTCGAGGGTGACACCCAGATATTTCATCCGGCTGCCCACCTCGACAGCCACGCCTCCCACCGTGACCGGAGTCTCGGGGGGAGGGCCCCTCCTGACCCCGTCGAAGAACCACATTGCCTTGTTCTTCGACGGGGACACCTCCAGGCCTAGCCGCCTTATGGCGGCCACCACGCATTCCGCACCGCACTCCGCCAGACGGAGAGTGCGGGCGTAATCCCTCCCGGAGGTGACCACCAGTGTGTCATCTGCGTAACACACCAGCGCCACCCCCGGGGGAAGCGCACACCGCAAGACGCGGTCATACGCAATGTTCCACAGGGTCGGGCCTAGCACCGAACCCTGCGGGACACCGCGCCAGCTAGGGCGTTCAGCCCTCCTGTCCCGCGTCGGGTAGCCAATGGACCTGTCCTGCAGGAAGGACCCGACTATCCTGCGCAAGTAGGGAGGCACGCGGTGATACACCAGCGCCTCCCTAATCGCCTGCCAGGGGACGGAGTTGAAAGCGTTGACGATATCGAGCGATATCGCCAACACAACTCCCCCCCCCCGGGGCCGACACCGCCGTCCCGGCGAGGGAGCGCACCCGCTGGATCGCGTCCAACGTGGAGCGCCCCTCCCGGAAACCGAACTGGCTGTCGGCCAGATCGGGCCCCACACCGGACAGGTGCTCGGCGAGGCGGAAAGCTATGATCCTCTCGAGGATCTTTCCCGCCCCGTCGAGCAGGCATATGGGCCGATAGGCGGAAGGGCTGTCGGCCGCCCTCCCTGGTTTAGGGAGCAGCACCAGCTGCCCCCTTTTCCAGGCCCCCGGGAAGACCCCCTCTGTGAGGCAGTCCTCCAGGAGGCGTCGAAACCTACCCCCCAGGACCCGGAGGGCAGCCACGAGCACGCGGCCGTGGATGCCGTCGGGACCCGGGGCGGTGCTTCGGGCTGCAAGGCGGCGCACCGCCCCGTCCAGCTCCTCGCTGCCGATCCCAGGCACAGGGACGCGATCATGTCGCGCCCCCTGCTCCTGTGTCCGCCGTCGAGCCTCCTCCTCATCCTGAGGAAAGAGGTTATCGACGACGGAGTCCAGGAGCTCCGGTTCCATCGACTCGGATCTTATTCAGAACCACCCGGTATGGGCGACCCCACGGATCGCGATCGATGGTGGCGAGGAGCTGGCTCCAGGCCTCCGCCTTGGCCCTTAGGACAGCCCCCTGAAGGGCCCCCCGGGCGTCCCTGTACGCGCTGTACAGGGACTCCTCCTCCTCCGCGGTGGAGCTTGCGCGCCTGCGGGCCCTGAGGTACGCCCTCCGCGCACGCGTACCGGTGTCCCTCAGGTCGGAAATTTCCGACGACCACCAGTACGCGGCGCAGGGCGAGGAGGCCTTGGCCCGGGGCATGGCGGTGTCAGAGACAGCCGCCATGGCCGCACGGAACCAGGCCTCCTCCTCCTCAGGTCTCTCGCCCCTGCGCTCAGCCCAGGCTACCGCCTGGATTGCCGCGCGCAGGGCCACCTCGTCCAGTCTTTTAAGGGCCCATCGGGGGGGCGATCCCCTAGCCGATGAGCCAGACTGGTTGGGAGGGTTGGGAGTCGAGACGCTCATGACCACGTAAGCGTGGTCTGACATCGTCTCAACCCCCAACACCCTCCACCCACTCACCCTGCGCACGGCGGAGGGCGACGCCCATGTCAGGTCGACTATGGACGCCCCCCGCCGCCGCACGAAGGTGGGGGTGGACCCCTCATTGAGGAGCCTTAGCTCCAGACCGGCCGCCCAATGGAGCAGCTCCCGCCCCCTCATGTCCGTACTGGGGGAACCCCACGCAGTAGCGTGGGAGTTGAAATCCCCCAGGACGAGCAAGGGACGCGGCAGGATGCGGGTGACGCACCCCCCAACCCGGTCCAGGAACGCTACAAAAGCGTCCCGGCCGCAATTGGGGGAGACGTAAACCCCCACCACCGCCACGCTGCCCCACTGGACGGCTACGTAGCCATCCCCCCGCTCTATGAGAGCCGGGGGGGGGAGGCATCCCCGGAGCGCCATTCCATAGAATGGCTACCGAGCCCAAGGCGTCTCCGGACCACGAAGGGTGATCCGGAACCCCGTAGGGCTCGGCCGCAACGACCAGCCCGACTTTCCACTCGCGCGCGGCCTGGACCACTAAGTCCTGTGCCACGCGCGTGTGGTTCAGGTTGGTCTGGAGGAGGTTGATCCCCAGTCATTGGGGGTCAGCCTCCTCCCGGACCTCCTCCTGGGAGGACTCCACGTCCATGCCCCCCTCCCCCGACGGGGGGTGAACGTCCTCGCGCGGGGCGGGCATGGACGCGGCCTCCTCTGCCGGGCGAGCCGGCGCCTCTTGCCTCTCAGGAGGCGCCACCGCCTCGGCAGGCTCCACCTCAAGGAAGTTTTACCTGAACGCCTATTAACTTCCGAAGAAAACGCGTGTGACAGCCATTATAAAACGTACAAGACTCGGGACCCCAACTCAGGTAGGTATATCGTAAAACTGCTTTTTAAACCGAATAGAAGTCCACTAGGCGAGTCATATCAAAACGCGGTATAACGATATTTGTCACTAGAAAGATCGTTAAACAGAAATCCATTGTTTGCAAAACGAAAAGCACGTCGGCGGAAAATTATCTCCTAAATCCATTCATCGATCAAGGTGGTATAATGAGAGTTGGGGGCCGATTATCTTACTCAAATCTACCTTACACCACAAAACATCCGGCATTACTACCACAAAAACATTTTGTCACCACATTAATAATCAGATACGTGCTAGACACTTTCATGCAGGCGCACAAGCTACGCTTAACGCGATTCGAAACCAATACTGGATCATCGACGGGAGAAATGTCGTTAAAAATATAATAATAAACCTAAACTTACCAACTATAATATGGGAAGCCTACCACCCAATCGCGTTAAATCTTCACGACCATTCCTACATACTGGAGTCGACTACTGTGGACCCTTTTTCATTAAAGAAAGACGTCATAGAAATCGATCAAAACTCAAAACGTATATCGCGATTTTTGTGTGCCTCGCGACAAGGGCAATTCATGTAGAAGTAGTGAGCGATCTTACCAGCGACGCGTTTCTAGCAGCTCTTCGGCGATTCGTTCCACGCAGAGGCAAACCCACGGATATGTACTCCGATAACGGTACTAATTTCGTGGGAGCTAACAACGAGCTCATGAAACTACGTAAAATCGTAACAGAACATTGGTCAAATCTGGAAAACGAGATAACCAATGACGGAATCAATTGGCATTTCAATCCTCCGCGGTCACCACACTTTGGCGGTCTATGGGAGGCGGCTGTTAAATCGTTAAAACACCACATGACCCGCGTAATCGGCGAAACTCTTTTAACGTTCTAAGGTCTGCAGACGTAAGCAACTGAGATTGAGGCAGTACTAAACTCCCGACCTATAACACCTTTATCTGCTGATCCTAATGACCTATCCGCTTTAACTCCTGGCCATTTCCTTATTGGCGAATCAATTACAAATATACCAGATCACGATTTTCGGGAGACACCATCCGGGCGTTTATCCTGCTGGCAGCATATTCAGCAGTTGAAGCAACATTTCTGGAACCGCTGGAAAACTGAATATCTGCATGAACAAACCGTTCGCAAGAAATGGCATAAGGGAGCGGCCACCAACATCGAACTTGGGACTCTTGTTATCGTGAGGGACATCGATACACCCCCAATGCATTGGACCTTAGGCCGTATTATTGAGACACACCCAGGAAAGGACGGTACCGTGAGAGTGGCAACCATAATAACCGCGAAGGGAACGTATAAACGAAGTGTAAAATTGCTAGCCCCATTGCCACTGGAATCCGAAAACTTGTAGATATTTATTTCATAATATATGTACGGTAAAATCTCATGTATCCTAGTCAGTAAGTAAGCACAACGTATATATCGCGTTGCTATGTTATACTCATGTATATTCATATCTGTAGCATAAGTACAGTTAGTACATTTCTACTTGTATCGCTAGCGTAAGTTACTATTAATTAGTATACGATAACTTAGTTAGTAGTATCTCATAAGTAGTTCGATTGTATACTCATAGTCAACGTGTCTATTGAACCTCGCCGTTCAAGGGGGGCGGCATGTTGACGAGTAAAAGCTCTAAGTCGCAGCGAAGTCAGGTAACAACCGCCTAAATGACTTCCAAATTACAATAGCGCATTGTCTACATAGAAAAGTGAAATCCCACATCTGGTGACCACTCCTTGAGCCCTTCAATTTCCCTACCTACAATTCCGGGAAAAGCACGTGTGCCCTCCGAAGTAGTATTCCAAGATTTGTCCACTCTATCCACCAATCACCACCCTTCATTTTGAACCTCCCACTACCCCCTTTTTATGTAGTCGATGCTTCGACTTTCTAGTGCTAGAACAAATTCGACACTTACGAAAACACAAGCAAAGCGGGCAGACGAATTCTCAACGAATTCTGAGAATTAGTACGATAGTGCAACGAACGTACATCACATAACCAATTTACGCCGTATAAAGAACTAGTTCCTCGCAACTACAACCCGGGGAACAAGGATAGTTGACGATCCGACTATCCGACTCAACAGTAGCTTCTTATTATTATATATCCTAGTTTATCAGATATATATTGCTAATGTGTAAGATGTTGCGCTGCCCATCTTTGTGTGTGTGTCTCTCCGCGACGCGTGAGTCTGTTTTGTTTTGCTTTAGCATCGACGGTTAGTCGTTGCCGCTGTTGCCAAGGGCAGTCGAACGCTAACCGAGCCAGCTAAAACTCTTATAATAAATCTTGTGTGTATTGAAGCTACCGCGCATTAGTGATTAACGCACAAAACCCATACCCAACATATATATAGACATTAGTTATATCAATTAACGAGTTAAAGGTTCAACCTCACCTCTTCATCTCTGCCTAATAACATCCTATATAATCCATAAAATAACGGTTTAGCCGAAAGGACGAATCGAACGCTGCTGGAGAAAGCCAGGACAATGCTGGTGGATGCAATGTTACCACTGAGATTCTGGGCGGATCCAGTGGCACCTACAGTTTATTTAAAAAATATGACGATGACTAAAGAAAAAATGGGGAGACCGGGCGAAAAATGGAACGGAAGGGAACCGACAGTTTCGTATGTAAACGTTTTTGGCTGTCAACCGTAGTATTATGTATCAAAGCAAATGAGAAATGAGTTAGAACCTAAGGCGAGAAAAGGTATTATGGTCGGTTACTCAACCCAGAGTAGAGGATGTAAGATTTATAACCCTGAAGAACGTAAAATGTATTCAATAAGAACGGTAAAGTTCGATGAATCACAAATCGGATCGGAATTATCACACATAAGCGAACAAAATGATTATTCCAATGGTGCTGACATTACATATACATCAGAACCCAGAACAAACAACGCAGACGAACAGATGTATGTGGTACCAGGTAGATCGGAGCCCGAAGTAACGATCGGTGAAAATTTCGAAGTCGAAAGTGGAGACAATATGCCTACAGAGAAAAACGATGGACAACAGAGATCAAAAGAGGAAGAAGGAGTCAACGTATATGAAGAAATCCACAGTGGGGAAGGTTTACATGGAACAACCTTCGGCGTATGCAGAGGACATGGATAAAGTTTGTGAATTACAGAAAAATTTATATGGCTCACCACAATCGGGTAGGTGTTGGAACATCAAATTAGACAAAACATTAAAAGAAATAGGGCTCGAACAGATACCGGAAGATCCTTGTGTATATAGATTGGCAGAAAATAACAAATTGTTTATCCCAGGTGTGTACATGGACGACTGTGTAGTTGTAGGAACGGATGACGAAATAATAGACAGAGTAATGGGAAAATTGAAAGGACATTTTCAACTGATGGAGATGTCGAAAGAGATGAAATTTTTAAATATTAGAATTGTAAAAACGGGTAATGAACTAAGTATATAGCAATAAAATTATACGCGCAAGATATTGGAAAAATATACAATGGACCAGTGTAATACAACGGTAACACCCTTGGATGCCCAACAGGACTTGGGCGAGCACACGAGCTCACCACTAGCTGATAAAACATTATATCAAGAAATGCTAGGATCATTAGCATATCTTCCGGTGGGCGCAAGGCCTGATATCTCTTAAGCGAGAATACAGATATTTAAGTGGCACTATTAAACTTAAGCTCACGTATAGAGGAGGAAAATACAAACTAAGTATCAGTCTGGCTTTACGGTGAAGATTGGTGAAGACTTAATTGGTTGGAAGAGCCAAAAACAAGGCGAGGTGGCCTTATCAACGTGCGAGACTGAAATAATTGCATTATGCGACGGGGTGAGAGAGATCAAGTGGATCTACGCTGTACTAAATAGCTTGGAAATACAAAAAAACGCTGCAAAATACCGTGTTCAAGCAGCCCTTACGAAAGGACTCCGCTTAAATAAGTTTATGATACGGACGTGGCTAAATGGCTATTTTTGAGGATTAGAGAATTTCTTAGTATGCATGTTTTTAGTAATTAACTTCTCTCAGGAAGGCAAAACATTTGGAGGACACCTAGACAAGCCCCTCCAGATTTGCCTTCCTGCGCTCAATAGAAATAGACGTATCATAAACTCTGATTACCGATGTGCCTCCACACCGCGGTTCCAAGAACCGGCGAAAACCCTTGACGTCACGACGGACCTCCCATCCGGTCAACCTGGGGGTGAGATTCCAGGAACCGATGGGCCGTCACTTCTGACTAGGTTACGCCCTCAGTGGGCCTGAAGGGCGTCAAGGGACTCAATTTGTACATTGGTGGGAGTGATGGGAGGGCATATCGGCTAAATATTCCTTATAAATATAAGGTACTCACAGTTACAAGACAGATTACCAAGAGATTAAGAGAGATTAACATCAGATTCAAAAGAGATACAAAAATATTCACAAGAATCATTCAGTCAAGACACTGACTAGCCCTTCCGGACACGCGTCACGATTAGATCCAGGATAAGAGTAGATATACATATATTGTTAAAAGTTGGTGTAATTATATTGTTATTGTTTTAGAATATTTCCGAAAAAGATAAAGGTGTGTTCGGGAGTTGATTTAAACCCAAAATATATACAGTCCACTAAATCGAATACCAACTTTTCTGCCGGTCATAGTCACCTTTAACATACCGATTTCTTTAAAAACAGATAGTACTTAAGCAATGGAGTGGACGAACACGAACAAAATCATCACGAGGACGAAACACATCAAAAGAGTATACTCGTCATGCATAAAATATAGTTACCATTGGTTATTTAAATTGTAATTTTAGCAAAAAGTAAAATATATTCGTAAATTTCAAGATGTGTAGAATATTTGGAGGTCAAGACGAAATGAAACGAACAAATAAATAATTTGAGATAGATTTATGCATCCCCGTATGCACTAGCTGGAGCTGCTTATCAGTTTGTAAATATAACCAATTTATATATATGCGACGATAATGTTTTTTAGATGTAAACCCGCAAAAGCAAAAGTCGAAAAGCAACTAACCTAGCGCTACAGCCTGAGAGTGATTTTTGATTTGATTTTTCTTGCATTTTTCGTTTATTATGTATGTAATATATGTTTATGTTAAGTGAATACTTAAATATTAGTAATAAAATTGTTAATTTTATCAAATCAATCTTTTTGATCCAATACTTTAAGAGCGACACTTACTGTGTGATTGACGAGTATACTCGTCATCGCTCGATTTTCGCAACACATATAGGTGCGCGCTCTCAAAAGAGGTCGCCAGAGTTAACTGGTTAAATATCCCAACAAGTTGTAATCCTGAAATTATAATTCTCGACTAAACCTACTTAGTAAATTTTAATTACACAGTACATCTTGAAAATTCCCATTCTTTCCCGTTCCTGTACAGCGAGTGATTCCCTGGCGTCCGAGTTCGTGTTAACGGGCAAGCCGGAAACCACAAAACCCCTTACACGATTTATACAACGTGCGGTTTGGGTCCCGAGGGCAACCGAAATTCCCGGTGTTAACCCGTTTTCGGTTTTAAGAACGAACAACCCTTCAGGTTGTACGTTTCACGTTACCCACCAAACACATAAAATAGCTGTTTTTTATGTTTCTAGTACCAACGGTGCAAAAATAGAAGATGGAATTATTTTTTCTAAATCTCCTACATCCGTTAGCATACATATTACTTTATATTTGAAAGACAATTTACAGCAAATATCGGAAACTGCGAAAACAACGATAATCTATGTATTAGGTTGGAAACTATGAAACGGGCGTTTTTTGTTTAGTCTGTGTTCAGCTGCGACTGAGAGAGATACATTGTAACGTGCGCTCGATATTTTTATTTATAAAGCTTAAAGGTATTCTTCTTACTCATTTTGTAAAATTTTTTCGTGTTTGTATCCCATTTTTATTTTATTTTTATCCTAAACCAGATGGAAACAAAACGCGATTTACATCTACTCTTCTTGCACGAGTTTAAATTAAATCATACCGCAGCTCAAGCTTCAAGAAATATTAATCAGGCATTCGAAGATGGATCCACCAATGAAAAAAATGCTCGATATTGGTTCCAAAAATTTCGTTCTGGCAATTTGAGTATCGTCAATGAGCCTCGAGGAAGACCACCGGCCCATATTGATAACGAGGAATTATGGTCGACTGTGGAATCCGATCCACACACAACTAGTCGAACACTTGGGTCTAAACTAGGAACTAGTCATACAGCTGTGTTAAAACATTTGCGTGCAATAAATAAAGTCAAAAAATTGGACTCATATGTGCTGCACGAATTGACGCAACTGCAGATGATCGGCCGCAAAAGCAAGTGCGCATCTTTGTTGCTTCGCAATACACGATTGCCATTTTTATACCAAATCATCACTTGTGATGAAAAGTGGATTTTGTATGATAATCAAAAACGATCAAGCCAATGGGTAGATAAGAATACACCCGCAGGACACACCCCGAAACCGAAATTTCATCAAAAAAAAATTATGGTCGCCATATGGTGGAATGCCGAAGGAGTGATCCATTATTCCTTTCTACAACCAGTGTATTCTTATTTCAATTGAATGTAATAAATAATGTGAAAAATTGCGCTTTTCGTTTTTTATTTTCATTCAACGCCCGTTTCATAGTTTCCAACCTAATACAATGTGGAAAATAATAATAATTTCATTACTCAATATGCTTAAATTCTGTTTATGCTTAAATTTTAAAGTGAGCTTTTATTTAGCGTTAATCTCTTGCATTTATGCTGTCTTATCGACAGAATTAATATACAGGTAACCCTCCCACAGCACGGCACCCAACAACACGGATTCGCTCTAACACGTTTAGACATTTGCGGATTCCCTGGTATAACACTGTACTTATACTATGTAATGTATGTATGTATTTAGAAATCTAAATTATACACTATGGGCATACAATACATATGTATACACAGAAAAATAAAATACAATTGGTGTTGCGTCGCAAGCTTTTTGAGTTGTTGTTGGCTGGATCTATTCCAGCACTTCATAGGTGGCAATACAATAGTACATATGTTAATATATTTATTAAAAAAGAAGTTGCTTGTATGGATTTAAAAACAAATATTTGTTTTTAATACATTTTCGGAACCTAACCCCCCTTTTTGTACTTGCTCTGGGTCTCATATAACACGGTTTCACACAACACGGCATATTCTAAGAACCTCCCTATCGTGTTGTAGGAGGGTTATCTGTATAATGTTCGTGTGTATGTATTTATGCATGCGCGCGCGCGTACGTATGCATACTTAAATATTAAAAGGCAATTAAATCACCACGTGTCACTCTTGCAAACTGCTTTTATTAAATAACCAATGACCTGACGGCAGGCCCAAAGAGGACCCGGAGTGGGGATATGGCTCCGTCGCCCTTTTGCCGAGGGATACCACCCCCAGTTTAGACATTTCGATTTGAATTTCTTTAGAGATAGTTTTGAAACGAGCGAGAGATACTGTTTGGTTCGGATTATAAATGAAGTGGACTGTATTTTGTTTCTTAACCCGAAGTGGATTTTTCTCAGTTTATTTCAATTTGGTATTTACAGGTTGAGCTTGTAATTAGATATATTATTATTATAACAACGAAATAAGTTAGGTGTCCGTTGCGAAGGACAGTTGAAGTGTGAACTATTATCGTAAGTTCGTTACGGAGAACAACGCGAGGTTCGCTATCTTTAATGTCCGTGACGAAGGACTTCTTGGATGATATTTAATGATAGGTGTCCGTTACGGAGGACGTCTCGGATAATTCTAATTGGGCTCAACCGCCTCTGAGTCCTTGTCGCCTCTTTAGAAAAAGCGTGTAGCGCCCTCAGAGACGTGTGAACCCTCTATTTTGACATATTTGAAGTCTGGAAAACCAGACTTCCGGTCAGTTGCGGAGGAAGGTGGTTTGTCCCGGTCAGGGATGGTGAGGCGAAAGTCACGTAGGCCATGCGCCCACCTCAGCCAACCCTTACGGTCGGACCTGGATACCTGGATCGCGATGCATCGTCCCAAGGACGGTTTACGATGCGTCAATTGCCATTGGCAGCGTCGGCGATTCATGCTAAAAATAATGCAAGGAAAAACGGTTCAAATACTCATAAACTAACGGAAACTTTGAATGACACTGCCAGATGGAACATCTGCATTGCAAACCCTCCAAGACAAAGACTACCTTTAGCCTTTGTCCAGGGTTTAGGCTTTGGTCGTTTATGACCTAAACAGATACCATAGCTAGCATATACATAGAGCTCTATTAGTATCTAATATTTATTTTTAAAATAAAATGATAAGCTGATCCATGCATGTACTATTCGATGACCGAAGGAGAAATTACATTACTTGGACTATTCCTGAAGGACTAATAAAATCATTGAAGCAGGAATTTTAATTCAAAATAGAAAATAATAAAGCATTGAGAGGAATACAAATAGAACCGGATAAGGAAAAGGCGACTTTAAAGATACATCAAGAAGTGTATATAAGTAGAATGCTGCACACATTCAATATGCTAGATTGTAAAACAGTTTCGTCCCCAGGTAACGTGAATTTCGAACTTTGTAGAGCTAGAAATTTCGGCGCGCTCCAGAAGGTTCGAGCCTGGAACCTTCTGCTTCTCGCTGCTACAAACACATATAAAAAGTGAAACAACACCTTTGGTCATGTTGGCAGATGGAATACCTTCACTAATTGCATAGCAGAAGCAAATGGCATACTGGCAACACCAACCACGCCAAAATTGGTACCCTAGCCCTGTTAAAGGAAGATAATTTAGCACCCTAGTGGAGTGGAATATGGGCCTCATAATAGCGGCACGTCCAGGCGACGACGGTACCATTCACGTAGCAGAAGTAAAACCTCCGTATGGAACCTACACAACAGCTACAAACGTCTTATGCCCCTTGCTTACTGAAGCTAACTAATATTGTCTGGAATCCTCGTTCAGAACCTAGCTGTATGTACTGTTATTTTACGAATATCAATCAAACTACGCGTTCACGTAGTGTCATAACTATTTCCCCGAATATTAACTTGGGGGGGGGTAATCACCAAGGATAAGCCCTTTTGGAAGTCTAATTTAGTTGCGCAACAATATTTGTGGGATTTTTCTGGTTAAAATGAGGCCAAACATGAAATAATTTGCACCACATTTATTTATTTAACCGCACGAGTGCCAGATGGAGCGATCGCGCTCCTCCTGGTCCACGTCGAAAAATGATAGCGAATGTAGTAAGGAATGTAGGTTTACTAAATACCATTTTTTCAGGTTCGTTGAAATTGCGATCCTTCGCATTAAAAGGGACGAGAAAGAAGTAAACGTACTCGACATCTACATTTGTGTTACATACGCGTCTTCTTGATGAAAATTTCTTAAATTTTCGGAGTAACACCGGAATGTCGCCCGATAGTGCAAATAGAAAGCAGACAAACTGTCTCGGGCTTCAACAATACCCCCGAAAAACAATGCATCGTTACCGGGCCCAGGCCGAGGCGCTTCGCGCCCGAAGTTCGGTGGCGACGCCGCTAGCTCAACCTTTTTTCCACCTACCGGAAAACCACGTTTTTTCGGGGTATAAATACAGCAGCCCTTTAGGGCCCAATCGATAGTCAGTTCTGAACATCTTAAGGGGAATTGATGAAGCCTGGGGCAAGTTACCCATTACATAAAAATAAGTTTCAAGTGCCGTTGAAGCTCCGTCAACCGAAACCGCAAGGTAATATACTTAACAATATCTGTAACGGCCAGGTCTTCAAAACACCAAGCAATTGTAACAATATATTTAGATATTTTATAATTCCTTGTAGTCAATAAAACTGACCTACCCTCTAATAATACAATCATCGTTTGAGCACGATCCCGTGAGTTCACTCCAGCCGCTCGGAGTGTACAATCATTTAATAAGTTTACGAGCAGCGATTCAGACTTTACTCGCTTAGACAAAGTCAGTGGTGGTTACCAAGTAGATCCACCTTTACTGACGCGAATCTTAGGATTCGTTATTAACGGGAGAAGGAAGAGGGGTCACAACGCCGAAACCCCTCTCCCGGGTATATTAATTTGAGAAACGCCACAAGCAGGGTACAGAAAATTCAACGTCGGTCCACGCACGCTGCGCCCCGACTCGTAACATATGAGTTATTGCGACGCAACTAGTTTATGTTGCAGTAAATAATTGGTCAGTTCAGGAATTCAAGATCCTCACAAAGCCAGCAGATATAATAGACCCGGCAAAATCTGTCCCGAAGGATCCCGACTAGTTAATTTCGGAGCATAGTCCCAGGTCAAAAGTACCTGAGGCAGATGCAGAACGTGACGTCACTCCTGGGACCTCGGGGAAAGACCCAAAGTCCACGGAAATGACGTCTACCTTCAACACCACCTTTTTACCCACTTAGAGCATTAACCAATTAGAAAATTCCGTACAGGTTCGGCCAATGAGAATTCCTGAAAATTAACCCACCCCTGAGAGCGCGAACTCTCTCTTCGAAAGAACTCTGTCAGCCGAAGAAAATCAGACTTGTAATAACCACGAAACCAACAAGACGTATTAAACAACCATCTAAACCTAACCAATCGTTCTTATTACGAACCTCAAGTTCCGTGTCCAAGTAGAGTCACAAATATTTCATCCAACATTAAGTTGACGGGTGAAGCAATCAACAACGACAAGACCTTGTGTTAGTCTTAGTTGATTGCGCCTAAACATGAGTAAAGACGAAGTAAACGAAGTACAATTACACGAAAGACGAATTTAATACTGAAGAACTTTTTGAAAAATCATGGATTTCATCAACTGGTGGCAGAAGTATGTATTTACACAGCAAAGAAGGAAGATTCATTAACTATTCTAACACTTTATGTTGATGACGGTCTTTTAGGATAAAACAATGCGAAAACGATTAAAGAAACCCTGGACGATCTGAAACAGATAACCACTGTAACTATTACATTAATTATAAAGTTTTGTCGGTTTATAGATGAAAAGAGGTCGGAGCAAAAGAATAGCACGTATAGGGGGTCCGCGGTAGCGCTGAGAAGCCGTTTATTTGCTAACGTATTGCAGATAGAAAAGAGTTGTATATGAAGATTGAATGGCACAACAGGGCACATCTTTTGATGAAAGCAAATTATTATTTGATGAGAAATGAAGGTCAAGTCCGTTTTTCTAAATGAAACTACATATTTTTCTTCCAATCGTGTGATATTGCTTCTCAAGACGAATCCATTATTCTTCCATATGTCTGACTGATTTCAATTAGTTTTTGAGATGTTATCAATTTACATATTTTTCCAAAAGAACACTTACAAGGAGAGGTTGTCAGTTGTGACCCTAGTTTTTCAATGAGGTTCTGAAGAAATGTGGTACAGCTAGAACTGATGCTTTTCTCAAAATATTAGTTTTAACAACTCACAACTTTTTCCAAAAGACGGGATTAAAGTTAGACGTGCCGCATGTACGTTTATGCTAGTCCAGCTCTACAAGGCGACACGTAGGAGAATGGATAACGCTCCTGCCTCATAGACTGCGGGCCCGCGATCGAATCCGCGCTCGTTCATACAAACGTACTTTAATATTTTTTCAAGACCAATATCCTAAAATAAATAAAACTGATATTTTGATATCGCAGAATAATATTTTAACGAAGAGGAATCAAAAACAAATTTGGGGAAATGAGTTTTATATTTTTCAATTCTTATAACATGTTTTCGGAAATTAGTTCCCCATATAGAATCCTGGAAAATTTGTAACAGCCATACAAGCAGCGACCAGAACTTAATTAAAACAGTACTATCTGCCGCGCAACACGCACAGTACAACCTAAGAGAACCAAGGTATAATACATCGAAGGCAAAGTGGGGAAAATTCCAAGAAGCCATAGCACGCATAAAAAGCAGATGCCCTGGGCCAGAAACAACAAACGGCCGCGAAGATGCTGAGACACAAGCCAGGAGCATCCAACCCGTAATAATAGAGGTATGCGAAATGCCGCTAAATATGAAACACGGCCACCCAGCCTCCGTCCCGTAGTGGACACAAGATCTTACGCGAATCAAGTGATCAGCTTAGAAGGCGAAGAAGAAAGAACAAGCCGAGAAAGACCAACTCACGAGAAGTGCTACGAAAATAGAATACCTCGCAGCAAGAAAACGATACACCAAGGCGATAATAGAAACAAGAATAGGAAGCTGGCATGACTTAGTAAATACTAAAGGAAACAAGAACCCGTGAGGGATCATCTACACAGTCCGCACACACAAAATGGCAGTCGAAAAGGCTATGCGCACACTAGGAAATTAAAGCGAAGTTAAATTTTATTATATATTTCTTTTACTTTTCTACACTTTCATAAATATAGTGTAAATTAGTGAAGTACTATTCGATCCAATTCATTGATTGTGAAACCAAGAGAAAAACCAACATCTCCTTTCGACGTCTACCTGCGAGCAATTTGCAGGTCCAATAAACATCTATCACTGTTTGTCGCATGATTAACAAGCGTTCTGAATGTATCTCATCAAGACCTTTTAATAATTTTTAAAATACATGGTGTATTTTATTTTTAAATTCATTCTTATTATTTTCCATGAGCAACATCGTCCGTTATTCAAACCAATCGCCAAAATTATAGTTAAATAAATAGCAGTTGCTACGACGCGAATGTGTTCGTTCGTAATAAAATCCGCCCATAATTCGGTATCTTCATAACGCCAGCAGATGTAGTTTACGATTTGTGTACCAGTTACAATTCAAACAAGGCAAGTTTTCTTCTCTTCGATGATAGCCATTCTTCTTATCAGTAGCCATCACTCGTAAACTAATTTTCGGTGATTCCATTTGCGCAACCAAAAATGTTCCCGCAAGAAGTCTCTGGTGTGGGAAGTGCGAGAATTCTCGATTGAGAAATACCGACATTCTTGCACAGAGACCAACCACGTGGCAAACTCACAGAGAGAAGTACAAAGAATACATGCTTGCCTGAACGTCTTCTTCAATGAATATTTATTTTCTGTTGTATTATAACCTGGTATGGGTTTCGATTATTACTTGTTTCATTAACAACGGAATTTGTTAATTTGCTTTGAGTTACACTTTTTCTGCTACTAGTTGGTTGGTAAATCTGTTTCTTTTTGCACTTGATATTGTAGTTTTCGAGCTTATGACAGTGTTCGTCAAATTTTTACAGACCGAGCCACAACTTTTGTGTGCGCTTTTGGAATTACTAGTTATTCCAAGTAATTGTACAATCTTTATCGGTTGAGACCTCTCCCTTTCCTTTACTTTAACGTCAGTTTGCATCAATCTCACAGACGGAGGGCATTCTGTTATCTCCGTAGGTTCTGCTTCCCAAATTTCCTTCAACGACGTCTTCTTTGATTTACTCGCCGATTTGGAGTTAACGATCGAATACATGCTTGCTTGAACGTTTTCTTCAATGAATATTTATTTCCTGTTGTAATATCATTTCTTCTGTTTATTTGAATATTTTCGAATCCAACGGTCGACAGCCACAAAGCATAACACTATGGACTAAGCTATGGACTAAGTGACTCCTTAAATTAGATTTACGTGCTACGCAATCATCCCCAGATTTGTCTCGAGATGTCGCCACATTGGGCACAGTGCTACGCATCTATACAAAGATTTCCTCAAATGTAGTTGCTCTAGTTGCTCTTAAATGTTCAACACGGTTAATAAATAACACTTAACAACGCAGTTATCAGCACTCTTTCAAATCGACTCTGTTCGTCTCTCTCAAATGTCAATTTTACAATGTCTCCTCTTCGTTCTTCCGCCCTTCCTTATATTCGAAAACCTACCCTAAGTCTCACACTCGCACACTTTCTGCTTATACCTAAACTATGACCATTGCATATCGTCAGTCAACAGTGACTGACGCGCCTGAACGAAAAGTATGCAGTCACTCACCGGTGACTGACATGGCGATTAACGTGTCAAGGCTTCGTTTTCGGGAAAAATTACCTTGAATTTTGAGTACGCGCGCACTTGACCAAGCCTCAACCCAGCAATTCCTCAAGCGATGCAAGCTGGGGCCAGTGCTTGTTGGACACTTTAAAAGAGATTCCACAATATTTTAGAAAATTGTTTGGTTCCAAGAATCGAAAATTAGTTTGGACATTCTGAAAACTTTCTGTTTTAAGATCATCATTCCAGCTGCCCCCGCAGTAAAATAGTAATAAGAACATGAAGACTGCCTTACTGATTGTACAGGGTAAACTTAATGCGAGCGAAAAATTTTCAAAAATGCATGTTTCCTTGAAATTTTCTATTCCAATGGCACGAAAAAGCATATAAAAATATAGTATATATACAGAGATACATATATGTAAACAAATATCGGCTGGTGTTACGGAGAAACAGAACATGGGGAGTGCATTCACAGTGGTGTCCAACACTTCTCTAATTTCAAAACTTAAATAAAGCGATCACGAGCATTTGTATAAAAAAGGTAGATATGCGAGTACACTTATATGGTGCAATTTGTTCCAGTAAGCACCAGAATTCCCTTACATCTATATACAAAGATGTTGGGCAAAGTGCCTAATGCAGCAGGATACCACATGTTCACTGAGAGATACTCTCATCTTAATGGCACGGTTCAAGTAAATCGAAAAGGAATTCCCGTGCAAATCCGAAATAATCTAACGCTTCTTGCGTGGAAGGATAAGAGGATTGTTACAATGTTTAGCAGTTTCAATCATGCAGGTCTGAAATCTACTACAAGAACATTACGTGGTGGAAGTATCACATCTGTAAATCAGCTTGAAATGGTTCTACATTATAACGCAAATATAGGCGATGTGGATCGTGCGGACCAATATGCTTCCCCGTACTGTTTTTTGCAAAAATCTTGGAAATGGTAGAGAACATTACTTTGGGGGGGGGGGGCTCGAAATATGTATCATTAATTCCTACATAGTGTACCGAGCTTTAAAGGAAAAAAAAAGAGAAACCTATGACAGATTGTTGGAGATAAGCCTTAAAAGATTGGCTTGGACAATCGACGCGTATCATAGAGGGCGAACGTGTGTGTCGTGATGATTAAGCGTCTATTGCGTGTGAGCTGTGCGTCGAGTTGTGCTTAATAACTTTAACCGTTACTTTATGATTTAGTACTTTATAAGCATCACTGTAATACTATAATGCTATGGTATAAGAAATATATTATAATAACTTTAACAAGTTATGGGCCCAGGGATTGCTTAAAATAAATTGTATAGGACATGTGATCTTTTTTGAGGTTAAGTGATTCTGGTCGAACGCGTGCAGCGGAAGTGTGTCGAATCAACAAACAAAAAGAACTATGAGTTCCATACGCATTGAATTGTTGTTAAAGGACACTACGACACTTGACGAATGCAAGTGGAGGCCTTATTAATAAAAAATGATGCGTGGCCTTACGTAAGTGGTGAGAAGGCAAAACCAGAAGTCGAAAGTACGAACGCGGAATCAAGAGCGGCGCACGAAGCATGGACGACGGGGGACGGGAAGGCAAAATCCGACTTAATCCTATCGATTATGCCGACGCAACTTAAACAAATCAAAGGATGCGAAACGGCGAGGGACGTATGGACGAAATTGGAGTCTATATATGCGTCGAAAGGGCCGGCGAGGAAAGCAACCCTGTTAAAACAACTGACCATACTTCGCACAAAGCCTGATGAAGACGGAAGCCATGAATGTAATCTTAGACCAAGATCAGTTGGGAATTCAGCTACTATATAGTCTTCCAGCATGTTATGAAAACTTTAGATGTGCCATCGAATCAAGAGATGAACTCCCAAGTCCAGAGGCTCTCAAGGTTAAAATATTAGAAGAGAGTGAAGCCCGTACACAGACAAGAGAGACGGAAGTGCATGGGGCAATGACTGCAAGTCGCATGGGAGGGAAACCCAAAAGGGGAAAAGGCAATAAGGGAAACTGGAAGGCAAGGGAGCCAGGAAGTTTTATATTTAGATGTTACCGTTGCCACAAGATTGGCCACAAGGCAGCAGAATGCAACTCAAAGGTAGAGAAGAAAAGATATGAAGCCAACAAGGTAGACGATAATCTTGCATTCGATATGGGAGTGGCAATGTCACTCGTGCCTGAGAATGGACCAAATATGGAAGACCTGAATCAAGATTGGATTTTGGATAGTGGATGTACGTCACATCCCTGTGGAGAGAAGCAACTTTTTGGAAGTATGACAGAGACGACAAATGGCAAAGTCAACCTTGCAAACTCAATGTCTACAAGGATTGAAGGGAAAGGTGCAGTAAAAATTATGGTGAAGAACAATAGTGCAGTGGAATTCCAAGACACACTTTTTGTCCCAGACTTAACACATTACCGACCGCTAGCGTTTCAGCAGCATACGCACGTCCGACCGGCCGCTCAGCCACGGATTCTCCCTGGCGCCGGCTCTGTTTTGGTTTGCCTGTCGCGCGAGAGTGTCTGTGCGTTCCATATGCTCAAATAAAATTGTCTACTTTCTGTTATTATAGGATAATTAGATTTCATAAAATCTTTTATTTTAATGATATTAACGCTAAATTATATTTATTTTATGTATTACAGTGGTTACTACAAATAAGAAATAGTTAATATTTTTTTAAAGCATGATAACGTTCAAAACAGTCGCCTTTATGTAATGGAACTTCGCAAAATTTACAAACAAAACCTGTTCTACTTCTTTTTTTATGCACTGCACAAACTCTACATTGTCTTAGGGGTTTGGAATTTCGACCACTGGTCACTATATTTATAAGTTTGTATTTCCCGAAATTCGATAGTCTTCCAGGATGGTCTGATCTGGCTACTCTCCTTGTAGGTTCAGGAATAGGTTGACTGTCATCGTGTTCCGTAGAATTAGCTTCAATATCTGCCGTCCACGAAACTGCCACTTTATGCAGGAAGTTCTTATAGGTAATATTTTTTCCATTTAGAACTGTGTATAGTTTGAATGAGTTAAACAATGCACAGTTGATGAAAAACATTACAACCCGTTTTGTCCATTTTTTTGTTTTTCGGAAAATAGAGTAATACGCGAGATATTGGTCCGCGCGATCTACGCCTTTCATATATTTATTATAGTTCATGATGGAATTAGGCTTTTATATTGGGGCTGTGGATCTTCTGCTTCTGTTTGTGGATTCCATCAATTGTGCAGAATGTATGGTAGAAATCATATTCACATTTCTTCTGCCATTATTCCATACTTCTAACAAAATTTCGCGATTCCTGCGAAATTCGTACTGTCCTCTTGTAAGTCGTAGAGTTTTTAGCGATTGAGGAAGACCTCTATTTTTGCGAATGGTTCCACACACTCGCATTTTACTTTCTAGGAGAATTTGGGCCATTTTGACACTATTGTAATAATTATCTTGATAAATCTCGTGCCATAAGTTTTTATATGGTTCAAGAACTGTTAACGCCGTGTCTTCTAATTTGTTTCCATCAGCAGCATAAATGTGGAAATTACAGATGTAACCTGTGACAGCTTCACACACCATTCTCACGAGTATCCCGTACTTCGTAATTTTTCCAGGATTGTACGTTCTAATCGAGAGTTTGCCTCTCCACGGAATTATGCATTCATCCAAAGATAGTTGTTGACTGGGTTTATACACGTCATTAAATTTTCGCCGTAAATGATCAATCACAGGCTGGACTTTAGCAAGCCTATGTGCATTGTGAGGTATGTTGTCATTGTTCGCAAAATGCCAGCTCTGCATTATTTGCACAAATCTGTTTCGGCTCATCACCTGTGCGAAGAATGGAGTTTCTATAGTTCGATCGGTGGACCAGTAATCGTAGAGGACGTCTTTTTTGATTTGTCCCATTAGAACTATTAATCCTAAAAACTTCTTCATCTCCGGTACCGTGATATCAGTCCATTTTATTGCTTTTGATAGAATTTGATATCTTTCCCTGACCTGGTAATGATATCTGTTCGATTCCATCACAAGGTGCTCGAAAAAGTCGTCTCCAATAAATAAATTGACACTGTCCATTACATTTTCAGGAGAAGCTAACGTAATTTCTATTCCAGGGCTGCCTTCGAACGGCTTCAAGATTCTTGCTTCGTCGTTCCTCGACCATATCTCATCGTCATCTTCATTGTTATTTACATCGTCTTCGATGATACTTATTTCTTCGTCCTCTGAATCTTCGTTTTTGAATTATTATATCGCTACTATCACTTTCGTCGCTATTATCACTTTCGTAATTACTGTCAGGACAGTCTGAGAAATGATCTAAATAAAACTCTCCACTGCCATTTTTTTCGTTCATTGCGAAGGGTAAATGTATCCAAACGATATAAGAAAGTGTGTAGAGCCGAAGCAACGCAAGCAAAGCTTCTGTGAAATATACCTTAATCTAAAAGACAGGCGACAGTAAAAAAAATGATTGTTTATCGCCAAGACAACCGATTAATCGACCATCGGTTGCTGAGCGTGGGCGAAAAAACCGATTAATCGGCTACCGGTCGGCAAGCGTTGGTGACAAAAAGCCGATTAATCGGCTACCGGTCGGTAATGTGTTAAGAGCAAATTTGATGTCAGTATCAAAAATCACGGATAGAGGTTTTGAAGTGACTTTTAAGAAGACTTCAGCTATCATCAGAGATCAGCAAGGAAAAGTCAGATTAACTGCAGACAGGAAAGGCGATTTATATTATGTCCAGAAAAAGAATGAACATGCCAAGCCTGCCGTTTTTCAACGGTGTTCCGAAGTTCGACTGTGGCATGAACGACTAGGACATTTGAATGCTAGGGATCTAGCTAAAGTGTTATCCAAGACTGGTATCATACAGGGAGAATCCAAGAAGATGGATGGATTGTCGAAATGCGAAACATGCCTAACCGGAAAAATGACAGCGACACCATTTCCAAAAGGAAATATACCATGTAACGAAGTATTAAAAATAGTACATTCAGATGTTGTAGGTCCGATGAGGGTCACCTCACAGGGAGGTGCTCGTTTCTTTGTTACGTTCATCGATGATTGCACCCGCTGGTGCGAGGTGTATTTTTTGACTGCAAAGAGTGGAGTTTTAGAGGCTTTTAAGGATTACAGAAACCTAGTTCAAAATCAAACCGGTAAGCGGATTAAATATCTACAGTCTGACAACGGCAAAGAGTTTTGTAATTCGGATTTTGATCGTTACTTTAGAGAGGCCGGTATAGAGAGGAGGCTGACTGTCACTCACACTCCACAACAGAACGGAGTCGCGGAGAGGATGAACCGTACGGTACAAGAAATGGCAAGATGTATCTTGATTCAGTCAACATTAACGAAATCTTTTTGGGCAGAGGCTGTGGCTACAGCGTGTCATGTGCGAAATCGGTGTCCTACGAGTAGCAGAGACGGTGAAATACCATACGAAAAATGGACAAGGTGTTCTATTTGGATCAAAATCCTAGCAAGGACAAGCTTGAGGCGAGGTCCAAGGAAGGAATATTTGTTGGATACTCACGCCAATCCAAGGGGTATCGAGTGTGGGTTCCATCGGAACATAAAATTGTCGTCACACGTGATATAAAGATCATGGAGGGCGTAGAACGAAGCAAAAGAGAAGATGAATTTTGCGATAGGTCGAAAGTTCCAGACAATGAAAAGGATGAATTTTAGAAGTTTTACCGAATGGACGACGGATGAGAGAAAACCGCAGGAGACGCAGCAATTAGAGCCTGATGTTGCAGTTTAACAACACCGAACGGACGGGGATTCAATAAATGAGAATGAACGGCAAACGAGAACGAGTTCGAGGGCACCGGGCACCGGGTGCCAAGAATCGTTCGGAGTGGAAGTCGTGGTCGTCCTAGGAAGGAGTACCAGGTTCGGGTGAATCCAGACACTGCTCAGGAAGAAACTGCGGATGGACAGAATGGTTCAGCAGACGAAGTGTTTGTTGATTGTGCGGGAATGGCCGAGATATCCCTGGACGAAGCCATGGGCGAAGAACACAGGGATGAATGGGAAGAAGCCATTACTGCAGAAGTGACTAGCCTTATCAAACACGACACGCTGAAAATTATTAAGCGAAGTGGAGGGGAGACTTTGATTGGAAGCAGACTTGTATTAACGAACAAGTATGGACCGGATGTGTCGCGTGGACGCTTCGAAGAGCGTGGAGGGGAGGTCCCCGGCCGGAATCGCCAGTTCGCTCAGCATGCTCAGAAGCGGCGGCTGTATCTTTAAAAGGCTCTTTCCTTTCAAAAATTGCGCATGTTTTTCTCCAGTGATCCTTACAAAGAGTTTTCCCGTTCCCATAACAAAAAACATTTGGCGACCGTGACAGGACGCGGGTTATAGTGTCTTTTAAAAGGAGAACATTGAGTGTCAATTTTATTTTGTAACATGGAGAAGACAAAGAGAAAGGGAACGGTACAGCGAATGGCATTTACGAAAACGCTGAATGCTTTTAATGATAAACTTGGTGCTGCATCCATGGATAAAACAGCAGTTTTAGTGTCGTTCCAGATTTTGGAAGAAAAGAAGGAGTTGAACGAAACTACGAACAGTTTTATGGAATTATTGCTTGAGGTACTTGCGACTACTGATGCTGAAATGCAGCAAGAATATGATGACGCAGACGAGTATAAAAGCAAATTTTTAACAGCCGAGATCATGATGGACGAATGCATATCAGTGAAACCTAATGAAATCGTACCACAGACGATTTCTGTTATCGGTCCAGTAGAGACAAGGAAAACGTTCAAACTACCGAAAATCGAGTTTATAAAATTCAGTGGAAATGTGCTAGAATGGCTACAATTTTGGAGTCTTTTCAAGAAGATTCACGAAGATTCAAATATTGCGAGAGAAGATAAATTTCAATATTTAATTCAAGCCATGGTACCAGATTCTCGTGCGGCGGAACTAGTGAAAAGCTATCCACCCACCGGGGAAAATTACGATAAAGTGATTACAAGCCTAAAAAACCGTTTTGGACGTGAGGATTTGCAGATCGAAGTGTACGTACGAAAACTTTTACAACTTGTTCTGCAAAATGCTGTTACTCCGGCCAAAGATATTGTACTCTCAAGCTTGTACGATAATATCGAATCTCATTTGAGAGCACTTGAGTCTCTCGGTGTCACCACGGACAAATGTGCATCAATGTTGTTTCCTCTTGTGGAGTCATCCTTACCTGAAGAATTACTTCGCGCTTGGCAACGAAGTAGCCTGGTGAGCAATGCTGCGACGCAGAACGCAGAAAGCATGACTCAATCAAAAGATAGATTGTCGCAACTCATCAAATTTTTAGAAGGAGAGGTTCAAAATGAATTGCGAAGCTCTATGGCTATGAAAGGTTTTGACCTAAAGTCGAACGATACTACAGATTTCGAGAAGCCCAGAAAACAGAAGGCACGCACGGAAAATAAGGTCATACCGAGCGCAACGGGCTTACTCGCGGCGGGGAGTAGAATGAATCCATGTTTGTTTTGTGATTCCAATGAACACGAAAGTTGTAATTGTGAAAAGGCGAGAAGAATGAGTTATTCCGAAAGACAAGATTACGTGAAGAAAAAACGTGCTTGTTTTAATTGCCTGAAATTGGGACATAATTTTCGAGCATGTAAGGTCTTTTTAAAGTGCGCGTGGTGTTCTCGTCGTCACGTAATTTTAATATGTCCAGAAATGTCAAAAAGGGACAGTGATTCTAAAAGCATCGAACCAGTAAACGAGTGTAATTTGGCAAGTTTTTGCCATGATCCTGAGATTTTTATGCAAACGTTGTGCGTTAAACTACGCAACAAGAAGAATCATGTTGTTGTGCGGGCCGTTATTGATACTGGTTCGCAAAAGTCGTATATTACAGAAGATACCGCAACACGATTATGTTACGAACCATTCGCCGAACAGCCCATGACTCACTCACTCTTTGGCGGCACGAAGTCAGACACAATAAGACACAAAAAGTTTATCGTTAGATTAAGCAGTTTGGATGATAAATATGCTTGCAACTTTGTCGCACTCGGTCAAAGCGTTATTTGTAATGGAATTCCGTCTATAAAGAGAGGAGTGTGGTTAAAAGAATTGCGCAAGGTGAATATTAACATTACGGATGTAAGCAATGATAACCATCCGGTTTCGGTGCTCATTAGAGCCGACATTGCCGGAAAATTACTTACGGGTCGACGACAGGTCTTAGAATGTAGTTTAGTCGCTGTAGAAACATATTTGGGATGGACTCTGATCGGTAAAGTTCCGGGTAGTGAAAAACACGAAGACGCGGCTACAGTGGCGATTTCTATGTTTATAAAAGATAGTAGAGTTTCCGATTGATGGACATTAGACGTTTTAGGGATAAAAGATCCGCTGGAGAATAAAACGGTTAAGGAACATGAAGAGGAAGTTAGTGAAGCACTTTTACAAACAGTGAACGTGAATAGAGAACAACGATTTGAAGTGAAATTGCCATGGTTGGAAAGTCATCCACCGTTGAATGATAATAAGGATATGGCGATTCGACGTCTTCAATCTACCGTGAGAAAGTTAAAAAATGACCACGTTTATACGAACTATGATCTCGTTTTTGATGAATGGCTCGCTGAGGGCATCATTGAATATGTTCCTGTTAATGAAGAAGCGAACTGGGGTCGTTATTTGCCGCATCGACACGTCATCAAAGAGAACAGTACTACCAAGATAAGACCAGTGTTCGACGCTTCGGCTAAGGAACAGCAATTCCCATCTTTGAACGAGTGTTTGGAGAAGGGCCCGAATATCATCGAGCTAATATCAGCGATTTTGTTGCGTTTTAGAGAAGGTAGTATTGGCGTGATTTCTGATATCAAGAAGGCGTTTTTACAAATTAGTATCGATCCCAGAGACAGAGATTTTTTACGATTTTTATGGTTTGATAAACAAGGTAATGTTGTAACTTTAAATATTAGATGCAGGTTTCTGAATTGGGTTCGAGATTTAGATGGTTTGAAGAAAATTCTAATACCACGATGTTTTTTAGGAATGATTTTGAAAGGTGATGATATAAGCATACACACCTTTTGTGATGCTAGTAAACTAGCGTCTGCTACAGTCATGTTTATACGTATAGAAAACAGTTCAGGAATCAAGGTTAATTTTGTGCGAGCCAAAACGCGAATCGCGCCGATAAATAAAGATAACTCTGACGGACGGAGAAGTATACCGCGTCTAGAGTTATTAGCTGCGTGTATCGGGGCTTGGTTAACGGTGTCTACCCTAGAATCTTTGAATTTTAAAGGCGCTAAAGTTAATAAACTTTAGCGCCTTTAAAATTGGAGTGACTCTTCTACTGTTTTGGCATGGATTCGTAGAGAGTGTAACTGGGGCGTTTTTGTGTGGAATCGAGTCAAAGAAATTCGCGAGTTATCGGATCCCGCCCGTTGGCGACACGTTCCTGGGCAATTAAATCCAGCCGATTTACCGTCGAGAGGTTGTACGGTTAATCAGCTATTATCGTCAAGGTGGTGGGAGGGTCCGGATTGGTTGCGTAAAAATCGCGATCAGTGGCCTGACAGTGCGTCCGAATTTTATGAGGACGAAATAAATAAAGAGTTAATAAAGACATCAGTAGAAACCAATTCTGAATTTCTAACGTTGATGACCTTGACGAAAGATAATGATCAAACGTGGTATACTAAAAGGTTTTCAATCTACATACGAGTTACGACTTGGATTAGAAGGTTTAGCTTTAATTGCAAAACGAAGAATGAGTTTCGTCTAAAGGGTGATTTGTCTTTAGCTGAGTTGAATAGTTCCGAAATTTTGCTAAAGAAAATGATTCAAGCAGAGTATTTTTCTGCTGAAAACACTGAACGCGTTAAACATTTGGAACCATTCAAGGATGAAAACGATTTGATTCGGATTAAAACAAAAATAGTTCTACGCGATGATACGTACGATTTTAGATGCCCTATTGTTTTGCCCGAAAAGAATGAGATAGTTCACTTGATTATAAATAAAAAACATAAAGATCTTAATCATGCAGGTGTAGAAATTACCATGAGTTCTTTGAGACAGAAATTTTGGATTCTGGGAGGCAGAAAGGCGATACGTTCAGTTATCAGACAATGTATAGCCTGCCGTAGGCATGACGCGAAGCCGTTAGAATCCGCCCCAGCTTCTTTACCATTGAATCGGGTCAGAGAAGCAGCAGTCTTTGAAGTTATAGGTGTGGATTTTACAGGGCCGATTTATCTCAAAGGTGGTCAAAAAGCTTGGATTTGTATATTTACGTGCGCAGTATTTAGAGCGGTACACTTTGAATTAGTCACATCATTGAGCACAGCGTCATTTCTAATGGCGCTAAGGCGTCATATTGCACGTAGAGGTAGACCCACAGTTGTGTACAGCGACAATGGTACTAATTTTGTTGGTTTGAATAATATTTTCAAGCGCATAGATTTTGCAAAATTGGCTAGGATTGGTGCAACACAACAAATAGAGTGGACGTTTAATCCTCCCTCTGCAGCTTGGTGGGGAGGATTTTGGGAACGTTTAAATGGAATATTGAAACGTTTGTTAAAGCGTACACTTAAAAGGTCCTGATTAGATTATGAAGAAATGTTGACTAGGTAATGTTGTACTGGTAGATTGCGAGGCTGTAGTGAATGCAAGACCGATAACTTTCCTATCGGAGAGTAAACAGTTTGTACCTCTTACTCCGTCAATGTTTTTACAGGAAATACAAGAAATCGGTGTACTAGATCTTGATAAAGTCGGAAAATGTCAATTAGAGAAGCGTTATTTGTATCGACAAAAAATTAAAGATTGTTTAAGAAGTAGATTCCGTAGTGAATATTTAGGTGCACTTGTGCATCGAGTGTCGAAAACAAGAGGTAGCAAGAGTGTGAATGTTGGTGAGATTGTTTTGGTCGAGAATGAAAATGCGAAGCGTATTGAATGGCCTTTAGCGCGCATAAAAGATTTAATCGCTGGTAAGGATAACAAAGTTAGAGTAGTCCGGCTTGCAACAGCATCTGGTGAATTGATGAGACCAATACAGAGAATTTATCCACTCGAGCTTAATGGTGCTAAAACTTCAGATTATAACATTGATAAAATAGTTAGAGATAAATACAGAAATGTGATGAAAGCGCAAAAGTCCAGTAGAGAATCTGATGTAATGAAAGATAAGGATTTGGGTAGTGATGTGCCCAAAGGAAAATCCATTACTACTAGGAGTGGTAGAAAGATTAAACAACCTGATAGGCTATGTTTTTATAAGTAACCATGTAAGGGTTACATTAGTTCATACTATTTTATATTCTTTGTAATTCGTTCTTATTTCTTGTTATATTCTAGCGTGTTTACTAAACTATACTTAGGTTAGGATTGAAATGAAAAAGAAAAGGTTGCGTTCATTTCAATGGTGGGAGAATGTCGCGTGGACGCTTCGAAGAGCGTGGAGGGGAGGTCCCCGGCCGGAATCGCCAGTTGGCTCAGCATGCTCAGAAGCGGCGGCTGTATCATTAAAAGGCTCTTTCCTTTCGAAAATTGCGCATGTTTTTCTCCAGTACTCCTTACAAAGAGTTTTCCCGTTCCCATAACAAAAAACAGGATGGAACGATCGAACGAAGGAAGCCGGGAATAGTGGCAAAAGGTTATAGCCAACGATATGGGATGGATTACCATCACACTTATGCCCCAGTTGCCCGACTAGAATCGGTCCGCACATTAATGGCCATAGCTGCCCTGAAAGGCTTAAAAATAAGACAATTTGACGTCACAACTGCCTACCTAAACGGCGATTTGGACGAACGCATAGTGATGCAGGTTCCTGAGATGTTCAAGAAGACACTTTCCAGGATAGTCCGAAACGAGGCTGAAGGAACCGAAGTTGGCGACAGAGCGAGCGAAATGATCAGGAATCTATCGAGTGGTGGCGACGCTTGTTTACTAAAGAAGGCGCTCTCTGGATTACGACAGGCGGGACGTCAATGGTACTTGAAGATTTACCAAAAATTGCGAAACATGGGACTAATTCCGTCGCGTCGGAAACCGTGTATGTACCACGCGCGCAAGGGCGAAAATGTATTAACTCTTTGCACTCGAGGCCTATTTCGCTCTGGCGAACCAGCAACTCGAGACGATTCCCGCGAATTTGGTGGATGTCTTACAGCTATCTTAAACTGATTTCACACACAATTTATCGTATAAAACTTTTATTTTTGAAAATTTGATGTATCTCTATACTTCAAAGAAGGACATTGTTTAAACATTAAGCTCTATATTGTTGCTTTGTGTGGTATTTTATAAAGCAACCTCCAAGATACATCCTCGGCTTGTCGGGGCAAGTATCACTGTAATATATGGTTTGGTGTCTTTCGCCAGGCTTAGTGCGTTGAAAGCAAACCTTGCAATCCTTCTTAATTCCAGTTAGCATAAAATGTAGCTTCCCATTCAATCGGATTTCATCAGAATTGCAGCGCGAAGTAATAGAATCGCGATCTCGTTTTTGCCGGAAATCTCCTCTCAATTAGTCAACCAAAGTTTTTATGTACCGCAGATGAGTAAGCGGCCGTTCGTTTCTCTGTTTCTTTACTGATTTATAAAGAATATAAGATTGATGGAACAGATCTCTAAACCCCAACAAAATAGTTTTCGCTAACATTTTAAGGACTTTCGTAAGAAACAATATGTTGAAGCATATTGATCCGCTCGATCAACGCCACCCATATATTTTATATAATTTACTATAACATTGGGTGTTTTTATGATGGTTTCCACACCACCTGGTACAGTCCTTTTGACGTTACTCATTCCTGTATTGCCCCTAGTGGTCAAACAAGTGACGGTCCTTTTATCCTTCCACGCTAAAAATAGAGTGTTACCTCTTCGGTAAGCTACGGTGGATTTTCTTAAAAATTTGGGGTTTCTTATCTGACTGGACAAGTCCTTTCTGTTCGTTAGGAGCGTATTGGAAACAAACATATCTAGTTCGAAAACGCCGGAGCGTCCTAAGAGTAAACGCATCAAACCAGTCGGGCGCCGCAGCGGCGCCGCTCGAGTGGAAGCGTCAAACCGGCCGGACGCCAATACGGCGCCGCTCGAGTGCAAAGGGTTAATTGTAGTAATTTACGTCGATGACATTTTGGTCGCCTCTCGCGACGACAAATGGATTTTTGAATTTAAAAAGGGACTGGAAGAAGAGTTTGACTTAAAAGATCTTGGGCTTGCGAGTTATTGCTTAGGACTAGAAATAGCTCAACAAGGGGGAGAAATCGCGCTGTCGCAGAGGGGGTACATTACGGATATTTAAAACGGTTTAAATTGGATAAATGTAATCCAGTAACTACTCCCGCAACGACCGACATGAGTCTCAATCCGAGCGGGGGAAGCGACTATGTGGAGGAAGAAGGAAAGTGGCCTTATCGCGAACTCGTTGGCGCGCTTATGTATTTATCTGTTGCGACAAGGCCGGACATCACGAATACTGTCGCGAAATTGTCACAATTTAATGAAAAGCCGAAGAAGCAACGTTGGCTTGCTGCCAAGAGGGTTCTAAGGTATTTGAAAAGAACGCTCGACTTAGGTTTAGTTTATCGGAACACCTCGGAACCGATCATTGGTTATTCGGACGCA
This sequence comes from Nysson spinosus, assembly GCA_910591585.2. Taxonomy (NCBI): domain Eukaryota; kingdom Metazoa; phylum Arthropoda; class Insecta; order Hymenoptera; family Crabronidae; genus Nysson; species Nysson spinosus. The sequence goes on along the minus strand of OU342836.1, from coordinate 3,081,952 downwards.
GATTGGGCCGGGTGTACGATGGATAGGAGATCCTTTTCAGGATACGCGTTCCTGTTAGGAGGCGCGGCCATATCGTGGCGATCGCAGAAACAACGCACAGTTGCGCTTTCGTCAACGGAGGCCGAATACGTCAGTTTGACAGAAACTGCCAAGGAAGCTTTGTATATCCAAGGGTTGTTCAAGGAGATTGGTCTTGATAATTTGGCAAGGATAACGCTGTACGTGGATAATCAGAGTGCGTTACGCCTGGCAAATGACCCTGTTTTTCATTCGCGCAATAAACACATAGATTTAAAACATCACTTTGTCCGCGAGATTGTAGGCGCCAACAAATTGAAGTTAGAGTATGTGCCCACGGGCGAAATGATGGCCGACATACTTACCAAGGCATTAGTTGGGAATAGTCATACTAGATGTACAATAGGTTTAGGTTTAAAGCCTGTAATGAATAGTTTAAGTAACGCGTAGATTGAGGGGGAGTGTTGGAGATAAGCCTTAAAAGATTGGCTTGGACAATCGACGCGTATCCTAGAGGGCGAACGTGTGTGTCGTGATGATTAAGCGTCTATTGCGTGTGAGCTGTGCGTCGAGTTGTGCATAATAACTTTAACCGTTACTTTATGATTTAGTACTTTATAAGCATCACTGTAATACTATAATACTATGGTATAACAAGTATATTATAATAACTTTAACAAAAACGGTTATTAATTTTTTTTTAACTACGGCTGTTTAAATAAGTGCCAGTAGTTGTTTCACCCGATCACGAGCCTCATAGTTAATTTCTTTTTCTTGAGTCTACCGAGTTTATTTGACCGGTGTGATTCGAAAAGGAAATAGAAAAACTATCGAGGTCCAATAACATGACAATGATTGTTGTTGACTAGACCGTGGGAAACCAGAGATTGGCACGTCTGACCGGTACATATTACCGTTTGAAGACGTTCGAATTCGCGAATAGTAAACGGAGATGAGAGAGAGTGAGAAATAGAAAATAGTTTGACGAAAGCGCCGCGTAACGAGTAATTATTCGTTTGCGCTTGTCGACGACGGTGTAACGTCGCCGACAGCAGTTGATTCCAGAAACTCCTCCGAGACGGTTGATTCCGGAGAGTTGAATTTAGAGAGTCCTCAGCAACAGTTCGCTCGGAGCGCATCGATTGTCGATCGTGCGCCCGTTATAACGAACACTGCTTTCAGCTTAAAACCAGCAAATTGTGAAACTGAATCGAGAATAACACACGACAATTCGTGTTGACTCTTAAGCACAATAGCTGCGCCTTTTAGTAATTTAGCGGTCTTTACCCTGAATTAGTACTGGGGCGAAAATCGGTGGGTTCACCTGGTTTTCGCCAACCATTGTTATTCGACGTGGGAGCGTCAGGAGTCCACTCCTTGGATGACCACTGGTCGGCGGAGCACTACGTTAGTTGGCGCGCTATTCTAAACTTAAGACCCGCTACTCGTTCTCTACCGGGAATCGCCTTGGAACGTTTAGAGTAACCAAAGAGCGACCGGAGAGTTTCGATATCGCTGTGTCCAGGCTTCCTTCACGACGCGGCGTGTTGAGGAAGACGGGTTAGAATTAGCGTTGGTCCACTCTTACTCCACGTCAAGGCGTGTTGAGAAAGAAACGGTTAGATCAGCCTCCGTTGTCAGCCACCGGGACTAGTTACTAGTAACCGTGGATCTCCCCGCTCACGGAATCCATACAGGAGATTTACAACCTCCGCCTTGGTTTTCCGTTCGAGGCAATACGACTGTGCGGTCGTTGCACCAAAGATTTCATTGCGTAAAATCTAGCCGACCGCCACGATTGTGTTCCTGAAAAAGCCGGAACAGATCGGCCAAAACAGTCGACGCGTGGCTTACCGTATTTAAAAGCCACGCACCAGTACACGCATTAGCACACACAGCACGGTTACCGTTGCTGTTTAAGTGTGCGCGTCAAAACATTCCCGAGACAGAACGTTAATACGATTATCGTATTTCAGGTGATTACACCCGTTCGTTCTTTTTCTGTTGTTCCAGAGATCGGAACCTAGGACAACCAGGACCGCCGAAAGCCAGACTACATAGAAGTCAAATTCTTGTAATTAGGCAAAATACTTTGTATTGTACAAGGCAAAGAGGGTCCGAAATAAACGACTGTCCTTTTCAGGACAGTCAAAGGGAATCAAAGGCATATTGGTTTGGATTTATCTTTACCCACTCTCCCTCGTCCGGACAGGAGGAGGAAGTTTCACTTCCTCCTATATCGGTTGGAGTTGGCCGATATCGTAAACAAATTTCAACAACGGCGCACCTAACCAAAAAATCTAAAAAAAATTGAGAGCAATACTAATACCTACTTACTCAAATAATATAATTATAGTTCTGCAACTCCTTCAATACAAAATCGGCATTTTTCGGTATTTTTTTGCGTGTTTTATTTTTCACAGCTTGGATTTGCAACATCAAACTCTGAAAAAACTCTATAATATGTATATCGCTAACTGACGTGCCACTAATTTTTTTCAAAATTTGTCCATGCACTCAGTTGGAAGAAATTGAACAAAAACGTGATTTTTCGTTTTTTGCCCTTTACTACCCCCCAGTCGAGATGCAAAGTTGAAACCTGGCACAGATTGCTTTTTTTTACATAAGCTATCGAATGAACCATCGCAAATCCAATTTGGTTTAGGGGCACTTTTGGCCCCCCTTAACCGGCTAGACCATTTACTTTGGTTAGCGATCATGAACCATTGAAATGGATAGATTCGATCAAAGATCCAGGACAACGTTTAGTGAGATGGCGATTAAAACTGCGAGACTATGAATATACATTTGTTCACAAAGGAAAATTTCAGGAAAATTAAACGTAAATGCAGACGCTTTATCCAGAAACCCAGCAAATGCAGAGAGTGAAACAAGTTCATTTAGTTCAACTGATACTGACTCAGAATCTGAAAATTCTAATTTGAAAATATTCCCATTACCAAAACAGTCACCAATACCCGATGAAAATCCGGAAATACAGAATAAACGCAAAGGAAGACCAGCAGGAGGTAAAAATAAACGTAAAGTACAATTTCTTGATCCAGAATCAGTAGCTAGTCGAACGAGATCCACAATTCAACCAACCATTACTCCTCACGAAATTCAAAAACAAACATCTTCAACAGAAAGCTCATCAGAAGAATCAGAAAATATTCAATCACAAATTCAAGTTTACCGAAACCGCAGAAGTGTATTACGAAGCGTTCCATTTTCTTTAAAACCATCCAAAATACCAGAGAAATCAACAATAAAACGAACAGAGTTAAAATCTACAATTACAGACAAATCAACAGATAAATTGACAGACGAATTAGTAACTGAACAAGACATAATAGTAGAAGTAGAACCACCTATTAATTCTAGTGACACAGACGAACACAATTACGATACACCAGTAGTAGACGTCCAAAACTTACAAAAATCTTTTAGTAAATTCAGCAAATCATTACAAGAACACAGTCACGTTTTTCAGGACGAAGTAGAAGAAACTGCACCGGACGTAGATGAAATAGATGACATAGAACTCAATAAACGTATAGATAATTTAGTACAACAGTATAATGCAGAAGCAATAGACGAGGATTTATCTTCGAATGATCAGACATTAACAAATCCAGAATCACCTCAAACAACCTCATCAAACTCATTTACAAAAACCAGACCATTAGCTTTATCAACTCCATATTACAAAACTCCTTCAGTAACCACTGGAAGTAGAGCCAAACCGTCAATTAATCCCAAAAATCTATTTGGTAAACAAACCCAAGAAATTAATGATAAAATTAGAAACGATCAAAATTTTCCAGGAATACAAATTACAGAAAGCATACCGTTAACTTTACTTCATGAACCTAAGAAACCATTAAAAATTATACACGAAAGTTTAGCAGCAAATTTAGGCAATTATATACACTTTATCTCTTCTGATTGCGAAATAGTAACACGAATTGGCAGATTACTTGTAGATTTAGGCACAATTAGTATTGAAAATTTAAAACAATCAAAGCCAAAAGAAGGACAAGTATGGGTTACTCAACACGGAAAATTCAAAATTTTTAGTATAGTTGTCAAGAAATTTCATTTTGAAGAATTATCAATAACCAATTTACGAATAGGATTACAAAATTTGAGAAAAATTCTTTTTAAATCGGACATCAAATCTTTTAGAATTGCAAACTCAAGCGATTTTACCGATTCACTTCCCCATGGTACGTTAGCACAAATGTTAACGCATACTTTTGGAGATAGTGACATCGAGATCACATAGTGCAGCGGAAATATTGAAATACCACCTGAAGAACTTCGTCTAAAAATAATTTCAGAATTACACGGAAGTTTGATAGGCGGACACAAAGGAGTAACTAAAACTTATCATAGAATCAGAGAAAGCTTTTATTGGCCACGAATGTGTAATGACATCCAAAATTTTATTCGTACATGCCATAGTTGTCAAGAGAAAAAGTTAGTTCGTTCAAAAACCCTTGAACCAATGGTAATTACAGACACACCCATAGAAGCTTTTACAAAAGTATCATTAGACACTGTAGGACCTTTACCTATTACACCTGATGGAAATAGACATATATTAACAATGCAGGATAACTTAGCAAAATACTGTATCGCCGTACCACTTCCAGATATCAAAGCAGAAACAGTAGCACATACAATAGCAACAAATTTAATTTTACAATTTGGTTCACCTCGCGTAATTTTAACTGATAGAGGCACTAGTTTCATAAATAAAATAATCCGAGATTTAGCGAAAATATTCAAAATTGATCACCTTACAACATCTGGTTACAGACCTCAAACTAATGGATCTTTAGAAAGAAGTCACATAGTTTTAGTAGAATACATCAAACATTAGTTAGATGATAATGATGACTGGGATCAACTAGTTCCATTTGCTATGTTTTCTTACAATACGTCTGTTCACGAAGCAACAAATTTCACACCATATGAATTAGTATTTGGTAGAATAACAAGATGCCCTGGTTCATTTCCAACCCATGAAAAATTGGCAACATACAACTCCTATCTTCAAGAATTAATTACACGTCTTAATGAGTTACAAACGAAAGCAAGACAAAATTTAATCACCGCAAAACACCGATCCAAACCGTATTATGATGAAAAAGCACGACCTTTTCCCGGTAAAATTGGGGACATGGTACGCGTTTTAGTTGAACCCAAAATAGGAAAATTCAGTAACCGTTATCATGGTCCGTATAAAATAGTAGGCATTTTGGAACGAAATAATTTAGTATTAGAAAAAGAAAATGGTGATAGATTTTTAAAACATGCGGACAAGTTACAATTGACTCACAGAGATAATACCTAAGTTCACAGACATTTTTCTATTTTCAAGTTTGTTTTACAATAGTTTGTTTCAGAACGGAGAGATAATATTTAAAATAGAAAATAATAGAAAATACAAAAAAAATATATTAAAAGAAAATGAATTATATATATCCATGTATTTTCAGGATAAGAATAATTGCAATAGTTTTGTTTAGGTAATACTAACTTTAAAAGATCAGGATGAGTTATGACGAATCACTCAAATCGATACTTGCTCGGAAATTTACTTTAAGGAATCACAAACGACTCAAAACAGTAAGCCAGCACATAAATTCGGTTTTTATTAATCACAAATCATATATCAAAAGGAAATCCAAATAATTTGGGAAACACATTAATAGTATCTCCACCGAATTCGATCCACTGTATGAATACAATTGCAAAATTGGACCAATTGGCAAAAAACAATCATCACAACGGAGAAGTTACATCACAACCAATTTCTTTAACTGGAGCAATACTACTTTGCAACCGAAGTATCATCATTCACATAATATTTTGGCCACTAACTAAGAAGAAGAGGAACAAGGAAGACAACCATCCAAACAACAGCACTAGAAGAAGACTCGGAATCAACAACATCAAGAAATCGGGATTGTCGATTATCAAACTCAGAATGTTACACTTAATTATTTTATGTAAATTTTCTTTTATTGTTTTGGTTGAAAACTTGTTGCATGCATTTATTTATTGTTTATTATCTTTTATTATTTTACTTTTGTTTGATTAAATTTACATGTCCGAGAAAATGGACTCTGTCGAAAATACCCTGAATAGATTCAGGAGGAGCGGAAGGAACGTGGCGTATGTTACCTTCAGCACCACCGAGGAGGCCGGAGCACTATCATTCTGTGCGTTGTCATTCGTACGCAAAAAGCGAAAGGCAAAGGAGACAGTGAGCAAGTGAGCAGAGCTTGGCTTTCCCGGAGTGTCAACAACCTTCTCCAGGGAAACTCAACTGACATTCTCGGTTAACCAATAGCCTTATGGAAGTACAACATCCAACCTTTACTACTAGGCAGTAGTTCGATTTGAACCTACTCTACGGAAAATGGTCCTAGACCATCATTATAACTTGTCATCATCAACATAAATCACGGAACAACTATCAGAACCGAAGTTCTTCGTGGACTCGGAAATCTTTCGACTCGGCGGCACCCTTCGACAAGAAGATGTTAAGAAGCCAGGATGACGAGCTAGAGAGACATCCACTACATGACGTACGTGTCTCTGCCTTGCTGAAGCCTCTGTTATTACAATAACGGTCATCCTCGGAGGGATGCTGAATGGTTAGCGTATTCTCACGATTCTTTCATTTAAACGCGATAAATTAAATATTTTATACTAAATCATCTGTACATGTTTCTAATGGTACTTTGCGAAATCCATATTTTTCTCATAATTTAGTTAAGCGAATCATGCACGAGCAATCACTCATACGCAATAATTTATATTTCATATAAGTTCAACCATTTTATGTAGAACCACCTGTTCAATAATTGGGAAAAATTGTATATATACGAACATCTCTCGAACTTAACCTACGGTTAAACATCATCGAGGACGATGATGATTCTAAGGAGGGAGGGATGTTACGTGCCAAATATTTAAACTCATTTTTGTCACTCCACAATTTTCTTTTTAACCACTTATCGTTCATTAGTTACCAACGGGTATAAGGTTCTCGATAATGCTATGCATTGTGGGAAATCCCTGGTCGAGAACCTTCCAAACCAAAATCAGTCATGTAGCACCAGGAGGGAAGTATGAAATTTCTTCTTGGAATTATCGTCGTCAGCGTATGCCTTGGACCACCCGAATTGTAGCGATAGCGACAACGGACACCAGAACTCAATTATACGCGTGAGAAAAGGAATGGAATTCTTTGTCTTTTTCTATAGTTTAAACCGTATACAATAGCTCTTGTCTATATTTTTCCACTAGATTTACCATAATTAAAAATTGTTTCTTTTCTTTTCTAAATTATAGCAACTTTGACTAATGCTACGCATTATGGAATATTCCTGAGTCAAAGTTGCATATTAAATTAATCTTTCTTTAGTTAGTTGATCTATACACTATTCCTCCTCTCACACGTATAGGATTGCCACCGCCAAAACAATATCATGCTTCCGAGTATGACGCTGTAAAAGTAATCTTATCGAGTTCTAGGAATTAGCATTATTCACAATTAAAAAACTATTAAAATTAGAGTAGCATCAATAGAGTAAAATCAATCTTTAAGTTCAATTAAGATTATATATTTTTCAGAGTAAACATAATGTTCAGTTTAGTAATTCATTAAAACCTTTTTAGTATCATTTTATTAAAATTTAGATTATAGATAATTGCAGACAGTATTATTATTAATTATTAGAATTCATAATTTCTACAACTCTGTAAGATTACCGAAGAGCATACTACGGACCTCTGTTCCGTCGGGCGAGATTATCGCGCCGCGTCAAGCTAGGAGCAGGAGGTATGATCTCAGACTTTGGGACCTCCCTCTTCAAGGGGCCCATAGATTATAATTTGACCTTCCAAACCTAGTTGCATCACATTTGGCAAGCAAGTCGCATGGAGCGCAGTCAGTGTGCCCTTGGGTGATTTTTGAGCATAGTTTCGACGATTCGTTCGCGAAAAGACTCTTCCCCTCGTACAACATTAACCCTCGTATATATAATTAAATTCAGTGAACACCTTTCAATCCTTTCTTTATAATCGGCATTTTTCGTCAAGTCGCATAGTGTGCGAACCTTACCCTTGTGACGGTTGAGCATAGTTTCGTTGATCTGTTCGCGGAAAGACTCAGTTACTCGTAAGAAAAACCAACTCATTATCCAAATTATCGCGTAATTAAGTAAGTGTAGTGCATTATAAACCATCCAATCGCCTCCTGAATCTGTGAAACAGACAGATTAACAACCAATATACTTGCTACGAGAGCAATTGGTGAGTCAGAAATATCTATCAGCATTTTTATACCGACAGACTTAATGGAAGTAAAACCTAATTAACCGAATGCTAAGCATTGTGGGCCTTTCCCTGCGGTTAACGGTAACCGATTGTTGAAATTGTAACAGGCGTGTAAAACGACAGATATTATAACCGTAATATTCATAGCGAATTGCTACCCAATAATTCCATGTAGTTTTCAACATCTATGTAGGATCGTTACATTAAGTACGCATCGAATTTCCCGCGTTGCGGTGGTGGCGTTCCGCGGCGCTTCGGGCGTCGGAGAGAAACGACGAGAGAGAACAAAAGAGTAGATGTGTGTACGAGCTGCGGCCGAAATCAATGTTGTGTTATATCATATTATACTATACCTTCATTACTGTTGAAATTTGTTTTGAATTATCGGCCAACTATAACCGATATTGGAGGAAGTAAAGCTTCCTCCTCCGGTCCGGACGAGGGAGGGTGGGTAAAGGTAACTCCAAACCAATACGCCTTTGATTCCCTTTGACTGTCCTGAAAAGGACAGTCGTTTATTATAGACCCTTTTTTTTCTCTGTATAATACAGTGTTTTTGCCTATTACAAGAATTTAGCTTCTCGGTAACTTGGCTGTCGGCGGGCCTGGTTGTCCTAGGTTATAACTCTGGAACAACAGAAAAAAGAACGAACGGGTGTAATCACCTGAAATACGATAATCGTATTAACGTTCTGTCTCGGGAATGTTTTGACGCGCACACTTAAACAGCAACGGTAACCGTGCTGTGTGTGCTAATGCGTGTACTGGTGCGTGGCTTTTAAATACGGTAAGCCACGCGTCGACTGTTTTGGCCGATCTGTTCCGTCTTTTTCAGGAACACAATCGTGGCGGTCGGCTAGATTTACGCAATGAAATCTTTAGTGCAACGACCGCACAGTCGTATTGCCTCGAACGGAAAACCAAGGCGGAGGTTGTAAATCTCCTGTATGGATTCCGTGAGCGGGGAGATCCACGGTTACTAGTAACTAGTCCCGGTGGCTGACAACGGAGGCTGATCTAACCGTTTCTTTCTCAACACGCCTTGGCGTGGAGTAAGAGTGGACCAACGCTATTTCTAACCCGTCTTCTTCAACACGCCGCGTCGTGAAGGAAGCCTAGACACAGCGGTATCGAAACTCTCCGGTCGCTCTTTGGTTTCTCTAAACGTCACCAAGGCGATTCCCGGTAGAGAACGAGTAGCGGGTCTTAAGTTAGAATAGCGCGCCAACTAACGTAGTGCTCCGCCGACCAGTGGTCATCCAAGGAGTGGACTCCTGACGCTCCCACGTCGAATAACAATGTTTGGCGAAAACCAAGTGGACCCACCGATTTTCGCCCCAGTACTAATTCAGGGTGAAGACCGCTAAATTACTAAAAGGCGCAGCTATTGTGCTGAAGAGTCAACACGAATTATCGTGTGCTATTCTCGATTCAGTTTCACAATTGCTGGTGTTGAGCTGAAAGCTGTGTTCGTTATGACGGGAGCACGATCGACAATCGATGCGCTCCGTGCGAACTGTTTCTGAGGACTCTCTAAATTGAACTCACTCCGGAATCAACCGTCTCGGAGGAGTTTCTGGAATCAACTGACTGTCTGCGACGTTAGACCGTCGTCGGCAAGCGCGAACGAGTAATTCCTCGTTACGCGGCGCTTTCGTCAAACTATTAGTTCTTTCTCACTCTCTCTCATATCCGTTTACTATTCGCGAATTCGAACGTCTTCAAACGGTAATATGTACCGGTCAGACGTGTCGATCTCTGGTCTCCCACGGTCTAGACGAAAACAATCATTGTCATGTTATTGGACCTCGCTAGTTTTTCTATTTCCTTTTCGAATCACACCGGTCAAATAAACTCGGTAGACTCAAGAAAAAGAAATCAACTATGAGGCTCGTGATCGGGTGAAACAACTACTGGTCACTTATTTAAACAATTACATATTATTTTAAAAACATATTCGTGCCAGATTATTTAGAATCTACATCTATGTAACACCTCAGGATCTCCTAAATAGTTTTTGATCTCCTAATTAGTTATTTTGTTCATTACACCTTCCATAGCCACATTCGTTATCCACATCATTACAATCATAGTCAATGAATGAGAACCTGTATAGGTTTAGCCACTTGGGACTCCCGTACAATCCTGTCTATATCTATTCCATAGATATATTTTGTTTTTCTAAGTTAATTTTATTCTTTTATTCATCCACCGCCCTAGCGCGTTACCTTAGTCGAGAGATCGCCACCACCGCTCGGCCCCCGGAAGCTCTCGACACACACACCACCAGCACTCGGGAGAGTGCCCCGGTAAACGCGCTACGTGGCAAAGAAAAAAGAAGTTTCTGCGAAAATATGGCGCTGGGGAAAGTATATGGAAAACTTTGATTACGTATTGGAGCATCGGCCAGGGACTCGTATGAGCCGTGTGGATGCCATGAGTCGAAATGCAATAGTGATAATCACGGAAAGTGACATTCCCTCAAGAATCAAGACAGCACAGGAGCATGACCCAGATCTAAGCACGCTGATGGAAAGTTTAAAGGACGCACAGCAAGAAAATGTTACCTCACGTAGAGGAGTATTGTACCGATTTGTAAATGGAGCTGATGTATTAGTAATTCCCGAGCAAATGGAGAATGAGGTTATACAGACTGTCCACTAACGAGGTCACGTAAGTGCAAAAAGAACAATATATAATATTTCGAAAGGATATTATATACCCGATTTAAGGGAAAAATGTGGAAATATTTATTAGAAATTGTATTCCATGTATTTTGGTAAATCGAAAAGAAGGAAAACACGAAGGTTATCTTCATCCATTACCAAAAGTTGATATACGTATACCATTACATACATACCACGTTAACCATTTAGGACCATTAGAATCTACGAATAAAAACTATAATCACATTCTCGCATTAATAGACAGTTTCAAAAAATTGTCTGGTTATATCGGATAAAATCTACGTCACGGGAAGTTCTCAGTAAATTGAATCTTCAAAAACAGACTTTTGCAAATCCTGTACACGTTATCTCTGATCGAGGAACCGCTTTTTCCTTGCAGGAATTTGCAGAATATTGTAAAGAAGAGGGCATTAAGCATACCATGATTACGACGGGTCTACCACGGGCAAATGGGCAAGTCGAGAGACTTAATCGCACGATCATACCCAACTAACAAAGCTGCCTATGGAAGATCCCACAAAGTGGTACCGCCATGTGAGTCAGCTGCAGAATACGTTGAACTCAATGTTCCAACAAAGTATCGATAAGAGCCCATTCGAACTTCTTCTGAGTTAAGATGCGTTCCAAGGAACACCTTAAATTGAAGGAGGAGTTTGAACAAGCATTTCGTGAACAATTTGACGAAGGCCGTGCTACTCTCAGAGAACAGGCGAAGATACAAATCCCCAAAAGTCAAGAGGAAAATCGTAAAACGTATAATTCAAGACGCAGGGAAGCTCGTAAATATAAAGTAGGAGATTTAGTCGCAATCAGACGTACTCAAATGTGTTCTGGCAGAAAATTGAGAGCTAAGTATTTTGGTCCTTACCGCGTAGAGACTGTTAAATACAACGACACGTATGATGTAAAGCGCGTAATGTACGGCGAAGGGCCAAACTAAACCAGTACTTTTGCCGAGTATAATGAAGCCGTGGCCAGCTTTTGCTACAAGTTTGTAGTGGATGGTACACATCCTCCGCCGAAAAACAAGTGCCTGCGGACGCGTAGCGTGAGGTGAGACCTCGTGTGCAACGGTCACTTCTTGTACAGCGTTTAACGTGTACGGACGTATTATTTCTTAAATATATTATCCCCCACTTTTATTCTATTTTGCGGTATCGGATATATAAATCCTACAATATTGTAAGTCAAAACCAAATTTAAATCTTTAATAACCAAAATCTTGTAAAGTCAATATAACAAGTCGATAAGACTTGCATATATTAAAAGTTTTATGTTTTATTATAATACGTATATATTTGGGTTAACCTTTACCTAGATTTCAGATTAAATATCCTTTCATTCAAACTGCTACGAGAACTAGCTACGAATCCCAACCATGTTCCTCAGCCGCTCGGAGAATATTAAATTAAATATTAAGTCACAGGGAGCCTAAACCCATCTAAAACCTAGTGTTCGCCTCTATAGCACATACAGACAGTTCCAGTATCCTTAGTAATAATACCGTATCGACACAGCTCACACGGGATTGTTTACGCTAGCCCAATTGAACTTCCATTAGTGAGTGTACCACGTTCAGAATCTTTCACTGCCAGTCAACTCTCCATTCAATGACATCCTGTTCAGCACAGCCTCTTCAGGTTCGTTCATTGAACCAGTTACTCTCCTGTGACACCTCGTACGCACACTGCGGCTAGCTCACGAAAAATCTCCAACGAAACCAAAATTATCCAACAGAACCGAGACAATTATAAGCATAACCTCAACCACGCACATATACGCCCATTTAGAGTCGTCCGTGGCGCACGTTCCTTCCTTCGACTCTGGGATAACCCCGTACCGACGAGATCGAGCGGGGCCACCGTAAAAAACTGGTGGCAGCGGTGGAATACTGACAATTTTAATACTTTTTAATATTCTCAATAATTTTCGTAGCAGTTTACTTTGAATTACACAAAAATACACCTAACCAGTTCAAGAACATTAGAAACTAAAACGTGACACAAACTAATTCAACATTTTCTTAATCACGTTCGATGGACGTAAGCGATCTGTCGTTATATTTAGCTTTATTAACCAGACAAAACTGCGTTCAGAATGCAGCCGCTCGTATTCACATATTTTACGGGGAATATCTTTCAGTCTCAGTGTTCGCACAAGTCGTACAGAATGGTTTAGCGATAATCCCTAAAGCAAAAGAATCTTTATAGCTTTCCATAGTTATTCTGTAACATCACGTGACAGTGTCGTTGTGGGATGGTGAGATCGTAGGACTCTCGATCTCTCGCTACTCTCGATCTTCACTACTCTTGATCGTACCGTATACCAGAATCTGCTTCTACTCGTGATCGTACCGTAGAACAGACCGAATCTGGTAATCTTGCTTTCGTATCATATACCAGAATCTGCTTCTTTCTGTATTGTACCATACTTTGTAATTTATATTCATTGGAGTGTTTGTGAATCAATCTGAATTATTACTATTTGAGCGAGGATCTGGCCAGAGAAGGATAGAGGTTGAATAGTTACCTAAAATGGATCACTTCTATATTGTATGTACGTATGTGTGACGAGAGAGTTTTGTTTGTTGAGCACGATAACTGAGATAGGTAATACTACTGGACCTGACTCAATTTAGTCGAGTAACTCCAAATCCACATGTTGCGTCGCAAGTTGAGCTGTTGTTGGCTGAATTTATTATCATCGTTTGGTTGGCTTCAAATAGCCAGATATACCGTTTAAGTCCTCAGACCAAGGACTTCAATAGATATTTATGGTGTGGTTTGATTTACTTCAGTTCAAAATCTAAACATTCCCATGCCTGTGCGACTTCAGGATCAAGTGGTTCGGGTCATAAATTAAGGCATAACCGCGTCATTGTTGCCCGATGTGACCTGCGACCACCCTGGAGGCGCCGGGACGGGATGATTTTGGGAAGTGCCAAGCCACGCCCGAATGCATCAGTACAAGGTCTTCAGGGTCTCATGCCCAATGAACGTACAAAACCATAAAATAATCACACCCTTTTCTATAGGGTAGTAACTCTGAATTCAGCCAATAGCAGCTCATCTAATTTTACTTTTCCGAGTCGACAACTTGGTCGATTCAGTTGCCACCAATCTTTCATAGGCAAAGCAAGTATGGTAGTTAGAACCACAAACAGTCCGTATAGTGTCATACCATAGCAATAGTCCAAATTCAGTTTTAAGGCGTAACAAACACTAATTTTTACCAGTCAATAAATTGTATTACACAAATACGCATTCCTGAAATTCATCTGTGATCCCATTACGGTAGGAAGAATTTCGCTAGTGTCCATTTCTGGACGCTACACCACACATGATTATCCTATATAGTTTGAAAACTGTTGAAGATACGATCCGTCGGTGATTGTAGCGGTGCATCGTTACCGACCGCAGCACGACGGTCTTTTGTCATTTGCCTTTTGTTTTATATTAAACAGCTATTTCTATCACAACCACTAATCTCTAATAAAAACCTCAAACTAAAATTCACTTTTTCTCTTTTCTTTCATTATTTTTTTTATTGCATCTATTTTCTTTCTTTATTGTAATATTTCGGTGCACGCCAAAACAATAGTTCTTATCCAACTCACTGGTCCCGCAAGGTCGAGCATCTTAGAATCACATTTCGAAACAATAAACTCACTATTAAAACTTTTGAAGAAACGTTACGCACCCGGAAGATATGTGGCCTATTTCTAAACTGATATCGCGAGATTAAAAATCAGGGATGGAGGGAGTTAGTTTATTAAAATATTCGGACCAGGCAACTAAAATGTTGCATTCAGCTCGATCAGCAGCAAGAGATCGTTATCCACACAATACCACGAAAATAATTAAATAAATGTCAAATCCTTGGAAGAAGCAATAGACGCTGTAATTGAAAGAAACAGAAGATTCCGAAATAGAAAATGGGCATATAAAGACCATTCATCCGAACGATACTCAAGATATCACAGCCGAGATAACCCTAGGACCGAGCGACCAAGCAGAGACAGAGATGTCTCATACCCTACTTCACCAATTCGCCCTGTAAATTATCATAGATATCGCGACGAAACACAATCGGATTCCAAATACAAATCGCGTCAAAGCAGATCACATGCAATGGCGATGACCCTCCGCCGAACACCTTCACCGCACTCCGATGCATCTGACCAGGAAGATTTCAGACGCTGAAGAACCTCCAAAAATTCGAAGCCCTACCAGATTTTTCTGTTGGAATTGTGGAGCGAATGGACATGACGGAAAATTCTGTAGGAAAATATCTCAGTCACCCGGATCAAGTTTCAACAAACCATCGAAGTCTTTAAACTACGATCGCGCTCACCGTGAGAATCGCGAAGGAGGAAGAATGCTCATCAAGGAAGCACCAAGCCCGAGGAACCAAAGCTAAAGTCCCTGAATTGGAAACCGGAATAGGCGAATTCATTACAGATTGAGGAGCCTTAACTAAGTTAATAGCACGCAGCAAATTCAACGAAGAGAATTACCAAGATGCAAAACCTCATTGACACCAATCATTGAAATCCAGAAGAGCAACAGCACCTATTCGCGATCATAGAAGCATTCCGGGAAATATTTTGTCTACTAGGAAATAAACTAGGAGAGGCCTCCGAGTTCAACCATACTATTCAGACGAGCGATGATATTCCCATCAACACACGACAGTACAGATACCCGATTGTTCATCAGAGGGAAATCCAACGACGAATTAATGCCATGCTCTCTCAAGTAACTGTTGTGTATGGAGCGTCTGCCTCCGATTGTAAGTCGAAGTACAGGGTGCGCCGTCTCAATCGGGTCAATGGAACTATTGAATAACTTTGACAATTGACAACCGATCGGCGTCACCAAAAACGTTTTGGAAACATCAGTTCAGTACAATTTCAGTCATGTATCATTATACACCGAAAGAACGCGCCGAAATAGTGGCGCTTTACATTGAAAATAATCGCTCAGTGGTGTTAACTCAGCGTGCATATCGTCGAAAATATCGCGACCGTCAATATCGCGATATTGACTGGACACCAAGATCTCCGAATTTGACTCCACCGGAATTTTTTTGTGGGGATTATTGAAGAGTAAAGTTTATGTCAACAAGCCAAAGACTATCGAAGAGCTCAAAGTCAACATTCGAGCCGAAATGGCAGCGATATCGCCCGAGACGCTGGCCAATGTGATGGAAAATGCCACAAAAAGAGTTCACTTATATCTCACCAATAAGGGCGGCCACTTAATTGATATTGTTTTCGGAAACTAGTTGAGATAAATTGTAAAAGAGCAAGCTTAATAAAACAACAGAACTTTTTGAAATCTATTGAGAATTGTCAAAGTTATTCAATAGTTCCATTGACCAGATTGAGACGGCGCACCCTGTACATATATCGTTCGACGATACACTCTTGGTCAAAGAAGTTACTGCCCCTCCCTTTCCGAATATCGTCTTGAATAGGCCAGGGTCCTGCGAGTGTTCAGGATACTCCTCGCGATCCGCCAAAAGATTCATTTTGCTGACTGATTAACTGTGAGGTTTTTTCGCAAGTGTTGTTTTTTGAACACGTCGTCGCTCGGTCGAAGCATTCGTCGGAATGTTTGCGAATCGATATCTTCGGTGGCTTCAGGCGGCTTCTTGGACACATTATTTGATCTGAAGGAGTTATACCAGCTCCCGCAAGACTCTCTGCAATACAAAATTTCGCAATTCCCAAATCGCAAAAAGGCATACAACAATTTCTTGGACTAGCAGGATACGACAGAAGTTTCATCAAGGACTTTTCAAAAAAGTCAAAACCACTAGCAAATCTGCGAGGAAAGGAGATTCGCTTTAACTAGACAGAAGATCAACAAAGAAGCTTTGAACAATTAAGAGAAGAATTATGTCAACAACCCATACTACAGTACTCAGATTTTAATCAATCATTCATAGTTAAAACCCACGCAGTAGAATACGCAATTGAAGCCCTCTTGAGCCAAGCCACTATACAGGGTGAGTCAATAACTATGATCACCTCAAATAACTTGTTTTATATTGATCGTATCAAAAATGTTTATAACGAATTTTATTGTATTTCGAGCGCCCCATCAGATAAACGAAATTTTATTTTTCAAAATTTTATATTTTCCGAAATCCCAAGGTCACCTTGAGTTTTTTATAGGTCAGTGTGCTTTTTTTACTGGTATCATGTAGCCGATGAAGAGCTGAATCGAACGACCTGTAATAAGATGACCTTGATTTGACCTTGAACCTCAAAATTAGGCCGTATGATTTGTCCATTTTTTATCGAAAGGACATTAAATGTTCAAAAATACGTAGTATTTCTAAAGGAAACCTTACATCCATTGTTGGATGAAGTTTCATTGAATGTTCGCCGAAGAATGTGGTACCAACAGGACGGCTATCCCGCTCATTATGCGTTAATTTCGAGGCGGGCTGTTCAAAAATTGTTTCCCAATCGATGGATTGGTAGAAATCAAGGTCATCTTATTATAGGTCGTTGGATTGAGCTCTTCATCGGCTAGATGATACTAGTAAAAAAAGGCGCATTGACCTATAAAAAACTCAAGGTGACCTTGAGATTTCGGAAAATATAAAATTTTCAAAAATGAAATTGCGTCCATCTGATGGGGCGCTCGAAATACAATAAAATGCGTTATAAACATTTTTGATACGATCAATAGAAAACAAGTTATTTGAGGTGATCATAGTTATTGACTCACCCTGTATAAGATATACCAATTGCAGCCGAAAGAAACTATTTCGCTACCAAAATGAATGCCTCGCCACGATTTACACAGTAAACCACTTCAGACCATACATATACGGACAAAAGTTTACCCTGGTCATAGACCATCGAACTTTGGTGTTTTTACACTCCGTGAAGGACGCAATGAGAAAGTATGTAAGAATGCAAATGAAATCTAATAATATATCCTTGCTTATTTTCAAACATACTTTTTGCTTGTAGAACATGGGAAGAAGATTTAGTGGTCTGTGAAACTGGAAAAATGTCAATAGAAAATAAACTTATGGATGGAGGGAACCAGTTGGAATCACTGGAAGGTAGAGAAGAATGTAATTCAACTTGCGCAAAGGGGGATAACACGTCAAATCAGCGGAAAATGGATAGTGCTGTCACTATGATCGTTGCCTCAAAAGTTGGGAAGCAAACGGAAGAAAACAAGAACGATGAAAATGAATTAGTGCCTGTACTTGGAGCAATTATCATAATTCTCATCACATTAAACTTCAGTCTTTGAATGCATGAGAATGAAATCTTCTGGATTGCATTTCTCGGAGGACAAGGGAGCATCTGCGTACTTACCATTTAAATCACATGGAATCTTAGCATTCAGGGAACGCTTAGGAAAAAGACGAGCGGCTGTAAATTTGGGTTCATCTGTTCTAGCCAAGAAACTGAGAATTCATGACACAACGAAAAGCAGTCCCAGTGTAAAGATCAGTCCTATATATAGTACCTGTTTATGCATTGAAACTGAAGGGATTCATAATTAAGGTTTTTATTGACCTGCATTGTTCTAACCCCTTATGCGGGAAGGACATGCTACATCAATTAATACCACCTTCTAATGCAAAAATAACTGTGTAGCGTGTCAACATAATTCCCGTTCATGTCGATACTCTTTCATGTTGAACATTTTTTACTTTTACATACATTGATGCCGACATGGAAACGAGTGTGGAGGTGAAGGAAAAAAGTGACGATCGGGACAGGGGAGAGGCAAGCGAAAAGAGAAGTTTGGCAGTTAGTGCCTGGCAGTCGGAGAGTGCGGCACGAGAATAATTGTTCCTAATAAATAGCCATAATACGGTTGATCTTCCCTCTCTTACAATTCCACCATTGAATTATAGGGAAGTCTGTCAAGTGTCAATCAATTCCTAATTCTAGTGGTTAATAAAATTGGTAATTTACAATCGTGTAAATCACAGATGCATGGAAGAAGTAACATTACATATAATAGTTTCGGAAGACACTCAAAGTATGATCACTTTCCCACTCCTATTCCAAAAAGGAACCGAGGAATAAATGCCCTAGGACTGTATATGTGTGGGATTGATGAAGAATGCATGAGTGGACTGTAGGAATTGTGGAAATAATAAGAACGCATGAGCGGAGTGTACAATGGTCGACGCGTCCATCTTTTGTTTAGCGTCGGTTTGGCGCGTGTGTGTGTGAGAGAGAGACAAACGAAGAAGGTGTCTTCCAGGAAAAGATCAGTGGAAAAGCAGCAGTCAAAAAGTTTGCAGCATTTATATTACGTTCTGCATCTGTACATTTAATTATTCTCTATACTTTTTCCAAAAAAAACTACAACTTTGGGGGCTCGTCCGGGATACTGGCAATCGGAATCCAGGTATTGAAAAATCCGATACGTGAAATTGATTTACGCCGGCCATTTATTTGGGGATATTAAGTACATTGCAAGGATTGATAAAATGTTTGACAAGCAAGTACGAAAGTGTCGTCGCAGAGGTCCCTGAAGCAAAAGACGTCCGAAGGATGAAACTCGTCGAGTTGAGGACGGAGCTCAAAATACGCATATCAAAGGCATTTGGTAATAAAGAAGAATTACAGCGTCGTCTGAAAGCGGCTCGAAAACTAGTAAAAGAAAAGGCCCAAGAAGACGATGAAGAACCCGAAAAAAATAACGGCGATGTAAACGCTGAAGAAGAACACGACGTAGACATTAGCGACGTCTCGCAAGATGGTGTCGAAGATGACGACGCAGTTCGCGATACGCAGAGTAGACGGATGAGACGCAAATCTCAGACATATTATATTTGGCCACATTTAAGGACGTCGAGGAGTCGATGATGTTATTTAGCAGCGACGAAGATTTGAACATTCGACGATGGGTAAGCGAGTTCAAAGGGACGGCAGATCTTTGCAAATGGACAGATGCACAGAAAATTATGTACTGTAAGAGGGTTTTGCGGGGTTCGGCGCAGTTGTTCGTTAATTTCGAAAAATGCGGTAAGACTTGGCGAAAACTTAACAAGGCGCTGAACGAGGAATTCTCGCAAAAAGTCAGTAGTCACAGGGTACATAAAGCGCTTTCGCAAAGGAAGAAGCAAGACACCAAATCATACCAAAAATACATCTATAAAATGCTCGAAATCGCTGCACAGGCAAATGTGGAAACGTACTCCATTAGAAAATATATAATCCAAGGAATACAAGACGAGGAAGCAAATAAAGCGATCTTATATGGCGTAAAGAGTATAAGAGAGCTGAAACAAAGATGCGTCTATTACGAAGAGATGAGGATAGCTGCCGAGAGAGCACAGTTATAGAGTATAAAGGAATAAAACAAAATACATAGATTAATCCAAAGGAATAAACTGGAATCGATCTGACCTCGCCTCCAATATACCATAGATTCAACAGTTTATGGGCCCAGGATCGCAAAGTAACTGGTAATAGTCAATTTATGACTCCGTGTGAAAAAGAGGTTACTTAAGCACGTGTTGGAACTTTTAGTTCACTCTATGAAGTATAAATTATAAAGCCACGTGTACCAAAGGATCAGCCATGGATCAAGAATTGTACCGAATTAATAAGTAGAAAGGCGCCGAAGACTGGAATGTATGGAAATTCCAAATGAAAATAATTCTCAAAACAATAGAAGCTTTCGAGATAGTAACTGGTAAAAATGTAAAACCAAATAGGATAGCATGTACAGATGCTGCAGCGGCTCTTGCGTTAGACAATAAAATAGAAAATTAGGAAAAGAACGGATCGTTTAGCACAAAGATACATCGCGACGAGCGTATCAGAAGAGGCATTACTTCAGATATTAAACTGCGATACTTCGCGCGAAGTGTGGGAAAAATTGCTCAGCGTATATGAGCAGAAGACTGGAGACGAGTGTATATATGTTGCAACAACAATTTTATAATTTAAATAAGGAATCGACTGAATGTATAGCAACGTACATATCGAGTGTGGAAGATATAAACCACAAACTGAAGGCATTCGGGCAACAAATTTCAGATTCAATGATGATAACGAAAATATTAATGACCTTGCCCACGCAGTACACACACTTCGCCACTGCCTGGGAATCAACTGATGAGCAGTTACGTACGCTAACCAATTTGACGGCCAGACTAATCATGGAAGAAAAGCGCACAATGGCAAAAGAGGATGAGACTCAGGGTGCGTTGGCCGCACAAAGAACAACTACGAACAACAAGCATATACATAAAAGGGAAGGTCAACAAGACAGGAAGAGAGTTGGAACGTGCAACTATTTTAAAAAGCCGGGACATAGGATAAAGAATTGTTGGACCTTAAACAAAACAAAACCGGAGAAAAGAAGCGTGTCCTACAGAACCAAAACCAGAGGTGATGCACTGATTAGACAGCAGCTAGCATCAAAGAACAACGAGTCATTGGCTAATAAACTATGAGCAATTTAAAGAACTAAAATGGATTAAAGTAGGGAACGGTTACTTGATACCTGCCCTGGGAAAGGGTGGCATAAATATAAAGACCTGGGTAGAAAAGCACTGGACGGAGAGGCATTTAGCAAACGTGTTATATATACCTGGCATACAATTAAACCTATTTTCAGCTGCTGCAGCAATCGCTCACGTTTGAAGGGAACTACTGTCACATAATCAACGGTCAAGGAATTATTGTTGCAGTGGGAACAAAACAAAATGGCTCTGCGGAGCGGGAAAACAGAACAATCATCGAAACTGCTCGCACTATGCTACATGCAAAGGACATGGACAAATGTTTCTGGGCTGAGGCAGTAAACATGGCTGTATATGTACTAAATAGCACCTGCAGGTACCAGCAGCATAAAGAACAAAACGCCATGGGAATTATGGCATAAGAAGGAACCCAGGATAGAACACTTAAGAGTGTTTGGAACGAACGTGATGATTCATATTTCAAAAGGGAAAAGGCAAAAATTAGACAGAAAAGCAAAAGAATGGATCTTTATTGGATCTAGTGAAGAAATAAAAGGATACAAGATCTGGGTAAAAAGTGAGCAAAGAACTGAATATTCAAGAAATCTGATATTTGAAAATGAATTAGAGGAAACAAAAAACCAAACGTCAAATGAAACAAAAAAGGAATACGCAATAATAAAACAAGAAAAGGAGACATATCACCAAAGTGAACAAAGAGAAGAGTGTAGTAGACGGACAAGAAGATAAAAGGGTCTAGCCGGTTAAGGGGGTCAAAAGTGCCCCTAAACCAAATTGGACTTGCGATGGGTCATTCGATAGCTTATGAAAAAAAACAATGTGTGCCAAGTTTCAACTTTCTATCTCAACTGGGAGGGTAGTAAAGGGCAAAAAACAAAAAATCACATTTTGGGTCAATTCCTTCCAACTGAGTGCATGCAAAATTTTGAAAAAAATCAGTTACACGTCAGTTAGCGATATACATATTATGGAATTTTTTCAGATTTTTATGTTGCAAATCCAAGCTGGAAATATAAATGACGTAAAAAAATGCCAATTTTGTATTGAAGGAGTTGCAGAAATATAATTATATTATTTGAGTAAGTTGGTATTAGTGATATGAGCTATTAGAGCCTAGAGCGTAAAAAATATTCTCAAGTGGTGCGGTGGTCCCGTGGCAAAGTGTCAAGCTGTTGAAACGCTGCGGACTTTTTTTGTAGGTTCGCATCCCACTTAGGTTAATTTGTTTTACATTACATTTTCTTAACTTCTAACTACATAACAACCGAACTATATCAATATCTGTACAGGAAAGAAACAGAGACTATCCTGAACTACCTGGAATCTCTCCCTGAAGCTCAAAGCAACCTGAGATAACCACTGATGACGACCTGGAGCACACGCCAGATCGGCCCTTGAACTTGAACACCGATGGTTGCCACAAGGCCCTGGCCACCCCCTCCCCATTACGGGACCTGTTTCCCATCACGACTATAACTAGTCCAACACCGTGGACAGCAGCCCCAAAACCATAAGCAGCCTCTTTTTCACAAATCCAATAACTTTTGAAAGTACATTTTCTGCAATAGCACATCATTTGAGCTTCAGTATTCTTTTATCTCAATTTTGTTTTCTAAAACATTTCCGATTGTTTGTATTTTGTATCATTTTTTGACCCCTTTTCTTTTGTTATGCATACCATTTAGCTATAAATTATTTTAGTTCACGCTAGCTTAAGTACACTCACTTCACACAAGACACGCACACTTTCGCCCGTATATGCATTCTTGACCTCAACGTGTATCGAAGCATTATGATTTCATGATGTTCCATCTAAAGGGGGTAGATGTTACGGATGCCGACATCCAGAATTTTAAACGTTACGTCAACGGAGTCAGGAATAAATACACCCATTATATCTAGCTCTGCTACGATTAGGAAGCCACGCGCGCGTTCACCGGAATTCGGAGAATCCTGAATTTTCTTCGTACTGATGTCCATGAGCCACGATTTTGTCACGTACATTCCGTGATCTGGTTGATATAAAAACGCCGTGCGGCGTGAAAACTTCAGGACTAGATATTAACCATCACGCGGAACGTACGCACGTAGATAGAAGAGGTTTCATTAGTGACAAAATACTTAGGTACCCTTCAATCAATTTCATAACCATACAGGGATCATTTTCGAAATTGCGAGTCTCGACCCTGTTAGGCGTTTATCCAACTCGAGTTCCAGCTGGGCGAACGAAAGAAACCCAACAAAAAACCAACTCATATTGTAAGTCAAAACCACAGCTAAATCTTTAATAACCAAATTCATGTAAGGCCAAGCTTTTTAAGAACAAGTTATATTTTATTATAATATATTCAAGTTAATGTTTACCTACATTCCTTTCATTCATACTACTACAACAGCTCATCAACGAATCCCAACAATATTCCTCAGCCGCTCGGGGTATATTAAATTAAAAATTAAGTCACATAGAACCTAAACACACCTAAAACCTAGTGTTCGCCTCGGTAGCAGATACAGACAGTTTCATTATCCTTAGTATCAACACTGTATCGACACAGCTCATACGGGATTGTTTACGCTAGCCTAATTGAACTTTAATGAGGAACTCTACTACGTACAGAATCCTTCACTGCTAGTCAACTGTGCGTTTAATAACAGCCTGTTCAGCACAGCCTATTCAGGTTCGTTCATTGAACCATTGACTCCCCTGTGCTACTCCGTACGCACACTGCGGCTAGCTCGCGGAAGAACTCCAACCAAACCAAAAATCATCCAACAGAACCGAGAAATTATATCTACAACCTCGTCGACGCACCTATAATTTTCACATAGGCCCATTTAGGCTTGCCTGTGGCACATGTTCCCTCCTTCGATCCTGCGATAACCACGTACAGATGAGGTCGAGCGTGCAGCACCATGACAACTATAAACTTGTCTTTTAATGCACTTATCGTTTTCGCATCATATAAGATGGTTTTTCGTATTTTTCATCTTGTACGCCGCCAATGATATCTTGCCGCTGCCTTTTCCACCCTCGCTTGCGATGCAATCTCCGACCTCGTGTAAATATATTCGTGGAAACATTAATCAGATTTCTTCTTTCTTCTGGCCAATTGTTCGTGCACATCGTAACTATTGACTTCACGAGCGAATTCTGCTTATAATGTGTTCTTCAGTGTCGCCCACGTTTTCACGCAACGTTCATAGTTCACGAATATTTTCGCGGAACCTCGACTTTTTGCGTATATCGTTTTTGTGTATCAGTCCATTCGCATAATTCTGCGACGTCATCGAAATTTTTAACTCAACGCTTTACACACTTATTGGCGTCACCGCTAAAAGTATTCTTGGACTCTTGAATCTTTAAAAGTAGGCAAAAGATTCCCATTCGAGATGTATTTTTCTTTGATCGTCTGGCCCTGCCGTTGTTTCATATGCTTGGTCCTCATCGCTTTCTGAAGAACTATTACCGTCGACAAAGTCTTCTTCGTCAGCGGTTCCTTCCTAATTTTTCTTTTTTCTTAGTTCACTTTCCGACGCTCTTTCCGTTTTCATAGCCGATTTTAATCGCCGGCGTAGTTCCGCTTTTTTTCCAGTTGTTTCCAGATGTAATTTTTTCAATTCCTTTTTGAGCTCAGCCACGTTCATTTTATTTAATTCTTGTTAATTGTTTAATTAAAACTATTTCTCTCCAAAGCCGCGGCAGCACGCGCGGCAAGAGTTGAGTACAAGCAAAATGGAGGTTGAAGAGATAGTAGCTGTACTGTTTCCTCATGTTCGTTATCGTAAAAAGCGGCGGGCTCCCTACTAGACGGCTTTCGGTGGACTCCTTAGTGCTTCAAACAACAAAGGCTTCCACACGCGACTGGTCGCAGCAGTGACTTTTGTTAGATACATATGATACATATGCATTACTTTTCTGGCCGCGCGCGGCAGTTTCACCGCGTGTGAGCCGCGTCTGAAATCTTGGGTGTGCGCCACGTCTCGCGCCAGTGGGCGATAAGTCTAACAGGGTTTTCGTGTGTATTTTCCACGAGTCATAACTGTCCTTCGAAGGCGGCAGAATTTTTACAGTTGCTTGACTAATTTTTTTGGTCGGTTTTACCGGACATACCCGAGAATGTCTTATAGACACAGCGAATATGCTGTCAAACTTTGGTTTGGTAGGATTTTTTTGTGAGCTAGCCATAGTGTGCGTACGAGGTGCCACAGGGAAGTTAATGATTTAATGAACGAACCTAAATAGTATATGCTGACCAGGTTGTCATAGAAGATACTCAATGGTTTAATGAACGAACCTGAACATGCTATGCTGAACAGGGTTTCATAAAAGGAAGAATTGGCTAGCAGTAACATATCCTGTACTTGATACAGTTCCTCACCAATGGAAGTTATTGTAGCGTAAACAATGCCGTATGAGCGGTTCCGATACAGTGTTGTTACTATGGATAGTGAATCTTGTCTTTATCTTATCTTGTCTTTAATATTTTAAATTAATATTCCCCGAGCGGCTGATGAGTATTGTTGGGATTCGTTTAAATTAAATCCGAATTTTAGGTAAAGGTTGACTTAAGTATATTATAACAAAACATAAAACTTTGAATTTATACGTTTGCTGTTGTTTCGTGCAGGTTAATCTTAAAATCTTCACTTTTACAAGAAGTTGGTTTCGAAAGATTTAGAATTGGTGTTTAACTTACAAAATTAGTTGGTTCGATTGTTGGGTTTCGTTTCGCTCGCTCTGCGAGGACTCTGTGAGTGTGATTGAGTTTATAGTTTAAGTGAAAGAAAGAAAGAGTGAGAGAGAGAGAGTGAAAGAGACGGAGAATGAATGAGAGGCTTTGTTCTGAAAGAATAGTGGCGAGGATGCATGCGTTGGTAATGGCGCGGCTAGCGCGCCCAACATCCCTTTATGCGAATGGGTTTTCCTTGTACCGATCGATACACATCTTCCACCTGCATCCTAGCCAAGATGACTTTCCCACAAAACCCTGACCATCCAGGTACTACCCTCTTTCCCTGCATTCCAATCGACGCCAAGATGGCTTCTCGTGATATCCCTATTTTCCGGATCCAACATTATTCCTACGTTCCAAAAAGATGCCAAGATGTCTTTCCCTGATATCCTGCCTTCCCAGGCCCTTTCCTAAAATTCCCGACCCCGTTCGCATACAGCAGCGTTCATCCCCTCCTGTCGGAACACCTTTAAATACTGGACCCCAAACAGGAGGCGGGCAGTTCGATTTTAGTTCTAGTCTAAGCATAAGCTACGTTATTATATCTTTGTATACATTTTAAATTAAATAAAAGTGAGTTAAAACCACCTTCGGAGTCACCTCGACGACATAATTGGTGGCAGCGGTAGGGATATCACCTGTGGGCTCATCCAGAAGAAAATATACTAGTTGTGCTAGTTATTCCACAAATGGAAATTTCTGGAGGTATCCTGAAAAGAACCCGAGAACTCTGAAGATCTGGACTCCAATTGGACGCAGTGGAGAGAGAGCAGAACGAACGTAAGTGTTTCAACCGAAACATTTTCCGACCACTCGCAAGACTTCGTAACTGCTCCTCTAAAAATCTCAAG
The DNA here is from genome assembly GCA_910591585.2 of Nysson spinosus. Taxonomy (NCBI): domain Eukaryota; kingdom Metazoa; phylum Arthropoda; class Insecta; order Hymenoptera; family Crabronidae; genus Nysson; species Nysson spinosus. Next base: position 3,054,817 of record OU342836.1, on the reverse strand, counting down.
AACACAAAGTCCAACTCGCGTACAAATCGACATGAACATGTTAGGCGAAAAATTACTCCAAGTGTGTGAACGACTAAAAGCTATAGAAGACAGAACGGAACCTAGGTATCCAGCACAAACACCAAACGCGCAGGCTTACATGCCAACACGTAGCGAAGAGACACATTTCTCCGGTACGATAGAAAGGTACGAACAATGCCTGCCGTTAATACCAGATTTTGATGGAGCCAATACCGAAATCTTCATCACCACACTAATCAAAGTGTCGACCATGCTGGACCAAAGTCAACATCCTCTGCTCCTATTAGCTCTAATGTCGCAGAAATTAAAAGGGCGCGCGGCAATGACGATTCGACCAGACACGATAACGACAATCCCGAAACTAATAGAAAAAATTCGCTTTCTCTACGGGAGAACAATCGACACGGCGTCTCTGAAAACCAGACGGGATTCCTGCAAGCAAAGGCCGGGCGAACTCATCAACGAGTTTATTCACCGGTTTTCACTCCTACAAGATGAGCTGCTGACAGCAGTAAACTCTGAGCATACATCGACATAAAGGAAATCATCTGTAACGAGGAAGGCATCCAGGCATTTAGACGCAATGTGAGACCCGGAATATCTCAATACTTGTTCAGCCAACAACTTGACACCTTGAACCAAGCGTTCGAAGCCGCACGCATGTATGACACTGAACTCCAGTACATGCACCAACAAGCAAAGATGTGGAACCCGTCACCTGATCAAAGACCACAGAGGGAACCCCACAATACGCAAAGGAGGAACCCCGACACGAGAAGAAGCAACAGCGAGTGCAACTACTGCAAAAGACGAGGACACACCGAAAATGAGTGCAGGACGAAACGGTGGAAAGAAAAAGAAGGCAGACAATCCGACCAGCAACGGAATTTTCACCGGGTCCAGCCGAACTCAACACCACCAGGAGTACGATCCTCATCGGAAACGCCAGAGCAGCAGCAACAAACGAACATCGCGTGGACTCAAACCTACTACGTTCCTCATCGACACAGGTAGCGAAATTTCAATAGTCAAGGAAAAACAGATTACGGGCAAAAATTTGCACAAGGGAGAACCAATAACACTCAGGGGTATAACGAACAATACCACGGATACGTTATATTAAATATTCATTTCATTCAATAACGAGTGCAATAAATTCCAAGTAGTTAACGACAGTTCACCTATTTTGCAAGACGGAATACTAGGCGCAGATTTTTTATTTAGTCAAAATTTTTCTCTCTCGTGCAACTCGTTCAAAATCGGTAATATTATTAAGCGACGCAGTAACACAAATGATAATTGTAAGAACAAAACGGTGCTTGTTAACTTCATAACGGGGACCGGAGTAGTTACGAAACTCGACGCAAGTGGTCATCCTATACTCGTGAACTCACTTAAAGATCAAATAGAATCAATAGAAGACTTTGATGAAAAGTTTGTTTTCCATATGCTCAACGTCAACAAAAGCAACGAAAGAATTAACTCATTGAGGGAAAATACTCGGTTAGACCATCTAACGGAGGGCAAAGACCTAATTTGGGAAATTATTTCGAATTTCCACGATATTTTTATATTACCCGGCGATTCTCTCCCTAAATCTCAAATATTAGAACACGAAATTAAGACTACAGACGAAATCTCAATACACACGAAACAGTACCGGTATCCCCCAATACACCAGGAAGAAATTAAAAGACAGGTGACAGATTTGCTACAAAAAGGCATTATACGAGACAGTGATAGCCCATACAACAGTCCACTATGGATTGTCCCCAAAAAGACAGACGCGTCCGGTAAACAAAAGTGGCGACTAGTAATAGATTACCGGAAACTTAACGAAAAAACGATCAAAGACTCATATCCAATTCCCAACATCGACGAAGTCCTAGACAGACTTGGCAACGCAAAATACTTCTCTGCTTTCGATTTAGCTTCGGGTTTTCATCAAATCGGTGTTAAGGAAAAGGACATTCACAAAACTGCTTTCTCGACACACAACGGTCATTTTGAATTCGCCAGAATGCCTTTCGGATTAAGGAATGCCCCGCCAACATTTCAAAGGCTCATGAACCGCGGATTACAAGGACTGATTGGCAATAACTGTTTTGTTTACATCGACGATATTGTAGTTTTTGGCAGAACCCTAGAAGAACATAACAAAAACTTAAAAATTCTATTCGAACGGCTCAAGCAATGCGGGTTAAAACTTCAACCCGATAAATGCGAGTATTTAAAACCAGAACTAGAATACTTAGGGCATGTTATTTCCGCCGACGGGGTACAACCAAATCCAAAACGCATCGATAAAGTAAAAAACTACCCGGTTCCCAAAAACCCCAAAGAGATAAGGCAGTTTCTGGGACTGCGCGGGTACTACAGAAAGTTTATTAAGAATTTTGCCAAAATCGCGAAACCCCTCAACCAACTTTTGCGAAAAGATATTAAATTCCAATGGACCAACGAACAACAGGGAGCTTTCGAGACACTACGCGACGCATTAACGACACAGCCCCTTCTAAAATACCCGGACTGGAACGAACCCTTCGTGCTAACGACAGACGCGAGTAATTACGCATTAGGCGCCGTTTTATCGCAGGGACCTATAGGAAGAGACTGTCCAATCGCATACGCCTCACGTACATTAAATAATGCGGAGACAAGGTATTCGACAACGGAAAAGGAACTGTTGGCAATCGTTTGGGCCACTAAACACTTCCACCAGTACCTGTACGAGCGAAAATTCACGATCGTAACCGACCACAAACCACTTGTCTGGTTAATGAATGTCAAAGACCCAAACTCACGACTGATGCATTGGAGACTAAAACTATTAGAATATGAGTATGAGATAGTTTATAAACAGGGCAAAATCAATACAAACGCGGACGCACTCTCGCGGGGTAGTGTTAGAGTAATGGAAAATAACGAGCTGTGGAACGAATTGGAAGACTACCTAACGTTTTTTTCCAACCTCCCCCAGACATCGACAGACAGCCAAGATTCTTCGAACGAATCAGAATTTTATCCAAAACCAGTCACGACAGAGGTTCCTAAAGGTCCCTCTATTCGAACCCAAGTACAAATTTGCCAGGGATTCCTTAAAGAATTCCCAACCATCATTTACTCGGAATTACCGCCGGAGATAGCAGAAAGGGACAAAACATATTTATCCCCTCACGAAACTGACAAGTCTAAGTTAGAAACAATAGCTAGGGTTTTACGCGACGGTTTTAAAATTAACATTATACAAGACCGAAATTACAGTTCAGAACTCGCTTTACTTTTTTCCAAACTCAACAGAGACATAGTAATTTACGTCTCAAAACCAATTCCGGGAAATACGCAAGAAATTATTAGGCTTGCACACGACTCTCTCTTCGGAGGCCATTACGCATACGACAAAACCCTCCAAAAGATCCGGAAGCAATACGAATGGCCAAACATCACGAAGGATGTCAAGAGCTACGTCGAAAATTGCGAAACTTGCCAACGACAAAAGGACACGAGACGATAAACGTACATACCTCACCCAACCGATATTCCATCAAAGCCGACCGACAAAATTTCCCTTGACCTCGTAGGACCGCTAGAGACAACTTCCCGTAACCATAAATATATTTTAGTTATCCAAGATTATTTAACTAGGTACGTCATATGCGAACCACTAATTGATAAATCTACAGCAGTCATAATACAAGCCATATGGGCTTCATGGTTACGCATTTTTGGCAAACCCAAAGAAATATTGACAGATAACGCGAAAGAATTTAGCTCCCAAGAATTCAGCGAGTTCTGCAGCATGCTAAAATCAAGACACGTTTTTACCTCGGTCTACCATCCACAATCTAACGGTAAAAACGAAAGATCTCATATTATCCTGAAGGAGTACATTCGGTGCTACCAAACCACGGAAAAACCATGGGATCTCCTCCTTCCTCAGGCAATGTTAAATTACAATTGCACGACCAACCGCTCTATCGGGTATACACCATTCGAACTACAACTGGGGTATGAACCCAATAGTATTTTTGATGAACAAGGCCATATTTAACCATCAAACAACAAACAGAAAATCTTAGATTCAAACACGAAAACAAAATACTCGACGTTATCGACACACTACAGTCACGACAACCTTCCACGTCCTATGAACACCTGGAAACACTCACTAAGGGTAACAAGGTGCTGATCCGACATTACAACGCGAGACCTCTAGAAGACCGATGGCGCGGACCTTATGAGATTCTAGATCTAATCGACGGACATTTGGTCAAAATAAGCGAAAATGGAAAACCAACCGTTCATCATATGAACAATGAACGTTAAACTTTTTAAACAAATCCCGTCGACCATTTCAGATGACCAACCTTAGCAGAAAGTTCGCAATTCCCCCGACTCTCATGACGACTCTGGTAATTATGTGGATCGCGAACACTACACCAACGGTTTCAGCGAACGACGAAAAATATTCCATGGTCGCGCTCAGCCACCAAGACACTATTTTTTTGGGAAACCTGAATAAGGTTAGAATCTTCCACGAAAAATGGAAAATAGTCGTCGGTTACGATTTCGCTCACGTCGAAACTGACCTGACGGCCATCGAGAATCTCTATGAACGCGTTTTAACAGGGTTATGTATCCGAGAAATAGCAGGGAATAAATTCACTTGCTCTTCACGCGACCGGCTGATTAAACGCATTAAAGATCTCAGCCACATACGGAGAGAACTTCGCAACGCGCTGTACACGGCGGGCATTAACAGTAGTTCTCCACGTACACGTCGTGGAATCTTCGACTTCGTGGGGGAAGCAAGCAAAACCCTCTTTGGCACTCTCGATACATCGGACGCAGAATATTATAACGACGAACTCGATAAACTCCACGACGATCAAAAGAACATCGTCCACTACGTACGTAACCAGACAAGCATAATTCTAAACGCCATGAAAGCAAACGCCGTTTTCTTCAACAAAACACACAGCCAAATAGAAGCGATAAACACACAATTCAATAAACTCCGAAATCTCTCAAAGACCAACGAGATGAATATACAAATAGACGAAATAATCCTAGACTTAGAAATTAGTATTAGCGAGTTCCGGGAACAAGTAAGGAACATAGAGGATTTAACTTTCGACGCTAAGCATGGTATCGTCAAACCTTATATTCTTTCACCCGAACAACTATTTAGTATACTTAGAAAGCATGAACACGTCGATAATTTCCCAGTTCCTCTCACCAAAACATATTACATGGCACTGGTTGATATCTGCGAAGTAACTATAAGTCTCAATGGGAAACGCGCACTTTTAGAAATAAAGATTCCGTTACTAGAAGAACAAGTTTTCAACCTAATAAAAGTAATTTCACTTCCCGTCCATGGGTGGGTATTCCATTCGATAATAAATACTCAACAACGCCTTGTTCTTCTAGACCCCATGCGTCTTATTTTTATACCAGTTACAACGAACGACTTACACAGCGCAAAGAAACTCCACGACCAGATCATTTTAAAACGATACACGCCGGATTACTCCACAAACTTTAGAGATAATTGCCTAACCAGCATTCTGACCAAACATGAGTCAGAAAATTGTGTAACTCGGTATATGCAGATCGAAAGCACTGTATGGATACAACTCCATACAGGAAATCAATGGATTGGTATAGCACCGCGGTCCGAAACTCTGCATATACTCTGTTCCGATAAAAAATCAAGGCACCTAGAAATTAAGCATAATTTTATATTAACACTAGCACCTGACTGCAGTGGAATCTCGCTTTCAGCCACATTAAGACCAAATAATAACTTAAATAATAATAGTAGTAATAACGATAAAATAGTCCTCGTACGAATAAAAACACCTAACATTAACATATCAGAAAGCGATATTCCCCTGGACCTTATACACGAATCACACATGAGGCCGGAAAAACTGCAAACCATCGGACGTACTCTAGGGGAGTTACAAGAACTTTCCGATCGAATCCAGCACCACCAGCGCCTAAAGACCTGGAAGGAAAAATTCCTCGAGTATCTCTCGTACGCCGGATACGCAGCTCTTGCAAGCCTACTATTTGTATTTTTTGTAAAAATTGGCTTATTCGATGCAGCAATTAGTCTCCTAAGAACACTCATAGGAAATTGTTATACACACTGTAGTTTTAACAATCGGGCACCTACGCAACACGTCACGTACTCAGCTGTTCCCCAAGCTACAGAGAATCCCTCATTAGAACAAATACTCAGGGACCGGTTGTCTCGAACATAAAGACAAAGGTCTTTTATTAGGGGGGACGTGTCGCGGCTAGCGCGCCCAACATCCCTTTATGCGAATGGGTTTTCCTTGTACCGACCGATACACATCTTCCACCTGCATCCTAGCCAAGATGACTTTCCCACGAAACCCTGACCATCCAGGTACTACCCTCTTTCCCTGCATTCCAATCGACGCCAAGATGGCTTCTCGTGATATCCCTATTTTCCGGATCCAACATTATTCCTACGTTCCAAAAAGATGCCAAGATGTCTTTCCCTGATATCCCGGCTTCCCAGGCCCTTTCCTAAAATTCCCGTTCGCATACAGCAGCGTTCATCCCCTCCTGTCGGAACACCTTTAAATACTGGACCCCAAACAGGAGGCGGGCAGTTCGATTTTAGTTCTAGTCTAAGCATAAGCTACGTTATTATATCTTTGTATACATTTTAAATTAAATAAAAGTGAGTTAAAACCACCTTCGGAGTCACCTGGACGACAGTAACAGCCAGAGTTAGTGCCTCCCATGTGCCCGCCAAGAGACAATAGAGTTTGTTTCATAGAGAGTGTGTTCAAAGTGATTTCTAACTTGTATTTTATTATATTCAATAAATATATTAGTTTAGTAACATCCACATTTATTCCACCACATAGATGACATAGAACTCAATCAACGCATAGATAATTTATTACAACAGTATAATACAGAAGCAGTAGACGAGGATTTATCTTTGAATGATCAGACATTAACAAATCCAGAATCCCCTCAAACAACCTCATCAAATTCATTTACGAAATCCAGACCATTCGCTTTATCAACTCCATATTACAAAACTCCTTCAGTAACCAATGGAAGTAAAGCCAAACCTTCAATTAATCCCAAAAATCTATTTCGTAAAGAAACTCAAGAAATTAATGATAGAATTAGAAACGATCAAAATTTTCCAGGAATACAAGTTACAGAAAGCATAAGGTTAACTTTACCCCATGAACATAAGTGTGGGATTGGGAAATATATGGCGGCTCCTATTAAAAGAACGAAGAGAGCAGAGGAGAATAAGAGCAGAAGAGACTAACATAAGACCCAAAGAAAAGCGGGTCTCGTGGCACAGTGGTAGCGCGGCCGACTCCGGAGATCGAGGACCAGGGTTCGCATCCCCACGAAGGCTCTGAATTTTTCTCTTGCTGCTCTACAACCGCCGTCCATCCTACATAAGAAACCATTAAAAATTATACGCGAAAGTTTAACAGCAAACTTGGGGAAAATATGTACACTTTAACTCTTCTGATTGCGGAATAGTAACACGAATTGGCCAGGAATGCGTAATGACATACAAAATTTTATTCGTACATGCCATAGTTGTCAAGAGAAAAAGTTAGTTCGTTCGAAAACTCGCGAACCAATGATAATTACAGACACACCCATAGAAACTTTTACAAAGGTATCATTAGACACTGTAGGACCTTTACCTATTACACCTGATGGTAATAGACACATATTAACAATGCAAGATAACTTAACAAAATACTGTATCGCCGTACCAATTCCGGATATCAAAGCAGAAACAATAGCACACACAATAGCGACAAATTTAATTTTGCAATTTGGTTCACCTCGCCTAATTTTGACTGATAGAGGCACTAGTTTCATAAACAAAATAATCCGAGATTTAGCAAAAATATTCAAAACTGATCATCTTACAACATCTGGTTACAGACCTCAAACTAACGGATCTTTAGAAAGAAGTCACATAGTTTTAGTAGAATACATCAAACATTAGTTAGATGATAATGATGACTGGGATAATCTAGTTCCATTTGCTATGTTTTCTTACAATACATCTGTTCACGAAGCAACAAATTTCACACCATATGAATTAGTATTTGGTAGAATAACAAGATGCCCTGGTTCATTTCCAACCCATGAAAAATTGGCAACATACAACTCCTATTTTCAAGAATTAATTACACGTCTTAATGAGTTACAAACGAAAGCAAGACAAAATTTAATCACCGCAAAACACCGATCCAAAACGTATTATGATGAAAAAGCACGACCTTTTCCAGGTAAAATTGGGGACATGGTACGCGTTTTAGTTGAACCCAGAATAGGAAAATTCAGTAACTGTTATCATGGTCTGCATAAAATAGTAGGCATTTTGTATTAGAAAAAGAAAATGGTGATAGATTTTTAAAACATGCGGACAAGTCACAATTGACTCACAGAGATAATACCTATGTTCACAGACATTTTTCTATCTTCAAGTCAATCATTTGTTTCAGAACGGAGAGATAATATTGTATTTAGAGTATAAAGCAACAGAAAATTAAAAAGAACAAAATAATAAAAAAAATGAACCATTTATATCCATGTATTTGCAATATAAGAATAATAAGAATGATTTTCATTTGGGTAATAACGAGGATCTATATAAAATCGCACGAATTAATGACAGTCCTGGACATTATTTTGAAAAATTGCATAACATACAACTTCGGAGAGCGGACTGGCGCGTCACCCTATTTTTGGATATCGACAAAGGGTCTAGCCGGGTAAGGTAGTCAAAAGTGCCCTTGAACCAAATTGGACTTGCGATAGGTCATTCGATAGCATATAAAAAAAAACAATCTGTGCCAAGTTTCAACTTTGTATCTCGACTGGGGGGGGAGTAAAGGGCAAAAATCGAAAATCACGTTTTTGCCCAATTTCTTCGAACTCAGTAAATGAAAAATTTTGAAAAAAATCAGGAACACTTCAGTGAGTAAGGTACATATTATCGAATTTTTTCAGATTTTAATGTTGCAAATCCCAGCTGTGAAAAATAAAAAACGCAAAAAAAGCCGAAAAATGCCGATTTGATATTGAAGGAGTTGCAGAACTATAATTATATTATTTGGGTAAGTGGGTATATGTGATAGTATTGCTCTCAATTTTTTTTTAGATTTTTTGATTAGGTGCGCCGTAGTTAAAAAAATTAAAAACCGGTTTTTTCGGCGTTTTTTGCGTGTCTAATTGACTTATAGGTCGAACTTTCGTATTATTCTCTATTTGTTTAAATAAGTGACCAGTAGTTGTTTCACCCGATCACGAGCCTCATAGTTGATTTCTTTTTCTTGAGTCTACCGAGTTTATTTGACCGGTGTGATTCGAAAAGGAAATAGAAAAACTAGCGAGGTCCAATAACATGACAATGATTGTTTTCGTCTAGACCGTGGGAGACCAGAGATCGACACGTCTGACCGGTACATATTCCCGTTTGAAGACGTTCGAATTCGCGAATAGTAAACGGATATGAGAGAGAGTGAGAAAGAACTAATAGTTTGACGAAAGCGCCGCGTAACGAGTAATTACTCGTCCGCGCTGGTCGACGACGGTGTAACGTCGCAGACAGTCAGTTGATTCCAGAAACTCCTCCGAGGCGGTTGATTCCGGAGTGAGTTCAATTTAGAGAGTCCTCAGCAACAGTTCGCACGGAGCGCATCGATTGTCGATCGTGCTCCCGTTATAACGAACACAGCTTTCAGCTCAACACCAGCAATTGTGAAACTGAATCGAGAATAGCACACGACAATTCGTGTTGACTCTTCAGCACAATAGCTGCGCCTTTTAGTAATTTAGCGGTCTTCACCCTGAATTAGTACTGGGGCGAAAATCGGTGGGTTCACTTGGTTTTCGCCAACCATTGTTATTCGACGTGGGAGCGTCAGGAGTCCACTCCTTGGATGACCACTGGTCGGCGGAGCACTACGTTAGTTGGCGCGCTATTCTAACTTAAGACCCGCTACTCGTTCTCTACCGGGAATCGCCTTGGTGACGTTTAGAGAAACCAAAGAGCGACCGGAGAGTTTCGATACCGCTGTGTCTAGGCTTCCTTCACGACGCGGCGTGTTGAAGAAGACGGGTTAGAAATAGCGTTGGTCCACTCTTACTCCACGCCAAAGCGTGTTGAGAAAGAAACGGTTAGATCAGCCTCCGTTGTCAGCCACCGGGACTAGTTACTAGTAACCGTGGATCTCCCCGCTCACGGAATCCATACAGGAGATTTACAACCTCCGCCTTGGTTTTCCGTTCGAGGCAATACGACTGTGCGGTCGTTGCACTAAAGATTTCATTGCGTAAATCTAGCCGACCGCCACGATTGTGTTCCTGAAAAAGACGGAACAGATCGGCCAAAACAGTCGACGCGTGGCTTACCGTATTTAAAAGCCACGCACCAGTACACGCATTAGCACACACAGCACGGTTACCGTTGCTGTTTAAGTGTGCGCGTCAAAACATTCCCGAGACAGAACGTTAATACGATTATCGTATTTCAGGTGATTACACCCGTTCGTTCTTTTTTCTGTTGTTCCAGAGTTATAACCTAGGACAACCAGGCCCGCCGACAGCCAAGTTACCGAGAAACTAAATTCTTGAGATCGGCATAACACTGTATTGTACAGAGCGAAAAGGGGTCTGTAATAAACGACTGTCCTTTTCAGGACAGTCAAAGGGAATCAAAGGCGTATTGGTTTGGAGTTACCTTTACCCACTCTCCCTCGTCCGGACCGGAGGAGGAAGCTTCACGTCCTCCAATATCGGTTATAGTTGGCCGATAATTTAAAACAAATTTCAACAAGGTCCTTCGAGCCGGATATACGGACTAGAGGTCGAGAGTTTGGGAAAGACATCCAACCAAACAAGCTTGAGCGTGTGGAGTAACACACGCAGGTTTGCGAGTCGATTATTTAATCCTCAATAAATCACAATGGCTCAAGTTGAAGAGACCGATCATGACTTGGAATTTGATTTCAAGGGGCAGATCGATGATCTCGTATTCGTTCTAGAACGACTTAAGCCCGTGATGACAAACCTGAAAAAAAGAGGACGAGCTAACTTCTCAGAAGCGCTCCTTAAAGAAAAGCTGCGCTACATTACGGGAATTTGGATGGACGCTCTCTCACGCCACTCGGAGTTGATGAGAGTCATTCCTCCCAACAAACGTAAGAGCTACAGCTTCTTTAAGTTGAACCGCATGGTAGAGGCTGAGGAAGAATTCCTTGAGAGTCAGGATTACCTGACCTCGGCATTAGACAGCCTCGCCGCAGCTGAGAAGGAAAGGGAGAAGGGTGAAGCCTCGCGAACCTCTTTAGAGGGCAAAGCTAGCCGCATCCCCTTCCCATTAGAACTCCCGAAGCAAAGTCTCCCAAGATTCGGAGGAGATCCACGGAACTGGGCTCAGTTCGAGGATCTATTCACCTCCGTTATAATTAACGACGATAGGCTGTCGGATGGACAAAGGTTGCAATACCTTAATGCCTGCGTTGAGGGAGACGCTTCGGCGACGATCGCATCCCTCGAAATTAGGGATACTAATTTCGAGGTGGCGTGGGAAGCCCTGAAGGACAAATTCGGGAAACCACGCGTAGTGATCGCGCAGCTTCTCGAGCCAATCGGGAAGCTAAAACCAATAAGGAAGGGGGATCTAGCGAGTCTGCAGCAAGTTACGGTTGGCATAAAGCGAACGCTTGCCGCCTTGCAAAAGCTGAACCGACCAGTGAAACACTGGAGTGACTTGCTAGTCCTACTGGTAAAAAATAAGTTGGAGCCTGCGCTCGATTGGGATTGGGAAAAGTCGTTGAAAAACGCCAAGGAATACCCCTCGTTTGACGAGATGTTGGCGTTCCTGGAGGTGTATGAGTGCGCTATGCTGGTGCCAAACGAGCAGCGTCGGAAAGCCTCGACCGATCCCCAATCGAAGCCAAGACTACGGGCTCATAATACCGTGGTACAGGCGTCCCCTTCCACGAACGAAACGTGTGCGTTTTGCTGTCAGTCGCACGACGTATCATATTGTGATAGCTTCAAGCGACTGTCGCCCGAGCACCGTTTCCAGTTTATTAGAGGCAGCCAGCATTGTATACTCTGCTTGGCCGCCACTCACACGACGAAGCAATGCCAGAGCCGTACAGTCTGCGAGAAGTGCAGTGGGAGACATCATAGCCTGCTGCATTTCGAACAACGGACAAGTAAGGCACAGGTAAAACCGTCGCCGATGAGTTCGGATACGCCGAGCAAACGGAGAGCGGGACGGAGCAACGCCCCACCCCGTCGCTCGAGCAGTAAGCCGACTGATACGTCATCCGCCTCAGTGACGTCACACTGTAGCGCGTCGATGGCAGTAAAAACTCCGCCGGTGCTACTCGCTACAGCGAATGTGCGCCTGTTGGGAAGGGATGGCACAACGCGCATCGCGCGTGCCCTCCTGGATCAGGGGTCAGAGACTTCTTTTATCTCCGCGAGTCTAGTCAATGACCTTAGACTCCGGCGGAAAAGATCACCAGCCACGGTAACGGGCTTGGGGGGCGGTCGAACCCAATCCATAACCCACAAGGTGCAGATGAGTCTGTCGTCACTGCATAACGCCTCGGAAGTTTTTGTAACGAGCGCGTATGTGGTCCCGAGGATCACGACGTATGTTCCGCCGTCGGTGCAAATACCCGATAGCGATGCCATACGTGACCTCCCACTCGCAGACCCGAATCTAGCGTCGAACCACCGTATTGAGGTGTTGATCGGCGCTGAGCTGTATGCGCAAATTATTCGACGGGGTTTCCGTCGGATAAGCACCACAGGTCCGATAGCCCAAGAAACCGCGCTCGGTTGGGTGCTATCCGGACCTTTAAGCGCAACAACCTCCTCCACCAAGACGCTGAGGACGTTGCATTGCAACGTCCTTGAATCGCTGGCCGAAGCGATACGGCGTTTTTGGGAGATTGAGGAGATCCCTCGCAAATTGGTTTTAACCAAAGACGAGGTGAATTGCGAAGCGCACTTCGCAAAGACCGTTGCACGCGATGCAATGGGCAGGTTTGTCGTCCGCTTGCCCTTCAACCATCCGAGGCCGGAAGAAGTGCTGGGAGATTCCTTCCACATAGCGCTCTCCGCCCTCACAAGGTTAAGGAAGAAGCTGGAAGCAAACCAGACCCTCGAAGAGGAATACGGTGAGTTTCTCACCGAATATGAGTCGATGGGGCATATGACCCGTCTTGAGTCGCTTGACCGAGCACGACTATATATTCCACATCGAGCAGTCATCCGTGAGGATAGCTCGACGACGAAGTTGCGCGTCGTATTTAATGCAACCTCCGGAACCACGAGCGGTCGCTCGTTGAACGACGTCCTTCACGTAGGGCCAAAATTGCAGAATGACATCACGTCGGTTCTGATGAGATGGCGTCTGCATGCCTACGTGCTGGTGGCAGACATTGAGAAAATGTTTAGACAAATTCTCGTCGCCCCGGAGGACCGTCGGTTTCAATGCATCCTATGGCGTGCGCCAAAAACCGAGCGACTTATCGCTTTCGAGTTAAATACCGTGACATACGGTACGGCTTGCGCGCCATATCTATCGATGCGAACCCTTCTCGAGTTGAAAGAGCAGGACGGAGGTGATTTCCCTCTTGCCGCTCCAGTCCTCGAGAAGGACATATACGTTGACGACGTATTTATGGGGGCTCCAGATAAATCGTTGTTAGAGCAAACGCGAAGGCAAATTTGCGAGCTTCTACAAAAAGGTGGATTTCGCCTGCGAAAGTGGGCTGGAAATTCACCAGATTTACTGAGCAATATCCCCCAAAGTGCCCATTCGCACGCGGTCGACCTTGCACTGTTCGAGGATTCCGAACTAAAGGTATTAGGCCTACGATGGGTACCGTCGGGAGATTATTTCTATTTCAACTTGCAACGGTTTCAACCGTCGCTGGTCCCGATAACGAAGCGCACTTTGTTCTCGGAGATCGCGAAATTGTACGATCCACTCGGGTGGTTAACCCCGGTAGTGATTCGCGCAAAGGTCCTCATGCAGGCCCAATGGCTGGAGAAAATCCAGTGGGACGAACAAGTCTCCGCGAATACACTCAAAACGTGGAATGCGTTTTGTGTGGATTGGAGCAAGTTGAATTAATGGAAAATTCCCCGATGGTTCAGATGCGGAGCCGACACACTTTCTGTGGAGTTACACGGATTCTGTGACGTATCACTCGCTTCCTATTCCGCCGTTACTTATTTAAGAGTAAAGTCGATGAATAATGATGTAAATACTACATTGTTGATGGCAAAAGCGCGAGTGGCTCCCTTCAAAACACAATCAATCCCGATTCTGGAGTTGAACGGGGTTGTGCTCCTCACCGAACTCATGCTGCATGTGCAAAGCTCGCTCTGCACAAGAGTTGAGCGCGTGGTCTGTTGGACAGACTCCACGATTGCACTCGCATGGTTGAGGAAACATCCCTCGACATGGAAGGTGGTTGTTGCCAACCGAGTGTCAAAGGTACAGACGATGCTTCCGAGTGCACAATGGCGGTACGTTCCGACAAGCTCCAATCCCGCGGATCTTAATTCACGTGGAGTGGAAGCTGCGGAGCTGCTATCCTCGGAGCTGCGGTCGTCAGGACGTGGCGTGTTGAGTTGGATACAACGGTCACACCTCCGCCACCAAAATGTAAGTTAACATTATACAATATAATTAACTTGCATTTATCCTCTCTCTCAAACGTCTACTCAACTTGAATTTGTAAAATTCCGCGATTCGAGTCTCGATGTCACAACTACCAAACCCTCCAGGAATTGCACAGACAGTGCAAGGGGGGCGGTATGTTTAAATAAGTGACCAGTAGTTGTTTCACCCGATCACGAGCCTCATAGTTGATTTCTTTTTCTTGAGTCTACCGAGTTTATTTGACCGGTGTGATTCGAAAAGGAAATAGAAAAACTAGCGAGGTCCAATAACATGACAATGATTGTTTTCGTCTAGACCGTGGGAGACCAGAGATCGACACGTCTGACCGGTACATATTACCGTTTGAAGACGTTCGAATTCGCGAATAGTAAACGGATATGAGAGAGAGTGAGAAAGAACTAATAGTTTGACGAAAGCGCCGCGTAACGAGTAATTACTCGTCCGCGCTGGTCGACGACGGTGTAACGTCGCAGACAGTCAGTTGATTCCAGAAACTCCTCCGAGGCGGTTGATTCCGGAGTGAGTTCAATTTAGAGAGTCCTCAGCAACAGTTCGCACGGAGCGCATCGATTGTCGATCGTGCTCCCGTTATAACGAACACAGCTTTCAGCTCAACACCAGCAATTGTGAAACTGAATCGAGAATAGCACACGACAATTCGTGTTGACTCTTCAGCACAATAGCTGCGCCTTTTAGTAATTTAGCGGTCTTCACCCTGAATTAGTACTGGGGCGAAAATCGGTGGGTTCACTTGGTTTTCGCCAACCATTGTTATTCGACGTGGGAGCGTCAGGAGTCCACTCCTTGGATGACCACTGGTCGGCGGAGCACTACGTTAGTTGGCGCGCTATTCTAACTTAAGACCCGCTACTCGTTCTCTACCGGGAATCGCCTTGGTGACGTTTAGAGAAACCAAAGAGCGACCGGAGAGTTTCGATACCGCTGTGTCTAGGCTTCCTTCACGACGCGGCGTGTTGAAGAAGACGGGTTAGAAATAGCGTTGGTCCACTCTTACTCCACGCCAAAGCGTGTTGAGAAAGAAACGGTTAGATCAGCCTCCGTTGTCAGCCACCGGGACTAGTTACTAGTAACCGTGGATCTCCCCGCTCACGGAATCCATACAGGAGATTTACAACCTCCGCCTTGGTTTTCCGTTCGAGGCAATACGACTGTGCGGTCGTTGCACTAAAGATTTCATTGCGTAAATCTAGCCGACCGCCACGATTGTGTTCCTGAAAAAGACGGAACAGATCGGCCAAAACAGTCGACGCGTGGCTTACCGTATTTAAAAGCCACGCACCAGTACACGCATTAGCACACACAGCACGGTTACCGTTGCTGTTTAAGTGTGCGCGTCAAAACATTCCCGAGACAGAACGTTAATACGATTATCGTATTTCAGGTGATTACACCCGTTCGTTCTTTTTTCTGTTGTTCCAGAGTTATAACCTAGGACAACCAGGCCCGCCGACAGCCAAGTTACCGAGAAACTAAATTCTTGAGATCGGCATAACACTGTATTGTACAGAGCGAAAAGGGGTCTGTAATAAACGACTGTCCTTTTCAGGACAGTCAAAGGGAATCAAAGGCGTATTGGTTTGGAGTTACCTTTACCCACTCTCCCTCGTCCGGACCGGAGGAGGAAGCTTCACTTCCTCCAATATCGGTTATAGTTGGCCGATAATTTAAAACAAATTTCAACACTATTAAATAAGTGTTTGTGCAGTAATCAATGTTCTTGCATCCGGCAAAGCAATATAGGAATTAAGGAAACTAAATAAATAGAGAAGAACCGGAAGAGGAGGAAGACGTAGAGGCACTTGAACCATTCTTCCAACTTCCTAAGGTGATATCGGTTGTGGAAGGGGCCTCGTTCTCAACCACTTATAAACATCTGGTCATCTTGGATATTAGATTTTGCGCATGGGTGGAAACCTCCTTCATAACCGAGATTGCACAAATAAAAGCACTAAGAACGCTAAAGTTATCAGGGTGCACTAATGTTCGCGGACAATTCGCGTTGGATCCACTTGGCGAGCTGACGGGGCTTCGGACATTGGGAATCCATTACCTGTGCACGGACGTGTCCGCGTTTTTCCTCCGCAACCTACACAACCTCGAGGAGCTGGAATGCAGGGATAACCTCGGAATCAACGACGAGGACCTGTCAGGACTCATTGTCGGTTCCCCACGAATTAAGTTCATCGACGCTGAGGGTTGTCCTAATGTCGGAAGACCGGTCTTGGAGTGTGTCCAGCGTGTCCTGAGGGGTAATCCTCATGAGCACGCGATCGAGCTGCGGCTTGGGGGAACGAATGCGGTTCTTCGAAGGCGGGACAGGGGTATGATGCACGTATATCTATACACTCATAGATTCAGTCGTTCTCCGTATGTTTAGTCGGCACGCTCTCGATAATACCTCGGTATTGTGGGATTTTCCCCGATCACATACAATACTATTTCCTTTACCCTTCAAGCACATACAACTGTTCTGCCGGGGAGGCGGTTGGCATGGCGGGGGTTGTCCCTCGTGTGGGTGCGGCTCGTTAACCTTTTTCTCCTCCTCCCTTTCTTATTGGGTTTAAATTTATATACTATAGTATAACTCAAGTCAATGTAAGTGAATACTTGAATGAATCGTCAACCAGTTTTTCAACCGCATACAATAATTCATATACATGTGTTTGTTAATAATTCATATGTTATGTGCGCATTTATCATATAAGCGAATATCTCTCGAACTTAACCTACGGTTAAACATCATCGAGGACGATGATGATTCTAAGGAGGGAGGGATGCTACGTGCCAAACATTTAAAACTCATTTTTGTCACTCCACAATTTTCTTTTTCTTTTTTACCACTTATCACCAACCGGTATAAGGTTCTCGATAATGCTATGCATTGTGGGAGAGCCCTGGTCGAGAACCTTCCAAAACAAAATCAGTCATGTAGCACCAGGAGGGAAGTATGAAATTCCTTCTTGGAATTATCGTCGTCAGCGTATGCCTTGGACCACTGGAATTGCAGCGATAGCGACAACGGACACCAGAGCTCAATTATACGCGTGAGAAAAGGAATGGAATTCTTTTTCGTTTTCTATAGTTTAAACCGTATACGATAGCTCTTGTCTATATTTTTCCACTAGATTTACCATAATTAAAAATTGTTTCTTTTCTTTTCTAAATTATAGCGACTTTGACTAATGCTACGCATTATGGAATATTCCTGAGTCAAAGTGGCATATTAAATTAATCTTTCTTTAGTTAGTTGATCTATACACTATTCCTCCTCTCACACGTGTAGGATTGCCACCGCCAAAACAATATCATGCTTCCGAGTATGACGCTGTAAAAGTAGTCTTATCGAGTTGTGGGAATTAGCATTATTCGCAATTCAAAACCTATCAAAATTAGAGTAGCATCAATAGAGTCAAATCATTCTTCAAGTTCAATTAAATTATATATTTTTCAGAGTAAACATAATGTTCAGTTGAGTAATTCATTAAAACACTTTTTGTATTATCTGATTAAAATTTAGATTATAGATAATTGCGGACAGTCTTATTATTAATTACTAGAATTAATAATTTCCACAACTCTGTAAGATTGCCGAAGAGCATACTACGGACCTCCGTTCCGTTGGGCGAGATTATCGCCCTACGTTAAGCTGGGGGTAGGGGGTATGATCTCATTGTCAGACTTGGGACCTCCCTCTTCAAGGGGCCCATAGGTTATAAATTGACCTCCCAAACCTAGCTGCATCGCATTTTTCTTCAAGTCCCATAGTGTGTGAACCTTGCCCTTGTGACGTTAGAGCATAGTTTCGTTTATCTGTTCGCGAAAAGACTCAGTTACTCGTAAGAAAAACCAACTCATTATCCAAATTATCGTTTAATTAAGTAAGTGTAGTGTATTATAAATCATCCACTCGTATCTTAAATCTGTGAAACACACGGATTAACAACCAACACCCTTGTTACGAGAGCAATTGGTAAGTCCGAGACATCTATCAGCATTTTTATACCGACGGACTTAATGGAAGTAAAACCTAATTAACCGAATGCTAAGCATTGTGGGCTTTTCCCTGCGGTAAATGGCAACCGATTGTTGAGATTGTAACGGGCGTGTAAAACGACAGGTATTATCACTGCAATATTCATAGTGAATTGCTATCGGATAATTCCATGTACTTTCCAGCATCTATGTAACACCTCAAGATCTCCTAAATAGTTTTGTAATACATGGTTTATTTTTGATTCAAATATTATTTTGTTCATTATACCTTTCATAGCCACATTCGTTAGCCACATCTTACAATCATAGTCAATGAATGAGAACCTGTATAGGTTTAGCCACTTGGGACTCCCGTACAATCCTGTCTATATCTATTCCGTAGATATAATTATTTTTCTAAATTAGTTTTATTCTTTTATTCATCCACCGCCCTAGCGCGTTACCTTAGTCGAGAGATCGCCACCACCGCTCGGCCCCCGAAAGCTCTCGACGTCAAAGTCCACCGGCACTCGCGAGAGTGCCCAGGTAAACGCGCTACGTGACAATTTCATTACTCAATATGCTTAAATTCTTTTTATGTTTAAATTTTAAAGTGATCTTTTATTTAGCGTTAACATCTTGCATTTATGCTGTCTTATCGACAGAATTAATATACAGGTAACCCTCCCACAGCACGGCACCCAACAACACGGATTCGCTCTAACACGTTTAGACATTTGCGAAAAAACCTCGTATAACATGGCCACCTACGACACGGTTTCGCTCTAACACGATCAGAAATTTGCGGATTCCCTGGTATAACACTGTACTTATACTATGTAATGTATGTATGTATTTAGAAATCTAAATTATACACTATGGGCACACAGTACATATGTATACACAGAAAAATAAAATACATTTGGTGTTGCGTCGCAAGCTTGTTGAGTTGTTGTTGGCTGGATCTATTCCCGCACTTTATAGGTGGCAATACAATAGTACATATGTTAATATATTTAATAAAAAATGAAGTTGCTTGTATGGATTTAAAAACAAATATTTGTTTTTAATGCATTTTCGGAACCTAACCCCCCTTTTTGTTCTTGCTCTGGGTCTCATATAACACGGTTTCACACAACACGGCATATTCTAGGAACCTCCCTATCATGTTGTAGGAGGGTTATCTGTATAATGGTCGTGTGTGTGTGTGTGTATTTATGCATGCGCGCGCGCGTACGGATGCATACTTAAACATTAAAAGGCAATTAACTCACCACGTGTCACTCTTGCAAACTGTTTTTATTGAATAACCAATGACCTGACGGCAGGCCCAAAGAGGACCCGGAGTGGGGATATGGCTCCGTTGCCCTTTTGCCGAGGGATACCACCCACAGTTTAGACATTTCTATTTGAATTTCTTTAGAGATAGTTTTAAACGAGCGAGAGATACCATAGCTAGCATATACATAGAGCTCTATTAGTATCTAATATTTATTTTTAAAATAAAATGATAAGCTGATCCATGCATCTACTATTCGATGACCAAAGAAGAAATTACATTACTTGGACTATTCCTGAAGGACCAATAAAATCATTGAAGCAGGAATTTTAATTCAAAATAGAAAATAATAAAGCATTGAGAGGAATACAAATAGAACCGGATAAGGAAAAGGCGACTTTAAAGATACATCAAGAAGTGTATATAAGTAGGATGCTGCACACATTCAATATGCTAGATTGTAAAACAGTTTCGTCCCCAGGTAACGTGAATTTCGAACTTTGTAGAGCTAGAAATTTCGGCGCGCTCCAGAAGGTTCGATCCTGGAACCTTCTGCTTCTCGCTGCTACAAACACATATAAAAAGTGAAACAACACTTTTGGACATGTTGGCAGATGGAATACCTTCACTAATTGCATAGCAGAAGCAAATGGCATACTGGCAACACCAACCACGCCAAATTTGGTAACCTAGCCCTGTTAAAGGAAGAGAATCTAGCCCCCTAGTGGAGTGGAATATGGGCCTCATAATAGCGGCACGTCCAGGCGACGACGGTACCATTCACGTAGCAGATGTAAAAACTCCGTATGGAACCTACACAACAGCCACAAACGTCTTATGCCCCTTGCTTACTGAAGCTAACTAATATTGTCTGGAATCCTCGTTCAGAACCTAGCTGTATGTACTGTTATTTTACGAATATCAATCAAACTACGCGGTCACGTAGTGTCATAACTATTTCCCCTAATATTAACTTGGGAGGAGGAGGAGGAGGAGGAATCACCAAGGATAAGGCCTTTTGAAAATCTAAATTAGTTGCGCAACAATATTGGTGGGATTTTTCTGGTTAAAATGAGGCCAAACATGAAAAATGTGTACCACATTTATTTATTTAACCGCACGAGTGCCAGATGGAGCGATCGCGCACACACAACGAGACACAAACCAGGAGCATCCAAACCGTAATAATAGAGGTATGCGAAATGCCGCTAAATATGAAACACTGCCACCCAGCCTCCGTCCCGTAGTGGACACAAGATCTTACGCGAATCAAGTGATCAGCTTAGAAGGCGAAGAAGAAAGAACAAGCCGAGAAAGACCAACTCGCGAGAAGTGCTACGAAAATAGAATACCTCGCAGCAAGAAAACGATACACCAAGGCGATAATAGAAACAAGAATAAGAAGCTGGCATGACTTAGTAAATACTAAAGGAAACAAGAACCCGTCGGGGATCATCTACACAGTCCGCACACAAAAAATGGCAGTCGAAAAGGCTATGCGCATACTAGGAAATTAAAGCGAAGTTACATTTTATTATATATTTCTTTTACTTTTCTACACTTTCATAAATATAGTGTAAATTAGTGAAGTAATATCCGATCCAATTCATTGATTGTGAAACCGACAGAAAAACCAACATCTCCTTTCGACGTCTACCTGCGAGCAATTGGCAGGTCCAATAAACATCTATCACTGTTTGTCGCATGATTAACAAGCGTTCTGAATGTATCTCATCAAGACCTTTTAATAATTTTTTCTAATACATGGTATTGTAGGATATTGTTGTATGTGGGGTAACAGTTTGATTTATTCATTGGTTTTAAGGTGAAGATTTAAAAGATATATTTGGAACGGAATATAATATACTTAAGTCTATTTCATTAAATGGTTAAAAGTCTTAACTCTTAGAACTAACGCTGATCTCTCGACTCTCAATTCTCACGCAAATCTCGTTCACTGACTCTGGGAAGACACTCCGTGTCCTCCGTATCTAATGCGTGCCTTTATACCCTTAGGCGGGCAGGCACGCACGCACGCACACACACACACACACGCACACGCACGCACGCACGCACACACACACGCACGCACGCACGCACGCACGCGCGCGCGCACACACACACACACACACAGACACAGTGAGGGAGGGAGAGAGAGTTTTTAGGCGCCACGCACCCTTAGGCCTGACGCGGTCATGAGGCGCTTGTATGCGCTTTCCAGCCTACACCCGGCCTCCCTGCGTTGACATTCGTCCCCGAATGTCCTAAACTTCGCTATTTTCGCCGTCGGATACGTCACTACCTTCATCTATCCATGGTTTCATATAATCGGCCGCAGTAGATGTTTGCCGTGGTCCTTCGTGTTCGCCTACTCTTTGAACTAAGTATCGGTTATTGCGCATTACTTTCATAATTTTGTATGGGCCGAGAAATTTGTTACCTAATTTTAACCCTGGTCCCTGCTGTACTCGCTTAATAGCTACTAATTCACCCTCGCAATAGATTCTAGCCTCCTTTCTCCGCTTGTTATATGTCTTCTGGTTTTCCCTTTGAATTTTGGCAATATTTTTCCTCGCTTGATGCCTCAAATCGTTGCGATCGTTTTCAAAAATCTCTACCCATTCTCTTTCTAGTGGCTCTCTTATCTCTAAATCGTCTTTAAGACGTGCGCGCGTTCCAAATAACGCCTCGAATGGTGATGCTCCAATGCTCCGATTGTTCCTGCGGAACGGTGGATTGCCACGGTCAGGACCCGGCGGGCGGCCATATGGCCTCGCAAACTTGAGGTGCGAGGGCCTGCAATTAAAACTGGCCATCCCTGAAGTTCGACACGTTTTTTATGACGTACTGCGTGTACAAAACCATCGTAAACGGTGCGTGTTCGAGCTCAGGGATGAGGGATTAGGGCCGAGGTGTGCTCGTCCCGTTAGGGCCTGTCCTAGCGGCCACGATGCCACCCGCCCGCGATAGTTGGTGCGTTTCCGGGATCCAGGCAATCCACCAATAGGAAAAATCAGAGTTCCCAGGAACCAACCGAAAATTCCATCGGCAATTAGCCAATAGCGAGAGTGCAGAACTCACTCCCCCGGAAGAACCGAGCTGTTGAGAGGGACTTCCTCACGAGGAGGATCAGAGTCTCACAGCAAACATCATACAGTTAACACCAAGAGAAACGTTCACGTGAGACTTACGCTATTCGAGCCATAACTACATCTACTTGTAAATATTGTACAGAATACATTAAATAATTTTGGTATAACACCAAAAAAGACATTTCACTACTTCAAAATATCACCCCTCCGTTCGCGAGTTTAAGCCAAAGTGAGCACCTCGCATTTCACGAGGGAAATCGAAGCTTACGCGGTAACACCGATGTATACTAATATTTAAAAATTGCTGAACTTTATCTAAATGACGGTACCACTCTTCTTTTTTGGGATTGGACAATTTTGTTAAAACTGGTATAAGTGTACGGTTTATGCGTTCTACTTGGCCATTAGCTCTCGGGATTCCGGTTGTGATAAGCGTTTGTTGTATGTTCCCTTCCGCGCAATAGTCTACGAATTCGCCCGATGTGAAGTGTCCCTCGGTCAGATATAATACGCCTTGGATTTCCAAAAATTACGGCTCGCTTTCTAAGTCTATTTATTACCTCGGTTGTACATGTGCTTT
The DNA here is from genome assembly GCA_910591585.2 of Nysson spinosus. Taxonomy (NCBI): domain Eukaryota; kingdom Metazoa; phylum Arthropoda; class Insecta; order Hymenoptera; family Crabronidae; genus Nysson; species Nysson spinosus. The sequence goes on along the minus strand of OU342836.1, from coordinate 3,031,094 downwards.
TTGTCGCGTATAACCAGACAAATTTGGAAAACGCATCAACAACTACAAGGATATGCTTATAATTTTTGTTAGTGGAATGCAGCGGCCCTAGGTGGTCCACGTGCAGCGTGTCAAGTGGCACTTCGCCCTTGTCTATTGGATTCAAATATCCTTCCTGCTTTCCACTTTTCCTATCTGCAAGAATACAAGGAACGCAGTTGTGAATAGTTTTTTCTGTTCTCGCTTTTAGATTTGGTATGTAGTAATCTTTTCGATGTAAAGCTTCGGTTTTTCCCACAGAAAAGTGTCCCTTTTCATGCACTTGGCGGATAATTTGTGCTGTCATGGACTTCGGAACTACTAATTTAAAATCGTTATCGACCTCTTTGAAGAGCAAACCTCCACGGATTTCGTATCCTACGATCTTGTTTTGTTCTACAAGATTTACAATTTTCTGTACGTCCCTATCTTCTCGCTGAGCTCGTTTTAAACGCATGGTTAGACTGTCGTTACATTCCTCCATGGAAAAACACGCAGGCAAAGGGTGACGGCTTAGAGCATCTACATGCATCATGCTTTTTCCCGGCCTATGCTCAATGCTATAATTAAACTCTTCTAATAGTAGGGCCCATCTTGCCACTCGCACACAAAGGTCCCTTTTTCGCATTGTTAATGTAAACGCGCGGCAATCTGTCACAATTTTGAATGGTATACCTAACAAATATACTCTGAATTTCTTGAGGGATTTAATTATTGCAAGCACTTCAAGCTCATACCTCGTGTAGTTTTGCTCCGCTGGGGTAGTTTTACCGCTCGCGTAATAAACAGGGTGCAGTGCATCGGTATCAGAACTCTTTTGCAGAAGAACTGCGCCATAGCCATACATACATGCGTCTGTATGTAATTGCGTTTCGATTCCTACACGATACAATCTCAAAATCGGTTTAGTGATCAGGCTTTCTTTTAGATGAATGAAGGCATTTCTCTGTTCCTCACCAAAAATAAATTCTACGTTTGCTTTCAGCAAGTTGGATAAGGGTCGTGCTATAATCGAATAACGCGGAATAAATTTTCTAAAATAGCCACTTAACCCGAGGAAGCTCTGTATCTGCCGCGTATTGGTCGGTTCGGGAAATTTGATCACGGCCTCTGATTTATGCTCAGATGGCCGTACATGTCCATCTTCTATTGTATATCCTAAAAATTCTACTTTCTTCTGCAGCACTTTGCACTTTTTCCAGTTAAACTGTAAGCCAGCTTCACTAGCCGTTTTTAATACAATTTGAAGGTTTTTTAAACCGTCGTCGTGTTCAATGGAAAGAATTATCAAATCATCCATATATGTTAAAACTATTTTCTCTCGGATCAAATCTTTAAAGGTGGCATTAATGAATCTTTGAAATATTGCAGGAGAATTACAAAGACCAAAAGGTACTTTAAGAAATTCGTAATGTCCATCGGGGACTATGAATGCTGTATATTTACGACTCGGTTCCTCTACTTGAACATGGAAAAATCCGTTTTTTAAATCAAGGGTGCTAAAAAGTTTTGCATTTTGTAGTAAATCCAATTGATCTTCTATTAATGGAAGCGGATATCGATCTCTGATGATTTTCGTATTTAGTTGTCTATAGTCTACACACAACCTCGGAGATCCGTTTTTCTTTTTTACCATTACAACGGAGCTCGCGTAATCCGATAGTGACGGTCGAACTATACCTTCATTCAGCCATGCCTGTATTTGATTATTTACGGCTTCTTTTTCTAAAGGTGGCAGTCGCCCGGCTCTTTGGTAAACGGGTATATCGTCTTTGAGCACGATTGACATTTTTATATCTACTTCTTTTGTTTTATTAGGCTTGTAGTTGTCTACCAGGTTTTGTATTATTTTTTTATGCTCGGGATTTGGTATATGGGTTATCTCTATTTTCTCGGTTTCATCAACTATATCTATTTGAAATATTTCTGGCAACTCATTAACCCTTTCGCGCCGAGCGCCGCATATATGCGGCATCCACTCAACGACCCGTGGGTACGAGCGCCGCATATACGCGGCATCCACGCCACGACTTATATACAGAAACCACGCGCATGGTGCATATTTTCGGCGCGAGTTTCCGTTCAGTGACGGCACTTCGGCGGACGGGGCTGCCGTAGCGAAAAGGTTAATAGTGCTGGATTTTTCGTTAGCTTTAATAGTAATTTCTCCATTCTTAATGTTCAGCTCGACGTGTTCGAGAAAGTCATTTCCTAATATTAACTTTTGGCTAGTAAGCGCAGTCGGAACGACGCGTATCAAAATTACGAATTCATTGTTGTCTATTTTCAATCCTGCATAAAATTCGCCTAATGTGGTATTTTCTGCACCTACTCCGCTGAATTTTATTCTTCTGGCTTTTAACTGGGGAGAACCTATTTCAAAATATTGATCCGCGCTCATTCAACTTAAATCGCTTCCCGTATCGATTAGTGCCCTAGCGGTATGGCCATTGATTTGTACATCCTTTACGCATTTGTTTTTTGTTACCTGTGATACAACGCAGTTTTCCTTTGGTGGCGCACGCTTGTTGGGGCATATGACCGCGATATGACCCCGCTCGTTGCAATTAAAGCATCTTGCTCCCTCACTTCTTGTTGGACAGTGGCTACTCATATGGTTCGGGGATCCGCAATTATAACAAAAACGTCTCACGCCGCGAGGTTCCTGCTCCATTCCATCCTTGTCCTGCTGGGCCCCTCGTTTTCTTGCCTGGTATATCTTGCGGTGTGGATCTGTCTTTCTTCTGGCAATGTTATCTTTTGAAAAGCTTTCAAAAGTGCGTCTGTTGAGGGGAAGCTTTGTAGTCTGGCCTGATTCTTTAAACTCGCATCCGGAATGCCATCAATAATGCAATCTACCATTTCGTCCTCATCGATTAAAATTTTATTGCCCATTATTGTTTTTGTGTGAACGTATTGATGAAAGGTTTCATCTTTCCTCCATAATCTTGTTTCGAATTCTCTTCGCAGTGTGCGCTTATTCTGAGGATGATGGAACATACTTTTGAGCTTTGCCAATAGATCTTCCGAGGACATTTCGATATGCTCTCCTTTGGACTGCAACCATTCAATGGCTTTCCCCTTTAATCTCATGATAATTAATAATTTTGTTTCTTCTTCTCCTAAATGATATGCCGATTTCAGCAATCTCACTTGCTTCTCCCAACCTTCTAGAGCGCCCACTTCTCCCGCGAAACAGCTTAAATAATCGGCAACGATTTTGATATCTGTTGCCTTTCGCTGGCTCGATAATTCTCCGGATACGCTCAATTGTTGAAAATTCCTCAACATCTCTACTTCTCTGCGGAGGATTTCCATTTCCCTTTCTACTAGTTCTTTTTCTTTCTTGTACATGGCGGCTTCGCGACGGTACAGACATTCCTCTCGCTCACTCACATTTGTGCTTTCCTCTGCAGCCCCTGTATTGCTGGTAACTGTGTTACCCGCTTCTTTGTTCACAAGTGGAGTTTGACGCGCCTTCACAATATCCTGGGTCCACGTACCTGCCGGATCAATTTCGTTCAGGCGTTGAATTAACTCGGATTTGTTTCCAGTTGTGATGCGTCCCCACTCCTTTAGTTTTTCTTTCATCTCCAGCACGGTGATGTCATTTGCACTGAACTGCACTGTAGCCATTGCACTTTTATTTTATTAACACTTAGGATACACACTGAACTCTTTGTTCTTCACACTGTTTTTTCAATTAAATATCAATGTACCCTGGCTGGACGAGCCCCCAATTTTGTAGGATATTGTTGTATGTGGGGTAACAGTTTGATTTATTAATTGGTTTTAAGGTGAAGATTTAAAAGATATATTTGGAACGGAATATAATATACTTAAGTCTATTTCATTAAATGGTTAAAACTCTTAATTCATAAAACTCTTAACTCTTAGAACTAACGCTGATCTCTCGACTCTCAATTCTCACGCAAATCTCGTTCACTGACTCTGGGAAGACACTCCGTGTCCTCCGTATCTAATGCGTGCCTTTATACCCTTAGGCGGGCAGGCACGCACGCACACACACGCACACGCACACACACACACACAGTGAGGGAGGGAGAGAGAGTTTTTAGGCGCCACGCACCCTTAGGCCTGACGCGGTCATGAGGCGCTTGTATGCGCTTTCCAGCCTACAGTATATTTGGTTTTTAATTTAATTCTTATTATTTTCCATCAGCAACATCCGTCCGAAATAAGTTCCGTCCAGAATTCGGTATCCTCATAACGCCAGCAGATGTAGTTTACGATTTGTGTACCAGTTGCGATTCAAACAAGGCAAGTTTTCTTCTCTTCGGTGATAGCCATTCTTCTTATCAGTAGCCATCACTCGTAAACTAATTTTCGGTGATTCCATTTGTGCAACCAAAAATGTTCCCGCAAGAAGTCTCTGGTGTGGGAAGTGCGTGAATTCTCGATTGAGAAATACCGAGATTCTTGCACAGAGATCAACCACGTGGCGAACTCACAGAGAGAAGTACAAAGAATACATGCTTGCCTGAACGTCTTCTTCAATGAATATTTATTTCCTGTTGTATTATAATTTCTTCTGTTTATTTGTATATTTTCGAATCCAACGGTCGACAGCCACAAAGCATAACACTATGGACTACGCTATGGACTAAGTGACTCCTTAAATTAGATTTACGTGCTACGTAATCATCCCCGGATTTGTCTCGAGATGTCGCCTCATTGGGCACAGTGCTACGCATCTATACAAAGATTTCCTCAAATGTAGTTGCTCTAGTTGCTCTTAAATGTTTGTTGCGCAATGAGCGCGATCGAGAATCCAGTTGTAAGGGCGTAACTTCCTTGCTGGTGTCCTCGATAATCTTACTCAAGGTTATCAAATAAGATTTGTTTTGTTGGTGGGAACGACAATGTAATCCACTGAGTTTAGTGATATTATATTTATTAATCAACTATTACTTATCTACTAAAATGGTTACTAAAGTTAGTCTCGGGCGACTTGATACTAGGTTTTGTGCTCTTTATTGTTCGAGGTACTATTGCGTTATTTATGCTTTGAAGTAATAATGCGTTCTGTGCGGTTCGAGATGTTATTGAGTTCTGTTTTGAAAGAATTCTCTCATCTATCGGGTGTCGTTGGGGAGCGTCTTAAAGGGCGTGGAAATGAGACAAGAGAAGGGGCTATCTTCGAGGGATATGGAGGTGGTAGCTATGGTAGGTCGAGATTTTGTTTTAAAGGATACTATTGAGGACGAGGAATATTTGAAGGTTTTTTAGGATTGTGTTTTTCTGTTCCCACGCGCCTTTCCCAACAACGCCTTCTTCTGTTGAGCACTTAAGGACTCAACAATGTTCAACACGGTTAATAAACAACACTTAACAACACAGTTATCAGCACTCTTTCAAATCTACTCTGTTTGTCTCTCTCAAAATGTCAATTTTACTATGTCTCCTCTTCATTCTTCCGCTCTTCCTTATATTCGAAAACCTACCCTAAGTCTCACACTCGCACACTTTCTGCTTATACCTAAACTATGACCATTGCATATCGTCAGTCAACAGTGACTGACGCGGCTTGAACGAAAAGTATGCAGTCACTCACCGGTGACTGGCATGGCGATTAACGTGTTAAGGCTTCGTTTTCGGGAAAAATTACCTTGAATTTTGAGTACGCGCGCACTTGACCAAGCCTCAACCCAGCAATTCCTCAAGCGATGCAAGCTGGGGCCAGTGCTTGTTGGACACCTCAAGAGAGATTCCACAATATTTTAGAAAATTGTTTGGTTCCAAGTATCGAAAATTAGTTTCGACATTCTGAAAACTTTCTATTTCAAGATCATAATTCCAGCTGCCCCCGTAATAAAATAGTAATAAGAACATGAAGACCGTCTTACTGATTATAGAGGGTAAACTTATGCGAGCGAAAAATTTTCAAAAATGCATGTTACCTTGAAATTTTCTATTCGAATGGCACGAAAAAGCATATCAAAATATAGTATATATACATAGATACATATATGTAAAGAAATATCGGCTGGTGTTACGGAGAAACAGAACGTGTGAAGTGCATTCACAGTGGTGTCCAACACTTCTCTAATTTCAAAACTTAAAGAAAGCGATCAGGAGCATTTGTATAAAAAAGGTAGATATGCGAGTACACTTATATGGTGCAATTTGTTGCAGTAAACACCAGAATTACCTTACATCGATATAAAAAGTTGTTGGGCAAAGTGCCTAATGCAGCAGGATACCACATATTCACTGAGAGATACTGCACTAGCATGATCCTAGCAAAAGAAATACTAAAAATGAAATGTCATCTCACTGGTACGGTTCAAGTAAATCGAAAAGGAATTCCCGGGAAAAATCCGAAATAATCTAACGCTTCTTGCGTGGAAGGATAAGAGGATTGTTACAATGTTTAGCCGTTTCAATCATGCAGGTCTGAAATCTACTACAAGAACATTACGTGATGGAAGTATCACATCTGTAAATCAGCCTGAAATGGTTCTAAATTATACCGCAAATATAAGCGATGTGGATCGTGCGGACCAATATGCTTCCACGTACTGTTTTTTTTGCGAAAATCTTAGAAATGGTGGAGAACATTATTTTTTGAGGGGCTGGAGATATGTATCATTAATTCCTACATACTGTACCGAGCTTCAGAGGTAAAAAATAATGAGAAACCTATGACAGATTACAAAGGGTCTAGCCGGTTAAGGTAGTCAAAAGTGCCCCTAAACCAAATTGGACTTGCGATGGGTCATTCGATAGCTAATGAAAAAAAAACAATCTGTGCCAAGTTTCAACTTTGTATCTCGACTGGGGGGGGGGGGGGGGGGTAGTAAAGGGCAAAAAACGAAAAATCACGTTTTTGTTCAATTTCTTCCAACTGAGTGCATGAAAAATTTTGAAAAAAATTAGTGGCACGGCAGTTAGCGATACACATATTATCGAATTTTTTCAGATTTTTATGTTGCAAATCCAAGCTGTGAAAAATAAAAAACCCCCAAAAATGCCGAAAAATGCCGATTTGGTATTGAAGGAGTTGCAGAACTATAATTATATAATTTGGGTAAGTGGGTATATGTGATAGTATTGCTCTCAATTTTTTTTAGATTTTTTGGTTAGGTGCGCCGTAGTTAAAAAAATTAAAAACCGGGTTTTTCGGCGTTTTTTGCGTGTCAGATTGACTTATAGGTCGAACTTTCGTATTATTCTCTATTAAATAAGTGTTTGTGCAGTAATCAATGTTTTTGCATCCGGCAAAGCAATATAGGAATTAAGGAAACTAAATAAATAGAGAAAATTGGAATTACTGTGCTATTAGAGCCTAGAGCGTAGCGAGTATTTTCAAGTGGTTCGGTGGTCCCGTGGCAAAGCGTCACGCTGTTGAAACGCTGCGGACTTTTTTTGTAGGTTCGCATCCCACTTAGGTTAATTTTTTTTTGCATTTCATTTTCAGAATTTTTAACTATATAACAACCGAACTAGTTTAAACATAGTTTAAGCATATTTTTTAAATGTCTTATATTTAAAGATAAACATGCGCTCCAAAGTCATATTTACGTATAGTACAGATTAGAATATTTCAAAAATATGCTTAAACTACTTGTAAACAGATATTGATATAGTTCGGTTGTTATATAGTTAAAAGTTCAGAAAATGAAATGCAAAAAAAATTAACCTAAGTGGGATGCGAACCTACAAAAAAAGTCCGCAGCGTTTCAACAGCGTGACGCTTTGCAACGGGACCACCGAACCACTTGAAAATACTCGCTACGCTCTAGGCTCTAATAGCACAGTAACTCCAATTTTCTCTATTTATTTAGTTTCCTTAATTCCTATATTGCTTTGCTGAATGCAAAAACATTGATTACTGCACAAACACTTATTTAATAGAGAATAATACGAAAGTTCGACCTATAAGTCAATCTGACACGCAAAAAACGCCGAAAAACCCGGTTTTTAATTTTTTTAACTACGGCGCACCTAACCAAAAAATCTAAAAAAAATTGAGAGCAATACTATCACATATACCCACTTACCCAAATTATATAATTATAGTTCTGCAACTCCTTCAATACCAAATCGGCATTTTTCGGCATTTTTGGGGGTTTTTTATTTTTCACAGCTTGGATTTGCAACATAAAAATCTGAAAAAATTCTATAATATGTGTATCGCTAACTGACGTGCCACTAATTTTTCTCAAAATTTTTCATGCACTCAGTTGGAAGAAATTGAACAAAAACGTGATTTTTCGTTTTTTGCCCTTTACTACCCCCCCCCCAGTCGAGATACAAAGTTGAAACTTGGCACAGATTGTTTTTTTTTCATTAGCTATCGAATGACCCATCGCAAGTCCAATTTGGTTTAGGGGCACTTTTGGCCCCCCTTAACCGGCTAGACCCTTTGTCAAACTCCTAAACGAACAACTGAGAGGTGATTTTCGAAAACGACGAGTATGTTCTTCTGCATCATCTATTGGGAACAAAGAAACAAGAAATTGCATATTCCCAATGTGGGAGGAAGAAAACAGGACTGCATTGTCTGCTTACGAGGAGAGTGCACGAGATTACACGCGAGTTTTTGGATGGGACTTTGAGGATATGTAGTGCAGGTAGGGCCAATACTTTTCCCAAAAGCTTAGCGTCCACTACGCCCTCCTTTTTCCAAAAAATGGGATTAAAAATAGACGTCCGTATTATACGTCTATGCGACTTTTCATATACAAGGTGACCGTAGCGTAATGGATAGCGCTCCTGCCTCGTACGCTAGCGGACGCGGGATCGAATCCGCGCTCGTTCGAACATTAAAACTTTTTTTAAGTAAAATTTTTTTTTTAAGTAAAATATTTAAAAATTAACAAAACTGTTGATTAATTATTATAGTTAGTAATTTATTAATAAGATACATTTTATTACTTAAGATATATAAGATTATATATATATACATATGTACAAAATCGGAGTTAGCGGACAGTGTATTTTATTTTAAGACATTATTGATTGAAATTGACATTATTAGTGAGAAGCCAAGTGGAAAAGTAAATGACAAATCGAAACTAATTGCAGAAGAATTATATCAAAGGTTTAAACACATGTTAAACGACATGAGATTTATCGAAGAAGAGGTACTCGAATTGAATATTTGCTAGTTAAATCACAGATACATCGTCTTCAATCCTTATATGATACCAATATTCATTGCAAAATATGATAGAAACAAATGATTAAATTTACGTTACAATAATATTTCAAGCTATATACATGGAAATTATACAGAACCTAATATTTGCTGGTTTTTACTCCGGAAGCATTTCATGTTCGAGGATTAATAATCACAGGTATTATCAGCTTCTTGGTATATTATATACTATACAAAGTTGGTAAAGTTATTCGAAAAAATAAATGAGAATGTTTATTTAGGTCATGTCGATGTTAAAAAATCGTAATATTATTCTGATAAACAATATGATATTTGTAATATTTACAGTTCGGATGTTTGCAGTATTGAATAACATAGGATTCAAAAGTATAAAACTCATTTCCCCAAATTAATTTTTGAATTTTCTTGGTTAAAATATTATTTTGCGATGTTAAAATATCAGTTTTGTTCATTTTTAAATATTTTACTTAAAAAAAGTTTTAATGTTCGAACGAGCGCGGATTCGATCCCGCGTCCGCTAGCGTACGAGGCAGGAGCGCTATCCATTACGCTATGGTCACCTTGTATATGAAAAGTCGCATAGACGTATAATACGGACGTCTATTTTTAATTCCATTTTTTGGAAAAAGGAGGGCGTAGTGGACGCTAAGCTTTTGGGAAAAGTATTGGCCCTACCTGCACTACATATCCTCAAAGTCCCATCCAAAAACTCGCGTGTAATCTCATGCACTCTCCTCGTTAGATACAAAAACACCAGGTGGAAGACGCCAGACAAATTACTATTGTACAACATATATCAGCAAAAATATAAGATATAAAATTTGGATTTTTTTTGTTATAAATAACTTTCTCAATTCTAAAGATTCATATAAACTAAACATAATGACAAGAAATTACTTGGTTCCCAACCCAATATGACGCGATTCCTGTTTACAAAAAGGAGCCGTGGAGTTGCTGGTTGGTAATGCCGTGAGATGGCTCGGAATGCAAAGGGTTAACATTTGATTGGTGTAAGCTTAAAAATTTTGGAACATGTGAATGTGCCTTAAATGGTAGAGAGAGGTGCGTGCGCAAAAAGAATAAATGCGGGCGCAGAAAGAAGAGGCGTGAAACAAAGACAGAGAGAAGAAGTATGAGCAGTAAAACGTGCGCCAAGTCGGGTGGCGTATTGCCGGAAAGATTGAGGAATATTGTACCGACCAATCGAGCAGGATTTGACTCGCCACATTTATGCGCGCAAGTGAGCGCTTGTGGGATACATACCGGAGTGGAGCGCGTCATAAATGTCGCGAATGAGAACCCCTGCTGACAATCCGTGAGTTCCTCGACTTTTTGGCTTTTTTTTAATACACCAAAGCCTGGCTTTGCATATTTTCTGTGCTTTTCAAAGAGGAATGTCTGCTCTATCGCGTAGAGTAATTGGAATCCCCGTCAGAGGTCAAATTTAACTAATGTTTTAACATATTTTCAAGTCCATATTGCAAAAGTAATTGATATCATTTTATTCGTAATGATCCACAGAATTGTTTGCAACAAATAAAAACTGTCTAACTTATATACTTATGTCACAAATCTTTGGGGATTCGTTTTCAGCAGGTTAAAATCTATAAGAATCGCCTATTTGTTGTTACGACATTTTTTTGGGTTGGACAGTGTTATCATGCCAGGGTTCCCCGAAAGAAACCCTACATTAGTGATATTAATAAGAAGAAGAGATTAAAGTTCGCCAAAGAATTTATTAGTAAAGATAATGTATTCTGGAATAAAGTAATATTTTCAGATGAATCGAAATTTAACGTTTTTGGATCGGAAGGACGCAATATTGTTTGGAGACAAGCAAACACAGAGATGGAAGCGACAAACTTGCGTGCTACGGTGAAATATGGGGTGGCTCAGTTATGTTCTGCGGGTGTATGGCGGCACCCCGATTGAACATCTATGAGCAATAGGAGGGAAAGAATTACAAAAATTTAATATAGCATCCAAGGCAAGTTTAAAAGAAAAATACTCGAAGTGTGGAATTCTATATCACCAAGTGTTACAGAAAAGTTAGTAAACAGTATGCATAATCGCTTACAAGATGTTATTCGTGACAAACGTGGACCTACTAAATATTAAATATTTAAAAGTTACCTGTTCAAACACTTTTGTGGCTTCAGCAATCTTTATGTTCGTAAGAAATAATGCATATCTATTATGTATGTATTTCGATTTGTTTGAAACGTTAGGTATATAATCTAGAGAGTCAATTACAATATTAATAATATTTCGGTAAGTGTTGTATAATATTGTTACGAGCCCAGGGCGAGTTATGTCTTACTACGTTAGACTGGGCTGTAATTTCTTCTTGGTCACTCCGAGCGGCTGGAGTGAACGGTTCGATGGGGATACGTCGCTACTGAATATTTTTGCAGGGAAGGTAAATAGTGGGTTAAACTCGGAAGTACTAACAATAACACTATAAATATATTCTGTATGAAATGATACTACACGTTCGTCGGCGGGAGAATCCCTTACAAAGCTGTTTGGTGTGTGTTGAGTCTGATGGTGCCTACCAATCTAGAGCGAACGTGATTTGATGTTGACAAACCCGTACTCGCGATAACTGATCGAAAGGGAAACTGAGGCCCGATCTCACTAAAATGATTAGCAGCACTTCCCCTAAGGGTGAATCAAGACTGCCTAGCGTTGGAAAAGGTTGTCCTTTTAAAGGATTTTTTTGAGCTGGAGCGCCAGGAAAGGAGATGGTGGGGGGGTTCGGCTGGTTTTGGAACGATGAGATTCTGGGAAACGCAGGCATTATAAATCCACCCTGGGAGTGCACTTGCTCAGAGATATGGGCCTCAAGTTTCCCGGAGGGTCCCGTTTCCTGAACATCGCAGCCGCGTCTATTCCATAAATAAGACCCCTGGCCATGGGACCCATTTCCGTTGGTCGTAACTTAGATAACCCCCACGGCCAAGGGCTGCATACGCAACAATATACTTATTATAATTAATCAAGTATTTCATGGTAAGTGTTCCAATACTTTCGTGAGTCACTGTAAATGTGGAGTCTTCTACGAATACTATCTCAAGAACTACTTAAGCTACTCGAAGATCCGAAAAATATCACCAATAATATTATAAACATTCTCTGTATGGAAAAGTTCACAATACAAAAGTTTGTCTTTATTATAGTCTCTTTCATTCGCTGCCCTTATATTTGTTAAAGATAAGGATAAAGATAGTTTTATTTCGTGTGGAATTTTATTGCTATAAGTGCCGAGGAATATAACGGCATTTGCTACATTTGCGTTTTTATTGTTACGATCTATGTAAAATCATGGTTCCGCGCGCTTTTTGCAGCTGAAGCAGCAAACACGGATTATCCGACATAAAAGTATGGGCAATATAGAAACCCTAAAGATTCCACAAAATAACATCATAATCCAAAGTGCCGGCGTATTCATAAACTCGCCAGAAGTAGACCCAGATATGAATGTTTTAATAAACATCAAAGGTAACAAATTAAATATCTCAGGCGCTTATTCTGAATCAGTACACCACAGCACGATAACATGCGTAAAGAACAACACACAAACATTATAAGACAAAAAGTGGAAACCTTAAAAAACGAAATAGTGAGAGACGATTCAATAAAAGCATATGCCTCTTTTCAACCACCAACCAAGCCGAAAATCCAAATAAAATCGAAATACCTACAGATTATTTTACTTGCTTTACGAAACTTTGTTGTGCATTCGGGTGGATGGAAGTATTAACTAGCTCTTACCTCTTACAATCCTCGGCGCACATACAGATTCATTCATTGAGCAGCTGCGTGCGGATCGCGAAAGAAACTTTAGGGACAACCTAATATTAAATACACATAAGGGAAATGTACTATAGACAAGTGTATAGTGTATATAACTGCCTACACCGACATTCAGAACTAGAATAACAGTCGGCTTAGTTACCTGCGCTCCGTACAGGTAAAGTTACACGCTCTTTACACTAATCATACATTTGCCGATTCTTATCCCTACCTACCTCCTCCAACCTCCACCCAAATCGTGAACACATTAAGTATAGTCTTGCCTGCCCTTTCCATACATTCAACAAGACTACCACGGTAATGCACCTGTGCGATTTCTCGTAACCAAAAGTAGCAATAAGTGCAATACAAAATCACATTACTAAGGCTACGAGCGCTTAATTAGAGCCATTAGTCTGTCCAGAAAAACTCTTACATGTTAGCCGTCTTTATACGTGTTCACGACCCCTTCGATCTTGGCCGAGAACACCGAATATTTATTTGAGCGCCGGGTGTCGGATCAGAAAGGATGGTGGCTGAATATCGCTCGTCCGTGATTCGCGACGATCTCTCTGTTCGTAACGATCTCCGTAGATCGAAATATTCCGTAATTAAACTCACTGGGCCCGTGCCCGCGTACAATTCTCTTCCCGTGGTGGAAGAAATTGTCTCCGATGTGAATGTGAGAAGCCTCGTGGCTTGCGACAAAAACTCTTACGTGCGTCGTGTTTAACAGTCGGCAGAAGAAGAACGAGATTTCGCTCTATCCCCCGGAAACGCACTTCGGGGAGACAGAGCCCCCTGCGACTACGCACCCTCTGCCGCCCGCCGGAAACGAGGGGCGCCACGACATTTAAACTGGCTTAAACAATACGTTTTAAGGATTTTATTAAGTTTCTTCCTTCCTTCGTAAGTACTCTGTTATAGTGGACAGCAATAAACGTGTGATTTAAAAAAAATGTGAAAACGGATTTAGATTTTGCCTAAACTGTACCATATCGCAGGTCGCAATAAGTAAGTTTAAAAATCATTTATGGTATTTCAGTCCAGAGTCGATTGTAATGGCATTTTTTTATAGCAATATTTCTTCAAATATTCAAATAAAAACGACTATTCTGTCTATTCACGTATTTCTAGGTTATAATTATAACATCTTTTAATAAATAACAGTAACAAACGCAAAATTGGAAGATATTTTAGTATTAGTTGAAAAACTAACTGCGAAAGGGTGGATTTGCCTTGGCCATAAAACAGGGACTACCCAATGTCCGAGAAATTTAATTAACAATTTTTGGCACCCGAATTCTGAGACTGATTGTGAGATGTGCTCGTACTGTTAGGTCGCGACCTAGCGGCCACGATCCCACCCAGCCGCCTAAATCGGGAAATTTTGATGGACCAAGGCAATCCACCAATAGCAAAATTCGAACCATTAAGGAGCCAATAAGAAAATTCGAATTGGCTCCACCATTCGGAAAATTCATCGGCCCGCTCTCCTCGCGATGCTAGCCTTCGTCAAGGAATTCATCGTGGCCGAGAGTCAGAATAAATTTGACATTGAGAAAATAAGCATAAGTCAAATAAACCAAGTAACAGAAATCAAATCAAAGGTACAACTAGTAATGGATATAATTTGGATAATTTGGCCGTAACATATTCTGTAAGTAAAGAAACGAAATTGTTTTTCAAAAGATTCAATATAAGTACTATATTTCTTCAAAACAATTCCGCGACGTGGAACCAAGACAATAATTACAAACAAGCCGTTGATATAATATATAAATTACTGGTTGTGAATGACACCGCAGAAAGTGCAGCAAAATTAATTTCAGACTACAATAAATGTTTCACACAGGATGAAGAACAGAGAAAATTTATATTACAACCAGTCAGCGATTACCGACAAATCCGATAATAATAAAGAAATTCGCAAAACTAAAAAATTACTTTATACGACTGTTAAGATAGAAACCCTACGTTCGAGAAGAAATATTCCACAGTGTGCAACATGCCAAATGCACTGTCACACAAAAAGCTACTGTAATAAAATGTTCAAATGTGTAAAATGTGCACAAAATGATAACTTAATAAAAGACCTCAGCAGTAAATGACCGAAGCACGTAATAAGCATGCTACACAGGTACGTAAATAATAGATTCTTCTACGTCAATATAGGCAACCAAAACTCGAATATTGGGGAATATAAAGCAGGGGTACCGCAGGGGAGTGCATGGGGACCAATGCTCTTCTCAATATACCCCCCCCCCCCCCCCCCCAAAGAAATAAGGAACGCAATTCTAACGTTTGCTGACGATACCACAGTGTACGACATCGGTAACAACTCCAATACAGCACGAAAGGGTATAGCCGGTTAAGGGGGGAAAAAGTGCCCGTAAACCAAATTCGACTTGCGATGGGTCATTCGATAGCTTGTGAAAAAAGGACAATCTGTGCCAAGTTTCAACTGCGTATCTCGACTGGGGGGTAGTAAAATGCAAAAATCAAAAATCACGTTTTTGTTCAATTTCTTCCAACTGAGTGCATGAAAAATTTTGAAAAAAGTCAGACACCTCAGTTAACGATATTCATATTATAGAATTTTTTCAGATTTTTATGTTGCAAATCCGAGCTGTGAAAAATCAAAAACGCAAAAAATTCCGAAAAATGCCGATTTTGCATTGAAGGTATTGCAGAACTATAATTATATTTTTTTGAGTAAGTAGGTATAAATGATAGTATTGCTCTGAATTTTTTTTTAGATTTTTTCGTTAGTTGCTAAGTTACGAAAATGTAATGTAAACAAAATTAACCTAAGTCAGATGCCAACCTACAAAGTCGGCTATACCCTTTCACATACAAACTGAAATTACTATATTCGTGGACGGTACATAAGAAAATAGCTATCAATCCACAGAAAAGTACAAATATTTGTTTTACATTAAACCGACAAGAACAAAAGGCGGTATAGATAAACCAAATAATCGTAACACAAACAACGGAAACGAAATATCTGGGAATTATGCTAGACAAAGAATTAACGTGAGGTCCCCACATAAAACAAATAGCAAAGAAAATAGCAACAGGTACAAAAGAAATATATTGGTTAATTAGGAGGGGCTCAAGACTAAAGATAAAGAATAAAATCGCGATATGTACAACAATAATGAAACCAATGTGGACATACGGGGCAGCACTCTGGAGCACAGGTACAAAAAGTAACCAAAGAAAAATCAAAACTGCACAGTCCAAATTATTAAGAAAAATACTTCAAGCACCATGGTACGTGAGAAACGACGATATTGAAAACACGTTACAAATCCCTCCAATTGCCAAATTTCAATCCCATGGAGTACTTATGGAGGGAAATATCAGGTTGTTCAGAAAGTTCTGTCGGATTTTGACTTCGTCTGTTCTGAAGATGTTTATAACGCTCAGTCGATGAGGAAATCGAATTGTTTTACGCGCCATAATCTCTCTTTTCATCAACCATTGTTTAATTTCTATCTGCAATAAGTGTTTCATTTACGACTATTTGTTTAACCATGGGAAAACGTGATGTACGTTGTACAGATTATCATCCTTTTACACATTTTGATCATTTTATTAAGGAGAAATCAGCCAGTTTATATTACACTAAATAAGTTGTTCAGTTCAGGAATTCAATATCCTCACAAAGCCAGCAGATATAGTAGATCTTTTGTCCACCGTTTTGCTGTCTTAAACATCTGTTTACCTTCTGTCATCGTTTAAACTCCAAACTATCTTTAACTTCTTACATGCATTCAAAATCTGTAGGCGTTATAACTTTATGCGTTGTTACTCCCGCACAATCTGTACGGAAAGATCCCGACTAATTAATTTCGAAGCACTGTCTCAGGTCTAGAGTACCTGTGGCAGCTGTAGAAGGGGACGTCACCCCTGGGACCGCGGGGAAAGACCCAAAGTCCACGGAAGTGACGCCTACCTTCAACGCCACCTTGTTTACCCATTTAGAGCGTTAATCAATTAGAAAATTCCGTACAGTATATTGTCTATAGTCTTAGCTGATTGCGCCTAAATGGATTTTGTGTTGATTCCAGTACTCGTAGTGTGTTTGTGGGGGGATAAAGAAATTAGTGAATCGTTGGTTAAGGTGTATAGATCGTAATGGTTCTTATTTTGCATAAACATGTTAACTTTTGGCAGAGTTGTGATCATTTGTCGATCAGACGACAAAATTCGACAGAACTTTCCAAACGACCTAATATAAAGATGTGGTTCTTAAACAATCCCCTGTGGAGGAAAAAGTTTGTTTCGATATTGAGAACGCACATGACTTGCCACAAATGTAAGGAACGTCCTCGCAAATGGAAAGATTCGAATCAACATAAAGAAAAAGCTGCTAGAAATAGCAAAAGTCCGAAAGACATTCATTCAAAAATAACATTCATACAAATAGAGAACTAATTCAATGAACCATCAATAACCTGGATAAATGGTTCAATGAATCAGATTTAATTTTTTCGACACAGAAAACCAAATATATTTTATTAGGCGGCCAACAAAGTTCGTGCGCTTTTTCCCGGCGGTCCATTTTATTGCATGTGGTTGCGCAAAAGTAGTTTAACAAATTTAACGGTGGTGATGAAAGCCTCGAAAGTGAGCAACGCGACGGACGGCCGAGTCTTATAAACAATCAAGATTTGCAAATGGAAATTAAGACAGATCACAAAGTATCGTGCAAAATGCTAGCAGATGTTGGGAACACTAGTTCCAGCTCGTAAGGTCCTAGCCATTCGTCTAGAAATATTCCCTAGACGCGGCTTACGGTAGCAGGTGTAAAGACGCCGAAGGAGGCGTCCAAGGAGTACAAATAAAGTCAGTTTAGTTATGGCACGCGTTTCGATTTACCTCCGAGTATCATCCCTACCCAGATAAGTATAATGTGTCCGATGAAACGGTTAGAACACATCTACGCACTATAGGAAAAGTGTATCGTCTAGGAAGATGGGTAGCGCACAAACTCACCGATCCATTTTTGAACCGTATTTTTACCTATGATGAGGAATGGATCACATACACAAATAGAAAGCGACCATCCTAGTTGATAACACTTGGAGAACCTGCACCATTCCACTGCAAACTGACCCTTCACGAACAGAAGATTTTGTTGTACGTGGTGTACAATAGCCGGGATTGTACATTTGGAATTTGTGAATTTTTTGAATTGAAGGGCACCTAATATTTACAGAAAAAAAATATTAACTTCTGTGAACTATATATAAATAACTGTGAACTAAAACTTGTTTACGAAGTATGACTATTTAGATCCAACTTCGACAATAAAATTGTATGCAGCCATTACTTAAAAAAGTCCCAAAAAATCAAATACTGAAAGACTTAGCAGAATAAAAACATTACCATACCTTAAACTATGTACCGAGCAAGATATCTTTCTAATTGGAAGAACATACCAAGCAATCATAAGATCAAATACCAATCACAGTGCATAATATACATATAATGCAGCAATGATATGGCTCTTACAAATACTTGACTGTAACAATAACATATCTCACCAGCATATCACAGTAGAAGGATGCTGCTGTTTAAAAGCACTAAAGGACTTTAATATGACATCACTCAAACAGGGAATCATCTGCACCAACTTCATGAGCTTTGTCGAACCAACAGTCAACTACAAAAAAACGTTGTTACGGTATCAGCCAAACAACTTGTTTGTGCCTGCAAGATGATGACGAGTCAATCCTCGTCATCACTTACTTACCCTGATGCTCACTACTCGTACTTTGAACCGAGTACGCGTCACCAGTGACGCGTCAACAAAGCAAGAGAGATGAGCTGACCACGGACTACCACCCCTTCAAAATCTATAGGTATAAGGGTGCGCAAAAACCCCGAGACGCCAGACTTCTGAGCTTAGTGTTACTAACAAGTACTCTGTACGCAGTTGTGATATACATACATATACTATACTACGACGACGCCAGACGATTCCTATAAGTCTGTTTCTTTTAATAAACGTTCCAAGTGTTGATTTGCAAGAAGGGAATTGGATTATTTTCCCTTTCACCAAATCGTAACAACGTCAACAGTGTCATTATAAAGATCATATATGGAACACACTTTAAATTATGTGACAAATTAAAGTATATCACAATCATCTGGATCTTGTTGCACCAAGGTATTACAGAAAATGAAATTGCAGTCAAGTAGGCTAAAGAAGACGCTGATTCCAACACAGAAGAAGGCAAAATGAAAATACCAATCCAACACCAAGACATAAGACTTCAATAAAAAGCTAATTTATCAAAACATGGAACTACATGTGGACTGCCAATACAAAAATGTCCATTCCACAATGCAGTAGAAAATAAGAATAATTATTAATAGACTAAAAACTGAGCATACCATCACCAACAAATACCCCTTCTTGTTAGACAAAACAGAAAAGTGCATACCTTCTGCCATACCAATACCTGTCACATGAAAATTACTATACATCTAATCTATGAATGTGCCAAATATTAGGTTGGTGCTTATGAAATGTCGGATTTTCTTTACATGTTTTCTTTACATGACGTTTGTCTCCCTGCTTCCATTATGCTTTTGTTTTTGGCATAATCTCTTTTACAGTCATACTGTCCATTGCCAGAGTCATGTTTTAACAAAGAAGATTTGTTCAATAGTGTGCCCTTTTGTTATCTGTTTTGAATTTTGTACGGATATGAATTCAACCGATATTCGTATAATTTTTTTATGAGTATAAATTTGGCAATAATGCTGCAAAAAATTCCTTCGAACTGGGGAGACAATTACAGCCGCGAAGTACTGCCAGTACATTGATGAAATACATAAAAAATTGAAAATTATACGCCCATCACTTAGTAATCGACCTGGCCCAATACTTCTCCACGACAACGCTCGGCGGCATATGTCGTACAAAACGATTGAAAAATTAAATGAGTGGAAATATGAAATTTTGCAACACCCAGCTTATTCACCAGATCTTTCGCCAATCGACTTTAATTTTTTTTAACATTTAGAACTGGTTTTACGGGCTAAACACTATGAAAATGAAGACAGTCTGAAAAATCCCATATCGGAGTTTATTGATTCCAAGGATCAGAATTTCTTCAAGACAGGCATTTATGCATTAAAATCTCGTTGGAAAAAGTGTATTGATGCAAATGGAGTATATTTTGATTAAATAAACAACTTTTGAAAAAAGGTATGCAGTTTTATATATTCGCTTAAAAATCTGACATTTCATATGCACCAACCTAATATAATGCTCTTAGGGACGATTCAGCATCAGAAACAAGATACGATACTAGAAGGAAATGAAGCTGTATGACAAAATTTCCAATCAATGTAAAGATAAACTAACGGAAGAAGAAACAGAACCTGGAAACTATTGAAAATAATTTATTGTAATACAGTATGACACTGCACGCGAGAGAAAGTTTTGTTCGTCATATTTCTATTTGGGTGTTACATATTAAACACTGGAGCTACCAAACCAATTAATATTATGAGTCCCCAATTTTGAATAAAACTATTCAAACACACAATGTGCACTTTTTGAGATATTAGATACCTTTATTTTATATCCATAATACATAAGTCCATGAACTAACTCGCATCCTCCGTAGTTCCACTGTTTATTAATCGGAAGTGGGTATTTGGACACTTTAAATGAACAGAAGAGAAACCGAAGTACAAAAAAACAAAACTTTCATCCAATTCGGATACTGTACTCCTACTTTTCAAAGAACGTAGAGCTATTACGATTAGACAATGTTTGAGATATTCGGTATAATGAACGCGGTAAAGGATAAAATATTCAGTACTTCTGAAAGGAAATACAATAATGAAGAAAGAAGTTTGCTTGTAACATGTAATACAAGTGTAAATTTACTTTAACGTAGAACGCAAGAATAAATCAGTATTGAAATCACAACACTTACCGGTCTGCGCTATGTCGTGAATTGCGTTAGGCGTCCTTTGAACCGTTTGGAAATCTGTCTTTTCGCGTCAACCCGTTTTTCGCACTGCAACACGAAGGACAGATGGAATATGCGTTCTTGTCCGGCTTACGAACGATCCAAATTTCGAACGTTATATCCGAAAAAGTATGCATAACCGTGCACCACGTGGCCAGCGCCGCACGCACGCCAACTGCCACATTAATTAAGACTATAAAGTTCCTCACCAACAAAGATTACCCCTCTAAAAGACAGTATAGCAGTTGTGCTAGGGAAAGGTTCCAAAGCCAGAGTTTTAGGAATACTTAATTTATTTACACACTAGATACAATAATCTTGGAGATAACTTTCTGTGATGCTATCTGTGACGGTTGAAATGTTACTGCCCTTTTTTGAATCTCCTCTATATAGGGACTCGTGGTCTCCTAGTACTAATAGATGGCATTGGTGTTGCCTTGCCAACCTTGGCCATTGCGTGTCACTACAAGAGTGACCAAAGACAAAAACCCAGAGGAGACCATGGATATAGTGTCTCCCCAGTATTATCAGTACAACTAGATAATTAGTAGACGACTTCTTTAAGGGATTCGGTTGTCAGTTTTGTGGGTTTACCAAATCCTCGTAGGGTTCCGGCCAACCTACTTTAAATCGTAATTTTTACATGCTTAACAGGAACATTGCATAATTGAATACGCCCTTTATATTTTAGAATTTATTGTTGGCATTGGAACATTTTCGCGGAGCCAGAAAATAAAATTTCCAGGGGCGCAAAATAAGGATCACCCTGCTGTACAGTCTCACAGCTGTACAAATCTCACTTACTTAGATATGGCATTTTATTCTCAAAGCACTCATTGCCTTTTCCGCTTTTTCTGACACACGCGACACACTCGCGCGCATTTCTGTTAACAGAAACGTTGCTCTGTAGTGCAATGTGCATCGACGGATATTTTAGCTAACGGTAAGTTCAGAAGCAGGATAAGGATATTGACAAAAAATTGAATTACCAACTTATCGTTTAATATATTTTCATAACTTGTACAAAAAATAAAGAAATCAAATTTTTTTATTACAAAAAGTAACTAAAACTAAAATATGACCGAATTTCAAATTTATAAATGTTTTTGGTGTTAAAAAGTATTTTATTTTACACTGGATTTTATTTTTAAAACAATAGTTTAAGAAAATGAATTTGTAGAAAAGCTGGATTTGCAAAAAGGTGAATGTAATTTGCAAAACGGTTAATTTTGAGAGCAAAAAAAATTCAGTTGCAGATGCCGGTTTATACGAAAACATGCTGTTGTATAGACGATCTTACCAGCTATAATCTTCGCGCCGTATGTGGCACAGTTTTTCAAATTTAAAGTTCGTAAGATCGAAAAGAACGCATTTTCTACTTTTTCTTTGTGTGGAGTGTGGAAAACAAATGGACGTCAAAGGACAAAGCTTTTCAAACGGCGTAAAAGACATCTAACGCGATTCCAGACATAGCGAAGACCGGTAAGTATGTTTTGATTTCAATACAATCTTATTCATTCGTTCTACGTTAAAGCATATTTACTCTCGTATTACGAGCTACAAGCGAATTTCTTTCCTTATTATTGTATTTAATTTCAGAAGTATTCAAAATTTTATGCGTTACCGCGTTCATTATACCAAATAATTCAAATATTCTCTAATCGTAAGATCCGTGTTTGTCGGAAAGTTAGACCACATTACCGGAATTCTACGAAAATTTCTAGCCTATTCATTCAATATGTATACCAAAAGTTAGCATTTACTTTTGATTAATTTACAGCAGAACTACCGAATATGTCCTTAGTCATATTCATAAATTAATTTATATATATATATATAAATTATGGTTGACTAGTGGATTTATGTGCCTTATGAACATATATAAAATAATGGTACATAAAATCTCGTAAAGTGCACTGTTACATACTTGAAAAGTTTTAATTAAAAATTGCAGACTCATTATTTTAACTTTGCTAGTTCTAGTGTTTAAAATGTAACGAAGGACCGTTTCTTTTGAGTGCAATGAAATGCAGTGTTATACGCTAGATTACATTCAGCAGAACAAGTAAAAGGTTGATATGGAATCCTGATTCCTTTCCTGATTAGTTCAGATTTGAAAATGCTTTGAATCTTTCACTTATCCCTTTCAGGTGCAAAGATATTCGTATTAATACGCGTAAGGAGCTAATTCCGGCAATTTACGCTTTTACCAAATCTTATCCATATCTTACTTTATTGAAAATTTTGTTACATAATATCATTGTTACATGTTAGTTTTGCTACGTGCAGCACTCGCTCGCTACGCATAATCGATCTTCGTACGTTTAGATCTTCACCTGCGCGGGTGGCAACGAGGCGCAGGTAAAATGGAGAGACGGGCTATTACGGCTTCATTCGTAAAACCTTGCAGAGCCTGCATCCGGACAGGGGGACGACAATTTGAACACCTCTTATAAAATAAACAAATTAAGAGAAAAAAATATTTGCTTCCTTTTTCCCTACACATTGCACTCCCTAGTGAATTATTTATTAACCCTTTGCACTCGAGAGGTGACTCTCACTCACCACGGAGTTCCGTGCGGCACCTCGAGCGGCGCCTCTCTGGCGCCACTCGAATCGATGCGGTAAATCGAGCGATAACGATTTTTATTTAGGTTTGGCCTAACAAATATCGCTTCATGAGTCTAC
Source organism: Nysson spinosus (assembly GCA_910591585.2). Lineage (NCBI taxonomy): Eukaryota > Metazoa > Arthropoda > Insecta > Hymenoptera > Crabronidae > Nysson > Nysson spinosus. The sequence continues at coordinate 3,007,442 of OU342836.1, read as the reverse complement.
TCCTGGCCCTTTCCGTATAATCTTATGAGGTGTAGAGTGAGACAATTTACTTTAGAATGGCTACAGTGATGTTTTATCTCAAAAAATCTCGCGACCGCGGGTCGGACGCTGTCTTCGACGTTAGTTTGAACTCAATTTTCTTGGCAATCTGAATATTTCTTTCAAAGTTACTAGTAAAAAGGGATTGCAAGGTTTGTACCCAACGAACCAAGCCTGACAAAAGGCAACAAACTGTGTACTACTGTGACACTTGCCCCGACAAGCCAAGGATGCATCTTGCTTTATAAAATACCACACGAAGCAACAATATAGAGCTTAATGTTTAAACAATGTCCTTCTTTGAAGTATAGAGATACATAAAATGTTAAAAAATAAAAGTTTTATACGATAAATTCTGCGTGAAATCAGTTTAAGATAGCTGTAAGACATCAACCAAATACGCGGGAAATCGTCTCGAGCTGCTGGCTCGCCCGAGCGAAATAGGCCCCGAGTGCAAAGGGTTAAGCAATAAATGTCCGTATCATAAACGCCACAGAGCTTATCGAGTTACAACCCCACATACAAAGCATTTTTCACTAATTGTCACTTTTACTCGCCGTGAACGGCCGTAATAGCCCGTCTCTCCCTTTTACCTGCGCCTCGTTGCCACCCGCGCAGGTGAAGATCTAAACGTACGAAGATCGATTATGCGTAGCGAGCGAGTGCTGCCGGACGAGGGAGAGTGGGTAAAGGAAAATCCAAACGAATGTGCCTTTTGATTCCCTTTGACTGTCCTGAAAAGGACAGTCGTTTAATTTAGACCCGTTTTTCTTTGTATAATACAAAGTATTTTGCTTAAGTACAAGAATATTACTTCTTTGTAGCCTGGCTTTCGGCGGGTCTGGTTGTCCTAGGTTCTGGTCTCTGGAACAACAGAAAAAGAACAAACGGGTGTAATCACCTTAAATACGATAATCGTATTAACGTTCGGTCTCGGGAATGTTTTCACGCGCACACTTAAACAGCAACGGTAACCGTGCTGTGTGTGCTAATGCGTGTATTGGTGCGTGGCTTTTAAATACGGTAAACCACGCGTCGACTGTTTTGGCCGATCTGTTCCGTCTTTTTCAGAAACACAATCGTGGCGGTCGGCTAGATTTAACGCAATGAAATCTTTACTGCAACGACCGCACAGTCGTATTGCCTCGAACGGAAAACCAAGGCGGAGGTTGTAAATCTCCTGTATGGATTCCGTGAGCGGGGAGTTCCACGGTTACTAGTAACTAGTCCCGGTGGCTGACAACGGAGGCTGATCTAACCGTTTCTTTCTCAACACGCCTTGACGTGGAGTAAGAGTGGACCAACGCTAATTCTAACCCGTCTTCCTCAACACGCCGCGTCGTGAAGGAAGCCTGGACACAGCGATATCGAAACTCTCCGGTCGCTCTTTGGTTACTCTAAACGTTCCAAGGCGATTCCCGGTAGAGAACGAGTAGCGGGTCTTAAGTTTAGAATAGCGCGCCAACTAACGTAGTGCTCCGCCGACCAGTGGTCATCCAAGGAGTGGACTCCTGACGCTCCCACGTCGAATAACAATAGTTGGCGAAAACCAGGTGAACCCACCGATTTTCGCCCCAGTACTAATTCAGGGTAAAAACCGCTAAATTACTAAAAGGCGTAGCTATTGTGCTGAAGAGTCAACACGAATTGTCGTGTGTTAGTCTCGATTCAGTTTCACAATTTGCTCGTTTGAAGTTACAGGCAGTGTTCGTTATAACAGGAGTACGATCGACAGTCGATACGCTCCGTGCGAACTGCTGCTGAGGACTCTCTAAGATCAACTGACTGTCGGCGACGTTACACCGTCGTCGACAAGCGTGAACGAGTAATTACTCGTTACGCGGCGCTTTCGTCAAATTATTAGCTCTTTCTCACTCCCTCTCATATCCGTTTACTATTCGCGAATTCGAACGTCTTCAAACGGTAATATGTACCGGTCAGATGTGTCGATCTCTGGTTTCCCACGGTCTAGTCAAAAACAATCATTGTCATGTTATTGGACCTCGATAGTTTTCTATTTCCTTTTCGAATCACACCGGTCAAATAAACTCGGTAGACTCAAGAAATAGAAATTAACTATGAGGCTCGTGATCGGGTGAAACAACTATTGGTACTTATTTAAACACTTAGCTATGCTTGTAATAGGTAAAAACAGCGACGAAGTTATAGAGAGTGCAAATGAAGCCTACAAGATTGTTAATAAATGGATGCATGAACATCACCTTAGTTTGGCAGAAGAAAAAAAAGAAATAGTTCAACTCTCGGGTTTCCGTAAAAATAAGATCAACTCTATCAAATTAGGTAAAAATAAAATTAAGTTAGTAAATTCAGTGAAATATTTAGGTGTGGATATAGATAATAACAAACGGTTTGTTGGGCATATACTACGGGTAGCAACTAAAACTAATAGAATAATATCGGAAATGTCGAGACTCGTGCCAAATATAGGAGGACCGAGAAACAAAACAAGGAAGTTATACCTATCTGTAGCAAGGTCTATTTTATTATATGCAGCACCTAACTGGGCAGAGTTGGCCTACACTGAGCAGGCAATTAGACCACTAAGGTCTGCTGATAAATTATAAGGTCTGCTGATTAGCCCTTATAAGGGCTGTGTCGTCCTATAGAACTGCTTCATACGATGCACTTACGGCGATTCCTGGCACGCTGCCCATTGATCTTGAGGCTAAATATAGGAGAAGGACCTATTGGGAACGTAGAAGGTCAACCCAACTCAGTCAGGATGGACTTAGAACGCTAAACTCAATCTCAAATTCAAACGAAGAAATACCTGAAATAGAAGAATGGGTAATGTAGTGTATGTATGTGTGTTTCGATGCGAGCGCTCTGCGTGGATTGTGGATCGTACTGAGAGACACTTTGAGAGAGAGACTTTGCGAGGCCGTCTCGGTAGATACATCGATTGTATCAGTCATCCTTTTGAAATACATTTGTTACTTACCACGCATACATTACAATTGGCGACGAGGTCTTACATTATAATAGAATTTTGTGTAGCGATGTATTTTATTTGAGTGGAGTGAGTATGATTAAGTGTAATTGGAAGGCATGGACGAAAGTATTCGAAGTACAGACACGTGATTTAGAGAGGGTATGAGTGATACTGAACGGGAAGGACAAAAAGGTCTTAACTGGATATATTATTTGAAGAAAAATCAGATTAGGGAAGAGCTACGTAAACGTGGTGTAGCAGTAAGCGAAGATTGGACAAGAGACGAACTACGGCATCAGTTTTAGTTGAACTGGTACGCGAAAGTCTTGTGCATTCGAAAGGAGAGACGGCTGCAGTAGCCTCAGAACAGGAAGACAATAATAGTGAAAGCGCAAACGAAGAATTTGATAGTTTTAGTAGCACAAATGGAAGTGATAATAATACTACGGAGGGTGAAGGAAATTTGTCAGACGAGATGACGGAGCACAATAACTTGATTTTCAATTTAAAAACTGACGATTGGGATATTTTCATTGAGAGAGTGGAGATATTATTTGCTGTGAAAGATGTGAAAGACGATAAGAAAGCTATTAATTTGCTAGCGAAATTAGATGAAGAGTCGTTTACGCTTTTGAGAAGTTTGTGCACGCCAGATAAACTTGCATCGAAAAAATATGCAGAATTAGTTAAAATAATGTCAGAACATTTAAATCCTAAACCGTCGGAAGTGATGCAACGTTGTATGTTCAATAGAGCAAAGCAGAACGACAATGAATCGGTTGCTGAATTTGCCGCTAGATTGAAAAAACTTTCTATTCATTGTAAATATAGTGATTTGAGTACAGCGTTGCGAGATCAGTTCGTGTGTGGAATTAAAGACAATGATACAAGAATCGAATTATTCAAAACATCAGATTTGAAATTTGATAAAGCTGTGGAACAGGCAATGAACAGAGAAAAGGCAGTGCAAAATGCTGTAAATTCATCGAAAGTTTTAGATAACAGTATTAAGCAGCAGGGTTTATACGTTTTGAGAGAGCAGCAACGGCAATCCAGCAATCTAACAAGGGAACATACCGAGTGCGCATACGCCGATTTTGATAAAATTTATATGGGAGATAGTTCTCGAAAAAATATTTGACCCGTATTTTTCTTTATCGGCTGACATTGCCTTTGAAGGGGTGAAAACAGCCCTCAAAGTATGGGGAAAAAACCGTTTTTTTTGGAATATCTCGGAAACCAGAGGTCATAGGATAATGATTCTTCTTCAGGATTATGTGTGTTTCAATGGGGAATTTAGTGGCATTAAAAATTACGAGAAAAATTCATTTGTTTAAAAAATATTTAGAAAAATTGATTTGTTTTTGCAATTTCCCATACTAAATATTAATATATTTTCATACAATTTGGTGTGTGTATACTATGGACCAAAATAAAGGGTAGGTGTTTTTGGAAATTTTTGTTTTTTGTCATATAACAGAATTTCTCACGTGCACAGTTTTCTCCGACGCTGCGCGAGACGGAGGCATGGGTCACGTATTATAGAATGCACTATAAGCTTGTACAATGTTTCAAGTAATTATATTGTTTTATATGCATGTCTTTACTTGTCCCTTCAATAAACAGCGGATCAATCATCAAATATTAATTCCTGCTGCATTTCTACATTCGTGTATGGTGCTTCTTTGCACCTATCAATTAGATCTATAATGTTCCGTGCCAGTTCAATCTCCTTCCCGTTCGTAGTTGTCTTCTGGTTACTGTTCCTATAATTGTATGTTTCCATCAAGATGGTTAAAACATTAATCGGGTTAATCTTCATCTTCATAAAAATAAATCTAGATTTAAATAATTTTAAAGTGAAGTGAACAGATATGAAAAATATATTGAAATTAAAATAAAATATTAATAATAATATATGTTATGGTGATTTCTCTTCTGGTGACAGTATCTAGCCGAAAAGCACCACCAGTAATACCCTTGAGAACAACGTCCTTGAGCGCTCCAACCGTAGCACAGAGGGAATAGCAGCTACGTAGGTCATAAAAGCCTTCTATCATATATTCCTTACAGCGGTGATTATTACCGCGTCACTTTCATACCTGAACCTCCGTTGTTTATTGAAGGGACAAGTAAAGACATGCATATAAAACAATATAATTACTTAAAACATTGTACAAGCTTATAGTGCATTCTATAATACGTGACCCATGCCTCCGTCTCGCGCAGCGTCGGAGAAAACTGTGCACGTGAGAAATTCTGTTATATGACAAAAAACAAAAATTTCCAAAAACACCTACCCTTTATTTTGGTCCATAGTATACACACACCAAATTGTATGAAAATATATTAATATTTAGTATGGGAAATTGCAAAAACAAATCAATTTTTCTAAATATTTTTTAAACAAATGAATTTTTCTCGTAATTTTTAATGCCACTAAATTCCCCATTGAAACACACATAATCCTGAAGAAGAATCATTATCCTATGACCTCTGGTTTCCGAGATATTCCAAAAAAACGGTTTTTTCCCCATACTTTGAGGGCTGTTTTCACCCCTTCAAAGGCAATGTCAGCCGATAAAGAAAAATACGGGTCAATTATTTTTTCGAGAACTATCTCCTATATAAATTTTATCAAAATCGGCGTATGCGCACTCGGTATGTTCCCTTGTAAGAATAGGAAAGAGTCACCATCAAGGGCAAGTGTATAAGAAATCGAACAAATTGCCCACCGTACCTGGGCCTGGGTCGCAGCAGAGTTCGAATTTATGGTATTGCTGTGGCAAGCCGAACCATCAAGCAAAAAATTGTAAACATCGTTTTAAGACGTGTAATCGATGTAAGCGGAAAGGCCATTTGGAAGCAGCGTGTCGCAGTAAGGTCAACACAACGTCAACACAACATTTGCAGAGTACAAGTTTGGAACGATTAGCATCGGAAAATTACACGGGATTTTATAAACACTACGAAATGTCGATTCCAGGTAACGCGGCGAATAAAAGGTATGCGAAAACCAAATGTGACGATTCTAGCGAGTGTATTTCGTATTCGAATGTAAATAAAGCGATATGCGGAATTTTTTCACATACAGTTGAGCCTATGTATATCGAGTTGAAAATAAATAATATTGCAGAGAAAATGGAAATAGATACCGGTACTTGTAAAACTGTTATTTCAGAGAAAATGTTACGCAATAAATTTAACAACTTGAAGGTAAATGCGACGAATACAAGGCTTTTAGGATATGATAAAAAACTCCTGCCAATAAAAGGACAAGTTAATAATGTAACAGTTAGTTTCAACGGCACGTCGTGCAATTTAGATTTTATTGTTATGTCAAATGAGGGTCCGTCATTAATGGGTAGGCAATGCCTTAAAGAATTAGGGTTATGCCCGTTGGAATTTGCGAATAAGAGTCGAGTAAATCAAATTTCAAATACAGATATTACTAAATTGATTGAACAGAAATTTGAAGAATTGTTTAGTACAGAGCCGGGGGTATTTACGAAAGGTGAGGTTAAATTGTACCTAAAGAAAAATGTAAAACCCGTGGCATTAAAGCCAAGGCATGTACCGTATGCGTTAAAAGAAAAAATTGAAAGGGAAATTAATTTATTAATCAAATGTGGCCATTTAATAAAAGTCGAATCCAGCGAATGGGCAACGCCCATAGTACCGATCGTAAAGAGTGATGGAAATGTGCGTATATGTGTGTTCGGGAATACTTCGAGCAATTTAATCGCATTGTTCTGACCGTTAGAGCCGAGTCAAAGAAGCCGACCCCGAACAAGAAAAAAAGGTAGAGATTTAGTCTGTTTATGTCAATTTGCGGTTACCGAGCACGTTGTCCGTTACCAGGCTTTGTCTGTTTTGAATCCGTACTGGCTGGCAACGGGTGTTGACACGGATATGTGTCCCTTTGTTCGGGTAGCCCGTTTTTTGGCTTGAGTGCTAACGAGTCAGCGTATTTGAATTTAGTCGTTTACCGATCTTCGTCCGATATACAAGCTACCGTAATCCGTTACAAGTTAATCTTCGTGGGTCTGTTCGATATCGCAACGCAGTCTTCTTATTCTCGTTATCCGGCGATATTCGAAGGCTCTCCGTACAAATACGACTAGTATCGTCGTTTAATCCGTTTAATTAACAATATATTCAATTACGTGTGTTGAACTGGAACACATTGCAATTATTTAAAACTTGCCTTCCCGTCCTCGCTCCGTTCCTCGATCAAAACGATCCAGCCGTTAACTTCCACGAGCGGAATTCAAAGAACTGAGTAATTACGAAAAAAACCAAATCGATTCCACTCGAGGCGCTCGCACAATGTGGCGATTTCAAACTAACTGTGAATCCGCATTTATGTGTACATAAGCATCCGCTACCTCGTATTGACGATATTTTTGAAATTTTACAGGGAGGAAAGAAGTTTTCACAGTTGGATTTGAAGCATGCATATATGCAGATGCCGATTCATGAGGATTCGAGGCAGTATTTAACGATTACGACACATTTAGGGCTATTTAGGTATACGCGTATGGCAGAGGGTATAGCATCAGGCCCAGGTGAATTTCAAGAGAAAATAGAAAATTGTATTCGAGGTATCCGTGGAGCAGTCGCATTTCTAGATAACATATATGTTACCGGGGAAACAGATGAAGTTCATCTAAAAAATTTAATGCAAGTCTGCGAGAGATTGAGTGAATGTGGATTGCGACTAAATAAAAGTAAATGTGAATTTTTAAAAGAGCGCATAGAAGTACTAGGATTTGTAATTGACGGAAATGGATTACATAAGTCGAAGGTAAAAGTGAGAGCAATGGTAGAAGCGCTGCGTCCTAAAAATAAAAAAGAATTAGAGTCATTCTTAGGTTTAGTAAATTTTTATGCAAGATTTTTGGAGAATAGATCGGTTAAACTAAAAGCGTTGTATGACTGTGCGAAAAAAGTGAAATTCGAATGGAACGATGAGTGTGAGAAAGAAAGCGTTTGTGTGGGTTAAAGGCGAATTAATTTCGCCTAAAATACTTGCGCATTATGACCCGAGGGAAGAATTAATATTAGCATGTGATGCATCGGAGTATGGGTTGTCGGCAATTTTGTCGCATAAGTATGCTGATGGTGTAGAAAGACCGATTGCGTATGCGTCAAAGAAAATCCCCAAAAAAGAACTGAATCGAGCAATAATAGATAAAGAAGCAAGTGCGATAGTTTTCGGATTCAAAAAGTTTTATGATTTTGTATACGGTAGAGACATTATTTTGAGAACGGATCATAAACCATTACAGTATATTTTAGGACCAAAGAAAGGCATACCGATGGCAGCCGCAAGTAGATTGCAACGGTGGGCAATTTACCTGTCAGGATTTAGATATTCGATTGAACATATTAGTTCTAAAGAAAACGGTAATTGCGACGCGTTATCGAGATTACCAGTCCAAGATTCGTTAGAGATATTTGACTACGACCTATCGTTAATTAATTATGTTCAAGAAGGTACTAAATTAATCGATTGGCATAATGTCGAATCCGAGACCAAGAAAGATAAAACGTTACAAAAAATAGTTAAATTTGTAACAAACGGTTGGCCGACAGATTCGAAAGCACTATCCGAAGAAGAAAAAAAGTATTACGCGAAAAGATATGAATTAACAGTAGAATCAAATTGTTTATTTTGGGCATATCGAATTGTAATTCCAGAGGTATTGCGCAACGAAATTTTAGGGGAATTGCATGCGTCCCATTTAGGTACAGTTAAGATAAAAATGTTGGCACGTTCGTATGTATGGTGGCCAGGTGTAGATTATGACATCGAAAATTTAGTACGAAACTGTAAAATTTGTTTAGAAGAGTTAAAAAAAACCTGCGCACACACCTTTAACCGTTTGGCCATGGCCAGAGCGAGCGTGGCAACGTATACATTGTGATTTTTTGGGTCCATTTTTTGATAAAATGTACTTAGTAATAATAGATGCGTATTTGAAGTGGCCTATTGTAGTCGATTTCGGTAAAAACACTAAGAGTTATAGACTAATAGATGAATTTAAGAAAATTTTTTCAATATACGGGTTACCCAAGCATATTGTAACGGATAATGGCAGACAATTTGCAAGTACAGAGTTTCGCGAGTTTCTTAGTAGAAATGGCATTAAACACAGTTTTTCACCGCCATATCACCCAGCAACGAACGGTGCTGCGGAAAATTTTGTGGGTACTTTTAAAAATGGAGTAAAAAAGATCGTAAAAGGGGGAGGGAAGCTGGAAGATGCAGTAAACTTGTTTATGTTCGATTATAGGAGCTCGAAGCATTGTATTACGGGTGAAACTCCAGCATTCTTGATGTTTAAGCGTGAAATGCGTTCGCGGTTTGATTTGCTAAAACCGGATGTAAGCGAAGTTGTGTACAATAAACAAAGAGCTCAAATTGTAGCGAGAGCAGGTCGTAGAAACATGTCACTCGAGGAAAATGATAATGTCGTGTGCGATAATGTTGGAACAACCGGGCCTAAAAGAATCGAAGGTCAAATTAAGAAGAAATTGTCGCCTTCGACGTACGCGGTCGAGATGGCGCCTGGTAAAATTGTCAAACGTCATAGCGATCAAGTGATTGGACGTTCGCCGCGTTTAGCACATTAAGAATTGTAGGGCGCAATTTAAAAAGGGAGGAATTGTAGTGTATGTATGTGTGTTTCGATGCGAGCGCTCTGCGTGGATTGTGGATCGTACTGAGAGACACTTTGAGAGAGAGACTTTGCGAGGCCGTCTCGGTAGCTACATCGATTGTATCACTCATCCTTTTGAAATACATTTGTTACTTACCACGCATACATTACAGGTAAGAAGATGGATTAATCCTCCACACGGTAAATAGACGAAGATGATAATTCCGGATATTAAACGGTGGCTTAAGGCTAAAAAAGGAGAAATAAATTATTATTGGTCCCAATTCCTTACGGGTCATGGGTGTTACGCCGCATTTTTATTTAAAATTAGAAAGGAAAACTCACCTGAGTGTTGGTACTGCGGAGATGAGGATGACGCAAATCATACATTCTTCGTGTGCCCTAGATGGGAGCATAACAGATTGAAATTAGAAATAGATATTGGACATAGAGTTACAGTTAACAATATAATGGAATTAGCAACTCACGAAGGATATTGGTATAGCATCGGCAAATTTATTAGAAAAATCCTAAGGGATAAAGAAAGAAAAGAAAGAGATAGAGAGAAGGATCCCAATATTAGGCCACCTCCTTGAGTAAAGCTAAAGTAATATAATTTTAACTTAAAAGGAGTTAATTAGCGGCGTTTGGCACCTGATGAATGCCCAATTTGAGGCGGTACAGGGCCAACTCTAAGCTACAAGGAGGAGGGGTTTTAGTGGGTATTCCCGTAAGGGTGAGTCCCACACTCCCGGGCAAATATTTACCTTGTCCGGTGTGCGTAAATGCATTTCCCCTCCTCAGTAAAAAAAGGCCTTCCGGATGAAGGAGATTTAGCCTTCTCTATGGAAAGCCAGGCATCTGAGGCTCTCGCAGGTTACGTATTTGAACAAATGCGTACCGTAGAACATGTATCTAACACATCTAAGCGCCTGAAGGGTAATTTTATTCGCCATCTAAGAGTCGCCGCGCGTACAGCTCGTGCTGCTTTGGTAAAAAGAGGGCGCCGTAATCGCAAAAGGCCCACTAGTGTGCGCCGACCTCCTAAAACTACATCTGGAGTAGTTACTACTATCAGGAAGGAACCTATATCAGTTCCTAGGACAGCTCCGCCCAAATCGCGCTTACCGCGGTTAGCAAACACTGCTGCGGTCGTCATTACGGCTAACGAGGACGCTGTCTTCTCATATGCTCAGGCCTTAGCCACTGCTAAGGAAAAAATTTCTTTATCCGAATTCCGAATTGAAGGTGTTCGCCCAAAGAGAGCAATTACTGGCGGCGTTATTCTAGAAATCCCTGGTGCAGATAGGGGCGACAAGGCTAGTGCCCTAGCCCGTAAACTAAACGACGTCCTGGCTGATAAAGGAATGCGTGTCTCGTGTCCCACCAAAAGGGCCCAATTTCGGCTTCATGATCTGGATGATTCCATCAACACAGAAGACATCATTTCCGTTGTCGTTTCATCTGGTGCCTGTGCTCCAGGTAACATCAAAGTGGGACCAATACGACGGACAAGACTTGGTCTAGGCACCGCTTGGCTCCAATGCCCACTAGCTGCTGCCAAGAAAATAGAAGACGCAGGTCGTCTAAAAATTGGTTGGACCCTGGTTTGCGCCATACCGCTGGAACCAAAACCGTTAAGGTGCTTTAAGTGCTTGGAATTGGGACATTCTAAACAACGATGCTCAGGACCGGACAGAAGTGGAAGGTGCTTCAACTGTGGCGACGCGGATCCCCAGGCTCCAGAGTGCCTAAAGACAACACCCAAGTGCCCAGTCTGTAGTGACCTAGATTCCGCTGCCAACGCCGCTCCTGTACCTGAAAGAAATGAAAGAAATATTAATAATTCTGGCTTGGAGGAAGCCATGGTTATAGTCACCAACTAATGGCTAAAATAATCCAAGTTAATTTAAACCACACTAGATCGGCTCAGGAACTTTTGTTGCACACGTTGCGAGATGGTGGTTTCTCTTTGGCCTTGGTGTCGGAAACATATAATGTAATTAATAATCCTCTCTGGTTTGCTGATACCTCCGGAACTGTGGAAATCATATTTAATAATACTAATAATTTCTCATCACCACCTACTATTCTAAGTGCCGGTCACGGATACGTAGCAGTCCGTTGGATACCGGAGGGTAAATCGCTGTACTTAACAATATTTTGACTCTGACTTCTCGGTAACTGAATATAACCGAACTTCTGTATTTTCCTGAACTTTACAGAGATTGAAATGCGTTGAGCGTGAGCAGCAGTATACTGAACAGACTCAAGAATAAGAATATGAATAATCTTCTAGCTCTAGGTTTTAAGAATATATATCTATAACGTAAATCGTAGTGGTGGGGAGGACGGTCGCCAGGTCATAGAGTGGCCGTTGACTAAGGGGTTGTTTTGGCTCATTCCACAAAACAGACCCTTAGCTGAAAAACATTGGTAGTCATACCTATTGAGTCATCCAACAAGATATTATATTAATTGGAACATACATTTCACCAAATTGTACACATATGGAATTCCGTACTCACCTGGACTTGCTGGGATCTTTTATAAATAATCTCACCCATAATAATACTTGGCGATTTTAACGCACACGCCAATATGTGGGGCTCTCCATCTATGGACAACAGAGGTCGAGACCTAAGTAATTGGACAGCCCATCTCGATCTTCGGCTGATAAACAGAGGTTCAACACCTACATTTAATCGTGGAAACTCTTCATCCTCTTCATACTCTTCATCATTGTTGATCTTACCTGAGCCTCCCCATCCATGGTCCATAGAATCTAAGATTGGCACGTTTCACCGGAAAAATCCCTCTCCGATCACTTTTATATTAAGATGAAACTAGTATTTACTAATATTCGATCTTCCATCTCGCGGTGTCCTAAACAAAGTAGATGGTCCATAAAGAGGATCAATGACGATTTAAAAGCGGCTGCAATTACAGCCACAATATGGTCCAATCAAACGGGTCCACGTCCAGCCGAAGAGCATGCTACGTGGCTGCAAACTGCACTCTCTGACATTTGCAATACCGCTATGCCTAGATGTGGCCCCAGTAAACCAAAGTCAACATACTGGTGGTCAGCGAAACTATCGGAACTTCGTAGACTCTGCGATGTGGCTCGCCGAAGATATACTAGGGCTCGTAGGCGCAGATCGTCGACGCAGGACGAAATCCGGGATCTATATCTAAATTACAGAGAAGCAAAACAATCGTTCCAATCCTCAATCTTTAAGGCTAAAAGAGACGCATGGAAAGAGTTACTTACCTCAGTGCAAGGTGATCCTGGGGTTCGCCCATATAAAATTGTTTTGGAAAAACTTAGTCCTTGGGCTCCGCCTCTTACTGCTACCTTAGAACCGGACTTTGTCAAGACCATTATGATGACACTCTTTCCGGACGACCTGGAAGAAAAAAGAAGAAATCGTCAAAACCTAAATTCAGTGCAAGTTCCCAGGATAACTACCGAGGAATTAAAAATAGCTGTTTCAATATACGAGGGCTACGAGGATATACAAGGACAGCTTGAGAACTGGCGTCTTCCCTCATAATTGGAAATGGGCCATCTTGGTCTTACTCACGAGGAGAGTTTGTCAGGCGTCCCCGAGATTTTTCAACGAGACTTTGGGGAAGCGTAGTACAATCAGAACTGATTCCATTGCGCCCAAGCATTCCGACCAAGGACCCACGGTTTTTTCAGAAAAAGGGTTTAAAGTTAAACGCGGCTTACATATGTTTATGCACTTCCCACTATAGAATGTGACACTGGCGGAACGGGTAACGCGCCTGTCTCACGCCGCGCAAATCCGAGTTCAAATCCTCGATCGGGCGAAAGACGTTAAACTTTTTTTTCCGTAAAAATAATTCATAACGGTAAAAAACAAGTTTCTAACATCGGAAAATAATTTCTTAAAGAATAATTACCGAAACGTCAATGACCAACGCGTGAAAGGGTATTTTTATAACTGGATCATGTATTGTAACTGTAGCGTTATTGTTTATATCTCTGTACAATGAATGATCCAAAGTATAAAAATACCTTCCCACGCATTTATTATTCGGTATTATTTTTTAACGTATTATTTTCCTATAGAAACTTGTTTTAATTAATTTTTAACTGTAGCGTTATTATTTATATATTTGTGTACATTACATGATCTGGTTATAAAAATACCCTTTCACGCATTGGTCTTTGACGATTCGGTAATTATTCTTTAAGAAATTATTTTCCGATGTTAGAAACTTGTTTTTTACCGTTCTGAATTATTTTTACGGAAAAAAAGGTTTAACGTCTTTCGTCCGATCGAGGATTTGAACTCGGATTTGCGCGGCGTGAGGCAGGCGCGTTACCCGGTCCGCCAGTGTCACATTGTATAGTGAAAAGTGCATAAACTTATGTAAGCCGCGTTTAATTTTAAACCCTTTTTCTGAAAAAACCGTGGGTCCTTGGTCGGAATGCTTGGGCGCAATGGAATCAGTTCTGATTGTACTACGTTTCCCCAAAGTCTCGTTGAAAAATCTCGGGGACGCCTGACAAACTCTCCTCGTCAGAAAACCGGAGAAACCTGTACATCTACCTACATCATATAGACCTATATGTCTGTTAAATGAAGCTGGCAAACTATTTGAAAGGTTCATCGCTCGTCCTATAAACACTCACCTGAGTACTACTGGTCCTGATCTCTCGGAACGACAATTTGGATTTCGGGAAGGCCGCTCTACTATCGACGCAATCAATTTTGTTAAAAATCTCTCGGACTTAATCACCTCTCGGGGTGGTGTTGTTTTGGCAATTTCATTAGACATCTCTAATGCCTTTAATTCCATTCCTTGGAGGGTAGTGAGACAGTCACTGGAGATCCATCGGGTGCCTACGTATCTTGCTCGTATAATAGATTCTTTTCTATCGGATAGAGGCATTGTAACATCAAATACTCGTAAGAAGATCTGGAGAGGAGTTCCCCTAGGATCTGTTCTTGGTCCACTACTCTGTAACTTGGGTTACGACTCCATCCTTAGGACCCCATTACCTAGAGATACCACGGTCCTTTGTTACGCCGATGACACAATGATCTTAGCATCAGATCGGGATTATATTCGCACTCTTAGACTAGCTGAATGCGCTACAGCGTGTATTATCACCGCCATCGCTGGTATTGGACTACACGTGTCGCCTGCTAAAACGGAAGCATTGTGGTTCACGGACACGAGACGAAGAGGACCTCCACCGTACTCCACTATTAAGGTTCAAGGGTCGGACATTGAAATCTCTCCAACCATGAAATATCTTGGCGTAATCTTGGTCTCCGAACGTCGGAGGACCCCATGACAATGTCAGACGTCTATACTTGGCAGTGATCCGTTCAATAATGCTTTACTGAGCTCCTGTTTGGGCCAGTATTATTAATTCTAGTTTCGATCTACAAGTATTATTAAGAAGAGCTGAAAGACCCATAGCTATCAGAATTATTAGAGGATATAGAACTATTTCTCACCGGGCTGCCACACTATTAGGCCGAGTAATTCCCTCCAATTTGTTGGCGGAAGAAAGTGCTGCTATCTATCAATTCCATAAGACTGCTATAAATAATATTGTAGAATGAGTGGTTGACAGGGTGGGCTTTGGACATTAGTAAGCGCGGACGACGTGGTGGCGCGCAAAGAAGAAGAACGACAATTGAGAGGCGGTTGTCGCGGAGAGACGAGTTCGCATTAGAATTGAGAGGTTTTTGTGTCGTGGAGAAAGGAGTTGGAACATAACAATACCGTATGAGAACAACATAAATATTGTTATCCTATGTAAACATTGTTATTCTATATAAATATCGTGTTTGCACTCTACAATATTAATGATATCTCTGAAAGAAACGATGCAATGGATACTTACCGTAATCAAGCTAGACTGGAAACATTGGAAAAATGGAAAACTAAATTACATTTACCTGCCCCATCTGGAAATCGCGTGGTTCCAGTGATTCTACCGATATTTCACCAATGGCTGGAATCAAAAGATCGCTTGTCATACAGAATGACACAAATAATTACCGGACATGGCTGCTTTGGCACGTTTCTATTTAAAATTCGAAGGGAACCTACACAGTGCTGTCACCATTGTGATAACTCCGAGGACACTAGTGACCACACACTAGAAGAGTGTCCTGCGTGGGCCAGAGAAAGATGCACTCTCAGGGCCTACGTAGGACCCGACCTATCTGCCCATTTGCCTGCTCGACGAGGCGGGCAAGATCCTCGAGCGGATCATAGCTTCCCGCCTCGTCGAGCACCTGGCCGGGGCAGGGCCCGATCTGGCCGACAGCCAGTTCGGCTTCCGGGAGGGGCGGTCAACCGTTGACGCGATTCAGCGGGTCCGCTCCCTCTCGGGGGCGGCAGCGTCGGTCCCAGGGGGTGGAGTGTCGTTGGCAGTATCGCTCGATATTGTCAACGCCTTTAACTCCATCCCCTGGCAAGCAATTAGGGAGGCGTTGGCCTACCACAGGGTACCTCCCTGGTTGCAAAAGGTGATCGGGTCCTTTTTCAAGGACCGGAGCTTCGGCTACCAGAGCCGGGGCGGGAGGGTTGAACGCCCCAGCTGGCGCGGCGTACCCCAGGGGTCGGACTTAGGCCCGACATTGTGGAACCTGGGGTACGACCGCGTCCTTCGAACGGCACTCCCCTCGGGGGTGGCCCTAGTGTGTTACGCGGATGACACACTGGTGGCCGCCTCCGGGAGGGACTACACGCGCACTCTCCGGCTGGGAGAGTGCGGGGTGGAGTGCGTGGTGGCCTCCATCAAGAGGCTAGGCCTCGAGGTCGCCCCGTCGAAGACCAAAGCGATTTGGTTCTTCGACGGGGCTAGGAGGGGCCCCCCACCGGACACGCCAATGCGGGTGGGGGACAAGGCTGTCGAGGTGGGCACCCGGATGAAATATCTGGGGGTCACCCTCGACAGCCAATGGTCATTCGGGGCCCACCTTGAAGAGGTTGTGCCTCGGGTCGAGAAGGCGGCGGCGGCGCTGGGACGCCTGCTGCCCAAGCTGGGGGGACCACAGGTGGGCGTCCGCCGCCTGTACGAGGGGGTGGTGCGGTGCACCGCTCTTTACGGCGCGCCCGCGTGGGCGGGGTCCCTCGCGGGGTGCCGGCGGAACCGCCAGCTCCTCTGCCGAGCAGAGCGGACCCTCGCCGTGCGGGTCGTCCGGGGGTACCGCACCGTATCCCAGCGGGCGGCGGCCCTACTTGGGTGTTCCCCCCCATGGGAACTTAAGGCGGCGGAGGCCGCGGAGATATATGAAATCTCCGCGGCCCTCAAAGGGACGCCGGCCTCGGCGGAAAGCCGAGCGTCAGAGCTGGAGGCCGGCAGGAGCCGGGCCCGGCTGCACACCTTTGAAAAGTGGCGCAACCAATTGGAGGAGCCCGGCTCCGGAGAAAGGACGGTGCAGGCCGTCCTTGCGGTCCTCCAGCAGTGGCTGGGGAGGGAGGGAAGGCTCACCTTCCGGTTGACGCAGGTGCTCACCGGGCATGGTTGCTTCGGTGAGTTCCTGAATAGGATCGGAAGGGAGCCCACCCCGCAATGTCATCATTGCGGGGAGGACGTGGACGCGGCGCAACACACCCTGGAGGAGTGTCCCTCCTGGGCTGCAGAGCGCCGAGTCCTTCGTCTAAGCATCGGGCCGGACCTGTCGCTGCAAGCCGTCGTCAAGGCGATGGTGAGCGGCGAGAGGTCATGGGGAGCGGTAGCCTCCTTCTGTGAGCAGGTAATGTCACGGAAGGAGGCCGCGGAAAGGGCCCGCGAAGCCGCGGACCCTGAAGGAAGGGGGCGAAGGCGGGGACGGAGAGCCCCGGCTCCGCCAGCTGCCGCGGCGGCTATGTAATAGCCGCCGGAGCCACCAGGCTGCCTGGGTTGGGGCCCAGGCAGCCATGAATGGTGGTTCCGAGGTGGGGGATGCAGTGTCGTGGGCGCACTGCATCCCCAAAAATCAAAAATTGAACTGGCCCTTCTGAGGGCCGGGCGCTGGGATCCCGAGCAGAGTTCTCAAGAGGGCCTCGGGGTCCCAAAAAGCGCCACGGCTGGAGTCCACCGAGGGGTTTTAGCCGGTAAGAATCCGGCACTACCCCGGCCTCCCCCCCAGAGGGAGACCGGGGTGTCTATGAAGATTTCCCCTCGTACAAAAAAAAAAGGACCCGACCTATCATTATCAGAGGTTCTGCAAGCCATGGTCAACGACGGAGTCGCGTGGAACGCATTCGCAACGTTCTGCGAAAACGTGATGTCAGCCAAAGACGCCGCGGAAAGGGCCCACGAAGCTGCGGACCCAATTAGAAGACAGCGACGGAGGAGACGTCCTCCAAACTAATCAAGGTCATGAGCCTCGCTGTTTGGAGTCTGTTGGTTCAGTTAGGTTGGGGCCTACCTCCAGAAGCAGAAGGACCACCTCCGGAAGCTTGAGACGGCAGCCAGGAGAGGAGGCCGGAAGAGCCAGTGGCTGGCAATGAGGACGGCCAGAGCGGCCATGAGGAAGGCCACCCGAAGAGCACGCAACCTAGCGTGGAAGGCCCACTGCAAGGACGTCCGATCGATCCCGGAGACGGTGAGGCTGCACAGAATCCTGGAGAGGGAACCGAGCGAAAATCTCGGCCCCCTCAAAAGGCCCGATGGCAGCTTCACCACATCGGATCGAGAGATCACGGAGATCTTGATGAGGGAAAACTTCCCGGGCTTCCACCCCCATGGGGAGCCCACAGTGCCAAACGCCGCGGCGGGCGATATCGCTGACGATGATGTTCCCGGACCCCCTAACTGGGGCCTGGCGAACAAAATCGTGAATGAAGCCAGGGTGAAATGGGCCATAAACTCATTCTCACCCTACAAGGCTCCAGGCCCGGATGAGATCCACCCGGTGCTCTTAAAGAAAGGTCTGGCCCAGTTGTGCCAGCCTCTCACTAGAGTACTGAGGGCCAGCATAGCCACGGGGATTATCCCGAGGCTATGGACAGAAACGAGGGTGGTGTTCCTCCCAAAGCCAAAAAAGGCGGACTACACCACCCCCAAGGCCTTTAGACCAATAAGCCTGACCTCCTTCCTCCTGAAGACCCTGGAGAGAATGGTGGACAGGTATATAAAAGAGGTTTATCTGGTCGAAACCCCACTCCACCGCCACCAGTACGCTTTCAGGGCTGGCCTCTCGGTTGAGGCCGCCCTCCACAGAGTTGTGGGAAAGTTGGAGGCGGGGATCAGGGACAAGGGCATGACGGTTTGCATCTTCATGCATGTTGAAGGTGCATTTAACCAAACCTCGGCGGAGGCTATACAAAACGCACTCCGGGATTTCGCCACCCCGTCCACCATCAGCAGGTGGATAAAAGTAATGCTGAACTCGAGATGGCTGGCGGTCCAGAGAAGTCAGGAAACGGTAGAGGGGACAACCAATAAAGGTTGCCCTCAGGGAGGGATCCTCTCACCGCTTCTGTGGACCTTGGTGGCCGACAGCCTGATCGGAGCCTTGGAGGTCAGCGGAGTGGAGGCGCAAGCCTACGCCGATGACTTCCTCATAATGGCATATGGCAAGAATATCGACTCCATTATGGATCGATGCCAGACGGCTCTCGCAGCCACAGAGATCTGGTGCGAATGCACCGGTCTCATGGTTAATCCGACCAAAACGGAGATGGTGCTTGTCACCCGAAAGAACGTCGTCCCCAAGTACACGGCCCCCGTGCTCTTCGGACAGTCCCTCGTGACCACCAAAACAGCCAGATACCTGGGTGTCACGTTGGACTGGAGGATGAGCTGGAGGCATCACTTGAGGACGCAGGGGAACAGGGCCCTCACATCCCTGAAGACGTTACGCCGCGTCATGGGGCCGACATGGGGGCTTGGACCCGGCATAACCAAGTGGATCTACGAGGCCATAACCGTCCCGGCCATAACCCCTCTTCGGGGCTCTACTATGGTGGAAGGGAGCCCAGCTGACCACCATGCAGTTGCTCCTGGGTAAAATCCAGGGAGCGGCGCTGAGGTCCATCACGGGAGCCTTGCCGACCGCACCGACAGCAGCCCTGGAGGCCATCTTGGGATGCCCACCACTCCACCTGAGGGCGCAGGAGGTGGCGATGAGGACGGCCCACTGCCTAAGCTAGTGGAGGCGCTGGCCCAGAGAGGACCACGGACACGCCAACTTCCCGGAGCGGAGGGATGAGCTAGACGATAACTATCCTCTACACTCGACTAACCCTGAGTTCAGGTTTAAAAAGAACTTCGTGGTCACGATCCCCACCAGGGAGGAGTGGGCCACAAACAAAGTCCTGACTGGGACGATAAACCAAGTCTGGTACACCGAAGGGTCGCGTAAAAACGACCTAGTCGGAGCCGCCTGGACGAGGGGCCCAGGGAGCAGAGGCGACTTTGCCTCCCTGGGATCAAGCCCCACCGTCTTCCAGGCGGAACTGTACGCCATCATTAGATGCGCAAGACTCCTCATAGAGGAAAAAATTGCCGGCCAAGTGATCAAGATCTGTTCCGACAGCCAAGCTGCCCTCGTGGCTCTTAGCAACCCGACGAGCAGATCAAAGCTGACCTTGGGCGGCATGGACACGCTCAACCAGTTGGGCGGGAAGAACAAACTGTCCCTGACCTGGGTCCCCGGCCACAGAGGCATCCTCGGAAACGAGGAGGCCGACAGGCTGGCGAACCTCGGTTCGGGCAGCCCCTTCACCGGGCCTGAGCCTGTGTTCGGGTTGGCCAAGGCGACGTTTACGACGTCGCTGAAAGCCAGAACCCGGGCGCTGCACCAGGCCCACTGGAATAACGTCGACGGTTGTCGGCAAGCCAAACTCCTCCTGGGTCCTGAGATAGACCTAAGGAGGGGCAAGGAACTTCTGTGCCTGCAGAAACAACAGGCGAGGGAGGCGGTGAGCTTGCTCATGGCCGCCACGCCTTCCTCTATCTCAGGTTGAGTCCTTTTCAGGAGTAAGCCTGGGGATCCTGGTCGCAGTTCGACCTTGGAGATCCCAGGGCTCCCGCGCAAAGCGCTCATTGCGGTCACCATGGGGTTTTTAGTGGGTAAAAATCCCACACTACCCGCTTTCTCCCCGCAAGGAGACCGGGTGTCTTTTGAAGATTTTCCCCATCCCAAAAAAAGGTATGCGTACGGCCTATCGCGTAGACCTGAAAGCCTCCGTCGCCGGCACGGAAACTCGGCACGGAACGAAGAAAGTTTTCGTGTACAAGGACCTGGCAACAGCGTCGCACGTCTTTGTCCGCGTTGATCGCGTAAAGGGACCTTTAGATAACCCTTACGAAGGGCCATACCCGGTAGTGGAATGACGCGACAAACCATTAGAATTAGAATGAAAGGCCGAGACACTGTAATTTCCATAGAGCGTCTCAAACCTGCGTTCATAATCGCCGATCAGGAGTAGGATACGCAAACACCAACCATTATCGCGCAACAGAATAATTCAACCGATAGACCCCCTCTCATACAAGAACCGGTACGGACGCGTTCCGGTAGGCATGTGAAATTTCCAGACCGTCTTCAGGTTGGGTCCTAGCGATTGTAATAAGTACTTAGTATAATAATTAATATAAGCCCATATGTTGTCATTAATGTATAAGTTTAGTCGTATGTAGATAATAAATCATCGCTAGTTCGCGCATAGATTAGAATGGTAACGTTTCAATGTGTTTGATGGGTAGCGGCTATGGGTAGACCAAGTGTAAATTTAAACTTCTTTATTTTAAAGTCGATACGTTTCGGCAATGGTTTTTTGCCCTCTTCAGTCTCAACTATGATTCTGTGTGAAAATATTAAATCATATTACAATGCTATTAAAACTACAGTGATATAACTTATAAAACCCGTAATACCTATGTTAACTATAATATGTACGCAAAAAATTGAATAAAATATGACTTACTAAAGAAGTCCTAGGATTTTGGTATTCTTGCCCTAGGTGCTAACGTCTTAGATGTTAAGTTAAGACTAAAGCATATACAAAGCAGTACACAAAGATAACAATTACTGGCGCCGTAGTATCGCTGAATTGCTTTACATACAAATGGAAAATAGTGTTAATAAGAAGTTTGAATCAATCAATTTATCTTTATATTACACTGACCTCATCAGCTACCTACTGGCATAAACTCGTTTATCTTTCTCTATCTGAATTCCGCATTGCAGACCATTACTATTCCCATAATTAACATAAAGTATGCGTTACACTACCTACCTATAAACTATAATTGAAGTCACACACCGGATGATAATCGAAAATCTAAGATTACTATGAATGCCCAGTCCACGCGCTCAAGATCGTACTGTGATGGTTGCTGGAGAGTAAGTGATGCGTAAATCCATTCACTTCCGCCGATCGATTCTACGGATCGATTTTACCGACATTGGGTCGCATAGAATAGATGCGGGATTGTATCCTTACTGTCCAGTAGGCAAACGTTCATAAAATATACATAACCGATTCAGTGACGACAAATTATGTAAATAAATATCCTTGTCCTTCCTCTCCACATCGCGGCTGTCAGTTAATCTTAAGTTTAAATATATGCTTTAGTCTTAACTTAACATCTAAGACGTTAGCACCTAGGGCAAGAATACCAACATCCTAGGACTTCTTTAGTAAGTCATATTTTATTCAATTTTTTGCGTACATATTATAGTTAACATAGGTATTACGGGTTTTATAAGTTATATCACTGTAGTTTTAATAGCATTGTAATATGATTTAATATTTTCACACAGAATCATAGTTGAGACTGAAGAGGACAAAAAACCATTGCCGAAACGTATCGACTTTAAAATAAAGAAGTTTAAATTTACACTTGGTCTACCCATAGCCGCTACCCATCAAACACATCTAAATGGTAACGTTTGCACGTACAAGTGGAAATACTTGGCGTGCAAACGGTCAAAATGATTTATGACGCCCGCGCCTGCGTAAGCTATTTTTGAGGAACTGTTTCCCATCGTTTTAAGTGTTAGAAAGAAACAGCTCACTTTCTCCGCGAAGAATAGCCGACAGGCTCAATAGCGTTCGCAAGTGTCATAAATCCGGAATTTCCTAAGGGCCCTCGAGTCCAGACACGCCGGTCGGGGACCTCCGGAGGCGTAAGTTCGCGCCTGCAGGAAAGCCTGCTGCATCTCGTCACTATCGGCAAGATATCCTCCGTGACAGGTTGCACTCCCGTTCCAGGAAAAGGCGCGCTTAGGGCGTGAGGAAGAGGCGGTGCAACCTTATCGAAATAACCACCTAATTGGTTAAATCAGCCTTCGGTCCCAACCAATTAGGTAACAAGTTCGTCCTAGGATAGTTTCGTAGGATAAGACTTAGCAGTAAAATAGTAGTAAGGATTCGCAACCGTAACAGGGAAGACCTATCTGAATAAAATAAAGTAAAACGGACTTGTGGTTATTCGAACACTAAACCTCGAATCCTTCAGTCTCTATATATTTCGTGGCATCTTGGTTTTCCGTAATTTGCTTCCCCTTTGCGATTTTATGGTGCGATGTTTGTTGAGTACGCAGATGCGTTTCCCCAAAGACATTATGATCGCACTAGATCATTCTACTGCGCAGAATGGGCTGGCAGGCATGCCTCTGGACTTGTCAGGAGTTCAGTCACTGTTGATGACATTCAAAAAGATGTCTTAAAATTCGGCGGGAAAGGCCAGTCATGTTTCAGAGATCCGCTTTTTGATAGAGTTGTGAAGGACGCTCTTTATCCGTTTTCACTACCACATAGAGTAGATCCAATTCATCTTAATGATTTACGTTGGAAACTATATGGTTTTAAAACTAAAAAGAAAGTCGCGAAGGATCCTGATGCTTCTAGAAGCGTAAGGCGCTTGTGGCACCTAGTGAAAGAAGGAAAGAACGTCAATCTGCCAGACTGCGCCGCGGCTGTGCGTCCACATCTCGGCAAGAAAGAAGAGAAGAAAGTTAGAGCAGTATGGGGTTATCCCCGTACAGTTTCGTTTCAAGAAACATGCTTTGCACTCCCATTAATAGATGCGTATAAGAAATATTCCGAAATACACCGCTTTATTAAACACAAAGTTTTCCTAAGTTCTGATTATAGTAAATTTGATATTTTCTCA
Source organism: Nysson spinosus (assembly GCA_910591585.2). Lineage (NCBI taxonomy): Eukaryota > Metazoa > Arthropoda > Insecta > Hymenoptera > Crabronidae > Nysson > Nysson spinosus. Next base: position 2,983,672 of record OU342836.1, on the reverse strand, counting down.
GCTAATTTGGATTTGAGAAAATACCAGTATGCTGGAGTTCCAGATACTGAAAAATTATATCGAGCTTGGAAGAAAATAGTCAATTATTTTATTATTGCACCAATTCGACTATGTAACGGTGAAAGATATAGAAAATCGCGAGAAATCGCGAGTGGCAGTTACTTTACCCAACTTGTTGGCAGCATTGCCAGTTACATCATAACACAGTATTTGTTAGATTGGGTGCAGCAAGTAGCGCTGCGATGTTTAAATATTAACACCTGACGATTGACTGTTGTCGTTTTTTGTTCGGCTTGCTCAACGCTCGCTGCCGCGCACTGGACTTCCTTCATCTACGTTCAGCCTTTGTACTGTTCATGTCGCTTACACACAAATTAAAGTTAACCATTTATAACGAGAAAGTGCGCAGAGCTATACTTTTTTTGTAACCTCCGACCAACAGGTTATGGGCCTAGGACGTAAGTACTAAAAGGAAAATAGGATTTATATTTAAATAATCGATCAAATTGTGACACGCGGTCGAAAGGACGCCATAGAAGTGACTCTTGCCATCATCGAAAAGGCGTCGGAGCACGTGTTATAAGTATATCGATTAAACGCATCAGTATGAATTCGGTAAATGCAGCACGCGTGGAAACATTAAGTAAGGATAACTATGACACGTGGAGAATGCAAGTTCAGGCATTGCTGGTCAAAAATGACACGTGACCATATGTATGTGGCGAAAGGCCCAACCCGATTCGAAATGATCGAAGTGTAGAAGGTTTGGCCGCCATTGAAGCGTGGATTAAAAGTGATCGAAAGGCCAAGGCGGATCTCATTCTTGCAATAAATCCGACGGAACAAGCAAATTAAGGGTCTTGAGACTTCTCGCGAAGTATGGTTGAAGTTAGAAGCCATTTTTCAGTCTAAAGCACCAGCAAGTCACTTTATTAAAACAATTGATGATAAGGAAAATGCAAGATGTCGGAAATGCAAACACATTGCAAGGTTCTTCGATGCGGTGGACAAGCTGAACGATATGGAGGTAGATATTAACAATGATCTATTATCGGTTATGTTATCATACAGCTTGCCAGCTACGTATGAATTTCGATATGCCATCGAGTCTTGTGATGAATTACCTTCGCTCGAGACTCTTAAAATTAAGATACTTGAGGAAAGCGAAGCGCATAAACAAAAACACTCACAGGACGCGTCGAATGCAATGTATGCAAATAAAAATTGTTGAAAACCGCCGAAGAAGCGCAATCCTAATTTTACGAATAATAACGAAAGGCAAAATGCCAAAGATGTAAAATTTTAATGTTTTAAGTGTAAAAAGATAGGGCATAAAGCAGCCGATTTGCTAACAAAATTCAAAGATCCTCAATTTAAAGCAGGAAATGCGGAGAAAAACGTAGGAATTTTAACTATTCAAGAAGATTTCTCCGGACAGAAGGCTATGAAAGTTGACGGAAGATCTTTCACTCGAGAATGGTGCCTCGATAGCGGCTGCACTTCACATATGTGTGGCGATGAAGAAAGTTTTGAAGTCTTCAAAGGGACAGAATGTAAACGTGTCAATTTGGCAAATAAAATGTCCATAGACGTTCTAACAGAAGGGCGTGTCAAATTGTTAGCATCGAATGGAAAGGAACAAAAATCGGTCACTCTGGACAACACTTTTATTGTGCCCGACTTGCGGACGAAATATATACTATATTTCCAAACCGATGGAAAATGCCGCAAAGGTGTCAGTTGAAGCGCCGCAGCAGAACGGTATGGCAGAACGGCGTAACAGAACCCTGCTTGAGATAGCTCGTTGTTTAATGTTGGAATCAAAACTGCCTCCTCGTTTCTGGGCAGAAGCAGTTGCTACTGCAAATTATATTCGAAACAGGTGTCCTTTTAGGTCGTTACAGGGCGCTACAGCGTTCAAAAGATGGATGGGAAGGGAACCCATTGTAAAGCACTGTAGGACATTTGGCTGTAAAGTACGAGGGGTGATCAAAAAGTTCCAGGACTTTTTGAATTGCGCGCCAACGGAGTGTCGAAGAGCGGTACGGTTACCAGCATTAGTTGCTCTGATTCTTCCTGAGTTCAATTGTTTTTGTAGATTCTCCATAACCTTCTTTGTTGTGAAGTAACGAACGCTTTAGGCAAACAAGTTTTTCGTGTTTGGCGATTTGTTACCTTTGTAAAATGAATCAAAAAGAAGAGCAACGCGTTTGCGTCAAGTTTTGCGTGAAGTTGGGTAAAACTATTACCGAAACTTTACAGATGTTGCAAGAGGCTTTTGAGGATAAATGTTTGAGTCGATCACGGTGTCATGAGTGGTACAAGAGATTCAAAGAAGGCCGGACATCATCGGAAGACGATCCGCGTTCAGGACGCCCATTAACTTCGACGGACGACGATCATGTTGCCACAGTCAACGATCTGGTGCAATCAAATCGTCGACTAACCATTCGTGAAATGGCAGAAGAATGCAAAATTTCATTTGGCTCATGTCAAGAAATTTTAACGGAGCAACTACAGATGCGCCGAGTGGCAGCAAAGTTTGTCCCGAGACTGTTGACCGAGGAGCAGAAACAACACCGTGTTCACGTTTGCCAGGAACTTCTCCAAAGGGCAAATGATGATGAAAGTTTTTTGAAACATGTCATTACTGGGGAGGAGACGTGGGTTTATGGGTACGACGTGGAAACAAAGGTCCAATCATCTCAGTGGAAGACAAAATCCTCTCCAACACCCAAAAAAGCTCGTCAAGTGAAATCAAATCTGAAAATCCTACTCACTGTTTTCTTTGACTGGAAGGGTGTTGTTTATTACGAATTTCTTCCACGAGGTGAGACAATTAACCATTTTCGATACCTTGAAACCCTGAGACATTTGCGCGAAGCTGTGAGGAAAAAGAGACCTGAGCTGTGGCGAAGCGGCGAGTGGGTGCTGCACCATGACAACGCTCCTGTTCATTCCGCGTTGCTCATTCGCGATTATTGCACAAAAAATGCCATGACCGTCATCCCCTAGCCCCCGTACTCACCAGACCTGGCTCCTGCGGACTTTTTTCTGTTTCCGAAATTCAAGAGACCCTTGAAAGGGCAGAGATTTGACTCAATTGACGAAATCAAAGAAAAATCGCTGGAGGAGCTGAACAGCATTCCAGAAGATGAGTTCTCAGGGTCCTTCCAGCAGTGGAAACGGCGGTGGGCGCACGAGGATTAATTGAGTGCGAAGCTCTGATACAATATGTCGCGGATGGAATTCCTGAAGAGAACAACCGAAAGATTGGCCTATATGAAGCACGTATTTTGTCGGAATTAAAGGTCAAATTAGACTTAGAATGCCATTTGGACTCGCAAATTGTCCTTCCTTCTTTATGCGATTCATTAACACAGCTTTTCAGAAATTATTATATTATATTATGGGGACAGAAAATAGTAATCTATTTAGACGATATGCTGATCGCAACCGAAACCATCGAGGAAAATTTAGAAATTTTAAGAGAAGTGTTATCGGTCGTTGTAAAGAATTGCCTAGAATTGAAGTTGGAGAAGTGTGCTTTTCTGCTCACTGAAATCGTATATTTAGGATATAACATAGACTCCTTTGGAATCAAACCGAGCGCTGAAAATATCCAAGTAGTGAATGATTTTCCCATTCCAAGGAATTATCGAGAGATCCAAGGCTTTTTGGGACTAGTTCCTTATTTCCAGACGTTCGTAAGAAATTTTGCCTTGAACTCCAAGCCTTTGTACGTTTTGGTGAAATCTAAATCTGATTATAGATGGGATCAGGAAGCAGCGTTATGTTTTGAAGCTCTTAAGAAATTTTTAATCGCGGAACCGGTATTATCTATCTATTCGCATTCAGCTGAGACCCAATTACATTACGATGCGAGCGCGCATGATTATGGCTCTGTTCTATTGCAAACGCAGAAAGATGGAAAGTTCCACCCGATCAGTTATTTTAGTAAGCGCACAGCCAAAGCTGAGTCGAACTATCATAGTTTCAAGCTGGAAGCTCTAGCAATAGTTTATTCATTAGAACGATTTCGTATATACCTACAGGGAATAACTTTTAAAATCGTGACGGATTGTAATAGCCTTAAATTGACACTGGAGCGGAAAGAAGTAAGTCCGAGAATACTAGGATGGTCCTTAATTTTGAGAAATTATACTTATACGTTAGAACACCGTTCTGGGGATAAAATGAAACGTGCGGATGCGTTAAGTCGAAATCATTGTATTGTTACGTGCCAAATATTTAAACTCATTTTTGACACTCCACAATTTTCTTTTTACCCGCTTATCGTTCATTAGTTAGCAACCGGTATAAGGTTCTCGATAATGCTATGCATTGTGAGAAAGCCCTGGTCAAGAACCTTCCAAAACAAAATCAGTCTTGTAGCACCAGAAAGGAAGTATAAAATTCCTTTTTAGAATTATCGTCGTCAGCGTATACCTTGGACCACCCGAATTGTAGCGATAGCGACAACGAACACCAGAGCTCAATTATATGCGTGAGAAAAGGAATGGAATTCTTTTTCTTTTTCTATAGTTTAAACCGTATACAATAGCTCTTGTCTATATTTTTCCACTAGATTTACCATAATTAAAAATTGTTTCTTTTCTATTCTAAATTATAGCAACTTTGACTAATGCTATGCATTATGGAATATTCCTGAGTCAAAGTAGCATATTAAATTAATCTTTCTTTAGTTAGTTGATCTATACACTATTCCTCCTCTCACGCGTGTAGTATTGCCACCGCCAAAACAATATCATGCTTCCGAGTATGACGCTGTAAAAGTAATCTTATCGAGTTCTAGGAATTAGCATTATTAACAATTCAAAAACTATTAAAATTAGAGTAACATCAATAGAGTCAATTCATTCTTCAAGTTAAATTAAAATTATATATTTTTCAGAGTAAACATAATGTTCAGTTTAGTAATTCATTAAAACCTTTTTAGTATCATTTTATTAAAATTTAGATTATAGATAATTGGAGACAGTATTATTATTAATTATTAGAATTAATAGTTTTTACAACTCTGTAAGATTACCGAAGAGCATACTACGGACCTCTGTTCCGTCGGGCGAGATTATCGCGCCACGTCAAGCTAGGAGCAGGAGGTATGATCTCAGACTTTGGGACCTCCCTCTTCAAGGGGCCCATAGATTATAAATTGACCTCCCAAACCTAGTTGCATTGCATTTGGCTAGCAAATCGCATGGAGCGCAGTCAGTGTGCCCTTGGGTGATTTTTGAGCATAGTTTCGACGATTTGTTCGCGAAAAGACTCTTCCCCTCGTACAACATTAACCCTCGTACATATAATTAAATTCAGTGAACACCTTTAAATCCTTTCTTTATAATCGGCATTTTTCGTCAAGTCGCATAGTGTGCGAACCTTGCCCTTGTGACGGTTGAGCATAGTTTCGTCGATTTGTTCGCGAAAAGACTCAGTTACTCGTAAGAAAAACCAACTCATTATCCAAAATATCGCTTAATTAAGTAAGTGTAGTGTATTATAAATCATCCACTCGCCTCTTGAATCTGTGAAACACACGGATTAACAACCAACACCCTTGTTACGAGAGCAATTGGTAAGTCCGAAACATCTATCAGCATTTTTATACCGACAGACTTAATGGAAGTAAAACCTAATTAACCGAATGCTAAGCATTGTGGGCTTTTCCCTGTGGTAAATGGTAACCGATTGTTGAAATTGTAACAGGCGTGTAAAACGACAGATATTATCACTGTAATATTCATAGCGAATTGCTATCGAATAATTCCATGTACTTTTCAGCATCTATGTAACACCTCAAGTTCTCCTCAATAGTTTTGTAATACATGGTTTATTTTCGATTCAAATATTATTTTGTTCATTATGCCTTCCATAGCCACATTCGTTATCCACATCATTACAATCATAGTCAATGAATGAGAACCTGTATAGGTTTAGCCACTTGGGACTCCCGTACAATCCTGTCTATATCTATTCCGTAGATATATTTATTTTTCTAAATTAGTTTTATTCTTTTATTCATCCACCGCCCTAGCGCGTTATCTTAGACGAGAGATCGCCACCACCGCTCGGCCCCCGAAAGCTCTCGACAGACACACACCACCGGCACGCGCGAGAGTGCCCAGGCAAACGCGCTACGTGACAGCACCCTAGTGATAGCGGAAAATACTTTTGAAAGGAATTTAACGATATTACAAAACTTAGATCCAGAAATTTAGAGCATTCGGCAAAAAGTACAAGACCAGGAGGACAAATGGTACGAATTAAATAACGGATTAATATATCGTAAGGCGAATGGCAAATTACTATTTTATGTTCCGAGTACAATGTAAGACAATGTAATGCGTTCAAGCCATGAAACAGTCGGTCATCAAGGTCTCAATAAAACCATAGAATATTTGACTCGTGTCTATTGGTTTCAGAAATTGCGAGACAAAGTTCAGAAATATATCGCTAACTGTCTAAAATATATAACTTATGCAACTACCAGTAATAGAATCGAAGATAAGCTGCATTGCCCTCCGAAAGGCAATCTTGCATTTGAATATCTTCGCGTTGACCATTATGGACCTTTAGGAAGATCGAGTCAGCGACATAAATACTTGTTCGAAGTAATCGATTCGAAATTCGTGAAGTTTTACCCGACTATAAGCACTAATTCAGACGAGGTAATCCGACATCTCAAAACATATTTTTCAGCGTACAGTAAGCCCACGAAAATAGTTTCAGACAGGGGAAGAGCTTTCACGGTTTTTTTTAATTCAGAGTTCCTTAAAATCAATTCTACAATGGGAATTTTAAGTAAGTTTGATGGCTTTGTTTAATGGTTTGAACTCAACTATTAGTAGTTGCTATGTGTATTGAATGCTAGGTGTAAGATCGTTGTTACAATTATAATCGTAAATATTAGTTGCTGAATCTGGTGACCAGGTTTAGCAGCGTCTATCTTTTTAATCTGTATGTGCGGTTGTTGGTTTCGGTTAGGCTGACGGCTAGTGGATTTGTGTGCTCCGATAACTGTTTTATGTGCCGTAAAATTGTTATTTTTTCATTCTTTGTTTTTAGGATGAATTCTTCTTTATTAACTGCAGCTTCTAATGATTTGGAAATTGTTTGTATGTATAGTACGTCTTCTAGGAATATCGGCGGCAGTGCTGGTTCTTTTACTGGGGATGAATCTCTTATCATTTTGGTATCATTAAATATATCCAAAGGTGTAAATCTATTTGACATGGGTATTGTCACCGTAGTGTCATTCAGTTTTCGTCTTACGTTACGCATGTCTTGTTCTGGGCTTCTTTCACTTTTTGGAATGTTATTACGCTGAGATACTTCCTTTTGCCATAGTGGTAGAAGGATACTTCCGTTATTATTATTGTCACTGGCTATGTCAACAGGCTCATGTTCCATCATATTTGAGTCGCGTATTTGGAATTCGAATAATGAAGGATATAGGCAAGCCGTGCCCGAGCTGGAACACTCGGCACGGCTGACGATTATATGGATTGAGATTTAGTCGAATGTATACAGAGACACTAACACCTATGTGTGGCACTATCTTTCACAACTTCAGTTACTGGAAGTAATACCCGATGTACTCAAACAAGACTCGCTGCGCGGAAAGCGATGTTAATCGCTCGGCGTCTCAGCGAAGACTGTCCTTTCACGTCTACGAAATTTAAGGAATTTATGGTTGAGAATGAGATATACCACACGTTAATAGCAACTGCTACTCCACACCATCTCGAGCCAACTGGGAGAAATCCGATGAGATTCTTGGGAGGGCAGTGGTCGATAAGATGTACCCAATCCCAGTGACGAGCCCGGAAGAGGCTGAACAGGCTGCCAACGCACTGGAGCAAGGAACTGGAGGCTTGCCGACCTCTCGGCGATGAAGCGTGCGACGTACAGGAAGAGGCGCGAGTACCAGTTGGAACGGGACCGGGACCGGAGACAGCAGGAGAGGATTGTATACCATCACCACCTGAAGGAATACAAGACCGCAATCGCTAAAGCCAAAAGGGAGAGCTGGCAGGACCATCATTACCAGGACCGGGAACCAGAAACCATGGGGACTCCCAAATCGAGTCGTCACTGGAACAGTTCGCACAGAGGGGGCTCTCAACTCTGTGCCAATACAAGGCGGCGCAACCTCTCAGCACACCAACGACTGGGAAGCATGTGCTCTCCTGCTTCTCGAAAAGTTTGTGCCAGACGATCGTACGACAGGAGAAACATCTGGACAACTGCACGAGGAAATCCTGGAGGAATGGAACCGGTCGTGGACCACATCACCCAAGGGCAGAGAAACCGCCGCATTCTTCGCCGTAAAGGACCGCCTCAACGCCGAATGGGTGAAGAGCGACTACTACATAACGAATGTTGTCTACACGCCGAGGCCAGAGAAGACCTCATCCAGGCGACGCAAAGGGAGGGATTCCAGTGGCCAGCACCTAAGCCAGCACTAGTAACGGAAAACATATTCCCTGCCCTGAGAAGATTCGCCTGCAGGACACTACAGCAGAAGGAGAGGACGCGAGGAAGAGGAGCGCCGGACAACGCGCCACCAAGACGAACGGATGAGCAGCCAGGGACAAGGACGAGCTCCACCAGAACGAGGGTCACGGCAGGAAGGACGTGCAACACACGATCCAGGAACGCCGCAGGAAGGTTGACTGCCACCCCAGGTACAGCAGAGAATGCAAACAGACAGGCGGTGTAGGTAAGTGCGCCCAACAAAGCCCACGACTCATCGTGCAGGCGGAGGTTATGAAAATGACCTCTGTATGCGTGTGAATAAATGGCGGTCCCGCCAACTTGCTAGGATCGAGCTTAGGAAAGCTGGCGGCTCCGCCTCCTCGTGGCCCCCGCTGGTAACGTCATTTACCACGGCGCTTGCGACGTGGAGAGACGGCCAAGTGAGCCGCCTCCCGCAAGAGTAGATTCAACTTGTTCGATGGGTCCGCAAGGAGGAGGGCAGGGTTTTTCCAAGCCGTGTGTACAACACCTACATACGCACCCCCTTTGCAGTGCGCTACTTTCTGAGCTTTGCTCCCCGTTCCGATTAATCGGGGGAGTGTGTATGACCTCCTGGCAATGGTACTGCTCCCAGGGTTGATGAGATATAACAAGTAGTCTATGCTACTCCTCGCGCAAACGGTCAAATTGAGAGAGTGAATCGCTCGTTGACACTCATGTTAGCTAAGTTATCGGGAAGTCCAAGTACCTGGGATCGTGTAGCTACGGAAGTTGAATTTGCATTATAAAATAGTATAAATTCGTACAACAGGAGATACACCGGCGCGATTATTATTTGGGAGCAACCAGAAAGGGCAAATTAATGATGATCCGCGAATGTTATGCGAAGAAAAGCAGACTAATGATCGAGATTTGAATATTATTCGGGAGAATGCGGTACAACGAAAACGAGCGGCTAACACTTATAACGAACAATATTATAACAAAGGGTATAAAAAAACCTACTAAGTATAAACAAGGCGATCAGGTCATGATTAAAACGTCGATATTAGTGCGAAAGTATCGCGCGCCGTACGTCGTCAAAGCGGTCCTAGACAACGATAGATATGTTGTTTTTGACCCTGAAGGTCGCCAATTTAAACAGATGCCTTTTCAGAGCGTTTGTTCTCCAGGGAACATGAAACCTTGGGTTAGCTGTAATTATTTACTTATGTACCTTAAGTTACTGAACTCTTATAGAGTATCGTTTAAGTTTAGTGATTGTTATTGGAAAAGAGGGATGTAAGGAATGGGATAATTGGTATATCTGGCCGAATGTAACTCTTATGTGTCCATGATTATATGCTGTTATGTCTGTGTTACGCACCTCACGTACGTGTTACGTATCTTATGTTTATTGTAAAATATCTATTATGCGCCAGATCGTTATGTTTTACGAATGCGATTTGCAGGTGTGTATTTATGCGTGTATGATTGCGGTCAATAATTTTGTCAGGTTGGAAGAACTGTAGTAAAGTGTAAGACACCGTCAGAGGAGTGGGCCCTACGGTCCCCACTCCCGTAGACTGACGAAGGGGAAGAGACAGGAGAAGAGGACTCGGAAGACATGAGAGTCGTGCGTAGACCATGAGAGAGGCGAGTTCAGTGAGACAATAAAGAGTTCGAGATATAAATATTACATCCTGACTGTTATAGAATATCGTAAGGTATCCCTACAATGTAAAAAACGCACCCGTCTTTAATAATTAAGAACGATGTACCATGCGAAGTATTAATTTATGCGAGAACATCTCCAAACATAGAAAGATGTACAACAAAAATAATCACTCTAAAAAATACCGTAGTAATACCCCTGCAACAACCAGTATTAGCAAGTGAATTATCGTGGATTGTGGGCAGCACAATTGCTTTCATCTTTACTTCAGGCATTCAAGCTCGCTATCAGGTTTGCAGCTGATGATGTCATGATGTGGAGTGATTCCACGATAGTGCTTCAATGGAACCAAACCCCCACCCCATAAGCTAAAGACGCTGGTTGCCCACAGAGTTGGCAGTACGGTGTCAACAGTTTGTCTCCCTTAGGAACTCTCAAGAACAAATGACAAATTTGAATAGCATAATCAGTTCTCTTGGAAAGTACAAGTACCCCACAAAAACTATACTTACATATATGCCTAGCGAAATTTCATGTATCAAATAATTAGCTGCCTTCCAATTTCCATCGAGGTTAGGTACTAAGTTACAATAGATAATTATAATTCGATAAAGTTTAATGATCGCAATACTCGAGGCTTGCTAACGAATTCCTTTTATATTTATAGCACACAAACGGAGAGTTCGGTTACTATTTTGAAATCTCGCATGAAAAAATATGTAATTGCGTGCATATATTTAATGTACCTGAGCTAATAGTTAACTAATAATAATACAATGTACAATTGTTTCGATATTTGAACGCTTATAACTCTTCAATAAAGCATTTTCGGACAACAGTTTATATAAGTTTGGTCCCGACCTTTTCGAACACCATATATTATATGTTGTATCACAACACTCAAATCAACACTGGCCGGATTTACCATTTTCAAAATTCCGTATATGTATCCCTGTTCGATTTCGCTATGTTGTTTCTTCCTTTTCTTTAGATCCCCATCTGCTCTATAGCTATCTATTAATTCCTCGCATTCGTCTTCTACGGCCTTCAATTTGTTTCATGACTGTGTACTTTTCGTGTGATTTAAATGGTGCTCACAACAACTTGTTGGCATACAGAATTTTCTGGATTTCCGACTATTTACATACATAGGCCAGATCTTCGACATTTTGCGAATCATTCGTTAACACTCTGGTTATCTCGACCACTGAAAGTTTGAAACCAATTCTGGATTATGTTTCCGGGTGTTAATAAGCATGCGCTCACAATGTCATGTGTTACAATGTCACCTTCGGCTTACTGTTCTTGGTTGGCGTTTTGATTAGTATCCTCTGCTTGCTCCGTTTCTAGCGTTCACATCACTTTGAATCTTCGGAATAACTTATTTGTTTCTTAACTCTTATCGTAGCTGTACCATCTTCACGCTCTGTACCGCTGTGTTCCTCTCGTACGTCTATCAAAACGCATTTTCTACGTCATACATATTCACATACTTTTTCAAAACACAGCATAATATGTCCACGTCGTACACACTGCATAGGCAGCTTCCGACGTGAACTCGAAAGAAGTATCGAAGGCTCGATAAACCATGACGGGCGCCCGCAAAATTGTATAGGGTACCTTTATGGGAATTAGCTGAAGGAACAAGCTGTTGCGAGTACAGATTTAATACATAAAGTCTTCAAGTTAACTAATAATGATGTATTGTCTAGTTGCTTTGACATAGCAATTGCTCGACTCTTAACTACAGTTTAAACATATCGCTCCTAACGCCGGCTGTAGCCGGCATCCACAATATGATCCGCAAAGACGGTTTTCTTGTTTCTAAATATATATCATACCGCGTTACATTATTGAATTCTTGTGTATTATTGTTCCACGATTTTCAATTGTTAATTATATTAGAAATCCGAAATCCGAAATTCGAAGACAGCCCACGAGCAACGAGCAGACCACACATCCAGTCTGTACCCTTACACTTTGGACAGCATGTTTCCATTCCAAACTCTCCTTAAACTACTCGAATACTACAATCTTATACATTCTTTAGTTTTGCGGAATCATCTTGTGTCAGTATCGCTTCTTTATACGTACTTTCCATTTTTCTACAGATTTTTGTACAGATTTTTCTATAGATATACCGAATTTCTCTGCCAATATCTCTTCATCTAGTAGTTTTAGAATAAAACAAACTGTGCTAACAACGGAAAGAAATTTCAATTCAAATTATATGGCATCTTTGCTAAATTGCATGAAGTGACAATTAAATATATAAACAGTAAACAATGCATATTTGGCTTCAGTTACGAAGTCCTCAAACCGAAGGTCGATTGTTTCATCGTATTTGAAAATATCCTGCATCTCCTCACAGGAAAATATCCTCTTCAATGGTGAAATGTCATGCACCTATTCAATGATCTGATCCACAAGAACTTTAGAATATACACAAGTTGTGTACACATTTGATCGTCCATTTTCCTGGTTTGGGTTAATATCCCTGCCGCATCACGTGGAAGCTCATCATCAAAACCCACGTTTGTTTTATAACATAATATGTTCGTCAGATGAACATATATCTAGTGAAAATTCGTCAAACTTTGATGGTTTTGAGATGCTTAGCTTAGTTTCGTAGTCAGAACTCGCGTACTAAGGAAACGTTTCTGTTCGCCGTTCTTACTTTAAAACCATTTCTAATATCAACTGTTAGAGCTTTTTGGTTTTCTTTCTTGCGCGAGCTCGCTTCATGAAATTGGACCAAATTTCCGAAAAACGTATGTAAGATGATTCTTCTTCGATACAGCAATAGGCGAAACACGAAGCGCCGTCTTTGGGACTTGAACCCGCGATCCTCGGCTCCGGAGTTGGCGGCGCTAGCCACTATGCCACAAGGCCCATTGATCTTCAGGGCGCTATTTGGACTCGTCCCTGCCCTTAGCACTCCTCTGCTTTTCACTTCGTTGTTTTGATAGAATGCGCCAGATATCTCCCGTAATGATAATCTTCACAACTTATTGATCGTGAAAAGTTTACTTTCCAAGAGCTGCAAGTTTTTGTCCAGAGTCCTTTAGATGTTCATGATGTCCTATTTCGGATAATCTTCAAAAACTTATCCACTATAACAGACAGAGGATTATAACTGATCTTGTCCAGACATAAAATCTGTACTGTCTCTTGTAATTTCCTGGTCATTCTTTAATATGTTGATACGGTAAATAGAATGCTGCCAGCAGACTGGGTGGACAAGTAGCAATGATACGATGATAATCCACCATTCTGATAGAGATTCCACAAAGATTGGAACACTCACATCCGCCAAAGAGGTTCTTGGAATTTGCTTTTCCAAATATCACAAGAAAATAAGATATTGGCGAATCATCGGCTACATTATAGGAACATTTTTGAGAAAAGCACATTTATGGTATAAAACTGAATTGGCATGCTCGACAGCTCTCTAAACTTCAAATATATGGTCATGTAAGCTGACTGTATCCACTACCTATGGGATTATACTTTTTCCTCCTAACCATTTTCTTCTTCTTTTGCCACCATAATGTATTCTCATTCAGATGGCGACGCACAAATCACTTGTGGAGTAGTGAGAGGAATTCTTGAGTTTTTTCTTTCTTTCTTTTCGTCAAACTCCATACATTTATGCAAGTGCACTACGGTACTGAGCTTTTCAGGTTTTCCCTCATACAGAAATTATTTTGAAATATTAACAACAAATAGTTTGTAAAACTAGTAAACTAAAAGATATTGGCCTAGTATCAATTTTTATACAAGTGTAAAACTGCAAGGTACACACAAGTAATACGCAACTTATAAGGAGGAATTGCTTAACATACAAACTGAACTTTGACTACAGCGTAGGAAAAACATCCTCAAGCTCCTCAAGATGCATGTTATTGGATGTGTGAGGCGCTCAAAGGCCTGAGCAAGAAACACCATGAAACAACAATGGACGAAATTGATAATTATGAAAAATTGAGCAGCAATCGTGTGCTTTAGCACTAAAATTGGAGAACTTGCAAAAAGTGTAGTTTACTGCTTTGGCATTTGTGCGTCTCATGTATTTATATCAAATATAGTTATTCTCGATTTAAAGCTCACATTGAGTGTGCGTATTAAATTTCATTTCCTTTAGAGGGACTGACACTGTATCTACATCATCAGCAGATGCTTGCTTTCCACGAAGTTGGTCACATTGGACGCCATTCTCGACAGATTTTTGCTTGAATTTTCATACGATTTACAAATCTTGATGTAACATTGTATCGAAATTGTATGCAGTTTTCTGAATATTATTTAGGTTAGATATATTGCATAATGCAAATGGCAGCTCAAGCTCGGAAATACATATATTCTCCATGTGTACAATATTGTCCGCTACAATCAACTTCGGGAGTAACTAAGAAAGCGCACAACACGTAAGAGAAGTATCGATCTCGCATGAAGTTTCGGTAAAGAGAAATAATACTTTGTACGGTCAACCTCGATCACTGTGAAAAGAATTCGTATAAGAAAATATAAGCGCATACTTGCAAGGTAGCTATTTTCACTCCTGTTTTGGACGTATCTCCACATCTTTTGGAGTGCAGTACTTCACGTTTTAGTCAAAATGCAATGTCGTAAAGTAATGTTTACATCTCTCTAAAGCTATGCATGCCCACAAAGAGGAGTACTTTTTGAATGTTTTATGGAATCTCAGTACATTTCAGTAACTGCTCTGCTCTTATTATTTGTGTGTTGTTCTATTGTAACTAAAAGAAAAACTTGAATACTGTTTCAATTAGTCAACATTTGCAATTATATATAGGACCAGGTCTGTCAAGACGTTTCTACCCTTCTGATAGTACCTTTCGACTCGAATTAAATATCGATAGTCGATGTTTTTATGTGTCGGAAATATTGAGAATTGACGTGAGCGACAATGAGATCGCGATAGACTCGAAGATTAATGTATTGGGTTGTAACATAAGTTCGTCCCGTTTTCTCAGTGTTCTTTAAACCATTTATTCACACATTTACAAACAAGATCAATATATTATATACATTCCATTTTGTTGGATAACCTTTTGCCATCTTTCTGGTAGTTGAAAGATTCCTCTCTTGTAAAATTCCTGGGATTTGTTGATAAAAAACTGATCCAAGTGGTTTTTACAAGAGTTCAAGTTCGCTAAATTTACATCATTAAGGGAGTTCTGCAAAGCCCTAAACAGATGATAATCTGAAGGGGCAAGGTCCGGACTATATGGTGGATGTGTCAAAACATCCCAGCCTAGCTCCAACAATTTTTGCCGAGTCTGTGTTGAGACATGTGGTCTGGCGTTGCATAGTGGAACACGACGCCCCTTCTATTGGCCAACTCTAGCCTCTTTCTTTCAATTGCTTCCTTCAGTTTCGTCAATTGGGAGCAGTATTTGGTGGAATTAATTAATTAATAAACACAATACCCTTCCAATCCCACCAGATGCACAGCATGACCTTCTTCGGGTGCAGTCCTGCCTTTGCGACCGTCTGTGCTGGTGCACCCCGCTGTGACCATGACCTTTTTCACCTAACATTATTGTATACGATCCATTTTTCATCGCCAGTAATGAGATTTTTTAGAAAACACTCGTTTTCGTTGCGTTTCAGTAACGAATCACAAGCAGATATTCTATCCATTAAATTCTTCTCAGTCAGTTGATGCGGCACCCATGTATCGAGCTTCTTGACCATCCCAAGCTTTCGTAAATTTCTTGAAACAGTAGTGGCAGTAATTGTTAATGATGCGGCTATCTCAGGTGTCGTCAAATGGCGATCGCTATCAATCATAGCCTTGATTTTGTCCTCGTCTATGGCGACAGGTCGTTCGGCGCGAAGTGTATCTTTGACATCAAAATTTCCATCTCTGAATTTCCGGAACCACTTTCTGCACGTGGAATCATCAACAGCATCGGTCCCATATACAGCACAAATTTTTTGTGCTTGAGTTTCTGACGCGGATTTGCCTTTTCGGAAGTAAAAAAGCATAATATGACGAAAATGCTCTTTATGTTCTGATATGTTCAAACTCTCACGGAAAACGCTAGGACTGGCTGATCGCACCAAAACTTTTTTCAAAATGACTGCGGAGAGGCCAGTTTTAAAATGAAATATTACACTTGCGGGGGTGAAGTGGGCATCTCAAAACGGGACGAACTTATGTTACAACCAAATAGATGAACATCTCGATTGGCATACGCAGGAGAAAGTACGGAAAACTGTTCACGATCATTATAGAATACCAGATAGTCGCGGAAAACCTGAAATCAAATTAGAAATGGAAATTGCAGTAAAACCAAAGCATCAACATTTTTACTTTAATCCAAGACATCTTTCTTACAGCGAAAGGGAATCAGTTTCGAAAATTATCAATGATTTACTAGAACGGGAAATTATTCGCGAAAGTACTTCACAAGATCCGGAAAATTAAGAATGGCAGTTGACTACCGTGCGCCAAACACGATCACCTTACGCGATAATTTTCCCATACCTCGAATCGGTGACCATATTGATACATTAGGCAACAAAGTATTCTTCACTCAGCTTGATTTAAAAGATGCGTTTCGCCGCGTATGTTTGAAGGAAAACTCTATTCCTTACACGTCTTTTGTAACGTTTATGGGCCAATTTGAGTATACGCGATTACCTTTCGGATTAACGAATGGACCATCATTTTTTATGAGATTCATCTATGCTATTTTTCGTTCGTTACTAGCTGAAAATAAAATACTTATATTGTAGGGAAAGGTCTGGATACCTTACGATATTCAATAAGAGTCAGTATGTAATATCTATATCTCGAACTGTTTATTGTCTCACTGAACTCGCCTCTCGCATGGTCTACGCACGTCTCTTATATCTTCCGAGCCCTCTCCCTTGCGCCCTGTAGCTAGCTCATCATTTATTACCTTGTTTATTTCCGCGCAAGCAGACAAGTCCCACATCTGGCGACCAAATGTGCCGCTACCGCGGGCCTACCAGGTCGCGACCAGAGGGTTTCGCGGATTCCTGGAATTTGTCGCCAACAATGCAGACCAATAGGAAGGTCCCAAGTTGGTTTGACCAATTAGAATAGTGACAAATTCCAGGAGATTTCCCGCCTCCACAAGGGTGGGTCTTGGTCGCGCATCGATGGATCGGGAGAGAGCCACCGAGACAAACCAGTCATCTTGGACAACCCAAAGCACAGAGTCGCAATCCAAACATCGACAATAATTGACAACACTGGAACCTTCAACCAAGTTCCATACTTAACCAATAAGCAGTTATACGATCACACTTAACTGCTTCTGTGCAAGAATTTGACTCCAAGAGCTATTCGAGCTCTTGTACAAAACTTAACTCACGTGTAAATAGTAAATAGTGGTGTGTAAATAGTTGTGGAAGCACTCTAGTCTTCTATCGCGAGATCCACCTAGGACATCTCCACGCTCCCAACGTTTATCAACCAAGCGGACTGACGCCCGAAGCATCGCCAAGGCAAGTCGGCACCGAACAACACTGAAGAAATCTCTTGTCTCAGAGCCGATCTTGTGTATATATTCTCCGTTAGGATTTTATATTTTAACAAGAGAACCTCAAAGCATGAATCACAATATCACAGCTTCGAATTGGAAGTCTTGGCTATAATCTACTCTTTAGAGAGATTTCGAATCTATTTACATGGAATTTCTTTCAAAATTGTCACTGACTGTAATAGCCTGAAGTTGACTCTAGAACGAAAAGAAGTGAATTCAAGAATTCAGCGATGGTCATTGATATTGGAAAATTATAACTATAGTTTGAAACATAGGCCGAGTGAACGTATGCTCCATGCACACGCTATAAGTAGGAAGTACAGCGTACTTGTTATTACTGAAAATAGTTTCGAAAGAAATTTAGCATTGCTACAAGATTTAGACTCAGAAATTTGCAAAGTTCGTACTAGGTTAGATCAAAATGAAGATACGCTTTTCGAATTAAATAATAGATTAGTATACCGTAAGCAAAATAATAAACAATAAGTCAATAAGAAATTGTTACCCAAATTTAGAGGGCCATATGTTATTAAGTGCATGTTAGAATAACGACCGATACATTGTATGTGGCCCCAAGTATTTTGTATTGCTATTATGTGTTCTTTCTATAGTTCCAAGGACTCTTTTGTGACTGCGTTTCTATTTGAATGATGAGTGAGACTGTCTGTAGTGTGAATGAGGCTTAAGGATTTATGTGGGAGAAGATGATGGAGGAGATACCTCTTGTGGTTGCGTGATTTGGATGGTGTGTGATGAGGAAGAAGCGGCCGCGTGCAACAGATATGTATATTTATAATCAGTATTATATCATCATTACATACCTTGAACTCAACTGTGCCTAAGTATTTTACCCATCACCCTACCACAAATGGTAGCAGAGCGTGGTTGGAAAGAGTGTGAAGCTGGCAATTAGGAAAATTAAAATGGTGGTGTGAAGCACGTGGCACGTAAAAGGAAAAAAATGGCGGGCGGCTGGAACTTGGCGAGGGTCGAGCCTCTTAATGACGTAAATTATTTAAATTATTTAAATTATTAAATTATTCCTTTGGAAAGAAAAAATTGAAGATACATTGCGAGCAAAAAAACTATGGAAGAAGGTGATAGGGGTGAAAGCACTTGAGAGACCTCAGGAAGGTGAGGAAAATTATGACGCCAAATTAAGAAGATGAGACGACGACAACTATGCGGCGAGGGCAATAATGATAAACTCGATGAGCAAGGCACAGGTGTTGAAGTATTGCAACGAGAAAAGTGCAGATAGATTGTGGAATTCAATTAAATGCGTAATGGCAGCCGAGTCGGAACAGATAAAGACGGGAGCGTCAAGCGAATTTGACAAATTTGCGAATGACCAGGTAAAAAAAGAAAAACGAGTATATAAATAGTGCAAAAGGACTCAAAAACCAATGTGCTCAACTTGGAAAAATAATCGAGGAATACGAGTTGAAAATGTACTTATTAAAGGGTTTGAGAGCAGAATTCGACAAAAATGAGAGGATTCTAGAAGATAATAGGGAAGCAACAACAAAGGATATAAGATATGCACTAAAGCAAGAAGAAGCAAGGAAGGAAAGAAGAAAGGATGATTGGAAGCATAAGGATACAGAAGGGATTAAAAAGGCGAAGGAGACAAGCCAAAGAGATATACTATGTTATAACTGTGGTAAAAAGGGGCATGTCTCTCCTGACTGTTATGGTAAGAGGGGATGCTTTAACTGTCAAGGAACTGGACACATTTCTTCTGAATGCAGGGAATCAAAAAATTCCAAATCATCCGAAGGAAGAGGACGATGGGGTGGATATCAAGGAAATAGGAATCCCAGGATAAATAGGAATACATAAATAAAACAATTGAAGGGGTAGAAGATATGATGCTTCGTTGACGGCCAAGAGTACAGAGTGGCTGTTGGACTCAGGTTCAACGAGTCATATGACATGTGATCAAAAATTATTTGAGAAATTGAAGAAAGAGAAAAAGGAAATCACACTGGCAGACAAGGAAGGAAGGAAACTGATTTCTAGTGGAATAGGTGAGATTCCTCTCAGGCAAGATGGAATAGAAAATCGAGTGAGATTAAAGGATGTACTATATGTTCCTGATCTCAATACAAACTTACTATCTGTGGCTAAGTTCACAGACCATGGATATGAACTGACGTTTAATAAATATGGAGCTAAGGTAGACATAGATTCAGGAAAAGAACAAATAACAGCAATACGGAAGGGAAATGCATACTGCATAGACTTGAAGGGAATTAGTACTGAGGTAATAAGAGGAACAACCGATGAAGATATATGGCACCGGAGACTGGGACATATCAGCATGAAAACCATTGATTACATGAAGAAAGAGGAGCTAGTAATTGGAATGGAGGAAAGAAACAAATTAAATATACAATGTGAATGTTGTGTTGATGGAAAAATATGTAGGAAGGTACATACCAGAGTGAAACATTGGAGAAGCAGTGTGATCTTAGAATTGTGGCATATGGATTTAATTGGACCGATAAATCCGGCATCCGACGATTATTCGAGGCTAGATTTTGTGATAATATTAAAAGAAAAAGGTGAATCAGCTGACGAACTGAAGAAGCTGATAGTATTAAAAGAAAATTTATCAGGCAAGAAACCAAAATACATACGTTCAGACAATGGAGGCGAATTTATTGGAGATAACCTAAGAGAGTGGTCGGAAGCAAAAGAGATCCAACACGAATTGAGTCCACCCAGGACGCCACAATGCAATGGGGTGGCAGAAAGAGGCAACAGGTCAATCATTGAAATGATCAGATCTCTGATGTCAGACTCGTGCCTACCCACGAATTTTTGGGGAGAGGCAGTCTGCGTATCTGCTCATATAAAGAACTGAGTAAAGTCGAGCGTGCATGGAAAAACGCCATTTGAAATGTGGCACAAGAAAAAACCACCTACCTGAGGACGGTTCCTAGAAACCCATACTGAACAATAGTGTACTGCCACTAACGGCAGTGCGCTATAAAACATCTGCATACTAAACCTCGCAGTTTTAACTTTATAATCTTTACTTGTACTTTCCGACATCTGCTAAACATACCTCTCTACAAAATAATTATATGGTTACCGTTAGAAATCGGTAACCATACCAGAAACATTGTGATCCTTGGCACCTTCCCCGCCCTGGCGAAGTACTGCCCACTTCTTCCTTCAGCCAATTAGGGCTTAAGGGTTGATGGACATTCCTTGGCATAAGTGGGAGTACGAGGCTTCGAGCGCGGAGAGCTGTCAGGGAAAAGGTAGAATCGACAGAATCTTGTAAATACACAAATCTTGTAATCAGCTTCATACGTCGCCCTGGCGTACTTCTTGTAAAAGTTGTACATAGTGGTTGTGTTTCGTAAAAGTAAATTAGCTTACAACCAATTGAACACATTGCATTCTGCTCACATCCCGTCCAATTAAGGAGACCTATCAGTATAAGATCGAGGCAGATCCCTGATAGCACGCTCCAGCTCCCAGCACGACATAACACCGTCCAACAAGCAAAAGACACCGTAAGTTGGAATAAATGGAAGCAGGCGATGGACGATGAAATCGAGTCTATTAGGAAGCATGAAGTGTGGGCTGTTGTTCGATGCCCAATAGCTAGGAGAGTTATAAAATGCAAGTGGGTATTTAATATCAAAGAAGACCCTAATACTAGAGAAAAGAAATACAAAGTGCGTCTGACAGCGATTGGATGCGGACAACGCCCGGGATACGATTACAATGAAACTTTCGTAACTGTGATACGTATTGAAACAGTGAGACTGTTATTTCAGTGTTGTATATTCAGTGCTGAAAAAGGGCGAAGGATAAACATGTATGACGTAAAGACAGCTTTCTTACATGGAGAGTTAAACGAAGAGTTGTACATGGAGTGACCGAAAGGGTCAGGAATTAGTGAAAATTATGTGTGTAGATTGAAAAAAGTGTATATGGTCTGAAACAAGCAAGAAGGTGCTGGAACGAATTCCTCACTAAAGTATACCTAAAAAATGGACTGAAACAATGCAAGGAAGACCCGTATCTATTTTACAAAAATCGTGACAAAGACTTTTTATATTGTGGGGTACATGTTGATGACATGATCGTGGTGTCAAGCCGAAGTGAATTTGAAAAGAAGTATATAGACATGATTGGAAAGGGGCTGGAAATAAAAAATTTGGGAGAGGCCTGGAACATCTTAGGGCTGGAGATAGAGTGTTTCGTGCCAAATATTTAAACTCATTTTTGACACTCCACAATTTTCTTTTTACCCGCTTATCGTTCATTAGTTAGCAACCGGTATAAGGTTCTCGATAATGCTATGCATTGTGGGAAAGCCCTGGTCGAGAACCTTCCAAAACAAAATCAGTCACGTACCACCAGAAAGGAAGTATAAAATTCCTTTTTAGAATTATCGTCGTCAGCGTATACCTTGGACCACCCGAATTGTAGCGATAGCGACAACGAACACCAGAGCTCAATTATATGCGTGAGAAAAGGAATGGAATTCTTTTTCTTTTTCTATAGTTTAAACCGTATACAATAGCTCTTGTCTATATTTTTCCACTAGATTTACCATAATTAAAAATTGTTTCTTTTCTATTCTAAATTATAGCAACTTTGACTAATGCTATGCATTATGGAATATTCCTGAGTCAAAGTAGCATATTAAATTAATCTTTCTTTAGTTAGTTGATCTATACACTATTCCTCCTCTCACACGTATAGGATTGCGACCGCCAAAATAAGATCATGCTTCCGAGTATGACGCTGTAAAAGTAATCTTGTAGAGTTCTAGGAATTAGCATTATTCACAATTCAAAAACTATTAAAATTAGAGTAGCATCAATAGAGTCAAATCATTCTTCAAGTTCAATTAAAATTATATATTCTTCTGTTATCATTTTATTAAAATTTAGATTATAGATAATTGCAGACAGTATTATTATTAATTATTAGAATTAATAATTTCTACAACTCTGTAAGATTACCCAAGAGCATACTACGGACCTCTGTTCCGTCGGGCGAGATTATCGCGCCACGTCAAGCTAGGAGCAGCAGGTATGATCTCAGACTTTGGGACCTCCTTCTTCAAGGCGCCCATAGATTATAAATTGACCTCCCAAACCTAGTTGCATCGCATTTGGCTAGCAAGTCGCATGGAGCGCAGTCTGAAGATGCGATGCATGCAATCGTGTTAAACGCCGAACCAGAAAAATCAGTAAATTAGTGTTTAGACAGTGGTTCAACCAGTCACATGTGCAACGATCGAGGCAAATTTTCAAGTATAGACAATAAAGTACGTGCAAAAGTGTACACCGCGGGAGAACGTTGTGTGACTTCAGCAGGTGCCGGTGACGTCAGAATAAATGTGAAATCGCGTGGTAAAGGAACTAATACTGTGAAACTTCAAGATACAATGTTAGTGCCGAGTTTCCGCAACAACCTGTTATCGGTTTCGCGTATAACCGAAAATGACTTACTGTAATTTTTAAAAAGGACTTCGCATTAGTGAAACGTGTTGATGGTACAGTGGCGTTAACTGCAAAAATACAGGGAAACCTGTACATAGTTGATGAAAGTGATATTGAGGCCACACAGGCCGTACAAAAAAGTGAAGAAAGCAGCTTAAGAAGATGGCATTGTAGGTACGGACACTTAAATCTCCAAGATTTAAAGAATTTAAAGAAACAAGGTATGATAGTCGGTATTAATTTTAAATCAGAAGAAGCGAATTTCAAATGTGAAACATGCGATAAATCAAAAATTCACCAACTACCGTACAAGTCGTCGAATACGAGAACGAAAGAAAAATTAGGTCTTATCCATTCAGATATATGCGGCCCTATGAGCACCACGTCGTTGGGCGGAGCGAAATATTTCACCACGTTTATCGATGATAAGACGAGATATACCGAAGTGGTAATGCTGAAAAATAGATGACATCTTCGCAGCATTCAAAAGTTACAAGCAGCGCGTGGAAACGGAAACAGGATGCATGATAAAAATGATACGGACAGATAATGCAAACGAGTATACGTCACAAAAATTCACCGAATTCTTAGACTCGGAAGGAATCAAAAGGCAGCTAAGTGTAGCGTACACACCCCAGCAGAATGGAGTAGCCGAGAGAGCAAACAGAACTATGGTGGAAATGGCGAGATGCTTATTTCAGGAGTCGGGCCTCCCAAAAACCCTTTGGGCAGAAGCCGTAAATACGGCCAACTTTATCAAAAATCGTTGTCCAACGAAAATTTTAAACAAAATGACGCCATTCGAGATGTGGACTGGTACAAAGCGATATGTCGGCTACATGCGAATTTTTGGCAGCAAGGTTGTGGCTCTTGAAAAGGGACCAACAAAGTGCAAATTCGACGAGAAAGGAAAATCTTACGTCATGGTTGGATACTCGTCGGAATCCAAGGCGTACCGACTGTGGTTACCCGGTGCGAAGACTATAATAAAAAGACGTGACGTGCGCTTTCATGAAGAGCTAAAGAAACCAAATCAGCTTGATGATCATAATGAAATTCCACTTCATATGACATCCGAAGATCCAGAAAAAGAGTGTGCAGAGGTACCGATGGATTTCGCCCCATACAACGTTGAGCACAACGAAGAAGAAGGAGCAGAAGAGACTTTGACACAGGGAGCATCGAATGAAGAAATACCTTGCGAGAACCCACCAAGGAGGGGACCTGGAAGACCATCGAAGATCGAAACTGGGAAAGTAGGAAGACCCAGGAAATTATATCACAACATAATGGATGAAGAAAGTAATATCACGATGGCAGAGCCATTAAATCTGGATGAAATAATGATACGTGATGATCGACAGTTATGACTGAATGCAATGGAATCGGAATACGCATCATTAATGGAAAACGAGACCTGGTCAATAGTAAATCGTCCCAAAAACAAAAAGGTGTTGACAAACAGATGGGTTTATAAAATAAAGCATAATCAGGATGGTAGTGTTGAGCGATATAAAGCAAGATTGGTTGCTGGTGGTCATCGACAAACAAAAGGGATTGACTATGAAGAAGTTTTTGCCCCAGTTGCAAGACTTGAGACAATCCGATCACTCCTTGCCGCAGCAGTAGAACACGAAATGCATGTACATCAAATGGATGTTATCACAGCATATATTCAAGGAAATTTGTCGGATGCGATCTATATGGAACAACCTGAAATGTTCGCTGATTGCAAAAATAGAGATAAAGTATGCCTTCTCAATAAACCACTGTATGGCTTGAAACAAGCCGGGAGGGAATGGTATAGAAAAATCGACGATTGTTTACGAGACAGTAGTTTTAAAAGAACTGAAACGGATTCTTGCGTATACGTTAACTCCGATGGAAAAGATAAAGTAATTATAATCATTTACGTAGACGACATTATCTTGGCATCAAAAGATATGAATGAAATAAACAAAACGAAGAAGATTCTAAGTAAGAAATTCAAGATGAAAGACTTAGGACCATTAAATAATATTCTTGGAATAAACGTAGAAAGGAAAGGATTGACCGGAAGTATGAGATTAACGCAGCAAAAGTACGCGAGAAGTTTATTGAGCAAATTTGGGATGGAGAATTCAAACCCTATCTCTACTCCGATACAAACAGGTATTACATTGACGAAAAATATGAAACCACAATCGAAAGAAGAGGAAGTAGAAAACCACCGTATATTGTGACAACCAAGGTGCAATTAATTTAAGTTTAAATTGTGTTCATCATGGGAGATCCAAACACATTGACATTAGATAGCACATGTCGCGAGAAGCTCAAGAGAAGGGTATTATTAAAGTAAAGCATATACCATCAAGTTTAATGCGTGCAGATATCTTGACAAAACATTTCTTAAAGATAAAACATGAACAATGTGTTGAAATGTTGAATTTAATATACTGTAGTGATAGAAAATAGTTCTGTAGGAATTCACGAACAATAATTTGATATTCCGGGCATATCGATAGAGGGAGTGTTGGATAAACTGGTTTAATCGTTGCGCCCTGTATCACAGATGTAGTATCGATCGCAAGTTTGTCTTTTGTTTTTGCTCTCGTGCTCTTCAGTTCAGTTCGTTACCGTTTTACGCGTGATACGCACGTGCCTCTTTATGTATATTTAACTATAGTAAAATACTATTTAAGATACATCGTATCCAACCTTATTACCGTCCCTTCCCAATAATCTGACAGTCCGAATGAAGCGGGTAAAGCACAACCAGCAAGAAGAAAATGTGTTGTTTGTGCGAAACATAAAAGAAGGCGAGACACGCGATATCAATGCAGAAAATGCGATGTCGGTTTATGCATTGATGATTGTTTCGAAATTTATCATACACAAATAAACTATTAATTTTTGTTATATTTATTGCGTTTAGTATTTATTCCTTATTTTCAAGTTAAGTTATATTGTAACTTTTACTGTTTCTAATAGATAATTGCTGCTTGAAAATAACGTTCTTTCATTATTTAATCTGGTGCAGAATAATTACAATCATAACTTGTTAGTTGCGGCTTGAACAGTTAAACAACGGACCTCGCGCGAGCGAAAAGTATTCTGTCCACAGCGATCGCCAGCGCTAAGCGCGCGCAGTCTCTCCGGAGCGCATCGGCAGAGAGTCATCCGCACCCAAAGGGTTAAGAAATGTGGACAAATTTTTAGAGACTTCAAGTCAATAGAAACGAGGGGGGTGCATGGGAGAGCGTTTCTATTGGAATGATGAGTGAGGCTGTGTGTAGTGTGAATGAGGCTTAAGGATGTATGTGGGACAAGATGATGGGAGGAGATACCTCTTATGGTTGTGCGATGAGAAAGAAGCGGCCGCGTGCAACAGATATGTATATTTATAATCAGTATTATATCATTATTACATACCTTGAACTTAACTGTGCCTAATGTTGAAGTTCATCTATTCTCGCAGGCAGTTTTTTCGGACTTAAATACCCGAGTTTATTTACTTCCTAGAATATTCTAGAATATTACGTAATATACAAACAAAAACTTTAACCTCCTAGATGTAGAGTTTTAAGTTGTTTACCTCAACACCCTCCCTAAAACTCTACATCCTCACAAAAAAACTTATTAAACTATACTTCTAACTCACTCATGCTTATAAGTCCTAATTTCGCTCTCAGATAAACGAATCTTGGCTTCGATAACGCTTTCGTGAATATATCAGCGACTTGTAATTCACTCTTAACATACATCACGTTTATCTCACCTTTTTGATAATTGTCTCGCAAAAAATGATATTTAACATCAATGTGTTTGCTTCTTTGATGAAATTCAGGAGTCTTTATAAGCTTAATTGCACTCATGTTATCTATGAATAGAGTATAATTATCAACGTTAATTTTGTTGTCATTGAACAATTTCTTCAACCAGATAATTTCTTTTGTGGCTGAACAGGCACTCACATACTCTGCCTCGGTTGTCGATACAGCTACGCATTGCTGTCTTTTGCTCTGCCATGTAATTGCTGCATTCGCATACATACACACCAATCCAGACGTCGATTTTCTCAAGTCTTTGTCACCTGCATAATCCGAATCACAATAAGCTTCGAAGTTTCCATTTTTACAATATAAAAGACCCATATCTACAGTGCCTTTCAAATATCGCAGAATTCGCTTAACCAAAAACCAATGTTCTTCACTTGATTTTTTCAAATTTCTTGACAACACATTGATAGAAAAACTGATATCTAGTCGACTGATAATTTGCAAGAACATTAGATTCCCTACCGCTTCACGATATGGTGCATTACAATTTTTCCTTTCAGACATATACTTATCATAATTACATTCAATTGGAGTAGACACACTGTTTGCTTCACTCATCCCAAATTTATCTAGTATCCTCCTAATGTAATTGCTCTGATGAATGAAAATGGAACCATCTTTCAGTTCGCAAATCTCTATCCCGAGAAAATTTCTAACATTTTTAGTACTCGTGATCGTGAATTGTTCACTCAGATTGTCTACCAGTTCATCAATTAAGTGTTCATTTGTAGCTGCTATGAGTCCATCATCCACATAAATCGTTAGTAAAATTCGTTCAGTACCTTTCATGTACACTTACAGATATGGATCTCCCGTACTCTGATGAAACCCTAGACTCTTGATAAAATTAGAAAAATGCTCAGTCCAACACCTAGGAGCTTGTTTTAATCCGTACAAACCTTTTAACAATTTACATACACGAGATGTACCATCATCAAACCCTTCAGATTGCTTCATGTATATATCTTCTTCGAGATTGCCATGTAAAAACGCTGTTGTTATATCAAACTGTCCGAGCTTCAAATGTTCGTGCACAACAATACTCAACATGAATCTTACAGTATCAAAACGTACCACAGGACTGAAAGTCTCTTTATAGTCGATTCCTTCTTCCTGTGAGTAACCCTTGATTACTATTCGTGCTTTGTACCGTTCTGACCCATCTAAATTATTCTTTTTCGTAAAAACCCAACGACTATTAAGTGCTTTTTTATTTTCTGGTTTCTCGACCAACACCCATGTTCCATTTTCATCCAACGAGTTCATTTCATCCTGCATTGCTGTTTGCCAGTACTCTCTTTCTTTTGACATAATTGCTTATTTATAATTCAGCGGCAATTTTTGTGAAATAAATGTCATTGGACAACCATAAAATTCAGTTTGCCTAATTTGTGATCTATCGCGTAATTTACATCTTTCCTGATTATCATCGGTTGAAGATTGCAAAGGTCTTCGGTTACTACTTTCAGATTCCTCTAATTCGTTTAATGATGAGTCATTTTCATTTTCAATAGAGACCGTACCTTTTTCTTCCTTTTCACTTTTATCTCGAGAAGTTACATTAATAAAATCAGCAGATAATTTTTCTGGTTTGAATGAAACATCTCTACTCAATATTGCATCTTTCAAATGTGGAATGTATATACGATATCCTTTGCAATCTTCATGATAACCAACTAGATAACCCTGCACGCCTCTCTTATCAAGTTTTTTTCGTTTTTCTTGCGGTATGTGTACAAAACATTATGTTCCGAAAACTTTAAGATGATCAAAATTGGCGCTTTTCCAAACCACAACTCATACGGTGTTTTATTACCCATTTTTGTTGGACCTGTTCGATTCATTACATAAACAGCGGTATTCACTGCTTCTGCCCACAAAAGGGTAGGTAAATTCAGATTCGAATGAATCATTGATCTAACTGCCTCAAGAATTATTCTATTCTCACGCTCCGCGACTCCGTTTTGTTCGGGCGTATATGGAATATTTACTGTATGCTTGATACCTTTACTATTCAAAAAGATCCCAATCGCATTATTTATATACCCTTTACCACCGTCACTGTGAACTTCTTTGATAGAATCACCAAAATGATTTTCAACACTGATGCAATAGGTTTTCAATTTTTCAATTACTTCTGATTTGTGTCTAATGAGATGAATTTCTCGATAACTTGAAAATCGTCCTTGAACGCAACAAAAAATAACTTTCTACCCAGTGATTCTACTTCCATTGGACCACACACATCTGTATAAATTATTTCGCGAGATCTAGTTGCCCTGTCCACTTTCTCATGAAAAGGTAATCTATGTTGCTTGCCAAAAGCACATCCTTCGCAAAATAAATCATCATTCGAAAATTTAATATTCCGATTATTCAAGAAATTACGTGCATGCCGAACATTCTGATGACAAAGCCGCTCATGCCAGATTCGCAAAGTATTACATTTATCTTGATTTGATTCAGTGATCTGTTTAGCCAGTTTACATACTTTCGGTTCTAAGACGCACATATGCAATTTAAATAAATCTCCATATTCTGATCCTACTGCAATTATTTTATCTTTAAACTTCAAAAAACATGTTGTTCCATTATCTGTCATAAAACAATCAATTCCTTTTCTTCCAGCAAGTCTAACAGAAAATAGGTTGTGAACAAGTTCCGGTACAAGCAATACATCATACATGGTACCCAATGTTCGTTTTTTGTCTACATGCAGTTCTACGTCAAGATTACCCTTACCATACGCATACATAATTGTACCATTACCATTTCTTACAAGCACTGGTTTCGGGAACTCCTCGTACGTTGAATACCAGTCTCGTCGTTTTGACATGTGATCTGATGATCCAGAATCATCCACCCAAATGTCGGTGTCGTCTTGTCCGTCATATCTGCTTGCTGTCAGTGCCACTTTCGATGAACCGTTCCCTCCCTGTCCACCTGATGCTCCTTGATTGTGCTTGTTCTGGAAGCAATTGCTGCTCTTATGGCCTTTTTTCTTACATATATAACATCTGAAGCAATCCCTTTTCTGGTGTCCTGGTCTGCCACAATTAAAACAGGTTGGTTCCTGCTTCCTTCCTTCAAATTCATGTCTATCCTTCCTGTATTGATTGTTTTTTGATTTATCAATTTTACACTTCGCGAATAAAGCCGTTGAAGTCTCGTGAATCTCTTCTTGATCTTGTAACCTCACTTCCTCAGCCATTAACCGCACAGTCAAATTTTCAATATTTCTCTTTTTATCTTCCACTGAGTCCCAAGCACTATGGAAATGATTGAATTTCTTAGGTAGTGAAGACAAAATGCGAGTTATGAACATGCTCTCGGGTATTTCACTCCCGAGGTTCTTCATTTTACTCGATAGTAGTTCCAACTTCGACAAATTGTGCGCGACACTTTCACTTTCTGTCCACTTATAATCAAAGAACTGTTTTTGAACGGCGGATAAATTTTCATCTGATTTCATGTCATACACCGAGTTAAGTTTCAACCACATTTCTCTTGCAGTAGAGCAGCTCATGATCAGCTCCATAGGTTTTTTCTCTACTGTTGTCACAATCAACTTTCTCGCAATCTTATCTGCCTTCAAACATTTTTTAAATTTAACATCATGATTTTCTGAACCTGCTACTGGACGAACCAACGAACCTTCGCAGACCGCCAGCACATCGTCATCGTCTTCCAATAATGTACGAATCACGAACTTCCACAGATGCCAATTTTCTTTATCACGCAGCCGCTCAATCTTCAAACTTGCTGCATTCATTTTGCTTCTGATTTTTCACAAAAATTTCATATACTTGCACGCGGTTTTCACACTGTACTTATACACTTTAAGATGTCGGAGTCGGAAAAACATGTATGAGTCATTGGGACCGACGTGAAAAGCGATGTTACTTGAAGAACTGATTCATCACAAAATGGGAGAAACGCAGGTGTTACGTCGCAGCAATGAATTTATATAATACCAGTCGAAGGCAAAGTGGCTGTCTTCGTGGAGGAAATATGGACTCAACAATGACCAAAGAAACGGCAAGGGCCTGAAACAGGACCCTATTGATGCGGTAAGTGGGTGATCTAGGCGTCACTTGACTCGACCACCCTGTTTACCCGCAACACATCTTCGGGCCCATTTTTCTTCCACTTCCGAGGCCGAATTCTACAGAGCCTAGTAAATGATGCTGTTGCACTCAACATATCGCCCTTATCCAATCACAAGCAGGATTACCCCTTGAGGTGGAGCTAAGTCACTCCACGCGGACTTGGATGTATCCTAATTTTCCAATCCCGTGTGAGTGACAAAATTCTGAGGAAATCCACCTGTTAAAAATGGTGTGGGTTGCTCCACCCGCTCGGACGAATACGTCGGCGAACGACGATACATTCAGAAGCATTCTAAAATTTACATTCATAGAGAAAAATCTAAACCATTCATTCAAAGAAGTCAGTCTGAATCTACATTCAACGAGATCAGTCTCCAATCAATAACACTCAGTCATTATTCAATCATTTAATATTTTATTGAATCATTCAATTTTACTTTGTATATTCGTAGGATTAGTTTTTTTTTGTCGTCTTTAAATAAAGGTGTTAGATTGTGTGTGCAATCCGTTGGCGTGTTTCTTTTTCTTTTTTATTACTAAAAATTCTTCCGCAAAATTAATTTTTTGGCGGAACATGAAATTTCCTTCGCCCACTCAACAGCAGGATATGCGGGACCACATGTCGAAATTCTACGACACTGTAAATAAATTAGAAACCATGGACATAAAGGTGCCTCAAGAAATGTTAGTTATTCTCTTACTATCGAGCTTCCCACAATCTAACGAATCTTTGAAAATAGTTATTAAATCTCGAAAAGAATTGCCAACGCCGGAAGAATTGAAGATATTAGAGCAGCCACAATCTGAATATATGTAGTAAACAAATAGTCGACTGGTTTCTGTCCAGTCGTTTTGGTTACCGCGTTGTTGTTTCGTTATTAATAAAAGAAAGGTTCATACTCTGCAATAGGTTATGGGCCCAGCTCCCTTGGAATAGTATATTTTAGGTAGTTAATTAAAGTCAATATATCGCGAGTGAAGATAATAAGTGTATGTGCGCGAAAATGAGTACCAGCAGTTATACACGAATAGAAATGTTAGAAAGGGATAATTATGAGACTTGGAAATTACAAGCCGAAGCCCTTTTGGTGAAGAATGATGCATGGGGATATGTGAGTGGTGAGATACCGAAACCGGATTTGGCAGAAGGAGCTATAGTCACAAAGCAGTGGGAAATTGCTGACAAGAAAGCCAGGTCAGATCTAATACTATCTATCCACCCTCATGCATTAAAACAAATCAAGAATTGTACCACATCTCGAGATGTTTGGCTTAAATTAGAAAGTACCTATCAATCTAAGGGACCTGCTCGAAAAGCGAACCTTTTAAAACAACTCACTTTGCAAAAAATGCGTGAAGGTGAAGACACACGAGACCACATTTCTAAATTCTTTGATGTGGTTGACAAGCTACAAGAAATGGATGTAGACATCAATAAGGATTTGTTAGCCATAATGTTATTGTATAGTCTCCCAGAGAAATTTGAAAATTTCCGATGTGCAATCGAATCCAGAGATGAATTACCATCACCGGAAATATTGAAGATAAAGATAGTTGAAGAAAGTGATGCACGCAATCAGAAATTAAAGGAAGAAGTTCCGAATGCAATGATGGTTGGAAGACAAGCATTCAAAAATCATAAATTCCGGAACAATAGGCCCAACGAGCGTAGGGAAGAACATAAAGAAGAATTCAAATTCCGTTGCCATAAATGCAAAAAGGTGGGACACAAAGCTATAGACTGCAGACTAGAAGATGGGAAATACAAACCTTGGAAGTCGGGAAAGCAGAGTCCCAAGGAATCTAGCTTACTAGTCACAGATAGAAAAGACTATGCTTTAAAGTCCGGACGCGACATAAGTACAAGCGATTGGTGCTTAGATAGTGGTTGTACATCGCATATTACGAAGAAAGAAGAAAGCCTAAAGAATCTGGAGTCATATGAGTTCGAAGACTTGAATTTAGCGACTAACAATACATCAGCTAAAGTATTGGCGAAAGGGACAGCATCTATTATTACCTCAAACAAAGATGGCAGTCAGAAAATAAATTTATTAAATACCTTATATGTTCCAGGATTACGCACAAATTTAATGTCTGTTTCAAAGATTACAGACAAGGGATATAATGTAACCTTCGGTAGAAACGGTGCTCTAGTCAAGGATAGAGCAGGAAGCATTTTAATGCGCGCTGACAGAATCGATGGTTTATATTACATTAGGCAAAACACACAATATGCAGGAAGAATGTCGAGTGAATCAGAAGAAAATTTAAAAATATGGCATGAGAGATACGGACACTTGAACGGAAGAGATCTGAAGAAAATGGTTGCTAATAAAGTGGTATGTGGCATCAGAATCAGAACACAAAAAGAACTACCTACGTGTGAAGTATGCTTAAAAGGCAAACTTACGCAGACACCTTTCCCAAAAGAGTCCAGTCGTAAATTGGAACTGCTAGAATTAGTACACACAGACTTATGTGGACCGATGAGGACAGAGTCATTGAATGGGTCAAAATATTTCTTAATCTTCATAGAAGACAGAACGAGGTGGTGCGAAGTAAGATTCTTGAAGAGGAAAAGCGAAGCCCTCACTGAATTCAAAAAGTACAAGAGCATGGTTGAAAACTTCACTGGTAGAAAAATCAAATACATTCAGTCCGACAACGGAAAAGAATATTGCAATAAAGAATTTGACGACTATTTACAAAAATCTGGAATCCAAAGAAGATTGACAATCCCGCACACACCGCAACAAAATGGCACCGCGGAACGCATGAATAGAACACTTGTGGAAATGGCAAGATGTCTACTAATTCAATCGAAACTATCCCCATCGTTTTTGGCAGAAGCACTGCATACAGCTAATTACATCCGCAATAGATGCCCCGCAAACCACTTAAATGGGCAAACACCTTATAAACTTTGGACCAGTAAAAGGCCAAATGTGAAATATTTCCGAACATTCGGATGTAAAGGATATGCATTGGACCGAGATACAAACAAAGGAAAATTTTCTCCAAGATCCAGAGAGTGTATATTCGTAGGTTATTCTTTGGAATCTAAAGGTTACCGAGTTTGGGTACCTAGTGAAAGGAAAATAATTGTATCCAGAGATATAAAATTCTTCGAAGAAATTGGTGCCGGAACAAAATATGAAGAATTCGTTAATGAAAATAGGATGATTAATGGAAACAAACTAAAGGAAAGAAAATATGCCGAAATAGAGACAAAAACGATCAGAGACCTCGGAGAACAAAACTCATTACAAGAAGAAGAAGAAGATGATGATGAAGAATACGAAGAAGCTATGGAGTGGACTCACGAAGAACCACAAAATAATGAAAACAGTGAAACCTGCGAACAAAGGGAAGAAAATGGGTTAAATAACCAACATCAAGAGCAAGAACAGGTAATACAAAATCCAGAAGTACAGTTGATAAGAACCGTGGGGAGACCCAGAATAATAAGGACGGGAAATCCAGGAAGACCCAAGAAACAATATCACTATGAGGTAGCACAACAAGTCACTACAAAAGAAGAAGAGACAGAAGAACATGTGGATACAAGTGAAATTTCGGCTAAAAAGGCAATGGCCAGTAAAGATAGGGAAGAGTGGAAAGCAGCCATACGTAGTGAGATAATGTCTATGATCAAAAATAATACGTGGGAAATCGTAGATCGACCAAGGGACCGAAGCATCGTAAGCTGTCGTTTAATATTACGGAATAAATGTAAGGCTGACGGGACGCTGGATAGAAGGAAGGCGAGACTCGTAGCTCGAGGTTTTACACAAGTCCCGGGAATGGACTTTCATGAAACTTTTGCACCAGTAGCAAGATTGAGTTCCATAAGGACATTAATCGCTCTAGCAGTTGAGCGAGACATGCCGGTTGATCATCTTGATGTATCGACCGCTTTTCTGAATGGAGATATAGATGAAGAGATAAACATGGAAATACCAGAAATGCTGGAAGAAACATTACAAGACATAAGATCAGCAAAGGACAGTAAAATCAGTAAGGATCAGAAGATCAGAATTAACAAAATGTTGCAAGATATTAAAGGCGAGAATAAAGTCTGTTTACTAAAGAAGGCAATTTATGGTTTGAAACAATCAAGCAGACAATGGAATATTAGACTTGATGAGAAATTGCGTGAATTAGGATTGCAATCGATGAATCCTGACCCTTGTGTTTACTTCAAAATAATGAACGAAAATTTGGTTATCGTGGCGATTTATGTCGATGATATATTAATGATATCAAGAAATAGAGAACACATGGAAGAATTAAAACAAGGACTAATGTCAACGTTTGAAATGAAGGACTTAGGACCCATTCAGCATTGCTTAGGAATTAAGTTCACGCGGAGTAAGGGGAAGATGGCGATGACTCAGAAGACCTATATTGAAGACACATTGAGAAAATTTGGCATGAGTGATGCGAAACCGATTTCTACTCCTTGTGAACTAAATAAACGGGATATAAAGGAAGAAACCAATGAAGATGTATCGGGAGCCGAAATTAAAGGGTTGCCATATAGGGAACTGATAGGATCGTTGATGTACATAGCCATTGCCACGAGACCAGACATAGCTCACGTGGTAAGCTGGCTCAGTCAATTCAGCTCCAATTTTGATCAAAACCATTGGAAAGCTGCGAAAAGAGTTCTGCGATACTTGAGGGGAAGCCTAAATTATGGATTAGTGTTCACCAAAGCCAAAGAAGATTTAATGGGATATGTCGACGCGGATTGGGGAGCCTGCCCGGATGATAGAAGGTCATATACTGGTTACATCTTCAAATATGGAACTGCAGCTATAAGCTGGGAATCACGGAAACAGCGAACAGTAGCCCTGTCTAGTACGGAGGCAGAGTACATGGCTCTGACAGAAGCGACGAAAGAAGCAATCAACCTCCAAACTTTCCTGAAAGAATTAGGCGTTAGAGATGAGACACCATTGACACTGTGGAACGATAATCAAGGAGCACAAAAATTGGCCAAAAACGCCGTATTTCACATGAGTACCAAGCATATCGATATAAGGCATCATTTCGTCCGCGATGCATTGAAAGAAAGATCTGTGGTATTAAAATATATGCCAACGCAGGAAATGATGGCCGATGTGCTGACGAAGGGACTACCACGTTCAAAACACGAACACTGTCGTGAATTACTGGGAGTCCAGTCAATCGAAGATTGAAGTTGAAGACTCGGTGGAGAGTAACAACATTTACGATTGAGGGGAAGTATTAGAGCAGCCACAATCTGAATGTATGTAGTAAACAAATAGTCGACTGGTTTCTGTCCAGTCGTTTTGGTTACCGCGTTGTTGTTTCGTTATTAATAAAAGAAAGGTTCATACTCTGCAATAGAAGATAAGATTGCTAGAGGAATATCAAGGGAGAAAACGTTTAACAGACAACGAAAATTCTGAAGCGATGCTGGTTTAGAAAAGGGAAAAGAAAAAACCGTCTCAAGAGTGAAACTATGAAACTATTCAAGTGCCACCGTTGTGGGAAACTCGGACATTTCGCGAAAAATTTCAGATCAAAACGATCGGAAAATAAATCAGATACCTCAAAAAGGGCTGAAGTAGCAATGAAAGCTGCAGTGGAATGTGAAGTAGTTATTAAACAGTTATCAAACATCATAGAGATCTACAAATATTCGACAATAATAACACAATAGTAAAATTAGTTAATTAAAACAAGTTCTTAATATCGACAAATAATACGTCAAAGAGTAATAGATAATAAATGCGTGGAAGGTATTTTTATACATTATATTATATTGTTACGAGCACCCGATATATTGTAACCCCTTGACGACGGGAGTCGTCAAGGCGCGTAGCAATTGATAAAAACTCAAAAAAGAGTGGACTTATAATCTGACAGCGAGAGCGGCCGGACGTGTGCTCGACGCTCTGTACCATAAAATATTAATAAACGCTTTAGTAGTTAATTATCTCCTCCTTGTATCAATATGCCCTGCACGCGCCGCAACGCTGGTGTCAGAAGTGGGATGGTTGCCAGTGCGGGGAATTCGCGCGCGAGCGATAGTGCGCGTAATCGCGATCGTCAGGAAGAAACACCGCGGGCCCGGGGACGGCCTAGCACGCTCGCAACGGTGAAAGATCTCCTCCAGGGAATGGAAGCGAGGATGCAGGAGCGCGATGATCAGCTAAGTAACCTTGTTGCTACCATCGAGACGTCGTTGCGTGAATTAGAGTCCTGCCCTTGAAAGCGAAGCGCGGTGATTTTCGGCTCCGGTCGGAGACGCGTTAGCTTCGGTAGATCTTGGATATAAAGTCAAACCGGCAAAGTTCAATGGGAGCGGGTGGGACGAGTTTTTAGTGCAGTTCGAGACCATAGCGAAAGTAAATTCGTGGGGCAATGGCGAAAAGGCCGTCGCGTTGGTCAACGCGTTGGAGGGCTCGGCTCTCTCCGTGCTCGCGAGTTTAGAGAACGATCAGCGACTCGACTACTCGCGGTTACAGTCCGCGTTGGGATTAAGATTTGGGGGCCGGTATACCTCGGAACTGTGCTTCGTGCAGTTCCAGAATTATCGGCAGAAATATAACAAAGACCTGCCGGCTCTCGCAAACGGAATTGAGAAGCTCGCCCGTCTGGCCCTTCCGGATTGTCCGTCTACCGTTAGGGATCGGCTCGCGACGTCTCAAATCATAAGCGCGTTAACGGATACGGATCTCCAGCGACAGTTGCGGTTGTCGCCGTCCGCCGACCTGCACGCAACAGTAGCGCGCGCTCTTGAAATTAAAACCGTCACCAAGCTGACCGGCATTAGACGGAGTTTTGGGGGACCACCCGTAAATCGGCGCATGTTAAACACCGGTGGAAACGGCCCCCGCAGGCCGCCTCCTAGGGAGACCGAGGGAAGAAATGACGTAAGGCGCGTGCGGTGCTGGCGTTGTGGCGACTTCGGCCACGTCCAGAGAGACGTCCAGAGAGTGTGTAGGGTACGTAGCGACGAGGGTAATGGCGTGCAAAAGAAAGAAAAAAAGGATAGAGGCTAAGTCACGGAGTGTTCCCGGTTCGTGGTTGTACAAGTTGCAGTCGGGCTATTCGACATGTTTTTTCCGTTGGACACCGTGTCGCGCGAGGGAGCGTCCCTTCCGCCGGCCGTAGTCCCATGTGAGACGTTAGCTGGAGGGGTTTTCGTGGACAGGTTGGTTGAAGGGAAAGCGTGTAAGATGCTTGTAGACACTGGTGCGGCCGTCACCCTCGTTCGTACGGACGGGGTTAGCTCGCGAGTCGGGGGCCCGCGGAGTGTTATTCCTGTTGCAGATGCTCCAGAGAACCTGCGTTCGGTCACAGGGGAGCCTTTGGACGGAATAATTAAAGGGAAGCGGATGTGCCGCTTTAGCATCGGGACGACATCCTTTGAGCATGACGCACTCCTAGCGGACATACACGACCCCTGCATCCTAGGACTCGATGCCTTGACCAAGCTGAAATGCGTCCTGGATATCGGCGAGGGAACTCTACTCCTATTACGAGAAGAAGATGAGACCACCCTGAGGACAGCGTGGGAGAGCTCACCAAAATTTGGACCCCGCAAAGACCAGACCCTACCGAGGGCACTCCGGCAGATCACTCCGGAACCGGAGACTGCCGAAATAGTACCACAGCACTTGCAAAACCTATTTAAGAGAAGCTCGCAACTTTTAGACGAGCAGGAACAGACGAAACTCAGAGAACTTTTACGCGAGTACGAGGACGTCTTGCGACCTGGTGGCCCACCGCATAGACACCGGCGACAATGCACCGATCAAGCAGCAGTCAAGGAGGCTGCCCTTCAATCGCAGGGAGGAAGTGGAGGAACTGCTGTCTTCCATGCTGGAACAAGGGGTAATAGAAGAGTCGGCAAGCCGTTCGTCATCCCCTGTAGTCCTGGTGAAAAAGAAGGACGGTTCGACGCGATTTTGTGTCGACTACCGGCGGCTGAACGGCGTGACAAAGGGGGATTCCTATTCCTTGCCAAGGATAGAAGATACCCTGGACGCTGTTGCGGGGTCGTCCTGGTTTTCGACGTTGGACCTTCAGAGTGGGTACTGGCAAATATCCATGACGAGGGAGGACCGAGAGAAGACCGCGTTTTCAGTGGGGAATGGCCTTTGGCAGTTCAGGGTAATGCCGTTTGGGTTAACTAATGCCCGGCAACGTTCGAGCGCTTGATGGAAAACGCTGTCTGCTTTGGAAGAGATGCTTGGTGTTCTTGGACGACATCATAATCCTCGAAACGGACTTCGCAGAGAAATTAGAGAACCTCCGCAACGTGTTTCCCATGTTGCGAAGTGCCAATTTACTCATGAACCCAAAGTGCACCTTCTTCAGGAGGGTGGTCGCTTACCTCGAACACGTGGTCTCTGCAGAAGGAATCAAAACCGACCCGTCAAAGATATCCACTGTAAAGAAATGGCCAACCCCCAAGGATAGGAGGCAAGTGAAGAGCTTCCTGGAGCTATGCTCTTACTACCGGCGATTCATCCGTGGTTTCTAGGGATTGGCAGCGCCTCTCTACCGGATCACTGAAAAGAATCGACCCTTCACCTGGAACGACGATTGCAGCGTGGCGTTTGATGCGCTAAAGGAAAGGCTAACCACTTCACCAGTACTGGCCTACCCGCTACGAGACAGGGAGTTCATCTTGGACACCGACGCTTCTAATCACGCGGTCAGTGTCGTGCTCTCCAAGTTACACGAGGGGAGCGAGAGGACAATCTCCTACTTCAGCAAGATCCTGAGCAAAGCGGAGAACTACTGCCTCACCATGTCGCGTTGCGCTGGCTACTATCTTTCAAGTCTCTGGAAGGACAAGTCGTTCGCTGGATAGTGTGTCTGCAGCAGTATGACTTCGAGATAGTGCACCGCGCAGGAAAACTGCACGCTAACGCGGACAGCTTGTCCAGAAGACCCCCCACGATTGTGACTTCTGCGAGTGGCAGAAGAAGATAGAAGAGGAGCGCGGGAGCGCATCCTTCGCCGTGGAAGTCAACCGAATCCGGTTTGGTGCGGACGAGGAAGATTGGCGCCGAGCGCAAATAGAGGACCCGTCCAGAATAGAATCAACGACGTGGTCTACCGGATCCGGCGGTCGCCTCACAGCAAGCCGAAGGTGGTACACATCAACAGACTGGCGAGGTACCAGGGCGGGCAGCCCGAGAAGAATCCACCGACAAGGAAGCGATGTCGCCGACGCTGCAGAGGGAAGTCCAGCGGACCAGATAGGTAGGATGTTTCGCCCAGTGCTCTAGGGGAACGACGATTTTCCCTGTAGTCCCGACGGTTTCCCCACCTATCCTGCCTGCAAGATTTGGGGAGGTTGCCTTTTCCGGTCGGGGGAAGGGGTGCCCCCAACTTCGGGCTTGCCAGAGGGTGGCTGACACCTCATGGGGCTAACATGGGAGCCTGGCTACCACCAACAGAGTACAGGAGTGCCAGATCCTCCCCTTAGTCCCGGGTGCAGTCGGCGAGGAGAACCTAGCGACGAACGGGGAGGGCCGTTTCGCAAAGGGCCCGGGAAGTCGCAAGATTGCGGGAGACGTTCCTGAGGAAGTTGGGTGGATCCCCTACCGTCGCCTGAAGAGCGAAGAGGGCGAGCCCAGCTACGACATCGAGGAACCGGCCAAGACAGGACCAGACCGGTTGGAAGACCAGGAGTCCACTTTCGGTGAAGCCAGGGTCCGGTGCAGCCCGTGCCGACTACCTCGTCCGGGTCTTGGTGGTTTTTCCTGGACCACAGGGCGAATGTCGAGGTAGCACCTGGTTCGGTGTCCGGCCACCCGACACCGGCCGAACCAGATGCACCTACGAGGGAATTCCCGCCCGCGCTCGGGACGAGTGCATCTTTCTACGGGGGGAGTAGTGTTACGAGCACCCAGTATGTACTGTAACCACTTGACGAGGGGAGTGACGGCCGGACGGACGGACGGCCGGACGTGTGCTCGACGCTCCGATCTATTGATCGCTTCGATAGTTAATAATCGCCTCCTCGCGTCAGTATGCCCCGCACACGCCGCAACAATATTATATATTAGAATAACATTCGTAATTATTAATTTTCTTGCAAGATGTACTTCCGGAATACGGGCCAGCAAAAAGTGTCTTCTTCATAATTAAATTTCGACAGGTTAAAATCTGTTCTTTGAATCTAATGATTTGTGGATATTCCATTGCTGCGAAAAATATTCGTGTTATATACGGAGTAGGGAAATATATCTCTGATTCAACTAGTAACCATTAAAAAAAATTTCATCGTGAGTTTTTAAAGCAGGAAATTCAAGGTCGCTTATTTTGTTTAATAACCGTTGTAACACGGAGGGCCACCGTGACAAGGTCCAGGGCTACGCTGCGAGCCCGGGGCGACAACCAGCGGTAGCGATAGCAACGAACGATATCATAAAATCTAGTTTCTCTCCATAGAGACAGAATTCACTTATTTTGATTATTCAACGAAGATCCTCTGAAATGTTCGCTTCGCAAAATTCCCTTCTTATTATAAAATCACGAATTCCTTAATTTTTTGCCACAACATTGTACATACGTTCATTTTTGTTCTGTGCTTAGTTTTGCTTATTTTGTGTAACGATTAAATAATTTGTTATTAAGAACTATTTGTTATAAACTGGCGCCCAACTCGTGGCCGAAGAGAAAAATTACACTACCAAATATCCAAGAGTACTTCGTTGCGTCGGGGAATCAAGAGGGGAAGACGACACGATCGCTAACCTGGGACAATCGGGAAGTGAATTCTCGCGGTTCGAAGAACCAACCAATCACGAAGTTAAAGGTGACTTTGCTATCACGATCGCAACAGAAATGCCCTCAGGTACCGACAACCCAATTATTATGTCAAACGAGCAATTCGCATTGCCTGTAAAAAAATTCGGCAAACGCGTCAATCGCTGGCGTCGCGCAGCAACCCGAAAATTTCTCGCGATTCGATGGCGCTAAAACATCCGACGTAAAGGCATTTATTGACGCCGTCGTCACGTATAAAGATTGTACGAATACATCCGACGTAAATGCGTTAAAAGGATTGCCAATTTTGTTCACGGACGTCACCGTTACGTGGTGGCAAGGGGTGAAGCACACGATAGCGTCATGAGAAGGCCCGATCGTTATTTTGCGCCACACGTACGGACCGAAGAAGCCAGCTTATCGCATATACAGGGAGCTTTTTTCACGCGAGCAGGACAATGACACGCCGATGGACGTATTCGTATGCCGAGCCTGTGCATTATTCGCGAATCTCCGGCGTAACGCGATCACCGAGGAAACACAATTAGATATGGTGTACGGTCTGCTATCGCATAACATACGGAAAGAGATATCGCGCGATCGAATAGAGACCTTCGCAGATTTATTAGATTCCTCAAGAATCGCTGAAGAAAACGGATTGGAGTCGTCGATACATTCGTGAATATGACCGGAAACGCGTAAAGGAAACGTTCGTCCCAGATGCCAAAACTGTAAAAATTTCGGACACACGATAGATAATTGTCACAAATTGCAAAGAAAACGCGAGAGAACAAGCGAGGCGTCGGCGCGCCCGGGCAAGCAAAAGGAAGATGTGGCGGAATCAAGCGCGAGGAACTGAGACTAACGCATACATTGTTGCTGCAACAGCGATGTTTCTATTTTTATCCTGCTATAGTAGTGTTAGTTTCGTTCTTGAAACAAAATACTGTTATGGCATAGCTAGTTTTCTGTAAGACAGCGAAGAAGTAAGACGTGTTTCGAAATCCTCTAAAATTACACAATTCGTAAAAAGCGACGTTTTCATTGAAGAATTTAGTTCTACAATGTCGAAAGAAATTCCAAAATTTGTTGCAACAAATTCGAATTTTAGTGAATTTGTCGAAAATGAAGACCATAACAACGAAGAATCATCAGACGCGGAGACTTGCAGCTTTTGCTTTTGATTGGAAGATTCAGAGAATCCCGCGAAAGCAAAAGCGATTTATGGAAAAAGGATAATTGCTTTTCAAGGCAGATATACACTACCGCTATGTCCAGAGACCGATTCAAGGAAATACTAAAATTCATTAGATTTGACGATACAACACGAGAAGAACGGAAACAATCCGATAAACTAGCAGCCATCCGCGAAATCACAGATATTTTTGCAGCAAATTGTCGGGAAAGTTACGAGGAGTTACTTCGGGAAGTTACAGTTGACGAATAATTGGTAACGTTCCGTGGACGATGTCCATTCAAAGTTTATATGCCTTCCAAACCTGGAAAGTATGGTATGAACATATGGACATTGTGTGACGCAAAAACATTTTATTGTTGCAAGTTTGACGTACATCTTGGGAAGATTGGACTTGTTGCAGAAAAGGAGCAGGGTCAACGTGTTGTAAAACAACTTACAGATTTTTGGAAGCTATCCGGCCGCACTATAACTACAGATAATTTTTTTGCTAGTAAAAAAAATAATTGTAGCGGAACATTTACTACAGAATGGAAACTTTCTTGTAGGAATAATTCGAAAAAAACAGAAAAGACTTACCGAAATCCTTAGTCAACACATAACAGAGAGAACAATATTCTTTAAAGTTTTTATTTACACATTGTTCTACATTGACTCTAGTATCTTATGTACCGAAAAAACGGAAATGTGTCGTATTGCTTTCCAGTTTGCACCACGATCATAATATGTCCGGACAACAAGATAAGTTCAAACCAGAAATAATAAATTATTATAATTCAACCAAAAGTGGTGTTGATACGCTTGATAAACTTCGAAGGGAATACTCAAGTCGTAGGTGCACGAGACGTTGGCCATTGTCCCTTTTCCTAAATTATTTAGATATTGCTGCGTACAATGCATTAGTTATCTGGTTTACAAAAAATCAAGAATGGGAATTGCATAAGTCAATGAGAACCAAGAGAAAATTATTTCTAGAAACTTTGGCAAAAGAATTATTGGCAGACAA
The DNA here is from genome assembly GCA_910591585.2 of Nysson spinosus. Classification (NCBI taxonomy): domain Eukaryota; kingdom Metazoa; phylum Arthropoda; class Insecta; order Hymenoptera; family Crabronidae; genus Nysson; species Nysson spinosus. The sequence continues at coordinate 2,939,603 of OU342836.1, read as the reverse complement.
TATCGAAAGACGTGCGATTGAATACGAAAGTGGTGAAATAGTATTGCACAAACACGTACCAAACGCATTTGAAGTGTATGGAAGACATATAAACCGGCAAAAGGAAATAGTTCCAGACAAATTACGAAAACGCTCACGATGTTATATTTGTGTCGGAAATAATAATAAATATAGTATAAGATGCGAACTATGTAACAAATTTATATGCCACCTCCCGGATATGGAAAGATGAAGTTTCTTGCTGACAATAAAGACGATGATGTATGTGCCCATAAGGCACAGACAACCATATTGCGTACTAATTGTTCCTAATTATAATAAATATTATATACATGTAAACATATCTGTAATATTTTGAACAAATATTCCCCTGTGAACACCGCGAATAGTAAATTTTAGCTATGGGTCAATTTGACCCTGCATTCGTCCGCTGCGTGAGTATCGACGCATCCGTCTTCCGAGGGTTGATGAACGCGACGGATATAAGTACGAAATATCGTAACAGGCCGATCCTCGAAATTGAGATACTCGGTCGTAGAGGTACCGGTTTCCTAGATACCGCCGCGAAGCTTAGCGTAGCGGGACATTCATTATATAAAATTCTTCTCAGCCAAGGACACACTTTTCGGAGTACGAACATATGCATCGACCTCGCAGATGGCTCGCGAAGCGACGAGCGCGCTCTCGTTACCGATGTAGAGATAAAGCTTGAAGATCGCTTCATCCTGGCCACATTCATTGCGTTCTCGAAACGCGAAAACAATTACACGCTACTAGGCATGAATTTCATTGAAGACGCAGGCATAGTAATCAACATACCGCAGCGTATATAGTTTTTCGACAATGATCAGGAATCACATGATTTGAAATTTTAGGGGACTACTAAGGAATATTCGATTTTAGAAATAAATTTAATGAACGCGTTGCGCGATGACGAAGGGCAACTGTTATCCGCGGAACAACGGAATATGATTAATAACAAGCGGACGGATTACGACGATATCTTCGCACAAGGGGGAAACCCGACTCCCTTCGCGGAACACGCGATTGTTACGAATGACGGTCCACCAATCGCCGTACCGCCATACAGAGTGTCTCGGTCAAAAAAGGAAATCATGAAACACGAAATAAATAAGATGCTCGATGTCGACGTAATCGAAGAATGTGATTCGATTTTGCATTGATTATCGTCGGTTAAACGCCATAATAAAACCGGATGAACGTCCCGTAGAATACGCTAGTAGGTTTCTATCTCCTGCCGAGCGCAATTATAATACTACCGAACGTGAAGCTCTGGCTGTAGTCTGGGCGGTTGGAAAGTTTCGTGGATATATAGAATGTGCCGAAATAACGAAAGGTACGGATCACCAATCACTGAAATGGTTGATGGGGTTAAAGTCCCCATCCGGAAGGCTGGCGCGATGGGCATTAACCTTGCAAGAATATAATTTAAAAATCACTTACACACCAGTAAAGGCAAATGTTGTGGCCCATACTCTTTCTCGTCCACCGTGCGAAGTGACGGACGAAAAAGATTGTGGAATATGTTATTTTGTAGTAGATTTACCGAAGGACGGAGCACAAAAGATGCGCAAGGAACAGCTATCGAATCCCGAAGTGAAGAAGATAATCAACTCATTCGAGAATCGAGATAATGCTGATTTGGAAAATTGGTTGTCAGGTGGGTATCTTATGTCAGACGGTGTACTATATCGATATTCAGCAGACGAGGACGAAGAAGAGGCACAATGGGTAGTACCAAAATGCGCGGTGAGTCGAATCTTACATGAAAATCACGACGCACCGACTGCAGGACACTACGGGTTAGACAGAACATTGAAACAAATTTGTAAAAGATACTACTGGACAGGCATGAGGAAAGAAATCACGGGGCATATAAAGAACTCCTTAGATTGCAGAAGGTATAAGCCTTCTAATATGAAACCAGCCGGATTGTTAAGAACACCAGCGGCAGCAAGACGTTTCGAGACGTTGGAGATAGACTTGTTCGAACCATTGCCAACCACCGCCGAGGGATATCAGTGGATTTTCGTGATACAGGATATTGCATCGAAATGGGTCGAACTGTTTCCAATGAAACGTGCCACCGCCGAAGCCTGTACCATGACGCTTATTGACGAAGTCATCCTACGATACGGGACTCCACATCAAATAATTTCGGATAATGGTCCCCAATTCATTGGTGCTGTAATGCAACAAATCTCTTATTGTTTAGGCTTCAAGCAGTCCCTCATACCGGTATATCACCCTTTAATGGACGATTAACTGGCAGTTAAAGGGCTTTTCTCCTGTTCTTCTTGCGAAATGCTTTTATTGTTTTGTAATAAATATTATTCTGTACTTATACGAATGATAATGACAAATAAAACTCTTATAAGGTTTCTAGTCATTAAAGACATTTCATTTCCAATTTATTTAAACTCCATTATGTATCTTTATATGTCAAAATAGACATAAAATAAAAAAAAGTTATTCACCCTCCACGGACTCGAACCCGGCTCCTAACGACGGGAACACCGATCCGTTGCCGCTACGCTAAACCCATTACGTGAAATCGTTTCCTACAGAACTGAATTTAACGAGTGAATTGCATCTTCGATTGCAAATATCTAAAAAATTATTGAGTAGTGGCCCCTACAACCATATATATTCATCAACAGGGAAACTAAATCTATCATCCTACAAAATTTGAACTACATCCGTGACCCCAAGACCTTGCACTCTCCTTGTAAGTAAGTTTGGTTACGGTTCGATTTTATTGTAACGGGATTCAGAAGATAATGCTTATCATCCGGTATACTTTGCGAGCGGGCAGACTACGACGGCCGAAGAAAATTATTTGAGTTATGAATTGGAACGAGTGTATCTTCCAGGAATTCAGTTTAGAATCGTCACCGATTGTCGAGCTTTTATGTTAACAATGTTTCTCTTGGAAGAATTTCAATATGTAATCGAACACAGACCGAAAAGAACATGATCACGTATATACGCTCAACCGATATCCTTTACCGTCTGCATTGGTAGTTGAAGAAAGTGAAAGTGGTCTAATAGTTAAATTAAAGAATTATATTTTAAGAATGGGTCTTTTGTATAAGAAAATGGGAGGCGACGCGGACACTCCGTGTTGGGATCAAGAAAAGAATCTAGTATATATTAGGTATAGCGAAAAGAAATATCGTGTTTTTTGTGTCGGTTTGAAATCAGTTCTCGTACTGATGCCGTCGAGTAAGTACATAGTTATTGGTATTACTTTGAAGCTCTGTTCATGCTGTTGCTGTTTTTATTTGTTTCCTTTTTTTTACCATTAGTAAAAATGTCTAGGCCGGAGATTGAAGGGATGCAGTTGCGGTGTATTTTGCTATTTTTATTTGATAAAGGATTAAAACCCAAAAAAGCAACTGAAAGTGTTAATAAAACTTATGGTGAACTTTTTAATATCCGTAAATGTCGGTTCAAACAATTTAAAAACGGTAACAGAAATCTTAAGAATAAGCCAAAATCGGGAAGACCATAAAAAATCTATGACAACGTGTTAAAATCATTGGCAGAATCAGATCCACGCAAAACCATTAAGGAATTGTCGCAGGATATCGGCTGTCCCTGGTCGACTGTAAAAGATCATTTAAAAAGGCTCGGCAAAGCACACAGACAGGGTGTTTGGGTTCCGCACGACTTATCGCCGTCGGCTTTAGATCTACGAGTGACCACTTGTTCTTCGCTGCTGACCAGGTATGAATCCGACCCGTTTCTGAGAAGAATTGTTACTGAAGACGAGAAATAGATACTTCATAGCAGCCCACATAACAAAAAAACATTGGCTTTCTCCAGGACAGAGACCTGTTGCAACACCTCGACCATCTGTATCCTTAAAAAAGGTTCTGTTATGTGTCTGGTGGGATATTTCGGGAGTAATCCATTATGAATTGTTAAAACCGGGTCAGACTATTACAGCCGAGGTCTATTGTGCACAATTAACCCTTTCGCCCCGAACGACGGATATATCCGTCATCCACATGAAAACTCGCGGAGTCGAACGCCGGATATATCCGACATCCCGGTAAAATCGCGACCTAATTTTTGGATAGCACCGCCCCTTGTGACTGATGCGTGAATCTTTTGACAAAACAAATAAACGGCACACCATTTAAATTATATTTGTTCTACCTGCATTTTTCCATTACTATTGTGTTACATGCCATAAAGGGATAGAAAATCGAAAGTACTAACTTTAGGATAAAGAATTTCAGCGAAGTTTTGTATTGGTACGTCCACCTGCTGTCTAAAAATATCCTCATTTCTTATAAGTATTATAAGTTACTTTTCATTTCAATAAAGTGTTTAAGTTTTGCCCTTAAAAGAAAGGGAACTTTATCTGCCCAATGTTAGGGTCGCCCCCTGGTACCGAGCAGGCTCACTCGTATACCCCGATCACTACCGAACGGTCCCGAAATGTTTTGGGACGCCAGTTGTGTAATGGCCGTGTTGTGTAACAGAGTTGCGAGCGTGTTATATATTTAATTCTTTTCTTTGTTTTTGTACCACCATAATATTGTATCCAAATATATACAGGGTGAGTCAATAACTATGATCACCTCAAATAACTTGTTTTCTATTGATCGTATCAAAAATGTTTATAACGCATTTTGTTGTATTTCGAGCGCCCCATCAGGTGGACGCAATTTCATTTTTGAAAATTTTATATTTTCCGAAATCTCAAGGTCACCTTGACTTTTTTATAGGTCAATGTTCTTTTTTTACTGGTATCATGTAGCCGATGAAGAGCTCGATCCAACGACCTATAATAAGATGACCTTGATTTCGACCAATGCATCGATTGGGAAACAATTTTTGAACAGCCCGCCTCGAAATCAACGCATAATGAGCGGGACAGCCGTCCTGTTGGTACCACATCCTTCGGCGAACATTCAATGAAACTTCTTCCAACAATGGATGTAAGGTTTTCTTTAAAAATGCTACGTATTTTTGAGCATTTAATGTCCCTTCGATAAAAAATGGACAAATCATACGGCCTAATTTTGAAGTTCAAGGTGAAATCAAGGTCATCTTATTACAGGTCGTTGGATTGGGCTCTTCATCGGCTACATGATACCAGTAAAAAAAAGCACATTGACCTATAAAAAACTCAAGGTGACCTTGAGATTTCGGAAAATATAAAATTTTCGAAAATGAAATTGCATACATCTGATAGGGCACTCGGAATACAACAAAATACGTTATAAACATTTTTGATACGATCAATAGAAAACAAGTTATTTGAGGTGATCATAGTTATTGACTCACCCTGTATATCTGTGTGCTCTTATAAACATTCATATCACTATCCACACCATAAATCTAACAGGTTATGGGCCCAGGACGTGAAACTAAGTGAAAACGTGTGGATAAAAATTTAGTGAAACGCGAAAGAATGGCTGCCATGAGTCCGAATCATATTCCGAAGCTCGGGGAGATGAACTCCTGGAAAATACATATCAGGAGTCTCCTGATATATAACGTGATATATAAGCTGTGGGCATATACAAGCGGACGAGAGTTGACAACGGAACAAAACGCACTCCAGTGGACAAGTAAAGACGAAAAGGCGTTGGCTCTAATTTTACTGAGCATGGAGGAAAGCCAATTCAATCACGTTAAAAGAGCCGAAACTTCACTTGTGGCTTGGGAAACCCTCAAAAGAGTTCATGAATCCAGAGGTCCTGTACGGAGAGCCGCGCTATATAGGCAGTAGAACAGAATGAGAAAGGAAGCGCACCAAACAATGACGCAATATGTAAATGAGTTTCAGAGCAAAGCAGAGCAACTGGAAGGAATCGACATAACGATACCGGACAAGTTATTGTCGGTAATACTGCTAAGTTCGATACCGGCCGAGTATGAGAACTTCTCGATCGCCATACAGTCACGTGACGTGTTGCCTAGCGTCGAAAGTCTGAAAATAAAGCTTATAGAAGAGGAAGCGAAACGCGAAGGCGGCAACAAGACGACAGGCGAAGACACGCTAACAACCCATGCGTTAGCAGTTAAGAAGAAGTATAATAAATACAATGCGAAGAATAAAGAAAATCAATTTAAGTTTAGTGGAAATTGTTATGTGTGCAAGAAAAGCAGACATCGCGCAAAAGACTGTCGATTCAAAGAAGAAAATAGCACGCAAAAACGGGATGATGCGTTAACAGCCGCAGCGTTTAATAATTATTGCAAAAGGCTAAATGTTTGGTACTTAGATAGTGGTGCAACTATGCACATGTGCAATAAAAAGGACAAATTTACAGACATTAGCGACTACCACACCAAAGTGTACACAGCCACGGAAGAAAGTGTCAGCTCAATTGCAAGAGGACAAGTAGAGATCGAAATAAATGTCGCCAATCAAGGAAAGAACAACGTCAAACTTAAAGAAGCAATGCTTGTGCCTAGCTTTAAGAATAGCTTATTGTCGGTATCTAAAATGACGAAAAACGGTTACAACGTAACGTTTTATAGTGATGGTGCCAAAGTGAGACGTAAAGATGGTACAGTTGCCATGACTGCAAAAGAAATGAATGGGTTGTATGTAGTGGAAGAGACTACACCCCATAGTGCCATGATACAGTACACGAAAGACAGTGTATCGACCAAGTGGCATCGGAGACTAGGACACCTGAACTTTAATGATTTAAAAAAATTGCAAACGCAAAATATGGTGCATGGCCTAAAGGCAAAATTGACCGACATGATACGCAATTGCGAGACTTGCGCGAAAGTAAAAATACACCAAACGCAGCATCCTACGTCAACAAGAAGAGCAGATGACATTCTCGGACTCGTACACTCGGACATATGTGGCCCGATGAGTACGCATTCGCTAGGGGGAGCGAGATACTTCATGACGTTCATTGACGATAAGACGAGATACTGCGAAGTCGCAATGCTGAAACAGAAGTCGGATGCTTTTGAAGCCTTCAAAGAATATAAGAATAGGGTTGAACGGCAAACTGGTTATCAGATCAAGATATTCAGAACGGACAATGCAAAGGCGTACATGTCCGGTGAGTTCACCAAATACTTAAAGTCGGAAGGCATAAAGCGCGAGCTAACAGTGGAATATACACCAGAACAGAACGGTGTTGCCGAGCGCGCCAACCGAACATTAGTCGAAATGGCAAGATGTTTTATAGTAGACTCGGGCGTACCTCAAAGTTTGTGGGCAGAGGCAGTTAACACTGCAACATTCGTTAGGAATCGGTGTCCAACCAAAGCCTTGCAGAACATCACACCTTTTGAAGCCTGGACTGGCAGAAAACCATATATTGGTTTTCTACGAATTTTCGGCAGCAAAGGGGTTACATTAATCAAGAATAGGAGGACCGGAAAGTTCGAAGCCAAGGGGCAAAAGTGCGTGATAGTTGGATACACAGCAGAGTCCAAAGCATATAGGCTGTGGTGCCCCGGTACGAAAACCGTAATTAAGAGTTGCGATGTACGTTTCCTGGAAAATAACAAATTTACGGCAGTGATAGAGGAGGAAGAAGAAATACCTCTAATTTCCTTTACTCAAGAAACCAGGGAAGACATAACACCGCCGATAGAAGAGATATCCACATCACCTGAAGAATTGCATGAAGAAGCTGAGGAAGTTTTATCCGAAACACCAAAGAGGGGTCGTGGAAGACCCAAAATGGAAAGAACAGGCAAGCCAGGAAGACCCAGGAAATTGTATCAGGAAGCAAATATAATTGAAATGACAGAGCCAGAAACATTGCACGAAGTATTAAAACGACACGACACAGACAAATGACTAGAGGCCATTCAAAGAGAGTTGACAGCACTAGACCAGAACAACACCTGGGAGCTAATGAAGCGACCCAAGGGAAAGAAAATATTGACGAACAGATGGGTATTCAAAATTAAAAGAGACGAAGACGGGTCAGCAAATAGCTACAAAACTAGACTTGTAGCAAGAGGGCACGAGCAGAGGCATGGTTTAGATTATGACGAAGTATTTACCCCAGTGGCAAGATACGAAATAATCCGTACTCTATTCGCACTGGCAGCTGAAAATGAGATGCATTTACACCAAATGGACGTCGTCACGGCGTACATACAAGAAGATTTGGAAGAAGAGATGTACATGGAGCAGCCAGATGTGTGGAACGTGCAACAAGATAGAGACGAAGTGTGTAGGTTAAAGAGACCGCTTTATGGTTTAAAGCAATCAGGTAGAGCCTGGTACAAGAGACTGAACGAATTCTTAACTTCTATAGGATTTAATAACACAGTCGTTGACCCATGTGTATACATAAATGTAGATAGAGACATAGTAGCTGTAATAACTATATACGTCGATGATCTCTTGATACCGTGCGCGAATATGAATAGATTAGTTGAAATAAAAAGACAATTAAGTGCTGAATTTAAAATGAAAGACTTAGGTCCTGTCAGACACATTTTAGGTATCCTAGTTGATAGGGAAGGTCCTGTAGGAAAAATAAGTTTAATTCAAAAACAATATATTAATGATATTGTAAATAAATTCGGGATGGAATGCGCTAATACTGTGAGCACACCTCTCGAATTGGTCATAAAATTAACTAAAGATATGGAACCAAAAACACAAACCGAAAAACAGGAAATGGAAAATAAGCCATATAGAGAATTAGTAGGCTCCTTAATATATTTATCCAACAGTACGCGGCCAGATATAGCGCATGCTAGTAGAATCGCTCAGTAGCAAGTAAGTGAGCGCAAATTATAAAGACATTGTTCAGGTAGGGGGAGTGAAAGAAAGGGAACTTTATCTGCCCAATGTTAGGGTCGCCCCCTGGAACCGAGCAGGCCCACTCGTATACCCCGATCACTACCGAACGGTCCCGAAATGTTTTGGGACGCCAGTTGTATAATGGCCGTGTTGTGTAGCAGAGTTGCGAGCGTGTTATCTATTTAATTCTTTTCTTTGTTTTTGTACCACCATAATATTGTATCCAAATATATATATATATATATCTGTGTGCTCTTATAAACATTCATATTATTATCCACACCATAAATCTAACAGCCCTTTACAAAATGGCATCAAGAGAATTGCAACTGGCGTACAACTTGGATAGATTAACACGTTGACTGTCATGGGGGTCACCGGTGACCGGCACTCGACTTGGCTAAAGCGCCGTGGGGGCCACCGGCGACCGGCGACCGGCGACGCAGCAAATAATAAAAGTACATAATTAGAGTGAATATGAATACTGATAAATTTTTCAATAATACCATTGTTACTATAATGGTTTGAAGAAATTAATACAACATAAAACATACAAAAATAATTTTATTACTACATGAAAAATATACATATTATCAGTGCATATTGCGATGAGTCAGATGAAACACTCAAGGCAAAGAAAAGGTGAATCAACGCAATCGGAACAATATGTCACCACTTTTTTAGTAGAACTCTTTGCTCCAGTTCTTCCTATCTGCTTTGAATTTTTTTTTATAGCACGCCTTACAAAATCGCCTTACATTTCGTGCATTTCCCGGCATTTTTTTTAATTCATGACGAGGTCTGCTCTGTATGCAATTTATTGGAGAAATACAATCATTATCGGAGCATTTCATTAGATACATTGCTAATTTCATCCTAAAATCAGAAATAGCAATATTTTTCCGGGTTACTTGTTTGAATAACACTATTGAATTTACAATACAAGTATTTAGTAAAAGCTCTATTGCCAGTTTCTTGTACCATTTTATAGTTTTACGCAGTGGTGAGCTATAAGCAATCATTTGATCAGATAAGTCGACTGAAGATTTCACTAAATTATATTCAACTACCATTTTCGGCTTTTCCTTTGAACAGTTTCTTTTCTGTATAGTTGTCATTTCTGCTGAATGTTTTGTAGATAGCATCAACACATCTCTTTTATCTTTCCATTTTAAAACTGTTACTCCATTTTTATTTTCTCGTGCGATAACATCTCCACGTTTTAATTTTTGGGCCACTACTTCTTTTGGGTTGCCGCGCCGATTTTTTCGTAGGGTACCCAATAAATGTGTATGCATATCAATTAATTTTTCCGCCAGGTCAACACTTGTGTACCAATTATCTGTGCAGATAGTGTGGCCTTTGCCTAAAATATCTTGACAAAGAGCCATTACAATCTCAGTCGACTTATTTCCAGATATTTCATTTGTATTTTCGCCTTTGCTCGTGTAGATTCGAAATGAATAAGTGTACCCTGGCCCACTACATAATTTAAAAACTTTAATGCCATATCTGTGACGTTTTTGTTTTATATATTGAGGAAATACTATGCGGCCTCGAAATGGCACTAAGGATTCATCCACGCATAGTATCTCATCTGGTTTATAATATTTCTTAAAATTACTGTTCAAATGATTGATAATATGAGCTATTTTAGATAATCTATTTTTAGGATCATTTTCTTCATTATTGCTGAAATGAACAAACCGCAATAACAATTCGAATCGATTTCTTGGCATAATTGTGCGTGGAAGTGTCAGGTTATATCCTTCATATTTACTCCAATACAGCTCAATTTTTGGTAATCGCACTATTCCCATCCATATAATGAGACTAAAGAAACGTTTTATTTCATTAGCATTTGTTTCATACCATTGATCTAAACGATGCGATTGCAGTTCTGATTTTCTTTGCGTAGCATAGATGTTCGTTTGCTTTGCAATAATTTCGAATATTTCATCAGTAACAAAAAGGAAATAAAAATCATGTGGTTCCGTACAAGCAAAAATTTCTGATTGATATGCGTTGATACCTGACGAATCCGAAAATGTGATGTTGGTTTTATTACCTAACGGAATACGCCAATTCACATCAAACTCTTCTGATATATCATCTTCATTGTTATTGCTATCACCGTTATTGTCACCGGTGACCCCCAGCACGAAAAATGCTTCAACCATGATTGTATAACTCACTTTATTTGCAGCAAATAATATTTAAACATAATATGCATCGCATAATGAAAAGTTCACGTTGGCGCCTTGGGCAAACCATGGAAAATGCGCCTGGCAGTCAACGTGTTAAGAATGGATTTGGATAGCTGGAATGAAAGCTATTAAGTATTAAGTACCTCAGAGTCTGAGGAAATCGAAGAGAATTGCGTGCAAAGTGCGGCCGTATCAAATATAGTATGAACAACAGCAAAATTCGAACCCAAAGTTCACCATTTCAATCCACGGAATTCCGGAATACAAACAGGGATAAAAATATCGTGGAAAATTATAGACTATTTCCAATTATTTGTGAGCAAAGAATTAATGGAGCACATTGTTGAAAAAACGAACAGCTATTGGCAACAAAAGAAAAACAATAATGAAATAATAACTGGTACAGATCTAAGTGAACTATACTGCTTTATCGCAATATGTTTTTTGATGACCCGCAACAAAAGGCTATCATTGGCAGAACACTGGAGCAGAGATAAATGATTAAGAAGCGATATTTTTAGCGATATAATGAGCAGAGACCGGTACTTCTTACTTCTACGAATGTTATACTTTAGTGATAATCAAGTATCCAGTTCCGATCGATTAGGTAAAATCCGAAAAATCATTGATGAGTTATGAGCAGCATTTTCGAACTTCTTCTACCCTTATTCTAACTTATGTATCGATGAGAGTCTGCTACTATACAAAGGCAGGCTGTCTTTCAAACAGTTTATCCCATCGAAGAGAAATAGATTCGGCATAAAATCGTTTGTTCTGTGCGACTGCAAGACAGGTTACATCTAAGACTTTATTGTTTATACGGGGGGTGATACCATTATAGGGCCCGAAAATAAAGATTATGGTAAATCGGGAAGCATTGTAATGTCCCTCCTAGAGCCATATCTGGGTAAAGGCCGCACTCTTTACGTGGACAACTGGTATACAAGTCCCGCATTATTTGATGCCTTGCACAAAAATTATACAAATGCGTGTGGCACTGTCAAAAAGAGAAGGAAAGGAATGCCGAAAATGGATGAAAAATTGAAAAAAGGTGAAGCGTGCTTTCGCTCGGTAGGAAATAAGTTAGCCATAAAATCGCAAGACGAAAAAGAAGTTTGGATGATCTCTACAGTACATGAGGCAGAATTTGTGGATGTAAAAAATGGTACAGTACACAAAATATCGTACAGAAACCATCTTGTGTACTTGAATACAATAAATTGATGTGGACAAGACCGACGTGGTCATGAGCACCATACATTCTACAAGAAAAACGACGAAATGGTACAAGAAGTATTTCTTTCATATGATCGACATGTGTCTGTGGAACTCATATTGTTTATATAAATTAAAAACGGGTAAAACACTATTAATTGCAAAATTTCAATTAAAATTGATCGACCAAATTTTGAAAAAATATCACAAACAATCAAGCAATCATTGTATAAGACTCGGAAACAATTACTCAGCACCACTCAACGAAAGACATTTTCCTTCTCCTTATGAAATTAACGGGAAAAAAGGATCGCGAAGGTGTGTCGTATGCACAAAAAGCGATAAGAGACAAGAATCTCGATATCAATGTCAAGAATGTGATGTTGGGTTGTGCGTGCATCCGTGTTTTAGAATATACCATACGGAATTAAATTAGTAATCACTATATATTATGTTTTATGTTTTATTTTATTACTCTATATTATATATTATTTCTTCACTTTTTTCAATTGCTAGCGAGACTTTTTTTACCCATTAAATATGTTCAAGCAGCCCTTACGAAAGGACTCCGCTTGAATAAGTTTATGATACGGACGTGACTAAATAGCTATTTTTGAGGATTAGAGAATTTCTTAGTATGCATGTTTTTAGTAATTAACTTCTCTCAGGAAGGCAAAACAGTTGGACGACACCTGGACAAGCCACTCCAGATTTGCCTTCCTGCGCTCAATAGAAATAGACGTATCATAAACTCCGATTACCGATGTGCCTCCACACCGCGGTTCCAAGAACCGGCGAAAACCCTTGACGTCACGACGGACCCATCCGGTCAACCTGGGGGTGAGATTCCAGGAACCGATGGGCCGTCACTTCTGACTAGGTTACGCCCTCAGTGGGCCTGAAGGGCGTCAAGGGACTCAATTTGTACATTGGTGGGAGTGATGGGAGGGCACATCGGCTAAAGATTCCTTATAAATATAAGATCCTTAGAGTTATAAGGATAGTTATGAATGAGAATAGAGAGTTAGAGAATTACTGAGAGAATAGTACTGACTAGCCCTTCTGGACACGCGTTCACGATAAGATCCAGGATAAGAGTAGAAGTAAATACATTGTTAAAAGTTCGTGTAATTATACTGTTATCGTTATCAGAATATATATCCGGAAAAGATAAAGGTGTGTTCGGGAGTTGATTTAAACCCAGAAATATACAGTCCACTTGAATCAAATAACAATCCTGATTCTCCCGGCCATAGTCACCTTTAACATTTGGTCCTTCGAGCCGGATCTATTAACCAGTGACAGTGATACATAACTTAAGTGCTCTATCCGATCGTGTGCGTGAATCAAGACTTGTGGTCAATCCTAAACGGACATTGGCACAAGTGAGTTCAGAAAGCGGAATCATCTACAAAGGACATCGGAATCACCAAGATTTCATTCCAAGGATAACCTACGCTGATCCTCTCGCGAGACGCTAGGCCCTCGATACAATTCGAGACTTCAGGACAAGGACGCATCACACCGAAGCCACTGCAGAGCGCTGGAGCGATCTTACACATCGAGTTCCAACTTTGTTTCTGTGAGTCCTTTCCAAACATAATTACGATATTGTAAAATGGAGGCATCATTGAGAAAATTGATTGCTGATCGCCGCTTCTTAAAGGCAGCTTTAACCCGCTACAAAACATTCGTGGACAATTGGGACGCATCCACTTGTAACGTAGAAATCAAGGAACGACTTGATCGAGTTACACCACTCGCAGACAAATTTGATGTCTTTCAAAACGAAATAGAATCGATTGTAATTGGTACAGATTTAGAATCCACGCATGCAACCGAACGCGAGAATTTCGAATCGATCTATTATAAGGTTATCGCCACCACGAAAAAGCGACTTTATCATCCAGGAACGTGGAATAATACGCGCTTTGGAAATACGAACATATCGTCTCCAGCTCCGTCGAATACACAAGCAGACTTGCAACAACCAATCGTTCAGGTACCAAAGTTCGACGGCGCGTGTAACTCGTGGATAGCAGGGCCGATGATGACAAGACCCACAGGTAGACCACCAACGGTCGTTGGTAACCTCGTCACACATCAAGACCTCCAAGATCAACAATTTTGGAACATCAAACACACTCCTCCCGTCGAAGAAACACCGGTGAACCCCAACAATCCATGCGAGTTACACTTAAAAAAGGCAACAACCCGCGACTCAAATGGCCAACTTCTAGTGTCAAGTCCGTTCAACGAGAATCTCAGTGCACTAGGCGACTCGCGCTTGCTCGCAGAAAGGCGATTTCGCTCACTGGAACGAAAACTGTCTCGGTATAAGGGATTGACAGAGAAATACACAACATTCATGGACGAATACGAAAGTTTAGGGCATATGGCAAGGATCACCCTAACAAGCGACCAATATAAGGCACCATCCTTCTACCTTCCACATCACGCGGTGACGAAGGAAGGAAGTTTCACAACCAAACTACGCGTCGTGTTCGATGGATCTGCAAGGTCAACGTCTGGAGTATCGCTGAACGACGCACAATACGCCGGACCAACAGTGCAAGAAGATCTCTTTTCGATACGTGTAAGAGTTCAGAAGCATCGGTATGTTCTGTCGGCTGACATCACTAAAATGTACCGTCAGGTACTTGTCACGCCTGAACAACAACGATACCAACGCATCAAATGGCGACCTGATTGCTCAATGCCTCTCGCGGTCTACGAGCTGAACACCGTCACACACGGTACTACCTCAGCACCGTTTCTGGCAACGCGTGTTTTGAGACAATTAGGTGAGATGCATCTAATACAGCATCCACGCGCTAGCAACGTCATCATCACGGCGAAAATGAGTAGGCACGAGCTATGGCAAATAAAACCTGCATGGGACAATGTAACACGTGTAGTTTCGGTGAGACCATCGGACGGAATTATGAGAAGGTCGATTGCAAAATTTTGCATACTGCCCATCTCAGAACCGTAGGTGTCATAATCTACACCTCATAGAAATAAGGTCGTTACACCTAAGCATACCAGTATTATATAATTGAAAGGGAGCCTTTCAAGGTGGGCGGCATGTTCAAGCAGCCCTTACGAAAGGACTCCGCTTGAATAAGTTTATGATACGGACGTGACTAAATAGCTATTTTTGAGGATTAGAGAATTTCTTAGTATGCATGTTTTTAGTAATTAACTTCTCTCAGGAAGGCAAAACAGTTGGACGACACCTGGACAAGCCACTCCAGATTTGCCTTCCTGCGCTCAATAGAAATAGACGTATCATAAACTCCGATTACCGATGTGCCTCCACACCGCGGTTCCAAGAACCGGCGAAAACCCTTGACGTCACGACGGACCCATCCGGTCAACCTGGGGGTGAGATTCCAGGAACCGATGGGCCGTCACTTCTGACTAGGTTACGCCCTCAGTGGGCCTGAAGGGCGTCAAGGGACTCAATTTGTACATTGGTGGGAGTGATGGGAGGGCACATCGGCTAAAGATTCCTTATAAATATAAGATCCTTAGAGTTATAAGGATAGTTATGAATGAGAATAGAGAGTTAGAGAATTACTGAGAGAATAGTACTGACTAGCCCTTCTGGACACGCGTTCACGATAAGATCCAGGATAAGAGTAGAAGTAAATACATTGTTAAAAGTTCGTGTAATTATACTGTTATCGTTATCAGAATATATATCCGGAAAAGATAAAGGTGTGTTCGGGAGTTGATTTAAACCCAGAAATATACAGTCCACTTGAATCAAATAACAATCCTGATTCTCCCGGCCATAGTCACCTTTAACAAATAAGTTTATATCTTATGTAGATATTATAAGTATATTGTTTTAAAGAAAAATCCCTTTTCTTCCAAAATACACTATCCCCGCGCAATGTGCACACTTTCGGCGGGAGGTCCCGTTCAGGATTGGCGCTACGGCGGACGGAACCGCCGTAGCGAAAGGGTTAATAAGATTAAAGGCGCAATTACTGAAAAAAGATCCGTTCTGGAGAATAAACAACGACGCATCTTGCAGCACGACAATGCGAGGCCGCATGCCGCAAGAATTATGCAAGAAAAAATTAAGGAATTAGATTTAGAGCTTCTGCTTAACCCGCCTTCCTCTCCTGATATAGCGCCGTCTGATTGTCATCTATGTAGGAATGAATGTTAGTGTAACGTCCGGGACGACGTTAAACTACACCCCAAATTTTCCAAAACCTCAAACACACGAATATTATTATATTGTACACATAATTTGCAACTAACATATTTAACCGCTTCAATTATTGTTAACTAAAAGCATTATTAATAAGTAACTTTGTAAATCCTTCGCAAAGTCTCTTACGAGGAGAGTGCATGAGACGGTACTCGGGTTTTTCAATGAGACTCTGAGGAAATGTAGTACAGGTAGGACTAATACTTTTCCCAAAAGATTAGCTTCCACTACGCCCTGCTTTTTCCAAAAAATGGGTTTCAAAATAGACTTCGTTATTGTACAGCCATGCGACTTTTACTATACAAGGTGACCGTAGCGTAATGGATAACGCTCCTGCCTCGTACGCTAGCGGACCCGGGATCGAATCCACGCTCATTCGAACATTAAAATTTTGTTTTAAGTAAAAATTACTTTTCATGTAAAATCTTTAAAAATGAACATGCCTGATATTTTAACATCGTGAAATAATATTTTCTGGCGGCCCTAGTTCTATCATCGGCTGCTAGGCGCTCCCGCGCCTACACTCCGGATCTCGCAGTCCGTATACGGAATGCGGCGCATATACGCCACTCCGAGGGTATGGTCTTCGCCCACTGGGCATAAGCGGCGTCTAGGGCAGGGTCCGCTCATCAGCCCCACTGATGAGTCCATCGAGCGGACCCGGGACGAAACGCCAGAACATATTTGTTCTACCTTCTAAAATATGGTAGTCGACTTCTCCATTTGTGCTGGAGCCTAACACAGTCGGTACAATTTTAACGAAGAAAAATCAAAAATTAATTTGGGGAAATGAGTTTTATACTTTTGAATCCTATCTTATTCTATACTGCAAACATCCGAACGATAAATATTACAAACATCATATTTTTTATCAGAATAATCTTACGATTTTTTATCATCGACATGACCTAAATAAACATTTTCATTTATTTTTTCGAATAACTTTACCAATTTTGTATAATATATAATATACCAAGAAGCTGATAATATCTGTGATTATTAATCCTCGAACATGAAATGCTTCCAGAGTAAAAACCAACAAAGATTAGGTTCTGCATAATTTGCGTGTATATAGTTTTAAATATTATTGTAACGTAAATTTGTTTCTATCACATTTTGCAATGAATATTGGTATTATATAAGGAGCGAAGACGATGTACTGAGAATTAACTAGCAAATATTCAATCAAATTTGCAATTAGTTTTGATTTTTCATTTACATATCCACTTGGATAATTACTGATAATATAATTTTCAATCAATAATGTCTTAAAATAAAATACGCCGTCCGCTAACTCCGATTTTGTACATATGTGTATATATAATATATATCTTAACTAATGAAATGTATCTTATTAATAAACTACTAGCTATGATAATTAATCAACACTTTTGTTCACTTTTAACTATTTTACTTGAAAAAAGAATTTTACTTGAAACAAAATTTTAATGTTCAAATGAGCGTGGGTTCGAACCCGGGTCTGCTAGCGTACGAGGCAGGAGCGTTATCCATTACGCTACGATCACCTTGTATAGCAAAAGTCGCATGGACGTACAATACCAAAGTCTATTTTGAAACCCATTTTTTTGAAAAAGTGGGCCGTAGTGGAAGCTAATCTTTTGGGAAAAGTATTAGTCCTACCTGTACTACATTTCCTCAGAGTCTCATAAAAAAATCAGAGTACCATCTCATGCACTCTCCTCGTTAGAGGAGTACGTGATCAATTCATCTACTGCCAAATTCTTCCTCACAAGATAAATTTCATCTCACGGATAAGCTTGTATAACGTTTTAATCTCGTATAAACTTTTGGGTGGTCGAAACTTCCGTTCCCACCAGATAATTCTTAATCAGTTCGTATGTAACCAACACTCCTCGTGAAACACTGTGAAGAATAATTTCGATAAAGATGTATATACACCCGTAGCCAAAACAGCGTGACCTCAATTAAACATAAGATTTTGTTACGGTAGAGTCCCGCATACCGGTCCCATACGATAACCGGGCCCCTACCCCAAAAAACCCAGTATAAGTAAGGGCTACTGCGAGAACCTCCGCAGTTACAGTTACAGGTTACAGTTACGTAGTGGAGGACTTGCGAGCGTGCACCCCTTTAGTGAACCCCCTAAGAGAGGTAAGGAGGTTCATCTGTTAATTCGTCTGTAACTCAAGGCACCGAGGTGTACTTGCAGTCGTATAGACAATCTGTAATAATTCTCTCGCAACCACTTTACTGACGTGAACCCAATCTCGTCATAATTTGAATTGTTCGAATTTGGAGGTCGAGGTAACCGAGTCGCACTTTTGTAAATTAGGGCATCCGCTTTATTCCGTCACACTGTAACTCCGTTGATGAACGTATAATCATCACACTCCGAACCTTAATTTTGAATCTACTTTTATTTTAAACCAATTGAAACTACCTTTTATTTCATTCAATATACTACAAATTTTATATAATATATTTGTTGTTTGATTACCTCTGACCTTCGCTTGTGTAATCTAAAAAAACTCTCCTGACAGAGTGCATTTAACATTTTTCAGTAGTAATACTCAAAGATTACATGGCCTACCTGGCACCGCGTGCCGTTGGGGCCCAAAACCGGCATCACAAACTGAATTACAATCTTGAGTAGGAACCTCAGGACTTGGTGGCCAAATTGGCATCATCAGCCCTTCGGTTTTCTAAGATTTAGGAACCGCCAATACTTGCGATTCGCCTCTCCAGCACAAATTGCAACCGCCAATCCGGCGAATTATTGGTGAGTGACGAAAACAATAATCCTCTCAAGATATATTAAATAGACAAGAGATCAAAAATGCATTCTTTCAGAGTAACAATTTATAATGCCAAAAAGGGCCAATCGCCGTCGCACTAAGCGAGGAGGCAAGAAAGTTAGAGACCGCAAGTTGTGGGCACAAGCTAGAGAACGAGAAAGGAGGGTGTTAAAAAAAGGCCGTTTTTGGCATCGCCTGGAAATGAAAAATTCATGCAGGACCTTTAAGAGTATCTTCCGAGGAACAAATAATGTCCTTATCACTTTGCCGAAAAGTGATGGGAAAGTTGTCAAATTGGTCCAAATATGTCAAATGATGGTGATCGAACTCACCCAAGCGTTATGTTTCCTTGTGTTCTTCTTCGGATACTGACGAGGAGAGTTTGTCAGGCGTCTGTGAGATTTTTCAACGAGACTTTGGGGAAACATAGTACAATCAGAACTGATTCCATTGCGCCCAAGCATTCCGCCTAACGACCCACGGTTTTTTCAGAAAAAGGGTTTAAAATTAAACGTGCCTTACATAAGTTTATGCACCTTTCACTATACAATGTGACAGTGGCGGAACGGATAGCGCGCCTGCCTCACGCCGCGCAAATCCGAGTTCAAATCCTCGATCGGGCGAAAGACGACGTTAAACTTTTTTTTCCGCGAAAATAATTCAGAACTGTAAAAAACAAGTTTCTAACATTGGAAAATAATTTCTTAAAGAATAATGCGAGAAAAGGTATTTTTACATATTATATCCTAAATTATTTTATGCATGCACACACACAGACACATATGTATAATATACAAAAATACAATTAACTGCAAAGAAGTATTGATAATATCCGTTAAATGACACCAGTAAAAAAAAGCACATTGACCTATAAAAAACTCAAGGTGACCTTGAGATTTCGGAAAATATAAAATTTTCAAGAAATTGCGTCCATCTGATGGGGCGCTCGAAATACAATAAAATGCGTTACAAACATTTTTGATACGATCAATAGAAAAGAAGTTATTTGAGGTGATCAGAGTTATTGACTCACCCTGTATATGTAAAGAAAATGTATTTCTTTGAATTTAATTTTGCCGCGCGCTTCCGAGCGCAAGTAAGGTAGAGACGATCGTACCGAAAAAGCACAGGTTGAGAACTATAAATAACAAAATTATAAAATAACATTTAAAAAAAGTAAAGGAAGGAATTGACAAATTGGAGAATAAACTTTAATTGTCGTTTCTTTGAACCGGAAGATGAGTTGCCCAGTGGAATTGATGTAACTATAATAGTTAAGCTGGTAACTATCTTGAGCGCATGAATGAGCAGGTGGGACAAGGTGACAAACAAGCAGTTCAAGTTGATGTGGGACAGTCGTCAATCTACAGACTTAGGGATCGCAATACGTTCGCTAAACCGGATCGACTCGCATATGCTTGTCAATTAATTGTCGAGCCAAATAATTACGTAGAAGCAATGCAAGCTCCCGACAAGGGCAAATGGGTTAAAGCAATGGAGGACGAAATGCACTCTCATATCATCAACAATCGAAATGCACACTTCAAAACGAAATGCACTCTCATATCAGGAACAAAACCTGGGAGCTGGTAGAACTCCAAGATCGTATAAGGCCACTGACGTCAAAATGGGTCTATAGGATAAAGATGAAGACAAGCGGAGAAGTTGATCGATTTAACACTAAACGTACCGGCATTTTTCTATACCTAATCTTACCATAGGGGGTCATTTGACCCCTTATGAAATAAACGTTGAATTTTTGTAAAAAATTCTTTATTTATTAAAGGAAATAGTTTGCAACAATATTTATGATTTCGTATAAAAGAATTCATAAGTTGTTTCCCGATAGAGTATCCACGAATTGATTCCAGCGAAATCGAAATATAATGAAAAATACGCGTGAACCGGCCATCTATTGCACTTCGATCTGACGCTATATTTTCGCGCCGTTTGGTCGCTTTGGTCGTCCAAATGCTTACGCCGAAATCAGGTCCCGAAACACACATATCAGTTTCCGACAACTGAAAGAGTCACTTGAGAAGCGTATCTGAATTTAGAACTAAGGTTCTAGTTGGAAAACTGCTGAAAAATACGTAAACTTCGTATGGGGTCAAATGACCCCTCGTGGTACGTAAGGTAGGTAGAGAATTTTTGACGGTAAAAAATAAGCTACGAGAAAATCGGAAAGCGAGAAATTGAATAATCGAATGATATAAGAATTTACAGAAAGTCAAATAACCGACAGAAATAACAATAAATGTACGAATTTAAAGTAAATCTTCAAAAGGGTCATTTGACCCCGCTTGGTACGTTTAGTGTTAAAGAGAGGCTGATCGTGCGAGTCAAAAGTACGAGGTGGATTATGACGAAACTTTCAGTCCCGTCGTGCGACACAATACGATCCGTTTTCTGCTCAAATTCGCAGCTTCCGAGAATTTCCACTTGCGACAGTTTGACTGCAAGACCGACGTTTTTAAATGGAGTCCTGGAGAAACCCCTGTATATGTTCATTCCCGAAGGTTATGACGACGGACCTGGACGAGTCTGCAAACTGTTGCGCAGCTTGTATGGACTTAAGCAGGCACCGAGGTGTTGGAATAAACGGCTGACTGTGCATCTGGCGTCATTGGGAGTCAAGTGTAGTATGTATGACCCGTGTGTGTTCATAAAACGGAAAGAAGGCAACTTGATTATCGTTGCCGTTTATCTAGAAGATGAGTAGGTCTTGGCGAAGAATCAGCTAGACATCACTGATTTGCTGGATGGTCTCGTAAGAGAATTTGAACTTACGACGTCTGATGAGACCAGTCTAGTTTTCCGAGACTTTTTAGGTTTCTAGATCTGTCGATCAAGAGGAGGGGATATTAAGGTACACCAAACGGCCTATCTCCTCAAAACATTCGAGATGTTTGGGATGAACAACTGCCGACCCGTTAGGGTTCCAGTGGATCAATCGACATTGGAACTCTTCACTAGGGACACCGAGGTGGACAACCAATTTCCGATTGTGTCTGCAGTAGGAAGACTCATGTACCTTGTCGTCACGACAAGGCCAGATTTGGCTTTCGCAGTGGGAAAGGCGTGTCAACACCAGTCACAACCAACAAAAGGATTGTGGAAATTTGTAAAACATATTTTGCGATACTTGCAGGGCACGCCCGGTTTGGGAATAACCTCCGGAAAATCCGAAACCAAAATAATGAATGTATACAGTGATGCAGATTATGCTGGGTACAAAGCCACCAGATGCTCGAAAACTGGATACTTCTCGACTATGGGTGACGGGGCCATCAGTTGGAGCAGGTGTTCTCAAGTAAATTTATTAATGGTTTATTATCTCACTTACCATCCAAGCCGCCACATTATTATGATTGTGACGCTCAGAAGACTGTTGCTGGTTTAGCCACTGCTAACAAGATTGTAGTCATGGACAGTCTTTAAAACGAGTTGCTTTTGAAGTTTTTACTAGCTTCGCTGATGATTTAAAGAACCATTTCCTAACAGGAATTTGATGATCCAATTCAAGATTAGGTGATTTTGAAAATTTTGATACTGACAAAGCTCCCTGAGCTTTACACATACAGTGGATGTAAAAAGTATTCGTACAGTGATCAATTTTAACTAGTATGCCACATAATTATGTTTACTGATACAATGTTCAAAAAACAAAGAGATGCTATATATTCTCTGACACCCTTAGATGAAAATTAAATAAACAGAACATCAGAGGTTGCATTATTTATGGAAATATAATTAGAAATATACAGAATGGTAAAAATAAGTGTGCAATAAGTATTCGTACACTTCTCGATTTAGATAAGTTAGGACGCACTAATCATAATATAAACACAACATAATTATTTCTAAATACACGCTAAGCGTACTAGTCTGTTTGGAAACACTGCCCCGATCAGTCGTATTCATAGTTACAAGTATTTAATACAATTGTGACAATATGGGTAGGAAAGGAAGAGAAACTACCGTAGAGGAACGAAAGATTATTATTAATCTGCACAATCAATGCAAAAGTTTATCAGAAATTTCGCGCATTGTAAAAAGACCACAATCGACAATACAAGGAATTGTCGAGAGATATGGACCACAGAAAAAGTTGAAAAATAATGTGAGAACTGGGCGTCCGCGGAAAATTAGTGAGCGCGTTGGACGCTTTATTACGCGATTAGTGAGGGAAAATCCAAAGACCAGTGCATATGAACTCATCGAGAAGCTCAAAAATGATTTTGGACTTAATGTATGTGCCAGTACTGTGCGTAATTTTCTCAGAAGTCAAGGATATCACGGCAGAGTGGCTCGAAAAAAATATTACGTGAGCGAAGTCAACAGGAAGAAAAGATTGCAATTTGCCAAAGATCATATAAATACAAGAATGGAGCACTGGAATAGAGTTATATTCACGGGTGAGAGCAAATTTAATATATTTGGATCCGTTGTACAGTGTGGAGAAAGAAAAATGAAGAGTATAAACCACAAAATCTACGACCTACTGTAAAGCATGGTGGGGGTTCGGTAATGGTGCGGGGCTGTATGAGTGCAGCTGGTGTGGGGAAGTTGCACTTTATTGATGGTGTAATGAACCACAATACATATATTAATATTTTAAAATCCCATCTCCACTTAAGTGCTGAAAAAATGGGTATTAGAGACAATTTTGTGTTTATGCAGGATAATGATTCTAAGTACACTGCTTATAATTCACGATTATGAATTTTGCATAACACTCCGAAATATCTGAAAACACCTCCACAGTCGCCGGACATTAATCCCATCGAACATTTGTGGGATCATTTAGAACGAAAAATTCGAAAACACCATATTACATGCAAAACCGATTTGAAAAATGCTCTGATCGCCGAATGGAACAAAATTACGCCGAACATTACGTCTAATTTAGTTAATTCTATGCCAAGAAGGCTTGAAGCAATTGTAAAAGCAAACGGAAATCCTACTAAATACTAGTTACATTATTATTCATCATTATTACAAATAAAATAATTAAATATCTGTACATTATGCTTCCAATTTAGAACTGTACGAATACTTTTGCGCACTTATTTTTGACATTTTGTACATTTTTGTGTATATTTTTACGAACAATACAAGCATTTTCTTTTTATTTACTCGGAATTTTCTCTAAAAGTAGCAAAAGCCATATACCAATTATTTGCTTTACAAATATTGTTTAATAAAACTAATTACAAGACATTTTAATTGCTGTTACCCGCTGTACGAATACTTTTTACACCCACTGTATATGTAATAATATAAAAGATATTGCTGTATTTATTTCTATATTACAGCTTGTAGTCGAGTGACGTGGGAGTGTCCATGCACGGATGATGGATTCTACTCCTAAAATCTGTAAAATCAAAAAGAACTTTTGGCTTTCGGCGACTTTAGGGGGCAATCACGTTGTAGTCGTTTTACCATATAGACCCGTTATAGAAAGCCCTCCTGTTTTTATGTTGTATACGATTTAAGTGTTAAATGTGTTTGTGTGGGTACCCCAATACTATGTGCATGTTGCTCCTAGTAAGTAGCGTCATATTAGTTTGAGCTCAGCTTCACACGATTCTGCTATCAAATAGGAACACGAATATTTTAGTAGGAGGTAGTTCACAGTAGTAAACTTACTATTCATTATGGATTTTGAAAAAAGGGTTAAACATTCTAAAATGCAGTAACCAGGAAATTATTAAAACACATATTAAATAAGCTTCAATATGCAATTAATTTGGAAGAACATAAGGGTATATATACTCCTCACGTCAAAGTGTTACTACTTATATGTACAATAATTATACGATGTAACCTCTTATTACACAAACATACATAGTATGTATGTAGTTATCAGGTAGAAATTATTCTGAGCAGATAAATCTGCTGATAAGCCACAGTGCGAATTTTCTCCAGATAGATATGCATATCCACCCAGAGTAGTCTAAGGATTAATAAAAACACTAGCAAACCTTAAGGAATTGAATGCTATGGGAGTCACGAGTAACCAACGATACCTACAAATACTGAACTCTATATACTTCTCAGTGCTAAGACTGTGCACTGGAGCTTTAGTTCGAAGCCAAAAAACCAGTTTTGATCACTGCAAAAACTGGCATAGACTTAAAATTGCTGCAAACATCGCAGTTGTCTGTAACAAGATCACATGCAATACATATTCAGAAGAATCAGGTCTTCCGTCACCACTTTATATGTGAATATCTAAATGGAGAACTCAATTCCATATCAACCTGTTACTTGTTCTGCTGAATATAATCTAGCATATAACACTGTATTTCATTGCACTCAAAAGAAACGGTCCTTTGTTACATTTTAAACACTAGAACTAGCAAAACAGTTAAAATAATGAGTCTGCAATTTTTAATTAAAACTTTTCAAGTATGTAACAGTGCACTTTACGAGATTTTATGTACCATTATTTTATATATGTTCATAATGCACATAAATCCACTAGTCAACCATAATTTATATATATATATATATATAAATTAATTTATGAATATGACTAAGGACATATTCGGTAGTTCTGCTGTAAATTAATCAAAAGTAAATGCTAACTTTTGGTATACATATTGAATGAATAGGCTAGAAATTTTCGAAGAATTCCGGTAATGTGGTCTAACTTTCCGACAAACACGGCTCTTACGATTAGAAAATATTTGAAATATTTGGTATAATGAACGCCGTAACGCATAAAATATTGAGTACTTCTGAAATTAAATACAATAATAAGTAAAGAAATTCGCTTGTAGCTCGTAATACGAGAGTAAATATGCTTTAACGTAGAACGAATGAATAAGATTGTATTGAAATCAAAACATACTTACCGGTCTTCGCTATGTCTGGAATCGCGTTAGATGTCTTTTACGCCGTTTGAAAAGCTTTGTCCTTTGACGTCCATTTGTTTCCGCACTCCACCCGAAGAAAAAGTAGAATATGCGTTCTTGTCCATCTTACGAACTTTAAATTTGAAAAACTGTGCCACATGCGGCGCGAAGATTATAGCTGGTAAGGTCGCCTATACAACAGCATGTTTTCGTATAAACCGGCATCTGCAACTGAATTTTTTTTGCTCTCAAAATTAACCGTTTTACAAATTATATTCACCTTTTTGCAGATCAAATTTACTTGTTTTTGAATAGCGAAAAAGAAGGACGCCAACTAATAACAGACGACTGTCAGCGAACATACGAGAAGCGCGGGCGCGACACTTTAAAATGTTGATAACGTTGATCGTTACTATCTTACAACCCTTTCAGAAATTACATTTACCGTTTTGCAAATCCAGCTTTTCTACAAATTCATTTTCTTAAACTATTGTTTTAAAAATAAAATCCAGTGTAAAATAAAATACTTTTTAACACCAAAAACATTTATAAATTTGAAATTCCGTCATATTTTAGTTTTAGTAACTTTTTGTAATAAAAAACTTTGATTTCTTTATTTTTTGTACAAATTATGAAAATATATTAAACGATAAGTTGGTAATTCAATTTTTTGTCAATATCCTTATCCTGCTTCTGAACTTATCGTTAGCTAAAATATCCGTCGATGCACATTGCACTACAGAGCAACGTTTCTGTTAACAGAAATGCGCGCGAGTGTGTGGCGTGTGTCAGAAAAAGCGGAAAAGGCAATGAGTGCTTTGAGAATAAAATGCCATATCTAAGTAAGTGAGATTTGACTGTCAGAGGAAGTATAACTGTACAGCAGGGTGATCCTTATTTTGCGCCCCTGGAAATTTTATTTTCTGGCTCCGCGAAAATGTTCCAATGCCAACAATAAATTCTAAAATATAAAGGGGGTATTCAATTATGCAATGTTCCTGTTAAGCATGTAAAAATTACGATTGAAAGTAGGTTGGCCGGAACCCTACGAGGATTTGGTAAACCCACAAAACTGACAACCGAATCCCTTAAAGAAGTCGTCTACTAATAATCTAGTTGTACTGATAATACTGGGGAGACACTATATCCATGGTCTCCTCTGGGTTTTTGTCTTTGGTCACTCTTGTAGTGACACGCAATGGCCAAGGTTGGCAAGGCAACACCAATGCCATCTATTAGTACTAGGAGACCACGAGTCCCTATATAGAGGAGATTCAAAAAAGGGCAGTAAGATTTCAACCGCCACAGATAGCGTCACAGAAAGTTATCTCCAAGATTATTGTATCTAGTGTGTAAATAAATTAAGTATTCCTAAAACTCTGGCTTTGGAACCTTTCCCAAGCACAACTGCTATACTCTCTTTTAGAGGGGTAATCTTTGTTGGTGAGGAACTTTATAGTCTTAATTAATGTGGCAGTGGCGTGCGTGCGGCGCTGGCCACGTGGTGCACGGTTATGCATACTTTTTCGGATATAACGTTCGAAATTTGGATCGTTCGTAAGCCGGACAAGAACGCATATTCCATCTGTCCTTCGTGTTGGAGTGCGAAAAACGGGTTGACGCGAAAAGGCAGATTTCCAAACGGTTCAAAGGACGCCTAACGCAATTCACGACATAGCGCAGACCGGTAAGTGTTCTGATTTCAATACTGATTTATTCTTGCGTTGTACGTTAAAGTAAATTTACACTTGTATTACAAGTTACAAGCAAACTTCTTTCTTCATTATTGTATTTCCTTTCAGAAGTACTGAATATTTTATCCTTTACGGCGTTCATTATACCGAATATCTCAAACATTGTCTAATCGTAATAGCTCTACGTTCTTTGAAAAGTAGGAGTACATTATCCGAATTCGATGAAAGTTTTGTTTTTTTGTACTTCGGTTTCTCTTCTGTTCATTTAAAGTGTCCGGATACCCACTTCCGATTAATGAACAGTGGAACTACGGAGGATGCGAGTTAGTTAATGGACTTGGGTATTATGGATATAAAATAAAGGTATGTAATATCTCAAAAAGTGCACATTGTGTGTTTGAATAGTTATATTAAAAATTGGGGACAGAATATTAATTGGTTTGGTAGCTCCAGTGTTTAATATGTAACACCCAAATAGAAATATGACGAACAAAACTTTCTCTCGCGTGCAGTGTCATACTGTATTACAATAAATTATTTTCAATAGATTCCAGGTTCTGATTCTTCTTCTGTTAGTTTATCTTTACATTGATTGGAAGGTCTTTAGCAAAGGTACAGCTGAAGTATTTAGTTCATTTTAAATTTTGTCATACAGATTCATTTCCTTCTAGTATCGTATCTTGTTTGTGGTGCTGAATCGTCCCTAAGAGCATTATATTAGGTCGGTGCATATGAAATGTCAGATTTTTAAGTGAATATATAGAACTGCATATGTTTTTTCAAAAGTTGTTTAGTAATCAAAATATGCTCCATTTGCATGAATACACTTTTCCCAACGTGATTTTAATGCATAAATGCCTGTCTTAAAGAAATTCTGATCTTTGGAATCAATAAACTCTGATATGGAATTTTTCAGACTGTCTTCATTTTCATAGTGTTTAGCCCATAAAACCAGTTCTAAATGTTTAAAATGAAAGTCGATTGGCGAAAGATCTGGTGAATGAGCTGGGTGTTGAAAAATTTCATATTTTAACTCATTCAATTTTTCAATCGTTTTGTACGACGTATGCGGCCGAGCATTGTCGTGGAGAAGTATTGGGCCATGTCGATTACTAAGTGATGGGCGTATAATTTTCCATTTTTTATGTATTTCATCAATTTACTGGAAGTACTTCGCGGCTGTAATTGTCTCCCCAGTTCGAAGGAATTTTTTGCAGCATTATTGCCAAATTTATACTCATAAAAAAATAATACGAATATCGGTTGAATTCATATCCGTACAAAATTCAAAACAGATAACAAAAGGGCACACTTTTGAAAAAAACTTCTTTGTTAAAATATGACTTTGGCAATGGACAGTACGACTGTAAAAGAGATTATGCCAAAAAGAAAAGCATAATTAAAGCAGGGAGACAAACGTTCACATGTAATGAAAATCTGACATTTCGTATGCACCAACCTAATATTTGGCACATTCATAGATTAGATGTATAGTAATTTTCATGTGACAGGTATTGGTGTGGCAGAAGGTATGCACTTTTCTGTTTTGTTTAACAATAAGAGGTATTTGTTGGTGATGGTATGCTCAGTTTTTAGTCTATTAATAATTATTCTTTTTTTCTACTGCATTGTGGAATGGACATGTCAAGGTGAAAACTTAGTATTATACTGTGCATTTTCATTTTTGTATTGGCAGTCCACACGTAGTTCCATGTTTTGATAAATTAGCTTTTTATTGAAGTCTCTTATGTCTCTTGGTGTTGGATTGGTATTTTCATTTTGCCTTCTTCTGTGTTGGAATCAGTGTCTTCTTTAACCTACTTGACTGCAATTTCGTTTTTTGTAATGCCTTGGTGTAACAGGATCCAGATGATTGTGATATACTTTAATTTGTCACATAATTTAAAGTGTATTCCATATATGATCTTTATAATGACACTGTTGACGTTGTTACGATTTGGTGAAAGGGAAAATAATCCAATTCCCTTCTTGCAAATCAACACTTGGAACGTTTATTAAAAGAAACAGACTTATAGGAATCGTCTGGCGTCGTCGTAGTATAGTATATATATGTATATCACAAAACTGCATACAGAGTACTTGTTAGTAACACTAAGCTCAGAAGTCTGGCGTCTCGGGGTTTTTGCGCACCCTTATACCTATAGATTTTGAAGGGGTGGTAGTCCGTGGTCAGCTCATCTCTCTTGCTTTGTTGACGCGTCACTGGTGACGCGTACTCGGTTCAAAGTACGAGTAGTGAGCATCAGGGTAAGTAAGTGATGACGAGGATTGACTCGTCATCATCTTGCAGGCACAAACAAGTTGTTTGGCTGATACCGTAACACACCCCACCATCTAACAAATTTTCGCCCTCGAAAATCTAACCTCTTAGATTATAACGTACGCTCTTTCTGTGCGGGTTAATTCTAATCGCTGGTGACGGTGATTCCAGCTCCGCATTTGAATGCGGTGAGAGCGAATCTGTTGTTGGTACAGACGCTTGAATTGGTATGGCCGCTGTAGATATGTTTGCCATACTGCTTACATTAGTATTAGTATTATAACAATTATTGTATATATTATAACATGGTGCGCACAAGCATTTAAGTAATTTATGCACTTTAAACTTGTATAGTGCGTACATGGAAATGAACGTTGTGAATAATCCGACTATGATCTGCAGTGACCTCCAAGTGGTTTCGCTTTTTGATAATGACCTTACATGTTTCGATATCATTTCGGCTTCGTTATTAATTGCGTCTAGTCTACGTAGATTATTTTTTACATTGTCGAGGTTTACAAAGTTTTCATTTATTTCCGGGATATGTGCTAATGCAAGTTCTTCGCTTATGGTATGATTCCATGTCGGGAGTGTTAATTTTAGTGCTATTTGTTGTTTATTTTCTATAATATTTTGAGCAAATACCGTTGCAGTCAAAGCGTGCATTTAACATCCGGGTTCGAGCTTAATTAAAAATACTCCTTGTTTGGTGAATGAGTCGTGATAACCATTCTCGCATGTTATGTGGATCGGGTCCGAAAACGGCGCTATGCCTATCCAATGGTTTTCTAAATATAATTGATGCCATAACGTGTGTTTTGATTTTACTAATCCTAGCGGGCAATTTAATTCTACTGATTCGATGTTCGTTTGCAATGCAATTCCTATGCATGGATCTTGGAGCGAAATCGCATATTTCGGTACGTGTCTGCGGCAAATTCGTATATTTGTGATTTTCTTACATTCTTCTATTTCCAAGTAAGATGTGGGCATGTACTTAGGAGTTTGAAGGTCTATTAATATATAGTTTACTCTATTATCTATGAATTTCATTGCAATTTTTGCTTGATCTATTGCTGGTATGGATACCACATGGGTTAACAAGAACTGTGTGACTTCTAGAATCGGAATTTTAATCTCAAAACATAATTTCTGACCTTTTAAAAGGACTACGTTAATCGTACTTACTTGTAAAAATAAGAAATAATTTTCTGCGATTGGCTCTGCTATTAGTTGGTTTCGCCCGTATATTTTAGCGATGTCTGTAATTATTTTTTCTAATTGTTCCGCGTTAGTTAAATTCGGATGTACTTGACCCAATTTCGCGTGCATTACAATTGACTCTAATATTCTAACATTATCTACATATTGTTCGACTGTTTGTCCAAAATTTAAAACGGCTCTTAATATTTTAATATTGCGGTACACATCTTCGTGTACTGTTTCTATTTGTTTTATTAGTTCTTTGCCGTATTTATTTAATGCGACGTCGAACTTTGAACAGTCAAATATTGTGGACTTTAAAATATGTGTTTCGTTAGCGACTAAACTACTTAACCTATTATTACCATCGATAACCTTATCTATTTCATTATTGTAATATTCTGCATCGCTATCGCTTAGGGTTCCAAACAATGTTTTCGAGATTTCACCAATAAAGTTAAATAGTCCTCGTTTGCGTTTAGAATTGTTGGTATTTCCACCTACGCTATTAAAAATATTCTTACGATATTGTTTCCAAATGTGAAACCGTTCAATATGTGCGTTTAACAATGGCAAGTGTGAAGCATTAATTCTTCCATGAATCTCGAAAAGTTGTGACTTCAATGCTGCTTCTGCTTTAATCAAATCATTAACATCATAGAAAACAATTGTTTTCCATTCTTGGTGGAAAACTCGCACTGGACCCATGTGGTCGAAATACAAGTTAGGGAGATCGGTTAAATCGGTGATTTTGTATCCTATCTTCAGGTAATTTTAAACATATTTAGGTACATTCCATGTTCGCAGACTTAATTTTATTTACGTGAGTGAGATAATATTTGTTGTGTCTTAACAATCTAACATTTTGGTCCGATATTACTTTCACGATCTTATACGGGCCTTCCCACGGAGAAGATACCGGATTCTTAATTTTTCTATTCTCATTTGCCTTCAACCAGACCATATCGTTAACCGCAAAATTTTTACTTTTAATAGTTTTGTCGAATCGTTCCTTTATACGTTCTTTCGCCTCGATCAGCGCCCTTCCAGCAAATTCTTCGCTGGCGTTTATCCGTTTTTCTAGATCTGACAGGTAGTCTACGTATGTGGTGCCTTGGTTATTAAGTTCTGTTAACACATTAGCCTTTCTTCCAAATACTAATTCGAATGGTGAAAATTCAGTGGCCGAATGGATTGTGGAATTATAACTATGTGAAAATAAGTGGGGTAATAGATCCCAATCGAACTCTTCCGATTTGTTGGTTCAGAGGAATTCTTTAAGCGATGCATGCATTCGCTCAATTGATCCGTTAGATTCCGGGTGAAAAGGCGAAGAAGTGATTGGCTTAATTCTAAACATTCTGCAAAATTCGTTGGTTAATTTACTCGTAAAATTTTGCCCGTTGTCGGTTAAAATGGAATTAGGTATTCCGAAATGGCATACATAATGTTTGATAAATGACTCTATGATTGTTTCACTACTAGTTTCATGGAGGGGAATCAAAGAAATATATTTTGTCAAATGGTCTTGTATTGATAAGATGTATCTATTGCCACTGTTTGTTTCTTCTAATGGACCTACAATATCCATTGCTACCTTCTCGTTGAAATGTTTTGGAGTGTCAGTGATTTTAAGCGGAGCTTTATATTTCTGCCGATCTATTTTCTCGCGTTGGCAGACTTCGCAACTCAAAATGTACCTTTTCACCTCTTCGTAAATGTTTGGCCAATAATAAAATTGTAAAATGGATCGTATTGTCTTGTTGATGCCTTGATGTCCGAACTGTAGTGAGTCGTGGAAATCGTATAAAATCTTGTCCCTTTCCTCCCGAGTTTCTGGCTGTTTAATGATTTCGTTTCCTAATTCTATTGTGATTAGAGGGTCGTTAAATATTTCTTTGATTATTGACTGCGCTTGTTTTTTAGTGCCTTCAAATAAACATTGTAATTTCACTAAGTTAATGAAAATTAAATTATTCTCCTGACTTATAACAATATTCCGAACTTCTTCCAAAGCTAATCGTAATCTCTCCTCAGTAAAACTTTGTTGCGATACTAATATTGATAACAACTCGTTGTTATCGTTTGCTACTGGCTCTACTTTAGTATCTCCTAGACTCATATGCACAAAGATCGCGCTTTCTGAAGGCTTATTTACGTGTTTGAAATGTTTTCGCCAAGCAGGTGGTTGGGCCTGGACAAAGGCTACCGGGTTTCTACTTAACGCGTCGGCATTAGTATTTTCTTTTCCTTTCTTATAGATGATTTCATATTCATATTCCTCAAGCTTTATTCTCCACCGCATCAATCTCGATGAAGGATCCTTAATGTTCATTAGCCATTTGAGAGGTTGATGGTCAGTGATTATGTTAAACTTTCTACTGTATAAATAAGGACGGAAATGTTTAATGGACCACACTATCGCGAGCAGTTCCTTTTCTGTGGTACTATAATGTTTTTCAGCACTGTTTAGGCTACGAGAAGCGTAGGCCAAAGGCTGCAATTGATTTTAATCATTGTGTTGCTCTAAAATGGCACCGACTGCTTCGTTACTCGCATCGGTGGTTAAAAAAAAGGGTTTGTTAAAATCTGGGAAAGAAAGTATACAGCCTGTGCATAAATCATCTTTAAGACTATCGAAAGCATGCTGGCGTTCTACTGTCCATTCAAAATTTGTATTTTTCTTTAGTAGGTCATTTAACGGCTTAGCCTTTTTCGAGAAATCTTTAACGAATTTTCTATAGTAGCTAGCAAGTCCAATGAATTACTTAATTTGTTTCGCGTTTTTCGGAGCGAGAAATTCGCGTACAGCTTTTAATTTATCGGGGTTAGGCAAGACCCCTTTTTCTGTTATTACGTGTCCTAAATATTGGAGTTCGGGTTTCAGGAACTCGCATTTGTCGGGTTGGAGCTTGAGTTTAGTATCGTGAAATCTTTGGAATAAAATTTTTAAGTTGTCATTATGTTCTTCTATTGTTTTACCAAAAATGATTATGTCGTCCAAATATACAAAACATGTTTTGCCAATGAGGTCCTTTAAGGTATGATCCATCATTCGCTGGAATGTGGCGGGCGCATTGCGCAAACCGAAGGGCATACGATTATACTGATAGTGACCGTTCGGTGTACTGAACGCTGTCTTTTGTTTTGAACTTTGTTCCAAACCAATTTGATGGAAGCCGCTGGCAAGGTCGAAAGCCGAAAAATATCTGCAATTTCCTAAATTGTCAATGATATCGTCTATATTCAGGAGTGGATAATTGTCTTGCGGAGTTTTCTCATTGAGTTGCCTAAAATCTACCACAACTCTCCATTTTGCTTTTCCCGAAGCATCTACCTTCTTAGGAACTACCCATAGGGGTGAGTTGTACGGCGAATCGCTGTTCTCTATTATATCGCTAGTTAACATCTCTTCTACTTGACGATTTCTTTCGTTCTTGTGTATTTCTGAATACCGGTAGTTTTTCCTATTTATCGCTATTTCGTCAGTCGTATTAATCCGGTGTTCAGTTAGTGTGCATTTCGGTAATATATCACCAGGCAATTGAAAAATATCTTTATGCATAACAACGATCTGCCAAATGGATTTTGCATCTTCCGTGTTTCTATGTTCAAGTCTTACGTTTTCTTTCAATAATTCTATTCTGTCTTTAGTTTGTGTGCGTGTATTGTGATTTTCTGTATCCTTTGTATGTAAGTGTGTGTTTTGTTCGTCGGTGTAGAGTGTGATTTCGTGATTAGACATTTTAATAGTCACGTTTTCTTTTTCGAGGAATGGAATTCCGACTAAACCATCGAAAGGTATGGAGAAATTATCAGGTACTACACCGAACTCCATATCATTGTGAATGGCTACGCGATTTATGTAATTTTTATTATTGGAAATACCACTCAGTTCGATGTCTCTATATTGAAAAGAACAACCTAATGCTACAGTCTCTTTTATTAAGTTTATGGTCGATCCCGTATCTACAAGAAAGGTTTTCATTCCCGTGGGAAACTCTAGTTTTATTTTCATGTGATCATGTTTTGTCACGTGCGTGAAATGTTGTTCGAGGCCTCTCCCCGAAAATTTGGACAATTGTTTGCGTAATGGTTTCCTTTGCAACGATAGCAGGTGACCACCGGTCTTTGCTCTTGATTAGGAGTATCGTACCGTCTTGTGTCATTGTGTGCGGAATATCGTGTATTTTCATAATTACGAGAGCCGTCTCGTCTGTCGTAAGAGTTATTTTGTCTATAATGTGACTCATTTCGTCTATCCGATGAGTTACTTTGTCCGTAATGTGAGTCATTTCGTCTATCGTATGAGTTATTTTGTCTGTGATACGAGTCATTACGTCTATCGTACGTGTTGTTTTGTCTATAATTAGGATAATTTTGTCTACTATGCGAGTTGTTTTGTCTATGATCTGAATAATTTTGTCTACTGTATGAGTTACTTTGTCTGTTGTAAGAATTATTTTGTCTATTATACTGTGGTGTGTACTGATTATTTACACGGTCGTGTGTATAAGTTGGCCGATTCTCATGTCGTGTGTTTCGAGTAAGCCTCTGTGAAATGTATAACTCTTGTTCATACTCAAGTGCAAAATCCATCGCTTCTCTTAATGTAATGGGCCTTAATGATCGCACAATTAACTGGATATCGGATTTTAATCCTCTAATAAATTGGGTGCAAGCAATCTTATCTTCGTTATCAATTAACGCGGTTTTTATGTTAGGTGGCTGAGATGCGTCATTCAAAATAGCTCTTTTTACGTCGTGTTGACAGCTCGCGAATTTTTTGATATAATGCTTAATTGTATCGTTTCGTTGACTTAAATTACTTCTTTCGAATATCGCGAGTTCGTAATTTCGTATCGGACCAAATTCTCTTCTTAATATTACAGCTAGTTCGTCTATTGTTCTACACCGAGAGCCGCCTATGGCTCGTTTGGCGTTCCCTACAATTTTCTGTGATATTAATAATTGTACAAATATGCTTTCATTGCATCGGATCGCGCTATATAAACTTTCTGCTTCGGAAATAAAAGTTTCTACTGATATTTCATGTCCATCGTATTGTGAAATCATGTCTAAACTTTGTTTGATATTTCTCACGGTACGGGCCATTTCTAATGCGCTTCTATCGTCGTTACTGACACTATTACAGTCGTAGTCGGAGTCTTGATTATGTATCTCGTCGCGACGCGTGTCTTGCGGCAAAGCACCTCCCATATTTGATAAATCAAAACTTGCTGAGTGACCTGGCTCGCCAGAGTCTTGCTCAGTAGGTGATGGATCGCATTTCGGTTTGCGGAACATTCTGATGTTGTTAATTGTGACTATGTGCTCAGTACTTACGCGATTATCAAAAGTATCGCTCGCATTGATAATAGGAGGGCGAACGCTGATGATTTTCACCTCGGCGAAAATTCAGTGTTGGTCGTTCCTCTTGTGGTAGATAGGTCCCTTGTAGTTGTTACCTCGGGAATCCTGGAGAGACGATGCTGTCCTGACGATCCTTGACACCTCGGTGTAGCTGTTTCCCTCGTTCGAATTTTGGAATTCGGGTCCGTTCCAGGAGATCGGTTGCTTTTGTCAAATTATCTCGATAAATTGAATTGTTGAACCGATCCCACCGCTGCCACCAGAAAGTTGTGTTACGATTTGGTGAAAGGGAAAATAATCCAATTCCCTTCTTGCAAATCAACACTTGGAACGTTTATTAAAACAAACAGACTTATAGGAATCGTCTGACGTCGTCGTAGTATAGTATATATATGTATATCACAAAACTGCGTACAGAGTACTTGTTAGTAACACTAAGCTCAGAAGTCTGGCGTCTCGGGGTTTTTGCGCACCCTTATACCTATAGATTTTGAAGGGGTGGTAGTCCGTGGTCAGCTCATCTCTCTTGCTTTGTTGACGCGTCACTTGTGACGCGTACTCGGTTCAAAGTACGAGTAGTGAGCATCAGGGTAAGTAAGTGATGACGAGGATTGACTCGTCATCATCTTGCAGGCACAAACAAGTTGTTTGGCTGATACCGTAACAACGTTTTTTGTAGTTGACTGTTGTTTCGACAAAGCTCATGAAGTTGGTGCAGATGATTCCCTGTTTGAGTGATGTCATATTAAAGTCCTTTAGTGCTTTTAAACAGCAGCATCCTTCTACTGTGATATGCTGGTGAGATATGTTATTGTTACAGTCAAGTATTTGTAAGAGCCATATCATTGCTGCATTATATGTATTGTTAGCGGGAAGTGGGTTCGGAAGGATATACAACACACACACACACACACACACACACACACACACACACACACACACACACACACACACACACACACACACACACACACACACACACACACACACACACACAAAATATATATGTAAAATACTAGGTCGTTTATAATAGTCTAATTATGGTACAAATAGAATAAAAACGTAATACAGAGAAGTGATGATTAAACGGCGTCGTGTGAACAACTCAACGGTAAAAGACAAAAGACGGTACATTAGGTGGGGCTGATGCCCACTTGTTTTACTAAAGCCCGCGAATTATAAACTCTCTCATTCCCCCACTTTGGGATTCGCGTGTAATATATATGAGCTTTCAAGACATTGTCCTTGTGTAACTGCTTGCTCACCGTCTTGGTAAACATATCCGGCATGTTGTCCGTGCTCGGTACATACTCCAATTGTATGGTACCATCGGTAATTTTCTCTCTGGTAAGATGAAAAGCGATATCAATATGCTTTGTTCTCGTGTTCTCGATCCGATTTTTGGCAAAATCGATTGCTGCTCGGTTGTCACAGAGCACTGTGTATGGTGATTTAATCCATTCATCCATCCCGATCTCCTTGGTTAGCGATCTAATACAGATAGCCTCTTTGGTTACGCTCGCCAGAGCTACATATTCAGACTCCATTGTTGACGTCGTAGTGCATTTTTGTTTCGCAGCCCTCCATTCGACTACGTTGCCTCCTATCGTAACTAGCATTCCGCTGTATGAACACCTATCATCCGCGTCGCCACCCCAGTCAGCATCGCTCGACATGACGATCTTTGGTTCTCTCTTGGTGTAGTGCAACTTATATGTCCTGGTTCCGCTCAAATACCTGAGCATTCTTTTAGCTTCGGTCCAGTGCTTCCATCCTGGATCGGAACAAAACTGTGACAGCTTTGACACTGAAAGTGCAATATCAGGTCGAGTGCATTGAGCTAGATAATTAAGCGATCCTATGAGCTCGCGGTAAGGAACTCCACGCATGACCCGCCTTTCTTCTATCGTCTTTGGTGTGTCGTTCTTCGACAATTTCTTCCCCGGTTCCAGTGGTGTACAAGCTGGTCGGCATTCAGACATTCCATATTGGTTCAGTATGGTTACTATGTAAGACTCTTGATCCAGTGTAAGTTCACCATCCTCACTGTGTCCGATTCTGACTCCTAGAAAATACGATGCCTCTCCGAGATTCCTTATTTCGTATTCGTCTTTGATCATTCTTACAGTTTGTTCAATATCCCCTTCATTCTTGGCAAATAATAAAATGTCATCGACACACGTAATTACATACGTGTACGGTTCTCGTTTATACACACAGTTTGAAGCATTTAATCGTTCAAAACCTATCTTTGTAAGTAGTGCGTCTAACGCCTCGTTCCAGTTCCTTCCGCTTTGCTTCAATCCATAGATTGGGCGGAGCAACTTCACGACTTTTTCATTTTCTTCTTTGTGTAAGGTGGGAATCTTCATATAGATCTCCTCACTTAAATGTCCATTCAAGTACGCACATTTCACGTCAATGTGTCGTGTTACCCACCCAAATATCACTGTTAATGCTAGGAAGAATATCACTATTGAAAAACGTGCTACAGGAGCGTACGTCTCATCATAATCTATGCCCTGTCTCTGAGCATATCCTTGAGCTACTAATCTTGCTTTGTAGCGAGCTATTTTTCCTTCAGCGTCTGTTTTCAATTTGAACACCCATTTGCATCCTATGGAAGTTTTGTCCTTCGGCAACACTGCTGGTTTCCACGTGTTGAGACGTTCTAGGTTGTCCATTTCTTCTTTTATAGCTTTCTTCCATCGCTGCGCTTGAGGCGATGATAGCGCTTCGCTTAGGTTGCTGGGTTCTACAATTTCGGTGTAGTTGACTTTCACATTTGCTTTTGGTTTTCCCTTTCTTCCATAAGGGTTTCTAGGTGGTTGTTTACATGGTCGTCCCGGTCCTCTTTTTTCAGCGGTGACCGTTCTCGTTGACACCCCCACTGTCTGTGATTCTTCGATCTCTTCGCTCCCGCTGAAATACTCGTCGGTATCTCCCTCTTCTTCGGTAAGCGATTCCGTTCCTTCTTGTATCTCTACACTCGGGGTCGTTTCCTGTTCTTCGCCCGAATGTTCTTCTGTGATTCTCGGATTAATGAAATCGAAGTGGACTTGGTTGCTATTTCCATGTACGATTTCATGTCCCACTTTACTCTCGTCAAATCTGACGTGCTTGGTTTGGATTATTTCCTTCCTTTTAGGATCCCATAATCGGTAGCCCTTGGTTTGATTCGAATATCTAACCATTATGCACTCGCGTGCTCTTGGATCCAACTTCTTCCTTCCTTGCGTGGGCAAGTGTGCATATGCCAAACACCCGAAGACTTTCAAATGGTTAACGCTCGGTAGTCTTCCTGTCCAAATTCCTTCCGGCACTTCTGCTTCTAGAATGCTGTGCACCATTCGATTTCTGGCGTAGGTTGCTGCACCTGCGGCTTCCGCCCAGAATGACAGCTTTGCTGAATGAAGCATCGCTCGTACGGAATCCATAAGCGTTCTATTTAGGCGTTCCGCCACACCGTTCATTTGTGGTGTTTCCACACTCGTTCTCTCGTGCTTGATGCCTAATTTTCCGAATAGATCTCTTATCTCTTGATTACAATATTCCAGACCGTTGTCAGTACGAAAGCTTTTCACCTTGAGTCCCTTGTCTCTCTCTACCTTGGTAATGTATCTTCGAATGATACCAGGAACTTCAGTCTTGTTCTTCAAGAAATATACCTCCGCCTTGCGCGAATAATCATCTATTAGCGTTATGAGGTATCTTGAACCCCCAACGGAATTCACCTGCATAGGGCCACAAACGTCTGAGTGTATCAACT
The DNA here is from genome assembly GCA_910591585.2 of Nysson spinosus. NCBI lineage: Eukaryota > Metazoa > Arthropoda > Insecta > Hymenoptera > Crabronidae > Nysson > Nysson spinosus. The sequence goes on along the minus strand of OU342836.1, from coordinate 2,899,214 downwards.
CCAAGATGTTGTCAGACTGTTGTTTTGATATCTTCTTGCAAGCGGTTTTCGTGGATTTGCCTATGTTGCACCCAGCACATTTGTCCATATCCATCTTCTTGTTACTTGAACCTACTACGAAACCTTTCTTCGTAAGTTCTTCGATAGATCGGTTGTTAATGTGGCAAAACCTTTCGTGCCATATGCTCGGTTCATGGATTTTTATATGGTGTGCCTCCTTGTGCTCTTGTAGCTTTGGTTTCACAACATCGGCTAGTACTACGTACAGATTATCCACCCGACGTGCTTTCAATATGATTTCATCTTGGCCTCGATCGGCTATTTTCACCGTTCCATCTTCGACTGTTACTCGCTTATTCCTTTTTTCAATTTGCGCCACTGACATTAAATTACGCCTGCATTCGGGTACGTAATATACGTTTGTTAACGTGATTTCGCAAACCTTTTGACCTAATCTTGCATTAAGTACTATGTCTCCCTTTCCTTTTGCAATTAGGGAATTGTTGTCAGTCCTTAGGTTCGATTCCGCAGTATGAATCGGTTCTGATTCAATTTCTTGGTAATTTCTAAAGTAATGTATATGTCTACATTAGGGTGGCCCTTAGTTATACTTGATGAAATTTTTTTTTTCGAATTTTTCTGATGGCGTCCGGTCAATGGTTCCATTTGATGAAAAAATGATTATGTCCAAGTTTCATCGAAATCGGATAACGGGAAAGGGTGCCACCAGGGGTTTTATTATTATTCATCTTCTCGCAACGCGCTGCTCTTTAAAGCGCGCGGCTACGCCTAGGCAAGAGGTTAGACCGGTACTATCTCGCAACCATCCTTGTCGCACTAATGACCGACGCATAGGCGCAAAGGAACATCGACTCTTGGCTTTTCCCGCCACACTGTGTATTATTGGCGACTCAATAACTACAATTTATGTGCATTGTGCTTTCAGTTAAATACTTATATGACTGTGATAATACTATTACCATTCGTTCAAAGTAAATAGGACGGCTCTAATAACTGTTCCGTACATTGCTATTGAAACAAATGATAGATTAAATAGAAGATCTTTCAAACAGTTTTTGTATTTGGCTTATAAGATTTCTCAACCTTTTTGAATGGTCCTGTCATGTAATTACAGTTTGCTTCTTAATTCTGTTACCATCATAAAACAATTTGATGTTATTCCTCGAGACTAAGGAAAATTTATTCTTGGAACCAAACTCTAAGGGCTATCAATACCTGCGAAAATCCTTTTCGCTCTATAAGGCATTTTGTTAAAGGATGATCATAAAACAGCATAGACCTTTTTATTACCCCTATATGAATTAGATAATCTTAAGGTATTTTTACAAAGTAATTTAGAAAATAATCAACCGCTTGAAGATTATAAGGAATTGTTAGAATTGTCGCTTCTATTTCTTGGAGATGTAGCGAATCGGGAAATATCTTTTCGAAGACCGGGTGCCATGCATCACGCGCAATGGATGGCAAAGGCAATTTATTGTTTAAAGATACTTTTATTTCAATAATTTAATTTAAGTGCCGAGGAATATAACGGTATTTGCGACATTTGCATTTTCATTGTTAGGGTAAAAGTGTGGTTCCGCGCGTCTTTTGTAGCGGAAGCACCAAACACGGATTTCGATTTTTTTTTAAATATGGTATTATATAATGATGTCGATGATATCATATCGCAGGTCGCAATAAGAAAATTTACAAACCATTTATGGTATTTAGGTCCAGAGCCGATTGCAATGGCATTTTTTGATAGCAATATTTCTCCGAATATAAAAAGAAAAATGGTTAAAGCTTTAGAGTCTCCGGAAGAGGATAGTAACATTGATCACAGTCCAAAATGATTTAACGCAAAATTAGTAGATATTTCAGTTTTAGTTGGAAAAGGCATTGAGTATTTTGTTCGTAAAGAAACCAAATTGTTTTTTAAAAGATTCCATATAAATACTACATTTTTGCAAAACGATCCTATGACGTGGTACCAAGACGATAATTACAGACAAGCCCTTGATATAATTTCGAAATTAAAAGTTGTAAATGACACCGCAGAGAGAGCAGTAAAATTAATTTCAGAGTACAATAAATGTATTGTAAATTTATTATATAACTTGACCTACATATGAGCTTAATAATTTTGCAACAAAATTATAAATAAAGAAACCTTTTCTTAAGTGAAATAGCTGTTAGTTAAAATCCCGACGTACATGCGTAGCACGCGGCCGCGAACTACACGGCCGCGCGGTCGCGCGTTTTTGAGCAATAATAAAACCCCTGGTGGCACCCTTTCCCGTTATCCGATTGCGCTGAAACTTGGACATAATCATTTTTTCATCAAATGGAACCATTGGGTGGACGCCATCAGAAAAATTCCGATGTCGAAAAATAAGGGCCACCCTAGTCTACATACATGATGCGTAGCAGCGCTATCCAATAGCCAAGCATCAATAGCCAAGCATCGACCTCTATGTTGTGTAGGGCTAGTAATAAGGCGTATGAGTTTTTCTTTTGCCCTCTGTAATTATCTTTCTTAGTCGGTTTCTTATTCCTACATTGAGCTGCCATGTATCCTAGTTTCCCACATTGGTAGCATTTAACTGATTTCATATCACGTTTTGGACCCTCTTTACCTGTTTGATATGCAGCTATCTCTACTTTAGTCTCAGTTTCCTCCTTCTTGGATTATCTCCTCTCATATTCCATGAGTAGAACTCTTTTAATTTCCATAGACGCGAATCGTTCATCATCTAGGTTGGCCAACGACATAGTCAATGCGTCGTAGGTGTCTGGTAATCCAGTAAGCATCGCATATGCTAAATCCTCATCTTTTACTTCAGATCCTGCTGCCTGTAAGTAGTCACTGCAAATCTTAATACGTGATAGGTAAGAAGCCATGGTCTCATTATCTTTTAGCCTAATTCTGACAAATTCTCGTTTCAGTTGCATAATTCTTTGTCTTGATTTTGGTTCGTATACTTGCTCCAAAATCGTCCATGCCTCAGCTGCGTTTTTGCAGTCAACAATATGGATTTGTTGATCTGGTTCAACAGACAACGCTATAGTAGACAGAGCCTTGTCCACCTTGGACTGAAATATTCGAATGTCCTTTTCCTCAGCTTTATCTGTTAAAACGGCTGATCCATCCACGTATGGCCACAGTTCACGTTGGATTAAAAGCATTTTCATGGAGAATTTCCATGTTCGGTAATTATCGTGATTGAGCCTATCTATTTTGTCGGCTAAACTGGTGCTCGACATTTTGCTTCACTTCGGCTTTCTAGGTACACGAATGAGTTCGTTCTCTTTCTCAATTTCACACAACGTGATACGCGGCGTCCCTATACCTAACCTCACTTTTAGCACGTGGCGCAGTTGCACGCGTCTGGGCCCATAACCTTGTTAGCGGGAAGTGGGTTCGGAAGGATATACAACACACACACACACACTATATGTAAAATACTAGGTCGTTTATAATAGTCTAATTATGGTACAAATAGAATAAAAACGTAATAAAGATAAGTGATGATTAAACGGCGTCGTGTGAACAACTCAACGGTAAAAGACAAAAGACGGTACATTAGGTGGGGCTGATGCCCACTTGTTTTACTAAAGCCCGCGAATTACAAACTCTCCCATGTATATTATGTGCTGTGATTGGTATTTGATCTTATGATTGCTTGGTATGTTCTTACAATTAGAAAGATATCTTGCTTGGTACATAGTTTAAGGTATGGTAATGTTTTTATTCTGCTAAGCCTTTCAGTATTTGATTTTTTGGGACTTTTTTAAGTAATGGCTGCATACAATTTTATTGTCGAAGTTGGATCTAAATAGTCATACTTCGTAAACAAGTTTTAGTTCACAGTTATTTATATATAGTTCACAGAAGTTAATATTCTTTTTCTGTAAATATTAGGTGCCCTTCAATTCAAAAAATTCAACAATTCCAAATGTACAATCCCGGCTATTGTACACCACGTACAACAAAATCTTCTGTTCGTGAAGGGTCAGTTTGCAGTGGAATGGTGCAGGTTCTCCAAGTGTTATCAACTAGGATGGTCGCTTTCTATTTGTGTATGTGATCCATTCCTCATCATAGGTAAAAATACGGTTCAAAAATGGATCGGTGAGTTTGTGCGCTACCCATCTTCCTAGACGATACACTTTTCCTATAGTGCGTAGATGTGTTCTAACCGTTTCATCAGACACATTATACTTATCTGGGTAGGGATGATACTCGGAGGTAAATCGAAACGCGTGCCATAACTAAACTGACTTCATTTGTACTCCTTGGACGCCTCCTTCGGCGTCTTTACACCTGCTACCGTAAGCCGCGTCTAGGGAATATTTCTAGACGAATGGCTAGGACCTTACGAGCTGGAACTAGTGTTCCCAACATCTGCTAGCATTTTGCACGATACTTTGTGATCTGTCTTAATTTCCATTTGCAAATCTTGATTGTTTATAAGACTCGGCCGTCCGTCGCGTTGCTCACTTTCGAGGCTTTCATCACCACCGTTAAATTTGTTAAACTACTTTTGCGCAACCACATGCAATAAAATGGACCGCCGGGAAAAAGCGCACGAACTTTGTTGGCCGCCTAATAAAATATATTTGGTTTTCTGTGTCGAAAAAATTAAATCTGATTCATTGAACCATTTATCCAGGTTATTGATGGTTCATTGAATTAGTTCTCTATTTGTATGAATGTTATTTTTGAATGAATGTCTTTCGGACTTTTGCTATTTCTAGCAGCTTTTTCTTTATGTTGATTCGAATCTTTCCATTTGCGAGGACGTTCCTTACATTTGTGGCAAGTCATGTGCGTTCTCAATATCGAAACAAACTTTTTCCTCCACAGGGGATTGTTTAAGAACCACATCTTTATATTAGGTCGTTTGGAAAGTTCTGTCGAATTTTGTCGTCTGATCGACAAATTATCACAACTCTGCCAAAAGTTAACATGTTTATGCAAAATAAGAACCATTACGATCTATACACCTTAACCAACGATTCACTAATTTCTTTATCCCCCCACAAACACACTACGAGTACTGGAATCAACACAAAATCCATTTAGGCGCAATCAGCTAAGACTATAGACAATATACTGTACGGAATTTTCTAATTGATTAACGCTCTAAATGGGTAAACAAGGTGGCGTTGAAGGTAGGCGTCACTTCCGTGGACTTTGGGTCTTTCCCCGCGGTCCCAGGGGTGACGTCCCCTTCTACAGCTGCCACAGGTACTCTAGACCTGAGACAGTGCTTCGAAATTAATTAGTCGGGATCTTTCCGTACAGATTGTGCGGGAGTAACAACGCATAAAGTTATAACGCCTACAGATTTTGAATGCATGTAAGAAGTTAAAGATAGTTTGGAGTTTAAACGATGACAGAAGGTAAACAGATGTTTAAGACAGCAAAACGGTGGACAAAAGATCTACTATATCTGCTGGCTTTGTGAGGATATTGAATTCCTGAACTGAACAACTTATTTAGTGTAATATAAACTGGCTGATTTCTCCTTAATAAAATGATCAAAATGTGTAAAAGGATGATAATCTGTACAACGTACATCACGTTTTCCCATGGTTAAACAAATAGTCGTAAATGAAACACTTATTGCAGATAGAAATTAAACAATGGTTGATGAAAAGAGAGATTATGGCGCGTAAAACAATTCGATTTCCTCATCGACTGAGCGTTATAAACATCTTCAGAACAGACGAAGTCAAAATCCGACAGAACTTTCTGAACAACCTGATATTTCCCTCCATAAGTACTCCATGGGATTGAAATTTGGCAATTGGAGGGATTTGTAACGTGTTTTCAATATCGTCGTTTCTCACGTACCATGGTGCTTGAAGTATTTTTCTTAATAATTTGGACTGTGCAGTTTTGATTTTTCTTTGGTTACTTTTTGTACCTGTGCTCCAGAGTGCTGCCCCGTATGTCCACATTGGTTTCATTATTGTTGTACATATCGCGATTTTATTCTTTATCTTTAGTCTTGAGCCCCTCCTAATTAACCAATATATTTCTTTTGTACCTGTTGCTATTTTCTTTGCTATTTGTTTTATGTGGGGACCTCACGTTAATTCTTTGTCTAGCATAATTCCCAGATATTTCGTTTCCGTTGTTTGTCTTACGATTATTTGGTTTATCTATACCGACTTTTCTTCTTGTCGGTTTAATGTAAAACAGATATTTGTACTTTTCTGTGGATTGATTGCTATTTTCTTTTGTTCCGTCCACGAATATAGTAATTTCAGTTTGTATGTGAAAGGGTATAGCCGGCTTTGTAGGTTCGCATCTCACTTAGGTTAATTTTGTTTACATTACATTTTCCTAACTTAGCACCTAACCAACAAATCTAACAAAAATTCAGAGCAATACTATCATTTATACCTACTTACTTAAGAAATATAATTACAGTTCTGCAACGCATTCAATACAAAATCGGCATTTTTCGGAATTTTTTGCGTTTTTGATTTTTCACAGCTCGGATTTGCAACATAAAAATCTGAAAAAATTCTATAATATGAATATCGTTAACTGAGGTGTCTCTGACTTTTTTCAAAATTTTTCATGCACTCAGTTGGAAGAAATTGAACAAAAACGTGATTTTTGGTTTTTGCCCTTTACTACCCCCGAGTCGAGATACGAAGTTGAAACTTGGCACAGATTGTTTTTTTTTTCACAAGCTATCGAATGACCGGTCGCAAGTCGAATTTGGTTTATGGGCACTTTTGACCCCCTTAACCGGCTATACCCTTTCGTGCTGTATCGGAGTTGTTACCGATGTCATACACTGTGGAGTCGTCAGCAAACGTTAGAATTGCGTTCCTTATGTTACGAGCTGGGGCGTGCGAGCTTTAATTACCAATGGCCGATGACCGAATCGCGTCGCGTACCTCGTTTGACCGTCCTCTCTCGATAAATAAGACCGGGTTCTGACTGGGGATCCTAAGACCGCAGCAGTCATCCGTTAATAACAATGCAGTTACTTCCTCGCTTGCGTATTGCTTGCGACAGGCACGAGACAGGTCCTAGGAACTGCTGTCACCTGTTATTACCGGAAGGCTGTATTGCACCTTTTGTGGATAGGTCCTAAGAACTACCACCTAGGCTGGGAGAGAAAGTGATGACGAATCGAGATACTACCCGTTAACTATTAATTGATTCACTCCGAGCGGTTAGAGTGAATCTGTGATGGGCTCGTTGCTGTTATTGATTTGAGTAAAGGAAATGCACAAGATGTTGATGTTCCCTTTTTGAACAGTTACAAATTTATTCTAACAAATCTCTATGAATGACTCTTTTACAAATGTGTTTAGTGTGTGAGTGTAACGCTTACCTAAGTAGCGACGACGTATATTGTTCGTTGACTCGTTGAAAGGTCACTCCGCGTCGATTGCTGTTTTATCGCAAGATCACAATGGTGAACGACACTTTAGTTGAGCTTAGATATTTTCAGTGAATATGAGCGGCGCACTCCTAAGACGCGTGGACTTATTCGGACAGAGTAACGTTGTGATGTCGTAAGATGGTTTTACACTGGCTTGGATGGAAAATGGGTCCCTTTTTATAGGGCTTGATTTTGGGAAAAACGGGAGGAAACTATAGGGCGAGTAGGAGGAATAGGATTCCTTCGTCGGAGGTCTAGGTTGTTTACGTGAACGGTAGGAGATGCATTTAGGGTCCGGAGAGGCTGCACTGCCTAGGGGGTGTGTAGGTAATTGAAGTCAAGTGGGACCGACGTGGACTGTGGGAAACGCATTTTGAATTCACTGAAAGTATCCTGGGAAGTTAAATAAAACTCTTCTGAGGCGCCTTTCTGTCGCCGAGCGTTCCTAACTAAATCGTATGAACCTATGCATACGCAACACTTATTTCTTTTGGGGGGTCCGGGGTGTATATTGAGAAGAGCATTGGTCCCCATACACTCCCCTGCGGTACCCCTTCTTTATATTCCCCAATATTCGAGTTTTGGTTGCCTATATTGACGTAGAAGAATCTATTATTTACGTACCTATGTAGCATGCTTATTAAGTGTTTCGGTCATTTATTGCTGAGGTGTTTTATTAAGTTATCATTTTGTGCACATTTTACACGTTTGAACATTTTATTACAGTAGCTTTTTGTGTGACAGTGCATTTGGCATGTTGCACACTGTGGAATATTTCTTCTCGAACGTAGGGTTTCTATCTTAACAATCGTATAAAGTAATTTTTTAATTTTGCGAATTTCTTTATCATTATCGGATTTGTGTATTTCAATTCCAAACATTCATATATTACAATGTTTCTGATAACGTTCCTTTTCTTGCGTCGGAGAATATATTTGATGGTCATCGCTGACTGTTTGTAATATAAACTGTCTCTGTTCTTCATCCTGTGTGAAACATTTATTGTAGTCTGAAATTAATATTGCTGCTCTTTCTGCCGTGTATGTACTTATATTGAATCTTTTGAAAAACAATTTCGTTTCATTACTTACAGAATATGTTACGGCCAAATATATTTGGCATTATCCAAATTATATCCATTACTAGCTGTACCTTTGATTTTATTTCTGTTACTGGGTTTATTTGACTTATGCTTATTTTCTCAATGTCAAATTTATTCTGACTCTCCGCCACCATGAATTCCTTGACGAAGGCTAGCATCGCGAGGAGAGCGGGCCGATGAATTTTCCAGATGGTGGAGCCAATTCGAATTTTTCTATTGGTGGATTGCCTTGGTCCTTCAAAATTTCCCGATTTAAGGCGGCTGGGTGGGATCGTGGCCGCTAATTCGCGACCTAACAGTACGAGCACATCACAGTCTCAGAATTCGGGTGCCAAAAATTGTTAATTAAATTTCTCGGACATTGGGTAGTCCCTGTTTTATGGCCAAGGCAAATCCACCCTTTCGCAGTTAGTTTTTCAACTAATACTAAAATATCTTCCAATTTTGCGTTTGTTACTGTTATTTATTAAAAGATGTTATAATTACAACCTAGAAATACGTGAATACACAGAATAGTCGTTTTTATTTGAATATTTGAAGAAATATTGCTATAAAAAAATGCCATTACAATCGACTCTGGACTGAAATACCATAAATGATTTTTAAACTTACTTATTGCGACCTGCGATATGGTACAGTTTAGGCAAAATCTAAATCCGTTTTCACATTTTTTTTAAATCACACCTTTATTGCTGTCCACTATAGCAGAGTACTTACGAAGGAAAGAAGAAACTTAATAAAATGCTTAAAACGTATAAAGACGGATAACATGTAAGAGTTTTTCTGGACAGACTAATGGCTCTGGTAGTGGGTCGGTAGTTGTAAAGAGCCATATGCTTTTATTGAATCGTCTGTCACTGTCTATTTCGTTTTTTAAGGTTTCCACTTTTTGTCTTATGATGTTTGTGTGTTGTTCTTTACGCATGTTATCGTTCTGTGGTGTACTGATTCAGAATATGCGCCTGAGATATTTAATTTGTCATCTGTGATGTTTATTAAAACATTCATATCTGGGTCTACTTCCGACGAGTTTATGAATACGTCGGCACTTTGGATTACGATGTTATTTTTTGGAATCTTTAGGGTTTCTATATTGCCGATACTTTTATGTCGGATAATCCGTGTTTACTGCTTCAGCTGCAAAAAGCAAAAAGCAAAAAGTAACAATGAAAACGCAAATGTAGTAAATGCCGTTATATTCCTCGGCACTTATATAAATAAAATTCCACACGAAATAAAACCAGCTTTAACAAAGATAAGGACAGCGAATGAAAGAGACAATAATAAAGACAAACTTTTTCATACAGAAAATGTTTATAATATTATTGGTGATATTTTTCGGATCAAGATGAGACCAAACGTGATATAATTCGGACAACATTTACGTTCCGTGAAGACCCTCTGTTCTTCGAGTAGCTTAAGTAGTTCTTGAGATAGTATTGTTAGAAGACTCCACATTAACAGTGACTCACGAAAGTATTGGAACACTTACCATGAAATACTTTATTAATTATAATAAGTGTATTATACAACACTTACCGAAATATTATTAATATTGTAAGGAGGTATGACTCTATAGATTATATACCTAAAGTTTCAAACAAATCGAAATACATACACAATAGATATGCATTACTTCTTACAAACATAAAGATTGCTGAAGGCACAAAAGTGTTTGGATAGGTAACTTTGAAATATTTAATATTTAGTAGGTCCACCTTTGGCACGAATAACATCTTGTAAGCGATTATGCATACTGTTTACTAACTTTTCTGTAACACTTGGTGATATAGAATTCCACACTTCGAGTATTTTTCTTTTAAACTTGCCTTGGATGCTATATTAAATTTTTGTAATTCTTTCCCTACTATTGCTCATAGATGTTCAATCGGGGTGCCGCCATACACCCCCAGAACATAACTGAGCCACCCCATATTTCACCGTAGCACGCAAGTTTGTCGCTTCCATCTCTGTGTTTGCTTGTCTCCAAACAAAATTGCGTCCTTCCGATCCAAAAACGTTAAATTTCGATTCATCTGAAAATATTACTTTATTCCAGAATACATTATCTTTACTAATAAATTCTTTGCCGAACTTTAATCTCTTCTTCTTATTAATATCACTAATGTAGGGTTTCTTTCGGGGAACCCTGGCATGATAACACTGTCCAACCCAAAAAAATGTCGTAACAACAAATAGGCGATTCTTATAGATTTTGACCTGCTGAAAACGAATCCGCAAAGATTTGTGACATAAGTATATAAGTTAGACAGTTTTTATTTGTTGCAAACAATTCTGTGGATCATTACGAATAAAATGATATCAATTACTTTTGCACTATGGACTTGAAAATATGTTAAAACATTAGTTAAAGTTGGCGGGACACGCTCCGCGCGCTGATTTTTCGAGATTCGTTTCAAATTTTCGGAAAAACTAGACCTCTGACGGGGATTCCAATTACTCTACGCGATAGAGCAGACATTCCTCTTTGAAAAGCACTGAAAATATGCAAAGCAGGCTTTGGTGTATTAAAAAAAAGCCAAAAAGTCGAGGAACTCACGGATTGTCAGCAGGGGTTCTCATTCGCGACATTTATGACGCGCTCCACTCCGGTATGTATCCCACAAGCGCTCACTTGCGCGCATAAATGTGGCGAGTCAAATCCTGCTCGATTGGTCGGTACAATATTCCTCAATCTTTCCGGCAATACGCCACCCGACTTGGCGGACGTTTTACTGCTCATACTTCTTCTCTCTGTCTTTGTTTCACGCCTCTTCTTTCTGCGCCCGCATTTATTCTTTTTGCGCACGCACCTCTCTCTACCATTTAAGGCACATTCACATGTTCCAAAATTTTTAAGCTTACACCAATCAAATGTTAACCCTTTGCATTCCGAGCCATCTCACGGCATTACCAACCAGCAACTCCACGGCTCCTTTTTGTAAACAGGAATCGCGTCATATTGGGTTGGGAACCAAGTAATTTCTTGTCATTATGTTTAGTTTATATGAATCTTTAGAATTGAGAAAGTTATTTATAACAAAAAAAATCCAAATTTTATATCTTATATTTTTGCTGATATATGTTGTACAATAGTAATTTGTCTGGCGTCTTCCACCTGGTGTTTTTGTATCTAACGAGGAGAGTGCATGAGATTACACGCGAGTTTTTGGATGGGACTTTGAGGATATGTAGTGCAGGTAGGGCCAATACTTTTCCCAAAAGCTTAGCGTCCACTACGCCCTCCTTTTTCCAAAAAATGGAATTAAAAATAGACGTCCGTATTATACGTCTATGCGACTTTTCATATACAAGGTGACCATAGCGTAATGGATAGCGCTCCTGCCTCGTACGCTAGCGGACGCGGGATCGAATCCGCGCTCGTTCGAACATTAAAACTTTTTTTAAGTAAAATATTTAAAAATGAACAAAACTGATATTTTAACATCGCAAAATAATATTTTAACCAAGAAAATTCAAAAATTAATTTGGGGAAATGAGTTTTATACTTTTGAATCCTATGTTATTCAATACTGCAAACATCCGAACTGTAAATATTACAAATATCATATTGTTTATCAGAATAATATTACGATTTTTTAACATCGACATGACCTAAATAAACATTCTCATTTATTTTTTCGAATAACTTTACCAACTTTGTATAGTATATAATATACCAAGAAGCTGATAATACCTGTGATTATTAATCCTCGAACATGAAATGCTTCCGGAGTAAAAACCAGCAAATATTAGGTTCTGTATAATTTCCATGTATATAGCTTGAAATATTATTGTAACGTAAATTTAATCATTTGTTTCTATCATATTTTGCAATGAATATTGGTATCATATAAGGATTGAAGACGATGTATCTGTGATTTAACTAGCAAATATTCAATTCGAGTACCTCTTCTTCGATAAATCTCATGTCGTTTAACATGTGTTTAAACCTTTGATATAATTCTTCTGCAATTAGTTTCGATTTGTCATTTACTTTTCCACTTGGCTTCTCACTAATAATGTCAATTTCAATCAATAATGTCTTAAAATAAAATACACTGTCCGCTAACTCCGATTTTGTACATATGTATATATATATAATCTTATATATCTTAAGTAATAAAATGTATCTTATTAATAAATTACTAACTATAATAATTAATCAACAGTTTTGTTAATTTTTAAATATTTTACTTAAAAAAAAAATTTTACTTAAAAAAAGTTTTAATGTTCGAACGAGCGCGGATTCGATCCCGCGTCCGCTAGCGTACGAGGCAGGAGCGCTATCCATTACGCTACGGTCACCTTGTATATGAAAAGTCGCATAGACGTATAATACGGACGTCTATTTTTAATCCCATTTTTTGGAAAAAGGAGGGCGTAGTGGACGCTAAGCTTTTGGGAAAAGTATTGGCCCTACCTGCACTACATATCCTCAAAGTCCCATCCAAAAACTCGCGTGTAATCTCGTGCACTCTCCTCGTAAGCAGACAATGCAGTCCTGTTTTCTTCCTCCCACATTGGGAATATGCAATTTCTTGTTTCTTTGTTCCCAATAGATGATGCAGAAGAACATACTCGTCGTTTTCGAAAATCACCTCTCAGTTGTTCGTTTAGGAGTTTGACAAAGGGTCTAGCCGGTTAAGGGGGGCCAAAAGTGCCCCTAAACCAAATTGGACTTGCGATGGGTCATTCGATAGCTAATGAAAAAAAAACAATCTGTGCCAAGTTTCAACTTTGTATCTCGACTGGGGGGGGGTAGTAAAGGGCAAAAAACGAAAAATCACGTTTTTGTTCAATTTCTTCCAACTGAGTGCATGAAAAATTTTGAGAAAAATTAGTGGCACGTCAGTTAGCGATACACATATTATAGAATTTTTTCAGATTTTTATGTTGCAAATCCAAGCTGTGAAAAATAAAAAACCCCCAAAAATGCCGAAAAATGCCGATTTGGTATTGAAGGAGTTGCAGAACTATAATTATATAATTTGGGTAAGTGGGTATATGTGATAGTATTGCTCTCAATTTTTTTTAGATTTTTTGGTTAGGTGCGCCGTAGTTAAAAAAATTAAAAACCGGGTTTTTCGGCGTTTTTTGCGTGTCAGATTGACTTATAGGTCGAACTTTCGTATTATTCTCTATTAAATAAGTGTTTGTGCAGTAATCAATGTTTTTGCATTCAGCAAAGCAATATAGGAATTAAGGAAACTAAATAAATAGAGAAAATTGGAGTTACTGTGCTATTAGAGCCTAGAGCGTAGCGAGTATTTTCAAGTGGTTCGGTGGTCCCGTTGCAAAGCGTCACGCTGTTGAAACGCTGCGGACTTTTTTTGTAGGTTCGCATCCCACTTAGGTTAATTTTTTTTGCATTTCATTTTCTGAACTTTTAACTATATAACAACCGAACTATATCAATATCTGTTTACAAGTAGTTTAAGCATATTTTTGAAATATTCTAATCTGTACTATACGTAAATATGACTTTGGAGCGCATGTTTATCTTTAAATATAAGACATTTAAAAAATATGCTTAAACTATGTTTAAACTAGTTCGGTTGTTATATAGTTAAAAATTCTGAAAATGAAATGCAAAAAAAAATTAACCTAAGTGGGATGCGAACCTACAAAAAAAGTCCGCAGCGTTTCAACAGCGTGACGCTTTGCCACGGGACCACCGAACCACTTGAAAATACTCGCTACGCTCTAGGCTCTAATAGCACAGTAATTCCAATTTTCTCTATTTATTTAGTTTCCTTAATTCCTATATTGCTTTGCCGGATGCAAAAACATTGATTACTGCACAAACACTTATTTAATAGAGAATAATACGAAAGTTCGACCTATAAGTCAATCTGACACGCAAAAAACGCCGAAAAACCCGGTTTTTAATTTTTTTAACTACGGCGCACCTAACCAAAAAATCTAAAAAAAATTGAGAGCAATACTATCACATATACCCACTTACCCAAATTATATAATTATAGTTCTGCAACTCCTTCAATACCAAATCGGCATTTTTCGGCATTTTTGGGGGTTTTTTATTTTTCACAGCTTGGATTTGCAACATAAAAATCTGAAAAAATTCGATAATATGTGTATCGCTAACTGCCGTGCCACTAATTTTTTTCAAAATTTTTCATGCACTCAGTTGGAAGAAATTGAACAAAAACGTGATTTTTCGTTTTTTGCCCTTTACTACCCCCCCCCCCCCCCCCCAGTCGAGATACAAAGTTGAAACTTGGCACAGATTGTTTTTTTTTCATTAGCTATCGAATGACCCATCGCAAGTCCAATTTGGTTTAGGGGCACTTTTGACTACCTTAACCGGCTAGACCCTTTGTAATCTGTCATAGGTTTCTCATTATTTTTTACCTCTGAAGCTCGGTACAGTATGTAGGAATTAATGATACATATCTCCAGCCCCTCAAAAAATAATGTTCTCCACCATTTCTAAGATTTTCGCAAAAAAAACAGTACGTGGAAGCATATTGGTCCGCACGATCCACATCGCTTATATTTGCGGTATAATGTAGAACCATTTCAGGCTGATTTACAGATGTGATACTTCCATCACGTAATGTTCTTGTAGTAGATTTCAGACCTGCATGATTGAAACGGCTAAACATTGTAACAATCCTCTTATCCTTCCACGCAAGAAGCGTTAGATTATTTCGGATTTTTCCCGGGAATTCCTTTTCGATTTACTTGAACCGTACCAGTGAGATGACATTTCATTTTTAGTATTTCTTTTGCTAGGATCATGCTAGTGCAGTATCTCTCAGTGAATATGTGGTATCCTGCTGCATTAGGCACTTTGCCCAACAACTTTTTATATCGATGTAAGGTAATTCTGGTGCTTACTGCAACAAATTGCACCATATAAGTGTACTCGCATATCTACCTTTTTTATACAAATGCTCCTGATCGCTTTCTTTAAGTTTTGAAATTAGAGAAGTGTTGGACACCACTGTGAATGCACTTCACACGTTCTGTTTCTCCGTAACACCAGCCGATATTTCTTTACATATATGTATCTATGTATATATACTATATTTTGATATGCTTTTTCGTGCCATTCGAATAGAAAATTTCAAGGTAACATGCATTTTTGAAAATTTTTCGCTCGCATAAGTTTACCCTCTATAATCAGTAAGACGGTCTTCATGTTCTTATTACTATTTTATTACGGGGGCAGCTGGAATTATGATCTTGAAATAGAAAGTTTTCAGAATGTCGAAACTAATTTTCGATACTTGGAACCAAACAATTTTCTAAAATATTGTGGAATCTCTCTTGAGGTGTCCAACAAGCACTGGCCCCAGCTTGCATCGCTTGAGGAATTGCTGGGTTGAGGCTTGGTCAAGTGCGCGCGTACTCAAAATTCAAGGTAATTTTTCCCGAAAACGAAGCCTTAACACGTTAATCGCCATGCCAGTCACCGGTGAGTGACTGCATACTTTTCGTTCAAGCCGCGTCAGTCACTGTTGACTGACGATATGCAATGGTCATAGTTTAGGTATAAGCAGAAAGTGTGCGAGTGTGAGACTTAGGGTAGGTTTTCGAATATAAGGAAGAGCGGAAGAATGAAGAGGAGACATAGTAAAATTGACATTTTGAGAGAGACAAACAGAGTAGATTTGAAAGAGTGCTGATAACTGTGTTGTTAAGTGTTGTTTATTAACCGTGTTGAACATTGTTGAGTCCTTAAGTGCTCAACAGAAGAAGGCGTTGTTGGGAAAGGCGCGTGGGAACAGAAAAACACAATCCTAAAAAACCTTCAAATATTCCTCGTCCTCAATAGTATCCTTTAAAACAAAATCTCGACCTACCATAGCTACCACCTCCATATCCCTCGAAGATAGCCCCTTCTCTTGTCTCATTTCCACGCCCTTTAAGACGCTCCCCAACGACACCCGATAGATGAGAGAATTCTTTCAAAACAGAACTCAATAACATCTCGAACCGCACAGAACGCATTATTACTTCAAAGCATAAATAACGCAATAGTACCTCGAACAATAAAGAGCACAAAACCTAGTATCAAGTCGCCCGAGACTAACTTTAGTAACCATTTTAGTAGATAAGTAATAGTTGATTAATAAATATAATATCACTAAACTCAGTGGATTACATTGTCGTTCCCACCAACAAAACAAATCTTATTTGATAACCTTGAGTAAGATTATCGAGGACACCAGCAAGGAAGTTACGCCCTTACAACTGGATTCTCGATCGCGCTCATTGCGCAACAAACATTTAAGAGCAACTAGAGCAACTACATTTGAGGAAATCTTTGTATAGATGCGTAGCACTGTGCCCAATGAGGCGACATCTCGAGACAAATCCGGGGATGATTACGTAGCACGTAAATCTAATTTAAGGAGTCACTTAGTCCATAGCGTAGTCCATAGTGTTATGCTTTGTGGCTGTCGACCGTTGGATTCGAAAATATACAAATAAACAGAAGAAATTATAATACAACAGGAAATAAATATTCATTGAAGAAGACGTTCAGGCAAGCATGTATTCTTTGTACTTCTCTCTGTGAGTTCGCCACGTGGTTGATCTCTGTGCAAGAATCTCGGTATTTCTCAATCGAGAATTCACGCACTTCCCACACCAGAGACTTCTTGCGGGAACATTTTTGGTTGCACAAATGGAATCACCGAAAATTAGTTTACGAGTGATGGCTACTGATAAGAAGAATGGCTATCACCGAAGAGAAGAAAACTTGCCTTGTTTGAATCGCAACTGGTACACAAATCGTAAACTACATCTGCTGGCGTTATGAGGATACCGAATTCTGGACGGAACTTATTTCGGACGGATGTTGCTGATGGAAAATAATAAGAATTAAATTAAAAACCAAATATACTGTAGGCTGGAAAGCGCATACAAGCGCCTCATGACCGCGTCAGGCCTAAGGGTGCGTGGCGCCTAAAAACTCTCTCTCCCTCCCTCACTGTGTGTGTGTGTGTGCGTGTGCGTGTGTGTGCGTGCGTGCCTGCCCGCCTAAGGGTATAAAGGCACGCATTAGATACGGAGGACACGGAGTGTCTTCCCAGAGTCAGTGAACGAGATTTGCGTGAGAATTGAGAGTCGAGAGATCAGCGTTAGTTCTAAGAGTTAAGAGTTTTATGAATTAAGAGTTTTAACCATTTAATGAAATAGACTTAAGTATATTATATTCCGTTCCAAATATATCTTTTAAATCTTCACCTTAAAACCAATTAATAAATCAAACTGTTACCCCACATACAACAATATCCTACAAAATTGGGGGCTCGTCCAGCCAGGGTACATTGATATTTAATTGAAAAAACAGTGTGAAGAACAAAGAGTTCAGTGTGTATCCTAAGTGTTAATAAAATAAAAGTGCAATGGCTACAGTGCAGTTCAGTGCAAATGACATCACCGTGCTGGAGATGAAAGAAAAACTAAAGGAGTGGGGACGCATCACAACTGGAAACAAATCCGAGTTAATTCAACGCCTGAACGAAATTGATCCGGCAGGTACGTGGACCCAGGATATTGTGAAGGCGCGTCAAACTCCACTTGTGAACAAAGAAGCGGGTAACACAGTTACCAGCAATACAGGGGCTGCAGAGGAAAGCACAAATGTGAGTGAGCGAGAGGAATGTCTGTACCGTCGCGAAGCCGCCATGTACAAGAAAGAAAAAGAACTAGTAGAAAGGGAAATGGAAATCCTCCGCAGAGAAGTAGAGATGTTGAGGAATTTTCAACAATTGAGCGTATCCGGAGAATTATCGAGCCAGCGAAAGGCAACAGATATCAAAATCGTTGCCGATTATTTAAGCTGTTTCGCGGGAGAAGTGGGCGCTCTAGAAGGTTGGGAGAAGCAAGTGAGATTGCTGAAATCGGCATATCATTTAGGAGAAGAAGAAACAAAATTATTAATTATCATGAGATTAAAGGGGAAAGCCATTGAATGGTTGCAGTCCAAAGGAGAGCATATCGAAATGTCCTCGGAAGATCTATTGGCAAAGCTCAAAAGTATGTTCCATCATCCTCAGAATAAGCGCACACTGCGAAGAGAATTCGAAACAAGATTATGGAGGAAAGATGAAACCTTTCATCAATACGTTCACACAAAAACAATAATGGGCAATAAAATTTTAATCGATGAGGACGAAATGGTAGATTGCATTATTGATGGCATTCCGGATGCGAGTTTAAAGAATCAGGCCAGACTACAAAGCTTCCCCTCAACAGACGCACTTTTGAAAGCTTTTCAAAAGATAACATTGCCAGAAGAAAGACAGATCCACACCGCAAGATATACCAGGCAAGAAAACGAGGGGCCCAGCAGGACAAGGATGGAATGGAGCAGGAACCTCGCGGCGTGAGACGTTTTTGTTATAATTGCGGATCCCCGAACCATATGAGTAGCCACTGTCCAACAAGAAGTGAGGGAGCAAGATGCTTTAATTGCAACGAGCGGGGTCATATCGCGGTCATATGCCCCAACAAGCGTGCGCCACCAAAGGAAAACTGCGTTGTATCACAGGTAACAAAAAACAAATGCGTAAAGGATGTACAAATCAATGGCCATACCGCTAGGGCACTAATCGATACGGGAAGCGATTTAAGTTGAATGAGCGCGGATCAATATTTTGAAATAGGTTCTCCCCAGTTAAAAGCCAGAAGAATAAAATTCAGCGGAGTAGGTGCAGAAAATACCACATTAGGCGAATTTTATGCAGGATTGAAAATAGACAACAATGAATTCGTAATTTTGATACGCGTCGTTCCGACTGCGCTTACTAGCCAAAAGTTAATATTAGGAAATGACTTTCTCGAACACGTCGAGCTGAACATTAAGAATGGAGAAATTACTATTAAAGCTAACGAAAAATCCAGCACTATTAACCTTTTCGCTACGGCAGCCCCGTCCGCCGAAGTGCCGTCACTGAACGGAAACTCGCGCCGAAAATATGCACCATGCGCGTGGTTTCTGTATATAAGTCGTGGCGTGGATGCCGCGTATATGCGGCGCTCGTACCCACGGGTCGTTGAGTGGATGCCGCATATATGCGGCGCTCGGCGCGAAAGGGTTAATGAGTTGCCAGAAATATTTCAAATAGATATAGTTGATGAAACCGAGAAAATAGAGATAACCCATATACCAAATCCCGAGCATAAAAAAATAATACAAAACCTGGTAGACAACTACAAGCCTAATAAAACAAAAGAAGTAGATATAAAAATGTCAATCGTGCTCAAAGACGATATACCCGTTTACCAAAGAGCCGGGCGACTGCCACCTTTAGAAAAAGAAGCCGTAAATAATCAAATACAGGCATGGCTGAATGAAGGTATAGTTCGACCGTCACTATCGGATTACGCGAGCTCCGTTGTAATGGTAAAAAAGAAAAACGGATCTCCGAGGTTGTGTGTAGACTATAGACAACTAAATACGAAAATCATCAGAGATCGATATCCGCTTCCATTAATAGAAGATCAATTGGATTTACTACAAAATGCAAAACTTTTTAGCACCCTTGATTTAAAAAACGGATTTTTCCATGTTCAAGTAGAGGAACCGAGTCGTAAATATACAGCATTCATAGTCCCCGATGGACATTACGAATTTCTTAAAGTACCTTTTGGTCTTTGTAATTCTCCTGCAATATTTCAAAGATTCATTAATGCCACCTTTAAAGATTTGATCCGAGAGAAAATAGTTTTAACATATATGGATGATTTGATAATTCTTTCCATTGAACACGACGACGGTTTAAAAAACCTTCAAATTGTATTAAAAACGGCTAGTGAAGCTGGCTTACAGTTTAACTGGAAAAAGTGCAAAGTGCTGCAGAAGAAAGTAGAATTTTTAGGATATACAATAGAAGATGGACATGTACGGCCATCTGAGCATAAATCAGAGGCCGTGATCAAATTTCCCGAACCGACCAATACGCGGCAGATACAGAGCTTCCTCGGGTTAAGTGGCTATTTTAGAAAATTTATTCCGCGTTATTCGATTATAGCACGACCCTTATCCAACTTGCTGAAAGCAAACGTAGAATTTATTTTTGGTGAGGAACAGAGAAATGCCTTCATTCATCTAAAAGAAAGCCTGATCACTAAACCGATTTTGAGATTGTATCGTGTAGGAATCGAAACGCAATTACATACAGACGCATGTATGTATGGCTATGGCGCAGTTCTTCTGCAAAAGAGTTCTGATACCGATGCACTGCACCCTGTTTATTACGCGAGCGGTAAAACTACCCCAGCGGAGCAAAACTACACGAGGTATGAGCTTGAAGTGCTTGCAATAATTAAATCCCTCAAGAAATTCAGAGTATATTTGTTAGGTATACCATTCAAAATTGTGACAGATTGCCGCGCGTTTACATTAACAATGCGAAAAAGGGACCTTTGTGTGCGAGTGGCAAGATGGGCCCTACTATTAGAAGAGTTTAATTATAGCATTGAGCATAGGCCGGGAAAAAGCATGATGCATGTAGATGCTCTAAGCCGTCACCCTTTGCCTGCGTGTTTTTCCATGGAGGAATGTAACGACAGTCTAACCATGCGTTTAAAACGAGCTCAGCGAGAAGATAGGGACGTACAGAAAATTGTAAATCTTGTAGAACAAAACAAGATCGTAGGATACGAAATCCGTGGAGGTTTGCTCTTCAAAGAGGTCGATAACGATTTTAAATTAGTAGTTCCGAAGTCCATGACAGCACAAATTATCCGCCAAGTGCATGAAAAGGGACACTTTTCTGTGGGAAAAACCGAAGCTTTACATCGAAAAGATTACTACATACCAAATCTAAAAGCGAGAACAGAAAAAACTATTCACAACTGCGTTCCTTGTATTCTTGCAGATAGGAAAAGTGGAAAGCAGGAAGGATATTTGAATCCAATAGACAAGGGCGAAGTGCCACTTGACACGCTGCACGTGGACCACCTAGGGCCGCTGCATTCCACTAACAAAAATTATAAGCATATCCTTGTAGTTGTTGATGCGTTTTCCAAATTTGTCTGGTTATACGCGACAAAAAGCACATGTACAACCGAGGTAATAAATAGACTTAGAAAGCGAGCCGTAATTTTTGGAAATCCAAGGCGTATTATATCTGACCGAGGGACACTTCACATCGGGCGAATTCGTAGACTATTGCGCGGAAGAGAACATACAACAAACGCTTATCACAACCGGAATCCCGAGAGCTAATGGCCAAGTAGAACGCATAAACCGTACACTTATACCAGTTTTAACAAAATTGTCCAATCCCAAAAAAGAAGAGTGGTACCGTCATTTAGATAAAGTTCAGCAATTTTTAAATATTAGTATACATCGGTGTTACCGCGTAAGCTTCGATTTCCCTCGTGAAATGCGAGGTGCTCACTTTGGCTTAAACTCGCGAACGGAGGGGTGATATTTTGAAGTAGTGAAATGTCTTTTTTGGTGTTATACCAAAATTATTTAATGTATTCTGTACAATATTTACAAGTAGATGTAGTTATGGCTCGAATAGCGTAAGTCTCACGTGAACGTTTCTCTTGGTGTTAACTGTATGATGTTTGCTGTGAGACTCTGATCCTCCTCGTGAGGAAGTCCCTCTCAACAGCTCGGTTCTTCCGGGGGAGTGAGTTCTGCACTCTCGCTATTGGCTAATTGCCGATGTAATTTTCTGTTGGTTCCTGGGAACTCTGATTTTTCCTATTGGTGGGTTGCCTGGATCCCGGAAACGCACCAACTATCGCGGGCGGGTGGCATCGTGGCCGCTAGGACAGGCCCTAACGGGACGAGCACACCTCGGCCCTAATCCCTCATCCCTGAGCTCGAACACGCACCGTTTACGATGGTTTTGTACACGCAGTACGTCATAAAAAACGTGTCGAACTTCAGGGATGGCCAGTTTTAATTGCAGGCCCTCGCACCTCAAGTTTGCGAGGCCATATGGCCGCCCGCCGGGTCCTGACCGTGGCAATCCACCGTTCCGCAGGAACAATCGGAGCATTGGAGCATCACCATTCGAGGCGTTATTTGGAACGCGCGCACGTCTTAAAGACGATTTAGAGATAAGAGAGCCACTAGAAAGAGAATGGGTAGAGATTTTTGAAAACGATCGCAACGATTTGAGGCATCAAGCGAGGAAAAATATTGCCAAAATTCAAAGGGAAAACCAGAAGACATATAACAAGCGGAGAAAGGAGGCTAGAATCTATTGCGAGGGTGAATTAGTAGCTATTAAGCGAGTACAGCAGGGACCAGGGTTAAAATTAGGTAACAAATTTCTCGGCCCATACAAAATTATGAAAGTAATGCGCAATAACCGATACTTAGTTCAAAGAGTAGGCGAACACGAAGGACCACGGCAAACATCTACTGCGGCCGATTATATGAAACCATGGATAGATGAAGGTAGTGACGTATCCGACGGCGAAAATAGCGAAGTTTAGGACATTCGGGGACGAATGTCAACGCAGGGAGGCCGGGTGTAGGCTGGAAAGCGCATACAAGCGCCTCATGACCGCGTCAGGCCTAAGGGTGCGTGGCGCCTAAAAACTCTCTCTCCCTCCCTCACTGTGTCTGTGTGTGTGTGTGTGTGTGTGTGCGTGCGCGTGTGTGTGTGTGTGTGTGCGCGCGCGTGCGTGCGTGCGTGTGTGTGTGCGTGCGTGCGTGCGTGTGCGTGTGTGTGTGTGTGTGCGTGCGTGCGTGCCTGCCCGCCTAAGGGTATAAAGGCACGCATTAGATACGGAGGACACGGAGTGTCTTCCCAGAGTCAGTGAACGAGATTTGCGTGAGAATTGAGAGTCGAGAGATCAGCGTTAGTTCTAAGAGTTAAGACTTTTAACCATTTAATGAAATAGACTTAAGTATATTATATTCCGTTCCAAATATATCTTTTAAATCTTCACCTTAAAACCAATGAATAAATCAAACTGTTACCCCACATACAACAATATCCTACAATACCATGTATTAGAAAAAATTATTAAAAGGTCTTGATGAGATACATTCAGAACGCTTGTTAATCATGCGACAAACAGTGATAGATGTTTATTGGACCTGCCAATTGCTCGCAGGTAGACGTCGAAAGGAGATGTTGGTTTTTCTGTCGGTTTCACAATCAATGAATTGGATCGGATATTACTTCACTAATTTACACTATATTTATGAAAGTGTAGAAAAGTAAAAGAAATATATAATAAAATGTAACTTCGCTTTAATTTCCTAGTATGCGCATAGCCTTTTCGACTGCCATTTTTTGTGTGCGGACTGTGTAGATGATCCCCGACGGGTTCTTGTTTCCTTTAGTATTTACTAAGTCATGCCAGCTTCTTATTCTTGTTTCTATTATCGCCTTGGTGTATCGTTTTCTTGCTGCGAGGTATTCTATTTTCGTAGCACTTCTCGCGAGTTGGTCTTTCTCGGCTTGTTCTTTCTTCTTCGCCTTCTAAGCTGATCACTTGATTCGCGTAAGATCTTGTGTCCACTACGGGACGGAGGCTGGGTGGCAGTGTTTCATATTTAGCGGCATTTCGCATACCTCTATTATTACGGTTTGGATGCTCCTGGTTTGTGTCTCGTTGTGTGTGCGCGATCGCTCCATCTGGCACTCGTGCGGTTAAATAAATAAATGTGGTACACATTTTTCATGTTTGGCCTCATTTTAACCAGAAAAATCCCACCAATATTGTTGCGCAACTAATTTAGATTTTCAAAAGGCCTTATCCTTGGTGATTCCTCCTCCTCCTCCTCCTCCCAAGTTAATATTAGGGGAAATAGTTATGACACTACGTGACCGCGTAGTTTGATTGATATTCGTAAAATAACAGTACATACAGCTAGGTTCTGAACGAGGATTCCAGACAATATTAGTTAGCTTCAGTAAGCAAGGGGCATAAGACGTTTGTGGCTGTTGTGTAGGTTCCATACGGAGTTTTTACATCTGCTACGTGAATGGTACCGTCGTCGCCTGGACGTGCCGCTATTATGAGGCCCATATTCCACTCCACTAGGGGGCTAGATTCTCTTCCTTTAACAGGGCTAGGTTACCAAATTTGGCGTGGTTGGTGTTGCCAGTATGCCATTTGCTTCTGCTATGCAATTAGTGAAGGTATTCCATCTGCCAACATGACCAAAAGTGTTGTTTCACTTTTTATATGTGTTTGTAGCAGCGAGAAGCAGAAGTCCAGGCTCGAACCTTCTGGAGCGCGCCGAAATTTCTAGCTCTACAAAGTTCGAAATTCACGTTACCTGGGGACGAAACTGTTTTACAATCTAGCATATTGAATGTATGCAGCATCCTACTTATATACACTTCTTGATGTATCTTTATAGTCGCCTTTGCCTTATCCGGTTCTATTTGTATTCCTCTCAATGCTTTATTATTTTCTATTTTGAATTAAAATTCCTGCTTCAATGATTTTATTGGTCCTTAAGGAATAGTCCAAGTAATGTAATTTCTTCTTCGGTCATCGAATAGTACATGCATGGATCAGCTTATCATTTTATTTTTAAAATAAATATTAGATACTAATAGAGCTCTGTGTATATGCTAGCTATGGTATCTGTTTAGGTCATAAATGACCAAAGCCTAAACCTTGGTCAAAGGCTAAAGGTAGTCTTTGGCTTGGAGGGTTTGCAATGCAGATGTTCCATCTGACAGTGTCATTCAAAGTTTCCGTTAGTTTATGAGTATTTGAACCGTTTTTCCTTGCATTATTTTTAGCATGAATCGCCGACGCTGCCAATGACAATTGACGCATCGTAAACCGTCCTTGGGACGATGCATCGCGATCCAGGTATCCAGGTCCGACCGTAAGGGTTGGCTGAGGTGGGCGCATGGCCTACGTGACTTTCGCCTCACCATCCCTGACCGGGACAAACCACCTTCCTCCGCAACTGACCGGAAGTCTGGTTTTCCAGACTTCAAATATGTCAAAATAGAGGGTTCACACGTCTCTGAGGGCGCTACACGCTTTTTCTAAAGAGGCGACAAGGACTCAGAGGCGGTTGAGCCCAATTAGAATTATCCGAGACGTCCTCCGTAACGGACACCTATCATTAAATATCATCCAAGAAGTCCTTCGTCACGGACATTAAAGATAGCGAACCTCGCGAAGTTCTCCGTAACGAACTTACGATAATAGTTCACACTTCAACTGTCCTTCGCAACGGACACCTAACTTATTTCGTTGTTATAATAATAATATATCTAATTACAAGCTCAACCTGTAAATACCAAATTGAAATAAACTGAGAAAAATCCACTTCGGGTTAAGAAACAAAATACAGTAAAGAAATTCAAATCGAAATGTCTAAACTGTGGGTGGTATCCCTCGGCAAAAGGGCGACGGAGCCATATCCCCACTCCGGGTCCTCTCTGGGCCTGCCGTCAGGTCATTGGTTATTCAATAAAAGCAGTTTGCAAGAGTGACACGTGGTGAGTTAATTGCCTTTTAATATTTAAGTATGCATACGTACGCGCGCGCGCATGCATAAATACACACACACGAACATTATACAGATAACCCTCCTACAACACGATAGGGAGGTTCCTAGAATATGCCGTGTTGTGTGAAACCGTGTTATATGAGACCCAGAGCAAGTACAAAAAGGGGGGTTAGGTTCCGAAAATGTATTAAAAACAAATATTTGTTTTTAAATCCATACTAGCAACTTCATTTTTATTAAAAATATTAACATATGTACTATTGTATTGCCACCTATGAAGTACGGGAATAGATGCAGCCAACAACAACTCAACAAGCTTGCGATGCAACACCAATTGTATTTTATTTTTCTGTGTATACACATGTATTGTGTGCCTATAGTGTATAATTTAGATTTCTAAATACATACATACATTACATAGTATAAGTACAGTGTTATACCAGGGTATCCGCAAATTTCTGATCGTGTTAGAGCGAAACCGTGTCGTAGGTGGCCATGTTATACGAGGTTTTTTCGCAAATGTCTAAACGTGAGAGAAGTCTGGAAAATCAGTCATCTTCGACAACCAAAAGCACAGAGTCGCAACCAACACATTCTTAATAATTAACAACTCGGGAACTTCCACAAAGTTCCATACTTAACCGATACGCAGTTAACCCTTTCACAGTGTATCCCGTGACTGTCACGGGCAGAGCGTCAGTACCAAACAGTTTTTCCCGTGATCGTCACGGGCAAAGCGTCAAGTGTTTTAAAATCTACCATACACGAACTGATTACTAACAAGGTACATATATACCACGTTTTTTTTACATTTTTGATTACATGCCGAAGTGTTTTCGAACATAAAGAACTAGACACTCTTTGGACCAGAATTCGTAATTTTACCTCACTGTGAAAGGGTTAAACGATCATACTGTACTGCTTCTGTACGAGAATTTGACTCCAAGAGCTATTCGAGCTCTTGTACATAACTTAACTCACGTGTAAATAGTTCATAGTGGTGTGTAAATAGTTTTGTTACAATAAATAGTTGTGGAAGCAATCTGGTATTTCATCGCGAGATCCACCTAGGACATCTCCACGCTCCCAACGTTTATAAACCTAGCGGACTGACGCCCGAAGCATCGCCAAGGCAAGTCGGCATCGTACAGATCACTCCTTGGGCATTCCACCATATGGTAACCATAATTTTGTTTTTATGAAATTTCGGTTTCGGGGTGTGTCCTGTGGGTGTATTCTTATCTACCCATTGGCTTGATCGTTTTCGATTATCATACAAAATCCACTTTTCATCACAAGTGATGATTTGGTATAAAAATGGCACTCGTGTATTGCGAAGCAACAAAGATGCGCACTTGCTTTTGCGGTTGATCATCTGCAGTTGCGTCAATTCGTGCGGCACATATGAGTCCAAATTTTTGACTTTATTTATTGCACGCAAATGTTTTAACACAGCTGTATGACTAGTTCCTAGTTTAGACCCAAGTGTTTGACTAGTTGTGTGTGGATCGGATTCCACAGTCGTCCTTAATTCCTCGTTATCAATTTGGGCCGGTGGACTTCCTCGAGGCTCATTGACGATACTCAAATTGCCAGAACGAAATTTTTGGAACCAATATCGAGCATTTTTTTCATTGGTGGATCCATCTCCGAATGCCTGATTAATATTTCTTGAAGCTTGAGCTGCGGTATGATTTAATTTAAACTCGTACAAGAAGAGTAGATGTAAATCGCGTTTTGTTTCCATCTGGTTTAGGATAAAAATAAAATAAAAATGGGATACAAACACGAAACAATTTTACAAAATGAGTAAGAAGAATACCTTTAAGCTTTATAAATAAAAATATCGAGCGCACGTTACAATGTATCTCTCTCAGTCGCAGCTGAACACAGAGTAAACAAAAAACGCCCGTTTCATAGTTTCCAACCTAATACATAGATTATCGTTGTTTTCGGCGTTTCCGATATTTGCTGTAAATTGTCTTTCAAATATAAAGTAATATGTATGCTAACAGATGTAAGAGATTTAGAAAAAATAATTCCATCTTCTATTTTTGCACCGTTGGTACTAGAAACATAAAAAACAGCTATTTTATGTGTTTGGTGGGTAACGTGAAACGTACAACCTGAAGGGTTGTTCGTTCTTAAAACCGAAGACTGGTTGACACCGGGAATTTCGGTTGCCCTCGGGACCCAAACCGCACGTTCTATAAATCGTGTAAGGGGTTTTGTGGTTTCCGGATTGCCCGTTAACATGAACTCGGACGCCAGGGAATCACTCGCTGTACAGGAACGGGAAAGAATGGGAATTTTCAAGATGTACAGTGTAATTAAAATTTACTACGTAGGTTTAGTCGAGAATTATAATTTCAGGGTTACAACTTGTTGGGATATTTAACCAGTTAACTCTGGCGACCTCTTTTGAGAGCGCGCACCTATATGTGTTGCGAAAATCGAGCGATGACGAGTATACTCGTCAATCATACAGTAAGTGTCGCTGTTAAAGTATTGGATCAAAAAGATGGTTTGATTTTATAAAATTAACAATTTTATTACTAATATTTACTTATTCACTTAACATAACCATATATTACATACATAATAAACGAAAAATGCAAGAAACATCAAATGCTTATAAAGTTAAAATTCTAATTGCTGCTGTGGAGTGGTCAGCGTCACGCATTTGTCCCGTGGCGGACCATCCTTGAAGGAACCCTATCATAAATCACTCTCAGGCTTTAGTGCTAGGCTAGTTGCTTTTCGACTTTTGCTTTTGCGGGTTTACATCTAAAAAACATTATCGTCGCATATGTATACATTGGTTATATTTACAAACTGATAAGCAGCTCCAGCTAGTGCATACGGGGATGCATAAATCTATCTCAAATTATTTATTTGTTCGTTTCATTTCGTTTCTAAACATCTTGAAATTTACGAATATATTTTACTTTTTGCTAAAATTACAATTTAAATAACCAATGGTAACTACAATTTATGCATGACGAGTATACTCTTTTGATGTGTTTCGTCCTCGTGATGATTTTGTTCGTGTTCGTCCACTCCATTGCTTAAGTACTATTAGTTTTTAAAGAAATCGGTATTTTGCAGCTTTCTTCTATTTCCAAGCTATTTAGCACAGCGTAGATCCACTTGATCTCTCTCACCCCGTCGCATAATGCAATTATTTCAGTCTCGCACATTGATAAGGCCACCCCGCCTTGTTTTTGGCTCTTCCAACCAATTAAGTCTTCACCAATCTTCACCGTAAAGCCAGACTGATATTTAGTTTGTATTCTCCTCCTCTATACGTGAGCTTAAGTTTAATAGTGCCACTTAAATATCTGTATTCTCGCTTAAGAGATATCAGGCCTTGCGCCCACCGGAAGATATGCTAATGATCCTAGCATTTCTTGATATAATGTTTTATCAGCTAGTGGTGAGCTCGTGTGCTCGCCCAAATCCTGTTGGGCATCCAAGGGTGTTACCGCTGTATTACGCTGGTCCATTGTATTTTTCCAATATCTTGCGCGTATAATTTGATTGCTATATATTTAGTTCATTACCCGTTTTTACAATTCTAATATTTAAAAATTTCATCTCTTTCGACATCTCCATCACTTGAAAATGTCTTTCAATTTTCCCATTACTCTGTCTATTATTTCGTCATCCGTTCCTACACCTACACAGTCGTCCATGTACACACCTGGGATAAACAATTTGTTATTTTCTTCCAATCTATATACACAAGGATCCTCCGGTATCTGTTCGAGCCCTATTTCTTTTAATGTTTTGTCTAATTTGATGTTCCAACACCTACCCGATTGTGGTGAGCCATATAAATTTTTCTGTAATTCACAAACTTTATCCATGTCCTCTGCATACGCCGAAGGTTGTTCCATGTAAACCTTCCCCACTGTGGATTTCTTCATATACGTTGACTCCTTCTTCCTCTTTTGATCTCTGTTGTCCATCGTTTTTCTCTGTAGGCATATTGTCTCCACTTTCGACTTCGAAATTTTCACCGATCGTTACTTCGGGCTCCGATCTACCTGGTACCACATACATCTCTTCGTCTGCGTTGTTTGTTCTGGGTTCTGATGTATATGTAATGTCAGCACCATTGGAATAATCATTTCGTTCGCTTATGTGTGATAATTCCGATCCGAGTTGTGATTCATCGAATTTTACCGTTCTTATTGAATACATTTTACGTTCTTCAGGGTTATAAATCATATATCTTCTACTCTGGATTGAGTAACCGACCATAATACCTTTTCTCGCCTTAGGTTCTAACTCATTTCTCATTTGCTTTGATACATAATACTGCGCTTGACAGCCAAAAACTTTTACATACGAAACTGTCGGTTCCCTTCCGTTCCATTTTTTGCCCGGTGTCCCCATTTTTTCTTTAGTCATCGTCATATTTTTTAAATAAACTGTAGGTGCCACTGGATCCGCCCAGAATCTCAGTGGTAACCTTGGATCCACCAGCATTGTCCTCGCCTTCTCCAGCAGCGTTCGATTCGTCCTTTCGGCTAAACCGTTATTTTATGGATTATATAGGATGTTATTAGGCAGAGATGAAGAGGAGAGGTTGAACCTTTAACTCGTTAATTGATATAACTAATGTCTATATATATATATGGGTATGGGTTTTGTGCGTTAATCACTAATGCGTGGTAACTTCAATACACACAAGATTTATTATATGAGTTTTAGCTGGCTCGGTTACAGTTCGACTGACTGCCCTTGGCAACAGCGGCAACGACTAACCGTCGATGCTAAAGTAAAACAAAACAGACTCACACGTCGCGGAGAGACACACACACAAAGATGGGCAGCGCAACATCTTACACATCAGCAATATATATTCGATAAACTAGGATATATAATAATAAGAAGCTACTACACTAATTAAATTTCGACGCTAACTACATTATTCTACGACTCAATCAACACTATGCTAGACAACTCAAATACTACACTTTTTCACAATTTCGACTACTCTCTTAAACGTCTCAGACAACTCCCGCATTCATCCCCATAAACAAAACACTCCCTCCTCCATGACCGAAACACTCGCTCTCTCCCCCACACGCACACACACACAGCAGCTCTCGAGGATAGCCACTCACACACTCACTCTCTCATATTTTCTCACACACCACACTCGACCGTCCTGCTCTTACACCTGTCCTCAGGTGATATCCGGTTCTTCATCGGACGAATCTTCGCTATCAGCCTCGACCCAAGACTTCATATGATCTGCCGACGTGGATGTGTACTGCGGCCCTTCGATGTCTCCAACTCGCCGAACTAAATATCTATCGTTCCCCAAGGCTTTCACAACGACGTATAGGCCTAGATACTTTGCCGCTAATTTTAATCCTGGTCGTTGTTGAGTCCTCGAGATCGCTATCATGTCACCTTTCCTGTAACGTCTAGCTTCCTTCCTCCTTTTATTGAAGGTTTTCCGGTTCTCTGGCTGTATCTTTGTAATTTCTTCTTTAGTTCACCTGCGAATTTCGTCTCTATTTTCTTGGAAGATAGATTTCCACTCGTCTTCGATCACTGGCTGATCGACTGGTCCTCTGCTATTCGCATGCACCTTCCGAAGCGTAGACTGAAAGGTGTCGTCCCTATGCTTCGACTCGCGGTAGCATTTTGATGTTTTTTTTGTAGTAAGTCCTCTTTATTGATAAGCGAATAATTGTACATTTGAGAAAGATAGAAAGAAGTTAACTATAGAGAGAGTTACCGCACGGCAATTGCGTTCAGAACAAAAAGACAGTAGAACGTGAAGTATTTTGCATAAGACGCAATGCCCAAAGCGATATAACGATCACGGCGGCATATTCAAGACATTTAAATATTTCTGCGCCGTTTCCACCCAACGATGCCACTCTTCTGGTTTAGGCGCCGATAACTTTGTTAATAGGGGTATTGAGGTGCGATTTACGCGCCCTACCTGCCCGTTACCTCTCGGCACTCCGGCTGTCACAAGGATATGCTCAATTCTCTCTTGTTCGCAATATTCTCGGAAAGCATGCAAGGTGAAGGCGGTACCAGGATCAGAGATAATGCGATCGGGGTTTCCAAAAATTAACGCCTGTCTATGCAAATGCTTTAGAACCTCGGCGGAATCCGTTGACTTCCTCGGATACAGCCACACAAATTTGGGAAAAGCATCGACCACCACAAAAATAATATTGTACTGCTTCTTCGTCGATGGGATTGGTCCTCGATTATCAATATGAAAAGTGTGCAACGGCACTTCTTCCTTTTCAATGGCATAAGATAGTCCCCCTTGTTTTCCGCGTTTCTTCTCCGCGACAATGCATGGTAGACAATTACGGACAAGTTTCTCAACTCTAGCATGCATGTTCGAAAACCAAAAATCTTTTTTCACCACTGCTTCAGTCTTGGGAACTGAGAAATATCCACGTTCATGTACGCCTCTACCCACTTGCATCTGCATCGCCCTCGGTACTACCAAACGATAATCGTGGTCGACATCTTTATAGAGAAGTCCATTCTTCGTGATATAGCCATCGATTCGCTGCAACTCGACCAGGCTCATGATTCTTTTCAGGTCATCGTCGGCTTGCTCCGCTTTCTTCATCGCATAATTATGCTCTCGTCCTGTTCACTAACAACACTGTCCAACACAAAAAAAAAGTTCTAACAACGAATATACA
Organism: Nysson spinosus; assembly: GCA_910591585.2. NCBI lineage: Eukaryota > Metazoa > Arthropoda > Insecta > Hymenoptera > Crabronidae > Nysson > Nysson spinosus. The sequence goes on along the minus strand of OU342836.1, from coordinate 2,866,550 downwards.
ATTCTTATAGATTTCGACGTGCTGAAAACGAATCCGCAAACCATTTGTGGCCAGTAACTACCATTTTCGAAAAAATCAATTTTGAAAAAAAAGGTACTTTTTTGTCCTTTGAACAAGATTTGTGTCGTAAGTATATAAGTTAGACAATTTTTATTTATTGCAAACAATTCTGTGGATCATTACGAAGAAAATGATATGAAATACTTTTGCAATATGAATTTGCAAATATGTTTAAACATTAGTTAAAGTTGGCGAGACACGCTCCGCGCGCTCATTTTTCGAGATTCGTTTCAAATTTTCGGAAAAAATAGACCTCTGACGGGGATTCCAATTACTCTACGCGATAGAGCAGATATTCCTCTTTAAAAAGCACTGCCAAAATATGTAAAGCAGACTTTGGTGTCGTAAATAAAAGCCAAAAAGTCGAGGAAGTCATGGATTGTCAGCAGGGATTCTCAGACGTGACATTTATGCCCGCACGTGAGCGTTTGGGGGACACATGCCGGAGTGGAGCGCGTCATATATGTCGCGTCTGAGAACCCCTGCTGACAATCCGTGATTTCCTCGACTTTTTGGCTTTTATTTACGACACCAAAGTCTGCTTTGCATATTTTGGCAGTGCATTTTAAAGAGGAATGTCTGCTCTATCGCGTAGAGTAATTGGAATCCCCGTCAGAGGTCTATTTTTTCCGAAAATTTGAAACGAATCTCGAAAAATGAGCGCGCGGAGCGTGTCTCGCCAACTTTAACTAATGTTTAAACATATTTGCAAATTCATATTGCAAAAGTAATTCATATCATTTTCTTCGTAATGATCCACAGAATTGTTTGCAATAAATAAAAATTGTCTAACTTATATACTTACGTCACAAATCTTGTTCAAAGGACAAAAAAGTACCTTTTTTTTCAAAATTGATTTTTTCGAAAATGGTAGTTACTGGCCACAAATGGTTTGCGGATTCGTTTTCAGCACGTCGAAATCTATAAGAATTGTATATTCGTTGTTAGAACTCAGAAAAAAAGTCAAAATTTGTTGGACAGTGCAATCAGACACGTAGGCAGGGGGTACCGGCTAAGCGCGTCCACATGCTTCATGGATTTTCCCGGTCTATGCTCAATCGTGTACTGAAATTCTTCAAGAAGCAGCGCCCATCTCGCCACTCGAACACACCGGTCTGCTTTCTTCATAGTTCAGGTGAATGCGCGGCAATCCGCCACGGTTTTAAAAGGCATGCCTAACAGATAAATTCGGAATTTTTTCAAGGATTTGACGATGGCAAGCACTTCTAGTTCGTAACTCGAATATTTTTCTTCTGCGGGTTTAGTCTTGCCACTCCCGAAATGAACGGGATGAAACGCGCAATCGCACTGTCGCGCTGCATTAGTATTGCCCCGTAGCCGTATTTCGACGCATCCGTGTGCAACTCGGTTTCGGCACTAACCTTGTATAGTTTAAGCACAGGATTCTCACTCAATGCTCTCTTCAGATTATAAAACGCATTCTCTTCTTCGCAACCAAACTTAAATTCTACGTTCTGCCGCAATCAATTAGATAACGGCCGTGCAATTATGGAATAATATTTAATACATTTTCTAAAATATCCAATTAAACCAAGGAAACTTTGGATTTGCTTGACAGCTTTATTTTCCCCTGAGCGAATATATCCGTCCTCAATTATATGACCTAAGAACTCTACTCTAGTTTGTAAGAAACAACGTTTCTTCCAGTTTATTAACAATCCACATTGCTCGGCCGTCCCTACAACCATCTTCAGCTTCTCCTATCCGCTCTCGTAATCTGCAGCAGGTATGGTAAAATCATCTAAGTACGTCAACACGATCTTCTTTCTAATTAAATCTTTAAAAATTGCATTCACGTATCTTTGGAAAATGGAAGGGGAATTGCACAACCCAAATGGCACTCTAACGAATTCAAATTGATCGTCGGGCACAATGAAAGCGGTGTATTTGCGACTCTCCTTTCCTATCGGCACATGGAAAAACCCATTTTTAAGTCCAGGACACTAAAAATGTTCGCACCTTCCAACAGGTATAATTGATCTTCGATCAACGGAAGTGGACAACGATCTCGTATGATCTTTTCGTTAAGCCGACGGTAATCTACTCATTGTACCATCCTGCTTCTTAACTAAAACCACCGGACTGGCAAATTCGGAAAGGTTTTGAACAATTCTAAATATTCTTTACGGAGATGTCCTGGGATTAAATTTAATTCGTTTTGGGAGAGGTTATGGCAGGGTTCTGGAAAATGTTAAATGCACTCTCTCAGGAGAGTGTTACTAGATTATAAAGGTAAAGGTCCGAGGTAATCAAACAACAAATGTATTATATAAAGTTCGTAATGCATTGGACAAAATAAAGACGGTTGGGATTAGAGTATAACGAAGGTAAATTTACAATTAAAGTTTGTAGTGTGATGATTGTACGTTCATCAACGGAGTTACAGTGTGGCGGAATACAGCGGATGCCCTAATTTACAAAGGTCGGTTGCCTCGACCTCCAAATTCGAACAATTTAAATTATGACCAGATTTGGGTTCACGTCAGTGAAGTGGTTGCGAGAGAAAGACTACAGGTTGTCCATACGACTGCAAGTACACCTCGGTGCCTTGAGTTATAGAGGAATTAACAGAAGAACCTTACCTCTCTAAGGGGATCCACGAAAGGGCTGTACACTCGCAAGTCCTCCAGTACTGCACGCTGAACACACGTTCAATTTCTAAGTTCCCCACAGAATCACTACTGACTGTTGTTTACTGCTGCCACTGTCACTGGTTCTTACTATATAACTGAGGTGGTTCTCGCAATAGCCCCTACTTATACTGGGTTTTTTGGGGTTGGGGCCCAGTTATCGTATGGGAACAATATGCGGGACTCTACCGTAACAAAATCTTATGTTTAATTAAGGCTGCCCAGCGTAGTTCGCTAACGCGCTATGACTTCACCGGTGAGTTTTGTCTAAGGGTGTATATACATCTTTGTCGAAATTATTGTTCGCATAGTTTCACAAGGAGCATTGATTACATACGAACTGATTAAGAATTACCTGGTGGGAACGGAAGTTCCGACCACCCAAAAGTTTATGCGAGATGAAAAATGTTAGACATGCTTATCCGTGAGATGAAATTTATCTTGTGAGAAAGAATTTGTCACGTACTTCTTTAAGAGATTTTGCGAAGAATTTACAAAGATACTTATTAATAATGGTCTTGGTTATCAATAATTGAAGTGGTTAAATATGTTAGCTGCAAATTGCGTATACAATATAATAATATACGTGTGTCTGAGGTTTTGGAAAATTTGGGGTGTAATTTAACGTCGTCCCGGACGTTACACTATCATGCCTTTTATCACCACAGTAATAACACCGTTTCTTCGTCGTATTCCGGGGAACGTTGCTTCTGTTAGGTTGTTTACCGTTCTTCGTCTTATCCCACTCGGTTCCCCTTCTCATTCTAACATTAGCCGCTAGCTTCCCTCCCTTTTTTCCATACTGCGTCAACCTGTCTTTGAATTCCCTTATGCCCTTTGCACTATATAGCATCGCCTTATTTGACTCTTCATTTGTAATCTCGTCTATGACATATTGCATGACTGCCGTTGTCTCCATGTCAGTCTGCGAGACGATATCCAACATGTTCTGCATATACTCATCGTATGTTTCCTCTCTTTTTCTTCGCTGCGTTTGTTCTTTATGTACCGAGTGCCTATCTTAGCACCTTCTTTAGTTTAATCATTCTGATATCTTCTATATCACAATTCCCTTTATCCGTGCCAGTGTTTCCCTCATCACTAGGGTTCACGTTCTCTCCTGATCTCGCAATTTTTCGCACTCTTCAATTCGTAATTCACAGTATCACGTCACGTTTGATGTGCCCTTTCTTTTTACACGCATTACATGTAATGACTTTTTTTTCCGATTCCTTATATTTCTTGTGCTCATCCTTCCTCGCCGTTACAAACGTCTCAGCTAGGATCGAGAAGAAGGAAGAAGTTATAACAAAAGACAATCGTTGTCTGAGGCAGCGATATTCGGTTGTGTCGGCTAGGTAGGATTCGGCGCAACACACATTTCTAACAATAATATATGATATATATGTAGGATATTGATGGGTGGTTAATGAAGTGTGAGCTTCTCAACCTTCCAATAAAAGAAACGTTTATTTAATAAATAAAAATATGGTTGTTTGACGACCGATCCGCCGGCGGATGACTGGCGTTCGACCCCTGCTCGCGCTTTCTGCCTTTGCCCTTCCATGCTCTCTCACATTCTCTCTCTCTCTTTCTCTCATAGTATCATGCATTCAAGTGTTTTAGGCCAGGGCCGTCCCTAGCCTCACTCTCCACACTCGGCCATACCTGCTAGTTCTTCGGGCTCCGAAGAAAACTCACGAAAAGGTATCATAAAATCTGCTGCAGTAGTTGTAATCTTTGGGCCTTCGCCTTCTCCGATACAAATAACTTCGTATCTGTTTTTTCCTTTTAATTTAGACACCTTATATGAACCTAAAAACTTTTTGTGAATTTTCAATCCAGCTCCAAACTGAGTACGCTTTATGACAACAAGATCGCCTTCTTGATATACTGTCGCATTTTTACAATGTCGATCGTAGCCTCGACGATTCTCTTCTTGTACTTTTAACAAATTTTCCTTAGCAAATTCCTTAACACGTTGAGTGCTACGCCGATCTTCCTATACTTTCCGCTCAGGCGGCAGCGCGTGAGCACTTGATGCCGAGCGCTAGACTAGGCCGCGCGACGCGGAGGATCGACACTCCACTAGACTGAAGAATTCCGTCATGTCCGTTTTCAAAACGGGGTAGCTTTGCTAGTTTTAACATAAATTTGTTAATTGTCATTAATAATTTAACCCTTGACAATGCCGGTCTCATGCACCGATGTCGACCAAACGAGAAGTTCGCTGTCAGTCCCTAGAATCCACGCCGTCCAAACGAAAAGTCTACTGTCAGTCCCCAGGGACTGACGCCGCCTGAACGGAAAGTTCACTGTCAGTCCTTAGGGACTGACGTAGCACTCAACGTGTTAATTCTATACGATTTTCTGTAAATTGAGCGGTTGCCTCCTTTTGTATCAATGTTAACAATTTTACATCTTCGGCTTGTTTCATTTTTATTCCAAACATAATTTCAAACGGAGTAGTGTCTATACTACGCTGATACGTACTGTTAATCCCCCTCTGTACTTTATCCACGTATCGATACCATTTATCAGGCGCATCTATCGCTAATTTAGTTAAGACAGAAATAATTATACGGAAATAATTATACTTGTTACTCCCGTAGTAATTAAAATATGTTCTATACCCTCGGCCTCGCAGTAATCTTTAAAATCTATTGATGTAATTGGAGGCGGCCCTCCAACGTGTCGTCGTCTTCTTGAGGAAAATCTAGTCCTCGAATCGCGTTCATCCCTTCTGCGTTCAAAGTTTCGACGGGGGCGTATCCCAAGAAATTGGGTGTTGCTTTCAGTCCTTGTGGAATCAGGTGAACGGGTAGCGGCGTCCAATCGCGCGCACGGTCAAGTGTAGCTTCAATCTTTCTCCTAGTCACTCTAGGGCTAGCATAGCACTCGTAAAGATTGTGCGTGTCTCTGCGTCGACCGCACCAAACGTTCCCGGATCCTCGCCCTTCCGCGGAATCGCAGCATCTGGAATATTTAGTCTTACTTGATCACCCGCTTGTGTGGTCGTGCTGGTGAGCAAAGAAAGGTATTCACTGATAGGTTCAGGAATAAGATAATCAAGGTATACTCTTACGTCACTTTCACTAAATACTTCGCCCTCTTTATTTTCATTTTGCTTAATATCGATAAGACTGGCGTTAAGAAGTGAGGTGCAGTAGTGAGAAATGCGCACTGCGGCATTTTGCGACCACGCTCATCGACCGTGAGCATATCTCTATACGTCCGTTCAACTAGTAACGGGAATGTGGAAAAGTCCATGTTTTGGCCGAAATGTTGTGTTACGGGTAGAAAACCGTTAATCGGACCTACGGTGTATAATTCATCTTTAGTTTCTGGAGCTGTTATCTTCCCACTCCAAGAATTTTTGTCTCTTTCTACATCAGGGGGAGAAACCTGCTTCTGACCTGGTTTCTTCTTTTCTCTCCACCCCTCGGCCCTTTTGGTATTATGGGCCGTACGGGCAGGACCCTGGCGGAATCCCCTCGCCTGGGCGGCCTCGTACTTTTCTTCTCTGTCTATGTCATCAGTCCATAGCTGATGAGACTGGGCTGCGCGCCCGTTGTTATATGCGTGCATGCGCTCGTAATCGCGTCGAGGTGTTCCTCGGAATTCGCGCTTGCCTCTGTTTCCGGAAGTGTTAGCCATCTGGCAAATCGTCGGAAATACTATTAAAGAAATTTTTCTTTATATCTGGCGTTAAAAACGACATGAGTATGCTAGTTTGCATACTCATTGGCAAGACTATTACATTCTTACCATTTACGCGTTTCATCAAAATGTTATTTTCTATCACATAATCTTCGTACGGTTCTTTCTCGAGTAGATGTCGTATAACGCATAACCTTTCCTCTTCTTCTTGTTTTTTCTCAGAGTCTGCAACAATGTATCCTGGATGCACCTTATCGGGAATCGACTGAGTGCGTCCGCGTGCTTTAATCTTTCTCCTGCGCGATGCTCTACTTCAAATTCAAATTCTTCCAATGACAGTGCCCATCTGGCAATCTTTGGTGATCAATCTTTTTTCTTTAAAGTTTTTTGGAAGGCTTGACCATCGGTAACAAGTTTAAATTTGATTCCTAACAAATAAACACGAATAAACACGCTGCACTGCTTTAATAATTGCTCAAATTTCAAGTTCATAAGAATGGTATTTTCTTTCAGCTTCTGACGTTTTACGACTCATGTAATATACGGCATGATAGTATTTTTCGTGGTCATACCTTTGCAACAAGACAGCTCCAAAACCTTCCATACTCGCGTCTGTATGCAGTTCTGTTATTGCTTCTGGATCATAGATTCGAAGTATTGGTTCTTTAGATAAAAGGTGTTTTAACGCTGAAAACGACTTTCTTTCTTCTATATCAAATATAAAAACTCGGTTGGACTTCAATAAATCTGATAGCGGTTGTGCGATTTTGGCATAATGTTTAATAAATTTACGGAAATAACCGGTAAGTCCTAAAAAACTTTGAACATCTTTTCTATTCTTCGGTTCGGGATATTGTTGTACGGCATTTATTTTTCCTGGCGATGGACGAACAGGCCCATTTTGTACTACATGCCCTAAAAATTCGATGCTTTCCTGAAGAAACCGGCATTTCTTCCAATTAATTACAAGTCCCTTCAATGTTTCCTCCAACTTTTGGCATGCGTCTTCGAAATCTGTAACCGGTATAATAAGATCGTCCATGTAAGTTAACACAATCTTTCTTGTTACGAGATCACCGAAAACCTCGTCAATGAACCGTAGAAAACTTGTAGGGCTATTACACAATCCAAACGGCGTTCGGAGAAATTCAAATTGCCCATCCGGTGTTACAAAAAAATCCGTTCTTCGGGTCAATTACTGAAAATACCTCGGCTTTCGTCAACGCGTCGATACAGTCTTCTATCAACGGCATCGGAAACCTATCTCTTATTATTTTTGCATTAAGTCTGCGATAATCAATGCAGACCCTGTATGATCCATCCTTTTTCGGTACTACGACCACTGGACTACTGTATTCACTCGTACTTGGTTGGATTATGCCTTCTCGTACCCATTCCTCGATCTGCCGCGTTACTACGTTTTTTTCTCTGGGTGCTAATCGTCGCGGTTGAGAACACACTGGTTCATCGTCTTCCAATGTGATCATGGTTTCTGTTCGACGAGTTTCTACGCCCATTCGCGGTTTATAATTTTGTTTTAGCTGTTCGATGCGTGCCTTATACCGCCCGTTCGGTTCGACTTCATCTGTTTCAACGTAACTTATCTTCATCATCCGTGCGATTTCCTCGAATTCTTTTGTCGGTTCTGTATCGTCCGCCCGTCGTGTGTTTGTGCATGCTAATGTATCTACACCGCCCATCATCGTTGTCGCCGCCGCTCTGTCTTATCGATTTGTCTTTGTCGGCGTTCGAATTTATATGTGCGGGCTGTATCACTATCTGACCCTTAATTATACGAACATCTAAATACAGGCAACCCTCCTATAACACGGTAGTTAGGTTCCTAGAAAATGCCGTGTTGTGTGAAACCGTGTTACATGAGACCCAGAGCTAGTGCAAAAAGGGGGGTTACGTTCCAAAAACTTATTAAAAACAAATATTTTTCTTAATTCGACATAAACAACGTAATTTTTATTAAAAATATAAATGTATGTACAACACAAAGTATAAAAAAAATATTTTAATCTAACGCAACCATAATTTAATAAATTTAATCGTATTCACTGCTCAGTATAATCAACCGAGAACGTTTTTTCGGTGGAACGACATCGCCTTCACTTTCTGAACTTTTTTCGTTATTTAAAGTTTTTGTATGTTTTCCCCTCTTAAAAAAAATCTGTAATGGAACTTTGCTTGCTGGTTCTTATTAGATCATTGTAAATTTCCCGGTATGGAGCTAAACAGTTTTGCAGCTCCCTTTTGAATTTTCGACTTCTTTCCGTCGAAGGGTCTTCATTCAAGAAAAATGATTCCAGATTTTCCGCTAAGCATAGGCCTTCTTGTAATTTTTTTAATGTTAAATTCTTGACTGCACAATCTTCGTCAGAGCTAGCGTCCTCAAAATCGATTTGATTTGCATCTAGGGATGCCATTTCGATTTATTCCGCTTCGTCAACTTCTTCTTCCACTAATAAATCTTCAATGTCTTTGGAAGCCATATCCACAAAACCTTCGCCTCCGTTGTATGTACAAAGGATTTGCAGTTTTCTCATCGCGTTATAGCGAAAACGTGTTGTAGGATACCGTGTTGTAGGAGGTTTCCCGCAATTTACGAATCGTGTTATAGCGAAACCGTGTTATAAGATACCGTGTTAGAGGAGGGCTACCTGTACTTTAATAATTCTCTTCCGAGCAAAACTTCGTCCGACATTTTTGACCGTTTTACTACGAACATATTCGTTCTATATTTATCGGTTCCGATAATAATTTCTGCCTTAAACTGACCGAGGGGTTTCGTAATCGCATTACCGAATCCCGAAAATTGGCGCATAGTTTTACATAATGTTGGTTTACCTATTTCATGATATAAATCCGAATTAATGACGCTTACTTCGCTCCCTGTATCAAGTACCGCATGCTTTGATACACCGTTAATTTGAAGCGCAATCTTATCACTGTCCGTGTGTACGGAATTAACTTTTGAAATATTTCCGTCCACTTTGGTTACTTTGTCGCAGTTTGTCGCTATATGCCCGAAATTGTTACATCTGAAGCATTTCAAACCTTTGTCTTTATTTGGACACATTCGGTAATCGTGTTCTACCGATCCGCAACCGTAACAATGTATTTTCTTTATCGTCGACGGCGCAGTAGTACCGCTGTCTTTTAATCCGTCCCTTCTATTGCGATTTTTATGTCCCGTTCCCTCTCTTATTTTATCATATATTTCGAGATTTTTCTTTAATTCCGAAAGTGTTCGCGACCCATATAAAATAGCTTTATCACGGCGGTCCCCTTGTAGACCGTCTGCGATATATTGAATAAGAGCGTTTTCTTCAATCATACCTTGACTAGCGATCTCCTGCATACTGTAGATATACTTACGGCTACTTTCGTTCGGTAGTTGCCTGCGTTTAAACAACTGCGAATGAATCGTCGCTGGGTTCACCTCGATCTTGAATTCCTTGATCAAGAGACGCTTCAGGCTGTTCCACGATGTCACGCCTGTTTCGAAACTGATGAATTGCCTCGCCGATCCCCGCAACATACGTTTGCCGTAGACGAATTTTTGCAACTCGTTCCAGCTTAATAATGCACTGGTATCTTCAAAGTCGTTAATCCATTTGTCGATCTGCATCTTATCATCGCCGGTAAAGTAAGATAGACTGTCCTCCACATCCTTTATTGTAAACGATGCTACTTGTCGCGTGATTGTATCCACAGGATCTCTTCGTCTGTTTGTTCGTCTGCCATCAGGCCGGTCACTATCTGTTTCTTCTTCGGATTCTTCTTCACTGTTATCGTCATCTTCGTTCTCCATTGCACCTTTCAAGCGATCTCTTAACGTTTGTTTCCTTCCCTCTGTTTGTAAACCTAGTTTCCTCAGCGCCTCTCTTAATTCTGCGATTCGCATTGCGTCAATCTCTTCATGCGTGTAGTTTACCCATTCTTCTTGGTCTGCTTCACCTTCATCTACACGGGTCCGCTTTTTCTTTTGTCTTCGTCTTCCAGTCGAATTTTCGACAATCGTTTGGTCTAAGTCATCGTGTCCGCTTTCCTGACTTTGGTCGTCGTGCAAACTGCTGGTCTGACGCATTACCTTAGTGTCTTTGACTTTCTTTTTGTCACAACTTAGCGTGTATCACCGATTGCTGCGCAACGTATGTTTTGATATTCACGCGTGGTCAACTTTCCTCGCGCAACACCCTTATTCACTGTTCAACTTTAAATCGGGATGCAACACTGCACGTGTAACACACTCTTTTCAACTTTTCACAACGTTATAACTGTTTAGAAGATTGTTATTTCAACACTTCATTGATCCCGGCTGAGCCCCCAAATGTAGGATATTGATGGGTGGTTAATGAAGTGTGAGCTCCTCAACCTTCCAATAAAAGAAACGTTTATTTAATGAATAAAAATATGGTTGTTTGACGACCGATCCGCCGGCGGATGACTGGCTTTCGACCCCTGCTCGCGTTTTCTGCCTTTGCCCTTCCATGCTCTCTCACATTCTCTCTCTCTCTTTCTCTCATACTATCATGCATTCAAGTGTTTTAGGCCAGGGCCGTCCCTAGCCTCACTCTCCACATATATATGAATAGATAAGATCTAGCTTAGCTTATTACATTCTTATCACACGTCAAATCCGTTCAGCTGATCTATTATTGGAATTTTTTCAATCCACCAGAATAAAAAGTGGAAATGAGGGCAATACTATTGAACTACATATATAAGTCCGACCCTGTTTTAATAAGGGTTCAAACTAAATGTGTGGGTGAAATTTGTATTAAATGCAGATATTCAATAGACCAATTAACGGTCTTCTTATTCGTTTGCCCATTTATTATGCGTAGAATTTAAAGGCATAAAACGTAATCTGCGAAATAATATTGATGGAGTTTTCCCCGGCGTAACACGTATTTTGAGGATCCATTTTATCAATTTTAGCATTTTTGATTTATCATTTTAGAATTTGGTAGCATTTCAAATATTTAATGTTAGCATGTATTTAGCATCTATTTTTAGTAAACATAAATCTAAATAATAGTTAAGTTTAATACATTTTGACACAATTTACTATATGCATACGATTTAAAGATATAAAGCAGTAACAAAAATAATAGAAGGTTTTTAATATATATATATAACAACAACCACGCTTCTCATATTGATGTGCACGTGTGTGCGAGTTGAGGATTCGCATTGAGAATCGCCGCGTATTCCTTTGGTCACTGACGCTGATGCACATGTAGTCCTTCTTCTAGTCGTCTGTAGTGGAATGGCGGGGAGTCAATATTAAGGGGGGGTGTGAGCCTTCCAGGGGGTTAACCCGGGTGGGAGGATGTGCTTGCCACCTAAAGTATAAGGGTGGCTGCAACGCACACACCGTGCTCGTGAACAGTTTCTTTAGTTCCCTGCGGTTAAGCAGGTGAGCTGTGCGATTCCCCGCCCACGCTGTGGCTACTGCCCCTCTTGCCCGATGCCTCCTGAGACAACCCGCCCCTAGCGGGCAGGAGAGTCTTAGAGACGACCGAGTTGGACGGAGGGCGAGCGTGTTTGTGGATTCGCTTTTACCGCGTCAACGTGCTACGCGAGTGAGAGAGCAGTGTTACACCGGGGTGATCTGACCCACCGGGAGCCGCCGATCCGACTTAGATTGTGTGCGCCCGACGACTCGAGGCGATATGGCCCTCTGCCCGCGATGCTCTTTCTCTCTCACAGCGCACGCCGACTAATGCGGCTTTGCCATGGGGCCAGGTCGTTAGCCTGGAGCGTTGCCAGGCGAGCGAGAATAGGTTCTCCGACGTTGCTTAAGTCTGGGTGTCCCCGGTAACTGGATACCCCGAATCACACCCCAAGCCCTTTCGGGAGACTGTGCGGTGTCGGAGGTGGCTCGGTTTTCCCCTGCAGCCACCTATTTCTCTCGCCTAACGTCCCCGTTTGACTGGTGTCCCAATGGACTTGTCTCGCGCGAAGCGGACGGGTGGGCTGTTTGAAGGCCGCTCCTGCCTATAAGTTAGCGGTAATTAGACTCCGCGCTAGGTAGGTGAGGGTGGATAAGGCTACCCCCAAGCCTATCGCACATCGGAGTACGCAGCGTCCCTCCTGCCCCCCACGTTTCGTCCGCACGGGACCCCGCGCATATGGATCTGCCCTGTCCGTTCCTTGGATTCCCCTCGCAGGTCCCCTCCGGTCGGTCGCGAGCGTTGTTATGGAGCCCCTGGGAGGTACGTGGGGGAGGCAGGTGCGTCGCTCCGTCCTCCGATGTTGTGTGGCGCAGTCCAACCTGGAGTCCTTCTTCTACCTTCGACATAATGTAACACGTTCGCTTATGTATTACTCACTTTCTTAATCCAGTATATATTTCTGTTCTTATAATATAACTAACAGGAAATGGGCCCAGGTACATAAACATTGAGTGAAGTGAAAGAATCGTGATTTAGTACGCGGGAGTTAAATTATAGTCGATTGAGAGTCGCGTTGTAGAAAGCACGTGTGCGCGGAACATTCTCGAGCATTGTTACGGATGCTGACATCTAGACTTTTCAATTTCTACGCCTACGGAGTCAGGAATGAATGCACCCCATTATCTTTAACTTTCCCAGGGACTCGGACGCCACATGTGCGGGCCTCAGAGTTCGTCGAACCCCGAATTTTACCCTCTACTGAGGCCCACGACCCAGTTCGCGTCACACATACCCCTTTAGCTGGTTAGTATAAAAGGACCGTGTTCCATCAAACAGCAGGACCAGAGCTCAACCAGCACGCAGAGCGTACGCACGTTAGATCGTCGAGATTTGCTTTACTCGTGAGAAAATACTCTTGTATTGTTCGATCAATTACTTAACCGTACAGGAATCATTCTCAAAATTCAAAGTTTTATGTTTTGTTATAATATACTTAAGTCAACCTTTACCTAAATTTCGGATTTAATTTAAACGAATCCCAACAATATTCCTCAGCCGCTCGGAGAATATTAATTTAAAATATTAAGTCACACAGGGTCTGAACTAACCTACAAACCTAGTGTTCGCCTCTGTAGCACATGCAGACAAGATTCACTATCCATAGTAACAACACTGTATCGGCACCGCTCATACGGCATTGTTTACGCTACAATAACTTCCATTGGTGAGGAACTGTATCAAGTACAGGATATGTCACTGGTAGCCAATTCTTCCTTTTATGACACGCTGTTTAGCATAGCCTGTTCAGGTTCGTTCATTAAATCATTAACTTCCCTGTGGCACCCCGTACGCACACTACGGCTAGCTCACAAAAAACTCCTACCAAACTAAAAATTTGACAGCATATTCGCTGTGTCTATAAGACATTCCCGGGTATATGCAGCAAAACTGACCAAAAAGATTAGTCAAGCAACTGTGAAAATTCTGCCGCTTTCGAAGGACACTTATGACTCGTGGAAAATACACGCGAAAGCCCTGTTAGTCTTCTTATGGCCCACCGGCGCGAGACGTGGCGCACAGCCGAGATTTCAGGCGCGGCACACACGCGAAGAAACTGCCGCGCGCGGCCAGAAAAGTAATGCTTATGTATCTAACAAAACTCACTGCTGCGACCAGCCGCGCGTGGAAGCCTTTGTTGTTTGAAGCACTAAGCAGTCCACCGAAAGCCGTCTAGTAGGAAGCCCGCCGCTTTTTACGAGGACGAACATGAGGAAACAGTACAGCTACTATCTCTTCAACCTCCAGTTTGCTTTTACTGAACTCTTGCCGCGCGTGCTGCCGCGGCTTTGGAGAGAAATAGTTTTAATTAAACAATTAACAAGAATTAAATAAAATGGACGTGGCTGAGCTCAAAAAGGAATTGAAAAAATTACATCTGGAAACAACTGGAAAAAAAGCGGAACTACGCCGGCGATTAAAATCGGCTATGAAAACGGAAAGAGCGTCGGAAAGTGAACTAAGAAAAAAGAAAAATTAGGAAAGAACCGCGGACGAAGAAGATTTTGTCGACGGTATTAGTTCTTCAGAAAGCGATGAGGACGAAGCATGTGAAACAACGGCAGGGCCAGACGATCAAAGAAAAATACATCTCGAATGGGAATTATTTGCCTACTTTTAAAGATTCAAGAATCCACGAATACCTGTAGCGGAGACGACAATAAGTGTGTAAAGCGTTCAGTTAATAATGTCGAACACGTCGCAGAATTATGCGAATGGACTGATACACAAAAACGATATACGCAAAAAGTCGAGGTTCCGGGTAAACATTCGTGAACTATGAACGTAGCGCGAAAACGTGGGCGACACTGAAGAACACATTATGAGCAGAATTCGCTCGTGAAGTCAATAGTTACGATGTGCACGAACAATTGGCCAGAAGAAAGAAGAAATCTGATTAATGTTTCCACGAATATATTTACACGAGGTCGGAGATTGCATCGCAAGCGAGGGTGGAAAAGGCAGCGGCAAGATATCATTGGCGGCGTACAAGATGAAAAATACGAAAAACCATCTTATATGATGCGAAAACGATAAGTGCATTAAAAGACAAGTTTATAGTTGTCATGGTGCTGCACGCTCGACCTCATCTGTACGTGGTTATCGCAGGATCGAAGGAGGGAACATGTGCCACAGGCAAGCCTAAATGGGCCTATGTGAAAATTATAGGTGCGTGGACGAGGTTGTAGATATAATTTCTCGGTTCTGTTGAATGATTTTTGGTTTGGTTGGAGTTCTTCCGCGAGCTAACCGCAGTGTGCGTACGGAGTAGCACATGGGAGTCAATGGTTCAATGAACGAACCTGAATAGGCTGTGCTGAACAGGCTGTTATTAAACGCACAGTTGACTAGCAGTGAAGGATTCTGTACGTAGTACAGTTCCTCATTAAAGTTCAATTAGGCTAGCGTAAACAATCCCGTATGAGCTGTGTCGATACAGTGTTGATACTAAGGATAATGAAACTGTCTGTATCTGCTACCGAGGCGAACACTAGGTTTTAGGTGTGTGTAGGTTCTATGTGACTTAATTTTTAATTTAATATACCCCGAGCGGCTGAGGAATATTGTTGGGATTCGTTGATGAGCTGTTGTAGTAGTATGAATGAAAGGAATGTAGGTAAACATTAACTTGAATATATTATAATAAAATATAACTTGTTCTTAAAAAGCTTGGCCTTACATGAATTTGGTTATTAAAGATTTAGCTGTGGTTTTGACTTACAATATGAGTTGGTTTTTTGTTGGGTTTCTTTCGTTCGCCCAGCTGGAACTCGAGTTGGATAAACGCCTAACAGGGTCGAGACTCGCAATTTCGAAAATGATCCCTGTATGGTTATGAAACTGATTGAAGAATACCTGAGTATTTTGTCACTAATGAAACCTCTTCTATCTACGTGCGTACGTTCCGCGTTGTGGTTAAGATCTAGTCCTGAAGTTGTCACGCCGCACGGCGTTTTTATATCAACCAGATCACGGAATGTACGTGACAAAATCGTCGCTCGTGGACATCAGTACGAAGAAAATTCAGGATTCTCCGAATTCCGGTGAACGCGCGCGTGGCTTCCTAATTCTAGCAGAGCTAGATATAATGGGTGTATTTATTCCTGACTCCGTTGACGTAACGTTTAAAATTCTGGATGTCGGCATCCGTAACATCTCCCCCTTAAGATGGGACATCATGAAATCATAATGCTTCGATACACGTTGAGGTCAAGAATGCATACACGGGCGAAAGTGTGTGTGGCTTGTGTGAAGTGAGTGTACTTAAGCTAGCATGAACTAAACTAATTTATAGCTAAATGGTATACATAACAAAAGAAAAGGGGTCAACAAATGATACAAAATACAAACAATCGGAAATGTTTTAGAAAACAAAATTGAGATAAAAGAATACAGAAGCTCAAATGATGCAGTATTGCAGAAAATGTACTTTCAAAAGTTATTGGATTTGTAAAAACAGAGGCCGCTTATGGTTTTGGGGCTGCTGTCCATGGTGTTGCACTAGCTATAGTCGTGATGGGAAACAGGTCTCGTAATGGGGAGGGGGTGGCCAGGGCCTCGTGGCAACCATCGGTGTTCAAGTTCAAGGGCCGATCTCGCGTGTGCTCCAGGTCGTCATCAGTGGTTATCTCAGGTTTCTTTGAGCTTCAGGGAGAGATTCCAGGTAGTTCAGGATAGTCTCTGTTTCTTTCCTGTACAGATATTGATATAGTTCGGTTGTCATGTAGTTAGAAGTTAAGAAAATGTAATGCAAAACAAATTAACCCAAGTGGGATGCGAACCTACAAAAAAAGTCCGCAGCGTTTCAACAACTTGACACTTTGCCACGGGACCACCGCACCACTTGAAAATATTTTTTACGCTCTAGGCTCTAATAGCACATATCACTAATACCTACTTACTCAAATAATATAATTATAGTTCTGCAACTCCTTCAATACAAATTCGGCATTTTTTTACGTTTTTTATATTTCACAGCTTGGATTTGCAACATAAAAATCTGAAAAAATTCCATAATATGTACATCGCTAACTGACGTGTCACTGATTTTTTTCAAAATTTTTCATGCACTCAGTTGGAAGGAATTGACCCAAAACGTGATTTTTGCTTTTTTGCCCTTTACTACCCTCCGAGTTGAGATAGAAAGTTGAAACTTGGCACACATTGTTTTTTTTCATAAGCTATCGAATGACCCATCGCAAGTCCAATTTGGTTTAGGGGCACTTTTGGCCCCCTTAACCGGCTAGACCCTTTTATCTTCTTGTCCGTCTACTACAATCTTCTCTTTGTTCACTTTGGGGATATGTCTCCTTTTCTTGTTTTATTATTGCGTATTCCTTTTTTGTTTCATTTGACGTTTGGTTTTTTGTTTCCTCTAATTCATTTTCAAATATCACATTTCTTGAATATTCAGTTCTTTGCTCACTTTTTACCCAGATCTTGTATCCTTTTATTTCTTCACTAGATCCAATAAGATCCCTTTTTTTGCTTTTCTGTCTAATTTTTGCCTTTTCCCTTTTGAAATATGAATCATCACGTTCGTCCCAAACACTCTTAAGTGTTCTATCCTGGGTTCCTTCTTATGCCATAATTCCCATGGCGTTTTGTTCTTTATGCTGCTGGTACCTGCAGGTGCTATTTAGTACATATATAGCCATGTTTACTGCCTCAGCCCAGAAACATTTGTCCATGTCCTTTGCATGTACCATAGTGCGAGCAGCTTCCATGATTGTTCTGTTTTCCCGCTCCGCAGAGCCATTTTGTTTTGTTCCCACTGCAACAATAATTCCTTGACCGTTGATTATGTGACAGTAGTTCCCTTCAAACGTGAGCTTGCATCCATTTTCGATTGCTGCAGCAGCTGAAAATAGATTTAATTGTATGCCAGGTATATTTAACACGTTTGCTAAATGCCTCTCCGTCCAGTGCTTTTCTACCCAGGTCTTTATATTTATGCCACCCTTTCCCAGGGCAGGTATCAAGTAACCGTTCCCTACTTTAATCCATTTTAGTTCTTTAAATTGCTCATAGTTTATTAGCCAATGACTCGTTGTTCTTTGATGCTAGCTGCTGTCTAATCAGTGCATCACCTCTGGTTTTGGTTCTGTAGGACACGCTTCTTTTCTCCGATTTTGTTTTGTTTAAGTTCCAACAATTCTTTCTCCAATGTCCCGGATTTTTACAATAGTTGCACGTTCCAACTCTCTTTCTGTCTTGTTGACCTTCCCTTTTATGTATATGCTTGTTGTTCGTACTTGTTCTTTGTGCGGCCAACGCACCCTTAGTCTCATCCTCTTTTGCCATTGTGCGCTTTTCTTCCATGATTAGTCTGGCCGTCAAATTGGTTAGCGTACGTAACTGCTGATCAGTTGATTCCCAGGCAGTGGCGAAGTGTGTGTACTGTGTGGGCAAGGTGATTAATATTTTCGTTATCACCATTGAATCTTAAATTTGTTGCACGAATGCCTTCAGTTTGTGGTTTATATCTTCCACTCTCGATATATACGTTGCTATACATTCAGTCAATTCCTTATTTAAATTATAAAATTGTTGTTGCAACATATGTACACTCGTCTCAGTCTTCTGCTCATATACGCTGAGCAATTTTTCCCACACTTCGCGCGAAGTATCGCAGTTTAATATCTGAAGTAATGCCTCTTCTGATACGCTCGTCGCGATGTACCTTTGTGCTAAACGATCCGTTCTTTCCCAATTTTCTATTTTATTGTCTAACGCAAGAGCCGCTGCAGCATCTGTACATGCTATCCTATTTGGTTTTACATTTTTACCAGTTACTATCTCGAAAGCTTCTATTTTCATTTGGAATTTCCATACATTCCAGTCTTCGGCGCCTTTCTACTTATTAATTCGGTACAATTCTTGATCCATGGCTGATCCTTTGGTACACGTGGCTTTATAATTTATACTTCATAGAGTGAACTAAAAGTTCCAACACGTGCTTAAGTAACCTCTTTTTCACACGGAGTCATAAATTGACTATTACCAGTTACTTTGCGATCCTGGGCCCATAACCTGTTGAATCTATGGTATATTGGAGGCGAGGTCAGATCGATTCCAGTTGATTCCTTTGGATTAATCTATGTATTTTGTTTTATTCCTTTATACTCTATAACTGTGCTCTCTCTGCAGCTATCCTCATCTCTTCGTAATAGATGCATTTTTGTTTCAACTCTCTCATACTCTTTACGCCATATAAGATCGCTTTATTTGTTTCCTCGTCTTGTATTCCTTCGATTGTATATTTTATAATGGAGTACGTTTCCACATTTGCCTGTGTAGCGATTTCGAGCATTTTATAGATGTATTTTTGGTATGATTCGGTGTCTCGCTTCTTCCTTTGCGAAAGCGCTTTATGTACCCTGTGACTACTGACTTTTTGCGAGAATTCCTCGTTCAGCGCCTAGTTACGTTGTCGCCAAGTGTTACCGCATTTTTCGTAATTAACGAACAACTGCGCCGAACCCCGCAATAACCTCTTACAGTACATAATTTTCTGTACATCTGTCCATTTGCAAAGATCTGCCGTCCCTTCGAACTCACTGACCCATCGTCGAATGTTCAAATCTTCGTCGCTGCTAAATAACATCATCGACTCATCGACGTCCTTAAATGTGGGCAAATATAATATCTCTGAGATTTGCGTCTCAACCGTCTAATCTGCGTATCGCGAACTGCGTCGTCATCTTCGTCACCATCTTGCGAGACGTCGCTATCGTCTACGTCGTGTTCTTCTTCAGCGTTTACTTCGCCGTTATCGTTTTCGAGTTCTTTATCGTCTTCTTGGGCCTTTTCTTTATCTAGTTTTGGAGCCGCTTTCAGACGACGCTGTAATTCTGCTTTATTACCAG
This sequence comes from Nysson spinosus, assembly GCA_910591585.2. Classification (NCBI taxonomy): domain Eukaryota; kingdom Metazoa; phylum Arthropoda; class Insecta; order Hymenoptera; family Crabronidae; genus Nysson; species Nysson spinosus. The sequence goes on along the minus strand of OU342836.1, from coordinate 2,846,843 downwards.
ATGCCTCTAATTTCCGTATTTTGAGTCCCGTCCTCAACTCGACGAGTTTCATCCTTCGGACGTCTTTTGCTTCAGGGACATCTGCGACGTCACTTTCGTACTTGCTTGTCGAACATTTTACCACTCCTTGCAATGCACTTAATATCCCCAAATAAATGACCGGCGTAAATCAATTTCACGTATCGGAATTTTCAATACTTTGATTCCGATTGCCAGTATCCCGGACGAGCCCCCAAAGTTGTACTTGTTGTTGGAAAAAGTATAGAGAATAATTAAATGTACAGACGCAGAACGTAATATAATTGCTGCAAACTTTTTGACTGCTGCTTTTCCACCGATCTTTTCCTTGACGACGCCTTCCGAAACTATTATATGTAATGTTACTTCTTTACATGATTTACATGATTGTAAACTACCAATTTTATTAACCACTAGAATTAGTAATTGATTGACACTTGACAGACTTCGCTATAATTCAATGTTGGAATTGTAAGAGAGGGAAGACAAAGCGTATTATGGCTATTTATTAGGAACAATTATTCTCGTGCCGCACTCTCCGACTGCCAGGCGCTAACTGCCTAACTTCTCTTTTCGCTTGCCTCTCCCGTGTCCCGATCGTCACTTTTTTCCTTCACCTCCACACTCGTTTCCATGTCCGCATCAATGTACGTAAAAGTAAAAAATGTTCGCAATGAAAGCACTTGTTTGCATATGAGATAAACAGAGTATCAACATGAACGGGATTTTTGTTGACACGCTACACAGTTATTTTTGCATTAGAAGGTGGTATTACTTGATGTAGCATGTCCTTCCCGCACAAGTGGTTAGAACAATGCAGGTAAATAAAAACCTTAATTATAAATCCCTTCAGTTTCAATGCATAAACAGCTACTATATATAGGACTGATCATTACAGTGGGACTGCTTTTCGTTGTGTCTTGAATTCTTAGTTTCTTAGCTAGAACAGATGAACCCAACTTTACAGCCGCTCGTCTTTTTCCTAAGCGTTCCCTGAATGCTAAGATTCCATGTGATTTAAATGGTAAGTACGCAGATGCTCCCTTGTCCTACGAGAAATGCAATCCAGAAGATTTCATTCTCATGCATTCAAAGACTGAAGTTTAAATTGATGAGAATTATGATAATTGCTCCAAGTACAGTCACTAATTCATTTTCACCGTTCTTTTTCTCTTTAGTTTGCTTCCCAACTTTTGAGGCAACGATCATAGTGACAGCACTATCCATTTTCTGCTGATTTGATGTGTTATCCCCCTTTGCATGCATCTGTGATTTACATGATTGTAAATTACCTATTTTATTAACCACTAGAATTAGGAATTGATTGACACTTGACAGACTTCGCTATAATTCAATGTTGGAATTGTAAGAGAGGGAAGACAAAGCGTATTATGGCTATTTATTAGGAACAATTATTCTCGTGCCGCACTCTCCGACTGCCAGGCGCTAACTGCCTAACTTCTCTTTTCGCTTGCCTCTCCCGTGTCCCGATCGTCACTTTTTTCCTTCACCTCCACACTCGTTTCCATGTCCGCATCAATGTACGTAAAAGTAAAAAATGTTCGCAATGAAAGCACTTGTTTGCATATGAGATAAACAGAGTATCAACATGAACGGGATTTTTTTTGACACGCTACACAGTTATTTTTGCATTAGAAGGTGGTATTAATTGATGTAGCATGTCCTTCCCGCACAAGTGGTTAGAACAATGCAGGTAAATAAAAACCTTAATTATAAATCCTTTCAGTTTCAATGCATAAACAGCTACTATATATAGGACTGATCTTTACAGTGGGACTGCTTTTCGTTGTGTCTTGAATTCTTAGTTTCTTAGCTAGAACAGATGAACCCAACTTTACAGCCGCTCGTCTTTTTCCTAAGCGTTTCCTGAATGCTAAGATTCCATGTGATTTAAATGGTAAGTACGCAGATGCTCCCTTGTCGTCCGAGAAATGCAATCCAGAAGATTTCATTCTCATGCATTCAAAGACTGAAGTTTAATGTGATGAGAATTATGATAATTGCTCCAAGTACAGGCACTAATTCATTTTCACCGTTCTTTTTCTCTTTAGTTTGCTTCCCAACTTTTGAGGCAACGATCATAGTGACAGCACTATCCATTTTCTGCTGATTTGATGTGTTATCCCCCTTTGCATGCATCTGTGATTGACATGATTGTAAATTACCAATTTTATTAACCACTTGATTTAGGAATTGATTGACACTTGACAGACTTCGCTATAATTCAATGTTGGAATTGTAAGAGAGGGAAGACAAAGCGTATTATGGCTATTTATTAGGAACAATTATTCTCGTGCCGCACTCTCCCACTGCCAGGCGCTAACTGCCTAACTTCTCTTTTCGCTTGCCTCTCCCGTGTCCCGATCGTCACTTTTTTCTTCACCTCCACACTCGTTTCCATGTCCGCATCAATGTACGTAAAAGTAAAAAATGTTCGCAATGAAAGCACTTGTTTGCATATGAGATAAACAGAGTATCAACATGAACGGGATTTTTGTTGACACGCTACACAGTTATTTTTGCATTAGAAGGTGGTATTACTTGATGTAGCATGTCCTTCCCGCACCAGTGGTTAGAACAATGCAGGTAAATAAAAACCTTAATTATAAATCCCTTCAGTTTCAATGCATAAACAGCTACTATATATAGGACTGATCTTTACAGTGGGACTGCTTTTCGTTGCGTCTTGAATTCTTAGTTTCTTAGCTAGAACAGATGAACCCAACTTTACAGCCGCTCGTCTTTTTCCTAAGCGTTCCCTGAATGCTAAGATTCCATGTGATTTAAATGGTAAGTACGCAGATGCTCCCTTGTCCTCCGAGAAATGCAATCCAGAAGATTTCATTCTCATGCATTCAGAGACTGAAGTTTAATGTGATGAGAATTATGATAATTGCTCCAAGTACAGGCACTAATTCATTTTCACCGTTCTTTTTCTCTTTAGTTTGCTTCCCAACTTTTGAGGCAACGATCATAGTGACAGCACTATCCATTTTCTGCTGATTTGCTGTGTTATTCCCCTTTGCATGCATCTGTGATTTACATGATTGTAAATTACCAATTTTATTAACCACTAGAATTAGGAATTGATTGACACTTGACAGACTTCGCTATAATTCAATGTTGGAATTGTAAGAGAGGGAAGACAAAGCGTATTATGGTTATTTATTAGGAACAATTATTCTCGTGCCGCACTCTCCGACTGCCAGGCGCTAACTGCCTAACTTCTCTTTTCGCTTGCCTCTCCCGTGTCCCGATCGTCACTTTTTTCCTTCACCTCCACACTCGTTTCCATGTCCGCATCAATGTACGTAAAAGTAAAAAATGTTCGCAATGAAAGCACTTGTTTGCATATGAGATAAACAGAGTATCAACATGAACGGGATTTTTGTTGACACGCTACACAGTTATTTTTGCATTAGAAGGTGGTATTAGTTGATGTAGCATGTCCTTCCCGCACAAGTGGTTAGAACAATGCAGGTAAATAAAAACCTTAATTATAAATCCCTTCAGTTTCAATGCATAAACAGCTACTATATATAGGACTGATCTTTACAGTGGGACTGCTTTTCGTTGCGTCTTGAATTCTTAGTTTCTTAGCTAGAACAGATGAACCCAACTTTACAGCCGCTCGTCTTTTTCCTAAGCGTTCCCTGAATGCTAAGATTCCATGTGATTTAAATGGTAAGTACGCAGATGCTCCCTTGTCCTCCGAGAAATGCAATCCAGAAGATTTCATTCTCATGCATTCAAAGACTGAAGTTTAATGTGATGAGAATTATGATAATTGCTCCAAGTACAGGCACTAATTCATTTTCACCGTTCTTTTTCTCTTTAGTTTGCTTCCCAACTTTTGAGGCAACGATCATAGTGACAGCACTATCCATTTTCTGCTGATTTGATGTGTTATTCCCGTTTGCATGCATCTGTGATTTACATGATTTTAAATTACCAATTTTATTAACCACTAGAATTAGGAATTGATTGACACTTGACAGACTTCGCTATAATTCAATGTTGGAATTGTAAGAGAGGGAAGACAAAGCGTATTATGGTTATTTATTAGGAACAATTATTCTCGTGCCGCACTGTCGGACTGCCAGGCGCAAACTGCCTAACTTCTCTTTTCGCTTGCCTCTCCCGTGACCCGATCGTCACTTTTTTCCTTCACCTCCACACTCGTTTCCATGTCCGCATCAATGTACGTACAAGTAAAAAATGTTCGCAATGAAAGCACTTGTTTGCATATGAGATAAACAGAGTATCAACATGAACGGGATTTTTGTTGACACGCTACACAGTTATTTTTGCATTAGAAGGTGGTATTACTTGATGTAGCATGTCCTTCCCGCACAAGTGGTTAGAACAATGCAGGTAAATAAAAACCTTAATTATAAATCCCTTCAGTTTCAATGCATAAACAGCTACTATATATAGGACTGATCTTTACAGTGGGATTGCTTTTCGTTGTGTCTTGAATTCTTAGTTTCTTAGCTAGAACAGATGAACCCAACTTTACAGCCGCTCGTCTTTTTCCTAAGCGTTCCCTGAATGCTAAGATTCCATGTGATTTAAATGGTAAGTACGCAGATGCTCCCTTGTCGTCCGAGAAATGCAATCCAGAAGATTTCATTCTCATGCATTCAAAGACTGAAGTTTAATGTGATGAGAATTATGATAATTGCTCCAAGTACAGGCACTAATTCATTTTCACCGTTCTTTTTCTCTTTAGTTTGCTTCCCAACTTTTGAGGCAACGATCATAGTGACAGCACTATCCATTTTCTGCTGATTTGCTGTGTTATTCCCCTTTGCATGCATCTGTGATTTACATGATTGTAAATTACCAATTTTATTAACCACTAGAATTAGGAATTGATTGACACTTGACAGACTTCGCTATAATTCAATGTTGGAATTGTAAGAGAGGGAAGACAAAGCGTATTATGGTTATTTATTAGGAACAATTATTCTCGTGCCGCACTCTCCGACTGCCAGGCGCTAACTGCCTAACTTCTCTTTTCGCTTGCCTCTCCCGTGTCCCGATCGTCACTTTTTTCCTTCACCTCCACACTCGTTTCCATGTCCGCATCAATGTACGTAAAAGTAAAAAATGTTCGCAATGAAAGCACTTGTTTGCATATGAGATAAACAGAGTATCAACATGAACGGGATTTTTGTTGACACGCTACACAGTTATTTTTGCATTAGAAGGTGGTATTACTTGATGTAGCATGTCCTTCCCGCACAAGTGGTTAGAACAATGCAGGTAAATAAAAACCTTAATTATAAATCCCTTCAGTTTCAATGCATAAACAGCTACTATATATAGGACTGATCTTTACAGTGGGACTGCTTTTCGTTGCGTCTTGAATTCTTAGTTTCTTAGCTAGAACAGATGAACCCAACTTTACAGCCGCTCGTCTTTTTCCTAAGCGTTCCCTGAATGCTAAGATTCCATGTGATTTAAATGGTAAGTACGCAGATGCTCCCTTGTCCTCCGAGAAATGCAATCCAGAAGATTTCATTCTCATGCATTCAAAGACTGAAGTTTAATGTGATGAGAATTATGATAATTGCTCCAAGTACAGGCACTAATTCATTTTCACCGTTCTTTTTCTCTTTAGTTTGCTTCCCAACTTTTGAGGCAACGATCATAGTGACAGCACTATCCATTTTCTGCTGATTTGCTGTGTTATTCCCCTTTGCATGCATCTGTGATTTACATGATTGTAAATTACCAATTTTATTAACCACTAGAATTAGGAATTGATTGACACTTGACAGACTTCGCTATAATTCAATGTTGGAATTGTAAGAGAGGGAAGACAAAGCGTATTATGGTTATTTATTAGGAACAATTATTCTCGTGCCGCACTCTCCGACTGCCAGGCGCTAACTGCCTAACTTCTCTTTTCGCTTGCCTCTCCCGTGTCCCGATCGTCACTTTTTTCCTTCACCTCCACACTCGTTTCCATGTCCGCATCAATGTACGTAAAAGTAAAAAATGTTCGCAATGAAAGCACTTGTTTGCATATGAGATAAACAGAGTATCAACATGAACGGGATTTTTGTTGACACGCTACACAGTTATTTTTGCATTAGAAGGTGGTATTAGTTGATGTAGCATGTCCTTCCCGCACAAGTGGTTAGAACAATGCAGGTAAATAAAAACCTTAATTATAAATCCCTTCAGTTTCAATGCATAAACAGCTACTATATATAGGACTGATCTTTACAGTGGGACTGCTTTTCGTTGCGTCTTGAATTCTTAGTTTCTTAGCTAGAACAGATGAACCCAACTTTACAGCCGCTCGTCTTTTTCCTAAGCGTTCCCTGAATGCTAAGATTCCATGTGATTTAAATGGTAAGTACGCAGATGCTCCCTTGTCCTACGAGAAATGCAATCCAGAAGATTTCATTCTCATGCATTCAAAGACTGAAGTTTAATGTGATGAGAATTATGATAATTGCTCCAAGTACAGGCACTAATTCATTTTCACCGTTCTTTTTCTCTTTAGTTTGCTTCCCAACTTTTGAGGCAACGATCATAGTGACAGCACTATCCATTTTCTGCTGATTTGATGTGTTATCCCCCTTTGCATGCATCTGTGATTTACATGATTGTAAATTACCAATTTTATTAACCACTAGAATTAGGAATTGATTGACACTTGACAGACTTCGCTATAATTCAATGTTGGAATTGTAAGAGAGGGAAGACAAAGCGTATTATGGTTATTTATTAGGAACAATTATTCTCGTGCCGCACTGTCGGACTGCCAGGCGCTAACTGCCTAACTTCTCTTTTCGCTTGCCTCTCCCGTGACCCGATTGTCACTTTTTTCCTTCACCTCCACACTCGTTTCCATGTCCGCATCAATGTACGTACAAGTAAAAAATGTTCGCAATGAAAGCACTTGTTTGCATATGAGATAAACAGAGTATCAACATGAACGGGATTTTTGTTGACACGCTACACAGTTATTTTTGCATTAGAAGGTGGTATTACTTGATGTAGCATGTCCTTCCCGCACAAGTGGTTAGAACAATGCAGGTAAATAAAAACCTTAATTATAAATCCCTTCAGTTTCAATGCATAAACAGCTACTATATATAGGACTGATCTTTACAGTGGGATTGCTTTTCGTTGTGTCTTGAATTCTTAGTTTCTTAGCTAGAACAGATGAACCCAACTTTACAGCCGCTCGTCTTTTTCCTAAGCGTTCCCTGAATGCTAAGATTCCATGTGATTTAAATGGTAAGTACGCAGATGCTCCCTTGTCGTCCGAGAAATGCAATCCAGAAGATTTCATTCTCATGCATTCAAAGACTGAAGTTTAATGTGATGAGAATTATGATAATTGCTCCAAGTACAGGCACTAATTCATTTTCACCGTTCTTTTTCTCTTTAGTTTGCTTCCCAACTTTTGAGGCAACGATCATAGTGACAGCACTATCCATTTTCTGCTGATTTGCTGTGTTATTCCCCTTTGCATGCATCTGTGATTTACATGATTGTAAATTACCAATTTTATTAACCACTAGAATTAGGAATTGATTGACACTTGACAGACTTCGCTATAATTCAATGTTGGAATTGTAAGAGAGGGAAGACAAAGCGTATTATGGTTATTTATTAGGAACAATTATTCTCGTGCCGCACTCTCCGACTGCCAGGCGCTAACTGCCTAACTTCTCTTTTCGCTTGCCTCTCCCGTGTCCCGATCGTCACTTTTTTCCTTCACCTCCACACTCGTTTCCATGTCCGCATCAATGTACGTAAAAGTAAAAAATGTTCGCAATGAAAGCACTTGTTTGCATATGAGATAAACAGAGTATCAACATGAACGGGATTTTTGTTGACACGCTACACAGTTATTTTTGCATTAGAAGGTGGTATTAGTTGATGTAGCATGTCCTTCCCGCACAAGTGGTTAGAACAATGCAGGTAAATAAAAACCTTAATTATAAATCCCTTCAGTTTCAATGCATAAACAGCTACTATATATAGGACTGATCTTTACAGTGGGACTGCTTTTCGTTGCGTCTTGAATTCTTAGTTTCTTAGCTAGAACAGATGAACCCAACTTTACAGCCGCTCGTCTTTTTCCTAAGCGTTCCCTGAATGCTAAGATTCCATGTGATTTAAATGGTAAGTACGCAGATGCTCCCTTGTCCTCCGAGAAATGCAATCCAGAAGATTTCATTCTCATGCATTCAGAGACTGAAGTTTAATGTGATGAGAATTATGATAATTGCTCCAAGTACAGGCACTAATTCATTTTCACCGTTCTTTTTCTCTTTAGTTTGCTTCCCAACTTTTGAGGCAACGATCATAGTGACAGCACTATCCATTTTCTGCTGATTTGCTGTGTTATTCCCCTTTGCATGCATCTGTGATTTACATGATTGTAAATTACCAATTTTATTAACCACTAGAATTAGGAATTGATTGACACTTGACAGACTTCGCTATAATTCAATGTTGGAATTGTAAGAGAGGGAAGACAAAGCGTATTATGGTTATTTATTAGGAACAATTATTCTCGTGCCGCACTCTCCGACTGCCAGGCGCTAACTGCCTAACTTCTCTTTTCGCTTGCCTCTCCCGTGTCCCGATCGTCACTTTTTTCCTTCACCTCCACACTCGTTTCCATGTCCGCATCAATGTACGTAAAAGTAAAAAATGTTCGCAATGAAAGCACTTGTTTGCATATGAGATAAACAGAGTATCAACATGAACGGGATTTTTGTTGACACGCTACACAGTTATTTTTGCATTAGAAGGTGGTATTACTTGATGTAGCATGTCCTTCCCGCACAAGTGGTTAGAACAATGCAGGTAAATAAAAACCTTAATTATAAATCCCTTCAGTTTCAATGCATAAACAGCTACTATATATAGGACTGATCTTTACAGTGGGACTGCTTTTCGTTGCGTCTTGAATTCTTAGTTTCTTAGCTAGAACAGATGAACCCAACTTTACAGCCGCTCGTCTTTTTCCTAAGCGTTCCCTGAATGCTAAGATTCCATGTGATTTAAATGGTAAGTACGCAGATGCTCCCTTGTCCTACGAGAAATGCAATCCAGAAGATTTCATTCTCATGCATTCAAAGACTGAAGTTTAATGTGATGAGAATTATGATAATTGCTTCAAGTACAGGCACTAATTCATTTTCACCGTTCTTTTTCTCTTTAGTTTGCTTCCCAACTTTTGAGGCAACGATCATAGTGACAGCACTATCCATTTTCTGCTGATTTGCTGTGTTATTCCCCTTTGCATGCATCTGTGATTTACATGATTGTAAATTACCAATTTTATTAACCACTAGAATTAGGAATTGATTGACACTTGACAGACTTCGCTATAATTCAATGTTGGAATTGTAAGAGAGGGAAGACAAAGCGTATTATGGTTATTTATTAGGAACAATTATTCTCGTGCCGCACTCTCCGACTGCCAGGCGCTAACTGCCTAACTTCTCTTTTCGCTTGCCTCTCCCGTGTCCCGATCGTCACTTTTTTCCTTCACCGCCACAATCGTTTCCACGTCCGCATCAATGTACGTAAAAGTAAAAAATGTTCGCAATGAAAGCACTTGTTTGCATATGAGATAAACAGAGTATCAACATGAACGGGATTTTTGTTGACACGCTACACAGTTATTTTTGCATTAGAAGGTGGTATTACTTGATGTAGCATGTCCTTCCCGCACAAGTGGTTAGAACAATGCAGGTAAATAAAAACCTTAATTATAAATCCCTTCAGTTTCAATGCATAAACAGCTACTATATATAGGACTGATCTTTACAGTGGGACTGCTTTTCGTTGCGTCTTGAATTCTTAGTTTCTTAGCTAGAACAGATGAACCCAACTTTACAGCCGCTCGTCTTTTTCCTAAGCGTTCCCTGAATGCTAAGATTCCATGTGATTTAAATGGTAAGTACGCAGATGCTCCCTTGTCCTCCGAGAAATGCAATCCAGAAGATTTCATTCTCATGCATTCAAAGACTGAAGTTTAATGTGATGAGAATTATGATAATTGCTCCAAGTACAGGCACTAATTCATTTTCACCGTTCTTTTTCTCTTTAGTTTGCTTCCCAACTTTTGAGGCAACGATCATAGTGACAGCACTATCCATTTTCTGCTGATTTGCTGTGTTATTCCCCTTTGCATGCATCTGTGATTTACATGATTGTAAGTTACCAATTTTATTAACCACTAGAATTAGGAATTGATTGACACTTGACAGACTTCGCTATAATTCAATGTTGGAATTGTAAGAGAGGGAAGACAAAGCGTATTATGGTTATTTATTAGGAACAATTATTCTCGTGCCGCACTCTCCGACTGCCAGGCGCTAACTGCCTAACTTCTCTTTTCGCTTGCCTCTCCCGTGTCCCGATCGTCACTTTTTTCCTTCACCGCCACAATCGTTTCCACGTCCGCATCAATGTACGTAAAAGTAAAAAATGTTCGCAATGAAAGCACTTGTTTGCATATGAGATAAACAGAGTATCAACATGAACGGGATTTTTGTTGACACGCTACACAGTTATTTTTGCATTAGAAGGTGGTATTACTTGATGTAGCATGTCCTTCCCGCACAAGTGGTTAGAACAATGCAGGTAAATAAAAACCTTAATTATAAATCCCTTCAGTTTCAATGCATAAACAGCTACTATATATAGGACTGATCTTTACAGTGGGACTGCTTTTCGTTGCGTCTTGAATTCTTAGTTTCTTAGCTAGAACAGATGAACCCAACTTTACAGCCGCTCGTCTTTTTCCTAAGCGTTCCCTGAATGCTAAGATTCCATGTGATTTAAATGGTAAGTACGCAGATGCTCCCTTGTCCTCCGAGAAATGCAATCCAGAAGATTTCATTCTCATGCATTCAAAGACTGAAGTTTAATGTGATGAGAATTATGATAATTGCTCCAAGTACAGGCACTAATTCATTTTCACCGTTCTTTTTCTCTTTAGTTTGCTTCCCAACTTTTGAGGCAACGATCATAGTGACAGCACTATCCATTTTCTGCTGATTTGCTGTGTTATTCCCCTTTGCATGCATCTGTGATTTACATGATTGTAAGTTACCAATTTTATTAACCACTAGAATTAGGAATTGATTGACACTTGACAGACTTCGCTATAATTCAATGTTGGAATTGTAAGAGAGGGAAGACAAAGCGTATTATGGTTATTTATTAGGAACAATTATTCTCGTGCCGCACTCTCCGACTGCCAGGCGCTAACTGCCTAACTTCTCTTTTCGCTTGCCTCTCCCGTGTCCCGATCGTCACTTTTTTCCTTCACCGCCACAATCGTTTCCACGTCCGCATCAATGTACGTAAAAGTAAAAAATGTTCGCAATGAAAGCACTTGTTTGCATATGAGATAAACAGAGTATCAACATGAACGGGATTTTTGTTGACACGCTACACAGTTATTTTTGCATTAGAAGGTGGTATTACTTGATGTAGCATGTCCTTCCCGCACAAGTGGTTAGAACAATGCAGGTAAATAAAAACCTTAATTATAAATCCCTTCAGTTTCAATGCATAAACAGCTACTATATATAGGACTGATCTTTACAGTGGGACTGCTTTTCGTTGCGTCTTGAATTCTTAGTTTCTTAGCTAGAACAGATGAACCCAACTTTACAGCCGCTCGTCTTTTTCCTAAGCGTTCCCTGAATGCTAAGATTCCATGTGATTTAAATGGTAAGTACGCAGATGCTCCCTTGTCCTCCGAGAAATGCAATCCAGAAGATTTCATTCTCATGCATTCAAAGACTGAAGTTTAATGTGATGAGAATTATGATAATTGCTCCAAGTACAGGCACTAATTCATTTTCACAGTTCTTTTTCTCTTTAGTTTGCTTCCCAACTTTTGAGGCAACGATCATAGTGACAGCACTATCCATTTTCTGCTGATTTGCTGTGTTATTCCCCTTTGCATGCATCTGTGATTTACATAATTGTAAGTTACCAATTTTATTAACCACTAGAATTAGGAATTGATTGACACTTGACAGACTTCGCTATAATTCAATGTTGGAATTGTAAGAGAGGGAAGACAAAGCGTATTATGGTTATTTATTAGGAACAATTATTCTCGTGCCGCACTCTCCGACTGCCAGGCGCTAGCTGCCTAACTTCTCTTTTCGCTTGCCTCTCCCGTGTCCCGATCGTCACTTTTTTCCTTCACCTCCACACTCGTTTCCATGTCCGCATCAATGTACGTAAAAGTAACAAATGTTCGCAATGAAAGCACTTGTTTGCATATGAGATAAACAGAGTATCAACATGAACGGGATTTTTGTTGACACGCTACACAGTTATTTTTGCATTAGAAGGTGGTATTACTTGATGTAGCATGTCCTTCCCGCACAAGTGGTTAGAACAATGCAGGTAAATAAAAACCTTAATTATAAATCCCTTCAGTTTCAATGCATAAACAGCTACTATATATAGGACTGATCTTTACAGTGGGACTGCTTTTCGTTGCCTCTTGAATTCTTAGTTTCTTAGCTAGAACAGATGAACCCAACTTTACAGCCGCTCGTCTTTTTCCTAAGCGTTCCCTGAATACTAAGATTCCATGTGATTTAAATGGTAAGTACGCAGATGCTCCCTTGTCCTCCGAGAAATGCAATCCAGAAGATTTCATTCTCATGCATTCAAAGACTGAAGTTTAATGTGATGAGAATTATGATAATTGCTCCAAGTACAGGCACTAATTCATTTTCACCGTTCTTTTTCTCTTTAGTTTGCTTCCCAACTTTTGAGGCAACGATCATAGTGACAGCACTATCCATTTTCTGCTGATTTGCTGTGTTATTCCCCTTTGCATGCATCTGTGATTTACATGATTGTAAATTACCAATTTTATTAACCACTAGAATTAGGAATTGATTGACACTTGACAGACTTCGCTATAATTCAATGTTGGAATTGTAAGAGAGGGATGACAAAGCGTATTATGGTTATTTATTAGGAACAATTATTCTCGTGCCGCACTCTCCTACTGCCAGGCGCTAACTGCCTAACTTCTCTTTTCGCTTGCCTCTCCCGTGTCCCGATCGTCACTTTTTTCCTTCACCTCCACACTCGTTTCCATGTCCGCATCAATGTACGTAAAAGTAAAAAATGTTCGCAATGAAAGCACTTGTTTGCATATGAGATAAACAGAGTATCAACATGAACGGGATTTTTGTTGACACGCTACACAGTTATTTTTGCATTAGAAGGTGGTATTACTTGATGTAGCATGTCCTTCCCGCACCAGTGGTTAGAACAATGCAGGTAAATAAAAACCTTAATTATAAATCCCTTCAGTTTCAATGCATAAACAGCTACTATATATAGGACTGATCTTTACAGTGGGACTGCTTTTCGTTTTGTCTTGAATTCTTAGTTTCTTAGCTAGAACAGATGAACCCAACTTTACAGCCGCTCGTCTTTTTCCTAAGCGTTCCCTGAATGCTAAGATTCCATGTGATTTAAATGGTAAGTACGCAGATGCTCCCTTGTCGTCCGAGAAATGCAATCCAGAAGATTTCATTCTCATGCATTCAAAGACTGAAGTTTAATGTGATGAGAATTATGATAATTGCTCCAAGTACAGGCACTAATTCATTTTCACCGTTCTTTTTCTCTTTAGTTTGCTTCCCAACTTTTGAGGCAACGATCATAGTGACAGCACTATCCATTTTCTGCTGATTTGCTGTGTTATTCCCCTTTGCATGCATCTGTGATTTACATGATTGTAAATTACCAATTTTATTAACCACTAGAATTAGGAATTGATTGACACTTGACAGACTTCGCTATAATTCAATGTTGGAATTGTAAGAGAGGGAAGACAAAGCGTATTATGGTTATTTATTAGGAACAATTATTCTCGTGCCGCACTCTCCGACTGCCAGGCGCTAACTGCCTAACTTCTCTTTTCGCTTGCCTCTCCCGTGTCCCGATCGTCACTTTTTTCCTTCACCTCCACACTCGTTTCCATGTCCGCATCAATGTACGTACAAGTAAAAAATGTTCGCAATGAAAGCACTTGTTTGCATATGAGATAAACAGAGTATCAACATGAACGGGATTTTTGTTGACACGCTACACAGTTATTTTTGCATTAGAAGGTGGTATTACTTGATGTAGCATGTCCTTCCCGCACAAGTGGTTAGAACAATGCAGGTAAATAAAAACCTTAATTATAAATCCCTTCAGTTTCAATGCATAAACAGCTACTATATATAGGACTGATCTTTACAGTGGGACTGCTTTTCGTTGTGTCTTGAATTCTTAGTTTCTTAGCTAGAACTGATGAACCCAACTTTACAGCCGCTCGTCTTTTTCCTAAGCGTTCCCTGAATGCTAAGATTCCATGTGATTTAAATGGTAAGTACGCAGATGCTCCCTTGTCGTCCGAGAAATGCAATCCAGAAGATTTCATTCTCATGCATTCAAAGACTGAAGTTTAATGTGATGAGAATTATGATAATTGCTCCAAGTACAGGCACTAATTCATTTTCACCGTTCTTTTTCTCTTTAGTTTGCTTCCCAACTTTTGAGGCAACGATCATAGTGACAGCACTATCCATTTTCTGCTGATTTGCTGTGTTATCGCCCTTTGCATGCATCTGTGATTTACATGATTGTAAATTACCAATTTTATTAACCACTAGAATTAGGAATTGATTGACACTTGACAGACTTCGCAATAATTGAATGTTGGAATTGTAAGAGAGGGAAGACAAAGCGTATTATGGCTATATATTAGGAACAATTATTCTCGTGCCGCACTCTCCGACTGCCAGGCGCTAACTGCCTAACTTCTCTTTTCGCTTGCCTCTCCCGTGTCCCGATCGTCACTTTTTTCCTTCACCTCCACACTCGTTTCCATGTCCGCATCAATGTACGTAAAAGTAAAAAATGTTCGCAATGAAAGCACTTGTTTGCATATGAGATAAACAGAGTATCAACATGAACGGGATTTTTGTTGACACGCTACACAGTTATTTTTGCATTAGAAGGTGGTATTACTTGATGTAGCATGTCCTTCCCGCACCAGTGGTTAGAACAATGCAGGTAAATAAAAACCTTAATTATAAATCCCTTCAGTTTCAATGCATAAACAGCTACTATATATAGGACTGATCTTTACAGTGGGACTGCTTTTCGTTGTGTCTTGAATTCTTAGTTTCTTAGCTAGAACAGATGAACCCAACTTTACAGCCGCTCGTCTTTTTCCTAAGCGTTCCCTGAATGCTAAGATTCCATGTGATTTAAATGGTAAGTACGCAGATGCTCCCTTGTCGTCCGAGAAATGCAATCCAGAAGATTTCATTCTCATGCATTCAAAGACTGAAGTTTAATGTGATGAGAATTATGATAATTGCTCCAAGTACAGGCACTAATTCATTTTCACCGTTCTTTTTCTCTTTAGTTTGCTTCCCAACTTTTGAGGCAACGATCATAGTGACAGCACTATCCATTTTCTGCTGATTTGATGTGTTATCCCCCTTTGCATGCATCTGTGATTGACATGATTGTAAATTACCAATTTTATTAACCACTTGATTTAGGAATTGATTGACACTTGACAGACTTCGCTATAATTCAATGTTGGAATTGTAAGAGCGGGAAGACAAAGCGTATTATGGCTATTTATTAGGAACAATTATTCTCGTGCCGCACTCTCCGACTGCCAGGCGCTAACTGCCTAACTTCTCTTTTCGCTTGCCTCTCCCGTGTCCCGATCGTCACTTTTTTCTTCACCTCCACACTCGTTTCCATGTCCGCATCAATGTACGTAAAAGTAAAAAATGTTCGCAATGAAAGCACTTGTTTGCATATGAGATAAACAGAGTATCAACATGAACGGGATTTTTGTTGACACGCTACACAGTTATTTTTGCATTAGAAGGTGGTATTACTTGATGTAGCATGTCCTTCCCGCACAAGTGGTTAGAACAATGCAGGTAAATAAAAACCTTAATTATAAATCCCTTCAGTTTCAATGCATAAACAGCTACTATTTATAGGACTGATCTTTACAGTGGGACTGCTTTTCGCTCTGTCTTGAATTCTTAGTTTCTTAGCTAGAACAGATGAACCCAACTTTACAGCCGCTCGTCTTTTTCCTAAGCGTTCCCTGAATGCTAAGATTCCATGTGATTTAAATGGTAAGTACGCAGATGCTCCCTTGTCCTCCGAGAAATGCAATCCAGAAGATTTCATTCTCATGCATTCAAAGACTGAAGTTGAATGTGATGAGAATTATGATAATTGCTCCAAGTACAGGCACTAATTCATTTTCACCGTTCTTTTTCTCTTTAGTTTGCTTCCCAACTTTTGAGGCAACGATCATAGTGACAGCACTATCCATTTTCTGCTGATTTGCTGTGTTATCCCCCTTTGCATGCATCTGTGATTTACATGATTGTAAATTACCAATTTTATTAACCACTAGAATTAGGAATTGATTGACACTTGACAGACTTTGCTATAATTCAATGTTGGAATTGTAAGAGAGGGAAGACAAAGCGTATTATGGTTATTTATTAGGAACAATTATTCTCGTGCCGCACTCTCCGACTCCCAGGCGCTAACTGCCTAACTTCTCTTTTCGCTTGCCTCTCCCGTGTCCCGATCGTCACTTTTTTCCTTCACCTCCACACTCGTTTCCATGTCCGCATCAATGTACGTAAAAGTAAAAAATGTTCGCAATGAAAGCACTTGTTTGCATATGAGATAAACAGAGTATCAACATGAACGGGATTTTTGTTGACACGCTACACAGTTATTTTTGCATTAGAAGGTGGTATTACTTGATGTAGCATGTCCTTCCCGCACCAGTGGTTAGAACAATGCAGGTAAATAAAAACCTTAATTATAAATCCCTTCAGTTTCAATGCATAAACAGCTACTATATATAGGACTGATCTTTACAGTGGGACTGCTTTTCGTTGTGTCTTGAATTCTTAGTTTCTTAGCTAGAACAGATGAACCCAACTTTACAGCCGCTCGTCTTTTTCCTAAGCGTTCCCTGAATGCTAAGATTCCATGTGATTTAAATGGTAAGTACGCAGATGCTCCCTTGTCGTCCGAGAAATGCAATCCAGAAGATTTCATTTTCATGCATTCAAAGACTGAAGTTTAATGTGATGAGAATTATGATAATTGCTCCAAGTACAGGCACTAATTCATTTTCACCGTTCTTTTTCTCTTTAGTTTGCTTCCCAACTTTTGAGGCAACGATCATAGTGACAGCACTATCCATTTTCTGCTGATTTGATGTGTTATCCCCCTTTGCATGCATCTGTGATTGACATGATTGTAAATTACCAATTTTATTAACCACTTGATTTAGGAATTGATTGACACTTGACAGACTTCGCTATAATTCAATGTTGGAATTGTAAGAGCGGGAAGACAAAGCGTATTATGGCTATTTATTAGGAACAATTATTCTCGTGCCGCACTCTCCGACTGCCAGGCGCTAACTGCCTAACTTCTCTTTTCGCTTGCCTCTCCCGTGTCCCGATCGTCACTTTTTTCTTCACCTCCACACTCGTTTCCATGTCCGCATCAATGTACGTAAAAGTAAAAAATGTTCGCAATGAAAGCACTTGTTTGCATATGAGATAAACAGAGTATCAACATGAACGGGATTTTTGTTGACACGCTACACAGTTATTTTTGCATTAGAAGGTGGTATTACTTGATGTAGCATGTCCTTCCCGCACAAGTGGTTAGAACAATGCAGGTAAATAAAAACCTTAATTATAAATCCCTTCAGTTTCAATGCATAAACAGCTACTATTTATAGGACTGATCTTTACAGTGGGACTGCTTTTCGCTCTGTCTTGAATTCTTAGTTTCTTAGCTAGAACAGATGAACCCAACTTTACAGCCGCTCGTCTTTTTCCTAAGCGTTCCCTGAATGCTAAGATTCCATGTGATTTAAATGGTAAGTACGCAGATGCTCCCTTGTCCTCCGAGAAATGCAATCCAGAAGATTTCATTCTCATGCATTCAAAGACTGAAGTTTAATGTGATGAGAATTATGATAATTGCTCCAAGTACAGGCACTAATTCATTTTCACCGTTCTTTTTCTCTTTAGTTTGCTTCCCAACTTTTGAGGCAACGATCATAGTGACAGCACTATCCATTTTCTGATGATTTGATGTGTTATCCCCCTTTGCATGCATCTGTGATTGACATGATTGTAAATTACCAATTTTATTAACCACTTGATTTAGGAATTGATTGACACTTGACAGACTTCGCTATAATTCAATGTTGGAATTGTAAGAGAGGGAAGACAAAGCGTATTATGGCTATTTATTAGGAACAATTATTCTCGTGCCGCACTCTCCGACTGCCAGGCGCTAACTGCCTAACTTCTCTTTTCGCTTGCCTCTCCCGTGTCCCGATCGTCACTTTTTTCCTTCACCTCCACACTCGTTTCCATGTCCGCATCAATGTACGTAAAAGTAAAAAATGTTCGCAATGAAAGCACTTGTTTGCATATGAGATAAACAGAGTATCAACATGAACGGGATTTTTGTTGACACGCTACACAGTTATTTTTGCATTAGAAGGTGGTATTACTTGATGTAGCATGTCCTTCCCGCACCAGTGGTTAGAACAATGCAGGTAAATAAAAACCTTAATTATAAATCCCTTCAGTTTCAATGCATAAACAGCTACTATATATAGGACTGATCTTTACAGTGGGACTGCTTTTCGTTGTGTCTTGAATTCTTAGTTTCTTAGCTAGAACAGATGAACCCAACTTTACAGCCGCTCGTCTTTTTCCTAAGCGTTCCCTGAATGCTAAGATTCCATGTGATTTAAATGGTAAGTACGCAGATGCTCCCTTGTCGTCCGAGAAATGCAATCCAGAAGATTTCATTCTCATGCATTCAAAGACTGAAGTTTAATGTGATGAGAATTATGATAATTGCTCCAAGTACAGGCACTAATTCATTTTCACCGTTCTTTTTCTCTTTAGTTTGCTTCCCAACTTTTGAGGCAACGATCATAGTGACAGCACTATCCATTTTCTGCTGATTTGATGTGTTATCCCCCTTTGCATGCATCTGTGATTGACATGATTGTAAATTACCAATTTTATTAACCACTAGAATTAGGCATTGATTGACACTTGACAGACTTCGCTATAATTGAATGTTGGAATTGTAAGAGAGGGAAGACAAAGCGTATTATGGCTATTTATTAGGAACAATTATTCTCGTGCCGCACTCTCCGACTGCCAGGCGCTAACTGCCTAACTTCTCTTTTCGCTTGCCTCTCCCGTGTCCCGATCGTCACTTTTTTCTTCACCTCCACACTCGTTTCCATGTCCGCATCAATGTACGTAAAAGTAAAAAATGTTCGCAATGAAAGCACTTGTTTGCATATGAGATAAACAGAGTATCAACATGAACGGGATTTTTGTTGACACGCTACACAGTTATTTTTGCATTAGAAGGTGGTATTACTTGATGTAGCATGTCCTTCCCGCACCAGTGGTTAGAACAATGCAAGTAAATAAAAACCTTAATTATAAATCCCTTCAGTTTCAATGCATAAACAGCTACTGTATATAGGACTGATCTTTACAGTGGGACTGCTTTTCGTTGTGTCTTGAATTCTTAGTTTCTTAGCTAGAACAGATGAACCCAACTTTACAGCCGCTCGTCTTTTTCCTAAGCGTTCCCTGAATGCTAAGATTCCATGTGATTTAAATGGTAAGTACGCAGATGCTCCCTTGTCCTCCGAGAAATGCAATCCAGAAGATTTCATTCTCATGCATTCAAAGACTGAAGTTGAATGTGATGAGAATTATGATAATTGCTCCAAGTACAGGCACTAATTCATTTTCACCGTTCTTTTTCTCTTTAGTTTGCTTCCCAACTTTTGAGGCAACGATCATAGTGACAGCACTATCCATTTTCTGCTGATTTGATGTGTTATCCCCCTTTGCATGCATCTGTGATTGACATGATTGTAAATTACCAATTTTATTAACCACTTGATTTAGGAATTGATTGACACTTGACAGACTTCGCTATAATTCAATGTTGGAATTGTAAGAGAGGGAAGACAAAGCGTATTATGGCTATTTATTAGGAACAATTATTCTCGTGCCGCACTCTCCGACTGCCAGGCGCTAACTGCCTAACTTCTCTTTTCGCTTGCCTCTCCCGTGTCCCGATCGTCACTTTTTTCCTTCACCTCCACACTCGTTTCCATGTCCGCATCAATGTACGTAAAAGTAAAAAATGTTCGCAATGAAAGCACTTGTTTGCATATGAGATAAACAGAGTATCAACATGAACGGGATTTTTGTTGACACGCTACACAGTTATTTTTGCATTAGAAGGTGGTATTACTTGATGTAGCATGTCCTTCCCGCACCAGTGGTTAGAACAATGCAGGTAAATAAAAACCTTAATTATAAATCCCTTCAGTTTCAATGCATAAACAGCTACTATATATAGGACTGATCTTTACAGTGGGACTGCTTTTCGTTGTGTCTTGAATTCTTAGTTTCTTAGCTAGAACAGATGAACCCAACTTTACAGCCGCTCGTCTTTTTCCTAAGCGTTCCCTGAATGCTAAGATTCCATGTGATTTAAATGGTAAGTACGCAGATGCTCCCTTGTCGTCCGAGAAATGCAATCCAGAAGATTTCATTCTCATGCATTCAAAGACTGAAGTTTAATGTGATGAGAATTATGATAATTGCTCCAAGTACAGGCACTAATTCATTTTCACCGTTCTTTTTCTCTTTAGTTTGCTTCCCAACTTTTGAGGCAACGATCATAGTGACAGCACTATCCATTTTCTGCTGATTTGATGTGTTATCCCCCTTTGCATGCATCTGTGATTGACATGATTGTAAATTACCAATTTTATTAACCACTTGATTTAGGAATTGATTGACACTTGACAGACTTCGCTATAATTCAATGTTGGAATTGTAAGAGAGGGAAGACAAAGCGTATTATGGCTATTTATTAGGAACAATTATTCTCGTGCCGCACTCTCCCACTGCCAGGCGCTAACTGCCTAACTTCTCTTTTCGCTTGCCTCTCCCGTGTCCCGATCGTCACTTTTTTCTTCACCTCCACACTCGTTTCCATGTCCGCATCAATGTACGTAAAAGTAAAAAATGTTCGCAATGAAAGCACTTGTTTGCATATGAGATAAACAGAGTATCAACATGAACGGGATTTTTGTTGACACGCTACACAGTTATTTTTGCATTAGAAGGTGGTATTACTTGATGTAGCATGTCCTTCCCGCACCAGTGGTTAGAACAATGCAGGTAAATAAAAACCTTAATTATAAATCCCTTCAGTTTCAATGCATAAACAGCTACTATATATAGGACTGATCTTTACAGTGGGACTGCTTTTCGTTGCGTCTTGAATTCTTAGTTTCTTAGCTAGAACAGATGAACCCAACTTTACAGCCGCTCGTCTTTTTCCTAAGCGTTCCCTGAATGCTAAGATTCCATGTGATTTAAATGGTAAGTACGCAGATGCTCCCTTGTCCTCCGAGAAATGCAATCCAGAAGATTTCATTCTCATGCATTCAGAGACTGAAGTTTAATGTGATGAGAATTATGATAATTGCTCCAAGTACAGGCACTAATTCATTTTCACCGTTCTTTTTCTCTTTAGTTTGCTTCCCAACTTTTGAGGCAACGATCATAGTGACAGCACTATCCATTTTCTGCTGATTTGCTGTGTTATTCCCCTTTGCATGCATCTGTGATTTACATGATTGTAAATTACCAATTTTATTAACCACTAGAATTAGGAATTGATTGACACTTGACAGACTTCGCTATAATTCAATGTTGGAATTGTAAGAGAGGGAAGACAAAGCGTATTATGGTTATTTATTAGGAACAATTATTCTCGTGCCGCACTCTCCGACTGCCAGGCGCTAACTGCCTAACTTCTCTTTTCGCTTGCCTCTCCCGTGTCCCGATCGTCACTTTTTTCCTTCACCTCCACACTCGTTTCCATGTCCGCATCAATGTACGTAAAAGTAAAAAATGTTCGCAATGAAAGCACTTGTTTGCATATGAGATAAACAGAGTATCAACATGAACGGGATTTTTGTTGACACGCTACACAGTTATTTTTGCATTAGAAGGTGGTATTACTTGATGTAGCATGTCCTTCCCGCACCAGTGGTTAGAACAATGCAGGTAAATAAAAACCTTAATTATAAATCCCTTCAGTTTCAATGCATAAACAGCTACTGTATATAGGACTGATCTTTACAGTGGGACTGCTTTTCGTTGTGTCTTGAATTCTTAGTTTCTTAGCTAGAACAGATGAACCCAACTTTACAGCCGCTCGTCTTTTTCCTCAGCGTTCCCTGAATGGTAAGATTCCATGTGATTTAAATGGTAAGTACGCAGATGCTCCCTTGTCCTCCGAGAAATGCAATCCAGAAGATTTCATTCTCATGCATTCAAAGACTGAAGTTGAATGTGATGAGAATTATGATAATTGCTCCAAGTACAGGCACTAATTCATTTTCACCGTTCTTTTTCTCTTTAGTTTGCTTCCCAACTTTTGAGGCAACGATCATAGTGACAGCACTATCCATTTTCTGCTGATTTGCTGTGTTATCCCCCTTTGCATGCATCTGTGATTTACATGATTGTAAATTACCAATTTTATTAACCACTAGAATTAGGAATTGATTGACACTTGACAGACTTCGCTATAATTGAATGTTGGAATTGTAAGAGAGGGAAGACAAAGCGTATTATGGTTATTTATTAGGAACAATTATTCTCGTGCCGCACTCTCCGACTGCCAGGCGCTAACTGCCTAACTTCTCTTTTCGCTTGCCTCTCCCGTGTCCCGATCGTCACTTTTTTCCTTCACCTCCACACTCGTTTCCATGTCCGCATCAATGTACGTAAAAGTAAAAAATGTTCGCAATGAAAGCACTTGTTTGCATATGAGATAAACAGAGTATCAACATGAACGGGATTTTTGTTGACACGCTACACAGTTATTTTTGCATTAGAAGGTGGTATTACTTGATGTAGCATGTCCTTCCCGCACAAGTGGTTAGAACAATGCAGGTAAATAAAAACCTTAATTATAAATCCCTTCAGTTTCAATGCATAAACAGCTACTATATATAGGACTGATCATTACAGTGGGACTGCTTTTCGTTGTGTCTTGAATTCTTAGTTTCTTAGCTAGAACAGATGAACCCAACTTTACAGCCGCTCGTCTTTTTCCTAAGCGTTCCCTGAATGCTAAGATTCCATGTGATTTAAATGGTAAGTACGCAGATGCTCCCTTGTCCTACGAGAAATGCAATCCAGAAGATTTCATTCTCATGCATTCAAAGACTGAAGTTTAAATTGATGAGAATTATGATAATTGCTCCAAGTACAGTCACTAATTCATTTTCACCGTTCTTTTTCTCTTTAGTTTGCTTCCCAACTTTTGAGGCAACGATCATAGTGACAGCACTATCCATTTTCTGCTGATTTGATGTGTTATCCCCCTTTGCATGCATCTGTGATTTACATGATTGTAAATTACCTATTTTATTAACCACTAGAATTAGGAATTGATTGACACTTGACAGACTTCGCTATAATTCAATGTTGGAATTGTAAGAGAGGGAAGACAAAGCGTATTATGGCTATTTATTAGGAACAATTATTCTCGTGCCGCACTCTCCGACTGCCAGGCGCTAACTGCCTAACTTCTCTTTTCGCTTGCCTCTCCCGTGTCCCGATCGTCACTTTTTTCCTTCACCTCCACACTCGTTTCCATGTCCGCATCAATGTACGTAAAAGTAAAAAATGTTCGCAATGAAAGCACTTGTTTGCATATGAGATAAACAGAGTATCAACATGAACGGGATTTTTTTGACACGCTACACAGTTATTTTTGCATTAGAAGGTGGTATTAATTGATGTAGCATGTCCTTCCCGCACAAGTGGTTAGAACAATGCAGGTAAATAAAAACCTTAATTATAAATCCCTTCAGTTTCAATGCATAAACAGCTACTATATATAGGACTGATCTTTACAGTGGGACTGCTTTTCGTTGTGTCTTGAATTCTTAGTTTCTTAGCTAGAACAGATGAACCCAACTTTACAGCCGCTCGTCTTTTTCCTAAGCGTTTCCTGAATGCTAAGATTCCATGTGATTTAAATGGTAAGTACGCAGATGCTCCCTTGTCGTCCGAGAAATGCAATCCAGAAGATTTCATTCTCATGCATTCAAAGACTGAAGTTTAATGTGATGAGAATTATGATAATTGCTCCAAGTACAGGCACTAATTCATTTTCACCGTTCTTTTTCTCTTTAGTTTGCTTCCCAACTTTTGAGGCAACGATCATAGTGACAGCACTATCCATTTTCTGCTGATTTGATGTGTTATCCCCCTTTGCATGCATCTGTGATTGACATGATTGTAAATTACCAATTTTATTAACCACTTGATTTACGAATTGATTGACACTTGACAGACTTCGCTATAATTCAATGTTGGAATTGTAAGAGAGGGAAGACAAAGCGTATTATGGCTATTTATTAGGAACAATTATTCTCGTGCCGCACTCTCCGACTGCCAGGCGCTAACTGCCTAACTTCTCTTTTCGCTTGCCTCTCCCGTGTCCCGATCGTCACTTTTTTCCTTCACCTCCACACTCGTTTCCATGTCCGCATCAATGTACGTAAAAGTAAAAAATGTTCGCAATGAAAGCACTTGTTTGCATATGAGATAAACAGAGTATCAACATGAACGGGATTTTTGTTGACACGCTACACAGTTATTTTTGCATTAGAAGGTGGTATTACTTGATGTAGCATGTCCTTCCCGCACAAGTGGTTAGAACAATGCAGGTAAATAAAAACCTTAATTATAAATCCCTTCAGTTTCAATGCATAAACAGCTACTATATATAGGACTGATCTTTACAGTGGGACTGCTTTTCGTTGTGTCTTGAATTCTTAGTTTCTTAGCTAGAACAGATGAACCCAACTTTACAGCCGCTCGTCTTTTTCCTAAGCGTTCCCTGAATGCTAAGATTCCATGTGATTTAAATGGTAAGTACGCAGATGCTCCCTTGTCTTCCGAGAAATGCAATCCAGAAGATTTCATTCTCATGCATTCAAAGACTGAAGTTTAATGTGATGAGAATTATGATAATTGCTCCAAGTACAGGCACTAATTCATTTTCACCGTTCTTTTTCTCTTTAGTTTGCTTCCCAACTTTTGAGGCAACGATCATAGTGACAGCACTATCCATTTTCTGCTGATTTGATGTGTTATCCCCCTTTGCATGCATCTGTGATTTACATGATTGTAAATTACCAATTTTATTAACCACTAGAATTAGGAATTGATTGACACTTGACAGACTTCGCTATAATTCAATGTTGGAATTGTAAGAGAGGGAAGACAAAGCGTATTATGGTTATTTATTAGGAACAATTATTCTCGTGCCGCACTCTCCGACTGCCAGGCGCTAACTGCCTAACTTCTCTTTTCGCTTGCCTCTCCCGTGTCCCGATCGTCACTTTTTTCCTTCACCTCCACACTCGTTTC
Organism: Nysson spinosus; assembly: GCA_910591585.2. Taxonomy (NCBI): domain Eukaryota; kingdom Metazoa; phylum Arthropoda; class Insecta; order Hymenoptera; family Crabronidae; genus Nysson; species Nysson spinosus. Next base: position 2,821,167 of record OU342836.1, on the reverse strand, counting down.
CATGTCCGCATCAATGTACGTAAAAGTAAAAAATGTTCGCAATGAAAGCACTTGTTTGCATATGAGATAAACAGAGTATCAACATGAACGGGATTTTTGTTGACACGCTACACAGTTATTTTTGCATTAGAAGGTGGTATTACTTGATGTAGCATGTCCTTCCCGCACAAGTGGTTAGAACAATGCAGGTAAATAAAAACCTTAATTATAAATCCCTTCAGTTTCAATGCATAAACAGCTACTATATATAGGACTGATCTTTACAGTGGGACTGCTTTTCGTTGTGTCTTGAATTCTTAGTTTCTTAGCTAGAACAGATGAACCCAACTTTACAGCCGCTCGTCTTTTTCCTAAGCGTTCCCTGAATGCTAAGATTCCATGTGATTTAAATAGTAAGTACGCAGATGCTCCCTTGTCGTCCGAGAAATGCAATCCAGAAGATTTCATTCTCATGCATTCAAAGACTGAAGTTTAATGTGATGAGAATTATGATAATTGCTCCAAGTACAGGCACTAATTCATTTTCACCGTTCTTTTTCTCTTTAGTTTGCTTCCCAACTTTTGAGGCAACGTTCATAGTGACAGCACTATCCATTTTCTGCTGATTTGATGTGTTATCCCCCTTTGCATGCATCTGTGATTGACATGATTGTAAATTACCAATTTTATTAACCACTTGATTTAGGAATTGATTGACACTTGACAGACTTCGCTATAATTCAATGTTGGAATTGTAAGAGAGGGAAGACAAAGCGTATTATGGCTATTTATTAGGAACAATTATTCTCGTGCCGCACTCTCCCACTGCCAGGCGCTAACTGCCTAACTTCTCTTTTCGCTTGCCTCTCCCGTGTCCCGATCGTCACTTTTTTCTTCACCTCCACACTCGTTTCCATGTCCGCATGAATGTACGTAAAAGTAAAAAATGTTCGCAATGAAAGCACTTGTTTGCATATGAGATAAACAGAGTATCAACATGAACGGGATTTTTGTTGACACGCTACACAGTTATTTTTGCATTAGAAGGTGGTATTACTTGATGTAGCATGTCCTTCCCGCACCAGTGGTTAGAACAATGCAGGTAAATAAAAACCTTAATTATAAATCCCTTCAGTTTCAATGCATAAACAGCTACTGTATATAGGACTGATCTTTACAGTGGGACTGCTTTTCGTTGTGTCTTGAATTCTTAGTTTCTTAGCTAGAACAGATGAACCCAACTTTACAGCCGCTCGTCTTTTTCCTCAGCGTTCCCTGAATGGTAAGATTCCATGTGATTTAAATGGTAAGTACGCAGATGCTCCCTTGTCCTCCGAGAAATGCAATCCAGAAGATTTCATTCTCATGCATTCAAAGACTGAAGTTGAATGTGATGAGAATTATGATAATTGCTCCAAGTACAGGCACTAATTCATTTTCACCGTTCTTTTTCTCTTTAGTTTGCTTCCCAACTTTTGAGGCAACGATCATAGTGACAGCACTATCCATTTTCTGCTGATTTGCTGTGTTATCCCCCTTTGCATGCATCTGTGATTGACATGATTGTAAATTACCAATTTTATTAACCACTAGAATTAGGAATTGATTGACACTTGACAGACTTCGCTATAATTGAATGTTGGAATTGTAAGAGAGGGAAGACAAAGCGTATTATGGTTATTTATTAGGAACAATTATTCTCGTGCCGCACTCTCCGACTGCCAGGCGCTAACTGCCTAACTTCTCTTTTCGCTTGCCTCTCCCGTGTCCCGATCGTCACTTTTTTCCTTCACCTCCACACTCGTTTCCATGTCCGCATCAATGTACGTAAAAGTAAAAAATGTTCGCAATGAAAGCACTTGTTTGCATATGAGATAAACAGAGTATCAACATGAACGGGATTTTTGTTGACACGCTACACAGTTATTTTTGCATTAGAAGGTGGTATTACTTGATGTAGCATGTCCTTCCCGCACAAGTGGTTAGAACAATGCAGGTAAATAAAAACCTTAATTATAAATCCCTTCAGTTTCAATGCATAAACAGCTACTATATATAGGACTGATCATTACAGTGGGACTGCTTTTCGTTGTGTCTTGAATTCTTAGTTTCTTAGCTAGAACAGATGAACCCAACTTTACAGCCGCTCGTCTTTTTCCTAAGCGTTCCCTGAATGCTAAGATTCCATGTGATTTAAATGGTAAGTACGCAGATGCTCCCTTGTCGTCCGAGAAATGCAATCCAGAAGATTTCATTCTCATGCATTCAAAGACTGAAGTTTAATGTGATGAGAATTATGATAATTGCTCCAAGTACAGGCACTAATTCATTTTCACCGTTCTTTTTCTCTTTAGTTTGCTTCCCAACTTTTGAGGCAACGATCATAGTGACAGCACTATCCATTTTCTGCTGATTTGATGTGTTATCCCCCTTTGCATGCATCTGTGATTTACATGATTGTAAATTACCAATTTTATTAACCACTAGAATTAGGAATTGATTGACACTTGACAGACTTCGCTATAATTCAATGTTGGAATTGTAAGAGAGGGAAGACAAAGCGTATTATGGTTATTTATTAGGAACAATTATTCTCGTGCCGCACTCTCCGACTGCCAGGCGCTAACTGCCTAACTTCTCTTTTCGCTTGCCTCTCCCGTGTCCCGATCGTCACTTTTTTCCTTCACCTCCACACTCGTTTCCATGTCCGCATCAATGTACGTAAAAGTAAAAAATGTTCGCAATGAAAGCACTTGTTTGCATATGAGATAAACAGAGTATCAACATGAACGGGATTTTTGTTGACACGCTACACAGTTATTTTTGCATTAGAAGGTGGTATTACTTGATGTAGCATGTCCTTCCCGCACAAGTGGTTAGAACAATGCAGGTAAATAAAAACCTTAATTATAAATCCCTTCAGTTTCAATGCATAAACAGCTACTATATATAGGACTGATCTTTACAGTGGGACTGCTTTTCGTTGTGTCTTGAATTCTTAGTTTCTTAGCTAGAACAGATGAACCCAACTTTACAGCCGCTCGTCTTTTTCCTAAGCGTTCCCTGAATGCTAAGATTCCATGTGATTTAAATAGTAAGTACGCAGATGCTCCCTTGTCGTCCGAGAAATGCAATCCAGAAGATTTCATTCTCATGCATTCAAAGACTGAAGTTTAATGTGATGAGAATTATGATAATTGCTCCAAGTACAGGCACTAATTCATTTTCACCGTTCTTTTTCTCTTTAGTTTGCTTCCCAACTTTTGAGGCAACGTTCATAGTGACAGCACTATCCATTTTCTGCTGATTTGATGTGTTATCCCCCTTTGCATGCATCTGTGATTGACATGATTGTAAATTACCAATTTTATTAACCACTTGATTTAGGAATTGATTGACACTTGACAGACTTCGCTATAATTCAATGTTGGAATTGTAAGAGAGGGAAGACAAAGCGTATTATGGCTATTTATTAGGAACAATTATTCTCGTGCCGCACTCTCCCACTGCCAGGCGCTAACTGCCTAACTTCTCTTTTCGCTTGCCTCTCCCGTGTCCCGATCGTCACTTTTTTCTTCACCTCCACACTCGTTTCCATGTCCGCATCAATGTACGTAAAAGTAAAAAATGTTCGCAATGAAAGCACTTGTTTGCATATGAGATAAACAGAGTATCAACATGAACGGGATTTTTGTTGACACGCTACACAGTTATTTTTGCATTAGAAGGTGGTATTACTTGATGTAGCATGTCCTTCCCGCACCAGTGGTTAGAACAATGCAGGTAAATAAAAACCTTAATTATAAATCCCTTCAGTTTCAATGCATAAACAGCTACTGTATATAGGACTGATCTTTACAGTGGGACTGCTTTTCGTTGTGTCTTGAATTCTTAGTTTCTTAGCTAGAACAGATGAACCCAACTTTACAGCCGCTCGTCTTTTTCCTCAGCGTTCCCTGAATGGTAAGATTCCATGTGATTTAAATGGTAAGTACGCAGATGCTCCCTTTTCCTCCGAGAAATGCAATCCAGAAGATTTCATTCTCATGCATTCAAAGACTGAAGTTGAATTTGATGAGAATTATGATAATTGCTCCAAGTACAGGCACTAATTCATTTTCACCGTTCTTTTTCTCTTTAGTTTGCTTCCCAACTTTTGAGGCAACGATCATAGTGACAGCACTATCCATTTTCTGCTGATTTGCTGTGTTATCCCCCTTTGCATGCATCTGTGATTTACATGATTGTAAATTACCAATTTTATTAACCACTAGAATTAGGAATTGATTGACACTTGACAGACTTCGCTATAATTGAATGTTGGAATTGTAAGAGAGGGAAGACAAAGCGTATTATGGTTATTTATTAGGAACAATTATTCTCGTGCCGCACTCTCCGACTGCCAGGCGCTAACTGCCTAACTTCTCTTTTCGCTTGCCTCTCCCGTGTCCCGATCGTCACTTTTTTCCTTCACCTCCACACTCGTTTCCATGTCCGCATCAATGTACGTAAAAGTAAAAAATGTTCGCAATGAAAGCACTTGTTTGCATATGAGATAAACAGAGTATCAACATGAACGGGATTTTTTTTGACACGCTACACAGTTATTTTTGCATTAGAAGGTGGTATTACTTGATGTAGCATGTCCTTCCCGCACAAGTGGTTAGAACAATGCAGGTAAATAAAAACCTTAATTATAAATCCCTTCAGTTTCAATGCATAAACAGCTACTATATATAGGACTGATCATTACAGTGGGACTGCTTTTCGTTGTGTCTTGAATTCTTAGTTTCTTAGCTAGAACAGATGAACCCAACTTTACAGCCGCTCGTCTTTTTCCTAAGCGTTCCCTGAATGCTAAGATTCCATGTGATTTAAATGGTAAGTACGCAGATGCTCCCTTGTCCTACGAGAAATGCAATCCAGAAGATTTCATTCTCATGCATTCAAAGACTGAAGTTTAAATTGATGAGAATTATGATAATTGCTCCAAGTACAGTCACTAATTCATTTTCACCGTTCTTTTTCTCTTTAGTTTGCTTCCCAACTTTTGAGGCAACGATCATAGTGACAGCACTATCCATTTTCTGCTGATTTGATGTGTTATCCCCCTTTGCATGCATCTGTGATTTACATGATTGTAAATTACCTATTTTATTAACCACTAGAATTAGGAATTGATTGACACTTGACAGACTTCGCTATAATTCAATGTTGGAATTGTAAGAGAGGGAAGACAAAGCGTATTATGGCTATTTATTAGGAACAATTATTCTCGTGCCGCACTCTCCGACTGCCAGGCGCTAACTGCCTAACTTCTCTTTTCGCTTGCCTCTCCCGTGTCCCGATCGTCACTTTTTTCCTTCACCTCCACACTCGTTTCCATGTCCGCATCAATGTACGTAAAAGTAAAAAATGTTCGCAATGAAAGCACTTGTTTGCATACGAGATAAACAGAGTATCAACATGAACGGGATTTTTTTGACACGCTACACAGTTATTTTTGCATTAGAAGGTGGTATTACTTGATGTAGCATGTCCTTCCCGCACAAGTGGTTAGAACAATGCAGGTAAATAAAAACCTTAATTATAAATCCCTTCAGTTTCAATGCATAAACAGCTACTATATATAGGACTGATCTTTACAGTGGGACTGCTTTTCGTTGTGTCTTGAATTCTTAGTTTCTTAGCTAGAACAGATGAACCCAACTTTACAGCCGCTCGTTTTTCCTAAGCGTTCCCTGAATGCTAAGATTCCATGTGATTTAAATGGTAAGTACGCAGATGCTCCCTTGTCTTCCGAGAAATGCAATCCAGAAGATTTCATTCTCATGCATTCAAAGACTGAAGTTTAATGTGATGAGAATTATGATAATTGCTCCAAGTACAGGCACTAATTCATTTTCACCGTTCTTTTTCTCTTTAGTTTGCTTCCCAACTTTTGAGGCAACGATCATAGTGACAGCACTATCCATTTTCTGCTGATTTGATGTGTTATCCCCCTTTGCATGCATCTGTGATTTACATGATTGTAAATTACCAATTTTATTAACCACTAGAATTAGGAATTGATTGACACTTGACAGACTTCGCTATGATTCAATGTTGGAATTGTAAGAGAGGGAAGACAAAGCGTATTATGGTTATTTATTAGGAACAATTATTCTCGTGCCGCACTCTCCGACTGCCACGCGCTAACTGCCTAACTTCTCTTTTCGCTTGCCTCTCCCGTGTCCCGATCGTCACTTTTTTCCTTCACCTCCACACTCGTTTCCATGTCCGCATCAATGTACGTAAAAGTAAAAAATGTTCGCAATGAAAGCACTTGTTTGCATATGAGATAAACAGAGTATCAACATGAACGGGATTTTTGTTGACACGCTACACAGTTATTTTTGCATTAGAAGGTGGTATTACTTGATGTAGCATGTCCTTCCCGCACAAGTGGTTAGAACAATGCAGGTAAATAAAAACCTTAATTATAAATCCCTTCAGTTTCAATGCATAAACAGCTACTATATATAGGACTGATCTTTACAGTGGGACTGCTTTTCGTTGTGTCTTGAATTCTTAGTTTCTTAGCTAGAACAGATGAACCCAACTTTACAGCCGCTCGTCTTTTTCCTAAGCGTTCCCTGAATGCTAAGATTCCATGTGATTTAAATAGTAAGTACGCAGATGCTCCCTTGTCGTCCGAGAAATGCAATCCAGAAGATTTCATTCTCATGCATTCAAAGACTGAAGTTTAATGTGATGAGAATTATGATAATTGCTCCAAGTACAGGCACTAATTCATTTTCACCGTTCTTTTTCTCTTTAGTTTGCTTCCCAACTTTTGAGGCAACGATCATAGTGACAGCACTATCCATTTTCTGCTGATTTGATGTGTTATCCCCCTTTGCATGCATCTGTGATTGACATGATTGTAAATTACCAATTTTATTAACCACTTGATTTAGGAATTGATTGACACTTGACAGACTTCGCTATAATTCAATGTTGGAATTGTAAGAGAGGGAAGACAAAGCGTATTATGGCTATTTATTAGGAACAATTATTCTCGTGCCGCACTCTCCGACTGCCAGGCGCTAACTGCCTAACTTCTCTTTTCGCTTGCCTCTCCCGTGTCCCGATCGTCACTTTTTTCCTTCACCTCCACACTCGTTTCCATGTCCGCATCAATGTACGTAAAAGTAAAAAATGTTCGCAATGAAAGCACTTGTTTGCATATGAGATAAACAGAGTATCAACATGAACGGGATTTTTGTTGACACGCTACACAGTTATTTTTGCATTAGAAGGTGGTATTACTTGATGTAGCATGTCCTTCCCGCACCAGTGGTTAGAACAATGCAGGTAAATAAAAACCTTAATTATAAATCCCTTCAGTTTCAATGCATAAACAGCTACTGTATATAGGACTGATCTTTACAGTGGGACTGCTTTTCGTTGTGTCTTGAATTCTTAGTTTCTTAGCTAGAACAGATGAACCCAACTTTACAGCCGCTCGTCTTTTTCCTAAGCGTTCCCTGAATGCTAAGATTCCATGTGATTTAAATGGTAAGTACGCAGATGCTCCCTTGTCCTCCGAGAAATGCAATCCAGAAGATTTCATTCTCATGCATTCAAAGACTGAAGTTTAATGTGATGAGAATTATGATAATTGCTCCAAGTACAGGCACTAATTCATTTTCACCGTTCTTTTTCTCTTTAGTTTGCTTCCCAACTTTTGAGGCAACGATCATAGTGACAGCACTATCCATTTTCTGCTGATTTGATGTGTTATCCCCCTTTGCATGCATCTGTGATTGACATGATTGTAAATTACCAATTTTATTAACCACTTGATTTAGGAATTGATTGACACTTGACAGACTTCGCTATAATTCAATGTTGGAATTGTAAGAGAGGGAAGACAAAGCGTATTATGGCTATTTATTAGGAACAATTATTCTCGTGCCGCACTCTCCGACTGCCAGGCGCTAACTGCCTAACTTCTCTTTTCGCTTGCCTCTCCCGTGTCCCGATCGTCACTTTTTTCTTCACCTCCACACTCGTTTCCATGTCCGCATCAATGTACGTAAAAGTAAAAAATGTTCGCAATGAAAGCACTTGTTTGGATATGAGATAAACAGAGTATCAACATGAACGGGATTTTTGTTGACACGCTACACAGTTATTTTTGCATTAGAAGGTGGTATTACTTGATGTAGCATGTCCTTCCCGCACAAGTGGTTAGAACAATGCAGGTAAATAAAAACCTTAATTATAAATCCCTTCAGATTCAATGCATAAACAGCTACTATATATAGGACTGATCTTGACAGTGGGACTGCTTTTCGTTGTGTCTTGAATTCTTAGTTTCTTAGCTAGAACAGATGAACCCAACTTTACAGCCGCTCGTCTTTTTCCTAAGCGTTCCCTGAATGCTAAGATTCCATGTGATTTAAATGGTAAGTACGCAGATGCTCCCTTGTCCTCCGAGAAATGCAATCCAGAAGATTTCATTCTCATGCATTCAAAGACTGAAGTTTAAATTGATGAGAATTATGATAATTGCTCCAAGTACAGTCACTAATTCATTTTCACCGTTCTTTTTCTCTTTAGTTTGCTTCCCAACTTTTGAGGCAACGATCATAGTGACAGCACTATCCATTTTCTGCTGATTTGATGTGTTATCCCCCTTTGCATGCATCTGTGATTTACATGATTGTAAATTACCTATTTTATTAACCACTAGAATTAGGAATTGATTGACACTTGACAGACTTCGCTATAATTCAATGTTGGAATTGTAAGAGAGGGAAGACAAAGCGTATTATGGCTATTTATTAGGAACAATTATTCTCGTGCCGCACTCTCCGACTGCCAGGCGCTGACTGCCTAACTTCTCTTTTCGCTTGCCTCTCCCGTGTCCCGATCGTCACTTTTTTCCTTCACCTCCACACTCGTTTCCATGTCCGCAACAATGTACGTAAAAGTAAAAAATGTTCGCAATGAAAGCACTTGTTTGGATATGAGATAAACAGAGTATCAACATGAACGGGATTTTTGTTGACACGCTACACAGTTATTTTTGCATTAGAAGGTGGTATTACTTGATGTAGCATGTCCTTCCCGCACAAGTGGTTAGAACAATGCAGGTAAATAAAAACCTTAATTATAAATCCCTTCAGTTTCAATGCATAAACAGCTACTATTTATAGGACTGATCTTTACAGTGGGACTGCTTTTCGTTGTGTCTTGAATTCTTAGTTTCTTAGCTAGAACAGATGAACCCAACTTTACAGCCGCTCGTCTTTTTCCTAAGCGTTCCCTGAATGCTAAGATTCCATGTGATTTAAATGGTAAGTACGCAGATGCTCGCTTGTCCTCCGAGAAATGCAATCCAGAAGATTTCATTCTCATGCATTCAAAGACTGAAGTTTAATGTGATGAGAATTATGATAATTGCTCCAAGTACAGGCACTAATTCATTTTCACCGTTCTTTTTCTCTTTAGTTTGCTTCCCAACTTTTGAGGCAACGATCATAGTGACAGCACTATCCATTTTCTGCTGATTTGATGTGTTATCCCCCTTTGCATGCATCTGTGATTTACATGATTGTAAATTACCTATTTTATTAACCACTAGAATTAGGAATTGATTGACACTCGACAGACTTCGCTATAATTCAATGTTGGAATTGTAAGAGAGGGAAGACAAAGCGTATTATGGCTATTTATTAGGAACAATTATTCTCGTGCCGCACTCTCCGACTGCCAGGCGCTAACTGCCTAACTTCTCTTTTCGCTTGCCTCTCCCGTGTCCCGATCGTCACTTTTTTCCTTCACGTCCACCCTCGTATCTATGTCCGCATCAATGTACGTAAAAGTAAAAAATGTTCGCAATGAAAGCACTTTTTTGCATATGAGATAAACAGAGTATCAACATGAACGGGATTTTTGTTGACACGCTACACAGTTATTTTTGCATTAGAAGGTGGTATTACTTGATGTAGCATGTCCTTCCCGCACAAGTGGTTATAACAATGCAGGTAAATAAAAACCTTAATTATAAATCCCTTCAGATTCAATGCATAAACAGCTACTATATATAGGACTGATCTTTACAGTGGGACTGCTTTTCGTTGTGTCTTGAATTCTTAGTTTCTTAGCTAGAACAGATGAACCCAACTTTACAGCCGCTCGTCTTTTTCCTAAGCGTTCCCTGAATGCTAAGATTCCATGTGATTTAAATGGTAAGTACGCAGATGCTCCCTTGTCCTCCGAGAAATGCAATCCAGCAGATTTCATTCTCATGCATTCAAAGACTGAAGTTTAATGTGACGAGAATTATGATAATTGCTCCAAGTACAGGCACTAATTCATTTTCACCGTTCTTTTTCTCTTTAGTTTGCTTCCCAACTTTTGAGGCAACGATCATAGTGACAGCACTATCCATTTTCTGCTGATTTGATGTGTTATCCCCCTTTGCATGCATCTGTGATTGACATGATTGTAAATTACCAATTTTATTAACCACTAGAATTAGGAATTGATTGACACTTGACAGACTTCGCTATAATTCAATGTTGGAATTGTAAGAGAGGGAAGACAAAGTGTATTATGGCTATTTATTAGGAACAATTATTCTCGTGCCGCACTCTCCGACTGCCAGGCGCTAACTGCCTAACTTCTCTTTTCGCTTGCCTCTCCCGTGTCCCGATCGTCACTTTTTTCCTTCACCTCCACACTCGTTTCCATGTCCGCAACAATGTACGTAAAAGTAAAAAAATGTTCGCAATGAAAGCACTTGTTTGGATATGAGATAAACAGAGTATCAACATGAACGGGATTTTTGTTGACACGCTACACAGTTATTTTTGCATTAGAAGGTGGTATTACTTGATGTAGCATGTCCTTCCCGCACAAGTGGTTAGAACAATGCAGGTAAATAAAAACCTTAATTATAAATCCCTTCAGTTTCAATGCATAAACAGCTACTATTTATAGGACTGATCTTTACAGTGGGACTGCTTTTCGTTTTGTCTTGAATTCTTAGTTTCTTAGCTAGAACAGATGAACCCAACTTTACAGCCGCTCGTCTTTTTCCTAAGCGTTCCCTGAATGCTACGATTCCATGTGATTTAATTGGTAAGTACGCAGATGCTCCCTTGTCCTCCGAGAAATGCAATCCAGAAGATTTCATTCTCATGCATTCAAAGACTGAAGTTTAATGTGATGAGAATTATGATAATTGCTCCAAGTACAGGCACTAATTCATTTTCACCGTTCTTTTTCTCTTTGGTTTGCTTCCCAACTTTTGAGGCAACGATCATAGTGACAGCACTATCCATTTTCTGCTGATTTGATGTGTTATCCCCCTTTGCATGCATCTGTGATTGACATGATTGTAAATTACCAATTTTATTAACCACTAGAATTAGGAATTGATTGACACTTGACAGACTTCGCTATAATTCAATGTTGGAATTGTAAGAGAGGGAAGACAAAGTGTATTATGGCTATTTATTAGGAACAATTATTCTCGTGCCGCACTCTCCGACTGCCAGGCGCTAACTGCCTAACTTCTCTTTTCGCTTGCCTCTCCCGTGTCCCGATCGTCACTTTTTTCCTTCACCTCCACACTCGTTTCCATGTCCGCAACAATGTACGTAAAAGTAAAAAATGTTCGCAATGAAAGCACTTGTTTGGATATGAGATAAACAGAGTATCAACATGAACGGGATTTTTGTTGACACGCTACACAGTTATTTTTGCATTAGAAGGTGGTATTACTTGATGTAGCATGTCCTTCCCGCACAAGTGGTTAGAACAATGCAGGTAAATAAAAACCTTAATTATAAATCCCTTCAGTTTCAATGCATAAACAGCTACTATTTATAGGACTGATCTTTACAGTGGGACTGCTTTTCGTTTTGTCTTGAATTCTTAGTTTCTTAGCTAGAACAGATGAACCCAACTTTACAGCCGCTCGTCTTTTTCCTAAGCGTTCCCTGAATGCTAAGATTCCATGTGATTTAATTGGTAAGTACGCAGATGCTCCCTTGTCCTCCGAGAAATGCAATCCAGAAGATTTCATTCTCATGCATTCAAAGACTGAAGTTTAATGTGATGAGAATTATGATAATTGCTCCAAGTACAGGCACTAATTCATTTTCACCGTTCTTTTTCTCTTTAGTTTGCTTCCCAACTTTTGAGGCAACGATCATAGAGACAGCACTATCCATTTTCTGCTGATTTGATGTGTTATCCCCCTTTGCATGCATCTGTGATTCACATGATTGTAAATTACCAATTTTATTAACCACTAGAATTAGGAATTGATTGACACTTGACAGACTTCGCTATAATTCAATGTTGGAATTGTAAGAGAGGGAAGACAAAGCGTATTATGGCTATTTATTAGGAACAATTATTCTCGTGCCGCACTCTCCGACTGCCAGGCGCTACCTGCCTAACTTCTCTTTTCGCTTGCCTCTCCCGTGTCCCGATCGTCACTTTTTTCCTTCACCTCCACACACGTTTCCATGTCCGCATCAATGTACGTAAAAGTAAAAAATGTTCGCAATGAAAGCACTTGTTTGCATATAAGATAAACAGAGTATCAACATGAACGGGATTTTTGTTGACACGCTACACAGTTATTTTTGCATTAGAAGGTGGTATTACTTGATGTAGCATGTCCTTCCCGCACAAGTGGTTAGAACAATGCAGGTAAATAAAAACCTTAATTATAAATCCCTTCAGTTTCAATGCATAAACAGCTACTATATATAGGACTGATCTTTACAGTGGGACTGCTTTTCGTTACGTCTTGAATTCTTAGTTTCTTAGGTAGAACAGATGAACCCAACTTTACAGCCGCTCGTCTTTTTCCTAAGCGTTCCCTGAATGCTAAGATTCCATGTGATTTAAATGGTAAGTACGCAGATGCTCCCTTGTCCTCCGAGAAATGCAATCCAGAAGATTTCATTCTCATGCATTCAAAGACTGAAGTTTAATGTGATGAGAATTATGATAATTGATCCAAGTACAGGCACTAATTCATTTTCACCGTTCTTTTTCTCTTTAGTTTGCTTCCCAACTTTTGAGGCAACGATCATAGTGACAGCACTATCCATTTTCTGCTGATTTGATGTGTTATCCCCCTTTGCATGCATCTGTGATTTACATGATTGTAAATTACCAATTTTATTAACCACTAGAATTAGGAATTGATTGACACTTGACAGACTTCGCTATAATTCAATGTTGGAATTGTAAGAGAGGGAAGACAAAGCGTATTATGGCTATTTATTAGGAACAATTATTCTCGTGCCGCACTCTCCGACTGCCAGGCGCTAACTGCCTAACTTCTCTTTTCGCTTGCCTCTCCCGTGTCCCGATCGTCACTTTTTTCCTTCACCTCCACACTCGTTTCCATGTCCGCATCAATGTACGTAAAAGTAAAAAATGTTCGCAGTGAAAGCACTTGTTTGCTTATGAGATAAACAGAGTATCAACATGAACGGGATTTTTGTTGACACGCTACACAGTTATTTTTGCATTAGAAGGTGGTATTACTTGATGTAGCATGTCCTTCCCGCACAAGTGGTTAGAACAATGCAGGTAAATAAAAACCTTAATTATAAATCCCTTCAGTTTCAATGCATAAACAGCTACTATTTATAGGACTGATCTTTACAGTGGGACTGCTTTTCGTTGTGTCTTGAATTCTTAGTTTCTTAGCTAGAACAGATGAACCCAACTTTACAGCCGCTCGTCTTTTTCCTGAGCGTTCCCTGAATGCTAAGATTCCATGTGATTTAAATGGTAAGTACGCAGATGCTCCCTTGCCCTCCGAGAAATGCAATCCAGAAGATTTCATTCTCATGCATTCATAGACTGAAGTTTAATGTGATGAGAATTATGATAATTGCTCCAAGTACAGGCACTAATTCATTTTCACCGTTCTTTTTCTCTTTAGTTTGCTTCCCAACTTTTGAGGCAACGATCATAGTGACAGCACTATCCATTTTCTGCTGATTTGATGTGTTATCCCCCTTTGCATGCATCTGTGATTTACATGATTGTAAATTACCAATTTTATTAACCACTAGAATTAGGAATTGATTGACACTTGACAGACTTCGCAATAATTAAATGTTGGAATTGTAAGAGAGGGAAGACAAAGCGTATTATGGTTATTTATTAGGAACAATTATTCTCGTGCCGCACTCTCCGACTGCCAGGCGCTAACTGCCTAACTTCTCTTTTCGCTTGCCTCTCCCGTGTCCCGATCGTCACTTTTTTCCTTCACCTCCACACTCGTTTCCATGTCCGCAACAATGTACGTAAAAGTAAAAAATGTTCGCAATGAAAGCACTTGTTTGGATATGAGATAAACAGAGTATCAACATGAACGGGATTTTTGTTGACACGCTACACAGTTATTTTTGCATTAGAAGGTGGTATTACTTGATGTAGCATGTCCTTCCCGCACAAGTGGTTAGAACAATGCAGGTAAATAAAAACCTTAATTATAAATCCCTTCAGTTTCAATGCATAAACAGCTACTATTTATAGGACTGATCTTTACAGTGGGACTGCTTTTCGTTTTGTCTTGAATTCTTAGTTTATTAGCTAGAACAGATGAACCCAACTTTACAGCCGCTCGTCTTTTTCCTAAGCGTTCCATGAATGCTAAGATTCCATGTGATTTAATTGGTAAGTACGCAGATGCTCCCTTGTCCTCCGAGAAATGCAATCCAGAAGATTTCATTCTCATGCATTCAAAGACTGAAGTTTAATGTGATGAGAATTATGATAATTGCTCCAAGTACAGGCACTAATTCATTTTCACCGTTCTTTTTCTCTTTAGTTTGCTTCCCAACTTTTGAGGCAACGATCATAGTGACAGCACTATCCATTTTCTGCTGATTTGATGTGTTATCCCCCTTTGCATGCATCTGTGATTTACATGATTGTAAATTACCAATTTTATTAACCACTAGAAGTAGGAATTGATTGACACTTGACAGACTTCGCTATAATTCAATGTTGGAATTGTAAGAGAGGGAAGACAAAGCGTATTATGGTTATTTATTAGGAACGATTATTCTCGTGCCGCACTCTCCGACTGCCAGGCGCTAACTGCCTAACTCCTCTTTTCGCTTGCCTCTCCCGTGTCCCGATCGTCACTTTTTTCCTTCACCTCCACACTCGTTTCCATGTCCGCATCAATGTACGTAAAAGTAAAAAATGTTCGCAATGAAAGCACTTGTTTGCATATGAGATAAACAGAGTATCAACATGAACGGGATTTTTGTTGACACGCTACACAGTTATTTTTGCATTAGAAGGTGGTATTACTTGATGTAGCATGTCCTTCCCGCACAAGTGGTTAGAACAATGCAGGTAAATAAAAACCTTAATTATAAATCCCTTCAGTTTCAATGCATAAACAGCTACTATTTATAGGACTGATCTTTACAGTGGGACTGCTTTTCGTTTTGTCTTGAATTCTTAGTTTCTTAGCTAGAACAGATGAACCCAACTTTACAGCCGCTCGTCTTTTTCCTAAGCGTTCCCTGAATGCTAAGATTCCATGTGATTTAATTGGTAAGTACGCAGATGCTCCCTTGTCCTCCGAGAAATGCAATCCAGAAGATTTCATTCTCATGCATTCAAAGACTGAAGTTTAATGTGATGAGAATTATGATAATTGCTCCAAGTACAGGCCCTAATTCATTTTCACCGTTCTTTTTCTCTTTAGTTTGCTTCCCAACTTTTGAGGCAACGATCATAGTGACAGCACTATCCATTTTCTGCTGATTTGATGTGTTATCCCCCTTTGCATGCATCTGTGATTTACATGATTGTAAATTACCAATTTTATTAACCACTAGAATTAGGAATTGATTGACACTTGACAGACTTCGCTATAATTCAATGTTGGAATTGTAAGAGAGGGAAGACAAAGCGTATTATGGCTATTTATTAGGAACAATTATTCTCGTGCCGCACTCTCCGACTGCCAGGCGCTAACTGCCTAACTTCTCTTTTCGCTTGCCTCTCCCGTGTCCCGATCGTCACTTTTTTCCTTCACCTCCACACTCGTTTCCATGTCCGCATCAATGTACGTAAAAGTAAAAAATGTTCGCAATGAAAGCACTTGTTTGCATATGAGATAAACAGAGTATCAACATGAACGGGATTTTTGTTGACACGCTACACAGTTATTTTTGCATTAGAAGGTGGTATTACTTGATGTAGCATGTCCTTCCCGCACAAGTGGTTAGAACAATGCAGGTAAATAAAAACCTTAATTATAAATCCCTTCAGTTTCAATGCTTAAACAGCTACTATTTATAGGACTGATCTTTACAGTGGGACTGCTTTTCGTTGTGTCCTGAATTCCTAGTTTCTTAGCTAGAACAGATGAACCCAACTTTACAGCCGCTCGTCTTTTTCCTAAGCGTTCCCTGAATGCTAAGATTCCATGTGATTTAAATGGTAAGTACGCAGATGCTCCCTTGTCCTCCGAGAAATGCAATCCAGAAGATTTCATTCTCATGCATTCAAAGACTGAAGTTTAATGTGATGAGAATTATGATAATTGCTCCAAGTACAGGCACTAATTCATTTTCACCGTTCTTTTTCTCTTTAGTTTGCTTCCCAACTTTTGAGGCAACGATCATAGTGACAGCACTATCCATTTTCTGCTGATTTGATGTGTTATCCCCCTTTGCATGCATCTGTGATTTACATGATTGTAAATTACCAATTTTATTAACCACTAGAATTAGGAATTGATTGACACTTGACAGACTTCGCTATAATTCAATGTTGGAATTGTAAGAGAGGGAAGACAAAGCGTATTATGGTTATTTATTAGGAACAATTATTCTCGTGCCGCACTCTCCGACTGCCAGGCGCTAACTGCCTAACTTCTCTTTTCGCTTGCCTCTCCCGTGTCCCGATCGTCACTTTTTTCCTTCACCTCCACACTCGTTTCCATGTCCGCATCAATGTACGTAAAAGTAAAAAATGTTCGCAATGAAAGCACTTGTTTGCATATGAGATAAACAGAGTATCAACATGAACGGGATTTTTGTTGACACGCTACACAGTTATTTTTGCATTAGAAGGTGGTATTACTTGATGTAGCATGTCCTTCCCGCACAAGTGGTTAGAACAATGCAGGTAAATAAAAACCTTAATTATAAATCCCTTCAGTTTCAATGCATAAACAGCTACTATTTATAGGACTGATCTTTACAGTGGGACTGCTCTTCGTTTTGTCTTGAATTCTTCGTTTCTTAGCTAGAACAGATGAACCCAACTTTACAGCCGCTCGTCTTTTTCCTAAGCGTTCCCTGAATGCTAAGATTCCATGTGATTTAATTGGTAAGTACGCAGATGCTCCCTTATCCTCCGAGAAATGCAATCCAGAAGATTTCATTCTCATGCATTCAAAGACTGAAGTTTAATGTGATGAGAATTATGATAATTGCTCCAAGTACAGGCCCTAATTCATTTTCACCGTTCTTTTTCTCTTTAGTTTGCTTCCCAACTTTTGAGGCAACGATCATAGTGACAGCACTATCCATTTTCTGCTGATTTGATGTGTTATCCCCCTTTGCATGCATCTGTGATTTACATGATTGTAAATTACCAATTTTATTAACCACTAGAATTATGAATTGATTGACACTTGACAGACTTCGCTATAATTAAATGTTGGAATTGTAAGAGAGGGAAGACAAAGCGTATTATGGTTATTTATTAGGAACAATTATTCTCGTGCCGCACTCTCCGACTGCCAGGCGCTACCTGCCTAACTTCTCTTTTCGCTTGCCTCTCCCGTGTCCCGATCGTCACTTTTTTCCTTCACCTCCACACTCGTTTCCATGTCCGCATCAATGTACGTAAAAGTAAAAAAATGTTCGCAATGAAAGCACTTGTTTGCATATGAGATAAACAGAGTATCAACATGAACGGGATTTTTGTTGACACGCTACACAGTTATTTTTGCATTAGAAGGTGGTATTACTTGATGTGGCATGTCCTTCCCGCACAAGTGGTTAGAACAATGCAGGTAAATAAAAACCTTAATTATAAATCCCTTCAGTTTCAATGCTTAAACAGCTACTATTTATAGGACTGATCTTTACAGTGGGACTGCTTTTCGTTGTGTCTTGAATTCTTAGTTTCTTAGCTAGAACAGATGAACCCAACTTTACAGCCGCTCGTCTTTTTCCTAAGCGTTCCCTGAATGCTAAGATTCCATGTGATTTAAATGGTAAGTACGCAGATGCTCCCTTGTCCTCCGAGAAATGCAATCCAGCAGATTTCATTCTCATGCATTCAAAGACTGAAGTTTAATGTGATGAGAATTATGATAATTGCTCCAAGTACAGGCACTAATTCATTTTCACCGTTCTTTTTCTCTTTAGTTTGCTTCCCAACTTTTGAGGCAACGATCATAGTGACAGCACTATCCATTTTCTGCTGATTTGATGTGTTATCCCCCTTTGCATGCATCTGTGATTGACATGATTGTAAATTACCAATTTTATTAACCACTAGAATTAGGAATTGATTGACACTTGACAGACTTCGCTATAATTCAATGTTGGAATTGTAAGAGAGGGAAGACAAAGTGTATTATGGCTATTTATTAGGAACAATTATTCTCGTGCCGCACTCTCCGACTGCCAGGCGCTAACTGCCTAACTTCTCTTTTCGCTTGCCTCTCCCGTGTCCCGATCGTCACTTTTTTCCTTCACCTCCACACTCGTTTCCATGTCCGCAACAATGTACGTAAAAGTAAAAAAATGTTCGCAATGAAAGCACTTGTTTGGATATGAGATAAACAGAGTATCAACATGAACGGGATTTTTGTTGACACGCTACACAGTTATTTTTGCATTAGAAGGTGGTATTACTTGATGTAGCATGTCCTTCCCGCACAAGTGGTTAGAACAATGCAGGTAAATAAAAACCTTAATTATAAATCCCTTCAGTTTCAATACATAAACAGCTACTATTTATAGGACTGATCTTTACAGTGGGACTGCTTTTCGTTTTGTCTTGAATTCTTAGTTTCTTAGCTAGAACAGATGAACCCAACTTTACAGCCGCTCGTCTTTTTCCTAAGCGTTCCCTGAATGCTAAGATTCCATGTGATTTAATTGGTAAGTACGCAGATGCTCCCTTGTCCTCCGAGAAATGCAATCCAGAAGATTTCATTCTCATGCATTCAAAGACTGAAGTTTAATGTGATGAGAATTATGATAATTGCTCCAAGTACAGGCACTAATTCATTTTCACCGTTCTTTTTCTCTTTGGTTTGCTTCCCAACTTTTGAGGCAACGATCATAGTGACAGCACTATCCATTTTCTGCTGATTTGATGTGTTATCCCCCTTTGCATGCATCTGTGATTGACATGATTGTAAATTACCAATTTTATTAACCACTAGAATTAGGAATTGATTGACACTTGACAGACTTCGCTATAATTCAATGTTGGAATTGTAAGAGAGGGAAGACAAAGTGTATTATGGCTATTTATTAGGAACAATTATTCTCGTGCCGCACTCTCCGACTGCCAGGCGCTAACTGCCTAACTTCTCTTTTCGCTTGCCTCTCCCGTGTCCCGATCGTCACTTTTTTCCTTCACCTCCACACTCGTTTCCATGTCCGCAACAATGTACGTAAAAGTAAAAAATGTTCGCAATGAAAGCACTTGTTTGGATATGAGATAAACAGAGTATCAACATGAACGGGATTTTTGTTGACACGCTACACAGTTATTTTTGCATTAGAAGGTGGTATTACTTGATGTAGCATGTCCTTCCCGCACAAGTGGTTAGAACAATGCAGGTAAATAAAAACCTTAATTATAAATCCCTTCAGTTTCAATGCATAAACAGCTACTATTTATAGGACTGATCTTTACAGTGGGACTGCTTTTCGTTTTGTCTTGAATTCTTAGTTTCTTAGCTAGAACAGATGAACCCAACTTTACAGCCGCTCGTCTTTTTCCTAAGCGTTCCCTGAATGCTAAGATTCCATGTGATTTAATTGGTAAGTACGCAGATGCTCCCTTGTCCTCCGAGAAATGCAATCCAGAAGATTTCATTCTCATGCATTCAAAGACTGAAGTTTAATGTGATGAGAATTATGATAATTGCTCCAAGTACAGGCACTAATTCATTTTCACCGTTCTTTTTCTCTTTAGTTTGCTTCCCAACTTTTGAGGCAACGATCATAGTGACAGCACTATCCATTTTCTGCTGATTTGATGTGTTATCCCCCTTTGCATGCATCTGTGATTGACATGATTGTAAATTACCAATTTTATTAACCACTAGAATTAGGAATTGATTGACACTTGACAGACTTCGCTATAATTCAATGTTGGAATTGTAAGAGAGGGAAGACAAAGCGTATTATGGCTATTTATTAGGAACAATTATTCTCGTGCCGCACTCTCCGACTGCCAGGCGCTACCTGCCTAACTTCTCTTTTCGCTTGCCTCTCCCGTGTCCCGATCGTCACTTTTTTCCTTCACCTCCACACACGTTTCCATGTCCGCATCAATGTACGTAAAAGTAAAAAATGTTCGCAATGAAAGCACTTGTTTGCATATGAGATAAACAGAGTATCAACATGAACGGGATTTTTGTTGACACGCTACACAGTTATTTTTGCATTAGAAGGTGGTATTACTTGATGTAGCATGTCCTTCCCGCACAAGTGGTTAGAACAATGCAGGTAAATAAAAACCTTAATTATAAATCCCTTCAGTTTCAATGCATAAACAGCTACTATATATAGGACTGATCTTTACAGTGGGACTGCTTTTCGTTTTGTCTTGAATTCTTAGTTTCTTAGCTAGAACAGATGAACCCAACTTTACAGCCGCTCGTCTTTTTCCTAAGCGTTCCCTGAATGCTAAGATTCCATGTGATTTAATTGGTAAGTACGCAGATGCTCCCTTGTCCTCCGAGAAATGCAATCCAGAAGATTTCATTCTCATGCATTCAAAGACTGAAGTTTAATGTGATGAGAATTATGATAATTGCTCCAAGTACAGGCACTAATTCATTTTCACCGTTCTTTTTCTCTTTAGTTTGCTTCCCAACTTTTGAGGCAACGATCATAGTGACAGCACTATCCATTTTCTGCTGATTTGATGTGTTATCCCCCTTTGCATGCATCTGTGATTGACATGATTGTAAATTACCAATTTTATTAACCACTAGAATTAGGAATTGATTGACACTTGACAGACTTCGCTATAATTCAATGTTGGAATTGTAAGAGAGGGAAGACAAAGCGTATTATGGCTATTTATTAGGAACAATTATTCTCGTGCCGCACTCTCCGACTGCCAGGCGCTACCTGCCTAACTTCTCTTTTCGCTTGCCTCTCCCGTGTCCCGATCGTCACTTTTTTCCTTCACCTCCACACACGTTTCCATGTCCGCATCAATGTACGTAAAAGTAAAAAATGTTCGCAATGAAAGCACTTGTTTGCATATGAGATAAACAGAGTATCAACATGAACGGGATTTTTGTTGACACGCTACACAGTTATTTTTGCATTAGAAGGTGGTATTACTTGATGTAGCATGTCCTTCCCGCACAAGTGGTTAGAACAATGCAGGTAAATAAAAACCTTAATTATAAATCCCTTCAGTTTCAATGCATAAACAGCTACTATATATAGGACTGATCTTTACAGTGGGACTGCTTTTCGTTGTGTCTTGAATTCTTAGTTTCTTAGGTAGAACAGATGAACCCAACTTTACAGCCGCTCGTCTTTTTCCTAAGCATTCCCTGAATGCTAAGATTCCATGTGATTTAAATGGTAAGTACGCAGATGCTCCCTTGTCCTCCGAGAAATGCAATCCAGAAGATTTCATTCTCATGCATTCAAAGACTGAAGTTTAATGTGATGAGAATTATGATAATTGATCCAAGTACAGGCACTAATTCATTTTCACCGTTCTTTTTCTCTTTAGTTTGCTTCCCAACTTTTGAGGCAACGATCATAGTGACAGCACTATCCATTTTCTGCTGATTTGATGTGTTATCCCCCTTTGCATGCATCTGTGATTTACATGATTGTAAATTACCAATTTTATTAACCACTAGAATTAGGAATTGATTGACACTTGACAGACTTCGCTATAATTCAATGTTGGAATTGTAAGAGAGGGAAGACAAAGCGTATTATGGTTATTTATTAGGAACAATTATTCTCGTGCCGCACTCTCCGACTGCCAGGCGCTAACTGCCTAACTTCTCTTTTCGCTTGCCTCTCCCGTGTCCCGATCGTCACTTTTTTCCTTCACCTCCACACTCGTTTCCACGTCCGCATCAATGTACGTAAAAGTAAAAAATGTTCGCAATGAAAGCACTTGTTTGCATATGAGATAAACAGAGTATCAACATGAACGGGATTTTTGTTGACACGCTACACAGTTATTTTTGCATTAGAAGGTGGTATTACTTGATGTAGCATGTCCTTCCCGCACAAGTGGTTAGAACAATGCAGGTAAATAAAAACCTTAATTATAAATCCCTTCAGTTTCAATGCATAAACAGTTACTATATATAGGACTGATCTTTACAGTGGGACTGCTTTTCGTTGCGTCTTGAATTCTTAGTTTCTTAGCTAGAACAGATGAACCCAACTTTACAGCCGCTCGTCTTTTTCCTAAGCGTTCCCTGAATGCTAAGATTCCATGTGATTTAAATGGTAAGTACGCAGATGCTCCCTTGTCCTCCGAGAAATGCAATCCAGAAGATTTCATTCTCATGCATTCAAAGACTGAAGTTTAATGTGATGAGAATTATGATAATTGCTCCAAGTACAGGCACTAATTCATTTTCACCGTTCTTTTTCTCTTTAGTTTGCTTCCCAACTTTTGAGGCAACGATCATAGTGACAGCACTATCCATTTTCTGCTGATTTGATGTGTTATCCCCCTTTGCATGCATCTGTGATTTACATGATTGTAAATTACCAATTTTATTAACCACTAGAATTAGGAATTGATTGACACTTGACAGACTTCGCTATAATTCAATGTTGGAATTGTAAGAGAGGGAAGACAAAGCGTATTATGGTTATTTATTAGGAACAATTATTCTCGTGCCGCACTCTCCGACTGCCAGGCGCTACCTGCCTAACTTCTCTTTTCGCTTGCCTCTCCCGTGTCCCGATCGTCACTTTTTTCCTTCACCTCCACACTCGTTTCCATGTCCGCAACAATGTACGTAAAAGTAAAAAATGTTCGCAATGAAAGCACTTGTTTGGATATGAGATAAACAGAGTATCAACATGAACGGGATTTTTGTTGACACGCTACACAGTTATTTTTGCATTAGAAGGTGGTATTACTTGATGTAGCATGTCCTTCCCGCACAAGTGGTTAGAACAATGCAGGTAAATAAAAACCTTAATTATAAATCCCTTCAGTTTCAATGCATAAACAGCTACTATTTATAGGACTGATCTTTACAGTGGGACTGCTTTTCGTTTTGTCTTGAATTCTTAGTTTCTTAGCTAGAACAGATGAACCCAACTTTACAGCCGCTCGTCTTTTTCCTAAGCGTTCCCTGAATGCTAAGATTCCATGTGATTTAATTGGTAAGTACGCAGATGCTCCCTTGTCCTCCGAGAAATGCAATCCAGAAGATTTCATTCTCATGCATTCAAAGACTGAAGTTTAATGTGATGAGAATTATGATAATTGCTCCAAGTACAGGCCCTAATTCATTTTCACCGTTCTTTTTCTCTTTAGTTTGCTTCCCAACTTTTGAGGCAACGATCATAGTGACAGCACTATCCATTTTCTGCTGATTTGATGTGTTATCCCCCTTTGCATGCATCTGTGATTTACATGATTGTAAATTACCAATTTTATTAACCACTAGAATTAGGAATTGATTGACACTTGACAGACTTCGCTATAATTCAATGTTGGAATTGTAAGAGAGGGAAGACAAAGCGTATTATGGCTATTTATTAGGAACAATTATTCTCGTGCCGCACTCTCCGACTGCCAGGCGCTAACTGCCTAACTTCTCTTTTCGCTTGCCTCTCCCGTGTCCCGATCGTCACTTTTTTCCTTCACCTCCACACTCGTTTCCATGTCCGCATCAATGTACGTAAAAGTAAAAAATGTTCGCAATGAAAGCACTTGTTTGCATATGAGATAAACAGAGTATCAACATGAACGGGATTTTTGTTGACACGCTACACAGTTATTTTTGCATTAGAAGGTGGTATTACTTGATGTAGCATGTCCTTCCCGCACAAGTGGTTAGAACAATGCAGGTAAATAAAAACCTTAATTATAAATCCCTTCAGTTTCAATGCTTAAACAGCTACTATTTATAGGACTGATCTTTACAGTGGGACTGCTTTTCGTTGTGTCTTGAATTCTTAGTTTCTTAGCTAGAACAGATGAACCCAACTTTACAGCCGCTCGTCTTTTTCCTAAGCGTTCCCTGAATGCTAAGATTCCATGTGATTTAAATGGTAAGTACGCAGATGCTCCCTTGTCCTCCGAGAAATGCAATCCAGAAGATTTCATTCTCATGCATTCAAAGACTGAAGTTTAATGTGATGAGAATTATGATAATTGCTCCAAGTACAGGCACTAATTCATTTTCACCGTTCTTTTTCTCTTTAGTTTGCTTCCCAACTTTTGAGGCAACGATCATAGTGACAGCACTATCCATTTTCTGCTGATTTGATGTGTTATCCCCCTTTGCATGCATCTGTGATTTACATGATTGTAAATTACCAATTTTATTAACCACTAAAATTAGGAATTGATTGACACTTGACAGACTTCGCTATAATTCAATGTTGGAATTGTAAGAGAGGGAAGACAAAGCGTATTATGGTTATTTATTAGGAACAATTATTCTCGTGCCGCACTCTCCGACTGCCAGGCGCTACCTGCCTAACTTCTCTTTTCGCTTGCCTCTCCCGTGTCCCGATCGTCACTTTTTTCCTTCACCTCCACACTCGTTTCCATGTCCGCAACAATGTACGTAAAAGTAAAAAATGTTCGCAATGAAAGCACTTGTTTGGATATGAGATAAACAGAGTATCAACATGAACGGGATTTTTGTTGACACGCTACACAGTTATTTTTGCATTAGAAGGTGGTATTACTTGATGTAGCATGTCCTTCCCGCACAAGTGGTTAGAACAATGCAGGTAAATAAAAACCTTAATTATAAATCCCTTCAGTTTCAATGCATAAACAGCTACTATTTATAGGACTGATCTTTACAGTGGGACTGCTTTTCGTTTTGTCTTGAATTCTTAGTTTCTTAGCTAGAACAGATGAACCCAACTTTACAGCCGCTCGTCTTTTTCCTAAGCGTTCCCTGAATGCTAAGATTCCATGTGATTTAATTGGTAAGTACGCAGATGCTCCCTTGTCCTCCGAGAAATGCAATCCAGAAGATTTCATTCTCATGCATTCAAAGACTGAAGTTTAATGTGATGAGAATTATGATAATTGCTCCAAGTACAGGCCCTAATTCATTTTCACCGTTCTTTTTCTCTTTAGTTTGCTTCCCAACTTTTGAGGCAACGATCATAGTGACAGCACTATCCATTTTCTGCTGATTTGATGTGTTATCCCCCTTTGCATGCATCTGTGATTTACATGATTGTAAATTACCAATTTTATTAACCACTAGAATTAGGAATTGATTGACACTTGACAGACTTCGCTATAATTCAATGTTGGAATTGTAAGAGAGGGAAGACAAAGCGTATTATGGCTATTTATTAGGAACAATTATTCTCGTGCCGCACTCTCCGACTGCCAGGCGCTAACTGCCTAACTTCTCTTTTCGCTTGCCTCTCCCGTGTCCCGATCGTCACTTTTTTCCTTCACCTCCACACTCGTTTCCATGTCCGCATCAATGTACGTAAAAGTAAAAAATGTTCGCAATGAAAGCACTTGTTTGCATATGAGATAAACAGAGTATCAACATGAACGGGATTTTTGTTGACACGCTACACAGTTATTTTTGCATTAGGAGGTGGTATTACTTGATGTAGCATGTCCTTCCCGCACAAGTGGTTAGAACAATGCAGGTAAATAAAAACCTTAATTATAAATCCCTTCAGTTTCAATGCTTAAACAGCTACTATTTATAGGACTGATCTTTACAGTGGGACTGCTTTTCGTTGTGTCTTGAATTCTTAGTTTCTTAGCTAGAACAGATGAACCCAACTTTACAGCCGCTCGTCTTTTTCCTAAGCGTTCCCTGAATGCTAAGATTCCATGTGATTTAATTGGTAAGTACGCAGATGCTCCCTTGTCCTCCGAGAAATGCAATCCAGAAGATTTCATTCTCATGCATTCAAAGACTGAAGTTTAATGTGATGAGAATTATGATAATTGCTCCAAGTACAGGCACTAATTCATTTTCACCGTTCTTTTTCTCTTTAGTTTGCTTCCCAACTTTTGAGGCAACGATCATAGTGACAGCACTATCCATTTTCTGCTGATTTGATGTGTTATCCCCCTTTGCATGCATCTGTGATTTACATGATTGTAAATTACCAATTTTATTAACCACTAGAATTAGGAATTGATTGACACTTGACAGACTTTGCTATAATTCAATGTTGGAATTGTAAGAGAGGGAAGACAAAGCGTATTATGGTTATTTATTAGGAACAATTATTCTCGTGCCGCACTCTCCGACTGCCAGGCGCTAACTGCCTAACTTCTCTTTTCGCTTGCCTCTCCCGTGTCCCGATCGTCACTTTTTTCCTTCACCTCCACACTCGTTTCCATGTCCGCATCAATGTACGTAAAAGTAAAAAATGTTCGCAATGAAAGCACTTGTTTGCATATGAGATAAACAGAGTATCAACATGAACGGGATTTTTGTTGACACGCTACACAGTTATTTTTGCATTAGAAGGTGGTATTACTTGATGTAGCATGTCCTTCCCGCACAAGTGGTTAGAACAATGCAGGTAAATAAAAACCTTAATTATAAATCCCTTCAGTTTCAATGCATAAACAGCTACTATTTATAGGACTGATCTTTACAGTGGGACTGCTTTTCGTTGTGTCTTGAATTCTTAGTTTCTTAGCTAGAACAGATGAACCCAACTTTACAGCCGCTCGTCTTTTTCCTAAGCGTTCCCTGAATGCTAAGATTCCATGTGATTTAAATGGTAAGTACGCAGATGCTCCCTTGTCCTCCGAGAAATGCAATCCAGAAGATTTCATTCTCATGCATTCAAAGACTGAAGTTTAATGTGATGAGAATTATGATAATTGCTCCAAGTACAGGCACTAATTCATTTTCACCGTTCTTTTTCTCTTTAGTTTGCTTCCCAACTTTTGAGGCAACGATCATAGTGACAGCACTATCCATTTTCTGCTGATTTGATGTGTTATCCCCCTTTGCATGCATCTGTGATTTACATGATTGTAAATTACCAATTTTATTAACCACTAGAATTAGGAATTGATTGACACTTGACAGACTTCGCTATAATTAAATGTTGGAATTGTAAGAGAGGGAAGACAAAGCGTATTATGGTTATTTATTAGGAACAATTATTCTCGTGCCGCACTCTCCGACTGCCAGGCGCTACCTGCCTAACTTCTCTTTTCGCTTGCCTCTCCCGTGTCCCGATCGTCACTTTTTTCCTTCACCTCCACACTCGTTTCCATGTCCGCATCAATGTACGTAAAAGTAAAAAAATGTTCGCAATGAAAGCACTTGTTTGCATATGAGATAAACAGAGTATCAACATGAACGGGATTTTTGTTGACACGCTACATAGTTATTTTTGCATTAGAAGGTGGTATTACTTGATGTGGCATGTCCTTCCCGCACAAGTGGTTAGAACAATGCAGGTAAATAAAAACCTTAATTATAAATCCCTTCAGTTTCAATGCTTAAACAGCTACTATTTATAGGACTGATCTTTACAGTGGGACTGCTTTTCGTTGTGTCTTGAATTCTTAGTTTCTTAGCTAGAACAGATGAACCCAACTTTACAGCCGCTCGTCTTTTTCCTAAGCGTTCCCTGAATGCGAAGATTCCATGTGATTTAAATGGTAAGTACGCAGATGCTCCCTTGTCCTCCGAGAAATGCAATCCAGAAGATTTCATTCTCATGCATTCAAAGACTGAAGTTTAATGTGATGAGAATTATGATAATTGCTCCAAGTACAGGCCCTAATTCATTTTCACCGTTCTTTTTGTCTTTAGTTTGCTTCCCAACTTTTGAGGCAACGATCATAGTGACAGCACTATCCATTTTCTGCTGATTTGATGTGTTATCCCCCTTTGCATGCATCTGTGATTTACATGATTGTAAATTACCAATTTTATTAACCACTAGAATTAGGAATTGATTGACACTTGACAGACTTCGCTATAATTCAATGTTGGAATTGTAAGAGAGGGAAGACAAAGCGTATTATGGTTATTTATTAGGAACAATTATTCTCGTGCCGCACTCTCCGACTGCCAGGCGCTAACTGCCTAACTTCTTTTTTCGCTTGCCTCTCCCGTGTCCCGATCGTCACTTTTTTCCTTCACCTCCACACTCGTTTCCATGTCCGCATCAATGTACGTAAAAGTAAAAAATGTTCGCAATGAAAGCACTTGTTTGCATATGAGATAAACAGAGTATCAACATGAACGGGATTTTTGTTGACACGCTACACAGTTATATTTGCATTAGAAGGTGGTATTACTTGATGTAGCATGTCCTTCCCGCACAAGTGGTTAGAACAATGCAGGTAAATAAAAACCTTAATTATAAATCCCTTCAGTTTCAATGCATAAACAGCTACTATTTATAGGACTGATCTTTACAGTGGGACTGCTTTTCGTTGTGTCTTGAATTCTTAGTTTCTTAGCTAGAACAGATGAACCCAACTTTACAGCCGCTCGTCTTTTTCCTGAGCGTTCCCTGAATGCTAAGATTCCATGTGATTTAAATGGTAAGTACGCAGATGCTCCCTTGTCCTCCGAGAAATGCAATCCAGAAGATTTCATTCTCATGCATTCAAAGACTGAAGTTTAATGTGATGAGAATTATGATAATTGCTCCAAGTACAGGCACTAATTCATTTTCACCGTTCTTTTTCTCTTTAGTTTGCTTCCCAACTTTTGAGGCAACGATCATAGTGACAGCACTATCCATTTTCTGCTGATTTGATGTGTGATCCCCCTTTGCATGCATCTGTGATTTACATGATTGTAAATTTCCAATTTTATTAACCACTAGAATTAGGAATTGATTGACACTTGACAGACTTCGCTATAATTAAATGTTGGAATTGTAAGAGAGGGAAGACAAAGCGTATTATGGTTATTTATTAGGAACAATTATTCTCGTGCCGCACTCTCCGACTGCCAGGCGCTACCTGCCTAACTTCTCTTTTCGCTTGCCTCTCCCGTGTCCCGATCGTCACTTTTTTCCTTCACCTCCACACTCGTTTCCATGTCCGCATCAATGTACGTAAAAGTAAAAAATGTTCGCAATGAAAGCACTTGTTTGGATATGAGATAAACAGAGTATCAACATGAACGGGATTTTTGTTGACACGCTACACAGTTATTTTTGCATTAGAAGGTGGTATTACTTGATGTAGCATGTCCTTCCCGCACAAGTGGTTAGAACAATGCAGGTAAATAAAAACCTTAATTATAAATCCCTTCAGTTTCAATGCATAAACAGCTACTATTTATAGGACTGATCTTTACAGTGGGACTGCTTTTCGTTGTGTCTTGAATTCTTAGTTTCTTAGCTAGAACAGATGAACCCAACTTTACAGCCGCTCGTCTTTTTCCTGAGCGTTCCCTGAATGCTAAGATTCCATGTGATTTAAATGGTAAGTACGCAGATGCTCCCTTGTCCTCCGAGAAATGCAATCCAGAAGATTTCATTCTCATGCATTCAAAGACTGAAGTTTAATGTGATGAGAATTATGATAATTGCTCCAAGTACAGGCCCTAATTCATTTTCACCGTTCTTTTTGTCTTTAGTTTGCTTCCCAACTTTTGAGGCAACGATCATAGTGACAGCACTATCCATTTTCTGCTGATTTGATGTGTTATCCCCCTTTGCATGCATCTGTGATTTACATGATTGTAAATTACCAATTTTATTAACCACTAGAATTAGGAATTGATTGACACTTGACAGACTTCGCTATAATTCAATGTTGGAATTGTAAGAGAGGGAAGACAAAGCGTATTATGGTTATTTATTAGGAACAATTATTCTCGTGCCGCACTCTCCGACTGCCAGGCGCTAACTGCCTAACTTCTTTTTTCGCTTGCCTCTCCCGTGTCCCGATCGTCACTTTTTTCCTTCACCTCCACACTCGTTTCCATGTCCGCATCAATGTACGTAAAAGTAAAAAATGTTCGCAATGAAAGCACTTGTTTGCATATGAGATAAACAGAGTATCAACATGAACGGGATTTTTGTTGACACGCTACACAGTTATATTTGCATTAGAAGGTGGTATTACTTGATGTAGCATGTCCTTCCCGCACAAGTGGTTAGAACAATGCAGGTAAATAAAAACCTTAATTATAAATCCCTTCAGTTTCAATGCATAAACAGCTACTATTTATAGGACTGATCTTTACAGTGGGACTGCTTTTCGTTGTGTCTTGAATTCTTAGTTTCTTAGCTAGAACAGATGAACCCAACTTTACAGCCGCTCGTCTTTTTCCTGAGCGTTCCCTGAATGCTAAGATTCCATGTGATTTAAATGGTAAGTACGCAGATGCTCCCTTGTCCTCCGAGAAATGCAATCCAGAAGATTTCATTCTCATGCATTCAAAGACTGAAGTTTAATGTGATGAGAATTATGATAATTGCTCCAAGTACAGGCACTAATTCATTTTCACCGTTCTTTTTCTCTTTAGTTTGCTTCCCAACTTTTGAGGCAACGATCATAGTGACAGCACTATCCATTTTCTGCTGATTTGATGTGTGATCCCCCTTTGCATGCATCTGTGATTTACATGATTGTAAATTTCCAATTTTATTAACCACTAGAATTAGGAATTGATTGACACTTGACAGACTTCGCTATAATTAAATGTTGGAATTGTAAGAGAGGGAAGACAAAGCGTATTATGGTTATTTATTAGGAACAATTATTCTCGTGCCGCACTCTCCGACTGCCAGGCGCTACCTGCCTAACTTCTCTTTTCGCTTGCCTCTCCCGTGTCCCGATCGTCACTTTTTTCCTTCACCTCCACACTCGTTTCCATGTCCGCATCAATGTACGTAAAAGTAAAAAATGTTCGCAATGAAAGCACTTGTTTGGATATGAGATAAACAGAGTATCAACATGAACGGGATTTTTGTTGACACGCTACACAGTTATTTTTGCATTAGAAGGTGGTATTACTTGATGTAGCATGTCCTTCCCGCACAAGTGGTTAGAACAATGCAGGTAAATAAAAACCTTAATTATAAATCCCTTCAGTTTCAATGCATAAACAGCTACTATTTATAGGACTGATCTTTACAGTGGGACTGCTTTTCGTTGTGTCTTGAATTCTTAGTTTCTTAGCTAGAACAGATGAACCCAACTTTACAGCCGCTCGTCTTTTTCCTGAGCGTTCCCTGAATGCTAAGATTCCATGTGATTTAAATGGTAAGTACGCAGATGCTCCCTTGTCCTCCGAGAAATGCAATCCAGAAGATTTCATTCTCATGCATTCAAAGACTGAAGTTTAATGTGATGAGAATTATGATAATTGCTCCAAGTACAGGCACTAATTCATTTTCACCGTTCTTTTTCTCTTTAGTTTGCTTCCCAACTTTTGAGGCAACGATCATAGTGACAGCACTATCCATTTTCTGCTGATTTGATGTGTGATCCCCCTTTGCATGCATCTGTGATTTACATGATTGTAAATTTCCAATTTTATTAACCACTAGAATTAGGAATTGATTGACACTTGACAGACTTCGCTATAATTAAATGTTGGAATTGTAAGAGAGGGAAGACAAAGCGTATTATGGTTATTTATTAGGAACAATTATTCTCGTGCCGCACTCTCCGACTGCCAGGCGCTACCTGCCTAACTTCTCTTTTCGCTTGCCTCTCCCGTGTCCCGATCGTCACTTTTTTCCTTCACCTCCACACTCGTTTCCATGTCCGCATCAATGTACGTAAAAGTAAAAAATGTTCGCAATGAAAGCACTTGTTTGGATATGAGATAAACAGAGTATCAACATGAACGGGATTTTTGTTGACACGCTACACAGTTATTTTTGCATTAGAAGGTGGTATTACTTGATGTAGCATGTCCTTCCCGCACAAGTGGTTAGAACAATGCAGGTAAATAAAAACCTTAATTATAAATCCCTTCAGTTTCAATGCATAAACAGCTACTATTTATAGGACTGATCTTTACAGTGGGACTGCTTTTCGTTGTGTCTTGAATTCTTAGTTTCTTAGCTAGAACAGATGAACCCAACTTTACAGCCGCTCGTCTTTTTCCTGAGCGTTCCCTGAATGCTAAGATTCCATGTGATTTAAATGGTAAGTACGCAGATGCTCCCTTGTCCTCCGAGAAATGCAATCCAGAAGATTTCATTCTCATGCATTCAAAGACTGAAGTTTAATGTGATGAGAATTATGATAATTGCTCCAAGTACAGGCACTAATTCATTTTCACCGTTCTTTTTCTCTTTAGTTTGCTTCCCAACTTTTGAGGCAACGATCATAGTGACAGCACTATCCATTTTCTGCTGATTTGACGTGTTATCCCCCTTTGCATGCATCTGTGATTTACATGATTGTAAATTACCAATTTTATTAACCACTAGAATTAGGAATTGATTGACACTTGACAGACTTCGCTATAATTCAATGTTGGAATTGTAAGAGAGGGAAGACAAAGCGTATTATGGTTATTTATTAGGAACAATTATTCTCGTGCCGCACTCTCCGACTGCCAGGCGCTAACTGCCTAACTTCTCTTTTCGCTTGCCTCTCCCGTGTCCCGATCGTCACTTTTTTCCTTCACCTCCACACTCGTTTCCATGTCCGCATCAATGTACGTAAAAGTAAAAAATGTTCGCAATGAAAGCACTTGTTTGCATATGAGATAAACAGAGTATCAACATGAACGGGATTTTTGTTGACACGCTACACAGTTATTTTTGCATTAGAAGGTGGTATTACTTGATGTAGCATGTCCTTCCCGCACAAGTGGTTAGAACAATGCAGGTAAATAAAAACCTTAATTATAAATCCCTTCAGTTTCAATGCATAAACAGCTACTATTTATAGGACTGATCTTTACAGTGGGACTGCTTTTCGTTGTGTCTTGAATTCTTAGTTTCTTAGCTAGAACAGATGAACCCAACTTTACAGCCGCTCGTCTTTTTCCTGAGCGTTCCCTGAATGCTAAGATTCCATGTGATTTAAATGGTAAGTACGCAGATGCTCCCTTGTCCTCCGAGAAATGCAATCCAGAAGATTTCATTCTCATGCATTCAAAGACTGAAGTTTAATGTGATGAGAATTATGATAATTGCTCCAAGTACAGGCACTAATTCATTTTCACCGTTCTTTTTCTCTTTAGTTTGCTTCCCAACTTTTGAGGCAACGATCATAGTGACAGCACTATCCATTTTCTGCTGATTTGATGTGTTATCC
Organism: Nysson spinosus; assembly: GCA_910591585.2. NCBI lineage: Eukaryota > Metazoa > Arthropoda > Insecta > Hymenoptera > Crabronidae > Nysson > Nysson spinosus. Next base: position 2,787,471 of record OU342836.1, on the reverse strand, counting down.
CCCTTTGCATGCATCTGTGATTTACATGATTGTAAATTAACAATTTTATTAACCACTAGAATTAGGAATTGATTGACACTTGACAGACTTCGCTATAATTCAATGTTGGAATTGTAAGAGAGGGAAGACAAAGCGTATTATGGCTATTTATTAGGAACAATTATTCTCGTGCCGCACTCTCCGACTGCCAGGCGCTAACTGCCTAACTTCTCTTTTCGCTTGCCTCTCCCGTGTCCCGATCGTCACTTTTTTCCTTCACCTCCACACTCGTTTCCATGTCCGCAACAATGTACGTAAAAGTAAAAAATTTTCGCAATGAAAGCACTTGTTTGGATATGAGATAAACAGAGTATCAACATGAACGGGATTTTTGTTGACACGCTACACAGTTATTTTTGCATTAGAAGGTGGTATTACTTGATGTAGCATGTCCTTCCCGCACAAGTGGTTAGAACAATGCAGGTAAATAAAAACCTTAATTATAAATCCCTTCAGTTTCAATGCTTAAACAGCTACTATTTATAGGACTGATCTTTACAGTGGGACTGCTTTTCGTTGTGTCTTGAATTCTTAGTTTCTTAGCTAGAACAGATGAACCCAACTTTACAGCCGCTCGTCTTTTTCCTGAGCGTTCCCTGAATGCTAAGATTCCATGTGATTTAAATGGTAAGTACGCAGATGCTCCCTTGCCCTCCGAGAAATGCAATCCAGAAGATTTCATTCTCATGCATTCAAAGACTGAAGTTTAATGTGATGAGAATTATGATAATTGCTCCAAGTACAGGCACTAATTCATTTTCACCGTTCTTTTTCTCTTTAGTTTGCTTCCCAACTTTTGTGGCAACGATCATAGTGACAGCACTATCCATTTTCTGCTGATTTGACGTGTTATCCCCCTTTGCATGCATCTGTGATTTACATGATTGTAAATTACCAATTTTATTAACCACTAGAATTAGGAATTGATTGACACTTGACAGACTTCGCTATAATTCAATGTTGGAATTGTAAGAGAGGGAAGACAAAGCGTATTATGGTTATTTATTAGTAACAATTATTCTCGTGCCGCACTCTCCGACTGCCAGGCGCTACCTGCCTAACTTCTCTTTTCGCTTGCCTCTCCCGTGTCCCGATCGTCACTTTTTTCCTTCACCTCCACACTCGTTTCCATGTCCGCAACAATATACGTAAAAGTAAAAAATGTTCGCAATGAAAGCACTTGTTTGGATATGAGATAAACAGAGTATCAACATGAACGGGATTTTTCTTGACACGCTACACAGTTATTTTTGCATTAGAAGGTGGTATTACTTGATGTAGCATGTCCTTCCCGCACAAGTGGTTAGAACAATGCAGGTAAATAAAAACCTTAATTATAAATCCCTTCAGTTTCAATGCATAAACAGCTACTATTTATAGGACTGATCTTTACAGTGGGACTGCTTTTCGTTGTGTCTTGAATTCTTAGTTTCTTAGCTAGAACAGATGAACCCAACTTTACAGCCGCTCGTCTTTTTCCTGAGCGTTCCCTGAATGCTAAGATTCCATGTGATTTAAATGGTAAGTACGCAGATGCTCCCTTGTCCTCCGAGAAATGCAATCCAGAAGATTTCATTCTCATGCATTCAAAGACTGAAGTTTAATGTGATGAGAATTATGATAATTGCTCCAAGTACAGGCACTAATTCATTTTCACCGTTCTTTTTCTCTTTAGTTTGCTTCCCAACTTTTGAGGCAACGATCATAGTGACAGCACTATCCATTTTCTGCTGATTTGATGTGTGATCCCCCTTTGCATGCATCTGTGATTTACATGATTGTAAATTTCCAATTTTATTAACCACTAGAATTAGGAATTGATTGACACTTGACAGACTTCGCTATAATTAAATGTTGGAATTGTAAGAGAGGGAAGACAAAGCGTATTATGGTTATTTATTAGGAACAATTATTCTCGTGCCGCACTCTCCGACTGCCAGGCGCTACCTGCCTAACTTCTCTTTTCGCTTGCCTCTCCCGTGTCCCGATCGTCACTTTTTTCCTTCACCTCCACACTCGTTTCCATGTCCGCATCAATGTACGTAAAAGTAAAAAATGTTCGCAATGAAAGCACTTGTTTGGATATGAGATAAACAGAGTATCAACATGAACGGGATTTTTGTTGACACGCTACACAGTTATTTTTGCATTAGAAGGTGGTATTACTTGATGTAGCATGTCCTTCCCGCACAAGTGGTTAGAACAATGCAGGTAAATAAAAACCTTAATTATAAATCCCTTCAGTTTCAATGCATAAACAGCTACTATTTATAGGACTGATCTTTACAGTGGGACTGCTTTTCGTTGTGTCTTGAATTCTTAGTTTCTTAGCTAGAACAGATGAACCCAACTTTACAGCCGCTCGTCTTTTTCCTGAGCGTTCCCTGAATGCTAAGATTCCATGTGATTTAAATGGTAAGTACGCAGATGCTCCCTTGTCCTCCGAGAAATGCAATCCAGAAGATTTCATTCTCATGCATTCAAAGACTGAAGTTTAATGTGATGAGAATTATGATAATTGCTCCAAGTACAGGCACTAATTCATTTTCACCGTTCTTTTTCTCTTTAGTTTGCTTCCCAACTTTTGAGGCAACGATCATAGTGACAGCACTATCCATTTTCTGCTGATTTGACGTGTTATCCCCCTTTGCATGCATCTGTGATTTACATGATTGTAAATTACCAATTTTATTAACCACTAGAATTAGGAATTGATTGACACTTGACAGACTTCGCTATAATTCAATGTTGGAATTGTAAGAGAGGGAAGACAAAGCGTATTATGGTTATTTATTAGGAACAATTATTCTCGTGCCGCACTCTCCGACTGCCAGGCGCTAACTGCCTAACTTCTCTTTTCGCTTGCCTCTCCCGTGTCCCGATCGTCACTTTTTTCCTTCACCTCCACACTCGTTTCCATGTCCGCATCAATGTACGTAAAAGTAAAAAATGTTCGCAATGAAAGCACTTGTTTGCATATGAGATAAACAGAGTATCAACATGAACGGGATTTTTGTTGACACGCTACACAGTTATTTTTGCATTAGAAGGTGGTATTACTTGATGTAGCATGTCCTTCCCGCACAAGTGGTTAGAACAATGCAGGTAAATAAAAACCTTAATTATAAATCCCTTCAGTTTCAATGCATAAACAGCTACTATTTATAGGACTGATCTTTACAGTGGGACTGCTTTTCGTTGTGTCTTGAATTCTTAGTTTCTTAGCTAGAACAGATGAACCCAACTTTACAGCCGCTCGTCTTTTTCCTGAGCGTTCCCTGAATGCTAAGATTCCATGTGATTTAAATGGTAAGTACGCAGATGCTCCCTTGTCCTCCGAGAAATGCAATCCAGAAGATTTCATTCTCATGCATTCAAAGACTGAAGTTTAATGTGATGAGAATTATGATAATTGCTCCAAGTACAGGCACTAATTCATTTTCACCGTTCTTTTTCTCTTTAGTTTGCTTCCCAACTTTTGAGGCAACGATCATAGTGACAGCACTATCCATTTTCTGCTGATTTGATGTGTTATCCCCCTTTGCATGCATCTGTGATTTACATGATTGTAAATTAACAATTTTATTAACCACTAGAATTAGGAATTGATTGACACTTGACAGACTTCGCTATAATTCAATGTTGGAATTGTAAGAGAGGGAAGACAAAGCGTATTATGGCTATTTATTAGGAACAATTATTCTCGTGCCGCACTCTCCGACTGCCAGGCGCTAACTGCCTAACTTCTCTTTTCGCTTGCCTCTCCCGTGTCCCGATCGTCACTTTTTTCCTTCACCTCCACACTCGTTTCCATGTCCGCAACAATGTACGTAAAAGTAAAAAATTTTCGCAATGAAAGCACTTGTTTGGATATGAGATAAACAGAGTATCAACATGAACGGGATTTTTCTTGACACGCTACACAGTTATTTTTGCATTAGAAGGTGGTATTACTTGATGTAGCATGTCCTTCCCGCACAAGTGGTTAGAACAATGCAGGTAAATAAAAACCTTAATTATAAATCCCTTCAGTTTCAATGCATAAACAGCTACTATTTATAGGACTGATCTTTACAGTGGGACTGCTTTTCGTTTTGTCTTGAATTCTTAGTTTCTTAGCTAGAACAGATGAACCCAACTTTACAGCCGCTCGTCTTTTTCCTAAGCGTTCCCTGAATGCTAAGATTCCATGTGATTTAATTGGTAAGTACGCAGATGCTCCCTTGTCCTCCGAGAAATGCAATCCAGAAGATTTCATTCTCATGCATTCAAAGACTGAAGTTTAATGTGATGAGAATTATGATAATTGCTCCAAGTACAGGCACTAATTCATTTTCACCGTTCTTTTTCTCTTTAGTTTGCTTCCCAACTTTTGAGGCAACGATCATAGTGACAGCACTATCCATTTTCTGCTGATTTGATGTGTTATCCCCCTTTGCATGCATCTGTGATTAACATGATTGTAAATTACCAATTTTATTAACCACTAGAATTAGGAATTGATTGACACTTGACAGACTTCGCTATAATTCAATGTTGGAATTGTAAGAGAGGGAAGACAAAGCGTATTATGGCTATTTATTAGGAACAATTATTCTCGTGCCGCACTCTCCGACTGCCAGGCGCTAACTGCCTAACTTCTCTTTTCGCTTGCCTCTCCCGTGTCCCGATCGTCACTTTTTTCCTTCACCTCCACACTCGTTTCCATGTCCGCAACAATGTACGTAAAAGTAAAAAATTTTCGCAATGAAAGCACTTGTTTGGATATGAGATAAACAGAGTATCAACATGAACGGGATTTTTGTTGACACGCTACACAGTTATTTTTGCATTAGAAGGTGGTATTACTTGATGTAGCATGTCCTTCCCGCACAAGTGGTTAGAACAATGCAGGTAAATAAAAACCTTAATTATAAATCCCTTCAGTTTCAATGCTTAAACAGCTACTATTTATAGGACTGATCTTTACAGTGGGACTGCTTTTCGTTGTGTCTTGAATTCTTAGTTTCTTAGCTAGAACAGATGAACCCAACTTTACAGCCGCTCGTCTTTTTCCTAAGCGTTCCCTGAATGCTAAGATTCCATGTGATTTAAATGGTAAGTACGCAGATGCTCCCTTGTCCTCCGAGAAATGCAATCCAGAAGATTTCATTCTCATGCATTCAAAGACTGAAGTTTAATGTGATGAGAATTATGATAATTGCTCCAAGTACAGGCACTAATTCATTTTCACCGTTCTTTTTCTCTTTAGTTTGCTTCCCAACTTTTGAGGCAACGATCATAGTGACAGCACTATCCATTTTCTGCTGATTTGATGTGTTATCCCCCTTTGCATGCATCTGTGATTTACATGATTGTAAATTACCAATTTTATTAACCACTAGAATTAGGAATTGATTGACACTTGACAGACTTCGCTATAATTCAATGTTGGAATTGTAAGAGAGGGAAGACAAAGCGTATTATGGTTATTTATTAGGAACAATTATTCTCGTGCCGCACTCTCCGACTGCCAGGCGCTAACTGCCTAACTTCTCTTTTCGCTTGCCTCTCCCGTGTCCCGATCGTCACTTTTTTCCTTCACCTCCACACTCGTTTCCATGTCCGCATCAATGTACGTAAAAGTAAAAAATGTTCGCAATGAAAGCACTTGTTTGCATATGAGATAAACAGAGTATCAACATGAACGGGATTTTTGTTGACACGCTACACAGTTATTTTTGCATTAGAAGGTGGTATTACTTGATGTAGCATGTCCTTCCCGCACAAGTGGTTAGAACAATGCAGGTAAATAAAAACCTTAATTATAAATCCCTTCAGTTTCAATGCATAAACAGCTACTATTTATAGGACTGATCTTTACAGTGGGACTGCTTTTCGTTGTGTCTTGAATTCTTAGTTTCTTAGCTAGAACAGATGAACCCAACTTTACAGCCGCTCGTCTTTTTCCTGAGCGTTCCCTGAATGCTAAGATTCCATGTGATTTAAATGGTAAGTACGCAGATGCTCCCTTGTCCTCCGAGAAATGCAATCCAGAAGATTTCATTCTCATGCATTCAAAGACTGAAGTTTAATGTGATGAGAATTATGATAATTGCTCCAAGTACAGGCACTAATTCATTTTCACCGTTCTTTTTCTCTTTAGTTTGCTTCCCAACTTTTGAGGCAACGATCATAGTGACAGCACTATCCATTTTCTGCTGATTTGATGTGTTATCCCCCTTTGCATGCATCTGTGATTTACATGATTGTAAATTACCAATTTTATTAACCACTAGAATTAGGAATTGATTGACACTTGACAGACTTCGCTATAATTCAATGTTGGAATTGTAAGAGAGGGAAGACAAAGCGTATTATGGCTATTTATTAGGAACAATTATTCTCGTGCCGCACTCTCCGACTGCCAGGCGCTAACTGCCTAACTTCTCTTTTCGCTTGCCTCTCCCGTGTCCCGATCGTCACTTTTTTCCTTCACCTCCACACTCGTTTCCATGTCCGCAACAATGTACGTAAAAGTAAAAAATTTTCGCAATGAAAGCACTTGTTTGGATATGAGATAAACAGAGTATCAACATGAACGGGATTTTTGTTGACACGCTACACAGTTATTTTTGCATTAGAAGGTGGTATTACTTGATGTAGCATGTCCTTCCCGCACAAGTGGTTAGAACAATGCAGGTAAATAAAAACCTTAATTATAAATCCCTTCAGTTTCAATGCTTAAACAGCTACTATTTATAGGACTGATCTTTACAGTGGGACTGCTTTTCGTTGTGTCTTGAATTCTTAGTTTCTTAGCTAGAACAGATGAACCCAACTTTACAGCCGCTCGTCTTTTTCCTAAGCGTTCCCTGAATGCTAAGATTCCATGTGATTTAAATGGTAAGTACGCAGATGCTCCCTTGTCCTCCGAGAAATGCAATCCAGAAGATTTCATTCTCATGCATTCAAAGACTGAAGTTTAATGTGATGAGAATTATGATAATTGCTCCAAGTACAGGCACTAATTCATTTTCACCGTTCTTTTTCTCTTTAGTTTGCTTCCCAACTTTTGAGGCAACGATCATAGTGACAGCACTATCCATTTTCTGCTGATTTGATGTGTTATCCCCCTTTGCATGCATCTGTGATTTACATGATTGTAAATTACCAATTTTATTAACCACTAGAATTAGGAATTGATTGACACTTGACAGACTTCGCTATAATTCAATGTTGGAATTGTAAGAGAGGGAAGACAAAGCGTATTATGGTTATTTATTAGGAACAATTATTCTCGTGCCGCACTCTCCGACTGCCAGGCGCTAACTGCCTAACTTCTCTTTTCGCTTGCCTCTCCCGTGTCCCGATCGTCACTTTTTTCCTTCACCGCCACAATCGTTTCCATGTCCGCATCAATGTACGTAAAAGTAAAAAATGTTCGCAATGAAAGCACTTGTTTGCATATGAGATAAACAGAGTATCAACATGAACGGGATTTTTGTTGACACGCTACACAGTTATTTTTGCATTAGAAGGTGGTATTACTTGATGTAGCATGTCCTTCCCGCACAAGTGGTTAGAACAATGCAGGTAAATAAAAACCTTAATTATAAATCCCTTCAGTTTCAATGCATAAACAGCTACTATTTATAGGACTGATCTTTACAGTGGAACTGCTTTTCGTTGTGTCTTGAATTCTTAGTTTCTTAGCTAGAACAGATGAACCCAACTTTACAGCCGCTCGTCTTTTTCCTGAGCGTTCCCTGAATGCTAAGATTCCATGTGATTTAAATGGTAAGTACGCAGATGCTCCCTTGTCCTCCGAGAAATGCAATCCAGAAGATTTCATTCTCATGCATTCAAAGACTGAAGTTTAATGTGATGAGAATTATGATATTTGCTCCAAGTACAGGCACTAATTCATTTTCACCGTTCTTTTTCTCTTTAGTTTGCTTCCCAACTTTTGAGGCAACGATCATAGTGACAGCACTATCCATTTTCTGCTGATTTGATGTGTTATCCCCCTTTGCATGCATCTGTGATTTACATGATTGTAAATTACCAATTTTATTAACCACTAGAATTAGTAATTGATTGACACTTGACAGACTTCGCTATAATTAAATGTTGGAATTGTAAGAGAGGGAAGACAAAGCGTATTATGGTTATTTATTAGGAACAATTATTCTCGTGCCGCACTCTCCGATTGCCAGGCGCTAACTGCCTAACTTCTCTTTTCGCTTGCCTCTCCCGTGTCCCGATCGTCACTTTTTTCCTTCACCTCCACACTCGTTTCCATGTCCGCATCAATGTACGTAAAAGTAAAAAATGTTCGCAATGAAAGCACTTGTTTGCATATGAGATAAACAGAGTATCAACATGAACGGGATTTTTGTTGACACGCTACACAGTTATTTTTGCATTAGAAGGTGGTATTACTTGATGTAGCATGTCCTTCCCGCACAAGTGGTTAGAACAATGCAGGTAAATAAAAACCTTAATTATAAATCCCTTCAGTTTCAATGCATAAACAGCTACTATTTATAGGACTGATCTTTACAGTGGGACTGCTTTTCGTTGTGTCTTGAATTCTTAGTTTCTTTGCTAGAACAGATGAACCCAACTTTACAGCCGCTCGTCTTTTTCCTGAGCGTTCCCTGAATGCTAAGATTCCATGTGATTTAAATGGTAAGTACGCAGATGCTCCCTTGTCCTCCGAGAAATGCAATCCAGAAGATTTCATTCTCATGCATTCAAAGACTGAAGTTTAATGTGATGAGAATTATGATAATTGCTCCAAGTACAGGCACTAATTCATTTTCACCGTTCTTTTTCTCTTTAGTTTGCTTCCCAACTTTTGAGGCAACGATCATAGTGACAGCACTATCCATTTTCTGCTGATTTGATGTGTTATCCCCCTTTGCATGCATCTGTGATTTACATGATTGTAAATTACCAATTTTATTAACCACTAGAATTAGGAATTGATTGACACTTGACAGACTTCGCTATAATTCAATGTTGGAATTGTAAGAGAGGGAAGACAAAGCGTATTATGGTTATTTATTAGGAACAATTATTCTCGTGCCGCACTCTCCGACTGCCAGGCGCTAACTGCCTAACTTCTCTTTTCGCTTGCCTCTCCCGTGTCCCGATCGTCACTTTTTTCCTTCACCGCCACAATCGTTTCCATGTCCGCATCAATGTACGTAAAAGTAAAAAATGTTCGCAATGAAAGCACTTGTTTGCATATGAGATAAACAGAGTATCAACATGAACGGGATTTTTGTTGACACGCTACACAGTTATTTTTGCATTAGAAGGTGGTATTACTTGATGTAGCATGTCCTTCCCGCACAAGTGGTTAGAACAATGCAGGTAAATAAAAACCTTAATTATAAATCCCTTCAGTTTCAATGCATAAACAGCTACTATTTATAGGACTGATCTTTACAGTGGGACTGCTTTTCGTTGTGTCTTGAATTCTTAGTTTCTTAGCTAGAACAGATGAACCCAACTTTACAGCCGCTCGTCTTTTTCCTGAGCGTTCCCTGAATGCTAAGATTCCATGTGATTTAAATGGTAAGTACGCAGATGCTCCCTTGTCCTCCGAGAAATGCAATCCAGAAGATTTCATTCTCATGCATTCAAAGACTGAAGTTTAATGTGATGAGAATTATGATAATTGCTCCAAGTACAGGCACTAATTCATTTTCACCGTTCTTTTTCTCTTTAGTTTGCTTCCCAACTTTTGAGGCAACGATCATAGTGACAGCACTATCCATTTTCTGCTGATTTGATGTGTTATCCCCCTTTGCATGCATCTGTGATTTACATGATTGTAAATTACCAATTTTATTAACCACTAGAATTAGGAATTGATTGACACTTGACAGACTTCGCTATAATTCAATGTTGGAATTGTAAGAGAGGGAAGACAAAGCGTATTATGGTTATTTATTAGGAACAATTATTCTCGTGCCGCACTCTCCGACTGCCAGGCGCTAACTGCCTAACTTCTCTTTTCGCTTGCCTCTCCCGTGTCCCGATCGTCACTTTTTTCCTTCACCGCCACAATCGTTTCCATGTCCGCATCAATGTACGTAAAAGTAAAAAATGTTCGCAATGAAAGCACTTGTTTGCATATGAGATAAACAGAGTATCAACATGAACGGGATTTTTGTTGACACGCTACACAGTTATTTTTGCATTAGAAGGTGGTATTACTTGATGTAGCATGTCCTTCCCGCACAAGTGGTTAGAACAATGCAGGTAAATAAAAACCTTAATTATAAATCCCTTCAGTTTCAATGCATAAACAGCTACTATTTATAGGACTGATCTTTACAGTGGGACTGCTTTTCGTTGTGTCTTGAATTCTTAGTTTCTTAGCTAGAACAGATGAACCCAACTTTACAGCCGCTCGTCTTTTTCCTGAGCGTTCCCTGAATGCTAAGATTCCATGTGATTTAAATGGTAAGTACGCAGATGCTCCCTTGTCCTCCGAGAAATGCAATCCAGAAGATTTCATTCTCATGCATTCAAAGACTGAAGTTTAATGTGATGAGAATTATGATATTTGCTCCAAGTACAGGCACTAATTCATTTTCACCGTTCTTTTTCTCTTTAGTTTGCTTCCCAACTTTTGAGGCAACGATCATAGTGACAGCACTATCCATTTTCTGCTGATTTGATGTGTTATCCCCCTTTGCATGCATCTGTGATTTACATGATTGTAAATTACCAATTTTATTAACCACTAGAATTAGTAATTGATTGACACTTGACAGACTTCGCTATAATTAAATGTTGGAATTGTAAGAGAGGGAAGACAAAGCGTATTATGATTATTTATTAGGAACAATTATTCTCGTGCCGCACTCTCCGATTGCCAGGCGCTAACTGCCTAACTTCTCTTTTCGCTTGCCTCTCCCGTGTCCCGATCGTCACTTTTTTCCTTCACCTCCACACTCGTTTCCATGTCCGCATCAATGTACGTAAAAGTAAAAAATGTTCGCAATGAAAGCACTTGTTTGCATATGAGATAAACAGAGTATCAACATGAACGGGATTTTTGTTGACACGCTACACAGTTATTTTTGCATTAGAAGGTGGTATTACTTGATGTAGCATGTCCTTCCCGCACAAGTGGTTAGAACAATGCAGGTAAATAAAAACCTTAATTATAAATCCCTTCAGTTTCAATGCATAAACAGCTACTATTTATAGGACTGATCTTTACAGTGGGACTGCTTTTCGTTGTGTCTTGAATTCTTAGTTTCTTAGCTAGAACAGATGAACCCAACTTTACAGCCGCTCGTCTTTTTCCTGAGCGTTCCCTGAATGCTAAGATTCCATGTGATTTAAATGGTAAGTACGCAGATGCTCCCTTGTCCTCCGAGAAATGCAATCCAGAAGATTTCATTCTCATGCATTCAAAGACTGAAGTTTAATGTGATGAGAATTATGATATTTGCTCCAAGTACAGGCACTAATTCATTTTCACCGTTCTTTTTCTCTTTAGTTTGCTTCCCAACTTTTGAGGCAACGATCATAGTGACAGCACTATCCATTTTCTGCTGATTTGATGTGTTATCCCCCTTTGCATGCATCTGTGATTTACATGATTGTAAATTACCAATTTTATTAACCACTAGAATTAGTAATTGATTGACACTTGACAGACTTCGCTATAATTAAATGTTGGAATTGTAAGAGAGGGAAGACAAAGCGTATTATGATTATTTATTAGGAACAATTATTCTCGTGCCGCACTCTCCGATTGCCAGGCGCTAACTGCCTAACTTCTCTTTTCGCTTGCCTCTCCCGTGTCCCGATCGTCACTTTTTTCCTTCACCTCCACACTCGTTTCCATGTCCGCATCAATGTACGTAAAAGTAAAAAATGTTCGCAATGAAAGCACTTGTTTGCATATGAGATAAACAGAGTATCAACATGAACGGGATTTTTGTTGACACGCTACACAGTTATTTTTGCATTAGAAGGTGGTATTACTTGATGTAGCATGTCCTTCCCGCACAAGTGGTTAGAACAATGCAGGTAAATAAAAACCTTAATTATAAATCCCTTCAGTTTCAATGCATAAACAGCTACTATTTATAGGACTGATCTTTACAGTGGGACTGCTTTTCGTTGTGTCTTGAATTCTTAGTTTCTTTGCTAGAACAGATGAACCCAACTTTACAGCTGCTCGTCTTTTTCCTGAGCGTTCCCTGAATGCTAAGATTCCATGTGATTTAAATGGTAAGTACGCAGATGCTCCCTTGTCCTCCGAGAAATGCAATCCAGAAGATTTCATTCTCATGCATTCAAAGACTGAAGTTTAATGTGATGAGAATTATGATAATTGCTCCAAGTACAGGCACTAATTCATTTTCACCGTTCTTTTTCTCTTTAGTTTGCTTCCCAACTTTTGAGGCAACGATCATAGTGACAGCACTATCCATTTTCTGCTGATTTGATGTGTTATCCCCCTTTGCATGCATCTGTGATTTACATGATTGTAAATTACCAATTTTATTAACCACTAGAATTAGGAATTGATTGACACTTGACAGACTTCGCTATAATTAAATGTTGGAATTGTAAGAGAGGGAAGACAAAGCGTATTATGGTTATTTATTAGGAACAATTATTCTCGTGCCGCACTCTCCGACTGCCAGGCGCTACCTGCCTAACTTCTCTTTTCGCTTGCCTCTCCCGTGTCCCGATCGTCACTTTTTTTCCTTCACCTCCACACTCGTTTCCATGTCCGCATCAATGTACGTAAAAGTAAAAAATGTTCGCAATGAAAGCACTTGTTTGGATATGAGATAAACAGAGTATCAACATGAACGGGATTTTTGTTGACACGCTACACAGTTATTTTTGCATTAGAAGGTGGTATTACTTGATGTAGCATGTCCTTCCCGCACAAGTGGTTAGAACAATGCAGGTAAATAAAAACCTTAATTATAAATCCCTTCAGTTTCAATGCTTAAACAGCTACTATTTATAGGACTGATCTTTACAGTGGGACTGCTTTTCGTTGTGTCTTGAATTCTTAGTTTCTTAGCTAGAACAGATGAACCCAACTTTACAGCCGCTCGTCTTTTTCCTAAGCGTTCCCTGAATGCTAAGATTCCATGTGATTTAAATGGTAAGTACGCAGATGCTCCCTTGTCCTCCGAGAAATGATATCCAGAAGATTTCATTCTCATGCATTCAAAGACTGAAGTTTAATGTGATGAGAATTATGATAATTGCTCCAAGTACAGGCACTAATTCATTTTCACCGTTCTTTTTCTCTTTAGTTTGCTTCCCAACTTTTGAGGCAACGATCATAGTGACAGCACTATCCATTTTCTGCTGATTTGATGTGTTATCCCCCTTTGCATGCATCTGTGATTTACATGATTGTAAATTACCAATTTTATTAACCACTAGAATTAGGAATTGATTGACACTTGACAGACTTCGCTATAATTCAATGTTGGAATTGTAAGAGAGGGAAGACAAAGCGTATTATGGTTATTTATTAGGAACAATTATTCTCGTGCCGCACTCTCCGACTGCCAGGCGCTAACTGCCTAACTTCTCTTTTCGCTTGCCTCTCCCGTGTCCCGATCGTCACTTTTTTCCTTCACCTCCACACTCGTTTCCATGTCCGCATCAATGTACGTAAAAGTAAAAAATGTTCGCAATGAAAGCACTTGTTTGCATATGAGATAAACAGAGTATCAACATGAACGGGATTTTTGTTGACACGCTACACAGTTATTTTTGCATTAGAAGGTGGTATTACTTGATGTAGCATGTCCTTCCCGCACAAGTGGTTAGAACAATGCAGGTAAATAAAAACCTTAATTATAAATCCCTTCAGTTTCAATGCATAAACAGCTACTATATATAGGACTGATCTTTACAGTGGGACTGCTTTTCGTTGTGTCTTGAATTCTTAGTTTCTTAGCTAGAACAGATGAACCCAACTTTACAGCCGCTCGTCTTTTTCCTGAGCGTTCCCTGAATGCTAAGATTCCATGTGATTTAAATGGTAAGTACGCAGATGCTCCCTTGTCCTCCGAGAAATGCAATCCAGAAGATTTCTTTCTAATGCATTCAAAGACTGAAGTTTAATGTGATGAGAATTATGATAATTGCTCCAAGTACAGGCACTAATTCATTTTCACCGTTCTTTTTCTCTTTAGTTTGCTTCCCAACTTTTGAGGCAACGATCATAGTGACAGCACTATCCATTTTCTGCTGATTTGATGTGTTATCCCCCTTTGCATGCATCTGTGATTTACATGATTGTAAATTACCAATTTTATTAACCACTAGAATTAGGAATTGATTGACACTTGACAGACTTCGCTATAATTCAATGTTGGAATTGTAAGAGAGGGAAGACAAAGCGTATTATGGTTATTTATTAGGAACAATTATTCTCGTGCCGCACTCTCCGACTGCCAGGCGCTAACTGCCTAACTTCTCTTTTCGTTTGCCTCTCCCGTGTCCCGATCGTCACTTTTTTCCTTCACCTCCACACTCGTTTCCATGTCCGCATCAATGTACGTAAAAGTAAAAAATGTTTCCAATGAAAGCACTTGTTTGCATATGGGATAAACAGAGTATCAACATGAACGGGATTTTTGTTGACACGCTACACAGTTATTTTTGCATTAGAAGGTGGTATTACTTGATGTAGCATGTCCTTTCCGCACAAGTGGTTAGAACAATGCAGGTAAATAAAAACCTTAATTATAAATCCCTTCAGTTTCAATGCATAAACAGCTACTATATATAGGACTGATCTTTACAGTGGGACTGCTTTTCGTTGTGTCTTGAATTCTTAGTTTCTTAGCTAGAACAGATGAACCCAACTTTACAGCCGCTCGTCTTTTTCCTAAGCGTTCCCTGAATGCTAAGATTCCATGTGATTTAAATGGTAAGTACGCAGATGCTCCCTTGTCCTCCGAGAAATGCAATCCAGAAGATTTCATTCTCATGCATTCAAAGACTGAAGTTTAATGTGATGAGAATTATGATAATTGCTCCAAGTACAGGCACTAATTCATTTTCACCGTTCTTTTTCTCTTTAGTTTGCTTCCCAACTTTTGAGGCAACGATCATAGTGACAGCACTATCCATTTTCTGCTGATTTGATGTGTTATCCCCCTTTGCATGCATCTGTGATTTACATGATTGTAAATTACCAATTTTATTAACCACTAGAATTAGGAATTGATTGACACTTGACAGACTTCGCTATAATTCAATGTTGGAATTGTAAGAGAGGGAAGACAAAGCGTATTATGGCTATTTATTAGGAACAAGTATTCTCGTGCCGCACTCTCCGACTGCCAGGCGCTAACTGCCTAACTTCTCTTTTCGCTTGCCTCTCCCGTGTCCCGATCGTCACTTTTTTCCTTCACCTCCACACTCGTTTCCATGTCCGCATCAATGTACGTAAAAGCAAAAAATGTTCGCAATGAAAGCACTTGTTTGCATATGAGATAAACAGAGTATCAACATGAACGGGATTTTTGTTGACACGCTACACAGTTATTTTTGCAATAGAAGGTGGTATTACTTGATGTAGCATGTCCTTCCCGCACAAGTGGTTAGAACAATGCAGGTAAATAAAAACCTTAATTATAAATCCCTTCAGTTTCAATGCATAAACAGCTACTATATATAGGGCTGATCTTTACAGTGGGACTGCTTTTCGTTGTGTCTTGAATTCTTAGTTTCTTAGCTAGAACAGATGAACCCAACTTTACAGCCGCTCGTCTTTTTCCTAAGCGTGCCCTGAATGCTAAGATTCCATGTGATTTAAATGGTAAGTACGCAGATGCTCCCTTGTCCTCCGAGAAATGCAATCCAGAAGATTTCATTCTCATGCATTCAAAGACTGAAGTTTAATGTGATGAGAATTATGATAATTGCTCCAAGTACAGGCACTAATTCATTTTCACCGTTCTTTTTCTCTTTAGTTTGCTTCCCAACTTTTGAGGCAACGATCATAGTGACAGCACTATCCATTTTCTGCTGATTTGATGTGTTATCCCCCTTTGCATGCATCTGTGATTTACATGCTTGTAAATTACCAATTTTATTAACCACTAGAATTAGGAATTGATTGACACTTGACAGACTTCGCTATAATTCAATGTTGGAATTGTAAGAGAGGGAAGACAAAGCGTATTATGGCTATTTATTAGGAACAATTATTCTCGTGCCGCACTCTCCGACTGCCAGGGGCTAACTGCCTAACTTCTCTTTTCGCTTGCCTCTCCCGTGTCCCGATCGTCACTTTTTTCCTTCACCTCCACACTCGTTTCCATGTCCGCATCAATGTACGTAAAAGTAAAAAATGTTCGCAATGAAAGCACTTGTTTGCATATGAGATAAACAGAGTATCAACATGAACGGGATTTTTGTTGACACGCTACACAGTTATTTTTGCATTAGAAGGTGGTATTACTTGATGTAGCATGTCCTTCCCGCACAAGTGGTTAGAACAATGCAGGTAAATAAAAACCTTAATTATAAATCCCTTCAGTTTCAATGCATAAACAGCTACTATTTATAGGACTGATCTTTACAGTGGGACTGCTTTTCGTTGTGTCTTGAATTCTTAGTTTCTTTGCTAGAACAGATGAACCCAACTTTACAGCCGCTCGTCTTTTTCCTGAGCGTTCCCTGAATGCTAAGATTCCATGTGATTTAAATGGTAAGTACGCAGATGCTCCCTTGTCCTCCGAGAAATGCAATCCAGAAGATTTCATTCTCATGCATTCAAAGACTGAAGTTTAATGTGATGAGAATTATGATAATTGCTCCAAGTACAGGCACTAATTCATTTTCACCGTTCTTTTTCTCTTTAGTTTGCTTCCCAACTTTTGAGGCAACGATCATAGTGACAGCACTATCCATTTTCTGCTGATTTGATGTGTTATCCCCCTTTGCATGCATCTGTGATTTACATGATTGTAAATTACCAATTTTATTAACCACTAGAATTAGGAATTGATTGACACTTGACAGACTTCGCTATAATTCAATGTTGGAATTGTAAGAGAGGGAAGACAAAGCGTATTATGGTTATTTATTAGGAACAATTATTCTCGTGCCGCACTCTCCGACTGCCAGGCGCTAACTGCCTAACTTCTCTTTTCGCTTGCCTCTCCCGTGTCCCGATCGTCACTTTTTTCCTTCACCGCCACAATCGTTTCCATGTCCGCATCAATGTACGTAAAAGTAAAAAATGTTCGCAATGAAAGCACTTGTTTGCATATGAGATAAACAGAGTATCAACATGAACGGGATTTTTGTTGACACGCTACACAGTTATTTTTGCATTAGAAGGTGGTATTACTTGATGTAGCATGTCCTTCCCGCACAAGTGGTTAGAACAATGCAGGTAAATAAAAACCTTAATTATAAATCCCTTCAGTTTCAATGCATAAACAGCTACTATTTATAGGACTGATCTTTACAGTGGGACTGCTTTTCGTTGTGTCTTGAATTCTTAGTTTCTTAGCTAGAACAGATGAACCCAACTTTACAGCCGCTCGTCTTTTTCCTGAGCGTTCCCTGAATGCTAAGATTCCATGTGATTTAAATGGTAAGTACGCAGATGCTCCCTTGTCCTCCGAGAAATGCAATCCAGAAGATTTCATTCTCATGCATTCAAAGACTGAAGTTTAATGTGATGAGAATTATGATATTTGCTCCAAGTACAGGCACTAATTCATTTTCACCGTTCTTTTTCTCTTTAGTTTGCTTCCCAACTTTTGAGGCAACGATCATAGTGACAGCACTATCCATTTTCTGCTGATTTGATGTGTTATCCCCCTTTGCATGCATCTGTGATTTACATGATTGTAAATTACCAATTTTATTAACCACTAGAATTAGTAATTGATTGACACTTGACAGACTTCGCTATAATTAAATGTTGGAATTGTAAGAGAGGGAAGACAAAGCGTATTATGATTATTTATTAGGAACAATTATTCTCGTGCCGCACTCTCCGATTGCCAGGCGCTAACTGCCTAACTTCTCTTTTCGCTTGCCTCTCCCGTGTCCCGATCGTCACTTTTTTCCTTCACCTCCACACTCGTTTCCATGTCCGCATCAATGTACGTAAAAGTAAAAAATGTTCGCAATGAAAGCACTTGTTTGCATATGAGATAAACAGAGTATCAACATGAACGGGATTTTTGTTGACACGCTACACAGTTATTTTTGCATTAGAAGGTGGTATTACTTGATGTAGCATGTCCTTCCCGCACAAGTGGTTAGAACAATGCAGGTAAATAAAAACCTTAATTATAAATCCCTTCAGTTTCAATGCATAAACAGCTACTATTTATAGGACTGATCTTTACAGTGGGACTGCTTTTCGTTGTGTCTTGAATTCTTAGTTTCTTTGCTAGAACAGATGAACCCAACTTTACAGCCGCTCGTCTTTTTCCTGAGCGTTCCCTGAATGCTAAGATTCCATGTGATTTAAATGGTAAGTACGCAGATGCTCCCTTGTCCTCCGAGAAATGCAATCCAGAAGATTTCATTCTCATGCATTCAAAGACTGAAGTTTAATGTGATGAGAATTATGATAATTGCTCCAAGTACAGGCACTAATTCATTTTCACCGTTCTTTTTCTCTTTAGTTTGCTTCCCAACTTTTGAGGCAACGATCATAGTGACAGCACTATCCATTTTCTGCTGATTTGATGTGTTATCCCCCTTTGCATGCATCTGTGATTTACATGATTGTAAATTACCAATTTTATTAACCACTAGAATTAGGAATTGATTGACACTTGACAGACTTCGCTATAATTAAATGTTGGAATTGTAAGAGAGGGAAGACAAAGCGTATTATGGTTATTTATTAGGAACAATTATTCTCGTGCCGCACTCTCCGACTGCCAGGCGCTACCTGCCTAACTTCTCTTTTCGCTTGCCTCTCCCGTGTCCCGATCGTCACTTTTTTTCCTTCACCTCCACACTCGTTTCCATGTCCGCATCAATGTACGTAAAAGTAAAAAATGTTCGCAATGAAAGCACTTGTTTGGATATGAGATAAACAGAGTATCAACATGAACGGGATTTTTGTTGACACGCTACACAGTTATTTTTGCATTAGAAGGTGGTATTACTTGATGTAGCATGTCCTTCCCGCACAAGTGGTTAGAACAATGCAGGTAAATAAAAACCTTAATTATAAATCCCTTCAGTTTCAATGCTTAAACAGCTACTATTTATAGGACTGATCTTTACAGTGGGACTGCTTTTCGTTGTGTCTTGAATTCTTAGTTTCTTAGCTAGAACAGATGAACCCAACTTTACAGCCGCTCGTCTTTTTCCTAAGCGTTCCCTGAATGCTAAGATTCCATGTGATTTAAATGGTAAGTACGCAGATGCTCCCTTGTCCTCCGAGAAATGATATCCAGAAGATTTCATTCTCATGCATTCAAAGACTGAAGTTTAATGTGATGAGAATTATGATAATTGCTCCAAGTACAGGCACTAATTCATTTTCACCGTTCTTTTTCTCTTTAGTTTGCTTCCCAACTTTTGAGGCAACGATCATAGTGACAGCACTATCCATTTTCTGCTGATTTGATGTGTTATCCCCCTTTGCATGCATCTGTGATTTACATGATTGTAAATTACCTATTTTATTAACCACTAGAATTAGGAATTGATTGACACTTGACAGACTTCGCTATAATTCAATGTTGGAATTGTAAGAGAGGGAAGACAAAGCGTATTATGGTTATTTATTAGGAACAATTATTCTCGTGCCGCACTCTCCGACTGCCAGGCGCTAACTGCCTAACTTCTCTTTTCGCTTGCCTCTCCCGTGTCCCGATCGTCACTTTTTTCCTTCACCTCCACACTCGTTTCCATGTCCGCATCAATGTACGTAAAAGTAAAAAATGTTCGCAATGAAAGCACTTGTTTGCATATGAGATAAACAGAGTATCAACATGAACGGGATTTTTGTTGACACGCTACACAGTTATTTTTGCATTAGAAGGTGGTATTACTTGATGTAGCATGTCCTTCCCGCACAAGTGGTTAGAACAATGCAGGTAAATAAAAACCTTAATTATAAATCCCTTCAGTTTCAATGCATAAACAGCTACTATATATAGGACTGATCTTTACAGTGGGACTGCTTTTCGTTGTGTCTTGAATTCTTAGTTTCTTAGCTAGAACAGATGAACCCAACTTTACAGCCGCTCGTCTTTTTCCTGAGCGTTCCCTGAATGCTAAGATTCCATGTGATTTAAATGGTAAGTACGCAGATGCTCCCTTGTCCTCCGAGAAATGCAATCCAGAAGATTTCATTCTCATGCATTCAAAGACTGAAGTTTAATGTGATGAGAATTATGATAATTGCTCCAAGTACAGGCACTAATTCATTTTCACCGTTCTTTTTCTCTTTAGTTTGCTTCCCAACTTTTGAGGCAACGATCATAGTGACAGCACTATCCATTTTCTGCTGATTTGATGTGTTATCCCCCTTTGCATGCATCTGTGATTTACATGATTGTAAATTACCAATTTTATTAACCACTAGAATTAGGAATTGATTGACACTTGACAGACTTCGCTATAATTCAATGTTGGAATTGTAAGAGAGGGAAGACAAAGCGTATTATGGTTATTTATTAGGAACAATTATTCTCGTGCCGCACTCTCCGACTGCCAGGCGCTAACTGCCTAACTTCTCTTTTCGTTTGCCTCTCCCGTGTCCCGATCGTCACTTTTTTCCTTCACCTCCACACTCGTTTCCATGTCCGCATCAATGTACGTAAAAGTAAAAAATGTTTCCAATGAAAGCACTTGTTTGCATATGGGATAAACAGAGTATCAACATGAACGGGATTTTTGTTGACACGCTACACAGTTATTTTTGCATTAGAAGGTGGTATTACTTGATGTAGCATGTCCTTTCCGCACAAGTGGTTAGAACAATGCAGGTAAATAAAAACCTTAATTATAAATCCCTTCAGTTTCAATGCATAAACAGCTACTATATATAGGACTGATCTTTACAGTGGGACTGCTTTTCGTTGTGTCTTGAATTCTTAGTTTCTTAGCTAGAACAGATGAACCCAACTTTACAGCCGCTCGTCTTTTTCCTAAGCGTTCCCTGAATGCTAAGATTCCATGTGATTTAAATGGTAAGTACGCAGATGCTCCCTTGTCCTCCGAGAAATGCAATCCAGAAGATTTCATTCTCATGCATTCAAAGACTGAAGTTTAATGTGATGAGAATTATGATAATTGCTCCAAGTACAGGCACTAATTCATTTTCACCGTTCTTTTTCTCTTTAGTTTGCTTCCCAACTTTTGAGGCAACGATCATAGTGACAGCACTATCCATTTTCTGCTGATTTGATGTGTTATCCCCCTTTGCATGCATCTGTGATTTACATGATTGTAAATTACCAATTTTATTAACCACTAGAATTAGGAATTGATTGACACTTGACAGACTTCGCTATAATTCAATGTTGGAATTGTAAGAGAGGGAATACAAAGCGTATTATGGCTATTTATTAGGAACAAGTATTCTCGTGCCGCACTCTCCGACTGCCAGGCGCTAACTGCCTAACTTCTCTTTTCGCTTGCCTCTCCCGTGTCCCGATCGTCACTTTTTTCCTTCACCTCCACACTCGTTTCCATGTCCGCATCAATGTACGTAAAAGCAAAAAATGTTCGCAATGAAAGCACTTGTTTGCATATGAGATAAACAGAGTATCAACATGAACGGGATTTTTGTTGACACGCTACACAGTTATTTTTGCAATAGAAGGTGGTATTACTTGATGTAGCATGTCCTTCCCGCACAAGTGGTTAGAACAATGCAGGTAAATAAAAACCTTAATTATAAATCCCTTCAGTTTCAATGCATAAACAGCTACTATATATAGGGCTGATCTTTACAGTGGGACTGCTTTTCGTTGTGTCTTGAATTCTTAGTTTCTTAGCTAGAACAGATGAACCCAACTTTACAGCCGCTCGTCTTTTTCCTAAGCGTGCCCTGAATGCTAAGATTCCATGTGATTTAAATGGTAAGTACGCAGATGCTCCCTTGTCCTCCGAGAAATGCAATCCAGAAGATTTCATTCTCATGCATTCAAAGACTGAAGTTTAATGTGATGAGAATTATGATAATTGCTCCAAG
Organism: Nysson spinosus; assembly: GCA_910591585.2. NCBI lineage: Eukaryota > Metazoa > Arthropoda > Insecta > Hymenoptera > Crabronidae > Nysson > Nysson spinosus. Next base: position 2,765,234 of record OU342836.1, on the reverse strand, counting down.
TACAGGCACTAATTCATTTTCACCGTTCTTTTTCTCTTTAGTTTGCTTCCCAACTTTTGAGGCAACGATCATAGTGACAGCACTATCCATTTTCTGCTGATTTGATGTGTTATCCCCCTTTGCATGCATCTGTGATTTACATGCTTGTAAATTACCAATTTTATTAACCACTAGAATTAGGAATTGATTGACACTTGACAGACTTCGCTATAATTCAATGTTGGAATTGTAAGAGAGGGAAGACAAAGCGTATTATGGCTATTTATTAGGAACAATTATTCTCGTGCCGCACTCTCCGACTGCCAGGGGCTAACTGCCTAACTTCTCTTTTCGCTTGCCTCTCCCGTGTCCCGATCGTCACTTTTTTCCTTCACCTCCACACTCGTTTCCATGTCCGCATCAATGTACGTAAAAGTAAAAAATGTTCGCAATGAAAGCACTTGTTTGCATATGAGATAAACAGAGTATCAACATGAACGGGATTTTTGTTGACACGCTACACAGTTATTTTTGCATTAGAAGGTGGTATTACTTGATGTAGCATGTCCTTCCCGCACAAGTGGTTAGAACAATGCAGGTAAATAAAAACCGTAATTATAAATCCCTTCAGTTTCAATGCATAAACAGCTACTATTTATAGGACTGATCTTTACAGTGGGACTGCTTTTCGTTGTGTCTTGAATTCTTAGTTTCTTAGCTAGAACAGATGAACCCAACTTTACAGCCGCTCGTCTTTTTCCTGAGCGTTCCCTGAATGCTAAGATTCCATGTGATTTAAATGGTAAGTACGCAGATGCTCCCTTGTCCTCCGAGAAATGCAATCCAGAAGATTTCATTCTCATGCATTCAAAGACTGAAGTTTAATGTGATGAGAATTATGATAATTGCTCCAAGTACAGGCACTAATTCATTTTCACCGTTCTTTTTCTCTTTAGTTTGCTTCCCAACTTTTGAGGCAACGATCATAGTGACAGCACTATCCATTTTCTGCTGATTTGATGTGTTATCCCACTTTGCATGCATCTGTGATTTACATGATTGTAAATTACCAATTTTATTAACCACTAGAATTATGAATTGATTGACACTTGACAGACTTCGCTATAATTAAATGTTGGAATTGTAAGAGAGGGAAGACAAAGCGTATTATGGTTATTTATTAGGAACAATTATTCTCGTGCCGCACTCTCCGACTGCCAGGCGCTACCTGCCTAACTTCTCTTTTCGCTTGCCTCTCCCGTGTCCCGATCGTCACTTTTTTCCTTCACCTCCACACTCGTTTCCATGTCCGCATCAATGTACGTAAAAGTAAAAAAATGTTCGCAATGAAAGCACTTGTTTGGATATGAGATAAACAGAGTATCAACATGAACGGGATTTTTGTTGACACGCTACACAGTTATTTTTGCATTAGAAGGTGGTATTACTTGATGTAGCATGTCCTTCCCGCACAAGTGGTTAGAACAATGCAGGTAAATAAAAACCTTAATTATAAATCCCTTCAGTTTCAATGCTTAAACAGCTACTATTTATAGGACTGATCTTTACAGTGGGACTGCTTTTCGTTGTGTCTTGAATTCTTAGTTTCTTAGCTAGAACAGATGAACCCAACTTTACAGCCGCTCGTCTTTTTCCTAAGCGTTCCCTGAATGCTAAGATTCCATGTGATTTAAATGGTAAGTACGCAGATGCTCCCTTGTCCTCCGAGAAATGCAATCCAGAAGATTTCATTCTCATGCATTCAAAGACTGAAGTTTAATGTGATGAGAATTATGATAATTGCTCCAAGTACAGGCACTAATTCATTTTCACCGTTCTTTTTCTCTTTAGTTTGCTTCCCAACTTTTGAGGCAACGATCATAGTGACAGCACTATCCATTTTCTGCTGATTTGATGTGTTATCCCCCTTTGCATGCATCTGTGATTTACATGATTGTAAATTACCAATTTTATTAACCACTAGAATTATGAATTGATTGACACTTGACAGACTTCGATATAATTAAATGTTGGAATTGTAAGAGAGGGAAGACAAAGCGTATTATGGTTATTTATTAGGAACAATTATTCTCGTGCCGCACTCTCCGACTGCCAGGCGCTACCTGCCTAACTTCTCTTTTCGCTTGCCTCTCCCGTGTCCCGATCGTCACTTTTTTCCTTCACCTCCACACTCGTTTCCATGTCCGCATCAATGTACGTAAAAGTAAAAAATGTTCGCAATGAAAGCACTTGTTTGCATATGAGATAAACAGAGTATCAACATGAACGGGATTTTTGTTGACACGCTACACAGTTATTTTTGCAATAGAAGGTGGTATTACTTGATGTAGCATGTCCTTCCCGCACAAGTGGTTAGAACAATGCAGGTAAATAAAAACCTTAATTATAAATCCCTTCAGTTTCAATGCATAAACAGCTACTATATATAGGACTGATCTTTACAGTGGGACTGCTTTTCGTTGTGTCTTGAATTCTTAGTTTCTTAGCTAGAACAGATGAACCCAACTTTACAGCCGCTCGTCTTTTTCCTGAGCGTTCCCTGAATGCTAAGATTCCATGTGATTTAAATGGTAAGTACGCAGATGCTCCCTTGTCCTCCGAGAAATGCAATCCAGAAGATTTCATTCTCATGCATTCAAAGACTGAAGTTTAATGTGATGAGAATTATGATAATTGCTCCAAGTACAGGCACTAATTCATTTTCACCGTTCTTTTTCTCTTTAGTTTGCTTCCCAACTTTTGAGGCAACGATCATAGTGACAGCACTATCCATTTTCTGCTGATTTGATGTGTTATCCCCCTTTGCATGCATCTGTGATTTACATGATTGTAAATTACCAATTTTATTAACCACTAGAATTATGAATTGATTGACACTTGACAGACTTCGCTATAATTCAATGTTGGAATTGTAAGAGAGGGAAGACAAAGCGTTTTATGGTTATTTATTAGGAACAATTATTCTCGTGCCGCACTCTCCGACTGCCAGGCGCTAACTGCCTAACTTCTCTTTTCGCTTGCCTCTCCCGTGTCCCGATCGTCACTTTTTTCCTTCACCTCCACACTCGTTTCCATGTCCGCATCAATGTACGTAAAAGTAAAAAATGTTCGCAATGAAAGCACTTGTTTGCATATGAGATAAACAGAGTATCAACATGAACGGGATTTTTGTTGACACGCTACACAGTTATTTTTGCAATAGAAGGTGGTATTACTTGATGTCGCATGTCCTTCCCGCACAAGTGGTTAGAACAATGCAGGTAAATAAAAACCTTAATTATAAATCCCTTCAGTTTCAATGCATAAACAGCTACTATATATAGGACTGATCTTTACAGTGGGACTGCTTTTCGTTGTGTCTTGAATTCTTAGTTTCTTAGCTAGAACAGATGAACCCAACTTTACAGCCGCTCGTCTTTTTCCTAAGCGTTCCCTGAATGCTAAGATTCCATGTGATTTAAATGGTAAGTACGCAGATGCTCCGTTGTCCTCCGAGAAATGCAATCCAGAAGATTTCATTCTCATGCATTCAAAGACTGAAGTTTAATGTGATGAGAATTATGATAATTGCTCCAAGTACAGGCACTAATTCATTTTCACCGTTCTTTTTCTCTTTAGTTTGCTTCCCAACTTTTGAGGCAACGATCATAGTGACAGCACTATCCATTTTCTGCTGATTTGATGTGTTATCCCCCTTTGCATGCATCTGTGATTTACATGATTGTAAATTACCAATTTTATTAACCACTAGAATTAGGAATTGATTGACACTTGACAGACTTCGCTATAATTCAATGTTGGAATTGTAAGAGAGGGAAGACAAAGCGTATTATGGCTATTTATTAGGAACAATTATTCTCGTGCCGCACTCTCCGACTGCCAGGCGCTAACTGCCTAACTTCTCTTTTCGCTTGCCTCTCCCGTGTCCCGATCGTCACTTTTTTCCTTCACCTCCACACTCGTTTCCATGTCCGCATCAATGTACATAAAAGTAAAAAATGTTCGCAATGAAAGCACTTGTTTGCATATGAGATAAACAGAGTATCAACATGAACGGGATTTTTGTTGACACGCTACACAGTTATTTTTGCAATAGAAGGTGGTATTACTTGATGTAGCATGTCCTTCCCGCACAAGTGGTTAGAACAATGCAGGTAAATAAAAACCTTAATTATAAATCCCTTCAGTTTCAATGCATAAACAGCTACTATTTACAGGACTGATCTTTACAGTGGGACTGCTTTTCGTTGTGTCTTGAATTCTTAGTTTCTTAGCTAGAACAGATGAACCCAACTTTACAGCCGCTCGTCTTTTTCCTAAGCGTTCCCTGAATGCTAAGATTCCATGTGATTTAAATGGTAAGTACGCAGATGCTCCGTTGTCCTCCGAGAAATGCAATCCAGAAGATTTCATTCTCATGCATTCAAAGACTGAAGTTTAATGTGATGAGAATTATGATAATTGCTCCAAGTACAGGCACTAATTCATTTTCACCGTTCTTTTTCTCTTTAGTCTGCTTCCCAACTTTTGAGGCAACGATCATAGTGACAGCACTATCCATTTTCTGCTGATTTGATGTGTTATCCCCCTTTGCATGCATCTGTGATTGACATGATTGTAAATTACCAATTTTATTAACCACTAGAATTAGGAATTGATTGACACTTGACAGACTTCGCTATAATTCAATGTTGGGATTGTAAGAGAGGGAAGACAAAGCGTTTTATGGTTATTTATTAGGAACAATTATTCTCGTGCCGCACTCTCCGACTGCCAGGCGCTAACTGCCTAACTTCTCTTTTCGCTTGCCTCTCCCGTGTCCCGATCGTCACTTTTTTCCTTCACCTCCACACTCGTTTCCATGTCCGCATCAATATACGTAAAAGTAAAAAATGTTCGCAATGAAAGCACTTGTTTGCATATGAGATAAACAGAGTATCAACATGAACGGGATTTTTGTTGACACGCTACACAGTTATTTTTGCAATAGAAGGTGGTATTACTTGATGTAGCATGTCCTTCCCGCACAAGTGGTTAGAACAATGCAGGTAAATAAAAACCTTAATTATAAATCCCTTCAGTTTCAATGCATAAACAGCTACTATATATAGGACTGATCTTTACAGTGGGACTGCTTTTCGTTGTGTCTTGAATTCTTAGTTTCTTAGCTAGAACAGATGAACCCAACTTTACAGCCGCTCGTCTTTTTCCTGAGCGTTCCCTGAATGCTAAGATTCCATGTGATTTAAATGGTAAGTACGCAGATGCTCCCTTGTCCTCCGAGAAATGCAATCCAGAAGATTTCATTCTCATGCATTCAAAGACTGAAGTTTAATGTGATGAGAATTATGATAATTGCTCCAAGTACAGGCACTAATTCATTTTCACCGTTCTTTTTCTCTTTAGTTTGCTTCCCAACTTTTGAGGCAACGATCATAGTGACAGCACTATCCATTTTCTGCTGATTTGATGTGTTATCCCCCTTTGCATGCATCTGTGATTTACATGATTGTAAATTACCAATTTTATTAACCACTAGAATTATGAATTGATTGACACTTGACAGACTTCGCTATAATTCAATGTTGGAATTGTAAGAGAGGGAAGACAAAGCGTTTTATGGTTATTTATTAGGAACAATTATTCTCGTGCCGCACTCTCCGACTGCCAGGCGCTAACTGCCTAACTTCTCTTTTCGCTTGCCTCTCCCGTGTCCCGATCGTCACTTTTTTCCTTCACCTCCACACTCGTTTCCATGTCCGCATCAATGTACGTAAAAGTAAAAAATGTTCGCAATGAAAGCACTTGTTTGCATATGAGATAAACAGAGTATCAACATGAACGGGATTTTTGTTGACACGCTACACAGTTATTTTTGCAATAGAAGGTGGTATTACTTGATGTCGCATGTCCTTCCCGCACAAGTGGTTAGAACAATGCAGGTAAATAAAAACCTTAATTATAAATCCCTTCAGTTTCAATGCATAAACAGCTACTATATATAGGACTGATCTTTACAGTGGGACTGCTTTTCGTTGTGTCTTGAATTCTTAGTTTCTTAGCTAGAACAGATGAACCCAACTTTACAGCCGCTCGTCTTTTTCCTAAGCGTTCCCTGAATGCTAAGATTCCATGTGATTTAAATGGTAAGTACGCAGATGCTCCCTTGTCCTCCGAGAAATGCAATCCAGAAGATTTCATTCTCATGCATTCAAAGACTGAAGTTTAATGTGATGAGAATTATGATAATTGCTCCAAGTACAGGCACTAATTCATTTTCACCGTTCTTTTTCTCTTTAGTTTGCTTCCCAACTTTTGAGGCAACGATCATAGTGACAGCACTATCCATTTTCTGCTGATTTGATGTGTTATCCCCCTTTGCATGCATCTGTGATTTACATGATTGTAAATTACCAATTTTATTAACCACTAGAATTAGGAATTGATTGACACTTGACAGACTTCGCTATAATTCAATGTTGGAATTGTAAGAGAGGGAAGACAAAGCGTATTATGGCTATTTATTAGGAACAATTATTCTCGTGCCGCACTCTCCGACTGCCAGGCGCTAACTGCCTAACTTCTCTTTTCGCTTGCCTCTCCCGTGTCCCGATCGTCACTTTTTTCCTTCACCTCCACACTCGTTTCCATGTCCGCATCAATGTACATAAAAGTAAAAAATGTTCGCAATGAAAGCACTTGTTTGCATATGAGATAAACAGAGTATCAATATGAACGGGATTTTTGTTGACACGCTACACAGTTATTTTTGCAATAGAAGGTGGTATTACTTGATGTAGCATGTCCTTCCCGCACAAGTGGTTAGAACAATGCAGGTAAATAAAAACCTTAATTATAAATCCCTTCAGTTTCAATGCATAAACAGCTACTATTTATAGGACTGATCTTTACAGTGGGACTGCTTTTCGTTGTGTCTTGAATTCTTAGTTTCTTAGCTAGAACAGATGAACCCAACTTTACAGCCGCTCGTCTTTTTCCTAAGCGTTCCCTGAATGCTAAGATTCCATGTGATTTAAATGGTAAGTACGCAGATGCTCCGTTGTCCTCCGAGAAATGCAATCCAGAAGATTTCATTCTCATGCATTCAAAGACTGAAGTTTAATGTGATGAGAATTATGATAATTGCTCCAAGTACAGGCACTAATTCATTTTCACCGTTCTTTTTCTCTTTAGTCTGCTTCCCAACTTTTGAGGCAACGATCATAGTGACAGCACTATCCATTTTCTGCTGATTTGATGTGTTATCCCCCTTTGCATGCATCTGTGATTGACATGATTGTAAATTACCAATTTTATTAACCACTAGAATTAGGAATTGATTGACACTTGACAGACTTCGCTATAATTCAATGTTGGGATTGTAAGAGAGGGAAGACAAAGCGTATTATGGCTATTTATTAGGAACAATTATTCTCGTGCCGCACTCTCCGACTGCCAGGCGCTAACTGCCTAACTTCTCTTTTCGCTTGCCTCTCCCGTGTCCCGATCGTCACTTTTTTCCTTCACCTCCACACTCGTTTCCATGTCCGCATCAATGTACATAAAAGTAAAAAATGTTCGCAATGAAAGCACTTGTTTGCATATGAGATAAACAGAGTATCAACATGAACGGGATTTTTGTTGACACGCTACACAGTTATTTTTGCATTAGAAGGTGGTATTACTTGATGTAGCATGTCCTTCCCGCACAAGTGGTTAGAACAATGCAGGTAAATAAAAACCTTAATTATAAATCCCTTCAGTTTCAATGCATAAACAGCTACTATATATAGGACTGATCTTTACAGTGGGACTGCTTTTCGTTGTGTCTTGAATTCTTAGTTTCTTAGCTAGAACAGATGAACCCAACTTTACAGCCGCTCGTCTTTTTCCTGAGCGTTCCCTGAATGCTAATATTCCATGTGATTTAAATGGTAAGTACGCAGATGCTCCCTTGTCCTCCGAGAAATGCAATCCAGAAGATTTCATTCTCATGCATTCAAAGACTGAAGTTTAATGTGATGAGAATTATGATAATTGCTCCAAGTACAGGCACTAATTCATTTTCACCGTTCTTTTTCTCTTTAGTTTGCTTCCCAACTTTTGAGGCAACGATCATAGTGACAGCACTATCCATTTTCTGCTGATTTGATGTGTTATCCCCCTTTGCATGCATCTGTGATTTACATGATTGTAAATTACCAATTTTATTAACCACTTGATTTAGGAATTGATTGACACTTGACAGACTTCGCTATAATTCAATGTTGGAATTGTAAGAGAGGGAAGACAAAGCGTATTATGGCTATTTATTAGGAACAATTATTCTCGTGCCGCACTCTCCGACTGCCAGGCGCTAACTGCCTAACTTCTCTTTTCGCTTGCCTCCCCCGTGTCCCGATCGTCACTTTTTTCCTTCACCTCCACACTCGTTTCCATGTCCGCATCAATGTACGTAAAAGTAAAAAATGTTCGCAATGAAAGCACTTGTTTGCATATGAGATAAACAGAGTATCAACATGAACGGGATTTTTGTTGACACGCTACACAGTTATTTTTGCAATAGAAGGTGGTATTACTTGATGTCGCATGTCCTTCCCGCACAAGTGGTTAGAACAATGCAGGTAAATAAAAACCTTAATTATAAATCCCTTCAGTTTCAATGCATAAACAGCTACTATATATAGGACTGATCTTTACAGTGGGACTGCTTTTCGTTGTGTCTTGAATTCTTAGTTTCTTAGCTAGAACAGATGAACCCAACTTTACAGCCGCTCGTCTTTTTCCTAAGCGTTCCCTGAATGCTAAGATTCCATGTGATTTAAATGGTAAGTACGCAGATGCTCCCTTGTCCTCCGAGAAATGCAATCCAGAAGATTTCATTCTCATGCATTCAAAGACTGAAGTTTAATGTGATGAGAATTATGATAATTGCTCCAAGTACAGGCACTAATTCATTTTCACCGTTCTTTTTCTCTTTAGTTTGCTTCCCAACTTTTGAGGCAACGATCATAGTGACAGCACTATCCATTTTCTGCTGATTTGATGTGTTATCCCCCTTTGCATGCATCTGTGATTTACATGATTGTAAATTACCAATTTTATTAACCACTAGAATTAGGAATTGATTGACACTTGACAGACTTCGCTATAATTCAATGTTGGAATTGTAAGAGAGGGAAGACAAAGCGTATTATGGCTATTTATTAGGAACAATTATTCTCGTGCCGCACTCTCCGACTGCCAGGCGCTAACTGCCTAACTTCTCTTTTCGCTTGCCTCTCCCGTGTCCCGATCGTCACTTTTTTCCTTCACCTCCACACTCGTTTCCATGTCCGCATCAATGTACATAAAAGTAAAAAATGTTCGCAATGAAAGCACTTGTTTGCATATGAGATAAACAGAGTATCAACATGAACGGGATTTTTGTTGACACGCTACACAGTTATTTTTGCAATAGAAGGTGGTATTACTTGATGTAGCATGTCCTTCCCGCACAAGTGGTTAGAACAATGCAGGTAAATAAAAACCTTAATTATAAATCCCTTCAGTTTCAATGCATAAACAGCTACTATTTATAGGACTGATCTTTACAGTGGGACTGCTTTTCGTTGTGTCTTGAATTCTTAGTTTCTTAGCTAGAACAGATGAACCCAACTTTACAGCCGCTCGTCTTTTTCCTAAGCGTTCCCTGAATGCTAAGATTCCATGTGATTTAAATGGTAAGTACGCAGATGCTCCGTTGTCCTCCGAGAAATGCAATCCAGAAGATTTCATTCTCATGCATTCAAAGACTGAAGTTTAATGTGATGAGAATTATGATAATTGCTCCAAGTACAGGCACTAATTCATTTTCACCGTTCTTTTTCTCTTTAGTCTGCTTCCCAACTTTTGAGGCAACGATCATAGTGACAGCACTATCCATTTTCTGCTGATTTGATGTGTTATCCCCCTTTGCATGCATCTGTGATTGACATGATTGTAAATTACCAATTTTATTAACCACTAGAATTAGGAATTGATTGACACTTGACAGACTTCGCTATAATTCAATGTTGGGATTGTAAGAGAGGGAAGACAAAGCGTATTATGGCTATTTATTAGGAACAATTATTCTCGTGCCGCACTCTCCGACTGCCAGGCGCTAACTGCCTAACTTCTCTTTTCGCTTGCCTCTCCCGTGTCCCGATCGTCACTTTTTTCCTTCACCTCCACACTCGTTTCCATGTCCGCATCAATATACGTAAAAGTAAAAAATGTTCGCAATGAAAGCACTTGTTTGCATATGAGATAAACAGAGTATCAACATGAACGGGATTTTTGTTGACACGCTACACAGTTATTTTTGCATTAGAAGGTGGTATTACTTGATGTAGCATGTCCTTCCCGCACAAGTGGTTAGAACAATGCAGGTAAATAAAAACCTTAATTATAAATCCCTTCAGTTTCAATGCATAAACAGCTACTATATATAGGACTGATCTTTACAGTGGGACTGCTTTTCGTTGTGTCTTGAATTCTTAGTTTCTTAGCTAGAACAGATGAACCCAACTTTACAGCCGCTCGTCTTTTTCCTGAGCGTTCCCTGAATGCTAATATTCCATGTGATTTAAATGGTAAGTACGCAGATGCTCCCTTGTCCTCCGAGAAATGCAATCCAGAAGATTTCATTCTCATGCATTCAAAGACTGAAGTTTAATGTGATGAGAATTATGATAATTGCTCCAAGTACAGGCACTAATTCATTTTCACCGTTCTTTTTCTCTTTAGTTTGCTTCCCAACTTTTGAGGCAACGATCATAGTGACAGCACTATCCATTTTCTGCTGATTTGATGTGTTATCCCCCTTTGCATGCATCTGTGATTTACATGATTGTAAATTACCAATTTTATTAACCACTTGATTTAGGAATTGATTGACACTTGACAGACTTCGCTATAATTCAATGTTGGAATTGTAAGAGAGGGAAGACAAAGCGTATTATGGCTATTTATTAGGAACAATTATTCTCGTGCCGCACTCTCCGACTGCCAGGCGCTAACTGCCTAACTTCTCTTTTCGCTTGCCTCCCCCGTGTCCCGATCGTCACTTTTTTCCTTCACCTCCACACTCGTTTCCATGTCCGCATCAATGTACGTAAAAGTAAAAAATGTTCGCAATGAAAGCACTTGTTTGCATATGAGATAAACAGAGTATCAACATGAACGGGATTTTTTTTGACACGCTACACAGTTATTTTTGCAATAGTAGGTGGTATTAATTGATGTAGCATGTCCTTCCCGCACAAGTGGTTAGAACAATGCAGGTAAATAAAAACCTTAATTATAAATCCCTTCAGTCTCAATGCATAAACTGCTACTATATATAGGACTGATCTTTACACTGGGACTGCTTTTCGTTGTGTCTTGAATTCTTAGTTTCTTAGCTAGAACAGATGAACCCAACTTTACAGCCGCTCGTCTTTTTCCTAAGCGTTCCCTGAATGCTAAGATTCCATGTGATTTAAATGGTAAGTACGCAGATGCTTCCTTGTCCTCCGAGAAATGCAATCCAGAAGATTTCATTCTCATGCATTCAAAGACTGAAGTTTAATGTGATGAGAATTATGATAATTGCTCGAAGTACAGGCACTAATTCATTTTCACCGTTCTTTTTCTCTTTAGTTTGCTTCCCAACTTTTGAGGCAACGATCATAGTGACAGCACTATCCATTTTCTGCTGATTTGATGTGTTATCCCCCTTTGCATGCATCTGTGATTTCCATGATTGTAAATTACCAATTTTATTAACCACTAGAATTAGGAATTGATTGACACTTGACAGACTTCGCTATAAATCAATGTTGGAATTGTAAGAGAGGGAAGACAAAGCGTATTATGGCTATTTATTAGGAACAATTATTCTCGTGCCGCACTCTCCGACTGCCAGGCGCTAACTGCCTAACTTCTCTTTTCGCTTGCCTCTCCCGTGTCCCGATCGTCACTTTTTTCCTTCACCTCCACACTCGTTTCCATGTCCGCATCAATGTACGTAAAAGTAAAAAATGTTCGCAATGAAAGCACTTGTTTGCATATGAGATAAACAGAGTATCAACATGAACGGGATTTTTTTTGACACGCTACACAGTTATTTTTGCATTAGAAGGTGGTATTAATTGATGTAGCATGTCCTTCCCGCACAAGTGGTTAGAACAATGCAGGTAAATAAAAACCTTAATTATAAATCCCTTCAGTTTCAATGCATAAACAGCTACTATATATAGGACTGATCTTTACAGTGGGACTGCTTTTCGTTGTGTCTTGAATTCTTAGTTTCTTAGCTAGAACAGATGAACCCAACTTTACAGCCGCTCGTCTTTTTCCTAAGCGTTCCCTGAATGCTAAGATTCCATGTGATTTAAATGGTAAGTACGCAGATGCTCCCTTGTCCTCCGAGAAATGCAATCCAGAAGATTTCATTCTCATGCATTCAAAGACTGAAGCTTAATGTGATGAGAATGATGATAATTGCTCCAAGTACAGGCACTAATTCATTTTCACCGTTCTTTTTCTCTTTAGTTTGCTTCCCAACTTTTGAGGCAACGATCATAGTGACAGCACGATCCATTTTCTGCTGATTTGATGTGTTATCCCCCTTTGCATGCATCTGTGATTGACATGATTGTAAATTACCAATTTTATTAACCACTAGAATTAGGAATTGATTGACACTTGACAGACTTCGGTATAATTCGATGTTGGAATTGTAAGAGAGGGAAGACAAAGCGTATTATGGCTATTTATTAGGAACAATTATTCTCGTGCCGCACTCTCCGACTGCCAGGCGCTAACTGCCTAACTTCTCTTTTCGCTTGCCTCTCCCGTGTCCCGATCGTCACTTTTTTCCTTCACCTCCACACTCGTTTCCATGTCCGCATTAATATACGTAAAAGTAAAAAATGTTCGCAATGAAAGCACTTGTTTGCATATGAGATAAACAGAGTATCAACATGAACGGGATTTTTGTTGACACGCTACACAGTTATTTTTGCATTAGAAGGTGGTATTACTTGATGTAGCATGTCCTTCCCGCACAAGTGGTTAGAACAATGCAGGTAAATAAAAACCTTAATTATAAATCCCTTCACTTTCAATGCATAAACAGCTACTATATATAGGACTGATCTTTACAGTGGGACTGCTTTTCGTTGTGTCTTGAATTCTTAGTTTCTTAGCTAGAACAGATGAACCCAACTTTACAGCCGCTCGTCTTTTTCCTGAGCGTTCCCTGAATGCTAATATTCCATGTGATTTAAATGGTAAGTACGCAGATGCTCCCTTGTCCTCCGAGAAATGCAATCCAGAAGATTTCATTCTCATGCATTCAAAGACTGAAGTTTAATGTGATGAGAATTATGATAATTGCTCCAAGTACAGGCACTAATTCATTTTCACCGTTCTTTTTCTCTTTAGTTTGCTTCCCAACTTTTGAGGCAACGATCATAGTGACAGCACTATCCATTTTCTGCTGATTTGATGTGTTATCCCCCTTTGCATGCATCTGTGATTTACATGATTGTAAATTACCAATTTTATTAACCACTTGATTTAGGAATTGATTGACACTTGACAGACTTCGCTATAATTCAATGTTGGAATTGTAAGAGAGGGAAGACAAAGCGTATTATGGCTATTTATTAGAAACAATTATTCTCGTGCCGCACTCTCCGACTGCCAGGCGCTAACTGCCTAACTTCTCTTTTCGCTTGCCTCTCCCGTGTCCCGATCGTCACTTTTTTCCTTCACCTCCACACTCGTTTCCATGTCCGCATCAATGTACATAAAAGTAAAAAATGTTCGCAATGAAAGCACTTGTTTGCATATGAGATAAACAGAGTATCAATATGAACGGGATTTTTGTTGACACGCTACACAGTTATTTTTGCAATAGAAGGTGGTATTACTTGATGTAGCATGTCCTTCCCGCACAAGTGGTTAGAACAATGCAGGTAAATAAAAACCTTAATTATAAATCCCTTCAGTTTCAATGCATAAACAGCTACTGTATATAGGACTGATTTTTACAGTGGGACTGCTTTTCGTTGTGTCTTGAATTCTTAGTTTCTTAGCTAGAACAGATGAACCCAACTTTACAGCCGCTCGTCTTTTTCCTCAGCGTTCCCTGAATGCTAAGATTCCATGTGATTTAAATGGTAAGTACGCAGATGCTCCCTTGTCCTCCGAGAAATGCAATCCAGAAGATTTCATTCTCATGCATTCAAAGACTGAAGTTTAATGTGATGAGAATTATGATAATTGCTCCAAGTACAGGCACTAATTCATTTTCACCGTTCTTTTTCTCTTTAGTCTGCTTCCCAACTTTTGAGGCAACGATCATAGTGACAGCACTATCCATTTTCTGCTGATTTGATGTGTTATCCCCCTTTGCATGCATCTGTGATTGACATGATTGTAAATTACCTATTTTATTAACCACTAGAATTAGGAATTGATTGACACTTGACAGACTTCGCTATAATTCAATGTTGGAATTGTAAGAGAGGGAAGACAAAGCGTATTATGGCTATTTATTAGGAACAATTATTCTCGTGCCGCACTCTCCGACTGCCAGGCGCTAACTGCCTAACTTCTCTTTTCGCTTGCCTCTCCCGTGAGCCGATCGTCACTTTTTTCCTTCACCTCCACACTCGTTTCCATGTCCGCATCAATGTACGTAAAAGTAAAAAATGTTCGCAATGAAAGCACTTGTTTGCATATGAGATAAACAGAGTATCAACATGAGCGGGATTTTTGTTGACACGCTACACAGTTATTTTTGCATTAGAAGGTGGTATTACTTGATGTAGCATGTCCTTCCCGCACAAGTGGTTAGAACAATGCAGGTAAATAAAAACCTTAATTATAAATCCCTTCAGTTTCAATGCATAAACAGCTACTATTTATAGGACTGATCTTTACAGTGGGACTGCTTTTCGTTGTGTCTTGAATTCTTAGTTTCTTAGCTAGAACAGATGAACCCAACTTTACAGCCGCTCGTCTTTTTCCTGAGCGTTCCCTGAATGCTAAGATTCCATGTGATTTAAATGGTAAGTACGCAGATGCTCCCTTGTCCTCCGAGAAATGCAATCCAGAAGATTTCATTCTCATGCATTCAAAGACTGAAGTTTAATGTGATGAGAATTATGATAATTGCTCCAAGTACAGGCACTAATTCATTTTCACCGTTCTTTTTCTCTTTAGTTTGCTTCCCAACTTTTGAGGCAACGATCATAGTGACAGCACTATCCATTTTCTGCTGATTTGATGTGTTCCCCCTTTGCATGCATCTGTGATTGACATGATTGTAAATTACCAATTTTATTAACCACTAGAATTAGGAATTGATTGACACTTGACAGACTTCGCTATAATTCAATGTTGGAATTGTAAGAGAGGGAAGACAAAGCGTATTATGGCTATTTATTAGGAACAATTATTCTCGTGCCGCACTCTCCGACTGCCAGGCGCTAACTGCCTAACTTCTCTTTTCGCTTGCCTCTCCCGTGTCCCGATCGTCACTTTTTTCCTTCACCTCCACACTCGTTTCCATGTCCGCATCAATGTACGTAAAGGTAAGAAATGTTCGCAATGAAAGCACTTGTTTGCATATGAGATAAACAGAGTATCAACATGAACGGGATTTTTGTTGACACGCTACACAGTTATTTTTGCATTAGAAGGTGGTATTACTTGATGTAGCATGTCCTTCCCGCACAAGTGGTTAGAACAATGCAGGTAAATAAAAACCTTAATTATAAATCCCTTCAGTTTCAATGCATAAACAGCTACTATATATAGGACTGATCTTTACAGTGGGACTGCTTTTCGTTGTGTCTTGAATTCTTAGTTTCTTAGCTAGAACAGATGAACCCAACTTTACAGCCGCTCGTCTTTTTCCTAAGCGTTCCCTGAATGCTAAGATTCCATGTGATTTAAATGGTAAGTACGCAGATGCTCCCTTGTCCTCCGAGAAATGCAATCCAGAAGATTTCATTCTCATGCATTCAAAGACTGAAGTTTAATGTGATGAGAATTATGATAATTGCTCCAAGTACAGGCACTAATTCATTTTCACCGTTCTTTTTCTCTTTAGTTTGCTTCCCAACTTTTGAGGCAACGATCATAGTGACAGCACTATCCATTTTCTGCTGATTTGATGTGTTATCCCCCTTTGCATGCATCTGTGATTTACATGATTGTAAATTACCAATTTTATTAACCACTAGAATTAGGAATTGATTGACACTTGACAGACTTCGCTATAATTCAATGTTGGAATTGTAAGAGAGGGAAGACAAAGCGTATTATGGCTATTTATTAGGAACAATTATTCTCGTGCCGCACTCTCCGACTGCCAGGCGCTAACTGCCTAACTTCTCTTTTCGCTTGCCTCTCCCGTGTCCCGATCGTCACTTTTTTCCTTCACCTCCACACTCGTTTCCATGTCCGCATCAATGTACATAAAAGTAAAAAATGTTCGCAATGAAAGCACTTGTTTGCATATGAGATAAACAGAGTATCAACATGAACGGGATTTTTGTTGACACGCTACACAGTTATTTTTGCAATAGAAGGTGGTATTACTTGATGTAGCATGTCCTTCCCGCACAAGTGGTTAGAACAATGCAGGTAAATAAAAACCTTAATTATAAATCCCTTCAGTTTCAATGCATAAACAGCTACTATTTATAGGACTGATCTTTACAGTGGGACTGCTTTTCGTTGTGTCTTGAATTCTTAGTTTCTTAGCTAGAACAGATGAACCCAACTTTACAGCCGCTCGTCTTTTTCCTCAGCGTTCCCTGAATGCTAAGATTCCATGTGATTTAAATGGTAAGTACGCAGATGCTCCCTTGTCCTCCGAGAAATGCAATCCAGAAGATTTCATTCTCATGCATTCAAAGACTGAAGTTTAATGTGATGAGAATTATGATAATTGCTCCAAGTACAGGCACTAATTCATTTTCACCGTTCTTTTTCTCTTTAGTCTGCTTCCCAACTTTTGAGGCAACGATCATAGTGACAGCACTATCCATTTTCTGCTGATTTGATGTGTTATCCCCCTTTGCATGCATCTGTGATTGACATGATTGTAAATTACCAATTTTATTAACCACTAGAATTAGGAATTGATTGACACTTGACAGACTTCGCTATAATTCAATGTTGGAATTGTAAGAGAGGGAAGACAAAGCGTATTATGGCTATTTATTAGGAACAATTATTCTCGTGCCGCACTCTCCGACTGCCAGGCGCTAACTGCCTAACTTCTCTTTTCGCTTGCCTCTCCCGTGTCCCGATCGTCACTTTTTTCCTTCACCTCCACACTCGTTTCCATGTCCGCATCAATGTACGTAAAAGTAAAAAATGTTCGCAATGAAAGCACTTGTTTGCATATGAGATAAACAGAGTATCAACATGAGCGGGATTTTTTTGACACGCTACGCAGTTATTTTTGCATTAGAAGGTGGTATTACTTGATGTAGCATGTCCTTCCCGCACAAGTGGTTAGAACAATGCAGGTAAATAAAAACCTTAATTATAAATCCCTTCAGTTTCAATGCATAAACAGCTACTATATATAGGACTGATCTTTACAGTGGGACTGCTTTTCGTTGTGTCTTGAATTCTTAGTTTCTTAGCTAGAACAGATGAACCCAACTTTACAGCCGCTCGTCTTTTTCCTAAGCGTTCCCTGAATGCTAAGATTCCATGTGATTTAAATGGTAAGTACGCAGATGCTCCCTTGTCCTCCGAGAAATGCAATCCAGAAGATTTCATTCTCATGCATTCAAAGACTGAAGTTTAATGTGATGAGAATTATGATAATTGCTCCAAGTACAGGCACTAATTCATTTTCACCGTTCTTTTTCTCTTTAGTCTGCTTCCCAACTTTTGAGGCAACGATCATAGTGACAGCACTATCCATTTTCTGCTGATTTGATGTGTTATCCCCCTTTGCATGCATCTGTGATTGACATGATTGTAAATTACCAATTTTATTAACCACTAGAATTAGGAATTGATTGACACTTGACAGACTTCGCTATAATTCAATGTTGGAATTGTAAGAGAGGGAAGACAAAGCGTATTATGGCTATTTATTAGGAACAATTATTCTCGTGCCGCACTCTCCGACTGCCAGGCGCTAACTGCCTAACTTCTCTTTTCGCTTGCCTCTCCCGTGTCCCGATCGTCACTTTTTTCCTTCACCTCCACACTCGTTTCCATGTCCGCATCAATGTACATAAAAGTAAAAAATGTTCGCAATGAAAGCACTTGTTTGCATATGAGATAAACAGAGTATCAACATGAACGGGATTTTTGTTGACACGCTACACAGTTATTTTTGCAATAGAAGGTGGTATTACTTGATGTAGCATGTCCTTCCCGCACAAGTGGTTAGAACAATGCAGGTAAATAAAAACCTTAATTATAAATCCCTTCAGTTTCAATGCATAAACAGCTACTATTTATAGGACTGATCTTTACAGTGGGACTGCTTTTCGTTGTGTCTTGAATTCTTAGTTTCTTAGCTAGAACAGATGAACCCAACTTTACAGCCGCTCGTCTTTTTCCTCAGCGTTCCCTGAATGCTAAGATTCCATGTGATTTAAATGGTAAGTACGCAGATGCTCCCTTGTCCTCCGAGAAATGCAATCCAGAAGATTTCATTCTCATGCATTCAAAGACTGAAGTTTAATGTGATGAGAATTATGATAATTGCTCCAAGTACAGGCACTAATTCATTTTCACCGTTCTTTTTCTCTTTAGTCTGCTTCCCAACTTTTGAGGCAACGATCATAGTGACAGCACTATCCATTTTCTGCTGATTTGATGTGTTATCCCCCTTTGCATGCATCTGTGATTGACATGATTGTAAATTACCAATTTTATTAACCACTAGAATTAGGAATTGATTGACACTTGACAGACTTCGCTATAATTCAATGTTGGAATTGTAAGAGAGGGAAGACAAAGCGTATTATGGCTATTTATTAGGAACAATTATTCTCGTGCCGCACTCTCCGACTGCCAGGCGCTAACTGCCTAACTTCTTTTTTCGCTTGCCTCTCCCGTGTCCCGATCGTCACTTTTTTCCTTCACCTCCACACTCGTTTCCATGTCCGCATCAATGTACGTAAAAGTAAAAAATGTTCGCAATGAAAGCACTTGTTTGCATATGAGATAAACAGAGTATCAACATGAGCGGGATTTTTTTGACACGCTACGCAGTTATTTTTGCATTAGAAGGTGGTATTACTTGATGTAGCATGTCCTTCCCGCACAAGTGGTTAGAACAATGCAGGTAAATAAAAACCTTAATTATAAATCCCTTCAGTTTCAATGCATAAACAGCTACTATATATAGGACTGATCTTTACAGTGGGACTGCTTTTCGTTGTGTCTTGAATTCTTAGTTTCTTAGCTAGAACAGATGAACCCAACTTTACAGCCGCTCGTCTTTTTCCTAAGCGTTCCCTGAATGCTAAGATTCCATGTGATTTAAATGGTAAGTACGCAGATGCTCCCTTGTCCTCCGAGAAATGCAATCCAGAAGATTTCATTCTCATGCATTCAAAGACTGAAGTTTAATGTGATGAGAATTATGATAATTGCTCCAAGTACAGGCACTAATTCATTTTCACCGTTCTTTTTCTCTTTAGTCTGCTTCCCAACTTTTGAGGCAACGATCATAGTGACAGCACTATCCATTTTCTGCTGATTTGATGTGTTATCCCCCTTTGCATGCATCTGTGATTGACATGATTGTAAATTACCAATTTTATTAACCACTAGAATTAGGAATTGATTGACACTTGACAGACTTCGCTATAATTCAATGTTGGAATTGTAAGAGAGGGAAGACAAAGCGTATTATGGCTATTTATTAGGAACAATTATTCTCGTGCCGCACTCTCCGACTGCCAGGCGCTAACTGCCTAACTTCTCTTTTCGCTTGCCTCTCCCGTGTCCCGATCGTCACTTTTTTCCTTCACCTCCACACTCGTTTCCCTGTCCGCATCAATGTACGTAAAAGTAAAAAATGTTCGCAATGAAAGCACTTGTTTGCATATGAGATAAACAGAGTATCAACATGAGCGGGATTTTTGTTGACACGCTACACAGTTATTTTTGCATTAGAAGGTGGTATTACTTGATGTAGCATGTCCTTCCCGCACAAGTGGTTAGAACAATGCAGGTAAATAAAAACCTTAATTATAAATCCCTTCAGTTTCAATGCATAAACAGCTACTATTTATAGGACTGATCTTTACAGTGGGACTGCTTTTCGTTGTGTCTTGAATTCTTAGTTTCTTAGCTAGAACAGATGAACCCAACTTTACAGCCGCTCGTCTTTTTCCTGAGCGTTCCCTGAATGCTAAGATTCCATGTGATTTAAATGGTAAGTACGCAGATGCTCCCTTGTCCTCCGAGAAATGCAATCCAGAAGATTTCATTCTCATGCATTCAAAGACTGAAGTTTAATGTGATGAGAATTATGATAATTGCTCCAAGTACAGGCACTAATTCATTTTCACCGTTCTTTTTCTCTTTAGTTTGCTTCCCAACTTTTGAGGCAACGATCATAGTGACAGCACTATCCATTTTCTGCTGATTTGATGTGTTATCCCCCTTTGCATGCATCTGTGATTTACATGATTGTAAATTACCAATTTTATTAACCACTTGATTTAGGAATTGATTGACACTTGACAGACTTCGCTATAATTCAATGTTGGAATTGTAAGAGAGGGACGACAAAGCGTATTATGGCTATTTATTAGGAACAATTATTCTCGTGCCGCACTCTCCGACTGCCAGGCGCTAACTGCCTAACTTCTCTTTTCGCTTGCCTCTCCCGTGTCCCGATCGTCACTTTTTTCCTTCACCTCCACACTCGTTTCCATGTCCGCATCAATGTACGTAAAAGTAAAAAATGTTCGCAATGAAAGCACTTGTTTGCATATGAGATAAACAGAGTATCAACATGAACGGGATTTTTGTTGACACGCTACGCAGTTATTTTTGCATTAGAAGGTGGTATTACTTGATGTAGCATGTCCTTCCCGCACAAGTGGTTAGAACAATGCAGGTAAATAAAAACCTTAATTATAAATCCCTTCAGTTTCAATGCATAAACAGCTACTATATATAGGACTGATCTTTACAGTGGGACTGCTTTTCGTTGTGTCTTGAATTCTTAGTTTCTTAGCTAGAACAGATGAACCCAACTTTACAGCCGCTCGTCTTTTTCCTAAGCGTTCCCTGAATGCTAAGATTCCATGTGATTTAAATGGTAAGTACGCAGATGCTCCCTTGTCCTCCGAGAAATGCAATCCAGAAGATTTCATTCTCATGCATTCAAAGACTGAAGTTTAAATTGATGAGAATTCTGATAATTGCTCCAAGTACAGTCACTAATTCATTTTCACCGTTCTTTTTCTCTTTAGTTTGCTTCCCAACTTTTGAGGCAACGATCATAGTGACAGCACTATCCATTTTCTGCTGATTTGATGTGTTATCCCCCTTTGCGCAAGTTGAATTACATTCTTCTCTACCTTCCAGTGATTCCAACTGGTTCCCTCCATCCATAAGTTTATTTTCTATTGACATTTTTCCAGTTTCACAGACCACTAAATCTTCTTCCCATGTTCTACAAGCAAAAAGTATGTTTGAAAATAAGCAAGGATAAATTATTAGATTTCATTTGCTTTCTTACATACTTTCTCATTGCGTCCTTCACGGAGTTTAAAAACACCAAAGTTCGATGGTCTATGACCAGGGTAAACTTTTGTCCGTATATGTATGGTCTGAAGTGGTTTACTGTGTAAATCGTGGCGAGGCATTCATTTTGGTAGCGAAATAGTTTCTTTCGGCTGCAATTGGTATATCTTATACAGGGTGAGTCAATAACTATGATCACCTCAAATAACTTGTTTTCTATTGTTCGTATCAAAAATGTTGTTACGACGCGAATATCTTCGTTTGTAATAAAGTAAACGCTCCGTCCACAATTCGGTATCCTCGTAAGGCCAGCAGATGTAGTTTACCATTTTTGTATCAATAGTTTTCTATGTGTTTTACATTTGTACCTCCTTGACTTCTTGGAAGTCTATAAGTCCCATTTGACACACCAAATCTATAGGCTTTATGAGTTTATTACATGCACTAGGCTTATACGGAATATTTATAACCGGTAGTCGATGAAGCGCTATCTCAGGTCAACAACTACCTGAGGTAGCTGCAGTGGGCGACGTCGCGCCGGGGACCGCGGGAAAGACCCACCCTCCACGGAAGTGACGTCTGCTTTCAACTTCTCCTTTTCTTCGCCCTTCTTTTAACCAATGAGAAAATTCCGTACAGGTTTGGCCAATAAGTATTCTGGACGCGAATGCAACTCCACAACCGGCACTTTACTCTTCCTCAGAAATTGTTCCTGAGGAAGAGTCAGATACCAATCAAGATTCCAAGTAACCACATTAGAGTAACTATCGTCTATATTGCGAACCAATAACATTTACATTGTAGCAATCATATCCAACTCTACGTGAATAAATCCGACTTATAAGTATAAGTCTAAAAACCTCCAAGTTTCGTGTCTAAGAATCATTGATAATATTAATTCACCCGTGCTTACAACACGAGTGAAGTGATCAATCCAAGGATTTGTCTGCGGCTGATCACACATTTAACAAATGTTTATAACGCATTTTGTTGTATTTCGAGCGCCCCATCAGATGGACTCAATTTCATTTTTGAAAATTTTATATTTTCCGAAAGCTCAAGGTCACCTTGAGTTTTTTATAGGTCAATGTGCCTTTTTTTACTAGTATCATGTAGCCGATGAAGAGCTCAATCCAACGACCTATAATAATATGACCTTGATTTCGACCAATCCATCGATTGGGAAACAATTTTTGAACAGCCCGCCTCGAAATCAACGCATAATGAGCGGGACAGCCGTCCTGTTGGTACCACATTCTTCGGCGAACATTCAATGAAACTTCATCCAACAATGCATGTAAGGTTTCCTTTAGAAATACTACGTATTTTTGAACATTTAATGTCCTTTCGATAAAAAATGGACAAATCATAAGGCCTAATTTTGAGGTTCAAGGTCAAATCAAGGTCATCTTATTAGAGGTCGTTCGATTCAGCTCTTCATCGGCTACATGATACCAGTAAAAAAAGCACACTGACCTATAAAAAACTCAAGGTTACCTTGGGATTTCGGAAAATATAAAATTTTGAAAAATAAAATTGCGTTCATCTGATGGGGCGCTCGAAATACAATAAAATGCGTTATAAACATTTTTGATACGATCAATAGAAAACAAGTTATTTGAGGTGATCATAGTTATTGACTCACCCTGTATAGTGCCTTGGCTCAAGAGGGCTTCAATTGCGTATTCTACTGCGTGGGTTTTAACTATGAATGATTGATTAAAATCTGAGTACTGTAGTATGGGTTGTGGACATAATTCTTCTCTTAATTGTTCAAAGCTTCTTTGTTGATCTTCTATCTAGTTAAAGCGAATCTCCTTTCCTAACAGATTTGCTAGTGGTTTTGACTTTTTCGAAAAGTCCTTGATGAAACTTCTGTGGTATCCTGCTAGTCCAAGAAATTGTTGTATGTGTTAAAGGTGACTATGGCCGGGAGAAAAGGTTGGAATTCGATTTAAGTGGACTGTATATTTTGGTAGGTTTAAATCAACTCCCGAACACACCTTTATCTTTTTCGGATATATTCTAATAACAATAACAGTATAATTACACGAACTTTAACAATGTATGTACATCTACTCTTATCCTGGATCTTATCGTGACGCGTGTCCAGAAGGGCTAGTCAATGTTTTGACTGAATGATCCTGGTGAATCTTTTTGTATCTCTGATGTTAATCTCTCTCTTAATCTCTGATTTTACAACTGATTTGACAACGATTTGAACAATTCTGATTTGATAATGTGAGTATCTTATATTTATAAGGAATATTTAGCCGATGTGCCCTCCCATCACTCCCACCAATGTACAAATTGAGTCCCTTGACGCCCTTCAGGCCCACTGAGGGCGTAACCTAGTCAGAAGTGACGGCCCATCGGTTCCTGGAATCTCACCCCCAGGTTGACCGGATGGGTGGTCCATCGTGACGTCAAGGGTTTTCGCCGGTTCTTGGAACCGCGGTGTGGAGGCACATCGGTAATCGGAGTTTATGATACGTCTATTTCTATTGAGCGCCGGAAGGCAAATCTGGAGGGGCTTGTCCAGGTGTCCTCCAACTGTTTTGCCTTCCTGAGAGAAGTTAATTACTAAAAACATGCATACTAAGAAATTCTCTAATCCTCAAAAATAGCCATTTAGTCACGTCCGTATCATAAACTTATTCAAGCGGAGTCCTTTCGTAAGGGCTGCTTGAACAGTATGCCTTTTTGCGATTTGGGAATTGCGAAATTTTGTATTGCAGAGAGTCTTGCGGGAGCTGGTTTAACTCCTTCAGATCAAATAATGTGTCCAAGCTTGACCCCTTTCCTTAATACTTGGCAGTTGTGTGGTTGTAAGGTGAGTCCGTTTTCTTTAAGCCTCTTAAACAATTTTCGAACTTTGATTTCATGTTTTTGAAGTGAAGAGGGGTAGACAACTATGTCGTCTATATACACTGTTATACATGCCTCACTGCCTCGCGACCAGAAAAGCGGTCATAGGTCTTGATAACAGACACGCGCCAAAGTTGAAATCTATTTGATTTAGATACATCAGCTGTAGATAGATTCGGCGGCTTCGAACGACGACCCCTCACAGGTTGCATCAATCCGATTACCCAATTCACCTGTATTTTCCTCACCTACCCCCCTAATTTTCCATTGTTCCATCCAATTCCAAACCATATATAAAGGTTTTATATATTTTACCATTTTCCCTTTCACCAGTTCAGTCCAGTATCTAACCGATCGTCACCTTAGTCCGGAACTCTGCCCGAAACGATCCACGCCTCTTAGGAGAGCGCCGCCTGAAGCGACCGAAGATATCGATTCGCAAACATTTCGACGAATGCTTCGACCGAGCGACGACGTGTTCAGAAAACAACACTTGCGAAAAAACCTCACAGTTAATCAGTCAGGCGCAGTATACAGATTCATTTGAGTTTGAATCGGTGTCGATGTTTCAAGTATTATCCGCAAAATTAATCTTTTGGTGGATCGCGAGGAGTATCCTGAACACTCGCAGGACCCTGGTCCATTCAAGACGATATTCGGAAAGGGAGAGGCAGTAACTGCTTTGACCAAGAGTCTATCGTCCAACGATATATGTACTTCGACTTACAATCGAAGGCAGACGCTCCATACACAACAGTTACTTGAGAAAGCATGGCATTAATTCGTCGGTAGATTTCCTTCTGATGAACAATCGGGTATCTGTACTGTCGTGTGTTGATGGGAATATCATCGCTCGTCTGAATAGTACGGTTGAACTCGGAGGCCTTTCCTAGTTTATTTCCTAGTAGAAAAAATATTTCCGTGAATTCTTCTATGATCTCGAATACGTGCTGTTCCTCTTCTGGATTTCAATGATTGGTGTCAATGAGGTTTTGCATCTTGGTAATTCTCTTCGTTTAATTTGCTGCGTGCGATTAAATTAGTTAAGGCTCCTCTATCTGTAATGAATTCGCCAATTCCGGTTTCCAATTCAGGGACTTTAGGTTGGATCTTCGGGCTTGGTGCTTCCTTGATTAGCATTCTTCCTCCTTCGCGATTCTCACAGTCTTCTGGAAAGATATTTGTTGCTCGCTTGTCGCCTCGTCGGTATGGTGATTTATTTCATTATTTTCGTGGTATTGTGTGGATAACGATCTCTTGCTGCTGATCGAGCTGAATGCAACAATTGAGTTGCCCGGCCCGAATATTTTAAAAAACTAACTCCCTCCATCCCTGATTTTTAATCTCGCGATATCAGTTTAGAAATAGGCCATATATCTTCCGGGTGCGTAACGTTTCTTCAAAAGTTTTAATAGTGAGTTTATTGTTTGGGCCAGTGAGTTGGAGAAGAACTATTGTTTTGGCCTGCACCGAAATATTACAATAAAGAAAGAAAATAGAAAAAGTGAATTTTAGTTTGAGGTTTTCAAACTATTGTATACAGAATAATCTTGTGTGGATTTGGAGTTACTTGACTAAATTGGGTCAGGTCCAGTAGTATTGGCAGTGAAATACATAAGTTTATTAATATAAATAGTCTAGAAGTGATACCTGTCTCCGTTGTCGTGCTCAACAAACAAAACTCTCTTGTCACACATACGTACATACAATATAGAATTGATCCATTTTAGGTAATTATTCAACCACTATCCTTCTCTGACCAGATCCTCGGTCAAATCGTAATAATTCAGATTGATTCGCAAACACTCAAATGAATATAAATTACAAAGTATGGTGCAATTCTGAAAGAAGCAGATTCTTGTATATGATACGAAAGCAAGATTACCAAATTCGGTCTGTTCTACGGTACGATCAAGATTAGTGAAGATCGAGAGTCCTACGATCCCACCACGACACTGTCACGTGATGTTACAGAATAACTATGGAAAGCTATAAAGATTCTGTTTCTTTAGGGATTATCGCTAAGCCATTAAGTACGACTTGTGCGAACACTGAGACTCAAAGATATTCCCCGTAAAATATGCGAATACGGGCGGCTGCATTCTGAACGCAGTTTAGTCTGGTTAATAAAGCTAAATATAACGATAGATCGCTTACGTCCATCGATCGTGATTAAGAAAATGTCGAATTAGTTTGGGTCACGTTTTAGTTTCTAATTTTCTTGAACTAGTTAGGTGTATTTTTGTGTAATTCAAAGTAAAGTGCTACGAAAATTATTGAGAATATTAAAATCTATTAAAATTGTCAGTATTCCACCTCTGCCACCAGTTTTTTACGGTGGCGCCGCTCGATCTCGTCGGTACGGGGTTATCCCAGAGTCGAAGGAAGGAACGTGCGCCACGGACGACTCTAAATGGGCGTATATGTGCGTGGTTGAGGTTATGCTTATAATTGTCTCGGTTCTGTTGGATAATTTTGGTTTCGTTGGAGATTTTTCGTGAGCTAGCCGCAGTGTGCGTACGAGGTGCCATAGGAGAGTAAATGGTTCAATGAACGAACCTGAAGAGGCTGTGCTGAACAGGGTGTCATTGAACGATTCTGAACGTGGTACACTCACTAATGGAAGTTCAATTGGGCTAGCGTAAGCAATCCCGTGTGAGCTGTGTCGATACGGTATTATAACTAAGGATAGTGAAACTGGCTGTATGTGCTATAGAGGCGAACACTAGGTTTTAGATGGGTTTAGGCTCCCTGTGACTTTATATCTAATTTAATGTTCTCCGAGCGGCTGAGGAACATGGTTGGGATTCGTAGCTCCGTTCTCGTAGCAGTTTGAATGAAAGGATATTTAATCCGAAATCTAGGTAAAGGTTAACCCAAATATATACGTATTATAATAAAACATAAAACTTTCAATATTGATTCAATATTATAATAAAACATAAAACTTTTAACACATTAAAGGCGGGGGATCTTGACGAAAGTATGCTAGGTAACGCGGCGACCGCCCCGCCTCGTTTTTCGTCCTAGAGCGGGCGATATTTTGTGTAATCATAAAAACATTTAGACTTAAAAAAGTTTATTTAAACTCTTAAAACTACAAGAAATATTAAAAAAGAACTAAACACTAATTACAAAAAATGTTTTAACGTACATATTTATGAGAAGATTCTAGTATTTTTTATGAGTGTGATAATGTTGATAACACTCGCCACGGTGATAAGGTGCATTGCAAAACTCGCATTTGAAGCAAGTCAACTTTCTTTTTTTATGTGCCGCACAAACTATGCAGTTTCATTGGGCATATAGCTTTTTGCCTTTATTTTCTATCCGAATTAATTTGTGCTTTTTGATGTCTAGCGAAAGACGTCCAGGCGGATCAATTTTATATCGTGGAGTCCGTGGTGCCGAGTTCGATGTACCAGGTTGTGGCTCTTCAATGTCCATCAATTCCAGATCTTCGGTTTTTTTGTTAGCTATAAGACAGCGTGATAATTCTAACAAATACTTGTTATATGGCAAGCTACTATTATTATGCATGTTATATACTAAATAGGAATTGAAAAATGCACAATTTAACAAATACATTACAGCCCGCTTGGTCCACTTTCTTGTTTTTCGCAATATTGAGTAATACGAAAGGTACTGGTCTGCCCTATCAACACCTTTCATATAGTTGTTGTATTCTATTACGCATTTTGGTTTCATTATTTTTGTATTTGTGTGCCAATCTGTATTGGAGCTTTCTAATAGTTCACTCGAATGAATATTCGAAATCATCCTCACTTCTCTCTTTGACTGCCAAATTTGTAATAACACGTCTCCTTTTCTCCGGAAAATTGACTGTCCGCGTTGCAACTTATTATTTGTTAATTCATGTGGAAGTCCTCGGTTTACACGTATTGTTCCACAACTTCGTATTTTATGTTTTAAAAGAGTTTCGTTTATATCTACACTGTTATAATAATTATCCAGAAACACATGATAATATTTGTCTTTATAAGGAGTAAGAATATCTAATATTGTTTCCGCTAGTTTCCTTCCTTCTCCACAATACATTTTCATATTACAAATGTAGCCACTTTTCGATTCAGCCACAACTCTCACCAAGATTCCATATTTAATAATTTTCGAGGCATTGTAAACTTTAAATCCCAATCTTCCACGCCATGGTATGATGCTTTCGTCCAGTGAAATCTCTCTTCTTGGTGTATATACAGTATTGAATTTTTTAACCAAACTGTCATAAACTGATCGTATTTTAAATAGACGGTCGCTCGATTCATCCATTTCATCGTTGTTCACAAAGTGCCACCATCTCCATATCTCTTTAAATCTATCACGACTCATTGTCTTTGGAAATATTGGTGTTTCTAATAATGGATCTGTTATCCAATATTCATCGATAGTACATTTTGGAATTTGGCCCATTAGAATTAATAATCCTAAAAATTTCTTGAATTCGCCAATAGTGAGATCCGTCCATTTTATCGTTTTCTTCTTTTTAACGTATTTTTCGACGTTTTGATGGTGATATCGGTTAGTTTCTGTTACCATCATTTCGTAGAAATTATCATCAAGGAACACATCCAGAGATCCTTCAACGCCGTTCTGTGGTAAAATATTTAACCCCGTTCGATCCAAAAACGGTTCTATGGTAGGTGGAATGTCGACTTCAGTCCATTGATGTATAATTTCTTCTTCATAATCATTTTCACTTTCATCATCGCTAATCGGTAGTGGAAAAACTCGGGTCCTTCTCATAGGTCGTATAGAACTATCATTATCGTCAATATCACTATCATTATTATCAATATCTAACTCTCTTTCATCGCAATCAACGTCAGACAAATCGTCTGCATATATATCTTTATTTTCGCGTGAAACCATATTGAAGGATTTCAACATTTACTGTAAGTAGAATTTGAACAACCGAACAGCTTCAAACCACAAAACATACTAAATACAAATGTTAAGTAGCGCATGGATTGCGCAATGTGGTTGCAAACCCTACTAATACGACTCCCGCCTTTAAGCTATAGTCGAGATAAATCGTATTACTACGACTCCGGCCTTTAAGCTACAGTCGAGATAAATCGTAGTACTACGACTCCCGCCTTGAAGCTACAGTCGAGATAAATCGTAGTACTACGACTCCCGCCTTTAATGTGTTTACAAGTGTTATTGTTTCGTGTACGTTGATCTTAAAATCTTGACATTACAAGATTTTGGTTATTAAAGATTTAGATTTGGTTTTGACTTACAATATTGCAGGATTTATATAGAGGATATAGCATAATAGAATAAAAATGGGAGATAATATATTTAAGAAATAATACGTCCGTACACGTTAAACGCTGTACAAGAAGTGACCGTTGCACACGAGGTCTCACCTCACGCTACGCGTCCGCAGGCACTTGTTTCTCGGCGGAGGATGTGTACCATCCACTACAAACTTGTAGCAAAAGCTGGCCACGGCTTCATGTACTCGGCACAAGTACTGGTTTCGTTTGGCCCTTCGCCATACATTACGCGCTTTACATCATACGTGTCGTTGTATTTAACAGTCTCTACGCGGTAAGGACCAAAATACTTAGCTCGCAATTTTCTGCCAGAACACATTTGAGTACGTTCTCTGAGAGTAGCACGGCCTTCGTCAACTTGTTCACGAAATGCTTCTTCAAACTCCTCCTTCAATTTAAGGTCTTCCTTGGAACGCATCTTAACTCAGAAGAAGTTCGAACGGGCTCTTATCGATACTTTGTTGGAACATTGAGTTCAACGTATTCTGCAGCTGACTCACATGGCGGTACCACTTTGTGGGATCTTCCATAGGCAGCTTTGTTAGTTGGGTATGATCGTGCGATTAAGTCTCTCGACTTGCCCATTTGCCCGTGGTAGACCCGTCGTAATCATGGTATGCTTAATGCCCTCTTCTTTACAATATTCTGCAAATTCCTGCAAGGAAAAAGCGGTTCCTCGATCAGAGATAACGCGTACAGGATTTGCAAAAGTCTGTTTTTGAAGATTCAATTTACTGAGAACTTCCCGTGACGTAGATTTTATCCGATATAACCAGACAATTTTTTGAAACTGTCTATTAATGCGAGAATGTGATTATAGTTTTTATTAGTAGATTCTAATGGTCCTAAATGGTTAACGTGGTATGTATGTAATGGTATACGTATATCAACTTTTGGTAATGGATGAAGATAACCTTCGTGTTTTCCTTCTTTTCGATTTACCAAAATACATGGAATACAATTTCTAATAAATATTTCCACATTTTTCCCTTAAATCGGGTATATAATATCCTTTCGAAATATTATATATTGTTCTTTTTGCACTTACGTGACCTCGTTAGTGGACAGTCTGTATAACCTCATTCTCCATTTGCTCGGGAATTACTAATACATCAGCTCCATTTACAAATCGGTACAATACTCCTCTACGTGAGGTAACATTTTCTTGCTGTGCGTCCTTTAAACTTTCCATCAGCGTGCTTAGATCTGGGTCATGCTCCTGTGCTGTCTTGATTCTTGAGGGAATGTCACTTTCCGTGATTATCACTATTGCATTTCGACTCATGGCATCCACACGGCTCATACGAGTCCCTGGCCGATGCTCCAATACGTAATCAAAGTTTTCCATATACTTTCCCCAGCGCCATATTTTCGCAGAAACTTCTTTTTTCTTTGCCACGTAGCGCGTTTACCGGGGCACTCTCGCGAGTGCTGGTGGTGTGTGTGTCGAGAGCTTCCGGGGGCCGAGCGGTGGTGGCGATCTCTCGACTAAGGTAACGCGCTAGGGCGGCGGATGAATAAAAGAATAAAATTAACTTAGAAAAACAAAATATATCTATGGAATAGATATAGACAGGATTGTACGGGAGTCCCAAGTGGCTAAACCTATACAGGTTCTCATTCATTGACTATGATTGTAATGATGTGGATAACGAATGTGGCTATGGAAGGTGTAATGAACAACATAATATTTGAATCAAAAATAAACCATGTATTACAAAAACTATTTAGAAGATCCTGAGGTGTTACATAGATTTTGAAAAGTACATGGAATTATTCGGTAGCAATTCGCTATGAATATTACGGTTATAATATCTGTCGTTTTAGACGCCTGGTGCAATTTCAACAATCGGTTACCGTTTACCGCAGGGAAAGGCCCACAATGCTTAGCATTCGGTTAATTAGGTTTTACTTCCATTAAGTCTGTCGATACAAAAATGCTGATAGATATTTTGGTCTCACCAATTGCTCTCGTAGCAAGGATGTTGGTTGATAATCTGTCTGTTTCACAGATTCAAGAGGCGAGTGGATTTATAATATACACTACGCTTACTTAATTACCCGATAACTAAAAATTAATACAAAATAAAAATATAAGGATATATTCTGATTAGTTTGAATAACTACACAAACTTTGGGTAATGAGTTGGTTTTTCTTACGAGTAACTGAGTCTTTCCGCGAACAATTCGTCGAAACTACGCTCTAACGTCACAAGGGCAAGGTTCACACACTATGCGACTTGACGAAAAATGCGAGGGTTTGTAACACGGTTGGCTCCTTTTAGGAGCTAGGTTTGGGAGGTCAATTTATAATCTATGGGCCCCTTGAAGAGGGAGGTCCCAAAGTCTGAGATCATACCTCCTTTTTTTTTTTGTACGAGGGGAAATCTTCATAGACACCCCGGTCTCCCTCTGGGGGGGGGGGAGGCCGGGGTAGTGCCGGATTCTTACCGGCTAAAACCCCTCGGTGGACTCCAGCCGTGGCGCTTTTTGGGACCCCGAGGCCCTCTTGAGAACTCTGCTCGGGATCCCAGCGCCCGGCCCTCAGAAGGGCCAGTTCAATTTTTGATTTTTGGAGATGCAGTGCGCCCACGACACTGCATCCCCCACCTCGGAACCACCATTCATGGCTGCCTGGGCCCCAACCAAGGCAGCCTGGTGGCTCCGGCGGCTATTACATAGCCGCCGCGGCAGCTGGCGGAGCCGGGGCTCTCCGTCCCCGCCTTCGTCCCCGCCTTCGCCCCCTTCCTTCAGGGTCCGCGGCTTCGCGGGCCCTTTCCGCGGCCTCCTTCCGTGACATTACCTGTTCACAGAAGGAGGCTACCGCTCCCCATGACCTCTCGCCGCTCACCATCGCCTTGACGACGGCTTGCAGCGACAGGTCCGGCCCGATGCTTAGACGAAGGACTCGGCGCTCTGCAGCCCAGGAGGGACACTCCTCCAGGGTGTGTTGCGCCGAGTCCACGTCCTCCCCGCAATGATGACATTGCGGGGTGGGCTCCCTTCCGATCCTATTCAGGAACTCACCGAAGCAACCATGCCCGGTGAGCACCTGCGTCAACCGGAAGGTGAGCCTTCCCTCCCTCCCCAGCCACTGCTGGATGAGATCATACCTCCTGCTTCTAGCTTGACGTGGCGCGATAATCTCACCCGACGGAACAGAAGTCCGTAGTATGCTCTTCGGTAATCTTACAGAGTTGTAGAAATTATTAATTCTAATAATGAATAATAATACTATCTGCAATTATCTACAATCTAAATTTTAATAAAATGATACTAAAAAGGTTTTAATGAATTACTAAACTGAACATTATGTTTACTCTGAAAAATATATAATTTTAATTGAACTTGAAGAATGATTTGACTCTATTGATGCTACTCTAATTTTAATAGTTTTTGAATTGTGAATAATGCTAATTCCTAGAACTCGGTAAGATTACGTTTACAGCGTCATACTCGGAAGCATGATCTTGATTTGTACGTGTCAGAGGAGGCATAGTATAAAGATCAAATAACTAAAAGATTAATTTAA
The DNA here is from genome assembly GCA_910591585.2 of Nysson spinosus. NCBI lineage: Eukaryota > Metazoa > Arthropoda > Insecta > Hymenoptera > Crabronidae > Nysson > Nysson spinosus. The sequence goes on along the minus strand of OU342836.1, from coordinate 2,731,763 downwards.
TATGCCACTTTGGCTCAGGAATATTCCATAATGCACAGCATTATCCAAATTTGCCATGGATTTTGAAACAGATTATGTTAAGAAAAATGTGCAAGACATATGGTTTTCCTCAGGCAACCGAGGTACGAGTCGCTCACTCCTGACCATCCTTAATGCAGGGTGGCCATAAATAAGGACCTTTTAGTCAAGTACCTCAATATCCTATGGCTCCATAAAAAAAGGAAGAATAAGTTTTGGGTATGCCAGAACTGGTAAACTTGTTCAGGGCTATTGTATACTCAAGTTAAGAAGGAAAGAAATCCATTCGTCTTCTCACGCGTACAATTGAGCTATGGTGTTCGTTGTCGCTATCGCTACAATTCGGGTGGTCTAAGACAGACGCTGACGATGATATTACCAAGAAGGAATTTATACTTCCTTTCTGGTGCTACATGACTGATTTTGTTTTGGAAGGTTCTCGACCAGGGCTTTCCCACAATGCATAGCATTATCGAGATCCTTATACCGGTTGGTGGTAAGTGGTTAAAAAGAAAATTGTGGAGTGACAAAAATGAGTTAAATATTTGGCACGTAACATCCCTCCCTCCTTAGAATCATAATCGTCCTCGATGATGTTTAACCCTTTTTTTTTTTGTACGAGGGGAAATCTTCATAGACACCCCGGTCTCCCTCTGGGGGGGGGAGGCCGGGGTAGTGCCGGATTCTTACCGGCTAAAACCCCTCGGTGGACTCCAGCCGTGGCGCTTTTTGGGACCCCGAGGCCCTCTTGAGAACTCTGCTCGGGATCCCAGCGCCCGGCCCTCAGAAGGGCCAGTTCAATTTTTGATTTTTGGAGATGCAGTGCGCCCACGACACTGCATCCCCCACCTCGGAACCACCATTCATGGCTGCCTGGGCCCCAACCAAGGCAGCCTGGTGGCTCCGGCGGCTATTACATAGCCGCCGCGGCAGCTGGCGGAGCCGGGGCTCTCCGTCCCCGCCTTCGTCCCCGCCTTCGCCCCCTTCCTTCAGGGTCCGCGGCTTCGCGGGCCCTTTCCGCGGCCTCCTTCCGTGACATTACCTGTTCACAGAAGGAGGCTACCGCTCCCCATGACCTCTCGCCGCTCACCATCGCCTTGACGACGGCTTGCAGCGACAGGTCCGGCCCGATGCTTAGACGAAGGACTCGGCGCTCTGCAGCCCAGGAGGGACACTCCTCCAGGGTGTGTTGCGCCGAGTCCACGTCCTCCCCGCAATGATGGCATTGCGGGGTGGGCTCCCTTCCGATCCTATTCAGGAACTCACCGAAGCAACCATGCCCGGTGAGCACCTGCGTCAACCGGAAGGTGAGCCTTCCCTCCCTCCCCAGCCACTGCTGGAGGACCGGAAGGACGGCCTGCACCGTCCTTTCTCCGGAGCCGGGCTCCTCCAATTGGGTGCGCCACCTTTCAAAGGTGTGCAGCCGGGCCCGGCTCCTGCCGGCCTCCAGCTCTGACGCTCGGCTTTCCGCCGAGGCCGGCGTCCCTTTGAGGGCCGCGGAGATTTCATATATCTCCGCGGCCTCCGCCGCCTTAAGTTCCCATGGGGGGGAACACCCAAGTAGGGCCGCCGCCCGCTGGGATACGGTGCGGTACCCCCGGACGACCCGCACGGCGAGGGTCCGCTCTGCTCGGCAGAGGAGCTGGCGGTTCCGCCGGCACCCCTGGAGGGACCCCGCCCACGCGGGCGCGCCGTAAAGAGCGGTGCACCGCACCACCCCCTCGTACAGGCGGCGGACGCCCACCTGTGGTCCCCCCAGGTTGGGCAGCTGGCGTCCGAGCGCCGCCGCCGCCTTCTCGACCCGGGGCACAACCTCTTCAAGGTGGGCCCCGAATGACCATTGGCTGTCGAGGGTGACCCCCAGATATTTCATCCGGGTGCCCACCTCGACAGCCTCGTCCCCCACCCGCATTGGCGTGTCCGGTGGGGGGCCCCTCCTAGCCCCGTCGAAGAACCAAATCGCTTTGGTCTTCGACGGGGCGACGATGATGTTTAACCCTAGGTTAAGTTCGAGAGATATTCGCTTGTATAAAATTTTCGCAATTATTGAATAAGTGGTTGTACATTATATGATAAATACGCATATAACATATGAATTATTGTATGCCGTTAAAAAAACTCGCAGATGATTCGTTCAATTATTCACTTACATTGACTTGAGTTATGCTATAGTATATAAATTTAAACCAAATAATAAAGGGAGGAGAAAAAAATTTGTACGTTAACGAGTCGCACCCACACGAGGGACAACTCCCGCCATGACAACCACCGCCCCGGCAGGACAGTTGTATGTGCTTGAAGGGTAAAGGAATAGTATTGTACGTGACCAGGGAAAATCCCACAATACCGATGTATTATCACATACTCGGAAATAGAAAGATTATGAAATAGGAAAAAGGTGAAAATGAGAGAGAGAGAAAATACGAGAAGGTTCAGGATTAGCAATATGAGTAATCAACACACTCCGATGAGGGAAATCCCACAATATCGAAGTATTATCGAGAGCGTGCCGACTAAACATACGGAGAACGACTATGAGTGTATAGATATACGTGCATCATACACCTGTCCCGCCTTCGAGGCATCGCACTCGTTCCCCCAAGCCGCAGCTCGATCGCGTGCTCATGAGGATCACCCCTCAGGACACGCTGGACACATTCCAAGAACAGTCTTCCGACATTAGGACAGCCCTCAGCCCTCAGCCCTCAGCCCTCAGCCCGCAGCCCTCAGCCCTCAGCCCGCAGCCCTCAGCCCTCAGCCCGCAGCCCTCAGCCCTCAGCCCTCAGCCCGCAGCCCTCAGCCCTCAGCCCTCAGCCCTCAGCCCTCAGCCCTCAGCCCTCAGCCCTCAGCCCTCAGCCCTCAGCCCTCAGCCCTCAGCCCTCAGCCCTCAGCCCTCAGCCCTCAGCCCTCAGCCCTCAGCCCTCAGCCCTCAGCCCTCAGCCCTCAGCCCTCAGCCCTCAGCCCTCAGCCCTCAGCCCTCAGCCCTCAGCCCTCAGCCCTCAGCCCTCAGCCCTCAGCCCTCAGCCCTCAGCCCTCAGCCCTCAGCCCTCAGCCCTCAGCCCTCAGCCCTCAGCCCTCAGCCCTCAGCCCTCAGCCCTCAGCCCTCAGCCCTCAGCCCTCAGCCCTCAGCCCTCAGCCCTCAGCCCTCAGCCCTCAGCCCTCAGCCCTCAGCCCTCAGCCCTCAGCCCTCAGCCCTCAGCCCTCAGCCCTCAGCCCTCAGCCCTCAGCCCTCAGCCCTCAGCCCTCAGCCCTCAGCCCTCAGCCCTCAGCCCTCAGCCCTCAGCCCTCAGCCCTCAGCCCTCAGCCCTCAGCCCTCAGCCCTCAGCCCTCAGCCCTCAGCCCTCAGCCCTCAGCCCTCAGCCCTCAGCCCTCAGCCCTCAGCCCTCAGCCCTCAGCCCTCAGCCCTCAGCCCTCAGCCCTCAGCCCTCAGCCCTCAGCCCTCAGCCCTCAGCCCTCAGCCCTCAGCCCTCAGCCCTCAGCCCTCAGCCCTCAGCCCTCAGCCCTCAGCCCTCAGCCCTCAGCCCTCAGCCCTCAGCCCTCAGCCCTCAGCCCTCAGCCCTCAGCCCTCAGCCCTCAGCCCTCAGCCCTCAGCCCTCAGCCCTCAGCCCTCAGCCCTCAGCCCTCAGCCCTCAGCCCTCAGCCCTCAGCCCTCAGCCCTCAGCCCTCAGCCCTCAGCCCTCAGCCCTCAGCCCTCAGCCCTCAGCCCTCAGCCCTCAGCCCTCAGCCCTCAGCCCTCAGCCCTCAGCCCTCAGCCCTCAGCCCTCAGCCCTCAGCCCTCAGCCCTCAGCCCTCAGCCCTCAGCCCTCAGCCCTCAGCCCTCAGCCCTCAGCCCTCAGCCCTCAGCCCTCAGCCCTCAGCCCTCAGCCCTCAGCCCTCAGCCCTCAGCCCTCAGCCCTCAGCCCTCAGCCCTCAGCCCTCAGCCCTCAGCCCTCAGCCCTCAGCCCTCAGCCCTCAGCCCTCAGCCCTCAGCCCTCAGCCCTCAGCCCTCAGCCCTCAGCCCTCAGCCCTCAGCCCTCAGCCCTCAGCCCTCAGCCCTCAGCCCTCAGCCCTCAGCCCTCAGCCCTCAGCCCTCAGCCCTCAGCCCTCAGCGTCGATGAACTTAATTCGTGGGGAACCGACAATGAGCCCCGACAGGTCCTCGTCGTTGATTCCGAGGTTATCCCTGCACTCCAGCTCCTCGAGGTTGTGTAGGTTGCGGAGGAAAAACGCGGACACGTCCGTGTACAGGTAATTGATTCCCAATGTCTGAAGCCCCGTCAGCTCGCCAAGTGGATCCAACGCGAATTGTCCCCGAACATTAGTGCACCCTGACAACTTTAGCGTTCTTAGTGATTTTATTTGTGCAATCTCGGTTACGAAGGAGGTTTCTCCATAACCGGTATCACCTCAGGAAGTTGGAAGAGTTGTTCGAGTGCCTCTACGTCTTCTTCCTCCTTCGGTTCTATTTCTATATCATCACTTGATGTGAAATGGCAGAAATTTAGCTTCAATTCTTTTATAGACTTGCCTAATTCAGTATTGTTTACAAGGCTGTTAGCACCTTGTCATCTAATTTCCTTCTAGGACCAGTAATGCTGAGATGTTCTAAATTTCCTTTTGCGTTTTGAATTGCGGTGACCAAGTGTTTGCTGTATCGATTAATTTGCAGGTTTTTAAACTTGCCGCTAAGAATCTTACTCCCTTCCCAGTAATTTCAGTCCCGTGGAGTTCTAGGGATTGGAGGCTTTGGTTTTTAAACAGAATCTTTTCCAGTTCCACGTCGACAGGTCCTTTGCAGGCTCCCATGGACAACTGTCGCAAATTCGTGCGTGTGGCTAGCTCCATTAAGGTCCCGAGTCTGATTTGCATGCGCGAAATGTCCAGTGATTCCAAGTTTGGGGAATTCAGTACCACTATCGTTATCAGGTGCGGCAAAAGTGTAATAGGTTTTGGTGGATCCCAGGTTTCTTCAAGACTGTCCATTATGAGTGTTCTTAGAGTTGGCCCAAATCGAGCCGCTGGCCAGTGAAAAGAGAGCGCTGTTGCACCTCCGTATGTAAATCGGCGGTCCGACATGTAGAAGGTCTTCTCCCGCGAGAACGACGCACGCTCTCCCGCTCTCCACGATCTACAGACCTGCTCTTATTAAGTTAATGCTATGCCATGAATCAGCAGGTAATATACGTAACTTCCGGTTTTTGCAGATGAATGAATAACGGCCAGCATGGTCAACAAGAGCCCTCGCCTCTTCTTCTGATTTAAAAGTAAGGAAAGCCACGCTTTCTCTTGGTTTCCTCAAATCGACGGCATGGATGGCGCCATAAGGCTCAAATAAACGCATTAGCGCTTTCTTGTCCGTAAAAGGAGCCAACCGTGTTACAAAAACTCGCCTGGACGATTCCATTGCTAATTGTTAAGAGTTCAAAAGATGCAAAGAAAAAGAAATGATTAATGATGGACGCAGTATGGTCGATGTTCTGATTTTATTCTGATATCACATTGTCTTAAATTTTGACTGTAAGGACTAACCCAAAGTGAGATTCCGCACTCTGAAGATGTGGATACTTCATGAATAGGCAATTACAATGAGCAGAGATTGGTGTACCAAGTTTTTATACAGGTGTGTAGATAGTCATTGTAGCCCATAAAGTAAGTTCGGTGGTCCTGACTTAGTCCTAAGTAACGAGCGTTTGGTATTATTTGCGCAGAAGCTGTTGTGTTCAGGTCTAAATTTTGCATTATTGGCCACGTATATATCTGGTAAAGGTGGAAAACAGTTCGTTCTACTAAAGGTACACGTAAAACTATGAATATTCTGCCTTGATGTGAACCCAATTCAATTTTGATAATCTTGCTCAGCTCTTCTGTTCTATTATGCGTCTTAGGACTCCGTACCTCGTATTCGGCTAGTGAATCATGAATTTCCTGAATGATTGTTCGCAGATCTGAACCTTTAAGTAACGGCGTTTCTAGTTTTCCTTCGCGGGCTGCAGATATGGCAGACATAAATTTATTACACATATCAATGTGATGTTCTAAAGAAAACTCAACGGTATGGACATAGTGATGGAGTGTTATGCTGTAATTCAATAGTTTATCACAATCTTTAACGGATTTAACTGTTTTAAACATTTGATTGATTCTGTCTCGATTCTGATTGATAATGTTTAAGTTTTCCATTGCCGCGTCGTGCATATGTTTCAGGCTGCTCAGAGCAATGTGTGTTTGATTTTTGACTAGTTGTGTGATTTCCCTTCGGCCTGTATATAATTTGTCGATTTCTGAGTTAAAATATTCCGCGTCATCCATAGTGAAGGTACCAAATAGATAACGGCTCGCTGATCCCATGAATCCGAAAGGGACGCTTCTTCGAACTATTGTTCTTGGAAGTCGGTCTGTATCTACAGCTTGTATTTCTTATGCTGTATCCTTAATTTTTTTATGGAAAGAGTAAGCTTCCTGCATTTTGTTTTCCAAATATTGTTAAGGAGGAACACATCACATTGGTATTGTATCGTTAAGGTTTTGCAATCCATGAGTAGCTGATCTAGTTGCGATTGTTCTTTGGGCAAGTTTCGCTCTAATTTGTCGATATCCAAAAATAGGGTGACGCGCCAGTCCGCTCTCCGAAGTTGTATGTTAAGCAATTTCTCAAAATAAAGTCCAGGACTGTCATTAATTCGTGCGATTTTATATAGATCCTCGTTATTACCCAAATGAAAATCATTCTTATTATTCTTATATTGCAAATTCATGGATATAAATTGTTCATTTTTTTATTACTTTTTTCGTTTTAATTTTCTGTTACTTTATACTCTAAATATTATCTCTCCGTTCTGAAACAAATTATTGACTTGAAGATAGAAAAATGTCTGTGAACATAGGTATTATCTCTGTGAGTCAATTGTCACTTGTCCGCATGTTTTAAAAATCTACCACCATTTTCTTTTTCTAGTACAAAATTATTTCGTTCCAAAATGCCTACTATTTTATACGGACCATGATGACGGTTACTGAATTTTCCTATTCTGGGGTCAACTAAAACGCGTGCCATGTCCCCAATTTTACCTGGAAAAGGTCGTGCTTTTTCATCATAATGCGTTTTGGATCGGTGTTTTGCGGTGATTAAATTTTGTCTTGCTTTCGTTTGTAACTCATTAAGACGTGTAATTAATTCCTGAAGATAGGAGTTGTATGTTGCTAAATTTTCATGGGTTGGAATTGAACTAGGGCATATTGCTATTCTACCAAATACTAATTCATATGGTGTGAAATTTGTTGCTTCGTGAACAGATGTATTGTAAGAAAACATAGCAAATAGAACTAGTTTATCCCAGTCACCATAATCATTTAAATAATGTTTGATGTATTCTACTAAAACTATGTGACTTCTTTCTAAAGATCCGTTAGTTTGAGGTCTGTAACCAGATATTGGAAGATGATCAGTTTTGAATATTTTTGCTAAATCTCGGATTATTTTGTTTATGAAACTAGTGCCTCTATCAGTCAAAATTAGGCGAGGTGAACCAAATTGCAAAATTAAATTTGTTGCTATTGTGTGTGCTATTGTTTCTGCTTTGATATCCGGAACTGGTACGGCGATACAGTATTTTGTTAAGTTATCCTGCATTGTTAATATGTGTCTATTTCCATCAGGTGTAATAGGTAAAGGTCCTACAGTGTCTAATGATACCTTTGTGAAAGCTTCTATGGGTGTGTCTGTAATTATCATTGGATCGCGAGTTTTCGAACGAACTAACTTTTTCTCTTGACAACTATGGCATGTACGAATAAAATTTTGTATGTCATTACGCATTCCTGGCCAATTCGTGTTACTATTCCGCAATCAGAAGAGTTAAAGTGTACATATTTTCCCCAAGTTTGCTGTTAAACTTTCGCGTATAATTTTTAATGGTTTCTTATGTAGGATGGACGGCGGTTGTAGAGCAGCAAGAGAAAAATTCAGAGCCTTCGTGGGGATGCGAACCCTGGTCCTCGATCTCCGGAGTCGGCCGCGCTACCACTGTGCCACGAGACCCGCTTTTCTTTGGGTCTTATGTTAGTTTCTTCTGCTCTTATTCTCCTCTGCTCTCTTCGTTCTTTTAATAGGAGCCGCCATATATTTCCCAATCCCACACTTATGTTCATGGGGTAAAGTTAACCTTATGCTTTCTGTAACTTGTATTCCTGGAAAATTTTGATCGTTTCTAATTCTATCATTAATTTCTTGAGTTTCTTTACGAAATAGATTTTTGGGATTAATTGAAGGTTTGGCTTTACTTCCATTGGTTACTGAAGGAGTTTTGTAATATGGAGTTGATAAAGCGAATGGTCTGGATTTCGTAAATGAATTTGATGAGGTTGTTTGAGGTGATTCTGGATTCGTTAATGTCTGATCATTCAAAGATAAATCCTCGTCTACTGCTTCTGTATTATACTGTTGTAATAAATTGTCTATGCGTTGATTGAGTTCTATGTCATCTATTTCATCTAATTCCGGTTCAGTTTCTTCTATTTCGTCCTGAAAAACGTAACTGTGTTCTTGTAATGATTTGTCGAATTTACTAAAAGATTTTTGTAAGTTTTGTACGTCTACTACTGTAGGTGTTTCGTAATTTGTTGTACTGTAATTGTCTTCGTCTGTGTCACTAGAATTAATAGGTGGTTCTACTTCTACTATTAAGTCTTGTTCAGTTATTAATTCGTCTGTCAATTTATCTGTAGTTTTAGATTTTAACTCTGGTCGTTTTATTGTTGATTTCTGTGGTATTTTTGATGGTTTTAAAGAGAATGGAACGCTTGGTAATACACTTCTGCGGTTTCGGTAAACTGGAATTTGAGATTGAATATTGGCTGTTTCTTCTGATGAGCTTTCTGATGAAAATGTTTGTTTTTGAATTTCGTGAGGAGTAATGTTTGGTTGAATTTTGTATCTGGTTCGAGTAGCTACTGAATCTGGATCAAGAAATTGTACTTTACGTTTATGTTTAGCCCCTGGTGGTTTTCCTTTGCGTTTACTCTGTGTTTCTGGATTTTTATCTGATTTTGGTGACTGTTTTGGTAATGGGAATATTTTCAAATTAGAATGTTCAGATTCTGAGTCAGTATCAGTTGAACTAAATGAACTTGTTTCACTGTCTGCATTTGCTGGGTTTCTGGATAAAGCGTCTGCATTTACGTTTAATTTTCCTGATTTGTGAACAAATGTATATTCATAGCCTCGCAGTTTTAATCGCCATCTCACTAAACGTTGTCCTGGATCTTTGATCGAATCTATCCATTTCAATGGTTCATGATCGCTAACCAACGTACATTTCCTGCCATAAAGATACGGTCGAAAATGTATGTCTTTTTCTGTGGTAGAGTAATTCTTTTCCGGATTAGTTAATATTCTGGATAAATATGCTACTGGTAAATCATGTCCATCTCTTTCTTGACTAAGAACTGCGCCTATTGCAAAGTCTGATGCGTCTGTCGTTAAAGTAAAAGGTTTATCGAAATTGGGATATTGTAAAATGGGTTTACTGCATAAAGCTTTTCGTAAAAGTTTGAAACTTTTGTTGTGTTGTGGTTCCCACACAAATTTTGCTGTTTTCTTTAATAGATCTGTTAATGGTTTTGCTTTGTCTGCGAAATTTTTAATGAATCTACGATAATATCCTGCTAATCCTAAATTGTTACAAAAATTGTCTAACGTTTTTACGTGTTTGTGGTCTTGGAAGTTTCTTTACTGCAAAAATTTTCCTAGGATCTGGATGTACTCCGTGTTTACTAATTACATGTCTCAAATAAGTTACTTCAGTTTTTAAGAATTCACATTTATCGGGTTGTAAAGTTTATTTTGCTTCTTCTAATATATCAAAAAGTCGTCTAATTTTCTTTCCGTGTTCATCTAATGATTTTGCATAAACAACGATATCATCTAGGTAGATAAAAACTTCCATTCCTTGTAATCCGCGTAAAGTTTGATCCATTAATCTCTGAAAAGTTGCTGGTGCGTTTTTTAAATCTTCGGGCATACGAATATATTCACAATGACCGTTTGGAGTTGTGATTGCTATGTTTGCACGATCTTTGGGATCCATTTCTATTTGTTGAAATCCGCTGGCAAGGTCTATTCTTGAAAAGTATCTAGCCTGTCCTAACTGATCAAGAATGTGTGTAATGTTTGGATATGCGTCTCCTATTGTTTTTTCATTAAGTTTACGGAAATCTATTACAATTCTCCATCTGGGCCTTCCTTGAGAATCTAATTTCTTAGGAACTATCCAGAGTGGTGAATTATAAGGTGAGTTTGAAGCGGTTATTTTCCGTCTTCTAATTTTGCTGAAATTTGTCTTTCTATCTCCTGTTTGTGAATCGGTGGAAAACGATATTGTTTAGTGTTAATGGGGATTTCATTAGTGGTCGGAATAAAATGTCGAATGACAGAAGTTGAAGGTAATTTATCTCCTGGTAAATGAAATCGTTCTGGATATTCTTCTATTACTTCTATTACATGATCTTTTTCCTCTTTGTTTAAATGGTCTAATCTTAATTTTGAAATGATTTCTGAAACTCTATCTAATGCTGGTGAAAATTTTTCCTGATTATTGGTATCGGAATCGAAAAATGTTTCTTCTTCTGGAAAATTATGATATTCGAACGGTATTAATGTCTGTGGTGGTATTTCTATGTCGACTTCCGTTTCCAAGGTATTAATTGCAAGGACATGGCAAACGCCGTTATTGTTTGTTACTGTGGCTTCGCCAATGTAAAGTCCGTTTACTGTATCAATTTTAGGTAAGTAACCTTCTGAAATGTCGCTATTGATGACGTCAATGGCAATTGCTTGTCGTGTACGTGGCATGTTATGAAAAATACAAGATTTTTCTCCCGCTACAAATTGTTTTTAAGTGTAATTAGGCATTTTCGCTTCTTTAAATATTTTAAAAATAATACTCTAAAATTGAAAGTAGCGATGACGAGTTTTATTTTGACTCTTTGAGCACTGACTTTGATATAGAAAGTGATAACGTTAATAGTGATTCTGATACTGACATAGTTCCACTGAAGCGACGAGTGAGGCAATTAGAAATTTGCAGCAATAGTGAAGTACAAGAAAATTATGAAAATGAGAATAGTGTTATAAATGAATCTACTATTTGGAGAGATGTTCCGCACAGAGACCATCGTCCTCAGATAAAGAGGAAAGGTTTAATGGCAAACTACATATATTGCGGCACTGTGAAGATGTAGAGAGTAAAGATTGTTCTGCATGTTCAAACAGAAAAATCAAGGGCGGAAGACGCCAAACTAATTATTTTTACGACACATGTTCTCGAAAACCAGGGCTTCATATTGGAGACGGCTTTGAAAGATACCACACGATGGAGAACTATAAAATATAATTTTTACATAAAAACATTACATTAAAACATATTATTGTGTAAACATATGTTACATACGCGTCTTCTTAATGAAAATTTCAAAAATTTTGGGAGTAACACCGGAAAGTCGCCCGACAGTGCAAATAGAAAACAGACAACCTGTCGCGGGCTTCCAACAATTCCACCGACAAACAATGCATCGTTACCGGGCCCAGGGCGAGGCGCCTAGGCGTTTTGCGCCCGAAGTTCGGTGGCGACGCCGCTAGCTCCACCTTTTTCCACCTTCCGGAAAACCACGTTTTTCGGGGTATAAATAGAGCAGCCTTCAGGGCCCGCCCGTAGTCAGTTCTGAATGTCATAAGGCGAATTGCTGAAGCCTAGGACAAGTTACCCGTTACATAAAAAGAGTTTCAAATACCATCGAAGCACCGTCCAACCGGAACCGCAAGGTAACACACTAAACAATATCTGTAAGGGCCAGGTCCTCACTTCACCAAGCAATTTGTAACAATATATTGAGATATTTTATAATCTCTTGTAGTCAATAACACTGACCTACCCTCTAATATTAGAGTCATCGTTTGAGCACGATCCCGTGAGTTCACTCCAGCCGCTCGGAGTGTACAATCATTTAATAAGTTTACGAGCAGCGACTCAGACTTCATTCGCTTAAACAAAGTCAGTGGCGGTTACCAAGTAGATCCACCTTTACTGACGCGAATCTTAGGATTCGTTATTAACTGGAGAAGGCAACGGGGTGACAACGCCGAAACCCCTCTCCTGGGTATATTCATTCGTAAGCGAAGACTATCTGAGTTCGTGAGCACCTACTTCTGGCTACTACTCTCTACCAGTCAGTCGTGGTTACCAAGTAGATCCACCTTTACTGACGCGAATCTTAGGATTCGTTATTAACGGGAGAAGGCAGAGGAGTCACAACGCCGAAACCCCTCTCCCGGGTATATTAATCCGAGAGAACATATATCTAAAGTTTAAAAAAGAATTAATAAATTTTGTTTTTCCTTCATAATCTTGCATATCATGTATTACTGTTCGTTCAACGAAAATTAATTCCGACCAGCATGACACCTATCTATAAAGGGTCTAGTTTATACACTATAGTAGACTGGCCCGGCGTGGTTGTTGAACTTTCAGGAATATTCAGTAAATGGTCCGTCACGAGACTCGATGTCTCAAGAAGAATTCGAAGCTGTCGGCTCAGAATTAAGGTCAGAACATCGAGTATTCGCTATAGTTGATGCGAGATATCCATTATCCATAATTGATCAGCTCCTTAAGCATCACTCAGCACTGAGCAAAATTGAACGCATTGTCGCATACTGTTTGAGCTTCATATCCAACTCGCGGTCTAACATGAACGATCGCGTTCATTCAAGCTTGTCAGTCCGGGAAATCAACAATGCTTACGAATTAATTATTCGTCACGTTCAATCCACAGGATGTAAAAAGGAGCTCGCATTGTTGGGCACCCGAGGTCGATCGATTCACGACAGTCAACTGCGTATCTTGAGTCCGTTCATTGGTTCCACATAACTGCTGATGGTGGGCGGTAGGCTAGAGAATTCGTCACTAGGTTATCGCGCTAAACATCCATTGTTACTTCCTGCGAATGTCAGATTTGCTGACCTTTTGTTTGACTGTGAGCATGTTCGGCTTTTGCATGCTGGCCCTCAGGCCTATTGCACGCGATTAGGCAGCGATAATATTTATATATATATATATTTATTGATACATTAACGGGAAAAGTCCCTGTGTTTAGTACAGATACAAAAACAAAATACAAGAGAAATGAAAAGTCATAAGTCAAACAGTAGATCACATAGATGAATTGTATACATGTCGAATACAATATCAAGTAATGATAGATCAGATATAAAATGATAAAGATAAGAGAAGAGAAACAATAGTATTATGAGATAATAATAATAGCGAACAAGAAAAAAAAAGAAAAATTTATAATTTATTCCGAAGAACGCGTAACATTGATAACAGAGTGTCTAAAAGAGGAGTAAGAGCTACAGAAGAAATCAAGGGAGCGCCTGTAAGAATTACATAGAAGGAGCAGGCGATTTAGACAGTTTTGTAGACCATAATGAGTGCGATGAAATTGAGGAAGAAATAGATAGTGATCCCTAAGTCTACGGGTAGGAGCATAAAAGGAGAGACTTCCAAGAATCTCAGGACAGGATATGATGCTGTTAATGGCTTTGTAAACAAATAAAAGGTCAGCCGCAACGCGACGCGAGCGGAGGGTAGTGAGACCAAGACGAGACATAATAGGGTCGTAGTTGTGACAGAAAAAAGATATTGGAGAGTCAGTGTGGTAGGAGGCAAGGCTGAGAAATCTATGCTGAACACTCTCGAGTAGTGCAGTATGATAATTATAAAAAGGAGCCCAGATCACAGAACCGTATTCAAGTATTGGACGAACCAAAGACACATAGAGGGTACGGAGAGTTCGAACGTTCGAGAATAATTTAAAGGTGTGGTGTATAAAACCAAGGGTTTTGTAAGCTAAGTTAACTATGTGTCGTTAATGATATTGAAAAGATAAAGTACTAGAGAGATAAATGCCTAGATCGCGTATGGTATCCACGGAGGAAAGGACAGTATTATATGAATGGAGTAGGGAAAGTTAATTTTGTTGGAATTTCGGCAGAAACGGATAATTTGGCACTTTGATAAATTAAAACTTAGCTTATTCTCTATGCACCAATTAGAAAGCCTATTTAGATCATCCTGTAATAAGATAGCATCATCAACGATCCCACCGATCTATATACCTTTAGATCGTCAGCAAAAAGTGAAAATTTAGAGTATTTAAAGACCGTAGATATGTCATTGATAAAAAGAATAAATAAAAGAGGTCCTAGGTATGATCCCTGTGGGACTCCTGATAGAACAGAAATCTCCTTAGATAGGCAGTTATTAACTCTAACAACTTGAGTTCTGTTAGTGATATAGGAGGAGAGCCAAGAAAGAAATGAACCATGAAAGCCTAAAGCATGAAGTTTAGACACACGAGTTAAGTGATCAACTGTATCAAAAGCCTTCTGAAAGTCAGTGTAGATAGCATCAATTTGGAGGCCATTTTCAAGGCAATGAGAGAGGAAATGAGTATAAGGTAGAAGATTTGTGATAGTGGATCGACCAGGCATAAAGCCATGCTGTTCATTGATAATGATGCTTTTGCAGATAAAGGATAGTTTTTTGTTAATAATGCTTTCAAATATCTCAGGCATTATATTCTGCAAGCTGATAGGTCTGTAGGACTGGACAAGAGAGTTGCCCCCCCCCCCCCCCCTTTAAAGATCGGGGAAACAAGGCAAGTCTTCCATTGTGAGGGAAAAGAGCCATCAACTAAGGATTTATTAAAGATGATAAAAAGGATTCGTGACATAATAAACTTGCATGATTTAAAGAAAATAGGAGGAATACCATCAATACCGGGGCCCTTGTTAACATTAAGGAAATTTATGCAAGAGAAGACCTCACCAATAGTAATGTCCATATCATGAACATCGATGGTATTATTGAAGGAAAAAGAGGGAGGAGTATCCGGATAAACAGTGTAGATAGTTCCAAAATAGTCTGCAAAAGAATCAGTTATGGCTTGGTCAGTAAAGGACATATTGTCACAAAAAGAAATATGAGAAGGATGAGGAGAATTTTTGTGAAAATTACGCAGGAACTTCCAAAAAGCTTTTGGCTGGTTATTAAGGGTGAGCTCGGTTCGTAAAGAGTAGGAGTTCCAGCACTTGAGAGAGACGGTTTTGCACTGAGACCTAAGGTTAGAGAAAACAAGATAGTCAGAGTAAGAATTGGTAAGCTTGAAGCGTTTATGAGCGATCTTCTTCTTTTTAATTAAGGAGATTAGCTTGCGAGAGAACCAGATAGGATATGTTGATGACATAGAGCAGGGGTCTCCAAACCGTGGCCCGCCGGGACGTTAATTTGGCCCGCAGAGACGTGTGAATATGGCCCGCCTGGACGTCAATGTGGCCCGCAGTTACGTCTAATGTTTTCACTCATGCCTACAAATCAGGCCCGCGCGCTTACTTCATTTTTGACACACTGCATTCGACAAAAAAGGGCTTTCTAGACATTTTTAACATTTATTTTTTACCACACATAGATTACAAAGCAATATTACAAAATAATGTAACGATTCCGGGACGGAAAATTATCCACACAAAACTAAGTGGCTTTATAGAAATTTCGCGGACTGTATATTGTGCTCGACTCAGTTGCGGCTTTTCTTCACTTATTAATTTAAACTGAGCTATAATGCAACAATTGCAACCTACAATATAAATACCTTGAAAGAATCGTTACTTATAATAAAAAATGGTTACTGGATAAAAAGTTCCTTTCTGTAATACGAATGAAACTATATAGACATTCTATAAAATGTGTTTTATTCTTGGTTCATATTGGGTACGCGTCATTTTCCAAAGAAACATAGTATGTATGCGGTGCTAGGTTTTGGCCCGCTCGGTCGCGTGACGCCGTCAGTACGACACGCGTCCGACAGCGTCAGTGAATGTGGCCCGCGTACGTAAAAGTTTGGAGACCCCTGACATAGAGGATACGACTGGAACATATAATTCGCATGCTAGGTTAAGGTGAAAATAGAGAGTATTAACTGCATCTTCGATGGATAGGGGAGAGAGGAGTGAGTCCCAGTTTATCGTCGCTAGGTAATTATTTATGGAAGTATAATCAGCTGCTGAAAAATGTTGGCGGTAAGTTGCTATGGGAGGGGAGGAGGTGAATTGGGGAACAGGAAGAGAGATGGATAGAGAAGGATGATAAGGGTCTTCAGAGAGAAGGGAATCTAAGGAAGGGGTTAAAGGTAAGTTAGTATGGGATGAAAATACAAGGTCAAGGGTCTTATTTTGACTGTTAACAATATTATTTAACTGAGATAAATTGAGGAAACTGGTACAATTACGAATAATATCAGCGGGAGAAAGAGAAATGGAAGCCTGGGAAACAGGTAAATAGCAGTGTGAGGTATTTGGAAGTATGAAGTCAGGAATGTTATAATCACCGGCTATTATGAAATCAGCATGTGGATAACGGCCTACAACGTCCTCAATAGTTTGAGAATGTAGTAGGTATTGTATGTGTGTAGAGTGTGTCAAACGAGGAGGTATGTAAACAGAACCCAAAATAAAAGTTCTAGAGCCAAGCCGTAGCTCAACAGAAAGTTCTTCCTATAGGCTGACAGATAGGAAAACTTGCCGACAAAAATATGAGTTTTTAACCGCAATTAATACACCGCCACCTCTAAGGAGATTACTTGTATGGGCATTTCTGTCACAACGAAATACATTATAAGAGGATAAACCTAGTTCAGAGCTCGAAATACCATCATGTAGCCAGGTTTCAGTCAGAATAATAATATCATAAGACATGGACTGTGTAGAGATCGAACAACGTAATTCAGACAACTTAGAACGAAGACCACGTACATTCTGATAATATAACACAGGGACAGATATTAGTTTTTTCTTTGAGTAGAAGAGGAAACAGTGACGATCTTAGGAACACCATGGATATATCTAATCGTTTTGTCGGTAACGCCAGAAGCCTGTAGAGCCATCAGTTCGTCACGCAAGTTGCTAAGATGCTGCTGCTGCCGAGGAGTGGAGTCTTGAAAGATCTTAGCAGGACCTTTGTATCGGTTCTTGTTCCGTAGGATAACCAGGGCTTCCGATTTGGTCGGCAGGGTGACACGTACCAAACGAGGCCGATCTTGTCGCTTCTTGCCAATCCGTGTGACCTTGATGCTGGAGTAATCTGACGGTGGTACAGCATTCAGTAATGACCTGATTACTTCAACGTCGGGCGAAGTTCCAGATTCAGCGATGTTCGAAATCAAGATGTTGTTTGCTCTGGACTGGCGATCAGTAATTTCACGCTTGCGTGAAATGCTTTCGATCCGCCCCGAAATTGTTGGATCAAGTAATTGGGACAATTGCCACCTGACAGAGTTAACCCTGAAAGAGCACGAAGCGAACTCAACGCAATTTACCAATCTATTCAATCAGAGTTGTAGAAAACGATAGACGAATTTTGTAGTCCGAGGAACATAGAATGGAAATTCATTCCCCCGTCCTCACCTCACATAGGAGGCCGGTGTAAAATCGTGTAAATTCCACTTAAAGCGGGTCACAGGACTCACGTTGCTGACATTCGAAGAGTTCACGACAGGCGTGACCCAGGTCGAGGCTTGTTTAAATTCAAAATCTTTATGTCAATTGCCGGAAAACCCCCTTGACTTACAGCCTTTAACACTAGGACATTTTGTTATCGGAGACCCACTTATGACTTTACCCGATATTGATGTCACCGATACTCCCATGAGCCGATTAGATAAATGGCAGGTTGTACAACATATTATATAACTCAGGGTTTTTGGAATCGTTGAAAAGAGAATACCTGACATCTTTGTAATCGCGGTCCAAGTAGACTAGTGACAAGCACAATTTAAAAATCGATGACATGTAGTAATACACGATACCAATTCACCGCCTCTCCATTGGAAACTAGAACGGGTGATCGAGCTGCACCCTGGAACCGACGGACGAGTTCGAGTTGCCACCATAAAGACGGCAACCAACATCTTAAAGCGATCGACCGTAAAGTTAAGCAAACTACCCGCCGATGAGGTCAACATTAATTAATTCAATATTAATTGGTGCGCGGGATGTATGGATGCGTGAGTGAAGCGTGTATGCAAGCGAGCATGGATGGACTGCCGATAGCGTCCGAGAACTACCGGCGGGCGCCGAGTTTCCGCGACCGAAGCGGCAAGAATCATTTTTGAGTCCTCAATTCTTCGTTTATAAAGTACAATTTCAATGTAGTGGGTAGTAACCGAGTCTATCATTTACAATCCCGTACAACATATAACCCTATTTAGCCAACGAAGTGGGGTATAAGATTCTATGCGATAGCGGATTATGCAACAGGATACATCTATACTATCCTACCTTATTATACGCATACCTTCTGGGTGACTCGTGCATGACGGACGTGTTCTGTTTGAGCTCCGTGTTTCGATTCTCCTTTGTCTCAGTTTTCCATTTAATGTGCCTGCTCGTTGTTATCTAAATCTGTTGGATACCAACAGAAACCTTATGTTTTCGTTGAAACTATGCGTTCTACATTGGGAATGATGAAATTCTCTATGTCAATCGAGTTTTCACGTTTCTGAATACACGAAATTCGATTTCTCGATTCCGAAATAGTGAAATCGCGAAAAAAGGTTAAACGATCGCCTAAAGTACGAAATCTGTTGGATACCAACAGAAACCTTACGTTTTCGTTGAAACTATGCGTTCTACATTGGGAATGATGAAATTCTCTATGTTAATCAAGTTTTCACGTTTCTGAATACACGAAATTCGATTTCTCGATTCCGAAATTGGCTTTGTAATATAACATTGGCTTGTTATATTGTCTGTGAGTGCTCCATGGTGATACTTAGTAGTTACTAATTCTGGATTGTATTAATTCTTGTAATCCATTTACCTATTCAACCGAGCGTCTTTGAGACTCACTGCACTATTCTATAACTGCCAGCCTGCCTACACTGTACTGACACTAGTGCTTATGTGTGTATACGTGTAGTGCTATTGTCTTTTTAAATACGGTTGCTGTAATCAAGCGGTTGAGCAGTGCTTCTCAGTCAATACCGGCAAGATCACTTAGCAATTTTCTCCGTCGCGTTATTTCTTTGAAGATGGATAAGAAGATATGTAAAGGATGCTCTGGTCCAGTCTTATAGCCGGTGACCTGTGTTTCCTGCAACATTAATGTTTTTTTAATTTGTGCCCTTCCTGCGACGTTAGTGAGCAGTGCCGTCAACACTGGTAGCGCCGCGGCCTCCTTTATGCTTGATTTGAAAGCATCTTTGAAATATGAACTTGCCAACTTTAAACATGAGATGGAGAATTTATATGAAGCGCGCATTGATAATTTGAATTCAACTATAAGCAGTCTATCTCTCAAAGTTTCGGAATTAGAGAGGGAGGTGAACGCAGGTGAACTCAGTCGGAGTGATATAGGGCAGAGACCTCCGAACGAGATTGACCGGGTCAGTGATGGACCAGTGTGGTTCGTCTGGGGAAATGGAACTCCGATAGACCTAGACCCATCTGTGCAAGGCTATCAAGTGAGGAAGCAGGTCTTAAAATCCTTAAGAACAAGAGTAAATATGTTGGCGACCTGAAATTTACTAATGATCTTCCGCCCAAGCAGCGGTCATATCTTCACTCTCCCAGGCAGGAGCTTCCATCTCTCGAGGCGAACGGTGATAGGAGTAAAACTATTCGTTACGTTAGGGATACTCCTAAGATAGTAACTAAATCTGAGAATAAAAAAAACTCTTGGATCTCCTCTCAGTGTACTACCAAAACATAAGGGATCTTCGCACTAAGAGCAGTCATCTCAACTTGTCTTTAAATACCTCTTCGAACCTTCCGAATAATATAATTTTTACTGAAACGTGGCTCTCAGAGGACGTCTCTACACCTGAGCTAGGCCTGCGTGATTATCAGGTCTTTCGCGCTGATCGATCCTGCTTAACTAGCTCACTGTCACGTGGTGGATGAGTGCTAATTGCCATTTCCAAAAGCTTCAAATGTCATAGATTGCTGCCCTCCATCAACAGCATTGAGCACCTATTTGTGGAAATCAAGCTTAGCTCTCAATCACTTATTCTTGGGGCTTCATACCTTCCTCCTGCCTCAAGTCTCGCATCTTACATGGCGCACTGTGATGCTGTTGAAGATGCTGTTGTTTGGACAAACATCCTCTCTCTCGTATTTACCTTTGCGGTGACTACAATCTTCCACACATCAACTGGTTCAACGACTCTTCTTCTGGATTACAGTTTCCGGTTTCTGGATCGGCCATGTCCAGCAAAGTTCGGGCGGCGTCCTACTTGCTGCGCGCTTTCAATTCAGCCAGATTTTTGCAATTTAATAGTTTTAAGAACTCTCATGGACATACAGTTGACTTGATGTTTTCAAATGATAGCGAAATGGCTATAAATATTAGGTGGTCCAATAAGTTCGTTCCGTTTTCGGCGCGGCGACTTTATTACCTTCTTACATGAGTAATAAACCACAATACATACTCAGGTAAAAATGTACATATTCCAGTACACTTCTAGTTTTGCTTTCGTGCGAATTAGACGTATTTTTTCAAGTTTTTCTGTAATATCTAAACTAAAATCATGACGGATAACAAAATTCAGTTTCGACACATCATGTTATACGAGTTTCGTAAAGGGTATAACGCTTCGGAAACTTCGAGAAATATTTGTGTTGTTTACGGGGAAGGTGCTGTAACAGATCGTACGTGCAGAAAATGGTTTGATCGTTTTCGTGGAGGAAATTTTTCCTTCGAAGATGACTATCGCGCTGGACGACCACATACTGTTGACAACAGTGCTGTACATGCATTAGTGGAACAAAATCGTTGCATTCAAGTGCGTGAAATTGCATCGGAACTTCAAATGAAAAAATCCACCGTGCATAATTGTTTACGGAAGATGGGATTAATTTCAAAGTCGAATATGTGGGTGCCGCACGAACTGACGGAGCGTAACCGCGCAGACCGCCTGGCAGTGTGCATGGCTCTGCTGAATCGGCATCGAAATGAATCGATTTTAAAAAGAATTGTTACTGGAGATGAAAAGTGGATACAATATGAGAATCCTAGAAGAAAACGTAGTTGGTGTGAAGGCAACGAACTGCCCGAATCAACGGCAAAACCTGGACTGCACCCAAAAAAGGTATTGTTATCGGTTTGGTGGGATTACGAAGGAATTGTTTATTATGAACTTTTGCCAAACAACTGTACCATCAATGCCGACAAATATTGCGACCAATTGGACCGATTAAAGGAAGAAATTCAGAAAAAAAGGCCAGCATTAGCCAACAGAAGGGGCGTGATATTACAGCACGACAACGCTCGACCACACGTCGCAAGAAATGTTATTGAAAAATTGAACGACTTTGGCTGGGAGGTCCTGCTGCACCCTCCGTACTCTCCTGACATAGCCCCATCAGATTATTATTTATTTCGGTGCATTCAAAATTCGGTTACCGGAAAAAAATTTGAAAACTTTGTAGTCCTCCAAAAGCACGTGGCGGAGTTTTTTAATAAAAAACGAAAGACTTTCATCCGAAAGGAATTATGAAGCTACCTGAGAAGTGGCAAGAAGTAATTGAAAAGAATGGTGACTATGTATGTGAATAAAATAAATTGTATTTGAAAAAAACGGCGTTTTACTGTAACGGCTGAAAACGGAACGAACTTATTGGACCACCTAATACTTCCTCAGACCCTATTCTGCCTTGTCACAAATTTCATCCTCCTCTGCTGATGCATATTGACAACCTATCTTGCTTCAATACTTATCCCGTACGGGTCATAAAGTACAACTTTCGCAACGGAAATCATAAGTCAATTTGCTGTCATTCGAAAAATATCAACTGGCATGATTGTCTCACGAACTTAGATGTTGATGAAGCGGTTTCTTTTCTCTATGATCATTTATGCTTGAAGGATTCGAGGTTGAGTGTTTGAATAACCACAAGTTCGTTTTACTTTACTTTTATTCGATAGGTCTTCTCTGTTCGAGTTGCGAATCCTTAGTACTACTTTACTCCTAAGTCTTATCCTACGAAACTATCCTAGGACGACCTCGTTACCTAATTGGTAGGGCCCGAAGGCTGGCTTAACCAATTAGGTTTTTCCTGGAACGGGGGTGCAACCTCTCAGGGAGGATATCTTGCCGATAGTGACGATGGCTTTCCTGCAGGCCCGAACTTACGCCTCCGGAGGTCCCCGACCGGCGTGTCTGGACTCGAGGGCCCTTAGGAAATTCCGGATTTATGACACTTGCGAACGCTATTGAGCCTGTCGACTATTCTTCGCGGAGAAAGCTTCTTTCTAAGAGTTAAGAACGATGGAAAACAGTTTCTCAAAAATAGCTTACGCAGGCGCGGGCGTCATAAATCGTTTTGACCGTTTGCACGCCAAGTATTTCCACTTGTACGTGCATCTGGCCGCTACATGTTCATTGATAGAAGCATTTGTTCCTACTTATGTTCAGATGCGTTCTTCTTATCCAAATGATTTCCCATTGGTAATAATATAAATGTGTTTTGGTCATTCGTCAAAGCGAAACAAACCGTATCATCGTCCCGAAATTCCATGCACTTTTCTAACGTTACTGCTGAGACAGACGATGACATCGCACAATTATTTGCGGACAATTTTGAGCCGGTTTATAGCGAAGATAGCGATGCACCACTCCTATTTAAGTACAAGAACTCAATTGATATTTCTAACATTAATATTTAAATATCAGATATCTTTAACAAAATTATCTGGCTACTTTCCTGATCGGTGGAGGACCTGCTTAGTTGTGCCTATTCATAAAAACGGTAATACGTCTGACGTAATAAATTATAGGCCTATCTCCATAATAGATGTTATGCCTAAGCTGTTCGAGAGCATAATCTGTGACAAACTCACATATTATGTTAAGAACTTAATCATTGACGAGCAGCACGGCTTTATGGCTGGTCGATCAACCGTGACTAATTCTTTATCATTACCGTTTGTCGTTACTTCGGGTGTTCCTCAGGGCTCCCACCTTGGGCCTGTGTTGTTTAACTTATTTATTAATGATGTAGCCTTCCACCGATGCAGATTTCTCCTGTATGTTAACGACTTAAAAATTTTTCATGAGGTAAATTGTATAAATGACACCCTGCTGATTCAACTTGATCTGAAGAATCTGGAGTCATGGTGCTCGATTAATAAGCTCAGACTAAATTTAGCGAAATGTTATTCACTAAGTTTTACGCGCAAGTTTCAGCCGATCTCTACGTCCTACTCCCTCAATAATTCTATTCTTTCTTCTGTTTCATCTATTCGAGATCTTGGTGTTACTTTCTCCTCCAACCTCTCATTTGGTGAACATATTATTAACATAGTTAATGTCGCCTCAAATATCTGGGATCCCTAAAACGAACCTCTCGTGATTTTAGAAATCGTTCAACTCTGAGGCTACTTTACAGTTTCATTGTTCTTCCACACTTAGAATATTGTTCGCCCATATGGTCTCCGTGTTATGAATCACTTTCTGCTCTGCTGGAAAGTGTACAGCACAAATTTCTAAGATTTGCTGCTTTCCAAATGGGTACTCCCATGTCTCGACTTGACCATGATTACACGGAGATTCTCAACAGAATGGGTATGAGATCCTTGAGTAGGCGCAGAGATATTGCCGACTTGGTCTTACTATTTAAGCTTGTTAATGATTTAATTGGTTGTCCTCCACTTTTCGAGAGGAGTAACTTTAATTCCCCTGCTAAGTCTTTACGCCATTCTCCTTTATTCTCCATCACCAGACGAAAAATGCTAACCACTGCACTCTTAACAGATCGAGCAACATGGCTAACTCTATTTGCGAACGGGTGAACTTCTTCGGAGGTTCACCCTTATCTTTCAAGAGAGCTATTATGAATTTTCTTTAACTGTATATATTCTTCATGTTTTTATGACTTTTATATTTTCGTGTGCATCAGTGTTGTTGTCATACCTTCTAAATATTTCGCTTTATGTTGATCGTTGGTATGTTTCACCCTTCTTACTTTGTTTGTTTGTATATATTAAAGGGGTAACCCGTAAGTAAATAAATTATGGAAGTGTTGGGTTGCACCCATATGTATATGTGGGTTGTGGGTATGTACGATGTAAGAGGGTGTGTGTGGTACGGGAGAGAAAAGGCATGAACGACATGTGCACCTTGAATAAATCCAACTGAATCAAAGGGATCACTCTTTGTGATATTCAATACACGTTACATCTAATCATTTACACAATTCCTTACAATTTTTTTTAACCTACAAGTGGAAATTTGTTCAACGTGTTACATACAATGACGACCGAAAACGCAAGTTCTGCTTCAGTGCTCATACAACCATTGGATCCAACGGTTATTTCATGGATGAGATGGGTACAGAGACTGGAAGGTGCAATGATTTTACTCAAAGTTACAGAAACAGAAAAAGCAACGCACTTGCTACGCTATATAGGAAATAGCTGCATACAACAATTTATGTGACAATTTGGGTAGTACAGATCCCTATTCGCAGAATTTTACGCAACTATGTGAAAAATTGACAACATTATACGAAGCCGCAGCATTAGAAATTACAGAAATTTCAAATTCAATCCGAGAAGACAGCAGCCCGGAGAGGATGTATAATCATTTGCTAATACATTACACAAGATTAGTACAGGATGCAATTTTGGTGCATATTTGAAAACAACCTTACGTAACCAGTTGGTTTCCGACTTTCCAATAAAAGAATACAGAATAGATTATTGGAAACGAAAGATTTTGATTTCGATACAGCGCTACAAACAGCCATTGCAATGGAATTGGCTGAAACAGAGTCCTACAACATTGCAAACAATAAGACAGCTTCGATTGATATGATACAATATTCAAAAAAGCGTCAGAAGAACAAGCACCAGTGCAATCAACTTAATACAAATACAAGTCCTGCTACAGTACATTCAAATGAAAACACATAATGCTACAGGTGTAGCGAAAATCACACTGCAAAAAATTGTACTATGTCTAATAATATTCAATGCAGGTTTTGTGGAGAATCTGGACATGTTGAAAGAGTCTGCTTCAAGAAAAAGAAGTCTAAAGAGATACACTACCAAGTATGTGACGAAATAAAAAACATCTGGACCTTGGAAGAAGTCGACTACACACAAGAACGTTACAGTGAACAAGTTTTAAAATTAGGGAATGGTCAAAACAGAGGAAAATATACAAAAGAGTCTTGGTAAATAATGTCAAGATATCTTCCGAAGTGGACATAGGAGCCGCTGTAGCAATTATGAATATTTATGAGGCTAAGCGTTTACTATCTTATTCTAATATTAACCCGGTATGAGTAAGGTGGGGTCTGTGGGACACCATAAATAATGTAATATATTTCAGAAGGTTTCATGGACAGTAAAATAAAACACATTAGGGAAGCAAAGGCTTTCAAAGATGATATTTCAATTGCTGCTCGAACAAAAATTTCATTTGTACACATTATAGAAGAGGTGCTAAAAGTATTACATGAGTGCAATGTTAAAATTAATTTAACTAAATGCAATTTTTTTTTAAAGAGTGTAACGTACTGTGGGCATGTAACGCTGTCCAACAAATTTTGACTTTTTTTTCTGTGTTGTAACACCAAATAGGCGGTTCTCATAAATGTTGACGTGCTGAAAACGAATCCGCAAACCGTTTCTCTCCAGCAGCTACCATTTTCGAAAAAATCAATTTTGAAAAAAAGGTACCATTTTGTCCTTTGAACAGGATTTGTGACGTAAATATATAAGTTAGACAGTTTTTATTTCTTGCAAGAAATTCTGTGGATCGTTACGAATAAAATGATATGAATTACATTTGCAATATGGACTTGCAAATATGTTTAAACATTAGTTAAAATTTGGCGGGACACGCTCAGCGCGATCATTTTTCGAGATTCGTTTCAAATTTTCGGAAAAATTAGATCTCTGACGGGGATTCCAATTACTCTACGTGATAGAGCAGACATTCCTCTTTCCTCAAAGCAGACCGTGGTGTCGTAAATAGAAGCCAAAAAGTTGGGAACGCTTTAACCGCACGGTTACCGCGGCTTTTGAAATCTGACGAGTCATTTCTGACCCACACCGACATTCCAATACTATGCGGGGCCCTCGCCGATATTGTACTAACATAGTGAAACTCATGCGAGCCATAATAGCGATGTTCATATGTTAAGGCGTTGGCCGATGCCCGGTTGTTAAGATGCCTATGGAGAGCACGGCTAATCGTTCGCACGTTTCATATGTATATACTCTCAAGTTTGCCATTCTTTAGTACTTTAATAAACCACATCTATCAGGTTATGGGCCCAGTAACGTCAGTTATAGTGTAATAAGTGAATTAATCATTCTCGGAAAAATTTAAGTATGGCATTGACGGGAAATCACCATATAGAAAAGTTGGGTGATTCCAACTACGAGTCTTGGAAGATTCGTATGAGGAGTATACTGGTGTGGAATGATTTATGGTCATACGTAAATGCACACGAATGGATGAAACGAGACGAAAAAGCGTTGGCTTTGATCCTGCTGAGTATGAGCGACACGCAGATGAATCATATTAAAAAGGTAAAAACGTCTGCGGAAGCATGGAAAGAATTACAGAGAATTCATGAATCTAAAGGACCAGTAAGGATTACAAGTTTACATAGGCAGATAAGCCGTATGAAAAAAGAATCGGGTCAGACAATGACGCAATACATAAATGATTTTCTCAACATCGCCGAACAATTGAACGAGGTAGGTGTCGAGATACCAGGCGTACTCTTATCGATAATGCTACTCAATTCGTTACCGACCGAGTACGAAAGTTTTTGTGTCGCAATCCAATCGAGAAACGATGTTCCGAGCATTGAATTGCTGAAGGTTAAGTTGATCGAGGCTCGACATCTCGAGTGCGAAAGTAAACACGCGAATGACGGAGAAAATGATGCATTGTTTATGAAAAATAAAGGGCGTCCACATACAAACCCGCGATCAAGTCAAAATCAAAACAGTACGAAATCAAAATATAAATTCACGGGTAAATGTTTTACTTGCGGGAAATCAGGGCATAAGTCGAGCGATTGCACGAAGAAAAATTCTGCAAAAATGAGCACAAATGACCCGATGTGCGCTACGGTGTTAGGTGCGGACTCATGTAAATCTACTAAGTGGTGTCTGGATAGTGGGGCCACTAGTCATATGTGCAATGACGAAAGTAAATTTTATAATCTAAATCAAGTAGAGAAGGATAAAATTTATACGGCTACAGAACACTGTGTAGAATCGAACGGAACGGGACTTGTTAAAATAAATATAAGGTTAAAAAATGATAAGAATAATAAATTAGAGTTACGAAATGCGATGTTAGTACCAGGTTTCCGAAACAATCTATTGTCAGTATCGAGAATCACGGATCATGGTTATTCTGTTATTTTTAACAAGAATTCTGCGGAAGTGAAACGTAAGATGGTTCGATAGCGATCAAAGCGAATAGACAAGGGAGATTGTACGTAGTTGAAGAAAATGAACGTGCATCGGCTATGAACGTCTGAAACACGAAAGAGACTAATGAACGACAAATTAGATGGCACGAGCGATTCGGGCATTTAAATTTTCGAGATCTCAATAATCTAAATACGTTCGGAATGGTACATGGATTAAATATGAAACCGATGCGCGATCATTATTCTTGCGAAGTTTGTAATCGAGCAAAAATCCATCAACTTCCTTATAAAGGTTCTAAGAGTAGAGATAGAAATATACTAGGTTTAGTACATACAGATATTTGCGGTCCATTTAGAGTCGAGTCCTTAGGAGGCGCGAGATACTTTGCGACTTTTATTGACGACAAGACGCGGTACATGGAAGTTGTAATGTTGAAAAAGCGTTCTGATATCATGATCGAATTTAAAAAATATAAACAAAGAGTTGAGAAAGAAACTGGTTGTTCCATAAAAAGAATTCGTTCGGATAATGCCAAAGAATATACTTCTGGAGAATTTAATGAGTTTTTGGGAAACGAAGGAATTAGAAGAGCACTAAGTGTAGAGTATTGTCCACAACAGAATGGGGTAGCCGAGCGCGCGAATCGTACGCTCGTCGAGATGGCTAGGTGCATGCTACTACAGTCCGAATTACCCAAAAGTTTATGGGCTGAAGCTATAAATACCGCCGTGTATATTCGAAATAGGTGTTCATCAAAATCGTTGGATAAGATAACTCCTATTGCGATGTGGAGTGGAGAAAAACCATATGTCGGTTTTCTCCGTATATTCGGAAGCCGAGTAATTGCACTTACAAAGGGACCAAACCGAAAGGACAAATTCGACACCAAAGGTGAATGTTACAATTTAGTGGGATATTCAACGGAGTCGAAGGCCTACCGCTTATGGAAACCAGGGACAAAAACTGTGACTAAGTGTCGAGATGTTCGTTTCATGGAAGAATTAGGAAAAGAACATATAGTCGAGGATGAGTATTTCAATGCTCCTGTAAATGTCATATCCCCTAATCCGGAATATATCAATGCCGAAGCAGCTGATGAGGAAGTGACAGACAACACCTCCGGTATGGAAGGGCACGGAGGAACCGATTCGGAATATGGAACCCCATGCGGTGACGATACATTAATTAACTCTAGAGAAGTGTCCACTGTTAGGAGAGGTCCAGGTAGACCCAAGATCGAAAGAACTGGTAAACGAGGAAGGCCGAAAAAGATTTTTCAGCAGAGCATAGATCCTACATGTATTCAGAAACCTGAAAAGCACAGTGATGCTTCTGAGGATATGATCAGGGAAAGTAACAACTTGTGACTAGATGTAAGCTCTAATGAGAATGAAAATGCGTTCATTGACAATGAAGCCGAAAAAACAATGGTAAACATAGCAGAAATATCCTTAAAAGAGGCAGTAAATGGATCAAACAAACTGGAGTGGAAACGTGCTATTGTATCGGAAGTAAAAAGCCTTTTAGAAAATGATGTTTGGGACATTGTAGATAGACCTCAGCATGAGAATATTATTGGCTGCCGAACGGTTCTAACGAACAAGTGTCGTTCAGATGGCACAATTGAACGTCGGATGGCTAGGGTTGTTGCGAAAGGATATGCTCAGCGTCCAGGAGTCGACTATACGGACACTTTTGCTCCAGTAGCCAGGTTGAGCTCGATGCGATTGTTGATGGCATTAGCTCTGCAGTTTGGCCTTAAGGTCGAGCAATTAGACATCGTAACCGCTTACTTAAATGGAAAGCTTATGGAGAGAGTGTTTATGGAGATACCTTAAACACTTCAATCAGCCTTGGCGGATATGGTAGAGGACCAGACAATAGAGGGAGATTTGTTGAGACGTGCCAAACTGATGTTAAATAATCTACAAGAAAAGGGAAAAGGTAAAGTTTGTCGATTAAAAAGGGCCATTTACGGTCTTCGACGGGCGGGAAGGCAGTGGTATGCAAAATTAAAAGACACACTGGGAAATATGGGTCTTACACCCACTAAGGGCGATCCCTGCGTGTATCATGCACATCGTAAGGAAAAGATTCTATTGCTACTCACATATGTTGATGACATTTTAGTTGCTTCGCAGGACAATCTGTGGATGGAAGAAATAAAAAGGGGACTAAAATCCGTTTTTAAAGTTAAGGACCTTGGTCCCGCCGAGTATTGCCTTGGGATTGAAATTCATAGGGACAAAAATACTATCAGTATGTCACAAAGGAAGTACGTTACCGATATTCTGAAGAGGTTTGGAATGCACGATTCGAATCCCGTAACTACCCCTTTCGAAGTAGGAAATAAGCTAATTAAGGACATATCAAGTGGAATTGAGGAAAAACGACCGTACAAGGAATTAGTTGGCTGTCTAATGTACCTGGCTGTCGGGACGCGTCCGGATTTAGCACATACCGTAAGCATGCTCAGTCAGTTTAATGACTGTCACGGAGAACAGCATTGGGTAGCTACGAAAAGAGTGTTGAGGTATAGTCGAAGTACTGAGAATCATGCTCTACTTTTTAAGAAAACGAACAATATGTTAACGGGGTATGTAGATGCTGATTGGGGAGGCTGTCTTTTGGATAGACGATCGTACACAGGATATGCGTTCATTCTCTCGAACGCGGCAATCAGTTGGGAATCGCGTAAACAGCGAACTGTTGCTTTGTCCTCTACAGAGGCAGAGTATATGTCATTAGCGGATGGCGTAAAAGAGGCTTTGTACCTTCAAAGTTTTCTTGCTGAACTTAATTTAGTAGATATAGCGAAAATTACAATATTTTCGGACAGTCAAGGGGCTAGTCAGTTAGCACGAAATCCAGTATTTCATAATAGAAGCAAGCATATTGATATGCGCTATCACTTTGTGCGTGAGGCATTAGGTGAGAACCAATTTGATTTAGTACATTTATCTACGGAAAAAATGGCTGCTGACGTGCTGACTAAAGCTCTTACAAGATATAAGCACCATTCATGTATAGAGGCCCTAGGTGTTTTACCGATTAGTTACGGAACAACATAATGTGTTTGTTTGTCAAATTGTTTGTTGTAATGAAAATGTTACGCGCTTGTATTGAGGGGGAGTGATGAAACTGGGTTCAATTCGGCGCGCGTTATAATAGCGATGTTCATATGTTAAGGCGTTGGCCGATGCTCGGTTGTTAAGATGCCTATGGAGAGCACGGCTAATCGTTCGCACGTTTCATATGTATATACTCTCAAGTTTGCCATTCTTTAGTACTTTAATAAACCATATCTATCAGTCAGCAATAAAGATAATAAATAATGAAATGTTTGGTCGAATAAACTTATGAATTTACACACGTCTTTCTCCTTCAAATCTCTATGAGAGACTGACTGGAAACCTTCCGAGCGCAGAAGAAACAGGCACACGTACATTGTATGTTTATTCGACACAATATCGAATGAGTTCTAAGAAGCCACTTGCACCGCCGTACTTCCGTCGTACTTGTAGTGGTAGATACGACGATGACACACACAACTTCGACATTGGATTGAATCGCTCGGGTCATTTTTTACTCCGGCACAGTATTCGGAGGGTTAAGGACTGACTATCGAAGGCATTTTCCAGAAAATCTCATTTTTCAGAAAAACGGTAAGATTTACAACAACATTGTATTAGAGTTTTTCGTTTCTCCGATCAAGATCTACATGATGATATAAAGTTTTTTTTGTTCGGAGGACCTCGAATTTTTCACATTTAAGGCCGTTTTTTGGAAAAATGCGTGGCTATCTACCCCTAAAATTGTAGCACCGTAATCTACGGACTGAGACCTACAATTTGAGTTATCACACCTTAAAAAACCCGATATAGAAATCTAGTCCTCCCCTTGTTAGACAAATATAAATATATACAGAACGACGTAAATGTGCCATTGATTTATCATATAATCCGAAAGACAAAATATCACTAAGTAACAAATTAATCTTTGACACTGCCTCACCAGGTTGTGATAAAAATCTGAAAGAAATAGTCAAAAGAAAAAAATTACCGTGGATCCAACAACAAACAAAAGTGTTGCTACCGGCCACCCCTCTCGGATGTCCATACCCAATTAAATAAATAGAGTATTTTTATTTCTATGAGTATTGTATGAGTCTCATAAGAATGACTTGTGTGAGACAAATTCTATCTAGTTGTAAGTTCGCACATAAGCTAGAGTAAACTAAGCAAACAACTCATTAAAAATAAAATTATAGTAATGATGAGTGCGCGCGCGCGCGTGCGTGCGTGTGTTTGTGTTAAAATATCGCGAATCAAAGTTGGCCTGATCCAATATAATTGAATTCAGACGGTACACCGTTACGTTGCGGTACGTCGACTATCTACAGGGGCATCACGCCAAATTAGAACTTAGTATTAGTATTTGTGAAATGTTGTACATACTATATTAGAGATATTCATATTGTAAAGCTAGTAGTAAGTGTAAGTATATTTTTAAAATTATAATGAATTGTGAACTACGAGAGAGCAAGGATCTTCGATTCTAACGCAATTGAATCAAACCTTATAGAGTACATTGCAGGTTTTACATTAGGGATTCTAAATTTTACCTTTCCTGCAAATTAAAAAATTACATTATTACTGGTTATAATTATAACGTACTATAGCGACAAGCCAATTTGTTGAGAATTGATGTATTCCGTGGTCACCGGGCAGCAGTTGGTTGTTTAAATTATATTGCAACAATATCGAGACCGGATATTTCGTTCTCTGTGATCATGCTTGCTCGATGTGCAAATAATCCGCGGGAACTTCATTGGAAGGCAGCGATACAGGTTATGAAATATCTTAAAGGTACTGCTGGTCTATCATTGTGCTTTTTCAGAAATTCCTCAGATGAGTTGATTGGGTATTGCGACTCTGATTATGCTGGTAACGTGATGGAGCGAAAATCAACGTCTGGATACGTATTCGTATTAAATGGTGGACCAATCGCTTGGTCATCAATTTTGCAACGAATTACTGCTCGTTCATCGTCAGAAGCAGAATATATCTGGATATCGGAAGCCATGAAAGAACTTCTCTGGCTGCGACCGCTTATGGAGTCTATTGGTTTGAAGCAAAGAGGTTCAACCAAATTGAGGGTGGACAATCAGGCAGCGATTCCTATGGCAAAGAATCCTGAGTTCCATAGAAGAACGAAACATATTGGTGTTCGTTTTCATAGTGTGAGACAGGAGCAGGAGGCTGGCAACGTTGATGTAATATATGTACCGTCCGAAAAACAGGCGGCAGATCTACTCACGAAGGTTATGGCCTGGTCTACCATATCACGATGCCTTGATGAAATAGGAATGACGCTCGGAATAAGAGGAGGTGTTGAGAATTTATGTATTCCGTGGTCGTAGGGTGTGACATGTAAGATAGACGGCGCGGGTGTGTGTAGTCTATGCATCGGACCTAGAGATGGCGTGAATTGGTACTTGTGAATCACGAGTGATTCGATCAGGTTCGTTCTCAATCACCGTGATTTTTCACGGTGATTTGTGATTTTTCGTGATCGTTTATGATTGGTGGAGAACATAACAGTTCTTTGCACGCGTCACATAACCTGTATGTTTTATGTCAACGACATCAAAACAAAAATGCAAGTTACATATATCGTATAAAGCAAAGGCATAATGAGGAATAATGAAGAATAATGAATAAATGAATGATTATAAATTACAAGCGTAAGTTTTATTCTTAATTTTTTGTTTAATAAAAAATAGCTCTAGTAATATAATTCTGTATATACAAAATAATATATAATCAAAATAGATAATCACTTGGTACAAATAATATAAAAACTTAATAAAATAATATAATGTTACGTGCCAAATATTTAAACTCATTTTTGTCACCCCACAATTTTCTTTTTAACCACTTATCGTTCATTAGTTACCAACCGGTATAAGGTTCTCGATAATGCTATGCATTGTGGGAAATCCCTGGTCGAGAACCTTCCAGAACAAAATCAGTCACGTAGCACCAGATAGGAAGTATAAAATTCCTTCTTAGAATTATCGTCGTCAGCGTATGCCTTGGACCACCCGAATTGTAGCGATAGCGACAACAAACACCAGAGCACAATTATACGCGTGAGAAAAGGAATGGAATTCTTTTTCTTTTTCCATAGTTTAAATCGTATACAATAGCTCTTTTCTATATTTTTCCACTCGATTTACCATAATTAAAAATTGTTTCTTTTCTTTTCTAAATTATAGCAACTTTGACTAATGCTGCGCATTATGGAATATTCCTGAGTCAAAGTGGCATATTAAATTAATGTTTCTTTAGTTAGTTGATCTATATAGTAATCAATAGTTTATTTGTTGGTCCAATAATAACTTCTATGTGTAGTTTTGGGTATCGGCTGTTAATAGACCTATTAGAGATTAGTGGGAAGTTACGATAATAATAGCAGTTTATGGAACATTAGGTAACGCACGTGTTCACCGTTCGGGAGAGACGCGACTAATAATGTAGAACAAAAGGTAAATAACAAAACACCGTCGCGATACAGTCGGAAACGCAGCATTAGCAAGCACCGACGGATCGTATCTTCAAGACGCCCTCTCGATCCGTTGGTCCGATCAGTTCAAAAGTCCAAGCAATCTCAGATTTGCTCGAATCTTGGGAGCAGCTAAACCTTTTGTTAGTAGGTCCGCCGCCATGTTTTCAGTGGACACATGCTCGACTATCAATTTTCCTGGATTCAGCACTTCGCGAACGTAATGATGTCGATTGTCAATATGTTTAGTGCGATTATGATGCACTGGATTCTCGGCAATTTTTCGTGCTCCTTCGTTATCACAAAAAATTATCGTTTCGCGATCTCCCATGAATTGCAACTCCGTGAGAAATCTGGCCAAGAATGTTGCTTGTTTGGTGGCCTCCGTGAGTACATGGCACTCGGCCGCGGTGGACGATAACGCCACGGTGCGCTGTTTCCTCGATTCCCACGACACAGGATTCCCTCCGAGGATGAAAGCATGTCCGGTGTAGGATCTCCTGTCGATGTTGCAGTCTGCCCAATCGGCGTCCACGTACCACTTCAACTGGTCTCCTGTCCTCTTATACCTCAATCCGAGTTCAGGCGTTCCCTTTAGGTAGCGTAACACCCTTTTTGCAGCCGTCCAATGAGTAGAACCATAGCATGTTCCGAATTGGCTCAAGTGACTCACCGCATAGGATATGTCAGGACGAGTACACGTGGCAACGTACATCAATGATCCAATTCACTCACGATAAGGATATCTATCCGGATCCCAATCCTCTTCTCGGCATGGTACCAACTTCTCGCCTTGATTCAATGGTGTTGATACTGGATTCGCCTCCGACATGTTAAATCTCTCCAGAATATCCTGGATGTACTTTCTCTGGGTCATTGATATCCCCGTCTTGTCTTGACAAAACTCAATCCCCAGACAGAGTCTGCTGGTTATAAATTTCCAACCCTGGGAGCCATACCTTAGCCAGTGGGCCATACTCACTCCCCCGCAAAGCGGAACGGGGAACATTGTTCGTAATTGTTAGTGTCATGGTACCGTCGTGCCCGGTCCAGAGTAACCACTGCCCCCTAGAGTCCAACCCTAACCTGGGAACTCCGGCAAGCCGGAGGGGCTTACTCCCAGCCCTAGGTACCATAGTTTATCCAGCTTGGTCAACTGGCGGTCGGCTAAGCAAGAGACTGCGGTGCGTGGTTTGGTAGATTTCATTCGAGTGTCGAGGGGTCCGAGCTCTCCGTCTCTTCCACGTTTTCGTTTTGTCAGCCACTAAGGATGATCATATGGCACTTGCTGCTACCAACAGCCCCCGCTTATTTTGCTCAAAGCGAAAAAAACGCTTAAAGACAAAAATTTGCCTAAAGCCAGCGGACTGACTTTAGGCAATGTAATCGTCATCGAGAACGGGCCTCGACACTCGGTGTCTCCTGCCTTCCCTCCCCAATTCTATTCGACCCGTGTGCGCGCCAATGTACACTCGGGGCCAGCCTCATTAGTGAATAACAGCCCATACCACGTGTAGGTTGAGGCTGGACTTGACAATCCAGGATCTAGCACTGTCACCTGATTGCCCATAGGCCTCAATCCCTAGACAATAGGAAACAGGTCCAAGACTCTTCACATCGAGCTCTCTCGATAGGAATTTCCTCAGCTTCATGATCTCGGTGTCGCTCGCCGACGCCATCAGAATATCGTCTACGTGTGTAGCTATCGCCAGGAAATTTTTCCCATTCCCTTTGACGAATATACAAGGATCCGCGGTTGACTTTCTCGCGCCAAACTTGCTTAGAAGACTGCATAACTTCTCGTTCCAGCAACGTCCGGCTTGCTTTAATCCGTACAACGCTTTGTTGAGGATACATACCTTGTCACCGCTTTGCATATCTGATAGCAT
This sequence comes from Nysson spinosus, assembly GCA_910591585.2. Lineage (NCBI taxonomy): Eukaryota > Metazoa > Arthropoda > Insecta > Hymenoptera > Crabronidae > Nysson > Nysson spinosus. Next base: position 2,695,795 of record OU342836.1, on the reverse strand, counting down.
TTGCTTCGCTCTTCGTTTGACCTCGCTATTCCCGGTTTCTCTTTCGGCTAAGGATTCGAGCCCCAATTTTATGTGCTTTGGAACCTCCATGTATATCCTCTCATTTAGTTCACCGTTTAGATACGCCGTAGTCACATCCAGCTGTTCGACGATCATCCCTTTCTCAGCAGCGATTGCCATCATGGTTCGAATCGACTCCATTCGTGCCACTGGTGCAAACGTGTCCTCGAAGTCAACACCTGGGCGTTGAGCATAGCCCCTTGCGACGATGCGCGCTTTCCGGCGCTCAAGAGTTCCGTCCTCTCTTAATTTGTTTCGAAAAACAATGCGGCTTCCTATCACAGGCGCGTCGTCGGGTCGATCTACGAGCTTCCACGTTCCATTCTTGATGATCGATTCCAGCTCGCGTGCTATCGCATCATGCCATTCGTTGGCATTGGGACCTTGAATTGCCTCTTTTACTGGAATTTCGGTCAGACAAGCGATTTCCTCCGGATTGTGAGCTAGGTTGACCTGATGAAACAACTTCCTGGGTCTTCCTCTGAATCCCGTGCGTTGTAAACGTGGTCGTCCTCGACCTCGCCTTTGGATTCTGCTTTCGATTTCGACCTCTTCTTCGTCGTTCGCATTTTCCTCTTCGTCATCGTCTCGTCTGACTTCGTCTACAGATGATATGACTGGTTCTTCACTAGAACTCTGCGATGTAGAACTCATGCGATCCTTTGACTGAATCTCAAATACGACACTGTCGTCGTTTGCGTCTTGGAGCTCCAATAGCTCGTCGCACTTCCCGTTCATCGTTGGTTCGAACTTACCATCCGTGAACTTTACGTCGCGTGCCACTTCTACTTTTCTGTCATTCGGCAGCCAAATGCGGTAAGCCTTGGATGTCTCCGAATAGCCTACGAATACTCCTTTTCTCGATCGCGGTTCAAATTTTCCTTTTCCGGGCTCTCTCCTTAAGGTGATTACCTCACATCCGAACTCCTGGAAATGTCCGACATTCGGAATTTTTCCTTTCCATGCCTCATAAGGCGTTTTTCCTTCAAGATGATTGGTAGGGCATCTATTTCGTATGAAATTTGCCGTGTTAATCGCCTCTGCCCAGAGCGATGGTGGTACCGAAGACTGCAGCATCAAACAACGAGCCATGTCGAGAAGTGTTCTATTCTTTCGCTCTGCAACGCCGTTCTGTTGTGGCGTGTGCGACACCGTGAGTCGTCTACCAATTCCGTTCTCCCTTAAGAACGTATCGAATTTTTCATTGCAGTACTCTTTCCCGTTGTCGGACTGTAAGAACTTTATTCTTCTCCCCGTTTGGTTTTCCACGAAGGCTTTATAACCTTTAAACGCTTGGAAAACGTCGCTCTTGTTTCGCAGAAAACGCGTTTCACACCACCTCGATGCGTCATCGATAAATATGGTAAAATACTTCGAACCTCCCATTGACGTGGTTCGAAACGAACCACATACATCGGTGTGTACTATCTCAAGTACAGTCGTTTTTCGTTCGGATGCCTTTGGGAATGCCGACCGAACCATTTTCCCTTTTGCACAGATTTCGCAAAATATGTCGTTCGCATCCGATTCTAAATTTAATCCCGTGACTGTTCCGTCTCGAAAACACCGGGTCAGGTCTCGATAATTCAAATGACCCATCTGCTTATGCCAAACTTCGATCGATTTCGGCTTTCTTCGGGAATTGTCGTCGCGAGCGGCTCTCGCGTCGACTTTTTGTTCCGCGGTCGTCAGGACGTAGAGACCGCCGCGTTCTCGTTCGGCTCTCACGATAGTCCTTTTCTTCGCGTCCATGACCGTCGCGCCACCGCTATCAAAAATCACTGAATATCCCTTATCACAGATTTTTCCGACCGAAAGAGGATTTGTCCGTAGGTCGGGCACGTGAAGAGTCTCGTTTAGTCTCACCATCTTCGTCATACCGTTGACGTTGGCTTCCAGACTAACGACTCCTTTCCCTATAATTTCCGTACACGCGTGGCTCGCGAGATTCACTCTTCCGATCACGGATTTGCGAATGTTCTCGAATTCATTAGCGTCACCACACATGTGCGTCGTGCACCCACTGTCCAAGCACCACACTTTGTTGTCTTTCACGTCTTCGGCCCGAAAAACTTTACCGTCACTCGCATTGTTCGTGACCGCGCACAAACTCACACCGTTCGCCGTATTCGCGTCGTCCGAATTTCGCATGGTTTCCGTGCATTCGGCGGCTTTATGTCCAAGCTTTCGACATCGGATGCACTTGTACTTAAATTTGTCCTTTTGTTGTTGCACCTTTGGATACTCCGTCCTTTTCGTCGCGCCCTTCCCCCTCTCAAACCTCTGTTTCACGAACATCGCACTCGTCGTGCCATCTCGACCTTGATGCTTTCTGGCCTCACTTTCCTCGAGAATTTTAATTCGTAGAGTTTCTGGTGTGGGTAAGGTGTCGCGAGATTCTATCGCGCACCGGAAATTATCGAAGGATGCGGGAAGACTCTGCAGCAACATCACCGATAACAAATCGCTATTAATGTCTACTTCCATTTCTCCGAGCCTATCTACCGTATCGAAAAATCTTACGATGTGCTCGTACACGTCGTCACCTTCACTCATGTGATAGTATGTCAATTGTTTGATGAGCGTCGCCTTTCTTGCCGGTCCCGACGATTGAAACACTTTTTGCAATTTCGTCCACAACTCATGTGAAGTATTACAACCTTTACTTGTTTCAGCTCCGATGGTTTAATTGCAAGGATGATGTCCGCGCGCGCTTTTCCATCCTCGATTTCCCATCGTCTCGCCTTTTCCGCTGAATCGGCATCTCCCGGGATTATCATGGGTTTCGTTTTCCTTCCGCTTGCGTATTCCCATTCGTCGTTTTTAAACAACAACGCTTGCATTTGGATTCGCCATGTGTCGTAGTTATTCCTACTTTATAACTCGATTCGCACCGAACTGGACGCCATTGTGACTCGATCAGTCTTTTACACGTTCTCGAACGTTTTATACCGAACACGCGATTGAATTAAACTCTTTGTATTCTCCGTTATTTATCCACGCACTTCGCGATGATCTGGGCCCATAACCTATTAGAGATTAGTGGGAAGTTACGATAATAATAGCAGTTTATGGAACATTAGGTAACGCACGTGTTCACCGTTCGGGAGAGACGCGACTAATAATGTAGAACAAAAGGTAAATAACAAAACACCGTCGCGATACAGTCGGAAACGCAGCATTAGCAAGCACCGGCGGATCGTATCTTCAACAAGACCAAATGTACAATTGAAACTTCTTTATTTTAAATTAGTTGATCTATACACTATTCCTCCTCTCACAAGTATAGGATTGCCACCGCCAAAACAATATCATGCTTCCGAGTATGACGCTGTAAAAGTAATCTTATCGAATTCTAGGAATTAGCATTATTCACAATTCAAAAAATATTAAAATTAGAGTAGCATCAATAGTGTCAAATCATTCTTCAAGTTTAATTAAAATTATATATTTTTCAAAGTAAACATAATGTTCAGTTTAGTAATTCATTAAAACCTTTTTATAATAGTATCATTTTATTAAAATTTAGATTATAGATAATTGCAGACAGTATTATTATTAATTATTAGAATTAATAATTTCTACAACTCTGTAAGATTACCGAAGAGCATACTACGGACCTCAGTTCCGTTGGGCGAGATTATCGCGCCACGTCAAGCTAGGAGCAGGAGGTATGATCTCAGACTTTGGGACCTCCCTCTTCAAGGGGCCCATAGATTATAAATTGACCTCCCAAACCTAGTTGCATCGCATTTGGCTAGCAAGTAGCATGGAATGCAGTCAGCGTGCCCTTGAGTGATTTTTGAGCATAGTTTCGACGATTTGTTCGCGAAAAGACTCATCCCCTCGTACAACATTAAACCTCAACTTTAAATCTTTATTATTTATACGGCATTTTTCGTCAAGTCGCTTAGTGCGCGAACCTTGCCCTTGTGACAGTAGAGCATAGTTTCGTTTATCTGTTCGCGAAAAGACTCAGACACTCGTAGAAAACCAACTCTTGTTGCCCAAGGTTGGTCTAATTGTTCAACCCAATCAGTATCTATCCTTTTTTATTTTGTATTAATCTTTAGTTATCCCGTAATTAGTTAAGTGTAAGTGTATATTGTAAACCATCCATTTGCCTCTTGAATCTGTGAAACAGACAGATTAACAACCAACATCCTTGCTACGAGAGTAATTGGTGAGTGCGAAATATCTATCAGCATTTTTATACCGACAGACTTAATGGAAGTAAAACCCAATTAACACGTTAAGTGCCCAGCCCGTTTTGCTTGCCGTTCCGTTCAGGTCCAGACTCGGCCGTCTCACCGACAAGCAGTGCGTAAGGATCGACACGCGCGATCGTATAATATGAACCTAATGTGTGTGGCCGGTCCGCAGGGACCGGCCGGGTCTGAACGGAAAGTCTTGCTCCGGTCCCTAGGGACCGGCGTGGCGCTTAACGTGTTAACCGGATGCTAAGCATTGTGGGCCTTTCCCTGCGGTAAACGGTAACCGATTGTTGAAATTGTAATTGGCGTGTAAAACGACAGATATTGCAATTGGTTTTAGCGAATTGCTACCGAATAATTCCATGTACTTTTCAACATCTATGTAACACCTCAGGATCTCCTAAATAGTTTTTGTAATATATGGTTTATTTTTGATTCAAATATTATTTTATTCATTATACCTTCCACAGCCACATTCGTTATCCACATAATTACAATCATAGTCAATGAATGAGAACCTGTATAGGTTTAGCCACTTGGGACTCCCGTACAATCCTGTCTATATCTATACCATAGATATATTTTATTTTTCTAAGTTAATTTTCTTCTTTTACTCATCCACCGCCCTAGCGCGTTACCTTAGTCGAGAGATCGCCACCACCGCTAGGCCCCCGAAAGCACTCGACACACACACCACTAGCACTCGCGAGAGTGCCCCGGTAAACGAGCTACGTGCCCATAAATACATTAAGACAACATTTAATATAAAAAACAATACAAGGATAGAATGGGAGAAAATATATGTATATAATAATAATAGCCTAATATACTATACTAGTAATAGCCTAAACTACTACATATTACAGTTTAAAAATAATAACATTGACAATTTGTCCGCGTTCAAACGGTTTCTTTTTTCATTTAGAATGAAACTTGCTTTGGATAAAATGCGTTCGCACGGGACTGATGTGGCCACTATACAAAACAAAAGTTCCACCAATTTCGTCAAAGATGAAAATTGGTGTTGGTGCTCTTCCCACAAAATCAGTGGGTTTCCATCTCTATTATAAACTTCACCCCTTAGATATTGATCTATTTCCATTATTATTTTTGTTTCCACCGTAATAAGACCGGGACTATTTTTTTTTACATTATCTTCCATCGCATCCCATATTGGGAGTTCATTTGCGTTTGGCGTTTGTGGCATTTCTATATGTCTTTCTTGTTCTCTGTTTGTACTATCAATTAGCATGCCTAATATGTCTATTTTTATATTATTTACTACTTCTGTAAAAAAAAGCATTTTTGAACTTGGAATCCAAAAGCGTCGATACTTTTAAAACTGTATTATTTTCAATATTTGCAAATCGGTTTCGAATGCCATCTTCAATATTATTTATTATTTGTCGTGAATTTGGAGAAAAATCATTTTGCTTTAATTTACTACATATATTTTTAAGGCCTGAAATGAGTGGAATTACAATAGATGCTGTTGGATATTTATCCCCACTGATTACACTGTCCAAAAAATGTTGACTTTTTTCTGTGTTCGAACAACTAATATACGATTCTTATAAATTTCGACGTGCTGAAAACGAACCCGCATACCATTTCTTGCCACTAACTACCGTTTTCGAAAAAATCAATTTTGAAAAAAAGGTACTTTTTTGTCCTTTGAACAAGATTTGTGACGTAAGTATATAAGTTAGACAGTTTTTATTTGTTGCAAAAAAATTTGTGGATCATTACGAAGAAAATGATATGAATTACTTTTGCAATATGAATTTGCAAATATGTTTAAACATTAGTTAAAGTTGGCGGGACACGCTCCGCCCGCTGATTTTTCGAGATTCGTTTTAAATTTTCGGAAAAAAATAGATATCTGACGGGGATTCCAATTACTCTACGCGATAGAGCAGACATTCCTCTTTAAAAAGTATTCCCAAAATATGCAAAGCAGACTGTGGTGTCGTAAATAAAAGCCAAATAGTCGAGGAAGTCACGGATCGTCAGCAGGGATTCTCAGACGCCACATTTATGCGCGCACGTGAGCGCTTGGGGGACGCATGCCGGACTGGAGCGCGTAATAATCGCTATCGTAGCTTTTAATGGCTCTTCTAATAATATAAATCCGTCAATCATGTTGTAGGTGGAATTCCATCTTGTTGGCACATCGTGGCTTAAATTTTGTAGATTCCTGCCCGAGGTTGTTTGGTACATGTTTAATTTTTCTGAAGCAGTTGTACTTCTCTTAAAATGTTTAACTATTATTCGTACATTATGAATTAGTAAATTTAAATTATTAATATTTATAGCGGACTTTATAGTAATCAATAGTTTATTTCTTGGTCCAATAATAACTAGTATGTGTGATTTTGGGTTTCGGCTTTTGATAGACCAATGTAAAGATTTAAACTTCTTTATTTTTCAACGTAGAAACGTTTCGGTACAATTTTGCACACTCTTCAGTCTAAACATTAATTCTATATGGAAAGAAAAGAAAAAAGTTTCTCTATTACAATAATATTTTACAAGTGTCTTAAATACCTATTGTTCCTATGTAAAACTAATTATTAACGGAAAAATGAAAAAATTGTACTCACTAAAAGAAGTCCTAGGCTACTTATTATCTGCCCTAGGTGCTTATGTCTTCGGTGTTAAAGGAAGACTAAAGTACAAATTTTAAACTTAGAATTAACTGTAACCACTGAGGCGGAGAGGAAGGACAAGGGTTATTTATTTACATTAATTGACGTCACGAAATCAGTTGCGCACTTTATTTGAACGTGGTCTGCTGGACAGTAAGGACACAATCCCGCCTGGATTCTGTGCGACCTAGGGTCGGTAATATCGATCCATAGAATCGATCGGCGGAAGTGAATGGATTTACGTATCACTTACTATCCAGCAGCCATCACAGTTCGTTCAAGAGTGCTGAGGCAAGGCGTTATTATAAATCGGAATTTTTCCCTGTGATCCGGTGCGTGTCTGTAATTGAAGGTGGTAGGTAAAAAGCGTAATCTATCTCTTTGGCTATTAATAGAATTAGTGACAATGTACAAGCAGTTTTCTTTTTTAACTGATATGAAGTAATTCGGCTGCGTCAGCAGGTGGGCGATGAGGTCCGTGTAATACAGCTAAATTGACCGATTCAAACTTCTTGTTAACACTATTCTCTAACTGTATATATAGGGATTCGGCGATACTCCGGCGGTAGTAATCGTTGTCCTTGTGAAGAATACTAGCGTTATCGAAGTCGAACGCGTGGCCGTTATCCAGCACGTGCTCTGTGAGAGCCGTTCTGCTGGACAGGTGCGTGAGGCTGTACCTATGTTGGTACAGTCTTGTTGCTAATTGGTTCTGAGTTTGGCCCACGTAGCACTCTCCACAATTCCTGCAAGGTATTTTATACACTATGTCCGTTTTTTTACATGTGTGTAGCTTATCCTTTCCTTTGGCGAAGAAGCCAAAAGCATTGCTATTTGTAGTGTAAATACATCGCAAGTTGTAACTTTTTAGGATTGGAGTCAAGTCCAAATCATAAACGAAAGGAAGTACCACCGTACCGCTCGGAGATGGGTCCCGCAAGCGGTTTATCCTATCTTGGTTTACCCGATAGGGATGATAAATATCATCCACCCGTCTCTTGATGATGTTCTTGACAAAGTTGGTCGGGTAGCCGTTACGAGATAATGTGTTAACAATAAGTTGAAGATTGTCCTTTCTAAAATTCGGGTGTGCTAGTTTAACCGCACGGTCAACCAGACCTACAACTAGACTTCTTTTGTGTGCAATAGAATGCGCCGAATTGAAGTTAATATAACGCCCAGACCATGTTTTTTTACGGAACCAATTCGTGACGATCTTATTGTTCTCTCTTATAACCTCAGTGTCTAAAAAGCTGATTCTGTTATTATTCTCTAGTTCGAAAGTAAATTTGATCCTATCGTGGAAAGATTCAAAAGCTGTTTATTATCGCAGTCATTTTTGAATTTATTTAGTGATGCTCTCTGTGTGTGTACAAACCGTTTGACAATGTCGTTTGGTAGACACGCCATAAGGTCTTCAAATGTATTATTTATTTCTTTTTTTGCTAAGTGAATGTTTCGGAAAATATCGTTGATCATTATGTTGAGAATCTTTCTGCTATGTTTATATTTTAAGTTCTGTAATTTTCTCTTATTATTATAACTATCTATGTGTATATAACTTCTTATATGCTCAATTTTATCCGGAATTATCCTGTATCTCCTACATTCCAAAAGAAAGACACGTTGAGAATTTAATGAAATCAGCCTCTTATTTGAGTGAATCCATCGTTTAAGCAGGATAGTAGATTCAGCGGAAAAAGTGTTCGCTATGTACGCAAAGAACCCAGTATTATTCATTTTTATTCCATCCAACGAGGTGACAAACACCATTGATGCTTTTGAATCTTTCCACGATAGGATCAAATTTACTTTCGAACTAGAGAATAATAACAGAATCAGCTTTTTAGACACTGAGGTTATAAGAGAGAACAATAAGATCGTCACGAATTGGTTCCGTAAAAAAACATGGTCTGGGCGTTATATTAACTTCAATTCGGCGCATTCTATTGCACACAAAAGAAGTCTAGTTGTAGGTCTGGTTGACCGTGCGGTTAAACTAGCACACCCGAATTTTAGAAAGGACAATCTTCAACTTATTGTTAACACATTATCTCGTAACGGCTACCCGACCAACTTTGTCAAGAACATCATCAAGAGACGGGTGGATGATATTTATCATCCCTATCGGGTAAACCAAGATAGGATAAACCGCTTGCGGGACCCATCTCCGAGCGGTACGGTGGTACTTCCTTTCGTTTATGATTTGGACTTGACTCCAATCCTAAAAAGTTACAACTTGCGATGTATTTACACTACAAATAGCAATGCTTTTGGCTTCTTCGCCAAAGGAAAGGATAAGCTACACACATGTAAAAAAACGGACATAGTGTATAAAATACCTTGCAGGAATTGTGGAGAGTGCTACGTGGGCCAAACTCAGAACCAATTAGCAACAAGACTGTACCAACATAGGTACAGCCTCACGCACCTGTCCAGCAGAACGGCTCTCACAGAGCACGTGCTGGATAACGGCCACGCGTTCGACTTCGATAACGCTAGTATTCTTCACAAGGACAACGATTACTACCGCCGGAGTATCGCCGAATCCCTATATATACAGTTAGAGAATAGTGTTAACAAGAAGTTTGAATCGGTCAATTTAGCTGTATTACACGGACCTCATCGCCCACCTGCTGACGCAGCCGAATTACTTCATATCAGTTAAAAAAGAAAACTGCTTGTACATTGTCACTAATTCTATTAATAGCCAAAGAGATAGATTACGCTTTTTACCTACCACCTTCAATTACAGACACGCACCGGATCACAGGGAAAAATTCCGATTTATAATAACGCCTTGCCTCAGCACTCTTGAACGAACTGTGATGGCTGCTGGATAGTAAGTGATACGTAAATCCATTCACTTCCGCCGATCGATTCTATGGATCGATATTACCGACCCTAGGTCGCACAGAATCCAGGCGGGATTGTGTCCTTACTGTCCAGCAGACCACGTTCAAATAAAGTGCGCAACTGATTTCGTGACGTCAATTAATGTAAATAAATAACCCTTGTCCTTCCTCTCCGCCTCAGTGGTTACAGTTAATTCTAAGTTTAAAATTTGTACTTTAGTCTTCCTTTAACACCGAAGACATAAGCACCTAGGGCAGATAATAAGTAGCCTAGGACTTCTTTTAGTGAGTACAATTTTTTCATTTTTCCGTTAATAATTAGTTTTACATAGGAACAATAGGTATTTAAGACACTTGTAAAATATTATTGTAATAGAGAAACTTTTTTCTTTTCTTTCCATATAGAATTAATGTTTAGACTGAAGAGTGTGCAAAATTGTACCGAAACGTTTCTACGTTGAAAAATAAAGAAGTTTAAATCTTTACATTGGTCTATCAAAAGCCGAAACCCAAAATCACACATAATAGCGGACTTTACTATTAAATTTAAATTATGCGCAAAGCATGGAATATGCTTCCATGCGGTGTAATTTTGAATAGAATTTTTTATATTTAAGGCATTATCCGTTATTACAAAGTTAATTTTATTGAAAATGTGCCACTCTTCACACGTGGTTTTTATACTATTATAGATATTTTCGCTAGAGTGGTGTCCTTTTATCTGTTTGCAATCTAGTAGTATTGATTCCAATTTGTAATTGTTAATAAAATGTGCAGTGATTGCTATGAAACTTTCAGTATTCTGTGATGTCCACAGATCTGTTGTTAGTGAAAGTTCACATGCATTTTCTATTTTAATTTTACTACTATTTCTGCACTCTTCAAAGCGAGCTGGTATTAGTACTTTAGAAATATATTTTCTGTTTGGGATTTCATAATGTGGGTTTAAAGCCTTCACTAATGCTTTAAAATCAGCATCATCTACTATGCTGAACGGTTGCCAATCTTTCGTAAATAGCTCTAATAATGTATGATCAATGTATCTTCTGTTTTGTTCAGTGATTTTTTTTTATAAAAACGAAGGTATTGGTTGTTGTCTTACAATGCTTGTGGCAATTTCAGTATGTCCTGAACTGCCTTGAAGCGTTGGTGATAGCGACCAACCCGTCCACGAAAACCCCTCCAGCTAACGTATCACACGGGACCACGGCCGGCGGAAGGGACGCTCCCTCCCGCGACACGGTGTCCAACGGAAATAATATGTCGAATAGCCCGACTACAACTTGTACAACCACGGACAGGGAACTAGTGATCAACATAATGAAACTAACTAAAAACGGAACGATTGAACCCAAAGAAATACGCGCCATCCGCTGAAAATACGGCGCGGAAAATCTATTTACAAAGTGTTCTGAACGCTGCGAGGGATAAATCCTACGGGACAAACCGTCCCTCCGCGACTTAGCCTCTATCCTTTTTTTGCTTGCTTTCGCACGCCATTGCCCTCGTCGCTACGTACACTACACTCTCTCTGGACGTGGCCGAAGTCGCCACAACGCCAGCACTGCACGCGTCTTTCATTCTTTCCTCCTTCGGTCTCCCTAGGAGGCGGCCCGCGGGGGCCGTTTCCACCGGTGTTTAACATGCCCCGACCGTTTACGGGCGGTCCCACAAATCTCCGTCCAATACCGCTCAGCTCGGTGACGGTTTTAATTTCCAAAGCGCGCGCCACTGTTTCGTGCAGGTCGGTGGACGGCGACAACCGTAACTGTCTCTGGAGATTTGTGTCCGTTAACGCGGTGATAAATTGAGACGTCGCGAGCCGATCCCTAACGGTAGACGGATAATCCGGAGGGGCTAGACGGGCGCGCCTCTCAATTTCGTTTACGATAGCCGGCAGGTCTTGGTTATATTTCTGCCGATAATTCTGGAACTGCACGAAGCACAGTTCATCGTGGCCTGCCTTGACGACCCTCGTCGTCAAGGGATTACAATATATCGGGTATATTGTAACAATATATATATTTATTTATTTCACTCTTTTTTTTCGAGGGGAAATCTTCGGAAAGACACCCCGGCCTCCTTTGGGGGAAGACCGGGGCTGTGTCGGATTTCTACCGACTAAAACCCCCCGGTGGTCTTCCTCTGGCGTTTTCGAGGGGAGTGCCCGAGAACTCCCCGACCCTTCCGGACACCCCCACTCCTTGCCCCCCTGAATGGAGGGCCAATCCACCTTTTCGGATGCGGTGCGACCACTACACCGCATCCCTCTACCTCAGGGACCATCGTTCCTGGCTGCCTGGGCCCCAACCCACGCAGCCTGGTGGTCCCGGCGGTTTAAATTGTCGCCGCGTCCGGTGCCATTACGTCTCAACCTCTGCCTCCGCCCCGCCCCCTTCTCTCTGGGTCCGCCGCCTCGCGGGCCCTTTCCGCGGCCTCCTTCGGTGACATTACATGTTCACAGAAGGAATATCGGAATAGATTTCAATTACTTTGCAAGTTTTTAATGCGGTGGACACCAACACCTTACCAGCACGGGATAGCCATGAATATGACCCAGCAGTGAAATTTTAACCTGTTGTTGCTCATGCAAATAAGAAATTCGAATTTCACTATTCACCTAGTCAGCATTTGAGCATAGACGAGTCATTAGTAGGCGTAAAAAGTAGATCAGCACTGACACAATATTTGTCAAATAAAAAGCACCATAGATGGGGTATCGAATTTTGGATGCTAATCGATGCAACTTGTCATTATTGCCTATCACTTTTTTCCTATCGGGGAGCCAAGGGTCAGCGTGATAAAGTAGAAATAAAAGAAAAAGGTTTTGCTCATGTTGTAATACACCAATTACTGAACATGAGTAATTACTTTATGAAGGGATACCATATAGTAGCCGACAATTTTTTTACGAGCAGTACATTAGCAAAATCTCTGTTGGATAAACACATATTTTTAACCGGTACAATAGGCAACAACAGAAAGTATATTCCACCGCACCTGAAACAGAAATTTATGGGAGGTATCGACGTCTCAGATATGATGCTTTACGCATATTTGGATGAGAGAAGAACTTTGAAATTTTTGAAAAAAGTGGTATTTTCCATTTTTTTAGGAATGGTTTTGAATGCATATATCTTGTACCAAATGAATAGAGAAGGAAAACTTATGACTCGACTGGGATTCATAAGCAATATCATTCAATCGATAACAACAGAATGGATGGCGGAAAAAAGGATGAATCCGAAAAGATCATTGGGCAAAACATCGAGCAATACAAAAAATAAAAACAATACTAAATAAATTATTTGTGTGAGTAATAATAAGTAAATATTACATATTTTCAATAGCCAGATAACTAAATATAAATATTTATAATAATACTAACATTTTTTTCAGTAACGTTATACTAGGTACACGAATCACTTGTTTTGTAGCAGATCCGTCTGACGCTTGCCGTGCAACATGGTGTTATCCTTTAGTTTTAAGGTCCGATATTAGTTATTTTGTTAAAAATGATTGAAAATGTAATATTTATACTTCATAGTATATGATCTATATAAAGCTGTGATCAAGCGATGATTATTCGTATGTGCAAATACTGTTTGCAGAACAGAAACTCATTTCTATGTTTTTATAATGTTTTATATTGATGTTATTCGTATGATTTTCAACAAATATTAAAATACAATTGGCATTACTTTATTCCTTCTTTATTTTGTAATATGCTGCTTTTTGAATTTTGTAAATATCATTTTTAGTTTAGTTTCTATGAGCTTTTTCCCAAATATCAGCACATTCATCAAAATGGCCGGGTATTCTTTGCATAGGTACGATACTTTCGCTCGGCACTAAAGGGCCATTATAAATGCAGTATTGCCCGCGAGACAAGTATTAACCGGCGAACTAGATGCTCGCACATTCATTTTCATTTCTTACTCTGACTCTGGACTTATTTTGACTGACTGAAGAACACATTCTGATGCAGGCGAGAGGCCTTATCAGCTCTTACAAGAAAAAAGACATAGCATGGGTATTATACGTGAAGTTCAACAAAAATAGAAGTCAGGCACGAAAATTTTGTACAGGATGAATAGAAAGCTAACGCAAGAAATATATGTATCAAACATTTAAAAAATCAGTGCCCAAACCGTATGTCAGCAATGAAATTAATTGATGTATGAGTACAATATTATTAAATTTAATGTGTACCATATTGCCTATCTTTATATACACTTTATTTTTTCTGTTTCCAGAAAGGAGACCGCAGTTCAATATTCTATTAATTTCAGTTATTGTTAAGATAAATCTCATAATCTGTTAAGATTGAAGGGTGAGTCGAATAATCCGTTAAAGATATAACATAGTATTGATTAAAGCGTAAAAGCAAGCGAGTAGAGAATAGTAACAAAGGAGTATATGCACACGAACATAGTGCGCGATATAGAGAGGCAAGGCCCACGCCTTATTGGGTCCGATGCATAGACTACACACAGCAGCGCCGTCTATCTTACATGTCACACCCTACGACCACGGAATACATAAATTCTCAACACCTCCTCTTATTCCGAGCGTCATTCCTATTTCATCAAGGCATCGTGATATGGTAGACCAGGCCATAACCTTCGTGAGTAGATCTGCCGCCTGTTTTTCGGACGGTACATATATTACATCAACGTTGCCAGCCTCCTGCTCCTGTCTCACACTATGAAAACGAACACCAATATGTTTCGTTCTTCTATGGAACTCAGGATTCTTTGCCATAGGAATCGCTGCCTGATTGTCCACCCTCAATTTGGTTGAACCTCTTTGCTTCAAACCAATAGACTCCATAAGCGGTCGCAGCCAGAGAAGTTCTTTCATGGCTTCCGATATCCAGATATATTCTGCTTCTGACGATGAACGAGCAGTAATTCGTTGCAAAATTGATGACCAAGCGATTGGTCCACCATTTAATACGAATACGTATCCAGACGTTGATTTTCGCTCCATCACGTTACCAGCATACTCAGAGTCGCAATACCCAATCAACTCATCTGAGGAATTTCTGAAAAAGCACAATGATAGACCAGCAGTACCTTTAAGATATTTCATAACCTGTATCGCTGCCTTCCAATGAAGTTCCCGCGGATTATTTGCACATCGAGCAAGCATGATCACAGAGAACGAAATATCCGGTCTCGATATTGTTGCAATATAATTTAAACAACCAACTGCTGCCCGGTATGGAAAACGTTTTTCCACAACCTCTTCTTCTTTTGTCGATTCCATTAGTTTAGATGGGAGATCCATTGGAGACATCACAGGCTTACATTTGTCCATTCCGAAATGATGCAACATTCGGGAGATGTATCCTTGTTGATTGAGACAAAGTATCCCTTTGTCACGATCACGAGTTATTTCCATGCCAACATAATATGACGGTCCATGACATATAGCTTCAAAGTCTGACGTGAGTGAAGAAACAAAACTATCCAATGTCTCCTTTCTTTTACATGTTATAAGCCCATCGTCAACATACAAACATAGGATCATCCAGTCTTCCGAATTGGCGCCTTTCGTGAAAACACACGGATCTGAACCTGATTGTACCAATCCTCGTGACACTACAAATTCCTTGAATTGGCCATTCCAATTCCTGGAAGCCTGTTTGAGTCCGTAGAGACCCCTTTTTATTTTACAGTAACGGCCTGATGAGTCTTCATATCCGTCCGGCTGATTCATATAAATCTCCTCTTCAAAGGAGCTATTGAGAAAAGCCGTCTTAACATCAAATTGCACCATTTCCATGTCGTATTCAGTAGCAGTGGCTAACGCAGTTCTCACTGATTCGTAACGCACAATCGGTGAAAATGTCTCGAAGTAGTCTACACCTTGAGTTTGACTAAAACCTCGCGCGACTAATCTCGCCTTGTAACGTTCGATCGTGCCATTTGACTGCAATTTTGTCTTAAAAACCCATCGACATGAGACAACAGGTTGTCCCTTTGGCAATGACTCAAGCACCCAAGCTTGATTCTTGTGAAGTGATGCCATCTCATCGTCCATCGCCTGTTTCCAGGGGGCTTCGTCGTCTCTTGATATTGCATCTTCATATGAAACTGGATCCAATGAAACCTTCATTGCACTTATGCGACTGGATTTACTTGTCTTGTCTCTCAACACTCGATCTGTCGGAGGAACTGGCTTTTGGAACGACCTTGATCCATATGGTCTTCCCCTTTTCTTCTGCAGTCCAGATGCTGGTGAAACTACAATGCTGTCATCCATCACATTCACCAACGAATCATCAGAGTCTGAGACAGGCAGGCTATCCTCTTTATGTGACTCCTCAATGAGATCTTCCTCTTGCTCTTCATAGGGTAGAGGAAAGACAATTTGGTCCTCCGTATTCGTCAAATCCACGATTGAGACATCTGCCACTCTCTCTACAACTTTCCGATTCAGGTCGAAAACTCGATATATTTTGTTGGTGTGGCAATCGTATCCAACAAATACTGTCCTTTTTGCTTTGGGATCCATTTTGCGTCTCATCGAGTCAGGAATACGTACGAAGGCATTTGCTCCGAAAACTCGCAGATGGGAGACATTAGGTTTCTTCGCATACCATTCATCATGCGGAGTAGTACTCGTGATTCCTCTATTTGGTACGCGATTACGAAGATACGCTGCTGTCCCAACAGCTTCTGTCCATAGTAAGGAACGATCCGTTTTCCAGAGATCAGTATTAAATAACATTGACCTAGCAGTGTCACATAGTGTACGGTTCTCTCTTTCAGCTATACCATTACATTGCTTCACATTCGGTGGTGATAGCTCGTGTATAATGTTCATTGATTTGAGAAGATTTCTCACCTTCTCATTTACATATTCAGTACCATTATCCGTTCTCAAAGAAATAGCTTTTCTTTTAGTGTCTTTCTCTGCTTGTACAAAGAACTGCTCCAGAACGCTTGATACTTCATCCTTTGACTTTATAAAGAAAACCCTGCAATAGCCTAATGCTTCATCCTTCAATGTCAGGAAGTACTTGCATCCATTCCAAGACATCACTCCAACAAGGGCTGTTGAGCCCTTAAGTGCTCAACAGAAGAAGGCGTTGTTGGGAAAGGCGCGTGGGAACAGAAAAACACAATCCTAAAAAACCTTCAAATATTCCTAGTCCTCAATAGTATCCTTTAAAACAAAATCTCGACCTACCACAGCTACCACTACTACTGTTTTTCCACAACCTCTTCTTCTTTTGTCGATTCCATTAGTTTAGATGGGAGATCCATTGGAGACATCACAGGCTTACATTTGTCCATTCCGAAATGATGCAACATTCGGGAGATGTATCCTTGTTGATTGAGACAAAGTATCCCTTTGTCACGATCACGAGTTATTTCCATGCCAACATAATATGACGGTCCATGACATATAGCTTCAAAGTCTGACGTGAGTGAAGAAACAAAACTATCCAATGTCTCCTTTCTTTTACATGTTATAAGCCCATCGTCAACATACAAACATAGGATCATCCAGTCTTCCGAATTGGCGCCTTTCGTGAAAACACACGGATCTGAACCTGATTGTACCAATCCTCGTGACACTACAAATTCCTTGAATTGGCCATTCCAATTCCTGGAAGCCTGTTTGAGTCCGTAGAGACCCCTTTTTATTTTACAGTAACGGCCTGATGAGTCTTCATATCCGTCCGGCTGATTCATATAAATCTCCTCTTCAAAGGAGCTATTGAGAAAAGCCGTCTTAACATCAAATTGCACCATTTCCATGTCGTATTCAGTAGCAGTGGCTAACGCAGTTCTCACTGATTCGTAACGCACAATCGGTGAAAATGTCTCGAAGTAGTCTACACCTTGAGTTTGACTAAAACCTCGCGCGACTAATCTCGCCTTGTAACGTTCGATCGTGCCATTTGACTGCAATTTTGTCTTAAAAACCCATCGACATGAGACAACAGGTTGTCCCTTTGGCAATGACTCAAGCACCCAAGCTTGATTCTTGTGAAGTGATGCCATCTCATCGTCCATCGCCTGTTTCCAGGGGGCTTCGTCGTCTCTTGATATTGCATCTTCATATGAAACTGGATCCAATGAAACCTTCATTGCACTTATGCGACTGGATTTACTTGTCTTGTCTCTCAACACTCGATCTGTCGGAGGAACTGGCTTTTGGAACGACCTTGATCCATATGGTCTTCCCCTTTTCTTCTGCAGTCCAGATGCTGGTGAAACTACAATGCTGTCATCCATCACATTCACCAACGAATCATCAGAGTCTGAGACAGGCAGGCTATCCTCTTTATGTGACTCCTCAATGAGATCTTCCTCTTGCTCTTCATAGGGTAGAGGAAAGACAATTTGGTCCTCCGTATTCGTCACATCCACGATTGAGACATCTGCCACTCTCTCTACAACTTTCCGATTCAGGTCGAAAACTCGATATATTTTGTTGGTGTGGCAATCGTATCCAACAAATACTGTCCTTTTTGCTTTGGGATCCATTTTGCGTCTCATCGAGTCAGGAATACGTACGAAGGCATTTGCTCCGAAAACTCGCAGATGGGAGACATTAGGTTTCTTCGCATACCATTCATCATGCGGAGTAGTACTCGTGATTCCTCTATTTGGTACGCGATTACGAAGATACGCTGCTGTCCCAACAGCTTCTGTCCATAGTAAGGAACGATCCGTTTTCCAGAGATCAGTATTAAATAACATTGACCTAGCAGTGTCACATAGTGTACGGTTCTCTCTTTCAGCTATACCATTACATTGCTTCACATTCGGTGGTGATAGCTCGTGTATAATGTTCATTGATTTGAGAAGATTTCTCACCTTCTCATTTACATATTCAGTACCATTATCCGTTCTCAAAGAAATAGCTTTTCTTTTAGTGTCTTTCTCTGCTTGTACAAAGAACTGCTCCAGAACGCTTGATACTTCATCCTTTGACTTTATAAAGAAAACCCTGCAATAGCCTAATGCTTCATCCTTCAATGTCAGGAAGTACTTGCATCCATTCCAAGACATCACTCCAACAAGGGCTGTTGAGCCCTTAAGTGCTCAACAGAAGAAGGCGTTGTTGGGAAAGGCGCGTGGGAACAGAAAAACACAATCCTAAAAAACCTTCAAATATTCCTAGTCCTCAATAGTATCCTTTAAAACAAAATCTCGACCTACCACAGCTACCACTACTACTGTTTTTCCACAACCTCTTCTTCTTTTGTCGATTCCATTAGTTTAGATGGGAGATCCATTGGAGACATCGCAGGCTTACATTTGTCCATTCCGAAATGATGCAACATTCGGGAGATGTATCCTTGTTGATTGAGACAAAGTATCCCTTTGTCACGATCACGAGTTATTTCCATGCCAACATAATATGACGGTCCATGACATATAGCTTCAAAGTCTGACGTGAGTGAAGAAACAAAACTATCCAATGTCTCCTTTCTTTTACATGTTATAAGCCCATCGTCAACATACAAACATAGGATCATCCAGTCTTCCGAATTGGCGCCTTTCGTGAAAACACACGGATCTGAACCTGATTGTACCAATCCTCGTGACACTACAAATTCCTTGAATTGGCCATTCCAATTCCTGGAAGCCTATTTGAGTCCGTAGAGACCCCTTTTTATTTTACAGTAACGGCCTGATGAGTCTTCATATCCGTCCGGCTGATTCATATAAATCTCCTCTTCAAAGGAGCTATTGAGAAAAGCCGTCTTAACATCAAATTGCACCATTTCCATGTCGTATTCAGTAGCAGTGGCTAACGCAGTTCTCACTGATTCGTAACGCACAATCGGTGAAAATGTCTCGAAGAGTCTAAACCTTGAGTTTGACTAAAACCTCGCGCGACTAATCTCGCCTTGTAACGTTCGATCGTGCCATTTGACTGCAATTTTGTCTTAAAAACCCATCGACATGAGACAACAGGTTGTCCCTTTGGCAATGACTCAAGCACCCAAGCTTGATTCTTGTGAAGTGATGCCATCTCATCGTCCATCGCCTGTTTCCAGGGGGCTTCGTCGTCTCTTGATATTGCATCTTCATATGAAACTGGATCCAATGAAACCTTCATTGCACTTATGCGACTGGATTTACTTGTCTTGTCTCTCAACACTCGATCTGTCGGAGGAACTGGCTTTTGGAACGACCTTGATCCATATGGTCTTCCCCTTTTCTTCTGCAGTCCAGATGCTGGTGAAACTACAATGCTGTCATCCATCACATTCACCAACGAATCATCAGAGTCTGAGACAGGCAGGCTATCCTCTTTATGTGACTCCTCAATGAGATCTTCCTCTTGCTCTTCATAGGGTAGAGGAAAGACAATTTGGTCCTCCGTATTCGTCACATCCACGATTGAGACATCTGCCACTCTCTCTACAACTTTCCGATTCAGGTCGAAAACTCGATATATTTTGTTGGTGTGGCAATCGTATCCAACAAATACTGTCCTTTTTGCTTTGGGATCCATTTTGCGTCTCATCGAGTCAGGAATACGTACGAAGGCATTTGCTCCGAAAACTCGCAGATGGGAGACATTAGGTTTCTTCGCATACCATTCATCATGCGGAGTAGTACTCGTGATTCCTCTATTTGGTACGCGATTACGAAGATACGCTGCTGTCCCAACAGCTTCTGTCCATAGTAAGGAACGATCCGTTTTCCAGAGATCAGTATTAAATAACATTGACCTAGCAGTGTCACATAGTGTACGGTTCTCTCTTTCAGCTATACCATTACATTGCTTCACATTCGGTGGTGATAGCTCGTGTATAATGTTCATTGATTTGAGAAGATTTCTCACCTTCTCATTTACATATTCAGTACCATTATCCGTTCTCAAAGAAATAGCTTTTCTTTTAGTGTCTTTCTCTGCTTGTACAAAGAACTGCTCCAGAACGCTTGATACTTCATCCTTTGACTTTATAAAGAAAACCCTGCAATAGCCTAATGCTTCATCCTTCAATGTCAGGAAGTACTTGCATCCATTCCAAGACATCACTCCAACAAGGGCTGTTGAGCCCTTAAGTGCTCAACAGAAGAAGGCGTTGTTGGGAAAGGCGCGTGGGAACAGAAAAACACAATCCTAAAAAACCTTCAAATATTCCTAGTCCTCAATAGTATCCTTTAAAACAAAATCTCGACCTACCACAGCTACTACTCGAAGATAGCCCCTTCTCTTGTCTCATTTCCACGCCCTTTAAGACGCTCCCCAACGACACCCGATAGATGAGAAAATTCTTTCAAATCAGAACTCAGTAAGATCTCGAACCGCACAGAACTCATTATTACGTCAAAGCAAAAATAACTCAGTAACATCTCGAACCGCACAGAACTCATTATTACGTCAAAGCAAAAAGAACTCAGTAACATCTCGAACCGCACGGAACTCATTATTACGTGAAAGCAAAAAGATCTCAATAACATCTCGAACCGCACAGAACTTATTATTACGTCAAAGCAAAAAGAACTCAATAACATCTCGAACCGCACAGAACTCATTATTACGTCAAAGCAAAAAGAACGCATTAACATCTCGAACAAATCAGAACGCATCAATATTATTTCGAACGGCGCAGAACTCATTATTACGTCAAAGCAAAAAGAACGCATTAACATCTCGAACAAATCAGAACGCATCAATATTATTTCGAACCGCACAGAACTCATCAATAGCTAAAAAAAAGTATCAATCGCCCGAGATTGATACTAGTAACCATTTAGTAGATAAGTAATAGTGGATTAATAAATATAATATTATTAAACTCAGTGGTTTACCTTGTCGTTCCCACCAACAAAACAAATCTTATTCGATAACCTTGAGTAAGATTATCGAGGACACCAGCAAGGAAGTTACGCCCTTACAACTGGATCCTCGATCGCGCTCAGTGCGCAACATATTTTTGGTCCTTCGAGCCGGATCCGGCCTCCAGGAGATACATCCATCTACACCTGGGGACGTAACCGAATCCAGAAACTCAACAAACATCCAGTGCACACCTGCGAGAGGGTCACCACTGGAACAACTTCAACACGCTCCACGAATTGGACGTTAAAACCACAGCACTTCGAAATCATTACCGAGGACACCAGTAAGGAAGTTACACCCTTACAACTGGATCCTCGATCGCGTTCAACGCGCACAGTAGACAACATATTTTTGGTCTTCGGAGCCGGATCCGGCCTCCAGAAGATACATCCATCTATACCTGGGGACGAAACCGAATCCGGAAACTCAACAAACATCCAGTGCACACCTGCGAGAGGGTCACCACTGGAACAACTGCAACACGCTCCACGAACTGGACGTTACAACCATCAGCACTTCGAAATCGTGAGTCCATACTTATCAATCGCCTCCTTTCTTATTCTTACTCCTTTCGCCTCTATCTCGAATACACAATGGCATACGAAGAAATCACAATTAGCGAAAAGAAGTTAATTAGGAAAAGAGCAACGATAAAATCACAACTCACTGCATTCGTAAAGTTCATCGAAGCTGGGGAGCATGCAACGACCCATTTTTTTTTTCTCGAGGGGAAATCTTCGATAGACACCCCGGCCTCCTTTGGGGGGAGGCCGGGGTAGTGTCGGATTTCTACCGACTAAAACCCCCCGGTGGTCATCCTCAGGCGTTAGGGGGAGTACCCGGGAACACTTCGTATTGATCCGGATACCCCCCCGCCTTGCCCCCTGAAGGGGCGCCAATCTACTATTTGGGATGCGGTGCGACCACAACACCGCATCCCTCTACCTCTGGGGCCACCCTATCGGCTGCCTGGACCCCAATCCAGACAGCCTAGTGGCCCCGACGACTCCGACGGTCGCCGCGTCCGGTGCCGGAGGCGGGACATGTACGTCTCCGCCTTCGGCCCCTACCCTCTGGGTCCGCTGCCTCGCGGGCCCTTTTCGCGGCCTCCTTCCGCGACATAACTTGTTCGCAGAAGGAGGCCACGGCTCCCCACTCCTCTTCGCCGCCCACCATCGCTTTTACGACGGCGGGCAGCGAGAGGTCCCACCCTATGATGTTCCGAAGGACTCGGCGCTCCCCTGCCCAGGAGGGACACTCCTCCAGGGTGTGCTGCGCCGAGTCCTTCTCTTCACCGCAGTGATGACACTGCGGGGACGGCTCCCTTCCGATCTTGTGCAGATACTCACCGAAGCACCCATGCCCGGTGAGTACCTGTGTTAGACGGAAGGTGAGCCTTCCCTCCCTCCCCAGCCACTGCTGGAGGACCGGAAGGACGGCCTTCACCGTCCTTTCTCCGGAGCCGGGCTCCTCCAATTGGCTGCGCCACCTTTCAAAGGTGTGCAGCCTGGCCCGGTTCCTGCCGGCCTCCACCTCTGTCGTTCGGCTTTCCGCCGAGCCCGGCGTCCCTTTGAGGGCCGCGGCGATTTCATATACCTCCGCGGCCTCCACCGCCTTGAGTTCCCATGGGGGGGAACACCCAAGTAGGGCCGCCGCCCGCTGGGATACGCTGCGGTACCCCGGACGACCCGCACGGCGAGGGTCCGCTCCGCTCGGCAGAGGAGCTGGCGGTTCCGCCGGCTCCCCGCGAGGGACCCCGCCCACGCGGGCGCCCCGTAAAGGGCGGTGCACCGCACCACTCCCTCGTACAGGCGGCGAACGCCCACCTGTGGCCCCCCCCACATTGGGCAGCAGGCGTCCCAGCGCCGCCGCCGCCTTCTCGACCCGGGGCACCATCTCTTCAAGGTGGGCCCCGAATGACCATTGGCTGTCGAGGGTGACCCCCAGATATTTCATCCGGGTGCCCACCTCGACAACCTCGCCCCCCACCCACATTGGCGTGTCCGGTGGGGGGCCCCTCCTAGCCCCGTCGAAGAACCAAATCGCGTTGGTCTTCGACGGGGCGACCTCGAGGCCTAGCCTCTTGATGGAGGCCACCACGCACTCCACCCCGCACTCTCCCGGCCGGAGAGTGCGCGTGTAGTCCCTCCCGGAGGCGACCACAAGTGTGTCATCCGCGTAACACACTAGGGCCACCCCCGAGGGGAGTGCCGTTCGAAGGACGCGGTCGTACCCCAGGTTCCACAGGGTCGGGCCTAAGACCGACCCCGGGGTACGCCGCGCCAGCTGGGGCGTTACACTCTCCCGCCCCGACTCTGGTAGCCGAAGCTCTGGTCCTTTAAAAACGACCCGATCACCTTTTGCAACCAGGGAGGTACCCGGTGGTAGGCCAAGGCCTCTCTGATTGCCTGCCAGGGGATGGAGTTAAAGGCGTTGACAATATCTAGCGATACTGCCAACGCCACTCCACCCCCTGGGGCCGACGCTGCCGCCCCCGAGAGGGAGCGGACCCGCTGAATCGCGTCAACGGTTGACCGCCCCTCCCGGAAGCCGAACTGGCTGTCGGCCAGATCGGGCCCTGCCCCGGCCAGGTGCTCGACGAGGCGGGAAGCTATGATCCGCTCGAGGATCTTGCCCGCCTCGTCGAGCAGGCAAATGGGCCGGAACGCCGAGGGGGAACCTGCGTCCCTCCCCGGCTTAGGGAGCAGCACGAGCTGCCCCCTCTTCCATTGTTTGGGGAGCGTTCCCTCCCCCAGGCAGCCTCCATGAGCCGCCTAAACCTGTCCCCCATGACCCGAAGGGCAGACACCAGCACACGACCGTGTATGCCGTCGGGCCCTGGGGCGGTGTTCCGGGCCGCGAGGCGGCGCACCGCCTTTTCCAGCTCCTCCGGACGGATGCCCGGGGCGGGGGTGCCGGTTTGCACCCCCGGTTCCCGGCCCCGCCGCCGGGCCTCTCCCTCGTCATGAGGGAAAAGGGTACAGACGACGGAGTCCAGGAACTCCGGGTCCATCGACTCGGTCACCCGGGGGGCCCACGGGCGTATCCTGCCCATCACCACCCGATATAGGCGCCCCCACGGATCACGGTCGATGGTGGAGAGGAGCTGGCTCCACGCCTCCGCCTTGGCCTGGAAGATGGCCTTCTGGAGAGCCACCTGCGCGACCCGGTACCGATCGTACAGGGTCGCAAGTCCCCCCCCAACGCGTCTACGGGCCCGTTGGAACAGCCGCCGCGCGCGCACACAAGCGGCTCGCAGGGCGGCGATTTCCGCCGACCACCAGTAAACGGCGCGGGGGGAGGACCGCCCGGCCCGCGGCATGGCGACGTCCGAGACGGCCGCCATGGCCGATCGGAACCAGGCCGCCTCTGCGTCCGGCGAACCGGAGGGGAACTTAGCGCTATATGTGTGCTTCAACAGTACATATTGAGTTAGTAAATGATTTGACGACAGACGCAATTTTAGCAGCGCTGAAACGTTTCCTTTCTAGACGCGGAAAACAATTGCATGAACACGTCAATGTCATACCACCGCGATCTCCTCACTTCGACGGACTTTGGGAAGCAGTAATAAAAGCTGTAAAATATCACATAATTCGCACAATAGGCGACACGCTCTTAACCTACGAAGCTTTGAACACGTACACAACACAGATAGAGGCAATACTGAACTCTCGACCAATCACACCCATATCACCCGATCCAAATGACCTTACCGCTCTTACACCCGCACATTTCCTGATCGGCGATACTTTAACAAGTATACCGGAACACGATCTTTCGACCATACCGCCAGGACGTTTGTCGTCCTGGCAACGTTGGAGACAGGAATACCTCCATCAACACAAAGTGCGAAAAAAGTGGCACACTGGCGAAACGCAAAACCTGCAAGTGGGCACAATGGTCATTCTCCGAGAAGACAACGTACCACCACTGCATTGGATCCTCGGGAGGATCATCGAAGGCCACCCAGGTGAAGGCGGCACTGTTCGCGTTGCCGCCGTGAAGACCTCACGTGGAATTTATAACCGTTCAATCAAAAATTAGCGCCACTACCAATAGAGTGATCATAGACATTAGTGTATGTATAATGAGCGAACTCGATCTTTCATAAATGTATTATTCTAACTAAACTCCCAAATAATTATACGCACATCGTAAACACATATCTCAACAATATTGGTAATTGTAAGAACTTCATAGTACATAAGTATTCATGACTGTTTAAGAATATCACTGTTAGAATTACAATTATTGTTGAAATTTGTTTGAATATTAAAATTCTATCGGCCAACTCTAACCGATATTGGAGGGAGTAAAGCTTCCTCCTCCGGTCCGGACGAGGGAGAGTGGGTAAAGAAATGAAACAAACTAATATGCCTCTTAATTCCCTTTGACTGTCCCGAAAAGGACAGCCGTTTATTTAAAGACCCTTGAACTTTGTATAATACAAAGTATTACGCCTGGTTTTCGGCGGGCCTTGTTGTCCTAGATGCTAGTTTCTGGAACAAGAGAAAAAGAACAAACGGGTGTAATCACCTTAAATACGATAATCGTATTAACGTTCTGTCTCGGGAATGTTTTAAGGAGCGCACATAAACAGCAACGGTAACCGTGCTGTGTGTGCTAATTTGTGTACTGGTGCGTGGCTTTTAAATACGGTAAGCCACGCGTCGACTGTTTTGGCCGATCTGTTCCGTCGTTTTCAGAAACACAATCGTGGCGGTCGGCTAGATTTAACGCAATGAAATCTTTACTGCAAAGACCGCACAGTCGTATTGCCTCGAACGGAAAACCAAGGCGGAGGTTGTAAATCTCCTGTATGGATTCCGTGAGCGGGGAGTTCCACGGTTACTAGAGACTCCGTTTATTTCTCAACACGCCTTGACGTCGAGTAAGGGTGGACCAACGCTAGTTATAACCCGTCTTCCTTAACACGCCGTACCGTGAAGGAAGCCTGGACACAGCGGTATCGAAACTCTCCGGTCGCTCTTGAGTGCTTCTATACGTCACCAAGGTGGTTCCCGGTAGCGAACGAGTAGCGGATCTTAAGTTTATAACAGTGCGCCAACTAACGTAGTGCTCCGCCGACCAGTGGTCATCCAAGGAGTGGACTCCTGACGCTCCCACATCGAATAACAATAGTTGGCGAAAACCAGGTGAACCCACCGATTTTCGCCTCAGTACTAATTCAGGGTTAAAACCGTTGCTGGGATCCCGAGCAGTGTTCTCAAGAGGGCCTCGGGGTCCCAAAAAGCGCCACGGCTGGAGTCCACCGAGGGGTTTTAGCCGGTAAGAATCCGGCACTACCCCGGCCTCCCCCCAGAGGGAGACCGTGGTGTCTATGAAGATTTCCCCTCGTACAAAAAAAAAGGGTTAAAACCGCTCCCGGCTGCACACCTTTGAAAGGTGGCGCAGCCAATTGGAGGAGCCCGGCTCCGGAGAAAGGA
Organism: Nysson spinosus; assembly: GCA_910591585.2. NCBI lineage: Eukaryota > Metazoa > Arthropoda > Insecta > Hymenoptera > Crabronidae > Nysson > Nysson spinosus. Next base: position 2,668,739 of record OU342836.1, on the reverse strand, counting down.
AGGTGAAGGCCGTCCTTCCGGTCCTCCAGCAATGGCTGGGGAGGGAGGGAAGGCTCACCTTCCGGTTGACGCAGGTGCTCACCGGGCATGGTTGCTTCGGTGAGTTCCTGAATAGGATCGGAGGGAGCCCACCCCGCAATGTCATCATTGCGCGCAGGACATGGACTCGGCGCAACACACCCTGGAGGAATGTCCCTCCTGGGCTGCAGAGCGCCGAGTCCTTCGTCTAAGCATCGGGCCGGACCTCTCGCTGCAAGCCGTCGTCAAGGCGATGGTGAGCAGCGAGAGGTCATGGGGTGCGGTGGCCTCCTTCTGTGAACAGGTAATGTCACGGAAGGAGGCCGCGGAAAGGGCCCGCGAAGCCGCGGACCCTGAAGAAAGGGGGCGAAGGCGTGGACGAAGGAGCGGCTATTTAATAGCGGCCGGAGCCACCAGGCAGCCATGAATGGTGGTTCCGAGGTGGGGGATGCAGTGTCGTGGGCGAGCTGCATCCCCAAAAATCAAATCAAATTGAACTAGCCCCTCTGAGGGCCGGGCGCTGGGACCCCGAGCAGAGTTCTCTAGAGGGCCTCGGGGTCCCCAAAAGCGCCAGGGCTGGAGTCCACCGAGGGGTTTTAGCCGGTAAGAATCCGGTACTACCCCGGCCTCCCCCCCAAAGGGAGACCGGGGTGTCTATGAAGATTTCCCCTCGTATAAAAAAAAGGTTAAAACCGCTAAATTACAAAAAGGCGTAGCTATTTGTGCTGAAGAGTCAACACGAATTGTCGTGCGTTAGTCTCGATTCAGTTTCACAATTTGCTAACAGGTTTGAAGCTGTAGGCAGTGTTCATTATAACAGGAGCACGATCGAAAGTCGATGCGCTCCGTCCGAACTGCTGCTGAGGACTCTCTAAAATCAGCTGCTGCTGACGACTCTCCGGAATCAACCGTCTCGGAGGAGTTTCTGGAATCAACTAACTGTCGGCGACGTTACACCGTCGTCGACAAGCGCGAACGAGTAATTACTCGTTACGCGGCGCTTTCGTCAAACTATTAGCTCTTTCTCACTCTCTCTCATATCCGGTTACTATTCGCTCGAACGTCTTCCCACGGTAATATGTACCGGTTAGACGTGTCGATCTCTGGTTTACCACAGTCTAGTCAAAAACAATACATGCCTGTTATTGGGCCTCGATAGTTTTTCTATTCCTTTTTCGAATCACCCCGGTCAAATAAACTCGGTAGACTCAAGAAAAAGAAATTCAGTATGAGGCTCGTGATCGGGTGAAACAACTATTGGTCACTTATTTAAAGAGTATGTATACGCCATGAGTACCATCGCGAATCAAGGAAACGTAGAGGAAGATGCACTCCTACAGTATATTATCGACGGTGTATCAGATAACGAAAGCAGTAAGGCAATCCTCTACAATTCAAATACGATCACAGAGTTTAGAAAAAATATAGAGCGATACGACCGGATGATTGGGAAATCAGATAAAAGAGTCAAAATGTTTCGGGTGCGGTTCGACCGACCACACCGCGGGAAAATGCCCCGATAAAGATAAGGGTCCGAAATGTGTCAACTGCAACAAATTCGGACACATCGCGACAAGGCGCGAGAAAGAAAAATCTGAGAAGCCGAGAAAGAAGTATTACAAAGCGAGCTCGGTGAATGTGGTCCAGCAGCTGTCTACAGACGATGAGATCATCGTTTAAATTAACAATGTACCCATATGCACAATAATCGATACAGGAACAAGCCGGTCGATGATGCGACGCAGTGAATATGAGAAGATAAACAAGCCGCCGCTACGTCCGAGCACGAGCACGTTCCAAGGTTTTGGGAGTGCGTTGGTAAAGGCTGACAGAATCTTCCATACGGTGATCACGATCTACGGTGAAACGTACGTCGCAGAAGTATACGTTGTGGCCGACTACGCCGTGAATCACTCTATGCTACTCGGAAAGGAGTTGACTATATGGTGGGTAACGATAAAGAAATTAACGCCGAAAGAGAGCAAGAATGAAGATCTCAAGAAAGAAGACTTAAAGAGAGAGGACGACAGTGAGGGAGATGTCGACAGTGACGTGTCAGACGATCTGTCCGTCGTAAACTACGTCGAAGAGGACTCGATGAATGTTGCGGATCGATATCGCGACGAAATCGAGGAACTAATCAAAGGGCATACACCGCGGAAAGAAGTACAAACGAACGTAGAGACAAAGATTGTGCTACAAGACGAAGTGCCTATCTGCTTGAGACCGCGAAAATTGGCGGTCAAGGAAAAAGCAATACTAGACAAACAGATAGACGGATGGCTACGCGACGGAATAATTCAGCCGAGCAAAAGTAAATATTCGAGCCCAATCGTAATAGTACCAAAGAAGACTGGTGAATACCGAGTATGCGTGGACTACAGGTAGTTAAACAAAAAGATAATGAGGGATCGGTTCCCAATGCCGCTTATTGACGACCGTATCGACGCGCTCGCGAACGTTTGAGTGTTTTCAGTATTGGACCTAAAGAATGGATCCTTCTACGTGCCGGTTGCCGCGGAGAGTCGCAAGTACATTCGGAACTCCAGATAGGCAACATGAATGTTTAAAGACGCCCTTCGGATTATGCAATAGTCCAACATCCTTTTTATAATTTGCCGACGAAGTATTCCGTGATTTAAGTCGACGAAATGTCGTATTCACGTACGTGGGTGACTTAATCGTACCAGGTCGAGACGAAGAAGAGGCACTCACAAACCACAAGGAAACGCTCGCAATCGCAGCTGATCCAGGATTAACGATAGATTGGAACAAGTTCGAATTTTTGAAAAGACGAGCTGAATACATCGGCCGCATTATAGAGAACGGCAATGTCGGTCCATGGCCTTCAAAAATTAGGCCGGTGCAGCAGTTTCCAATGCCAACATCGAAGAAAGCCGTACAGAGTTTCCTCGGTTTAACGGGTTACTTCCGGAAGATCATTCGTGATTACGCTAAAATCGCGAAACCGTTATCCGAGATGTTAAGGAACAATCAATGATTCCGCTTCGGTGTGGAAGAAAACCAATCTTTCGTAAAGATGAAACAACTGTTAATAAGTGAACCGATATTGCGCATATATCGACCACATGCGATCATGGAATTGTATACAGATGCGAGGAAGGAGGGCTAAGGAGCCGCTGGTTTACCAAAAGCAGCCAACGAAGATCGATTCCATGTTATTTACTTCATGAGTCGCAAAACATCAGCCGCAGAGAAGAAACTGCATTCGTACGTGCTCGAGGCTCTTGCAATAATACAAGCAGTCAAGAAGTTTCGGGTTTATTTACTCGGAGTTAAATTCAAGCTGGTGACTGACTGTTCAGCCCTACAGAAGACTCTGGGCAAAATCGATATGTCACCGAAAATCGCGAGATGGGCATTGATGCTGGAAGAGTTCGAGTACGAGGGTGAGCATTGCGCGGGGACTCGCCTCAAACACGTTACTGCGCTCAGTCGCTATCCGGTGATGATCATAGGAGATCGAATTACGCCAATCATCCGCAAGCAAGATGAAGAAGAGAGACTCCGTGTGATCAAGCAAATTCTTTAAAATAAGTCATATGAAGATTATAACTGCGAGAACGGAATTTTAATGAAACGATGCGGAGAGCAAAATGTTAACGTGCTGCCAACGAGCATGCATCAAGACCTAATCCGCAGAGCGCACGAAAACGGACATTTCCGTGTTAAAAAAACGCTCGGGAGCATAAAATCGGATTATTGTATGCTGAAGTTAACTGAGAAGCTCGAGAAATGTATCAGCTGCTGCGTGCTTTGCATTCTAGCTGAAGGTAGGCGAGGAAGGAAGGAGGAACGCTCACACCTATACCAAAGGGCGATGGGCCATTGTCGACTTATCACGTCGACCACCTCGGACCGATGACAACAACGTCGAAGGTATATAAACATTTGTTCGTCGTTTTCGATGGTTTCTCAAAATTTGTTTGGATCTATCCGACAAAGGCGACTACCGCCAAAGATGTATTAGGCAGATTAAAGAGCCAGCAAACGATCTTCGGAAACCCGCAACGCATCGTTAGTGATAGCGACTCAGCTTTCACATCAAACGATTTCTGCGACTACTGTGTCGAAGAAAATATCGAGCACGTGCTAATTACGACAGGGACACCAAGAGGAAACGGACAAGACGAGCGAATAAATCGCATGATTATCCCAATCCTCACATAGCTAGCACGCCAATGTCCCGATAAATGGTATCGGTACGTAGGCAAGGTGTAATGCGCAATCAACAGCACTTATCAGAGGAGTATTGGAACTAGCCCTTTCGGGGTACTCTTTGGGGTGAAGATGCGACGGAAAAAAGACCTCGAACTACTAGCATTGGTTCAACAAGAGATGATATCTCTATTCGACAACGAACGAGAAGAATTACGTGCTATCGCGAAGATTCAGCGGGAAAACAAGAAGACCCACGATCGGAAGTGTAAACCAGCTAAACAATATCGTATAGGTGATCTGGTGGTCATAAAGAGGACACAATTTGGACCTGGCTTGGAAATGAAAGACAAGTTTTTGGGTCCTTACAAAGTCTCACAAACAAGTGGGCACGATCGTTACGAGATGATTGGAGTGGGTGATTGGGAAGGCCCTAGAATTACCACGCCATCAGCAGACCAGATGAAATCATATGAATATGATGCTCCGGGGACCGGAGAATAGCAGGAATGGCCGAATGTGGGACCGGGCCCTTTGGGCCATGGCTACATATTGGACTCCACCCAGAGCAGCGGAGGAGCGCGACTTAAGAAAAAAAGGGGTTCAGCTCCATACCGGGAAGCAAAGCGAAAAGACGTGATTAAAAGTGTTCCAGCGAAATTGTTCAGCTTTTGATTCTCTCAAATCCCCTACATGTATGGGATCGATCGGTGACGCGTGCATGGAGTGGTCGTGGGCGTGTATGCATGTGTCTATTGGTGGAGCGAGGGGATATGTATGAGATGAATGACTTTGCGGCGTCGGGCAATGAGGCCCAGAGAAGAAATAAGATTTTACGGCGAGAGAGGGAAAGAGTTTGGAATATAGCGGTAGCGAGGGTTAAGGTTTTACGGGTAGTACTGTGTGGAGTGAATTTTGCGGGGAGACTGCATTTTTTAGATTTACCTTTGACGTATTGAAGCAAGTTATTAAATAGCGAAAAGTCCATCATTTGCACCAAACATAATCCCCACAGGAGCATATATGGATTAAAACAAGCGAGTAGATGTTGGAACGAGCACATTACAGAAACACTTTTGAAAATAGAATTACAGCAATGCAAGGAGGATCTATGTTTATTCTATGTGAATGATGGTAAAAATTTTTTATATTGCGGTGTTCATGACGATGATGTACTTGTAGTAGCCAGCACTGAAGAATTTAAAGATGGTACACTGATCAAATTAAAGAATATATAGATTTTAAATATATCGGGGAAGCCTAAAATGTGTTGGGCGTGCAGATGGATCAAAGAGAGGAGAAAATATATGTACACAGTTACAACACCTATGGACATAAATCATAATTTTGATCAACATGAAGAAAGTGAAATGTGTGAACAGGGAGCATATCAAGAACTGATGGGCCAATTAATATATTTGAGTGTAACAACGAGACCAGATATATCATTTGCTGTGGGGTGTCTTTGACAATACAATAATCAACCAAAAAAGACACACATACATGGATTAAAACGCATACTTCGTTACCTGAAAGGGCTAATTAAGTATCAACTGGAATCTGGAACATTTCCAGCGCTGCTAAATCATTCAATGGAATTTTAGTATACGACAATGGTCATTTGATCCATTGGAGGAGTAAAAAACAGCAGAGAGTTGCGCTGTCGTCATCTGAAAGCGAACTGGAGGCATAATTGGATGGAGTCAAGGAAACAATATGGAGCAGCATGGTATTGGAGGAAATAGGAATGCCAAAAATTACCAATAAGGAAATACGATGTGACAATTTGAATGCCGTGAAATTATCTAACGGAGGAAACTTTAAAACAAAATCGAAACTGATGAATAGAAAATGCCATTATATCAGAGAGTCAATAAAAGAACACAACATCAAGGTAAATCACGTGCCGAACGAAAAAATGAATGCGGACTGTGTTATGGCTGTCGAGTGCCTTAGAATATTATAAGAAGCTGAGTTGCTATCAAAAAGGTTCTTGAAATGTTTGAGTGAGTAAAGGCCGATGTTCGAATGTTTCGGTGTTGGAAATCGTGGTTTGAATGTCGTAAGCGCTCAGAAATGTGCAGTTTAGCGTGTCCTCTTCAACACTCGTTCTTTAACACTAGTTTCTAAAAATTGAATGGCGTACTTACATATATACTAGAATATACTCGCTAGAATCTTGAAGGTGTTGGCAACCCTCCAATCACGGCTCACGACGTCCAGAGGGCTGGTGGTCGGGTGCGCCCGTGTTGTCACAGAATTCCCAGAATTTTGGGCCGTCGGAGCCCAGGTACATTGGTCGGTAGAGTTTATGATGCATCAATTACGATTGAGTGCAGGAAGATAAGATTTGGAGGCATCGTCCAGATGTTCGAGTAAAGTTAATTGCAACGAAAGAGTCTTCCAAATACTTACTCTTCCAAGAAGAAATTGATTGGCTCGACTCATAAATTAAAAATACTAAACGTTCTTAATCCTCAAAAATAGCAGTTAGTCACGTACGCATCGTAAGCTTGTCTTAAATGTATTGGGCATTAATAGACTGTGTTACGAAGCCATTGAATGGACCAACTTTACGGAACAATGTCAAGACGTTCATGGAAATATGAAGACGCTAAAATCAAAGGGGGAAAATTTGGAGTTGATTTTACATTAAATCATCATATAGGGAGTTTCATTATAGACAGTTGTTGGTGTGTTATTATTGGGGACGATAGCTTGGAGGCGCTACGTGTAGCATGGCGGTTGGCTCTTCTTATATATTCCAGACCTGTTCTCAACGCGTGTATTCAGTTCAGTTACTCAGTGTTGTCTGGATGTATTTTGTTATTCTGAAGTCACCCGATCCTTAAACCCACACTCGCGACCTGTTTGTTTTAGGCCATACAAAGGCTTGTTTAACTTAGACACTTTTGCTCCTCGCCTGTTTTCTCGAACATGATCGGCTGTTCCATGTATACCACGTCCGTTAAATTTCCTTGAATATATGCGGTCACGAAGTCTAATTGATGCGCACATGCATTCTTTTCATGACACTTACTGCCAGAAGCATGCGTATTGTCTCTAGTCGCGCTACAGGTGCAAATACTTCGTTAAAATCTATGCCCTCGCGCTGTTGGTCACCTCTAGTAACTAGTCTTGCTTTAAATTTGTCAATGAAGCTCTCCTGATTTCTTTTAGTCCTAAAAACCCATTTACATTTTATAATTTTTTAACTTTCAGGTCTACTCACCAGGGTCCAAGTGTTATTTTTGACTAATCCATCGTATTCGGTCTTCATCGCTTCTTGAACATTCCCCGGATCGGGTTGAGAGTCTTGGGTAGGTTTTGCCTTATAAAGTTTTCGTGGTCTGCCGGGCTTTTCTGTTCTTTCGACTTTTGGACGACTTTGTGTGCCACTTGATGTTGGAGTTTCGACAGTTTGTCTGGATTCCTCAACAGTCTCTTCATTTTAGTGTAGTGCTGCACTATTTTCGGCTTGTGATGAACCTCCTGTAATCGCATCCTCCCCCAGTTTCTTCCTCTTCCAGTTGAAGGTCTCCGTGCCGAGTAGTTTTCTCGATTGGTTGATTCATTAGTATCTCGAGTAAATCTGGCTCATCAAGACATGAGCTCGTGATTTGATTTTCAATGAATTTTACGTCTCTTCTTATTATGACGGTCCTAGTGCTTCTCTCCCATAAGCGGTATGCCTTCGTTTCTTCGGAGTAACCTACAAGAATGTACTCCTTTCCTTTAGGTAAAAATGATTTTTCCTTCGATTTGGTTTTTAGAGCTATGACTCTACTCCCGAATTTCCTGAAGTAGCCAACATATGGTTTCTGCCCTTTCCAAGCTTGGTAAGGTGTTACTCCTTCATTTGCTTTAGTCGGACAACGGTTTCTTGTACAGGTTGCTGCTGCTATTGCTTCTGTCCATGGAGAAATTAGTAGATTTGCCTGCATGAGCATGCATTTTGCCATTTCCACTAGAGTCCGGTTTAGACGTTCTGCAACTCCATTTTGTTGTGGGGTATCCTCCGCAGTTAGTTGTCTCAATATTCCATTTTTCCTAAGGAATTAACTAAATTCACGAGAAACATATTCGGTTCCGTTATCTGTTTTTAACCTTTTTAGTTTGCATCCTATTTGTTTTTCGACGCACATTTTATAGTCTTTAAACGCACTTAACACATGTGAACGCTGTTTCAAAGGTTTCGATCGAAGGAAACGACTTTTGTCGTCGATAAATATGACAAAATATTTGCTCCCCCTCGCGAAGTTATATTAAATGGTCTGCAAATATCGCTATGGACCAAGCCCAATTATTCATTTTCTCTTCGCGTAGATGTCTTATAAGGTGAATAGTGAATCTTCGCTTTTTCACAGATTTCACATATGGGATTCACATTTTGCATTTTATCGTTAATCCCAATTACGATCTCTTTATTTTTTAAATTTCTGAGGTCATTAAAATTTAAATGTCCTAGTCTTTTATGCCATTTTATTAACCCACTACACTGTTCCGTCAGTACCATCGCACAAGCACTATCGGTTTTATTGTTTTCTTTCACTAAATACAGCCCGTTTTCTCCTCTAGCTGTTATTACAACTGATCCGCCTAAACGTCTAATTTTTGCACTGTCTTGATAGAAAGTCACGTTGTACCCATGTTTCGTAATTTGTGACACTGAGAGAAGATTGGTTTTAAAACTCGGTACAAGCATAGCTCCTTGCAAATCAATATTATTCTTTTGGTTGTGCGCGGTTTTTACCTCTATTTCAATCTGTCCTTTTCCGGTTGACTTTACAGTCTGTTCTGTAGCAGTGTATATTGTTGCATTATGCTGACCAATTTTCTTTCTCATTTGTGATCTGTGTCATCGCACCAGTGTATAGACACCAAATGTTCGTCCTCTTTTGATAATTATTAAAAGCTGTGGCTGTCATCGCATTCTTCCATTTTTGAAACGCATTTCCATTCTTGAGATAGCATATAATTGTTTATATAATGGGGCCTTTCTTTAAGGACCCCTCGATTCGTGTACTTATCTCAAATCTTTTCAGGCTTCCCTTGACGTTACCGCCCTTTTAGCGTGGTTCAAATGACCTTCTTCAACGCTGAGGAGAATTAAAGCCAGTGCCTTTTCATCCTTTTTCGTCCAAACAAATGCATTTTCTTGGTTCTTTAATTCTGTACCGTTCGTGAGCGACCACAATTCTTTATACGAAGCGAGGCGGCTTGGCGACAGGGCCGAGAAAAAAGAAATCGACAGTCACTCTGCATCTCGATTGCGATCGCCAAACATCTTGTATATTATTCTGTAATTATTTCATCTTCTTTCATAAATATTAGATATTCTGCGAACCAAGGGAATCCTACATTTGGGGGCTCAGCAGGCATAGACGGCAGAATATAAAAGTGCAACTTTTAAAAGACGCGCACGAGGACGTGAGTCGATCGCAGTACCGGTTAAAGTTAATATTCGCTGTCCGAAAACTGTGTAAAAGTGAAAGACTGCCAGCACTGTATTAAATGATCACAGACCGAAAAGTATAAAGTATAAAGTACTACACAGTCGAGACGACAGCGACATCCGCGAATAAGGAAGACTGTAATAGACGGAAGACGGAATAGATTAAGCCATGTTTACGGTTCTTTTCTTTGGTATGTGCGAAGTGTGTGAGGCCGTCTCGTGTGAATCTTCGGACGAATTCCCCCCCTTTGTTCGGTCCTAATTACTGTTTACTTTCGTATATTAGTAACCGTTTAACCGTCTCGACCATTAGAGTCCCTCGCACATTATCGTAATGCCGCCGTTAAAACAATTGCGGTTCTTAAAGTGTTGATCGCAAAATTTTACGTCTCCATTTTTTCTCGGTTCTTAGAGAAGAATGATCCGGCACCGTTCTACGAGTAGCATTACAAACTCTTAATTATATTACATTATAAATCCAAAACGTTGAACTGCACAAAGACAGTACGTATGTGGGGTGTAAAGTAAAAGTGAAAAGATGGAAGCAAGGAATAAGGCGGTAAGGGAACGATATATCGAATCGGAAGAGCACGATGAAGCAAAACAAATGATCGTTCATGCGCCAATGGCCGAAAGAAGGGATTAGAAACTAGAAAGGAGTAAAACAATTACGATGAAAAAAGCCGAACTCGAAGAAGAATTAAAAAAGTTAGGTTTGAATAAGAAGGGAAGGAAAGCAGAATTGAGGACACGATTAGACAATTATCTACAAAGAAGTTGTAGAGAAACTGCCTGGAGAAACAGGACGACAATACGTGTACGCTATGCGTGAGATAGCCAGCGAGTGCAAGCTCGAAGAAAGTGCTGTTATCGACTACGTAATAAATGGAATAACGGACGAAGAGTCCAACAAAGTACGGGTAACCCTCCTACAGCACGGCATCCAACAACACGGTTTCGCTCTAATACGTTTAGACATTTGCGAAAAAGCCTCGTATAACACGGCCACCTACGACACGGTTTCGCTCTAACACGATCATAAATTTGCGGAAACCCTGGTAAAACACTGTACTTATACTATTTAACGTATGTATGATTTAGAAATTTAAATTATACACTATGGGCACACAATACATATGTATACATACAAAAATAAAATACAAGTGGTGTTGCGTCGAAAGTTTGTTCAGTTGTTGTTGACTGTATCTATTACCGCACTTCATAGGTGGAAATACAGTACTACATATGTTAATGTTTTTAATAAAAATGAAGTTGTTTGTATGGATTTCAAAACAAATATTTGTTTTTAATAAGTTTTCGGAACCGAACCCTCCTTTTTGTACTTGCTCTGGGTCTCATATAACACGGTTTCACACAACACGGCATATTCTAGGAACCTATCTACCGTGTTGTAGGAGGGTTACCTGTAATTTTATATCAATCTCGAACGATCCGCGACCTTAAAGAAAATTTGGAAATCTATGACAGGATGAAAGGACGGGCAATTCGAACGAAAACACGAAACATTGCAGTACATGTGAATCTGCAGAGCACGAGATGATACAATGTTCGAATAAAGGAAAAGGCCCGAAGTGTTTCAAATGCAATAATTATGGTCACATCTAGAGTACAGTGCGGGACAAAAGTATTGGCACACGTAACATTTCCTAACAAAATCGCTAGCCATGTTGTAAAACATTAATCAGTTTAGTTGATCGTTCTAGACAACCTTCTGCTATCATCTTAGAATATATTACACAAGATAAACTTGAAGTAGAATCTTTTATTTAAGTACGAACGTAAAAATCATACACTTGGTAACATTTCGATAACCAAGAAACTCAGAACAGCACTGCAGCAATGAATTGCATATCAAGCAAGAGAACGAGTATACTGCAACTCAGAGGCGTCAAATACACTGTATTGATAGACTCAGGAAGTGATATCAATGTAATATGTAAAAACAAATATGAAGCGGGAGCCCTGAGTTGAGCGCCACGGCAACGAGCATCACAGGCGCAGGAAACGCGATCACACGAACGCTCGATGTATTTGAGGACAATGTTGTGCTCCACCGTGAATCGTATGATGTTAAAATGTTCGTAGTACCCACGAATTCGAGACCATACGATATCATGCTTGAATATGATTTTTTACGGAATGTAGAAATATGCGTGCGACAAGGAGAAGTGGGTACGTGAGAAAATTAATAGGATGCGCGGAGAAGCGGACAAGTGTAAAAGACGATAATAGTGAGGCAGTGTGCACAGAAATGAAGAACATATGCTAGATTGAAGAAAGTGAATTAGATATTAAGGAAATGTTCAAGGCCAGGGTGGAAAGACTGTAATGGAACTGGTAAAATCTAGAATTGGAACAAAAATTATGGTAAGCGATACAAAACCCGTTAATCTGACGAGACGATTGGCCCCGAAAGAGAAAGATATTCTGAATAAACAAGCGAATGGCTGGAGGATGGAACTATATGTCCCAGCACGAGTGAGTATGCGAGTCCAGTCGTAATCGTGCCAAAAAAGAACGGGACGTACAGAGTATGTATAGATTATCGTCAGTTAAATAAGAAGGTAATACGCAACAGGTCCCCAATGCCGTTAATCGCAAATCGTATAGACGACCTAAGAGATGCACGGGTTCTTCCATGTACCGGTGGTAGAAGAAAGCCAGAAGTATACTGCCTTCGTTCTGCCGGAAGGACAGTATCAGTTTACAATAGCACCGTTCGGCCTTTGTATCAGCCAAACTAGCTTCTTGAGATTTATAGATGACGTATTCCGAAAACTGACTCAACGTAAAATAGTATTCACGTACGTCGATGATCTGATAATACCCGGCGTAAATGACGAGGATGCTTTTGAGAAATTAGTTGAAACTTTTAAAGTAATCCCGGAAAACTGTTTAAACATTACTTGGTCTAAAACTCACTTTCTGAAAGAACGAATTGAATTTTTAGGGTATGAAATACAAAATGGTCGAGTGTTTCCAGGATCGCTTAATACACGAGCTATTTCAAAATTTCCCGAACCTAAAAATGCAAAAGATATTCGAAGTTTCCTCGGATAATTTATTTAATTTATCCAATAATCGGCTATTCCAGAAAATTTATTAAAGATTATTCACGAATAGCATACCCATTGTCGAATCTGATTAAGAAAGATGAAGTCTTTGTGTGGAATGCGGAGCAACAGCACGCATTCACTATGTAAAGTCATTGTTAGCAACGAAGCCCGTGTTACGACTATATAGTCCAAAGGGGATCACGGAACTGCACACAGACGCCAGTAAAGACGGTTACGGCGCGATTGTATTGCAAAGAGAACTCGAGGAAAATAAATGTCATCCGGTTTATTATTTCAGCAAAAAGACCACTAATACCGAAAAGCGATACCATTCGTATGAATTGGAAGTGCTAGCGATAATAAACGCGATTAAGAGATTGCGAGTGTATTTATTAGGAATAAAATTTAAATTAGTAACAGACTGTGACGCATTTCCCAAGACATTAGTTAAAAAGACTTATCGCCGATAATTGCGCGGTGGGCCATGACGCTGGAAGAATATGATTACAATGCTGAACATCCATCCGGTGAGAAACTCCCGCACATCGATGCTTTGAGTAGATGTCCGATTTTGGTGATCGAAGACAAACTTCTCACGATGCTAAAGAAAAAACAGGAAGACGAAGAGAGACTACAGGTAATGAAAAAGATTTTAGCGAACGAACAGTACGAAGATTATGTAATCACAAATGGTATTCGGATGAAAAGCAAAGGCGCTAAGAATGTAATAGTGGTACCTTCCTGTTTGGAAACAGACTTAGTAAGACGAGTTCACGATAATGGACATTTTGGTGTACGTAAAATGATGGAGAATATAGAAAAAGAGTATTATATTTCCTGACTAGAGGAAAAGATTATGAAATTCATCAGCTGTTGTGTAGCGTGCGTCATAGCGAATAAAAGACACGCCGACACACCGTTGAACACCTATTATATCGATCACGTGGGTCCGATGACCAGCACGAGTAAGTTGTACCGATACCTTTTTGAGGTTGTTGGCGGGTTCTATAAGTTCACATGGGTATATCCCACTAAAGCGGCAAATGCTAAGGAAGTTATCAACAAATTAACGGATCAGCAAAGGATATTTGGAAATCCCCAATGCATCATTTCGGACAGAGGGGCGGGTTACACATCCGCGGAATTTAAAGAGTACTGCACGGAAGAAAACATCAACCAACTGCTAGTGACGATGGGTGTGCCGCGCGGTAACGGACAACAGAACGGATAATAAGGACTATCATTCCGATACTGACTAAAATATCACTGAATCATCCAGATCATTGGTATAAACATACGGACAAAGTGCAGAGATGTCTGAACAGCACATTTCAAAGAAGAATTGGTATGTCTCCCTTTGAGGTAATATTCGGTACGAAAATGAGACAGTGCAAAAATCCAGAGATACTATCTCTTCTTGAACAAGAGATGATAGAAGTTTTTGATAAGCAACGCGATGGATAAAGGGTTTTAGTAAAACAAAATCTCTTAAGAATGCAAGAAGAGAACAAACGGCAGGATAACAAGAATTGTAAACCGGCGCGACATTACCAAGAAGGTGATATTGTTTTTATCAAACGAACTCAGTCCGGGCAGGATTAAAAATTAAAGGTAGATATTTAGGACCATATTAAGTTTCGAAAGTTAAGCGCGGTAATCGCTACGAAGCAATTCGCGTCGGTGGTCATGAAGGCCGTACGATAACATGGACAGCTTCAGACTGTATGAAACCGTTTGATTATCACGATGAGTACCTAAGTGTATCTTCAGGGTTGGAAAAATTGCAGGAAAGGCCGAGCGTGGAAGTGCGGAGAAAAAGAGAAAGTGAGAGAGAGAGTGTATGCATGAGTGTGAGTGAATGTGATTTCTTGTCTCAAATTAGTCCGGGATCACGAATCGGGCTGCGTGTCTCGGCGCCAGTCTGACAAGGGGAGGGCCAGGTTTGTATATCGCCTTTTTTAATGTGTGATAGCTCAACCTGTAGGTCTCAGGGAGAAGATTGCGATGCTAGCATATCAGGTGTAGTTAGCCACGCGTATTTCTAAAAATTATCCTTAGTGAGCTTGGCACTCGTGGCAATAGGAATATTATTTTCAGTTTGGTTTAGCCCTGTAAGCATGAAATGTGGTAAAGAAATCATCTCAAGTGAAGATGAGTTTGATTTTACGCTATTAACCCTTTCGCTCCTAACGCCGGATAGTATCAACACAATAACCCGCGGAGACGAACGGCGGCTATATCCGGCATGCACGATGTGACCCACAGAGACGAGCGTCGGCTAAAGCTGGCAACATTCGCGAACTAGTTAATGGATAGCGTTACGGATGACCATTACAAAAAGGATAATCGGGCTTTCGCTGGTCCGCAAATATGTTAGCTATAAAATGGCACGATAAAAAAGAGGTTCCATGATTTCAACAATACATACAGAAGTATAATTGTAGCGATAGCGGCAACGAACACAAGAGCTCACAAGGAAAGTAAGGGAACCTGAATATTCCACAAATTCTTAAACTTTGCACAAACATAGAGTAATTCATCCTGATTGCGAAGCTATTTTTCGTTGGTGCTCAAAAACGGTTTAAAAGGGTGAAATCACCCCTCAAAGAAAAAGCAATTTTTTCGTTTTCGCCTGTTATATCCAGAACGACAAGAGATATCGAAAAAAAGTTAAGTTACAATTTTAATGGTACTCTGGGTGCTACAAGAAAGCGGTGACAAATTTTCGAAAAATATATTCATTTATTGTAAATTTTACCCCCAACCCCCCAAAATTTAAGGCTTTACGATTTTTGTTTCATCTGGAAAATAGTTCGTGCTAAGCCATTTTCAATCGTTTATATTGTTTATATAAAATAATTTGGTTAAGCTTGAATTTAACGCTCTATACCCGCCTGCTCAGCGTTCGGCGGCGACCCTGTACGGAAGAATATGACAGAATATTAACACTATGCCGTCCGGTGATACCACGTGGTGTCGCGCGCAAAGCTATCGCACAAACGTTAATATCGCTTGAGTTTTCAGAAAAATAATATATAAATAAAAAAATATATATATTAAATGCAGTTTGGGATACGGCTATATTAAAGACCAAGTCTAATGTAAAATCTTCTTTATTTAAAACAGAGGAGACGTTTCGGCAATTTTTTGCCCTCTTCAGTCGCAAGAGTTTAGTCTGTACAAAAAGTTAAATACTGTGTTACTATTATAACAATCATTTGAAAAAAGAGAATTTTAGTGCTAATATGGACGCATTGGATTATAAATTAGGAAAAGTTTAACTTGCAAAAGAAGTCCTAGGAATATAAGACTTATTCATCCTAGGTGCTTATGTCTTAGGTGTTAGTTTAAGACTTATATGTAAATTCAAACATAAAGTTAACGAACAGCAATGCACAGGAGAAGAAGGGCGTGTTTTTTTTTTACACAAATTAAAGTTACATTGTTTAAATAAGTGACCAGTAGATGTTTCACCCGATCACGACCCTCATAGTTAATTTCTTTTTCTTGAGTCTACCGAGTTTATTTGACCGGTGTGATTCGAAAAGGAAATAGAAAATCTATCGAGGTCCAATAACATGACAATTATTGTTGTTGACTAGACCGTGGGAAACCAGAGATCGGCACGTCTGACCGGTACATATTACCATTTGAAGACGTTCGAATTCGCGAATAGTAAACGCATATGAGAGAGAGTGAGAAAGAGCTAATAGTTTGACGAAAGCGCCGCGTAACGAGTAATTACTCGTTCGCGCTTGTCGACGACGGTGTAACGTCGCCGACAGTTAGTTGATTCCAGAAACTCCTCCGAGACGGTTGATTCCGGAGAGTCGTCAGCAGGAGCTGATTTTAGAGAGTCCTCAGCAGCAGTTCGCACGGAGAGCATCGACTGTCGATCGTGCTCCTGTTATAACGAACACTGCTTTTACCTTCAAACTAGCAAATTGTGAAACTGAATTAAGACTAACACACGACAATTCGTGTTGACTCTTCAGCACAAATAGCTATGCCTTTTTAGTAATTTAGCGGTTTTAACCCTTTTTTTTATACGAGGGGAAATCTTCATAGACACCCCGGTCTCCCTTGGGGGGGGGAGGCCGGAGTAGTGCCCGATTCTTACCGGCTAAAACCCCTCTGTGTACTCCAGCCCTGGCGCTTTTGGGGACCCCGAGGCCCTCTAGAGAACTCTGCTCGGGGTCCCAGCGCCCAGCCCTCAGAAGGGCCAGTTCAATTTTTGATTTTTGGGGATGCAGCGCGCCCACGACACTGCATCCCCCACCTCGGAACCACCATTCATGGCTGCCTGGTGGCTCCGGCGGCTATTAAATAGCCGCCGTGGCAAGTGGCGGAGACGGGGCCCTTCGTCCTCGCCTTCGCCCCCTTCCTTCAGGGTCCGCGGCTTCGCGGGCCCTTTCCGCGGCCTCCTTCCGTGACATTACCTGTTCACAGAAGGAGGCCACCGCCCCCCATGACCTCTCGCTGCTCACCGTCGCCTTGACGACGGCGTGCAGCGAGAAGTCCGGTCCGATGCTTAGACGAAGGACTCGGCGCTCTGCAGCCCAGGAGGGACACTCCTCCAGGGTGTGTTGCGCCGACTCCACGTCCTCCCCGCAATTATGACATTGCGGGGTGGGCTCCCTTCCGATCCTATTCAGGAACTCACCGAAGCAACCATGCCCGGTGAGCACCTGCGTCAACCGGAAGGTGAGCCTTCCCTCCCTCCAGCGGTTTTAACCCTAAATTAGTACTGAGGCGAAAATCGGTGGGTTCACCTGGTTTTCGCCAACTATTGTTATTCGACGTGGGAGCGTCAGGAGTCCACTCCTTGGATGACCACTGGTCGGCGGAGCACGTTAGTTGGCGCGCTGTTCTAAACTTAAGACCCGCTACTCGTCCTCTACCGGGAACCACCTTGGTGACGAATAGAAGCACTCAAGAGCGACCGGAGAGTTTCGATATCGCTGTGTCCAGGCTTCCTTCACGACGCGGCGTGTTGAGAAAGAAACGGTTAGATCAGCCTCCGTTGTTAGCCACCGGGACTAGTTACTAGTAACCGTGGATCTCCCCGCTCACGGAATCCATACAGGAGATTTACAACCTCCGCCTTGGTTTTCCGTTCGAGGCAATACGACTGTGCGGTCGTTGCACTAAAGATTTCATTGCGTTAAATCTAGCCGACCGCCATGATTGTGTTCCTGAAAAGACGGAACAGATCGGCCAGAAGATTCGACGCGTGGTTTTCCGTATTTAAAAGCCACGCACCAGTACGCGCATTAGCACACACAGCACGGTTACCGTTGCTGTTTAAGTGTGCGCCTCAAAACATTCCCGAGACAGAACGTTAATAAGAGTATCGTATTTCAGGTGATTACACCCGTTCGTTCTTTTTCTGTTGTTCCAGAGATCAGAACCTAGGACAAACAGGCCCGCCGAAAGCCAGGCTACCAAGAAGTCAGATTCTTGTAATTAGGCAAAACACTTTGTATTATACAAAGCAAAAAGGGTCTATAATAAACGACTGTCCTGTTCAGGACAGTCAAAGGAAATCAAAAGGCATATTGGTTTGGATTTCCCTTTACCCACTCTCCCTCGTCCGGACCGGAGGAGGAAGTTTCACTTCCTCCAATATCGGTTGGATTTGGCCGAAATTTTAAACAAATTTGAACATACATTGTCCGTTTGGTATACATTTTTGAAGCTTGTTGCAAGAGAGTAAGCACTCATTCCACTCAGTCTATATGACCATAAGTCGGTAAAATCGATCTGTAGATTCAAAAAGCGGATGTGAATGGGATTACGCGTTATTTACTATCTCGTAACCATCACATAATGAGCTTCAGCGCGTGGTCAGAACAAGGAAATTAATCGGTAAAAATTGTTGTAAACCTAAAAGTGAACGAGAATTCAGTTTGGTTAGTGATGAGATGAAAACAAACATAAAGTTATTGCACAATAAATAGTCAGAATAAGTAATCGAATATTCGTTTAGTCAATGAGATCCGCGTAGAATGACGATATGTTGATGGATTCGAACTTTTTGTTAGCGCTATTTTCCTGTAGGATAAATAGAGATTCTGCGGTTGTTCGTCTCCAATAATTGTTATCCTTATGGAGGACGCTCGTCTGGTTGAGATCGAAACTGTGGCCATTTTCTAACACGTGTTCAGTTAAAGCTGTTTTGTTAACAAAATGCGTGAGACTATACTGGTGTTGGTATATTCTCATTGATAACAAATTTTGTGTTTGACCAACATAACATTCTCCACAATTATTGCACGGTATTTTATATACAACATCAGTTCTTTTGTAGTTATTTAGTTTATCTTTGCCTTTGTTGGTGAAAGAAAGGGAATTTAATCTGCCCAATGTGATCCCTGGGACCAAGCAGGCCCACTCGTAGGCCCCGAACGGTCCCGAACTTTTTTTGGGACGCCTGTTGCGTAATGGCCGTATTGTGTAATAGAGTTGCAAGCGTGTTTTCTATTTAATTCCTTTTGTATCACCATATAATTGTATCCAAATATATATACGTGTCCTTATAAACATTCACATTATTGTCCACATAACAAAACTAACAGTATTCTTTTCTCAAATAACCCCCCTTTATATCCAAAAACTATAGGGTAATTACATTTTTGTAAGGAATTTAAAATAATGTCTGAAATATTATCCTGATTGTTATAATCAAAACCAAAATCCCTAAAGGGAATGCCATGTATATTCTTGAATACATATTTCGCGTTTTCCATCTCGGAATTGGATAAACTGTAGAAAGGGCGATTTAGAAAAAATGTGTATGGGTTATTATACCGTCGTTAACGGAAGTGATTGCAAGATCTTGGCATAGGAATTTCTTTTCAACAATGAAACTATCCATGTCAATTACATGTGAAATAGATTGATGCTAAAAAGAACTTAAAAATTAAATATGTTAAGAATATAATCATCCATGCGTATCGCCCGGCGCTATGAGCTGATGGCGCTCCTGTTTTATAAGCGTGTGTCTTTTGTTTCTGGGTGCTGTTTTTGGTGGTTCGTTTTTGCTGTGCTGTGCGATGCCTGTTCTGTCCGCACTCTTGTCTTTTCAATAATGTTATTACTTATTTTTACTTAACCCACCAATAACGATTCCAACAGGTTATTGGCCCAGGGGTTCAGTGTTAAGTGATAGAGTGTAAAAAGGTGTTGCTTCTGAAGGAAAAGACCAAGTTTTCGGAAATTATTGAAAGGTACGCGTCATGCAGTCCACCGGAATGAGCCATATTGAAAAACTTTCAGAGTCAAATTACGAGGCGTGGAAGATGCAAATGAAGAGCATTCTCGTATTTAACGAACTATGGGGATATGTGTCCGGGTGTATCACGAAACCGATGGATTCGGAGGATACCACGGAATGGGCGACGAAAGACGAAAAAGCGCTCGCTTTAATCGTCCTGAGTGTGACGAAGACAGAGCTGGGGCATATTCGACGACTGACGACGTCGAAAAGCGCCTGGGATGAGCCAGAGCGAATTCACCAATCGCGCGGTCCAGTGAGAAAAGCGGTACTTCACCGGCAATTGTATCAACTACGAAAGAAGCCATCGCAGAGAATGGCGCAATATGTTCACGATTTCCAGGAGAACGCAGACCTCGTAGAGAATGCTGGAATTGAAATCCCGGAAGAGTTATTATGTATAATGATTTTAAGTAATTTGCCGGAGGAATACGAAAATTTTTGTGTCGCAATAGAGTCGCGTGATACGATCCCATCGATCGATTTCATAAAAGGGAAATTGATCGAAGAGGAGGCGCAAAGGAGGGGAAACGAAACAAGCGACGGTGATGCGAGTGCATTATGGACGAAAAAATCCGACAAGAAAGTACATAATCGAAGAAATCCAACCAGTGAGAAAAAGTCATTTGACGGAAAGTGTTACAATTGTGGTGCAGTAGGTCACCGTGCGGCAGATTGCCGATCGAAAAAGAAATATAAGGGTAGCGTAGCGACAAGTCTGAAAACTGCGAAGAAGAAGTTATAGTCGCCGATGCAGCGTTAACGTGTGTAACAGAGAGAGACGAATGGTGTCTCGATACTGGAGCCACGTCACACATGTGTAAGGATGCAAATGCTTTTGAATGTGTAAGTGATGGTCCCGTCTGTGAGGTTATCACTGCTGGAACTGAAACGGTTACGTCATATGGGACTGGGACTCTCCGTTTGAACTGTATAACGGATGGCGCGAAATATAGCGTAAAATTGTTAAATGTATTACATGTTCCAAACCTGCGATATAATCTATTATCAGTCGCGGCGATAAACCAGCGGGGTTATAAGATTCAATTTTGTAAAGATCGCGCGAATATAATTCGGCAGCACAATTCAATGGCGCTGTCAGCAATTAAAAATTTATGTCGTTAAAAATGTGCGGGAGCATAAAGCGATGGTCGCGACAAATTCTAGTGTTAATCTAAAAAGATGGCACGAGCGTTATGGTCATTTAAATTTCCAAGATCTGCGAAGATTACGACAAAAAAATATGGTAGATGTTTGGGATATACCGATGAAAATACAATCGGTGCCTTGCGTAATTTGCGATCGCAGTAAAATAAATGTATCATCGTTTAAAGAGTCCGATTCGCGAGCGAAGAATGTACTAGGACTTATTCATGCAGACATATGTGGATCATTTAAGGTTACTTCGATAGGAGGCGTGCGTTATTTCGCTACTTTTATAGACGATAGAACAAGGTTCATACATGTAGCGTTCTTGAAAACACGTAGCGATGTATTCCTGGCATTTAAAAAGTTTATGTGTCTTGCAGAGAGAGAAACAGGGAGAAAAATATTGAAACTCCGATCCGATAATGCGAAAGAATACGTTTCGAAGGAAATAATGAAGGAATCGCAATATTTAGAGGAAATAGGTATCTCAAGACAGCTATTCGTACAGTACACGCCACAACAAAATGGTGTGGCGGAGCTTGCAAATCGCACGATAATTGAAATGGCTAGGTGCATGATACATCAAGCCAAGTTATCGGGCCAATTGTGGGCCGAAGCAGTGAATACTGCTGTTTTTCTCAGAAATAGTTGTCCTACAAGCCCAGTACCAGGAAATAAAACGCCCGAAGAGCTTTGGTCTGGGAGGAAGCGAACGTAAAGTTCCTGAGGAAGTTTGGTACCCACGTTACCGTTTTGAAGAAAGGGCCTGGTGTATCGGAGTTCGATGCAAAAGGTGAGGACGCCGTGCTGGTGGGATATTCAACCGAGAGCAAGGCGCACCTTTTGTGGAAGAGGGGTACGACCAAAATAATCAAGAATCGCGATGTAAGGTTTATTGAAGACCTACATTTTGATGCCGAAGAAAACTCCGTGGAATTCCTAATGATGCCAGAAATTTGTGAGGAGCCCACGAATGAAGTTTGTTCTCCAGTTGAACACGATCTTGGGACAAAATATGAACCCGAAATTGAAGCAGAAGAGGATCCTGTTCGGGGGGTAGAGGATGGTTTAAATAGAAATGAAGAGGAAGTCTGCCCCATTGTCGAAACGCCTCGTACAGGAGCGGGGAGACCAAAATTCATTCGCACCGGAAATCGCGGGAGACCGAGAAAGGTATACCATGTAGCGAATATTGCTATGGATGCAGACGAAATAGAACCTGTCACTGTGGAGGAAGCTACATCGAGTCCAGACAAGGAAAAGTGGAGGCGAGCCATGGAGGAGGAGTACAATTCTCTAATGGAATGCGGTACATGGAAGCTGGTGGATAAACCAACTCAAGTAAGAACGATCTCATGTAGATGGGTTTTTCATATAAAACGTCGACAATCAGGTGATATTGACCGCTACAAGGCAAGATTAGTCGCAAGATGTTGTGAGCAACGTCGTGGGATCGAATATGATGAGGTGTATGCTCCAGTTGTGAGAATGCAGACGATAAGAACTTTATTTGCCATTAGTGTCGAGGAAGAACTTCACGTGCATCAAATGGACGTTGTATCCGCGTACGTGCAAGGTGAACTTTCGACAAAATTATACATGGAGCAGCCGATGTTTAAATCCTCGGATAATGAGGACAGAGTGCGTTTACTTCTCAGACCACTGTATGGACTCAAAAAGTCTGGTCGCGAATGGCATCGTAAACTGCGTGAAAAGTTGAACGATATTAAACTCTATCAATTGGACGTGGAACCGTGTGTACACGTTGGAGAAGTAGAGACTGCAACTGTAATAATCACCGTATATGTGGATGACTTGTTGGTTGCATCGAAATCTTTAAGTGCGGTAAATAAAACTAAGTCTAACCTCAGTAGAGCGTTCAAAATGAAAGACTTGGGCCCCATTAGTGAAATACTTGGAGTGCGAGTAAAACGCCAGGGTGCTATGGGTCCTATGAGAATTTCTCAACAGGGCTATATAAATGCACTTTTAAATAAATTTGGAATGATTTCATGCAACACAGTATCTACTCCCATGGATGTGAGCATAAAAATCTCGAAGGAAGCGGAGCCAACTACGCATGACGAGATAGAGCACATGAAGAGCATACCATATCGTGAGTTAGTTGGAAGTTTAATCTACCTCGCAAACGCAACGAGGCCAGATTTATCGTTCGCAGTCAATACTTTAAGTAGATTTAATAATAATCCCGGCATGCAGCACTGGAAAGCTGCAAAGCATGTGCTTAGATACATTAAGAAAACGGCAAATTATGCTATCTCGTACGAAAAGACGGGGAAACCTCTGTACGCATTTGTAGACTCTGACTGGGCTGGGGATATTGATACATGAATATCCTGTTCAGGTAACTGCCTAATTGTAGCTGCAGAGCCAGTTAGCTGTCAGTCCAAAAGACAAAAGTCAGTTGCCACTTCAACGATGGAAGCAGAATATATAGCCTTGTCTGACGTAACGAAAGAGATAATCTGCATAAGAAGATTATTCGAGCATCTGAGGTGCTAGAGATACGTTGAGGAACCGACGAAAGTATTGTGTGATAATCAGAGCACAATCATGCTTAGCCAGGAGAGCATGTTCCATAAACATAGTAAACATATAGATATACGATACCACTTCTCAACAGAAGCACAGGCAAAGGGAGAAACTGTCGTGGAGTACATCACATCGAGGAAAAATGCTGCAGACGTATTCACCAAACCATTAGCCAAAGAAAGACATTTGAATTGCGTGAATATGATAAAATTGCCGGAATAAAGTTTATGTAGTGTTTAAGAGGTTGCGATGATAAGGGGAGTGTTAAGAATATAATCATCGCTGCGTATCGCCCGGCGCCATGAGCTGATGGCGCTCCTGTTTTATAAGCGTGTGCCTTTTGTTTCTGGGTGCGGTTTTTAGCTGTTCGTCTTTGCTGTGCTGTGTGAAGCCTGTTCTGTCCGCACTATTATCTTTTCGATACTGTTATTACTTATTTTTATCTAACCCAGCAATAAAGATTCCAACAATTATAAACCATCCGTTTAACCTAGGAACTGTGAAACAAGCGAAAGTAACCAACCAACACCCTTGTTTCGAGAGCAATTGGTAAGTCCGAAAAACATCTATCTGCATTTCATACCAATAGACTTAATGACTGTAGTATTTAATTAACCGAATGCTGAGTATTGTGGGCCTTTCCCTGTGGTTAACGGTAATGGACAGAATTGAACGACAGAATTTGTAATTGTAATAGCCATAGCGACTAGCTATCGATAATTCCATGTACTTTTCGATCTGTATGTAATACCTCAAGATTTTTTCAACAATACATACCGTAAATCATTTATATATGAGGGACGCGTTGATATTGTGAAAAATGTGTCGCAGGGGTACGCGTATCGCGGCAACGCGCGCTTCCGGGCGAGGGACGTGAGGGCCCAGCGGAGAACCTCCGGCGGAGGACTGTTTTGATTTAGTTAGTTGGCGCTCGTCATCCGTCCGGAGAAGTCTTTTTAATTCATTTTGTTGCATTATCTTTAATCTTTCCTAAATATTACAATAACGTTTTCATTTCTTGCTACTCTGGGAGTTAGTAAAATTATTCCCCCATCCTACATATATGTAGGAAATGTGTGTGTGTGCGTATATTAAGATTGTAAGTGTTTCGAATGCGTGTGATTATATAGATAAGGTGGGGATGGAGAGGCTGTGGGCCTCGACGAAATAGGAAGAAAAGGGGACTCTTAAGACGGAAGTGGCAGGGTGAAGACGTCGGGCGTTGCACTTAATTTTAAAGACGTACAATAGTTATATTGCGCATATTGAACGAGACCGCCCTTCTTTTTTCCCACATATGTATCATTACCATCGTAAATTCAGAGAAAAAAAGGAATAATCAATGTGAAATCTAATGATGGATATTGTTTTGCATGGGCTGTTGTATCAGCATTATATCCAGCTACACATAACATCAATAATCCATCGTCATATCCGCACTTTAATAATGTGCTAAAGGGTCTAGCCGGGTAAGGTAGTCAAAAGTTCCCTTGAACCAAATTGGACTTGCGATAGGTCATTCGATAGCTTATAAAAAAAAAACAATCTGTGCCAAGTTTCAACTTTGTATCTCGACTGGGGGGGGGGGGGGGGAGTAAAGGGCAAAAATCTAAAATCACGTTTTTGCCCATTTTCTTCGAACTCAATAAAGTAAAAATTTTGAAAAAATCAAGAACACTTCAGTGAGTAAGGTACATATTATGGAATTTTTCAGATTTTTATGTTCCAAGTCCAAGCTGTGAAAAATAAAAAACGCAAAAAAATGCCGAAAAATGCTGATTTTGTATTGAAGGAGTCCCGGATCAGCGTTTATATTTTCTGAGTAAACGTGTATTATTAATACTATGCTCTCAATTTTTTTTTAGATTTTTTGTTAATGTGCGCCGTAGTTAAAAAAATTAAAAACCGGTTTTTTCGGCGTTTTTTGCGGCTTATTGTAAGTTAATTTTATCGTAACATTACCATTTTACTGTAACAAACATATTCAATATTACTGTTTTACTTAGATAAACATATTTTACTACATACATAATTATAATTAGATCAAGTTTAATGATTGCAATACTCTAGACTGGCCAATGGATTCCTGTTATATTTATAGCATAAATGTCTTGCATTACAGAATATGTAATTGCGTGCATAAATTTAATGCATCGGGTTTGGAAATGAACTAATAATAATGTTATATGTACTTTTTTCAGTATTTGAAGGCTTATAACTCTTCAATAAAGCATTTTCGGACATAAGTTCATGTGAACTTTTTTTACCCACTTGACCTCATTAGCACGTAGTATAAGTTTGGTCCCGACATTTTCGGACAACCTTGTATATTGTACGATATGACAACACTTAAATCGACACTGGCCGGATCTCCTACATTCAAAATTACGTAGATATATCCTCGATTATTTTTGCTATCTTGCTCTTTTTTCTTAACTCCTCAACTACTTTACAGCTATCTACAAATTCCTCGCATTCATCTTCTACCGCCTTGAACAATCTGGTCCAAATCAGTGTGCATGTTTGTAAGATTTAGCTGGTGTTCGAAACAACATGCTCGTATACAGCACTTTCTAGATTTTTATCATTTATACAAGTAAATAATTTCATCAACCTGATGGTTAACATTTCCATTAACATTTCCGTTATCGCTATTGCTGACAATTTGAAGCACTTTTTTGATTATGTTTCCAGTTGTTAATAACCACGCGCTTGTTACAGTTTCACATTCAGCATTCTTCAGCATCTTCGTTGGCCTTTTGAATTGTGTTCCTTTGCTTGCTCCTTTCTAGCATTAGCGCCACTTGCAATCGTCGGACTAGCATATTTTCTAATTCCCGTTTCTTAACTCTTAACGTAGCTAAATCAACTCCGCACGCTGTACCGCCCTGCTCCACACGGAACTCTTGTAGAACGTAGCGTTCTGTGTGATACTCATATTGGTAAAGTTTTTCTAAACGCAACATATTCTGTCCCCATAGTACACGCCGCATAGCCATCTTCCGACGTAAACTCTAAAGAAATATCGATGATTCGAAAAATCCTGACGGGCATCCACAAGACTGTATAGAGTTCAATTACTGGAATTAGAGTTGTACAGAGTCCGGCTACTGTTTTGAGATCACATGTTAAAATACAGGCGATTGCGGGTGCAGATTTAATACAAGATCTTCGAGCTAGCTTATCATAATATAGTGTCTAGTTGCTCGCATATTATAATTGTTTGATTCTTCACCACGTAGTGTAATGCTGCGTTCCCATTTTGTGTTGTACTCCGTGAGTGATCCTTAACCCTTTGCGGCCGGTGCTGCCACATTTCCAAACTGTTGTAGAAGTCTGCGTCGCCAGTGTAGCGGCATGATCTTATTCATGATCGTCCAACACGTCTCGAAAGAGCAATCGAGAAAAATTGAAATTGACAAAAAGCTAGCCATTCCGCATTTGTTCGTTAAATAAATCCAGTGTCAACGGCAAGACCATCAACCCTTCCGAAAAATGGAGCAGTTTAGGAGTGATTTTCAATATAATGAGAGTACGGTATATGAGAGAACAATTCGTGTATGTATGACTCTCTACGAGACACTGAAAGTGACGCCAGTGATAATCATATAGTTCCTTCTAAGAGACGGAATGTAGCAAGAATTGTTAATCAGAGTGAGGATAGTGAAAGCGATAAAGAAGAACAGCCAGCTGAAACAACAATACTGAATGCTGAACAGCATTCTGAAAAAACTGAGAATTCAAGACAAAGTGAAGAAGGAGAGCACGTAACGGAAAAAGACAATATGCCTTTTAGTTTTACATTGTAATTCGTGTTGCATGTAATTCGCTCGGGAACCAAAAAAGACTGTGCAGTATGTTCCGACAGGAAAACTCCCGGGAAAAGACGGGGAACCCGCACGTATTGTAATATCTGTACGCGGAAGCCAGGGCTTCATATTGGTGACTGTTTTGAGAAATACCATACTTTGGAAAATTACAAAAGTTAAAACTTTCTGTTTTTATATAGTTTAAGTATTATTAAACACTATAGATCAGCTTCAACATATTCTGCGTTTTTAATATCCATATATTTGCCTTAAATCAATTAGGGAAAAATGACTCCGAAAAGCTCAATTTTCCCCAACTAGCTGGTACTCCCAGCAGAAAAATCTGCCGACCGCAAAGTGTTAAAACTCGTCTGTACTTCGCCAATGCCGCTTACGGACTACCTTAAAATATAATCGAAATCCTACTCCGTAGCCTAAACCTGTGCACTCTCAATTACGCGTGATTCAGAGTATTCACACTAAGCAAACCATTAATACAGTCTGTGATCTTACACTTCGGACTATGTACTCCCACTTAAAACTATCCTTAAACTACACGAATACTATAAGGTTATACATTCTTCAGTTTTGCGGAATTATCTTGTGTCAGTATCGCTGTTTTACAAGTGCTTTCCATTTTTCTACAGATTTATGAATCTATAGAGATTTTTCTATAGATGTACCAAGTTTCTCTGCCAATATCTCGTCATCTAGTAGTTTTAAAATAAAACAATGCCGTTCTATCCACGGAAAAAGATGTAGATTCAAATTACGCAGCACCTTTACTTAATTACATGAAGTAGCAATTAAATATTTATACAGTAAGTACTGCATTCTGTGTTTCAGTTATGAAATGTTGGAACTGAACGCTGATTGTTTCATCGTAATTGAGAATATCCTGCATCTTCGCTGGTATGAGGTTACACGCCTATCCAAAGTCTGATCCACAATGGCTGGAGAACATACATAAGTCCTGACCCCGTCTGACTGTTAAATTTCCTGGTTTGGGTTATCGTCCCTCTTACACCAGATGCCAATGCATCATCTATTCTCAAATACAAAATCCAAGTTTGTTTTATAGCATAACTGGTTCATCAGGTGAATATATATTCAGTAAATATTCCCCAAAGTCTTCGGAGATGGTTTTAAGATACATGATAGCTTATTTGGTTTCATATTCACAACCCACGTAATGGAGGAACGTTCCTGTTGGTCGCTCTTAGCCCATGTTTTAAGCTTTTAAGTAGCTTTTCTTCTGGCTGATGGCAAATTATGCAGCTATCCGAGACAAATCTCGGAATTGGGTTAAAAAGCCCACGATAGTTCTGGACAGACCGTCCAGTCTGCTCCGCATATTGACGCCATAAACCCCCATGTATTTTTTTATTTAAAATTTCATGTTCTTCCATGCAGGAGCTCGTATACGACCTACTGATAATCTTCACAAATCGTTGATTGTGAAAGGTTTACTTTCAAAAAATTTCAAGTTTTTATCTATACACCTCTGCATTTGTATGACGTTTCATTTTGGATAATCTTCAAAAACTCAACCGCTACAGCAGACATAAATAGATGATTTTGATCAGATATAAAATCTGGATTGTTTCTTGTAATTTTCTCGTTACTCTTTAATCTGGTGAAACGGTAAATAGAATGCTGCCACCAGTCTAAATGAATATGAAGCGATAACGTGATCATAATCCATCATTTTAGTAGAGATTCTACAAAGATTTGGAATCTCACATCTGCCATAGAGGTTAGCCCGTACTTGGGCTACGTGAACAGGTAATGTCACGGAAGGAGGCCGCGGAAAGGGCCCGCGAAGCCGCGGACCCTGCAGGAAGGGGGCGAAGGCGGGGACGAAGGCGGGGACGGAGAGCCCCGGCTCCGCCAGCTGCCGCGGCGGCTATGCAATAGCCGCCGGAGCCACCAGGCTGCCTGGGTAGGGGCCCAGGCAGCCATGAATGGTGGTTCCAAGGTGGGGGATGCAGTGTCGTGGGCGCACTGCATCCCCAAAAATCAAAAATTGAACTGGCCCTTCTGAGGGCCGGGCGCTGGGATCCCGAGCAGAGTTCTCAAGAGGGCCTCGGGGTCCCAAAAAGCGCCACGGCTGGAGTCCGCCGAGGGGTTTTAGCCGGTAAGAATCCGGCACTACCCCGGCCTCCCCCCCAGAGGGAGACCGGGGTGTCTATGAAGATTTCCCCTCGTACAAAAAAAATGGCGGTTCCGCCGGCTCCCCGGCTCAATAAATAATCAATAAATAGTCATATAATCAATAAACAGTCAAATAATCATGAAAAAAATTGAAAATGAGTTCCTAGAACACATCAGAAACAAAAATTGAATTAACCGCAGAATGGTCAGTACTGGTCACCATTGGTCATCGACTGTCGATCGTGCTCCTGTTATAACGAACACTGCTTTTAGCTTCAAACGAGTAAATTGTGAAACTATATTGTGACTAACACACGGAAATTCGTGTTGACTCTTCAGCACAAATATGATAGCTACGCCTTTTTGTAATTTAGCGGTTTTAACCTTAAATTAGTACTGAGGCGAAAATCGGTGGGTTTCACCTGGTTTTCGCCACCTATTGTTATTCGACTTGGGAGCGTAAGGGGTCCACTCCTTGCATGACCACTGGCAGGCGGAGCACTATGTTAGTTGGCGCGCTGTTATCAACTTAAGACCCGCTACTCGTTCTCTACCGGGAACCGCCTTAGTGACGAATAGAAGCACTCAAGAGCGGCCGGAGAGTTTCGATATTGCTGTGTCAAGGCTCCCTTTACGACTCGGCGTGTTAAGGAAGACGGGTTATAACTAGCGTTGGTCCACTCTTACTCCACGTCAAGGCGTGTTGAGAAAGAAACGGTTAGATCAGCCTCCGTTGTCAGCCACCGGGACTAGTCTCTACTAACCGTGGAACTCCCCGCTCACGGAATCCATACAGGAGATTTACAACCTCCGCCTTGGTTTTCCGTTCGAGGCAATACGACTGTGCGGTCGTTGCATTAAAGATTTCATTGCGTTAAATCTAGCCGCGATTGTGTTTCTGAAAAAGACGGAATAGATCGGCAAAAACAGTCGACGCGTGGCTTACCGTATTGAAAAGTCACGCACCAGTACACGCTTTAGCACACACCGCCCGGTTACCGTTGCTGGTTAAGTGTGCGCGTCATAACATTCCCGAGACAGAACATATGTACGATTATCGCATTTGAGGTGATTACCCCCTTGTGTTCTTTTTCTCTTGTTCCAGAAACTACAATCTAGGACAACAAGGCCCGCCGAAAACCAGCCAAAATACTTTGTATTATACGAAGGAAAAGGGTCTTAAAAGAAACTTTGAATGTCCTTTTCAGGACAGTCAAAGGGAATTAACAGGCATATTCGTTTGGTTGATTTCTTCACCCACTCTCCCTCGTCCGGACCGGAGGACGAAGCTTTACTTCCTCCAATATCGGGTAGAGTTGGCCGATAGAATTTTAACATTCAACAAATTTCAAGAGTAACTTTCTTTTTTCAATAACTATATTCTATTATAAAAAATTCAATCTCCACACATAGCAACAATATATAATTAGAGACCGCTCTTTCGCGTTCTTTTAAAGAAGAACCTGAAGAATAAATGGAACGAAGAATGGAAATCCATAACCGAGCCGAGATACATATGCATTAAAGAAGATTTCTTTCAAAACGCCAAACCAGAACCATTATCGAGGCACGACCAGATCGAAATAACCAGGATTCGACTACATCACAACAAACTTACGCACCAGTACCTTCACTGTAGGGAAGAACCTCCGAAATGCGAAATATGCTTACAAAAAAAGTAAGGGAACCCCAAAAATAAAAAAATCCCGATTACGAAGCGGTCCGGGATTGTTCGGGGTTTCGGACTGGGGCGCGACGGTAGGAACAAAAACGAGGGAGAACAAACACGAGGCACGTGCACCTTTGTTGTAAGGCGATCGCATGGTTAAAATAAATATTATTAACAAGAATAAAGTAGTGGTGGAGTAAAGTGAGAAGATTCCCACCCAGAAGCTACTTTTCGTTGGTACTCAAAAACGGTTCAAAGGGGTGATATCACTCTTCAAAGAAAAAGTGATTTTTTCTTTTTCGGCTATTACCTCCAAAACTATGTTGCGTACGTAGTCTCCTAAGTCATTTTTATCTACGACAGAAAGAGGCCCTATGACCTAAGGGGCTAATTTACGAGGGGCCCCAGCCGAGCCACGTGGGGAGAACTTGAGTCTCGGATTCCTGAGCAAGTGCACTCCCGGGGTGGATTTATGATGCCCGCGTTTCCCATACCAGCCAAAACCACCCCCCCCTTCCTTACGCTCCAGCTCCAAATGCTTTAAAAGGCCAACCTTTTCCAACGGTAGGCAGTCTTGATTCACCCTTAGGGGAAGAGTTGCTAATCGTTTTAGTGAGATCGGGCCTCAGTTTCCGTTTCGATCAGTTATCGCGAGTTCGGGTTTGTCAACTTCAAATCACGTTCGCTCTAGATTGGTAAGCACCATCAGACTCAACACACCAAACACCTTTGTAACGGACTATCCTGCCAAAGAACTTGTAGAAGCATTTCATTCAGAATATATATATATATATATATATATATATATATATATATATATATATATATATATATATATAGAGTTATTGTTAGGACATCCAAGTTTTACACACTATTTACCTCCCCTGCTAAAATATTTGGTAGCGACATACCCCCATCGAACCGTTCACTCCAGCCGCT
Source organism: Nysson spinosus (assembly GCA_910591585.2). Lineage (NCBI taxonomy): Eukaryota > Metazoa > Arthropoda > Insecta > Hymenoptera > Crabronidae > Nysson > Nysson spinosus. The sequence continues at coordinate 2,636,461 of OU342836.1, read as the reverse complement.
CGGAGTGAACATCATAATTACGGCCCAAATCCAAACGTAGACATTACAACTCACCCTGGGCTCGTAACAAAGACAAGAGATGTCGAAAAATGTTTTGTCACACTTTAAATGGTACTATAGGTGCTGCAAAAATGCGTTACAAGATTTCCAAACAAATTTTGTTTGAGAATTTTGAAAAATAAACTTTCTTGACAATTTTAGGAAACAACATCTTTGTTGAAAAGTCGTTAAGGCATTTTTATAGCACCAAAGTACCATTAACCACTTGCGGTGGAAAGACGTGCCACGCACGTCGAGATGCTTTTGTTACCGGAACGCCAGCGACGTGTGTAACACGTCGTCAGGCGATTGTTTCAGAAAGAAAAATGACGTGCGTGGCACGCCAACTGTTACTGACATTTTTTACCGAGGCACAGTTTCTGCTTGCACTTCATCGTGTGAAGTTATCAGTATTGACCCCAGACTGTAAAATGGAAAGTGATAGTGAAGCCAGTGATATTATTTTCACAAATAAAAGGAGAAGACAAGACAATGTAGAATCTGACAGCGATGCTTGACAATTTGTACATAAATCGCATTTGGGCGCTGTCAGGATGCACTTGCTTATCGTTCAATATTTTTTTGTCGGTTGTTTTTCTGTTAATATGGTATATGATTGGTACGTTAGCGTCGTTCTGTATGTATTCTTCACTATTTAGGTATATAAAGGATTCTGGTGGGAGGTAACCGGTCTGTTTCGCTTTTTCGAAGTATAAACTGTTTGGGTAGAGTGTGCTGGACATGAGACTATTTATTTTAAGGGAACGAATATTGGTCCAGTGATTACGCGTGAGTTTAAGTATGAAGATATCTATCGGGGATATTTTGGCTTCTTCGTACATTCTATAATTGCTGATCCATTTTGTGTAATTTAACTCTATTGATCTATATTTACCTAGGCAAGCTCTTAGACACTTTCTTTCGAAGCATCTTAGCTTTTCCAAGGCGCTGGAGCTGAGGTTAAACCATATCTGGCAACCGTGTGTGAGGATGGGTCTAACTAACAATTTGTAGAACATTATTTTTACCTGCGCCTTGAGGTCCTTCGAATAGAAGAGACGTTTGTTTATAATGAATGCTTTCTGTGCTTTTTCTAACTAGATTTTAACGTGATCGTTGTAGTTTAATTTGAAATCTAAGTGTACCTAGATAGCGAACGACATCTTTGTGAATGATTTTATTGTTATTTACCGCGTTGTTGTGTAGACAAAACTGTCTCCCGTGCCTCCTGACATCGTTATTTGCATCTGAGATTCTGGAGATGTATGGTCTGAACAAGATGGATTCGCACTTGTCCGTATTTATTTTTAATTTCCACGTGAAGAAGTGGTTCTGCATCTTATTCAAGGTTTCTTGGAGTTGGAGTTTAATGTCACTGGGTCTATTACCTCTTACGTATATGAGCAAATCGTCCACGAAAGCTATAGCTTATTTATCGTTGATACCGTTCAGATCATACATTTGCAGGATGTCGCTTATAAAGATGCTAAACAAGATGGGGGAGTTTACCGTTCCTTGCTGTAAGCCGTTCTTAATTTCGAATGAGCGACTAGATGTCATGTTTTCGTCAGCTACAATAATCTTCTTGTCATGCACCATGTCCCAAATCACCTTGATGAGATGTTTTGCGAACTTCTTCTTTAGTAATTTAAAGAACAAGCCATCAAACCAGACTGTATCAAAAGCTTTCTATAAGTCGATAAAAGTGGCGCCAAAGCAGTCTCCGGCGTTTCTGGCCCAACAAATGTCGGATGTGAATTTTGTTACCGCGTGAATGGTGGAGTGTTTAGGAGAGCATCGTTCATTGTTGTCTCAAAGGTTTTATTGATATTTGGGAGTAAACTAATTGGCCTGTAATTGGAAGCTTCGTCCCCTTTCTTGCCTTTCTTTTTTATTCCAATGAGTTTTGCTGTCTTTCATGAATAAGGAAAGTACGTGAGGTTTAGGCAGTTATTGAATACAATGCTATAAAAATAAATGTAATTGTCCGGTAGTCTGTTTAGGGCCGCGTTAGGTATTTCGTCGAAGCTTGAGGATTTCATGTTATTTAACTTTCTGAATGTGGTTTCTAGCTTTTTGAAGGACGTAAAGTAATTATGTGGGATTAGGTCTCTGTCCGGGTCATCGGCTCTGTTCGTCTTTGAAAAGGTGCAGATGGTTACGTTGGAATGTCGGTTACTGTGTATTTCGTCTTTTAGGTCGTTTATTCGGTGTGCGATTATGTTCGTTTTGTGTGTGGACTGTTTCAAAATATGTTCCTAATGTGTCTAGTTTGTCCTGTGTGTCTGTTATTGTGGAGTAATTTGTTGCAGTAATTTGACTATTGACAGTGTTACCGGCGCGATGTGGAATATTTAATTTGTCGTTTGGTATTTTGAGTATCTCAATGTTGCTAACTGTTTTTGGGCGGAATATGCTATTTATCGATGGGAATAAGTTTTTGGGCTTATGCATGGATAGGCTTGAGATCCTGTTCCTCCAATATGCGTTGACTGACTCCCGGATTTGAGTATGTTTTTTAGTGCCTTTATGGTTGTGTTGTGTGCGCCTGTGTAGTTCTAAATTTTCGATAGGTTGTTTATTTTCGTGATTAGGTAGCTCTGTTTGCTAAGTTTAGTTATTTTCGCGGTTATGTACCTGTCGGTTCCGTTGTAGTCGTTATTGCTGTGAGGGACTGCTTGTTCTATGGCTTGTGCTACATTAACGTTTAGTGTGCTGCTTTGGGTGTCTATTTCTTCTATTGTCATGTTCCTGTCGTTGGATACATCCACGTTATTAATTTCAACAAGAAAGGTAGCAAACCTCTTCCAATCGGCCTTGTTGAAGTCGAATTTTATGGGGGTCTCCTGTTTTTCGAGTATGAGATGGTCCGTGATGTTTACTGGGATTTGGGTTGAAATACCCCTATGGTCGCTGTCATACTCGAAGGTGTCGAGACGGCCCGGGGCAGGTAGATCGAGAAATTATATTCTATTGTCGGCTAGGCACAGGTCAAGAAATGCGCCGCTTTTCGGGACGGATGGAACGGTAGTGCTAAGTAGTGACAATATGTAGACTAATTGTGTCCTTGTACCAGTTATAGAAGGAGACCCTCCGTCTATTTTTTATTGGGTTTCCCCATGAATGGTGCGTCGCGTTCAAGTTTCCCGCGAGCAGGTAATAATTATTTGTGTCGTGGAGTTTAAGGGATTTAAAAAGTCTCTTTAATTCTGCCATAAATTCAATTGTGCCATTACTGGCTGCGTAAGCAGCTATGAAAAAGAATTTATTATCCGTACCGAGTTTTAATTCTATTATTGTTGATTCTAAACTGATTTGGTTGGAAATACAGCCTGGGTCAATGGATTTCTACCGAATATATTTTCTAATAAGAATCGCGGATCCCCCGCCTCGTTTTGCGTTTAATCTATTGTTACGTGCTGTACGATAGTTTTTGAAGGCTAACTTATGACTGTGATTTAGTTTGGTTCTGCACAGCAAAACCACGTCTGGGTCGTTTTCTTTAACACAATCCAGGAGGTTGTCCTCCGTTCGTTCGAAATTATCGAATTTACATTTATCGCGAGGATTTCCAATTTTTGCAGGCAGATTTCGCGGCCATTTCCGGTGGTTAATAAAGTTAAGAAAATTAACAACTGTTGCCGAGAGCCTCGGCCAGTATTTTAATTTTTTTCGGTGCTCGCTGTGGAGATTTGGATTCAATGTTGTACTTGCGCGTTAAGGGCTTCACAAATTGTTTTTGTGATGTGCTGTACTAGCTCGTCTTGCGGATTCGGTTGTTGCGTATTTGGAGTTAAGGTTGTTGCACGGTGGTTTACGGTCGGTGTTGGTGGATGATTCGCTGCTTTACCCGACACAGCAGCACTAAACGATTTTCCGGCCTTTATGTAGTTATTGATGCTCTGTAACTTCTTTCCGCGCTCGAGTGCTATTGCGGTTTTTCTCTCCGCGATTTTTTCCCGGATCTCTTTGAGTTTTGGGCAGCCTCTGTATGACGCAGGGTAACCAAAACTCTTGCAATTGACGCAGAATGATGCAGACGCCGCGTTGTCTTTACTTCTACTAAATTATTTCACGCACCTGTATTCCAGGTTGCAGTTTGATGCAGCGTGGCCTATGTATTGGCACCTCTTACACTGTATCCGATCCTTTTTCAAATAGCTTTTCCTATTGGACTACCGAATGTAGCAGGATTTTTATTTGTTTTAAGTTGTCCATCCTACTCTCCGGAGAAAGTTGGACAACGAAAATTGCCAGTGTTCGGTTTTCTGAGGTGGACCGTCTTGTAGTAAATTTTCTCACGTTGACAAAGTTCAAGTTTTCGATGTTTTTCGACATTAGTTCTTCTAAAATGGTTTCTGACTCAAAGTCGCCCTCGAGGTTCTTGAAATTCTCGACAGCGCCTTGCTGCTTTTATTTATCTTTCCACTTTTATTAATAAAACTATTAGGTGCCCAACTAAGTTCGTGCGCTTTTCGTTGTCCAAAAACGAGACGAAATTTGGTACCGAATGAGTAACTTTTAATCTGGTAAATAATCTCCTCCATATTCTATGGCCCATTCCCAACGTGACACAAGTTTCAAAATCCCATTTTTATAAAAATCTACGCTTTTATTTAAAAAACTCAGACACTGTCCTCTTTACTTCCTCTCCGTTTATGAAGTTCCTAGTTGTTATATAATTTTGTAATGCTAAAACAAGGTGGTAATCTGTTGGGGAAAGGTCCGGTGAATATGCAGGATGAATTTATGTTTCCCATCCGAGGTTGCAAATTGTTTCTCGGGTCTTATTTGCAACGTGTGGTCTGGCGTTGTCCTGCAGCAAGAGTATACCTCTCCGATTTACAAGTCCCGGTTGTTTTTTCTTTAATTCCTCCTGTACTTTTTGAAGCTGAGCAGAGTACAGGTCCGCGGTGATCGTTTGGCCTTTTTGTAAAAATTCGAAATGAACAATTCCGGCTGTTGTCCACCATACACATAACAAAATCTTCTGTTGGTGAAGTCGGTTTTGCAGTGGATGGAGCAGGTTCCCCAGGTGTTAACCAGTAGGAAGGTCGCTTCTTATTTGTGTATGTGACCCACTTCATCCCATTTTTCATCACAAGTAAGAATAAGATTCAAAAACGGATCGTTTTGGAACAGTGAGAGTAGGGAAACGCAAGCCGCTACCCTTTGGCACCTCTGGCTCTCGGTAAGTTCGTGCGGTACCCATCTTCCTACACGATACACTTTACCTACAGTGTGTAGATGTTTCCTAATCGTTTCTTCAGACATACCATGCTTTACTGCAAGCATTTTGCACGACAATTTGGGATCTGTCCCAATATCCACTTGCAAAACTTGATTATTCATAAGAATCGGCCGTCCGTCCCGTTGCTCATCTTCGAGGCTTTCATTACCTCTTTTAAACTTTTGAAACCACTTTTGCGCAGTGCGATTACTTAATACACGGTCCCCAATGGCCACACAAATTTTTCTGGCCGCTTGCGCAGCCTTGGCTCCAAGTTTGAACTCATAAAGCAAATATGCGCGAATTACGGCGTTAGACACGGTCATTTTGGAAGTAATATTATAGACGAAAATGAAGTGTACACTACGATTTTTTTCTACATACTGACTCATTTTGACTTCCTCTAACACCTCCCAAAAGTAAATCAGGTAAAGCAATAAAAACATTGGCTGTAGGAGCAATAAAGTGGTCCGCGCGGGAAAAACCGCACGAACTTAGTTGGGCACCTAATATGAATGAGTCGCGTTGTCAGTGCGTCATTATTTGTTCTTAAATTCTGGCTGGGGGGCAAACCCCCTTGGTTTTCGTTTTCCGTATGTACAGATTACACTATTTTAAGTAATGCACTACACTGAGTTAACTCGATGTATTAGAGACAAAAATTCTGAGCTTATATCTATACACCAAAGACGATTCGTTCCTTTTGACGTGTGCGGCGGAGCGTCTTGGAAGTCTTACCACCACGAAGATTTGGCAGGTACTGAAAGGAGCGTTATCCATTACGCTACGGTCACCTTGTATAGCAAAAGTCACATAGACGTAAAATACCGACGTCTATTTTTAAACCCATTTTTTGGAAAAAGTAGGGCGTAAGGAAGCTAATCTTTTGGAAAAAGTATTATTCCTACCTGTAGTACATTTCCTCAGAGTCTCATCGAAATACTCGCGTATCATCTCATGCACTCTCTTCGTAAGCCAGTAGCGTGCTCAGAAAAGGGATGGTATTGGGAACCTGCGCACAACAAACGAAAACCCGTTTCAGCTGCGGTCCAATTAAAAGTGACTCCTCAGTAGTGTGCACCAGTATCCGGATCTACGAAAATAATCATACGTTTATAAATTAGACATTGATGTTATAATTAAATGATTGTACTTCTTTCGTTACTAAAAGATTTATTTATGTAGTTATTAGCGGGCAGTACCCTGTAGTACAATGGGTATAATACGTTTTTATACTAATTTACAATAACTAAATTAGATTAAATTAACTAATTGTAAGTTACAAAAATACATGTATCTGTTCTAGAGATTCCCGAGAATACGTAGAAACTCGTTGTTTATAGAAAATTATTTAACTAGAATTCCACAATATATTATTCGAAATTAGTCGGTGTACGAATACTCTCTGCATCCACCGTACACAACGAGATGTTCATCTTCACCGCTCAAAAATCTATCTATTCTATTAACTTCTTCCCTATTTCACCTCCTTTTCACATAGTTTCTTGTCAGCTGCATCAGATTCGTTATCTGATTAGTCTTCTCTCATTTGTATCAGTTTTTTTATTTATAGCAATTTAAGATTCTTGAAAATACACTGTTCACACGCGAATATAAATTAAAATGGTAAGATGCAGCTTTTTTTTACAATTTACAAGATTGAACATGAAAGCTGACGCATCTGCTATTTTTAAGATTTTTACAGGAAATATCTTTATTTAAGACATCAATTTCACGTGTTTAACCCTTTCGCTACGGCGGTCAGCTGTAGCGTCGCCACTGAACTGGGCCCCGGGCCGAAAGTGTACACATTACGCGTGGACAGTTTATCTTGGAAGAAAAGGGACTTTTCTTTAAAACAATATACTCATAATTTCCACATAAAAGATATAAACTTATTTAATGGGTATGAAGAGCCTGATTAACAATTGAAAATAGTGAAAGAATAATATACAGGGATTAATAATTTAATTCAGTGTGATGTGTTTTGAAACATGGAAACACGCACAACCCAATATCACATTCTTGCCATTGATAACGAGATTCTCGCCTCTTATCGTTTTTCGCACACACAACACACCTTCTTGATCTATTTTTTCCTGTTGCTTCACAAAGTGAAGGAAAATGTCTTCCGGTGAGTCTTGACGAGTGAATAATTCCGGGTGTAATAGAATGACGGGTTGTTTTTTCTGATATTTCTTTAAAATCTGATCTATTAATTTCAGTTGAAATTTTGCAATTGATATTGTTTTGTTGGTTTTCAATTTGTGTAGACAATATTCATCCCATAAGCACATATCAATCATACGGAAGAAATATTTGTTGTACCATTTTGTTGTTTTGCAGGTTGAATTTATAGTGCTGAATACCATGTCTGCAGCACCCATCAATTTATTATAGTTGTGTACACACGCTGGTTTCTGTAAAATTTCTTGTGCACTGTAGTGTTTTGGTACATCCACAAACTCTTCTGTATGTATTGTTGAAATCATGAAAACCTCTTTTTTATCGTACCATTGTATGGCTAAGGTATTTGGAGACGATGCGAAAGCACGCTTCTCCTTTTTGTAATTTTTCCTTCATTTTTGGCATTCCTCTTCTCCTCTTTTTTACAGTGCCACACGCATTTGTACAATTTTTATGCAATATATCAAATAATGCAGGGCTTGTGTAAGAATTGTCGACGTAAAGGGTGTGGCCTTTACCTAAATATGGTTCTAGGAGGGACATTGCAATACTTTTGATTTACCACAGATTTATGGTCGGGCCCTATAGTAGTATCAGCCCCCGTATAAATAATAAAGTCTTGAATGTAACCTGTCTTGCAGTCGCAAAGAACAAACGATTTTATCCCAAACCTATTCCTCTTCGATGGAATAAATTGCTTGAAAGACAGTCTGCCTATGTATAGAAGCAGACTTTCATCTATACACAGGTTACAGTAAGGGTAAAAGAATTTACAAAATGTTGCTCGTAGTTAATCAATTATTTTGCGGATATTTTGTAAACGATCGGAAATGGACACATGATCGTCAATAAAATGCTGCATTTGTAGAAGCAATAAGTAGCGGTCCCTGCTGATTACTTCGCCGAAGATATCGCTTCTCAATAGTTCATCCCTGCTCCAGTATTCTGCTAACGATAACCTTTTGTTTTAGATAGCGATGAAGCAATGCAATTCATTTAGCTGTGCCAGCTATTGTTTTGTTGTTGTTATTCTGTCGCCAATAGTTGTTTGTTTTCTCAGTAATATATGCTATCAATTTTTCGCTGACAAATAACTGAAAGTAATCTATAATTTTCCACGAGTAACATATGCCAGCTAGAATTCCTTAATTCCGTGCGTTAACCCTATGCGGTCCGCGTATTCTTCACGGTTCCATCCTAGGTGATCTGCGCTGCATTCGCAATTTCGTACCAGCCGGTCCTCACAGATTTCGCCAATGGCTCATCCGCTTGGTACCGTTTACTTTGGAAAACATTTATGACCTTACTAACGCAACGTACTTATGAATGGGTAGATATATAAAATAAAATCTTAAGATTTTCTAAACATTATTTTTTATTGTTCACTGCTCATTATTTACCATAGTCTGATAGCGTTTAAAACATTCTCCGATATGCAATCCCGGTTTTCTGTCGCAGGTTTCGCATATATATGTAGTCTCTCTTCTGCCACCTGGAATTTTTCGATTTGAACATACTGTACAATCTTTGTGTTTATGCTGGGGATGCAGCGTAATTATATGTAATGTTCCATTTAATCGCTGTTCCTTGTCGCTGGATGATGGTTGTCCTCTTTTAGCTGTTATACGCAAGTCCCCAACGAGATCAAGCAAAAGTTTTTCTCTAAATTGTTTGTGGGAAATCTTATTATTTTTGGTATTATGAGTAGATGCTTTCTATAAAATAAAAGCATTGACGCTTCCAATCTCCAGAAAAAGAGTTTCCTCCACCATTTCAGGGATTTGCGAAGGAAGCAAAAGTTTGCGGTGTAATGATCTGCTAAATCAACGCCGCCCATGTTTTTATTATATTGCACTTGGCTTCAAAATTGGCTGTGCTCTATTCCCAAATGTTCTACTTCTTACAAATTCAGATTCTGAAGTACCCCCCGTTGATAACATTGACGCAATACGTTTATCGCGCCATGCAAGCAATAACGTTTCATTCTTGCGATAAGCAAGTGTTTGCGCAATCCTTAATTTTGGCGATTTCATGAAGGGACGTATTCCTTTTCAGTTAGTCATGACCGTTCCAGTTAGATGACATTTCAAATTAAGCAATTTTAGCCCAAGCATTATGCTGGTATAGAGTCTATCCGTATACATGTGGTATCCTGTAGCTTCGGGTATTGACTGCTTTAGATTATTGTAGAGGTGTAAAACAATTCGGCTTGTGACTGGTAAATCGGGGCAAATAAGTCTGTCTGTTTGTTTACAAAAATATGACAAAAATGTGTATAAATATCTGGACGATGAGTCAGTAAGTATGTATAGTCGAAGTCCCCATTTGTTTGGTTTTTTGGGATTATAAGTTTTAAATGAAACCTTTGAATCCAACAATGGATTCATCTACGGAAATTTTCTGGGGTGGTACAAAATGATCTCGCAATTTTTTGTCCAAATAGTTCAGGAAATAGGTAACTTTACCAGCAAAAATTGTTTCATTGTTGTCGGCCTGCGGTGTTGTTTCTAAATGCAGTGCCCAAAGTATTTGGAAAAACCGTTAATGCTTACAAATTTTGCTAAAAAATGGAATATTTGCGTGAAATTGTGTGTTCCGGTAACTTTTGATGTCATTGAGAGGCATCAGTCCCATGTTGATGATTATACCAAAAAATGCTCGCAATTCAACAACCATCATACAAGTTATGCCATACTGAGTTCACGGTTGTTAATTATTTTTTCGGCATATAAATTTGATTCTCTCACTATTTTATTAACGAGCTCATTCGTAAAAAATAATGAGAAAAATTGCAGAGGTGTAATGCAATTACTTGGAACTTGCGGCCCTTGGACCTTTTCTCCCGAAGAAATTTCTATGGAACTAGAATAGTGGTTGTTCTCAGAGACATTCTGCCAATCACTATTCTGGTCCGTTTCATTACCATTGATACTACTTTCTGACGTATCAAGAATTCTGTTTATATGTCTACTTCGTCTGAGTGTAATTATGTCCTCTGATTCTACACCACTTTTGATTTTAGATGCACACATTCTTTGAAATTGTTGTTCTATGTCCTCGAGACAATCACTGTCACTACTTTCAAATTCATTGTCACTATTTCGTCGTAACACGCTTCAATCGAGAAGGGTGCGTAATATAAAATTCGGGTCGCGACTGGAGGGTTATACAGCGCTTACGCCAAGCCTGATCAATTCGGACTATAGCCCGTCCCACGGAACCTTTCACCCAGCTCGCGCAGTCCCCACTACGTTTTCTTCCCACCACTGCTTTATCCACGGCTTCAACTTGCGGCGGGAGGGAAACTTCATATATACGGTGCCGAAAAACTGCAACTTAGAGAAAGATTTCTTAGTAGTGTACACTGCAGTAAGAATATTTAAAACAACACTTTGATATATATAGAAATAACACATTACCTTTTTTTACCTCTTTAGCCGGCCGAACCTGAAACATAATTAATCATTAAGTAGTTCATGACAAATATTATCGAGTAACGCGGAATCATCTCCTACATTCGTAGTATGGCAAATGAAGTTCTGGCAGTTTTCAGCGGTCACATTCTCAATTGCTTCATGTAATAAATTCTTGTCGTTTTGTAACGTAAATGTGGTATTTCGCTGTCTAATATAAATTTTGATTGAAGCCCACGTCAGTTCCATTGGATTAAACTCACAATGATTCGGCGGTAGGCGCAAAATGGTATTATTACAGAGTTTAGCGTATTCATCTACCACATACCTATTATAACGCTGTTTAATTGTTTTAACTATAATATTTCTATCAGTGTACTTTTCGAAACATTAGGCGGAACTTCTTGGCCTTTAGATTCTAGCCACTCGATAATTTTGACTTTTCTCCAGCTCATTGTTGGACAGTTCTCCAGTCTCACTGAGTGATATGAAGCATTGTCCATAACAATCACGTCACCCTCCTTGAGCGACGGCAAAATATTTCGAAACCATTCGAAAAATATTTCGCCATTCATCTCCTCATGGTAATCTGTTGTTCTTTTTTTGGCTTCAAAACACAACAGACCACCAGGGTGGAAGCCGTCACTGGAACCTACATGCACAATAATAAGACGTTTGCCTTTACCTGTCGGCGCACAATTTTTATTATATTCTCCTGCATTTACCCACGTTTCGACTAAATAATAAATGTGTTTTCCCTCCGCCCTATATTTTTTAATCGAATCAAAATAATTCTCCCTCCATTCTATAATGTCGTCCCTGTCCAAAAGCGCAGAGCTTCTTACATTCGCTTTAAATTCAAAATTCAAATTTTTTAGAACACGGTACAACGTGGCTTTTGAAAATTTTGTAAAGTACCGTCTCTATTAATCGCGGTCAAAATTAAATCTAAAGCTGGCAACTCGCGTCGAAACCAAAACGCGTGAACACTTTTTCTAAGTAAATTATTTTCTTCTTCCGTTAATGTGCTATTAATACTAGGTCCGCCGCGCTTTCGAACAGGGGAAGATACTTTGAAATTTCTTGGTGGACGTCCCTCATCATCATTTGCGGATGACTTGTTCTCAAGACAATGAACATATGGATGGTCATCCTCTGACCCGAACAAATTGGCTTCCCTTCCCGTTGTCTTAGCGTTCCGCTCGTAGATAGTCCTTGGTCCATATTGCATAAATTATATGTCGAAATTTGTTTTTAAATATCGGCCAACTCTAACCGATATTGGAGGAAGTGAAGCTTCCTCCTCCGGTCCGGACGAGGGGGAGCGGGTAAAGGAAAATCCAAACGAATGTGCCTTTTGATTCCCTTTGACTGTCCTGAAAAGGACAGTCGTTTATTTTAGCCCCTTTTCGTGTTAAGTACAAAAATATATATTCTATTATTTTGTAGCCTGTCTATAGGCGGGCCAGGTTGTCCAAGGTTCTGGTCTCTGGAACAACAGGAAAAGAACAAACGGATGTAATCACCTTAAATACGATAATCGTATTAACGTTCTGTCTCGGGAATGTTTTGACGCTCACACTTAAACAGCAACGGTAACCGTGCTGTGTATGCTAATGCGTGTACTTGTGGGTGACTTTGAAATACGGTAAGCCACGCGTCGACTGTTTTAGCAGATCTGTTCCGTCGTTTTCAGAAACACAATCGTGGCGGTCGGCTAGATTTAACGCAATGAAATCTTTATTGCAACGACCGCACAGTCGAATTGCCTCGAACCGAAAACCAAGGCGGAGGTTGTAAATCTCCTGTATGGATTCCGCGAGCGGGGAGTTCCACGGTTACTAGAGACTAGTCGCGGTGGCTGACAACGGAGGCTGATCTAACCGTTTCTTTCTCAACACGCCTTGACGTGGAGTAAGAGTGGACCAACGCTAGTTATAACCCGTTTTCCTTAACACGCCGCGTCATGAAGGAAGCCTGGACACAGCAATATCGAAACTCTCCGGCCGCTCTTGAGTGCTTCTATTCGTCACCAAGGCGGTTCCCGGTAGAGAACGAGTAGCGGGTCTTAAGTTTATAGCAGCGCGTCAACTAACGTAGTGCTTCGCCGACCAGTGGTCATCCAAGGAGTGGACTCCTGACGCTCCCACGCCGAATAACAATAGTTGGCGAAAACCAGGCGAACCCACCGATTTTCGCCTCAGTACTAATTTAAGGTTAAAACCGCTAAATTACAAAAAGGCGTAGCTATCATATTTGTGCTGAAGAGTCAACACGAATTTCCGTGTGTTAGTCACAATATAGTTTCACAATTTGCTAGTTTGAAGCTAAAAGCAGTGTTCGTTATAACAGGAGAACGATCGACAGTCGATGCGCTCCGTGCGAACTGCTGCTGAGGACTCTCTAAAATCAGCTGCTGCTGACGACTCTCCGGAATCAACTGTCTCGGAGGAGTTTCTGGAATCAACTACTGTCGGCGACGTTACACCGTCGTCGACAAGCGCGAACGAGTAATGACTCGTTACGCGGCGCTTTCGTCAAACTATTAGCTCTATCTCACTCTCTCTCATCTCCGTTTACTATTCGCGAATTCGAACGACTTCCCACGGTAATATGTACCGGTTAGACGTGTCGATCTCTGGTTTACCACGGTCTAGTAAAAAACAATCATTGTCATGTTATTGGGCCTCGATAGTTTTTGTATTTCTTTTTCCAATCACACCGGTCAAATAAACTCTCCGATCAGGTGAAACAACTATTGGTCAGTTATTTAAACAAAATAGGTCTTGCACAAACAATTCCACTGACTATGATTCAAATGAATCTGATTGAAAAATGTAAGCCAAACATTTATATATTTGGTCGAACCATTGAGAGTGGGAGTCCAATTTCTTAGAATAAAGTAAAGAAAGAAGGTGATGGAAAGCGCTGATTGGCGATTAAAATGCATGTCCGTTAAGCATATTTTACGGTAAAATGTAATACAATATAATACACTTAAGTACAATGTAATAAAGGAAGATCAACGGCCATAGCCTGCATACTACGTCCTTTGTTTTGGGGATTATCCAATATGTATAAAGAATGACTAAAACTAGTGTGTAGCATATTATTTAATTATTTTAGGTAAAGGTACCAGTAGTTCACCAGTTAAAGTACCAGTCACCAGATGTGATCGGTTGACCGCTTACGAGGAGAATTTGTCAGGCGTCCCCGAGATTTTTCAACGAGACTTTGGGGAAACGTAGTACAATCAGAACTGATTCCATTGCGCCCAAGCATCCCGACCAATGACCTACGGTTTTTTCAGAAAAAGGGTTTAAGGTTACTAGATCATGTATTGTAACTGTAGCGTTATTGTTTATATCTCTGTACAATGAATGATCCAAAGTATAAAAATACCTTCCCACGCATTTATTATTCGGTATTATTTTTTAAAATATTATTTTCCGATAGAAACTTGTTTTAATTAATTTTTAATTGTAGCTTTATTATTTATATATATTTGTGTACATTACATGATCTGGTTATAAAAATACCGTTTCACGCATTGGTCATTGACGTTTCGGTAATTATTCTTTAAGAAATTATTTTCTGATGTTAGAAACTTGTTTTTTACCGTTCTGAATTATTTTTACGGAAAAAAAAGTTTAACGTCTTTCGCCCGGTCGTGGATTTGAACTCGGATTTGCGCGGCGTGAGGCAGTCGTGTTACCCGTTCCGCCAGTGTCACATTGTATAGTGAAAAGTGCATAAACGTATGTAAGCCGCATTTAATATTAAACCCTTTTTCTGAAAAAACCGTGGGTCATTAGTCGGAATGCTTAGGCGCAGTAGAATCAGTTCTGACTGTACTACGTTTCACCAACGTGTCGTTGAAAAATCTCGGGGACGCCTGACAAACTCTCCTCGTTAGTCCCTAAGTTGCATTTTTTATGGCCCACGGAATTTGCCGGATATTGAAGCCATTGTTACCATTATTAAGGGAAGTGTTTCGCGCAAACAATGAACTATTATAGTAAACTAAGGCAAACTCGTCATCAAAAATGTGCCTTGCACATGTTTGGAAAAGTCAGGTTTTCTTCTGCTAGATTGGAGTGTCATAAAGCATTTTATAAATTAACTACTGATATGGTCAACTACTGGTACCCTTACCCTACGGTTATACCGTGTTATTTCATTGTTTTCGGGATTTTCCGGACTGAATTCGAAATTTTAATACTATGGAATGGATGTACGAGTGTAGTAATTTATTTCAGAAATATTTACTTCAACAGTTTGTTACAATATAAGTACAGTCCTACGTAGTCATGTTCACGAATTTTCGGTATGCCGTATATATTGATTCTGAGTCGCTTCGTCGGTGACGTCACACTCGGACTACGGCCAATAGCGTGTTCGGAGCAGGGAATGGTATTGGGAATCTGCGCAGATCGAATGTAAACTCGTCGGAATCGGATGAAAGGTTCCGTGGAACGGGCTATATACTGCGGCCTCATGGACTTCCGCGATCGGGGCCTCGTCGACGCTCATTTTTTCTCGGTTTCAGCTTCGAGAAGCTACCGCGATATAGCCAGACAATTATCAACAGTGACGCACCGTTGTACGTCGTCTTTCTTGCCTGGCCATTATCTTTCGAAATAAAAATTCTCTTATGGAAATTTTGACTTTGAAAATGCTTTCTACTTGCACTACAAATTCGAACTGTACGCCACGATGGGTTTGAAAATACTAAAAGTAAGCCCTTGCTTTCAAGAGGCATGGCCTATTCCGGATATGCTACACCGTAGCTCGTATCTTATCTCATTTAGCGTAAGATTATGACATTGTCGAGTGACGCTCCACATAAGACGTGCCCAAGCGAAACGCTTTGTCGAGTAACACTCGACATAGGACGTGCCAGAATGAAATGCGATGTCGAGCCACACTCGACATAGGACCGCAAAGGGTTAAAGTGAAGAATTTTAGGGTTGAATTATGCCGTCAGCCGTGTAATATTTTATGAGGCCGTACTTCATACGTAATTATTCTCAATTTCTTCAGACTTTAAGGTTCATAGCACATTTACTCGTCGTTTTTTGCGAGGTGCTATTTCTGTACTCGATTCGTTTTCACTGCAGCTATTCGAATCAATTTCTAATTTATCCTATGTGTTCACCAGTTACAACTTTCTTGAAACCATTTTGAGAATGGAAAAACTTGAACTCTTTATTGAAATGAAAAGCAAATCATGATACTCGTAAGAAATGAGGATACTTTTACACAGCAGGCGGACGTACCAATCCAAAGATCTTCTGAAATTCTTTTTCCTAAAGTTTGCTCTATTCTCGTTAATTGTCTATTCCCTTATGGCACCTAACAGTGATGAAAAAATTGAGGTTGAACAAATATGATTCGAATCGTGTGGTTTATTTCTTTTGTCAAATAATTTGCGCGGCGGTCACAAGAGGCGCTGCTATCCAAAAATATTTGGCGCTCGTCTCTGTAGGTCACATCCGGCGTTCATCTCCGCGGGTTAGTATGTGAATGCCGGATATATCCGACGTTAGGAGCGAAAGGGTTGAAACGACTAACTCTAAAATCATTTAATGAGTCAACATGATTCAGAACCGTAAAAATAGGTATACCGTATCCGATAATATGAAATTAAGGGGTGGACGGCGGGAATGAATTAATATTTCTATATATTTCATTATGTAATTAATAACCAACATATGTTTTTAAAAAATTATATTTTTTTGATATATATATGTAAAATAAAATATTATATATACTAACGCAGATCAATTGTTTAAATAAGTGACATCTAATTGTTTCACTCGGTCACGAGCCTCATAGGTCATTTCTTTTTCTTGAGTCTAACGAGTTAATATGACCGCTGTGATTCGAAAAAGAAATAGAAAAACTATCGAGGCCCAATAATAGGCATATTATTGTTTTTGAACATGACCGTTGGAAACCACAGACCGAAACGGCTAACCGTTACATATTATAATGGGGAGACGTTCGAATTTGCAAATAGCAACGGAGATGAGAGAGAGTGAGAAGCGCCGCGTAACGAGTAATTATTCGTTCGCGCTTGGCGACGACGGTGTAACGTCGCCGACAGATAGTTGATTCTAGATAGTCCTCCGAGACAGTTGATTCCGGAGAATCGTCAGCAGATAGTTGCTACTAGAGAGTCCTCAGTAGCAATTAGCAAGGAGCGCATCGACTTTCGATCGTGCTTCGGTTAATACTGCTTTTAGCTTCAAACTTGTCAGCACATTGTGAAACTGAATAGAGACTAACACACGACAATTCGTGTTGACTCTTCAGCACAAATAGCTACGCCTGTTTGTAATTTAGCGGTTTTAATCCTAAATTAGTACTGAGGCGAAAATCGGTGGGTTTCACCTGGTTTTCGCCACCTATTGTTATTCGACATGGGAGCGTAAGGGGTCCACTCCTTGGATGACCCTAGTCAGCGGAGCACTACGTTCGTTGGCGCGCTGTTATTAACTTAAGACCCGCTACTTGTTCTCTACCGGGATCGCCTTGGTTACGTTTAGAGTAACCAAAGAGCGACCGGAGAGTTTCGATATTGCTGAGTCGAGGCTTCCTTCACGACGCGGCGTGTTAAGGAAGACGGGTTATAACTAGCGTTGGTCCACTCTTACTCCACGTCAAGGCGTGTTGAGAAAGAAACGGTTAGTTCAGCCTCCGTTTTCAGCCACCGGGACTAGTCTCTAGTAACCGTGGAACTCCCCGCTCACGGAATCCATACAGGAGACTTAAAACCTCCGCCTTGGTTTTCCGTTCGAGGCAATACGACTGTGCGGTCGTTGCAATAAAGATTTCATTGCGTTAAATCTAGCCGACCGCCACGATTGTGTTTCTGAAAAAGACGGAACAGATCAGCCAAAACAGTCGACGCGTGGTTTACCGTATTTAAAAGCCACGCACCAGTACACGCATTAGCACACACAGCACGGTTACCGTTGCTGTTTAAGTGTGCGCGTCAAAACATTCCCGAGACAGAACGTTAATACGATTATCGTATTTCAGGTGATTACACCCGTTCGTTCTTTTTCTGTTGTTCCAGAGATCAGAACCTAGGACAACCAGGCCCGCCGAAAGCCAGGCTACCAAGAAGTAATATTCTTGTACTTAAGCAAAAGGGGTCTAAAATAAACGACTGTCCTTTTCAGGACAGTCAAAGGGAATCAAAAGGCACATTCGTTTGGATTTTCCTTTACCCACTCTCCCTCGTCCGGACCGGAGGAGGAAGCTTCACTTCCTCCAATATCGGTTGGAGTTGGCCGATATTTAAAACAAATTTCAACAACCGTAAAAGAAGCCGTCTCGGGACCAGCGAGGGAGGAATGGTACATCGCCATGGCTAAAGAGTTAAAATCCATCATAAAGAACGACGTATGGAGGCTGGTAGATCGACCAAATGACAAATATGTTGTGGGAAGTCGTATGGCCTTAGTGAACAAACATCAGCCAGATGGACGAATAAATAAAAGAAAAACTAGGTTGGTAGCACGTGGATGTAGCACCCGTCGCCAGATTTAGTTCAATTCGTATAGTAGTGGCGATAACAGCTCATCATCGGATGCACATTCATCAGTGTGACTGATACGCAACAGCGTATTTAAATAGTCTAATTAAGAAGGAAATCTATATCAAGGTTCCGGAACAATTGGATACAATTTTAATGACGTTAATAAGTTTTGAAAGTACCGAAAATGATATAAAAAAAACGCTATCTACACGAAGGGAGAGTGGACAAAGGGGGATAAGGTTTGTCGACTGCAACGAGCTTTATACGGACTGAAGCAGGCTGGTCTTGAGTGGCATGCGGAACTCGATGCAATACCATCTGACGCGGATCCATGTGTTTACCACAAAGGTCAAGGGGAAGCTATTCTGTTGATAGTGATATATATCGATGACATATTAATCGCCTCCGCGAACCTACAAGAGATCCAAAAGTTGAAGAAACATTTAAGTTGAGCATTCAAAGTTAAGGGCTTAGGTGAGGTGGCGCAGTGTCTGGGTATTGAATTTACACGAAATGGTAGATGGCATAGTGATGTGTCAAAAGGACTATATTAAAAATATCATTGCACGTTTTAATGTGACTGATGCCAAAGTTGTTAAAACTCCTATGGACTCTAACTTAAAGTTAGTCTTACCAGACAAACCTTGGGAGGATATTTATAAGATATAGATATATAGAGAGCTGGTTGGGTGTTTAATGTATTTGGCAGTAAACACTCGTCCAGATTTTGCGCATATCGTTAGTTCTTCAAGTCAATTTAACTATAAATATTGTCCGGAGCATTGGGTCGCAGCAAAAAGAGTTCTCCGCTACCTGAAAGGAAGTATGGACTTATTCTTAGTCTACAGGTGTACCCCCGAAAATCTTAGAGGCTACGTAGACGCGGATTGGGGAAGCTGATTGAATGATCGGCATTCATATACGGGGTTTGTGTTCCTTTTTAGTTAAACTCCCATCACATGGGAATCCAGAAAACAAAGGACGGTCGCCCTATCCTCAACAGCCCGAATATATGGGTTTAACCGAAGCTACCAAAGAGGCTATGTATTTGAAGAGATTTTTTATTGAACTCGAACTAAAGAAATATATGGATATCATAATTTTTAATAATAGTGTAAGTGCTCAAAAACTACCTAGAAACCCAGTGTTTCATGGACGATCCAAACACATAGATATTAGGCATCATTTTGTACGCGAGGCCTTAAGGAATACTTTAATAACTTTTGAATATTTATGTACGGAAGATATGATTGCAGATGTATTTGCAAAAGCTTTGCCGGCATGCAAAGATCTCAAATGTGTTGAATCGTTAGATTCGTAAGGTTTCAATAATTGTATTTCAATTTTAAGGGAAAGTGTTGTTTATATAAAATTGAAATGGCGCAATGGCGCAATGGCACTGCCACCGCGCGTTGGCATCGATTCTCGATCCCCCGTTCATGTTTTGTTTCACGTGTTCTACGGAGCATACATCGATAAGGCAGTGTTAGTGAATGATAGATGTATGCTCGTTGTGGGGTCCCTAGGTGCCAGGTCCCCAATTTGTACTCTGAAGGAAGGAACGGGAAGGAAGAGGATGGGAATCGGACTTGAGGTTTTAAGAACGCAAACGGGAACGTGGAACGGAACTTTTATTAAACATAGGAAAAACTTGTAGAATTAATATACAATAAAGTTAACAGTAAAAAGGCGCTGGGCTAACATTAAACAGAACAAATCGGAGGTTCGCGGTTGTACAATAGTTTAGTTGCGGAGAAGCCGGGTTGTGTCGATTCGGCGGAGTTCGGAAGCTCTCTATAATTTTTGACATGATCGCCAAAGCAAATTGCTGGTGCGTACGTTGTCATGGGGACGTCTTCAGCACTTTGGTGCTGAGGACCTCAAGTAGGCGCCGAGTTCTTGTCGCAGTACGAAGGTGGTTCTTGCCGCAACGTGAACGCGGTTCTTGACAAAAGATAGCGACGGTATAACTCGAAACTCGCGCGCGAACCGCTTCCCGAGAAGTCGGCCGAAAGTGCAGCAGCGCCCTCTATGTCGCCACAGATACTCCCCCCCGAATGACGTTAAGTCATGAATTTAACGGATTTGACAGAAGTTTGAAGAGGAAAAGGAGATGGATCTATAGGACAAGAGCTTAAAGCTACGGGATTAGGCGCGTCGGAAAGGATTTCGAAAAAGGCAGGTTTTAAACGTTCGATATTGACCGTGGTTTCTAATGTTTTAGTTTTGATTTTGAACACGCGATCCGAAATTCTTTGCAGGACTTCGTACGGGCCCTCGTAAGGGGGTTGGAGTGGCTTTTTGACGCCGTCTACCCTGAGAAAAACATGGCTGCACGAGTGAATGTCAGGGTGAAGGAAAGGTTTTTGTTTATTGTGGTGTGCTGAAGGTGTTGGTCTAACGTTTCTCATAATGACTCTAAATTTTTCCACGAAAGGTTGTGGGTTGATAATTGGTTCGTCATGAATAAGGAATTCCCCGGGTATTCTCAGGTTTGTGCCATAAACCATTTCGGCTGCTGTGGATTTGATATCAGCTTTGACGCTTGTTCTCAAGCCTAAAAGAACGGTAGGTAAGACCTCGACCCAGTCGGTGGTACCTTGGCATCTGATGGCAGCTTTCAAGGATCTATGCCACCTTTCGATAAGGCCGTTAGATGCAGGGTGATAGGCCGTGGTTTGTGCGCGTTTGGCGCCGATGAGGTTAGACAGGGCCTCGAAAAGTAAGGATTCGAATTGTGATCCGCGATCGGAGGTGATTGTGGCTGGTGCGCCAAAGCGGGCAACCCAATGATTGAAAAATGTTGAAGCAACCGTATCGGCTGAAGTGTCGGTGATCGGAACTGCCTCCGGCCATCTGGTAAATCTATCCATGATGGTGAGGCAGAACCGAAAACCTTTGGAAACGGGGAGAGGCCCGACAATGTCTATGTGTACGTGCATGAAACGTGCGTCAGGTATGGGAATATGTTCGCTTGGTACGACGTTATGGCGAGATACTTTACTGCGTTGACAGGCTATGCATGAACGGGCCCATCTGGTAATATCTCGATTCATGCAAGGCCAAATAAATCTTTTCGCGACTAACTTTCTGGTAGACCTGCCGCTAGGGTGGGAAAGGTTATGTACGGAGTTGAAAATCGTTCGTCGAAGGGAGATCGGAACATAAGGTCTGACCTCTTCGAGGGATGTGTCGCAGTAGAGGACTGTGTTATCGTCACCGACTCTTAATTTATGCAGGGTTAATGGTGTGCCGGAAGAAAGTATCTGTTTTAGTTCCTCGTCGGAGGATTGTTCGTGCGCTAGTTGTGCAGTGTCAGTGATAGACGGCATGCTAACCACGCTAATACGGGAGAGGGCATCAGGGACGACATTCAGTCTACCCGGGATATGGGTGATCTCGGTGGTAAACTGCCCGATAAAATCTAGTTGACGCTGCTGACGTGGGGAAGCCTTGGACGATATAACAATGGCAGAAGTCTAGACCTCGGAGGACTGTGTCCATAAAGCGCTGAAAAGACTGCGCCGCGTTGCACAAGCCGAAGGTCATTACATTAAATTCAAAGAGGCCGAAAGGAGTTATGACCGCAGTTTTGGGCCTGTCGTCGGGGGCAATAGGAATTTGAAAATAGGCTTTTGTTAAATCGAGGGTCGAAAAGATGTTTGTTCCGGGAAGCTGGTGAGTGAAATCATGGATGTGTGGAAGAGGGTACTTATCGGGGATGGTGCATTGGTTGAGACGTCTGTAATCCCCGCACGGCCTCCACTCGCCAGTCTTCTTAGGAACCATATGAAGAGGACTGGCCCACTGGCTGCTAGAGGGTTGGCAGATCCCTTGTGCAAGCATGAACTCGAACTCTGCCTTCGCCGCTTTGAGTTTTTCCGGGGTTAAACGCCTAGCTCGTTCGACGATCGGCGGGCCCTTCGTTAGAATATGGTGACGGACGTGGTGGGCCGTCTTCACGAGTCTGGAGGGCCTGGTGATGTCAATGAACTCCCTCAGCAAGGCTTGGAACTTGTGGTCACTGCTGATGGTCGAGACTGAGGGGTCGACCTTGTGGTTGCTCCATCCTGCCGAGACCTGTAGCTTCGTCGCTCCGTCCGAGATTTTCTTGCTTCGGAGGTCGATGACGAGCCCGTGGTGGCTAATAAAGTCTGCGCCTAAGATGGCCCTGGGGACGCTGGCCAGGGTGAATGGCCAGACGAAAGGGCGTCGTAGGCCGAGGTCCACCGAGACGGTTTTGCTCCCGAATGTATCGATCACGGTGCCGTTGGCCGCATAGAGTTTGAAGTCTGCGGGGCGGTTCCTCTTGGCCGCGCCGATGGTAGACGCTGGTAGCACGGAGATGTCTGCGCCAGTGTCGACGAGATAGGTCATTCCGGTTCTCCTGTCGTTGATAGTGAGGCGGCGTTGTGAAAGATTACGCTGTACATGCTCCAGCACTGTTTCGATACATTCTTAATTTCTTCGAATTGGTTGTGGCACTTCCTTCTTCAGCTTTTGTAGCGACGCAGCAGTGACTTTATATAATACCAGTCGAAAGCAAAGTGGATGTCTTCGTGGACGAAATATGGACCCAACAATAACCAAAGAAACGGCAGGGGCCTGAAAACAGGACAATATTCATGCGGTAAGTGGGTGATCTAGGTGTCACTTGACTCGACCACCCTGCTTACCCGCAATAAATCTTCGGGCCCATTTTTCCTCCATTTCCGAGGCCGAATTCTACAGAGCCTAGTAAATGATGCTGTTGCACTCAACGCCAGTCCACCCCCTGGGGCCGACGCTGCCGCGCCCGAGTGAGAGCGGACTCGCTGAATCGCGTCAACGGTTGACCGCCCCTCCCGGAAGCCGAACTGGCTGTCGGCCAGATCGGGCCCTGCTCCGGCCAGGTGCTGGACGAGGCGGGAAGCTATGATCCGCTCGAGGATCTTGCCCGCCTCGTCGAGCAGGCAAATGGGCCGGAACGCCGAGGGGGAACCTGCGTCCCTCCCCGGCTTAGGGAGCAGCACGAGCTGCCCCCTCTTAAATTGTTTGGGGAACGTTCCCTCCCCCAGGCAGCCCTCCATGAGCCGCCTAAACCTGTCCCCCATGACCCGAAGGGCAGACACCAGCACACGACCGTGTATGCCGTCGGGCCCTGGGGCGGTGTTCCGGGCCGCGAGGCGGCGCACCGCCTTTTCCAGCTTCTCCGGACGGATGCCCGGGGCGGGGCTGCCGGTTTGCACCCCCGGTTCCCGGCCCCGCCGCCGGGCCTCTCCCTCGTCATGAGGGAAAAGGGTACAGACGACGGAGTCCAGGAACTCCGGGCCCATCGACTCGGTCACCGGGGGGGCCCACGGGCGTATCCTGCCCATCACCACCCGATATAGGCGCCCCCACGGATCACGGTCGATGGTGGAGAGGAGCTGGCTCCACGCCTCCGCCTTGGCCTGGAAGATGGCCTTCTGGAGAGCCACCTGCGCGACCCGGTACCGATCGTACAGGGTCGCAAGTCCCCCCCCCAACGCGTCTACGGGCCCGTTGGAACAGCCGCCGCGGGCGCACACAAGCGGTTCGCAGGGCGGCGATTTCCGCCGACCACCAGTAAACGGCGCGGGGGGAGGACCGCCAGGCCCGCGGCATGGCGACGTCCGAGACGGCCGCCATGGCCGATCGGAACCAGGCCGCCTCTGCGTCCGGCGAACCGGAGGGGCCTGTGCTCCCCCAGGCCACCGCCTCTATGGCCGCCCTCATGGCGGCCTCGTCCAGCTTCTTTAGCGCCCACCGGGGGGGAGATCCCCTTACCGGTGGACGAGGCTGGATGAGAGGAGTTGGGGCCGAGACGGTCATTACTATGTAAGTATGATCCGACATGGTCTCGGCCCCCGACACCCTCCACCCCGACACTCTCCGCACGGCGGAAGGCGAGGCCCACGTCAGGTCAATGACCGACGTGCCCTGCAACCGTGCGGAGGTCGGGGTGGAGCCCCGGTTGAGCAGCCGGATCTCCAGTCCCGCCGCCCAGTCGAGGAGCTCGCGCCCCTCGCATCCGTCCCGGGGCACCCCCACGCTGTAGCGTGGGCGTTAAAGTCCCCCAGGACGAGCAAGGGGCGCGGGAGGATGCGGGATGCGCAACTCCCCACCCGGTCCAGAAACGCCGCGAAGGCGTTCCGGCCGCTGTTGGGGGAGACGTACACCACCATCACCGCCACGCTGCCCCACTGGACGGCAAGGTAGCCACCCCCACGCTCTATCACAGACGGCGGGGGCGGGGTGCCCGGTGCGCCGTTCCACGCGATAGCCACCGAGCCCGAGGTATCCCCGAACCATGATGGATGGTCCGGGGCCCTATAAGGCTCGGCGGCCATGGCCAACCCTATCCCCCACTCGCGCATGGTTTGGACCATCAGGTCCTGGGCCACGCACGAGTGGTTCAGGTTGGTCTGGAGGAGATTAGCCCCGAGTCACGGGGTCCCCTCCTGACCCGCCCCCGTTTGGCGGGACTCGGTGGCATCCATAGAATCCCCCTCCGAAGGAGCCCGCCGCTGCGGGGGCGTGGGCCCGGTCTCCCCTTCTGGGGGTACCGGTTCCGTTGGCCCCGGCGCAGGGGGGTCCGTCGCTTCGACGGCCTCCACCTCCATGTCCTCATCCACCGGGACAGCCGTTTCGGCCTGCCCAGCTTCGGAGGACTCTGTCGCCGCAGCGACCCCAATTGTTGGGTTCGCCTCGGCCATCTCTTCCCTTCCTCTTCGAAGGCGGGGGCTTCTTGGGCGATGCACTCCCCTTCGGACCCGAGGGCCTCTTGGGTGGAGCGCACGCCTTGGCCCCGAGCCGGTGGTCCGCTGGCCGTCCCAGGTCCACGCATAGTGGGCACCGGGGCTGGGCCGAGCATTCCACCGCTCGGTGGCCTTCGTTCCCGCAGTTGTAGCACCGACGACTACGGTCGGTGCTGCAACTACACCGCTGCCTGGTGTGACCCACAACCAGGCAGCGGTAGCATTGGAGGGGACGGGTCTCCAGGACCCGCACCCTCACAGAGGTCCAGCCAACCCTCAAGCGGCCAGCGCCAACAATTTTGTTGGCCGCCGCGAGAGGGCACTGGACCCATAGTGTGCCGAGTTGGGCAGGGGCGCGTCGGATGACCCCGACGCGCACCTCTCCACCGGCACACCCCCCCCCGTGGCAGCCACCGCCGCCACCACCTCCTCAACCTGGACGGAATCGTCCAGGTCGAGGATGCGCAGCTCCGCCCGTTTTACAGGCCGCGCCACCTTAACCGCCGAGCCGGCGAGGACCTCCGACATTTTGGCGGCCAAGGCTTGTGCCTTGTTGTGCCGGTCCTCACCGGCTACCTCCAGGATAAGGCCACCTGTGATGGCCCGTTTGGGCCGGACCTCGGCGATGCCCACATCCTCCAGGCGTATCTCACGCCTGACCGTGGCCATCGCCTTGTCCAGCGTCATCGACGCCCCATCCACGGCAGCGATTGTCACCGCCGCTGTCTTGGGGGGGGGCGTCTCAGACTAGGGACTTTTGCCCTTCCCGGAGCGGGTGCGGGCTTATTGCCTGCCGCTACCGAGTTGGCCGCCCCTGCTGCCGCCGAAGACGGGGGGCCCTTTGGTCCTCCCGCCTTCCCGGAAGGAGCAGACGGCTGGCCCTTTTCGGGGCCCACCTCCTACCGCCGCGCTCTTGAGGGGACCAGGTGGCCGGCCCTTTGGCCCTACCACCTGTTTCCGCCCCCCCCGTTGCACCACCTGCGACCAGGTGGGCTCTGTGGCAGCCCCCTTAAGGGGGGGCGGCCTCGAAGCCATCTGCGGCCCTGGGGCCGCGCGTGGCCCCGAACTCGCCCTCTTCTGGGAGCGGATCCCGTCCCTGATGGAGGCCAACTTGGTCTCCATCATGGCCTCCATCATGGCCGCCATGCGATCGACCAGGCGGTCCTCCGCACTGCTCGAGGGGCTGGCGGCCCTTGTCCGAGGTTTTTGCAACCTCGGAGGCGATGGGGAGAATTCCCCGGCGCCTCGCGCCGAGGACGGTCCTGCCCTCCCCTCCCCGGGGGGGATTTGACCCCCCGACCCCGCAGTGCTTCGACCGTCCCCTGGAGCTGGGAGACTAATCTCCGCAGCTCCGTCACCTCCTGACTCGGGCGGTCGTTCTCGCGCCGCAACCACTCCGAGTCCTTCCTGGACTCGGATCTCTTAACGAGCTCTGTGGCTGCGGCTTTCGCGACCCGGGACGACCTCCTGAGCCTGTGCACGTAACTGCCGTTCAAGTTTCCGGCGTGCACAGACACCAGCTCCACCGAGCAGAGCTCCTCAAAAATATAGCCGCCGAGGGCCCCCGTGGCCTCGCCCTCCATCTGCACAGCCAACTCGGTCTCCGAGGGAAGCGATGCCCTCGAGCCCCGGCTGTACAGATCCGAGGGGTTTACCCCCCTATCGGAGGAGAGGTCCTTCGTCACGGTCCTCCTCCTCTTCTGCGACACACGCCGGAGGGACCGGGACGTGGACGACTCGTCCGTGTCCTCCTCCCTGGAGACCTCGCTTTCCCTTCCTACGCGACCCGGTCTCGTGGCCGCTCCACCCCTGCGTGCTCGCGGCTCGCGTGGCGGTGGCATCGCGGACGAGTCTGCTAAGACATCTCGCAATGCCAGCCTCACTTCTAATGAGTCCACTTACCCCATCCCTGCAGTCCTGATCCTTGTCCTTGTCCATTGCCATGTCCTCCTCCCTCCTTCCTGTCCGTCCGGTTGTTGTTTTATTCAAAGCCATTTAATTCCCACGAGAGTGGTCGGAAGGGGTGGTCCACCCAGGCAGAGCCGCCTTACCTGGGTAAGCTATTCTAGGCTTAGGAAGGGACAAGTAAAGACATGCATATAAAACAATATAATTACTTAAAACATTGTACAAGCTTATAGTGCATTCTATAATACGTGACCCATGCCTCCGTCTCGCGCAGCGTCGGAGAAAACTGTGCACGTGAGAAATTCTGTTATATGACAAAAAACAAAAATTTCCAAAAACACCTACCCTTTATTTTGGTCCATAGTATACACACACCAAATTGTATGAAAATATATTAATATTTAGTATGGGAAATTGCAAAAACAAATCAATTTTTCTAAATATTTTTTAAACAAATGAATTTTTCTCGTAATTTTTAATGCCACTAAATTCCCCATTGAAACACACATAATCCTGAAGAAGAATCATTATCCTATGACCTCTGGTTTCCGAGATATTCCAAAAAAACGGTTTTTTCCCCATACTTTGAGGGCTGTTTTCACCCCTTCAAAGGCAATGTCAGCCGATAAAGAAAAATACGGGTCAAATATTTTTTCGAGAACTATCTCCCATATAAATTTTATCAAAATCGGCGTATGCGCACTCGGTATGTTCCCTTGTAAGTTATACACTATGGGCACACAATACAGATGTATACATACAAAAATAAAATACAATTTGTGTTGCGTCGAAAGCTTGTTGAGTTGTTGTTGACTGGATCTATTGCCGCACTTCATAGGTGGAAGTACAATAGTACATATGTTAATGTTTTTAATAAAAATGAAGTTGCTTGTATGGATTTAAAAACAAATATTTGTATTTAAAAACAAGTATTTGTTTTTAATAAGTTTCCGGAACCAAACCCCTCTTTTTGTACTTGCCCTGGGTCTCATATAACACGGTTTCACACAACACGGCATATTCTAGGAACCTAACTACCGTGTTGTAGGAGGGTTACCTGTATATGTTGAAAGTTTATTTTACCTTACGTTTTGTTTTTTTAAATTATGTAATTTTTTATGTAATTATTATCGTTAATAGAAAATTTAAATTTCTAGCATATTTTTTCAAAATATATGTTTGCTTCAAGCTCATTAACTTAAATTACTTATATTATAACTAATAGGATTAGTTTCTTATTAACATAACTTTATCTCATAATTGATAAAGTAATGAATTAATGATAAAATAGGAAAAGTAAATTAGAGCATTAATTTGAATCATAAAAATGTAAGGGTATTCAATTGATTTAGTACCGGTTCATGCTATAATTAAGCATGATGATACAAATATTCAGAAATATATTTGCTTTATAGGATAAAATTTAGTGGTTTTGAATTCTGTTAATCCATTCGAAGGTAAAATTATTATAATTAAAATGGATATAAGTAATCCAATTACACTTCCTAATTTATTAGGAATTGAACGATAAATTGCGTAGGCAAAAAGGAAATATCATTCAGGCTGAATATATTTAGGGGTTGATATTTGAGTAACTGGAATCAGATTATCAGGGTCACAAAATATATATGGACTATATACAATAACTAAAAATATAATAGTTACAATTCATCCAAATCCAACTAAATCTATTCAGGTTGTTACGTGGCGCGCTTACCGAGCACGCTAGCGGGTGCTAGGTGTCGGGAGCTTTCAGGGGCCGAGCGGTAGTGGCTATCTCTCGACTATGGCAACGCGCTTACGTTGGGGGATGAATAAAAGAATAAAACTAATTTAGAAAAATAAATATATCTACGGAATAGATATAGACAGGATTGTACGGGAGTCCCAAATGGCTAAACCTATAGCGGCTCTTATTTACTGACTAATGCTCGTTATTGAGTATGACTGTAATGATGTGGATAACGAATGTGGCTATGGATGGTGTAATGAACAACATACAATTTGAATCAAAAATAAACAATACATTACAAAATTGTTTAAGAGATCTTGAAGTATTACATGGAGGTCGAAAAGTACATGGAATTATCGACAGCAATTCGCTATGCCTATTACAATTATAGATTCTGTCGTTCTACACGCTCGTTACAATTTCAACAATCGGTTGCCGTTACAGTTAACCGTAGGGAAAGGCTCACAATGCTTAGCATTCGGTTAATTAAGATTTACTTCCATTAAGTCTGTCGGTATAAAAATGCTGATAGATGCTTCGGACTTACCAATTGCTCTCATAGCAAGGGTGTTGGTTAGTTAATCTGCCTGTTTCACAGATTCAAGAGGCGAATGGATGGTTTACAATATACACTACACTTAACTAATTACGTGATAACTAAAAATTAAGGATAGATACTGATTAGGTTAAACAACTACACTAACTTCGGGTAATAAGAGTTTGTTTTCTACGAGTGAACTGAGTCTTTCCGCGAACAAATCGTCGAAACTACGCTCTAACGTCACAAGGGCAAGGTTCGCGCACTATGCGACTTGACGAAGAATGCCGTATAAATAATAAAGATGTTTAAAGTTGAAGTGTTGATAACTGAATTTAATGTAATACGAGGGGAAGAGTCTTTTCGCGAACAAATCGCCGAAACTATGCTCAAAAATCACCCAAGGGCATACTGACTGCGCTCCATGCGACTTGCTAGCCAAATGGGATGCAACTAGGTTTGGGAGGTCAATTTATAATCTATGGGCCCCTTTAAGAGGGAGGTCCCAAAGTCTGAGATCATACCACCTCCTCCTAGCTTGACGTGGCGCGATAATCTCGCCCGACGGAACGGAGTTCCGTAGGATGCTCCTCGGTAATCTTACAGAGTTGTAGAAATTATTAATTCTAATAATTAATAATAATAGTGTCTGTAATTATCTATGATCTAAATTTTAATAAAATCATACTAAAGGATTTTAATGAATTACTAAACTGAACATTGTTTCTTCTGAAAAATATAGCATTAAATTTAATTGAACTTGAAGAATGATTTGACTCTATTGATGCTACTCTAATTTTAATAGTTTTTGAATTGTGAATAATGCTAATTCCGAGAACTCGATAAGATCACCTCTATAGCGTCATACTCAGAAGCATGATCTTGTTTTGGCGGTGGCAATCCTATACGTGTGAGAGGAGCAATAGTGTAGAGATCAGCTAACTAAAGAAAGATTAATTTGTTGTAGTTCATCGATATTAGATTGTCGAAGGCTGACTGTCTTTTATTTTCTGAGCTGTTGCCACCCGAGCTTGGAGCCCGCGTTTCATTAGT
Organism: Nysson spinosus; assembly: GCA_910591585.2. NCBI lineage: Eukaryota > Metazoa > Arthropoda > Insecta > Hymenoptera > Crabronidae > Nysson > Nysson spinosus. The sequence continues at coordinate 2,606,054 of OU342836.1, read as the reverse complement.
CTGCAGTAAGCTTTCATCTTGTGCGCACATAAATAAATACCTTTACACCACATACGGTTTCATTCTTTCCCAACATAATTTAATACACCACTTTGACTCAGGAATATTCCATAATGCACAGCATTAGTCAAAGTTGCTATAATTTCGAAAAGAATAGAAACAATTTTTAATTATGGTAAACCTAGTGGAAAAATATAGACAAGAGCTATTGCATACGGCTTACACTATAGAAAAAGAAAAAGAATTCCATTTCTTTGCTCACGCGTATAACTGAGGTCTGGTGTTCTTTGCCGCTATCGCTCTAATTGGGGTGGTCCAAGGCATACGCTGACGACGATAATTCCAAGAAGGAATTTTATACTTCCTTTCTGGTGCTACGTGACTGATTTTATTTTGGAAGGTTCTCGACCAGGGCTTTCCCAAAATGCATAGCATTACCGAACGATAGGTTAGCTAACTAACGAACGATAGGTGGTAAAAAAGAAAATTGTATACTGACAAAAATGAGTTTAAATATTTGGCACGTAACAAGGTAAAATAAGGATGTGTAGTAATAATAATAATAAGCATATATTTATGGATAGATAATGAACTATACAGGTTTATTTTTCCAATACACATTTAACAATCAATCATAAAAAAAACTATCAGGTAATGATAGTGCACTACTCTGATCCCTGCATCGACCAGAACGACTTCGTGATCATTCGTGTAATCTCGAGCTTTCGGGGATCTACCCAAATTTAAAAGAGACCGTCCGATAGGTTACTATAGCTCGGCCATTCCTGACTGACGAATTGACCTCAATCGTCACAACACAAGACGCAATTGACCATTCATAAGACATAAGGGGTGTCAAATGCAACATAAGATAGCTGAATTGGGCCTACGTCAACATAACATAAAATATCGTAACGTGGGACAACCATAAGAAAATGGTCCCTTTCCAGTCGCATAAATACTCAGATGAGAGCACGCTGTAGGGCATCTAACGCACAAACACAAATGATACTCTTAATACTCGACAATAGCGCTAACGAAGACAATAGCGCTAATTCCGATCTTACACTACAAACTACCTAGATATAGCTATAACTAAGGATATAAAGTACAATTATTTACCGGTATTTACACGCTATTATATCATATATATATATTTTTTCGGGCAAACAAATGCCTTCAAATGGCAGCTGAGTAAGTTGGTGTCCATCTGGATCACTTATTAAATAGGGATTATGATTAAGTACCTTTTTAACGATGTATGGACCCCTAAATTTAGGTAGTAATTTTTTGTTTACACCCGGAGTAACGTCTACGTTTTTAACCATAACATAGTCACCTACGGAATACTGGGTTGGCGATTTATGACGCTTGTTATAATATTTCTGGTTATAGCTAATGGCTGCCTGGATTCTAGCAACAGCGTATTCCCTAATAGAATCTAACTCCCGTTCGTTCGCACCTCGTTCCTCTAAAATTACACGCAGATCGTCACAAACCCTTCCCACCTGATTTACACCGAACAGTAGACAACTCGAAGTATCTCCGGTACTACGATTTACACTATTATTAAACGCATATTCCGCTTCCATCAACACCTCACTCCAAGAACCCACCGTTGAACTTAATTTAGATAAAATTGGCGTTAATGATCGATTAACTCGTTCAACCCATTCGCATGCGGTGTCGCTGTAGCGATTAGAACGTATTGTATACCGTGCTCCGAGAGAAATTCCTTAAACCTATTGGATGTGAAGGCGCTACCTCGGTCGGAAACTATTTTCCGGGGTTCGCTGTACATGGAAAAATAATTCCGCAAGTGGCGTATCGCTTCTTCCGCATTCGTACTAACAGTCGGATAAAATTCCACAAACTTCGTGATAGCATCGATAATTTAAAAAATGTACTTTTGACGGTGACTTGATCCTTCTAATGGACCGTAATGATCAATGTGTAGACAATAAAATGGCACTGCCCCTTCGTCCGGACACTGTAGTATTCCTTCGACCCGATTCGCGGTTGTTGCATATGTAATACATTTTAAAGAATTAGCTATCAACTTCTGTACCTTTTGTCTTTTCCCTGGGAACCAGTAAACACGTATTCAACCGTTTTATCCGCTCCTTGATGACCAATTTCCTCATGGTTCGTGCGAATTATATTTTCCTCCATCGACGAAGGAACATAAAATAATAGCTTATTGTTAACTTTACGGTACACTAACCCATTATTCAACTCAAAAAATTTATTTTCAGTCAAGAGTGTTTTCAGCAACAAAGTGTTTTCCGTAATAATTAGTACGCTAAATTCGCGACTAAGCGCATCAGCATGCCTGAGATTATCTCCTGTAAGGTGTTCTAAAGTGTAATCGTAGTTTCTCAAAATGAGAGACCATCTTAAAATTCGCGGCTTAATTTCTTTGCGCTCTAATGTTTGTTTCAGACTGCTAAAATCGGTGACGATTTTAAAGGGAATACCTTGCAAATAAATGCGAAAACGCTCCAGCGAATACACTATGGCTAAGGCTTCTAATTCGAAGCTATGATATTTAGATTCAGCCTTCGTCGTTCTCTTGCTGAAATAACAAATCGGGTGAAATTTACCATCGAGCTGCTTTTACAACAAAACTGAGCCCTAACCATGTGAGTTAGCGTCACAATGTAATTCAGTTTCGGTCTGCGGAGAATAAATCGCCAATACGGGTTCTGAAAGAGGGCTTCTTTTAGTTTTCCAAAACAGTTTAACATCTCATTATCCGATTTAAAATCAATCTTCGCTTTTAACGAATCATACAACGGTTTCGCTTTCAACGCAAAATCTTGTACGAACTTTCGAAAATACGATACTAATCTCAAAAAACTTTGCACTTATCGATAGCTGCGAGGTATAGGATAATCGTAGACAGCTTGGATATTTTATTTGCTAGCCTAAATAAACAATCTCCGTAAAGAGGAATGCGCACTTCTCCAGCTTTAACTCCAAACAATTATTGGCCAGAATACAAAGGACCTCCCGTAATATTTCTAGATTCTCACTAACCGTTTCCGTCGCGTTTAATATGCCATCCAAGTAAATGAGTATTTTCTGTTCGTCTAGTAATTTCCGAAAAGTGGTGTTGATGAAACGCATAAAAAATGAGGGTTCATTCGACAAACCGAACAGCATTCTTAGATATTCGAATTGCCCCATAAATGTAGTAAATGCGGTATACTAATTTGAAGTATCTTTCATTATGATATGATGGAAAGCATCCTTAAGATCTAGTCGCGAGAAATACGATTTGTTCCGTAATAGATCGATTTGATCATCGATTCTGGGAATGGGGAAATGTTCGCGCAACGTTAATTTATTTAAGTCCCTACAGTCAACGGCCATCCTGTACTCTCCTGATTTCTTCTTGATTAGAACAATCGGGCTGCAATACGGTGATGTACTAGTACGAATAATATTTCTCGCTAACAAATCTTTAATAATTTTCGCAACGGAATTTTTCTCGCAATATGATAATCGACGAGGATTATAATAAAAGGGCTGATGATTAGGCATGAGTATTAATTCTAATTCTAATCGCTTAGCTGGACAGTCGGGTCGCTCTGCCTTAACATAATATTCCTCAATAACTTGTCGTACTTGTTTTCGCGATTCCCAGTCGGCCCTTCCCTTAATTACTAAATTTGATAAAGGATCACGCTCGGAAAGTTCATCTACTACATCAGCTTTGAAAATTTCGGGTATCGTATAATCATTGCCGGTTGTCTCGGCCTTGCGCCGAATTTGTACCGTTTTCCCGAAAGTTATCTCCAACTCCTCGTTTGCGATGAAATCTCTTCCTAATAGACATTCGCAACTCATGGTATCATCCGACGTAACGAAAAAGTTCATAACCACCTCGCACCCGACCACCCGGATTTTCTGCTTCAAACAACCTAATATTGAGATGCTACTTCTATTTACACCAACGAATTTCAATGTACCATCGTAAGGAGCTAAAGTGATAGATGCCGGAACCAATAGGTGGCTTAAAAACGACGCCGGACTTCCAGTATCAAGGACTGCCGTTACGTTACCTACTTCCAAGTCCAAGTTTACTGTGTAACATGGTAATACACTCGTGTTCAGATCCACTAAGTGTGCAGTCATCGAGCTCGAAGAGGCTCGTGACGACACCTTTGATGTCGCTGATAATCGAGGACAAAATTGCTTCTGATGATCAGCCGCGCCGCATTCGTAACATGTTCCTCTCGCTCTCCTCGGTTTCAGACACACGCTGGCCATATGCCCTTCTTCTCAACAGTTATAACACCGTGCCGCCGGCTTCCTTTCTTCTTTCTTTTCTTCACCGGGAATATACGGCATCCGTTTCCCGGCCTTTGATGCTTCCGAACGTCCTGCTGTTTGTTCTTTTCTTACAGTTTGCCGACCTAAGTATCGGATTCGTTTATAAATTCTTAATTTATCCGTAAGTTCACCCAAATGCGTAGCTTCATACAATTGGGCTTTTCGGCTTAGATCGTCTGGAATTCCGTCAAGCATATATTGAATTAATGCTTCGGTTTCTATAAACCCTCGAGCGGCAATTTCTTTCATAACCAAAAAATATTCATGCACCGACTCTTGTCGTTGCATTCGTCGTGTACGTAGCATCCGATGCAACTCCGCGCCATTAACTTTTGTCGAAAATTCATCCAAGAGGAGGGATTTTAATTTCTGCCATGACGTGACTCCACACTCGCCCTGCACAAACAATTTCGCCAAGCCCACTAAACACTTTTTGGCGAACAAAAGTTTCTGCAGCTCCATCCATTGCAACAATGTCGCGCTTTACTCCGAATTCCTGAAGCCAAGTGTCTATCGGATACCCATCTGTCCCACTGAAGGGGCGTATCGACCGATCCGTTAAGTGATAACAGACCCTACGGGCAATTTCTTCTGGTTCACCCTCGAAGTCCAAGTTCAACAGGCCGCAAATAATTACCAGTTCGCTTGAACTAAACATTTTCATTACCAACGTTATTTTCGCGCTACATTCCGCCGACTCGCTATGGCACGGAAATCCCGCGAGCTCGCGTAACCGATTCCGATTACCACGATCACCAGCTTCCTAAAAAATCAATTGATGTGGGATGCGAATTGATTTCGCTGGCGCCTTCCGAATATTTTCGCAGATGCCTGGAATATCGCGAAGGTTCATTTTTCTCCACAACACTTTCTTCGCCGTTTAACTTCAACACACCGACACAGTCTATCAAAATTTATAAGATCTATTCAGTTTTGTTCAGATCCCACTTCTGAAGCTGTAGTAATAATAATAATAAGCATATATTTATGGATAGATAACGAACTATACAGGTTTATTTTCCCAATACACATTTAACGGTCCGGCGGTCGTCTCTGCACTACTCTGATCCCTGCATCGACCCGAATGGCTTCGTGATCATTCGTGTAATCTCGGACTTTTGGGGATCTACCCAAATTTAAAAGAGACCGTCCGATCGGTTACTATAGATGAAATCTGATTTTTCCTGGATCTCTTGAAATTCCATTTGGATTATTAGATCCGTATATGTATGTTAGGTGGGTAACGGGTATGGTTCAGACCAAGTGTAAATTTTCTGTTATCACTTCTTTATTTAAAGTAGAGAAAGGTTTCGGCAATGGTTTGTTGCCCTCTTCAGTCTCAAACTATGGATTTTGTGTGAACAAGATTACCGAATATTACATTACTATCACGACTAAAATGATATCACTTCTAAAACCAATATTTCGCATGTTAACTATTGTTTGTACGCAGTGGATTGTATAAAGTTTAACTTACTAAAGAAGTCCTAGGAGTGTGAAAATCTTGCCCTAGGCTAAATAACCATGCCCTTCCTCTCCGCGATACGGCTGTTAGTTAATCATAAGTTTATATTACGTTTAGTCTTAATCTATCATCTAAGACAATAGCACCTAGGGCCCGGACATTTTATATAATGCCCACGGTTCGTCGGGCAGTGTGTTGAATCCATAGTTGTCATTCTTTTGTCTTCAATTATTATCGCTTGCACTCTGCCTTTTACGACCTAAACTTGGTATCCTCGTAAGGTCAGCAGATGTAGTATAAAATAATGCTTTTATATTTTGCACATCTGGCTCTAGGTCTATTCTTTTAATTATTGAACTTAAATTTTCTATGCGGAACCAAATATATTGGCCTTTTGAGTTTATTGCACTGGTAAATCTTGTGCGGAAATAAAGCTTTTTAATTCCGTAGGCGGAAAAGCCATAACACCCCACGGAAGTGACTTCAACCTACACCGAGAGACAGTTATGGTTTACCTTGACTTGGGTATTTCTTGTCAAAAGAAGAGCGCGTTGCCCACACGTGGTTTAGTTACGAAACCTATTTTGCATTCTGCATTTAATTCTAGAGCGCAAATTGATCTTATTGATATGCAATCACAAAACTAGAATGATTATAAGTTCATTATGGTATATCAAGATCACCTAACGAAATTTGTGCTTCTGCGACCTTTAAAAACGAAGCGGGCAGAAGAAGTGGCTCATCATCATATGGACATCTATACAATTTTTGGGGCACCCGTTATTCCCCAGTCGGATAATTGCTGGGAATATATAAATTCGGTAATAACAGAATTGCATGAGATGTGGACTTCAGTGAAAATAGTCCATGGAAAACCTCGACACAGCCTGTCACAGGGATCGCTGGAAAGAGCAAACAGGGAAGTTGAAACTATTTTGGCTGCATGGATGGCAGAAAACAACACCCCAGATTGGCCATCAGGACTGAAATTTGTGCAATTTCAGAAGAACCGTGCACTGCATTCAGGTATAGGAAGATCGCTTTGCGAGGCTATGATTGGCTCACAAGCAGCATGTGGTCTTACTTCTATCAGTATTTCCACTGAAGCAGTTGACGGCATAAATTCAGAGGAATACTTGGTACTAGAACTGGCAATGGATGACTCAGAACGACTCATTCATCCAACATCGCATCGTGCTGAGGAAAGTGAATCACAAAACTGTACTTGCTCAACCCTACTGACAGAGGAAGGGTCCAGATCGAAGTGTTTGACTTGCAACCGCTTGGAATCCATTGAAAAGAACAGAAAAAGGGCAGGCGAATGCCGTGAAAAGCAAGCTAAGATGTTGAAGCGAACACAGGACAAATTTCCTCACTCCCCCGTGGTGCTCACCTTGTCGTGGTGGGGGACCTTAGTATCTCGATGATCCATCGGGCTATACCGGTAGGTACTACCATGCCGGGCAGGCCGATGGGGAGGAATCAACTAAGAGCACCGGAGGGCGGGTCGCGCGGGAACCTGGAAGCCAGGGCTGGGAGTCTTCTCAAAGGTCAACACCCTAGGTGGAAAGACAACCCGGCAGCCTACCCCCCACAGGTTTAGCAGGGTCGGAGTGGGGCGGAAGCAAGGACTGCTGACTCGGCCTTAAACAGGGTCATCATCCTAGGTGGAAGCCTTGGCTCCTTGACAAACTTTCTTTTTCAGCGGGGGGGGGGATTGCCGGGGCGTCCGGAAGCCGGGGTTGGGGGCCTTCCCAAAGGTCAACACTTCAGGTTGAAGGACAAACCGGCAAATCCCTTTCCCAACGTCCGAAGCTAAGGTGTGCAGACGCCGTGCTGATGGCTGAATGGCTGGCCGGACGTAAAACTTAGTCAGTAGCAAACGGTCCTTTCGGGGCACCCACCGAAACCCCGTCGTATTCTAGGCTTACCCAGGTAAGGCGGCTCTGCCTGGGTGGACCACCCCTTCCGACCACTCTCGTGGGATCTATATGGAAGAATTTAATGGAAATACAAACACCGGGCGGACAATAAACACTGACGACATGGCAATCACAAGGACAAGGACACGGGTAAGGACTCCTAGGGTAGTATTGAGGGACGTCCTCGCAGATGCAACTGCGATGCCACCGCCCCGGACACCGAGGAGCAGACGGGGAGGGCAACAAGCGGTTGAGTCACCTCATTTTTCTTTTGGGACGGTCATTCAGGAAGCGAAAGTGGGACGAACCTCGCCAAGACGACGTTCCTTCCACTTTCATCCGGCTCGAAGGACCATATGTTTAAATAAGTGACATGTAATTGTTTCACTCGATCACGAGCCTCATAGTAAATTCCTTTTTCTTCAGTCTACCGAGTCTATTTCACCGGTGTGATTCGAAAAAGAAATAGAAAAACTATCGAGGCCCACTAACAAGACATATGATTGTTTTGACTAGACCGTGGAAAACCAGAGATCGAGACGTCTAACCGGTACATATTACCGTGGGGAGACGTTCGAATTCGCGAATAGTAAACGGAGATGAGAGAGAGAGAGAAAGAGTTAATAGCTTGGCGAGACCGCCGCGTAGAGAGTAATTACTCGTTCGCGCACGTCGACGACGGTGTAACGTCGCCGACAGAGAGTTGATTCCGGAGAGTCCTCAGCAGCAGTTCGCAAGGAGTGCATCGACATTCGATCGTGCTCCTGTTATAACGAACACTGTTTCAGCTTCAAACTTGTTAAGCAAATTGTGAAACTGAATTGAGACTAACACACGACAATTCGTGTTGTCTCTTCAGCACAAATAGCTACGCCTTTTTTGTAATTTAGCGGTTTTAACCCTAAATTTGTACTGAGGCGAAAATCGGTGGGTTCACCTGGTTTTCGCCGCGTATTGTTATTCGACGTGGGAGCGTAAGGGGTCCACTCCTTGGATGACAACTGGTCGGCGCAGCACTACCTTCGTTGGCGCGCTGTTATGAACTTAAGACCCGCTACTCGTTCTCTACCGGGAACCGCCTTGGTGACGAATAGAAGCACTCAAGAGCGGCCGGAGAGTTTCGATATTGCTGTGTCCAGGCTTCCTTCATGACGCGGCGTGTTAAGGAAGACGGGTTATAACTAGCGTTGGTCCACTCTTACTCCACGTCAAGGGGTGTTGAGAAAGAAACGGTTAGATCAGCCTCCGTTGTCAGCCACTGGGACTAGACACTAGTAACCGTGGAACTCCCCGCTCACGGAATCCATACAGGAGATTTACAACCTCCGCCTTGGTTTTCCGTTCGAGGCAATACGACTGTGCGGTCGTTGCAGTAAAGATTTCATTGCGTTAAATCTAGCCGACCGTCACGATTGTGTTTCTGAAATCGACGGAACAAATCGGCACAAACAGTCGACGCGTGGCTTACCGTATTTAAAAGTCACGCACCAGTACACGCACTAGCACACACAGCACGGCTATCGTTGCTGTTTAAGTGTGTGCGTCAAAATATTCCCGAGATAGAACATTGGTACGATTATCGCATTTAAGGTGATTACATCCGTTTGTTCTTTTCCTGTTGTTCCAGAGACCAGAACCTTGGACAACCTGGCCCGCCTATAGACAGGCTACAAAATAATACAATATATATTTTTGTAGTTAACACGAAAAGGGGCTAAAATAAACGACTGTCCTTTTCAGGACAGTCAAAGGGAATAAAAAGGCATACTCGTTTGGATTATTCCTTTACCCACTGTCCCTCGTCCGGACCGGAGGAGGAAGCTTCACTTCCTCCAATATCGGTTAGAGTTGGCGGATATTTAAAAACAAATTTCAACAAAGTTTGCTATAAGTGTATATCTGATATCTATAATAAAGTGTTTAGTTATTGTTGCATTGCAAACGTCGTGCACTACAATTACTATTTTTAACCGGATACGTTTCTGCATAAGCCGAATGATCGCATCTGCGACGGAAGAATCCGATCGCGATCGGTAATGAGTGGACCCAAGGATCCACCGCGTGTCAATTGTTGATACGCCAAGTAGGGATCCATGAAGCTGTCCTAGGATGCACACCGCTCCACTTGAGGGCACAGCAAGTGGCACTGAGGACGCCCCACTGCCTCAGCTCGTGGAGGTGATGGCACAGGGAGGAGCATGGACACGCCAACCTCCCGGAGCAACGAGAGGAGCTAGAGGAAAACTATCCTCTAGACTCAACACGCCCAGAGTTCAGGTTTAAAGAGAACTACTCGATCACCAAATTATTTAATAGAAAATAATACGAAAGTTCGACCTATAAGTCAATCTGACACGCAAAAAACGCCGAAAAACCGGTTTTTAATTTTTGTTTCTACGGCGCACCTTAACAAAAAATCTAAAAAAAATTGAGAGCAATAGTATTAATAATACAGATGTACGTAAAAAATATAAACGCTGATCCGGGACACCTTCAATACAAAATCGGCATTTTTTATTTTTCACAGCTTGGATTTTCAACTTCAAAATCTGAAAAAAGTCCATAATATGTACCTTACTCACTGAAGTGTTCCTGATTTTTTTCACAATTTTTCAGTTACTGAGTTCGAAGAAATTCGGCAAAAACGTAACTTTCTATTTTTGCTCTTTACTACCCCCCCCCCCCCCCCCCCTGTCGAGACACAAAGTTGATACTTGGCACAGATTGTTTTTTTTTATAAGCTATCGAATTACCTATCGCAAGTCCAATTTGGTTTGTGGGCACTTTTGACCACCTTATCCGGCTAGACCCTTTATATAAGTTCATAAAGAGCGACATCTGCACCGCGGAGAAGTGTGAGATCTAATGGAGCGTGCACGTGTGGATCGTTCTCAGAAAAATAGTTAATATTGTGTGCTGTACTCAACTGTAATAAACTCATTCTTTATACATACTTGTGTGTTTGTAATTGTCAGCACTATCGCATACTTCTTCCAGTGCCCACTAAATTTAACAGTCATACAGACCATAACATATTTGATTCCATCAGAAGTATTTTCCCGGGATTCAATTCAAATTCCAGCTAACATTCAACTAGCAGATGTAGAATGTCATGTACCACGATCAGTTGATTTTTTGATAGGTTCAGGTGCCACTATATAATTATTTTCAATCGGAGCAATCAATTTATACCAAGAAGGTTGAGACTTATTGTTAAAATATTCAAAGCGCGCGCCCTTTACTTGGTGTTCTTTTTAAGGGTCTTGGCTACCCGCCTTTTTGGGCCCCTCAGTTGTGTTTTGTCTACAGCTCTGGGAGGTACGCTTGCTTAGTGTAATATAAGTTAGTCATAGCAAATATATATTCAATATTACAGTTAACGTTCACTTATTCTTAATCATTTTTCTGCACGTAAACTTACACGATCCGTGTAAGACTCGCAAACAGGTTATGGGCCCAGGGCAGTTGAAACCAGCTAATAGCTGCGTTAGAAAGCGTAAACGCATATCCGGTGTAAGACCGTCCGTGGATTACACATCCACCCCAATCAGCATCAACATAACCACTTAATGTATCATTCTTTTTCTTTTAAATAGTAGTCCATAATTCAAAGTACCACGTAAATATTTTAATACCCTCTTAACAGCAGCCCAGAGTAGCTCTCCATAGCAGTCGTTAAATTGACTGAGCATGCTAACTGTATGGGCCAAATTTGGACGGGTCGACACAGCTAACTACATTAATCCACAAATTAACTCCCTGTAGGGTTGTTTTTCCTTAATGGATTTGATCGTTTCGTCTTTTGTTAGTTTTGTCCCTGCTTCGAGTGGAGCAGCAACTGAATTAGATTGATTCATCCGAAACTTTTGCAATAAGTCCATTATATATCTTCGAAGAGTCATGCTGATAGTATCCTTCTCTCTATGAATTTCGATTCCCAAACAATATTCCGCTGGACCAAGATCTTTCACTTTAAATACGGGTTCTAATCCCTTCTTGATCCTATCCATACATTGCTCATCCTGGGAAACAATCAAAATATCATCAACATAGGTGAGGATTACTAAAATATTGTTCTTATCATTTCAACTTAGAATACCACTGTCGTCCGGCTTGTCGAAGGCCGTAAATGGCTTTCTTTAAACGTCAGACTTTATTGCCTTTTCTTCCTTGCCGTAAACTATGTAACATTTAATTGGTATGTGACAACGAATGTCCAGTTATTGTCTTGTCCTTTAAGTGATCTTCCAAAGTAGTCTCAAACATTTCAGGTATTTCCATAAAAACCTCTTCATCAAGTTTACCATTCAAATAAGCAGTCATTATATCCAACTGATTCACCTTAAGTCCCAATCGTACTGTGATTGCCATTAATAATCGCATGGAACTCAATCGAGCCACGGGGGCAAAAGTATCAGTGTCATCTACACCTGGTCGTTGGGCATAACCTTTGGCAACGATTCTAGCCATCCTCCGCTCTATAGTTCCATCTGGACGATATTTGTTTGTCAAGACAGTTCGACAACCAATGATGTTTTTGTGTGACGGTATATCGATAATATCCCAAACATCGTTCTCGAGAAGACTTCTTACTTCTGATTGAATAGCTTGCTTCCATTCAGCATTACTTGGACCATCCAATGGCTCGTCTAAGGACACCTCTCCTATATTTGCAATTATCTTGTCATTATGGAAACCTATTTCGACTTGTTCAGAATTTTCAGATTGTGATTCATAATTAGTAACATTTAGTCATAAATCCTTGTTCATATCTTCGCACAAGTTGTTGATTTCGTTACAGTTTTCGGTAAACGTACAATCCACCGTCTCTCGAAATAGTTTCCTAGGCCTCCCTCGTTTACCTGTTCGATTAAGTTTTGGACGACCTGGAAGTCTTTTCACAGTTACAATTTTATCTGAGACATTTGCATTATCTTCACCACACCGTGTCTCACATGTTGGTTCTGTTTCTTAACTTCCTTCTGCGTTGATTTAATCGTTCTCTACCTCCACATCATCATTTTCGGAACTAATAATTTCAGGGTTTTGGCGTATTACATCTAAAGGTATGTCCAAATACTCTTGTGTGATCACTTGTTCGTTACACAAATCCTCCAAGAAACGTACGTTACGTCGTTTAATTACGATTTTTGTTCCTGGTTTCCAAAGTCGGTATGCTTTCGGTAGAGTATAGAGAAGCAGACTCGGTAGAGTAGCCAACAAGTCTATACGACTCACCTTTAGTGTCAAATTTATCCGTTTTTCTTGAATTCTTTTCAAGTGCTATTGCCTTCTATCCAAATATGCGCAGAAAACCTACATAAGGTTTCTTTCCACAACACAATTCTATAGGAGTTACCTTCTTCTCTAAACACTTTGATGGACATCGGTTGCGAATGTAAGTAGCTGCATTAACCGCTTCAGCCCATAGATTATTAGATAATTTGGATTTTAACAGCATACACCTCGCCATTTCTACAAGGGTGCGATTAGCTAAAAATTCCGTATATTCCCTGGAAGTATATTCCTTAGCGTTATCGGAACGCACTTTCTTTATACGACAACCCGTTTCATTTTCGACTCTTTCCTTATATTTCTTAAACTCAGTTATCATTTCCGAACGCCCCTTTAATATGACAACTTCGGTATAACGCGTTTTATCATCTATATAGGTTGCAAAATATTTTGCACCACCAAGAGATTCTATACTAAACGGACCGCAAATGTCTGTATGGATTAAACCAAGAATATCCTTATCTCTATTAGTTGAAAATTTATAAGGAAGCTCGTGCATTTTTCCTTTAATACACATTTCATAAGAGAAATTCTCGCGAATCGGTTTCATATCAATTCCTGTTACCAGCTGTTCTGTAGTTAATTTATACAAATCCCAAAAATTTAAATGGCCGAAGCGCTCGTGCCAACGAATTTGTCGATTATTTACTTGATCTACGTTTCTTACGTTCATTGCCGATGCACGTGCATTTTCTTCTATAAAATATAATACAATTTTCCATCTATTTTCGCTCTAGTTTTTAACAAACACTTTGCGGAAGTGAAACGCAAGGATGGATCAGTAGCGATAAGAGCGAAAAGAGATGGCAAATTTGCGTTCATTTGCATCATGGCATCATTTGCGTTTGCTTTTGTACAATTTTTCTTTGTACATTCGCCTGACTTGTGACCTAACTTCCCGCATTTAAAACGATTTCCCGTAAATTTATTATTCGGTTTATTATTCGACGGATTCTTGTATTGTCGAGCATTACAATTCGAATATCCTCTATTCTTTGTAAGTAGCGCATCATTTTCGTCGCCGTCGTATTTAGCGTCGCGCTCTAATCGTCTCGCCTCTTTTCCTATCAATTTCAGCTTGAGTAATTCGATACTCGGAATACTGTCTCTCGACTCGATCACAATACAAAAATTATCGTAGTCGGTCGGTAAAGAATTTAGTAATATGATTGATAGAAACGTGGTCGGTATATCGACACCTACTTCGCCTATTACTGCGTCGTGCTTTGAGAAGATCCTTTCCTCATTCGATTCAATTGTCTATACAAATTGGTAATCCTTATCGGTCCTTTTGACTCGTGAATTTTGTGTAGCTCATCCCATGCTTCCGCAGATGTTTTGGCCTTTTTGATATGTTTAAGTTGCGGATTGATCATACTGAAAAATATCGAAGCTCACGCTTTCTGGTCCTTTTTCGTCCATTCGGAGGCATTTTCATCATTTTTAATGTACTCACCGCTTACGTACGACCATACATCATTACATATCAGTATACTCTTCATTTGAATCTTCCATGATTCATAGTTGGACTCACCCAACTTTTCTATATTCTCATTTCAAGCCATTGTGATCTTTCACAAGAAAAGGAAAACACTTTATTCACTCACTAACAAATCTCAAATAATGTTACGTTCCTGGGCCCATAACCTTGTAGCGGCACACGGTTTATAACACTCCGAAGTAGCAATATTCTCTTGCAGCTGCTTTGGATTAAGTCCCTGACTTTTCCAAGCATGTGCAAGACAGATTTTTTATGATGGGATTACCGTACTCAAATGGCTTATTGTTTTCGTGTAGCTTGTCCCTTAACTTTGGGACGATGCCTTGTACACTTACTAAACCCGTGGGCCGTCAACAGATCTGGCGCAAGTTGGTCAAACATACAAGCTCAGCACGGCCCAAAATACTACCCCCGTACCGACGCTAGTGGGTGGAGTTTCCTCGCCGTAAAACTCTACCCCCATAGTTACGCCCAGAATATGCTAATATATATATCGCATATTTTGGGCTCAAAAACTTTTTAGTTACACACCATATCCAGCGTCTCGGCATAAGCTTCTGCCAAATTCATTTATTATCACTTTGGTCGTTCGGGATATTTGTCATGGTGTAAGGTCCTTCCCAAACTGGATCAAATTTAGAACTGGTTTCTTTTGCTTTACTAAAACTTAGTCCCGACTTCGTATTCAATTGACTTTCTTCGAATTTGCCTTCTTTTCTGATTCCTTTCTATGCTCTTTTTTAATCTATCTTTACTAATTTCTTGAACTCCTTTTCTTTGTCTTTGTAAACTCGTATATTTTTCTTGAAGACTCTCCTCTTCCTTTTCAATATCCAAAGGAATGCTTGGTTTCCATCCGAACATAAATTCATGGGGCGTTACTCCTGTACTTTCATTTACAGTGTTACAAGCATTTGCTGCATATGTTAATAATTTTGACCATTCTTTTCTCTCTCCGATATAACTTCTTATATAACTGTGTTTGATGGGTAACGGCTATGGTTCAGACCAAGTGTAAATTTAAACTTCTTTATTTAGAGTAGAGAAACGTTTCCGCAATGGTTTTTTGCCCTTTTTTTTGGAGGGGAAATCTTCGATAGACACCCCGGCCTCCTTTGGGGGGGAGGCCGGGGTAGTGTCGGATTTCTACCGACTAAAACCCCCCGGTGGTCATCCCCAGGCGTTAGGGGGATTACCCGGGAACACTCAGTATTGATCCGGATACCCCCCCCGCCTTGCCCCCTGAAGGGGGGCCAATCCACTATTTGGGATGCGGTGGGACCACAACACCGCATCCCTCTACCTCTGGGGCCACCCTATCGGCTGCCTGGACCCCAATCCAGACAGCCTAGTGGCCCCGGCGACTCAGACGGTTGCCGCGTCTGGTGCCGGAGGCGGGACGGTGCGTCTCCGCCTTCGGCCCCTACCCTCTGGGTCCGCTGCTTCGCGGGCCCTTTCCGCGGCCTCCTTCCGCGACATAACTTGTTCGCAGAAGGAGGCCACGACTCCCCACTCCTCTTCGCCGCCCACCATCGCTCTTACGACGGCGGGCAGCGAGAGGTCCCACCCGATGGTGTTCCGAAGGACTCGGCGCTCCCCTGCCCAGGAGGGGCACTCCTCCAGGGTGTGCTGCGCCGAGTCCTTCTCTTCACCGCAGTGATGACACTGCGGGGACGGCTCCCTTCCGATCTTGTGCATATATTCACCGAAGCACCCATGCCCGGTGAGTACCTGTGTTAGACGGAAGGTGAGCCGTCCTCTCCTTTCCAGCCAGCGCTGGAGGACCGGCAGGATGGCCCTGACGGTCCTTTCCCCGGAGCCGGGCTCCTCCAATTGGCTGCGCCACCTTTCCAGGGTGCGCAGCCCCGCCCGGCTCCCACCGGCCTCCAGCTCCGCTGCACGGCACTCAGCCGCACCCGGCGGATGGTTTTTTGCCCTCTTCAGTCTCCAACTATGGATTCTGTGTGAACAAGATTACCTAATGTTACATTACTATTGCAACTAAAGTGATATAACTTATACAACCAATATTACATATGTTAGCTATTGTTTTGTACCCGGTGGATTATATAAAATTTAACTTACTAAAGAAGTCCTAGGAGTTAGAAATTCTTGGCCTAGGTGCCGATGTCTTAGGTGGTAGATTAAGACTAAAGCGTAATTTAAACTTATGATTAACTAACAGTCGTGAGACGGAGAGGAAGGACATGGATATTTATTTACATAATTTATCGTTACGCTTGGTATATTTTTGAATTTTTGGTTGCTGGGCAGTAAGGACACATCCCCCCACCTATTCTATGCGACCCTGTGTCGGTAAAATCGATCCGTGGATTCGATCGGCGGAAGTGAATGGGATTACGCATCACTTACTCTCCAGCAAGCATCACAATACGATCTTGAGCGCGTGGTCTGAGCATTCATCAGTAATCTTTCATTTTTAGTTGTAATCCGGTGTGTGACTTAAAGTTTAGTTTCTAAATAGGTAAAGTATAACATAATTTAAGTTAATTATACGTATAGTGATTGTCAAAAATGCGGGATTATGATAGAAAATGATGAACAAGTTTATGTCAGTAGGAAGTTAATGAGATCCGTGTAATATGAAGATAAATTAATTGATTCGAACTTTTTGTTAACACTATTAACACAGCACTGGTACAGCCTCACGCACTTTGCTAACAGAACGGCGTTAACTGAACACGTGTTAGCAAATGGCCACACCTTTGATTTCAACAATACAAGTGTTCTTCACAAAGATAATAATTACTGGCGCCGAAGTATCGCAGAATCGCTGTATATCCAAATGGAAAATAGTTCTTAACAAAAAGTTCGAATTATAAGTTATAACCAGTTGCCGAACGATAATTAAGTTGTTTTAAGGTGCAAGTGTGTCACTAAGTTGTCGGATCTAATAATCAGTTGCAAAGTAACAAAATGAGTAAGCCAGCGACTAGCGCGGAAGAAAGTATGAACGACAAGACCGATAATGATAGTTTAAACCGAACCGCCGTCGCTAAGGATAAAATAACTAGGGGGAAACTCGGACGAAGCAGAAGCAGTCAGAAGTAGAAAGAGGAGACTACAATTTGCCGGAAGATATGATTGACGCAATGAAAGTTAAAGAACTTAGAGAGAAATTAGAAGAAATGAATGTGGCAAGCACAGGAAAGAGGAGCGAATTGAGACAACGGCTGAAGAAATTCGTAAACACCGAAAACGAAGACGAAGAAGAAGGAGAAACAGACGCCAGCGATTTAGACGAAAACAGCGAGAGTAATAGTGAATCGGAAGATGAGAGAAAACACCGTAAGACAAAGGGACGTAAGTCTACGGTCAAGGAAATCATAAAATTTACGATTAAAGATGTCGATAATAGCATTCCGTACTTTACTGGAGATGACAAGCTACCGATAGGGAAATGGATCAGCGACTTCGAAGAGTTGAGCACCTTACTCGATTGGAACGATCTCCAGAAGTTGCTTTATGCGAAAAGAATGCTGCAAAGCTCAGCGAAACAATTCATCGCATATGAAACAGGGATAGTGTCATGGAGTATCCTCAAAAGGAGGTTAATGCGCGAATTCAAGGCAGAGATGAATAGCGCATTAATTCACGATCAGTTGCGGAAACGAAAACGTCGAGCGAAAGAAAGTGCACGAGAATATGTGTGCGCCATTAAGGAAATCGCAAGCCAGGGAAACGTAGAAGACGACGCATTAATAGAATATATTATAAGTGGGATTCAGGACCGCGAAGCAAACAAAGTTATGCTTTACGAAGCTGATTCGTTATATGATTTAAGAAGAAGACTAGAATCGTATGACAGGCGAAAGGAGAAAGAAAAGGAATTTGTGAGCAGGCGACAATGGGAAGGAAAGCAGCCCGACGGGGAAAACAGAAGAACGCGACAGCGGCCTGTTCGAGACGTGCGACCAGAAGGGAAAAGGTATTGTTTCTCCTGTGGGTCAGTGGAGCACGAGTTGAGAAATTGCAGGAATAAATCGAAGGGACCCAAGTGCTTCGCGTGCAATGGATTTGGACATTTGTCGAAAGACTGGCAGACGAACGATTCGAAGCGTAAAGAAGGTATTGTCAGTAGTGTAAAAAGCGTAACTGACAGACTAAGTGCCGTAAAAGTAAATAATATAACGTGCTATGCCTTAGTAGACACAGGGAGTGACGTGAACTTAGTTCGTGAAGATACGTTCAAACGAATCGGTAGTCCGTCGTTACAGTCGACTTCGCGATTTTTTACCGGTCTGGGACGTGCGCGAACGGTACCGATCGGAAAATTCACAACGAAAGTGGATATCGGCAATAATTATTTCGATATCGAGATGTTCGTCGTAGCCAGTGAAGCAATGTCGAACGAAATAATATTAGGACAAGACTTTTTAAAAGGTGCTGAAGTCTACATTAACCAAGGTGAAGTTGTAATTAAAAAAGCAGTTGCGCAGAGTGGAAGTGAGAACGGTAGTGCCGAAGAAGCCGAAGGTGTTGACGATGTGCCGAAAAATATACAAGTGGGTGAGTTGTCACGTATAAACTGTATCGAGCAAGGCGAGTTGGACATTGGTAGTGGACACTATAAGAGCGAGATAGCAAATATTGTACGAAGGTATGAACCAGTTAGAGATATTAAGACAGCGATCGAAACGCGAATCACGCTCATCGACGAGAATCCAATTCGACTTCGACCCCGACGTTTAGCGTTTAAAGAAAAAGATGTATTAGATTTGCAGATACAAGAATGGCTCAAGGAAGGCATAATTAGAAAAAGTAGAAGTGAATACGCGAGTTCTGTTGTCATTGTTCCAATGCCTCTAATAGAAGACTGTATTGATGCGTTATCAGGCGCTCGCATTTTCTCAGTACTAGATTTAAAGAATGGGTTTTTCCACGTACCCGTGACGGAAGAAAGTCGTAAATACACATCTTTTGTAACGCCCGATGGACAGTACGAATTTCTAAGAACACCATTTGGTCCTTGCAATAGCCCGACGAGTTTTTTGCGGTTTATAGACGATGTTTTTCGGGACTTAGTGAAAAGTAAAATAGTTATTACTTATATGGACGATCTGATCGTACCAGGTAACGATGAAAAGAGCGCGTATGAGAACTTGAAAACTACGTTGAAAGTCGCAGCGAAGCACGGTTTGTACATCAACTGGAAGAAATGTAAATTTCTCCAAACGGAGGTAGAGTTTTTAGGGCATATAATTAAGGATGGTCAGGTAGGCCCGTCGCCCTGTAAAGTGAGAGCGACGCAAGCGTATCCGGAGCCCAGTAAGAGAAGAGATGTGCAGAGTTTTCTCGGACTTACCGGGTATTTCTGAAAATTTATAAAAGACTACGCTAAGATCGCACACCCGTTGTCAGATCTTTTAAAGGACGGTGTCGAATTTCGGTTTGGAGCGGAGCAGAAGCGATCTTTTGTTACGTTAAATCTTCCAGCGACAGGCTCTTACGGAGTTACATACTGATGCCAGTGCTGAAGGATACGGGGCCGTTTTACTGCAAAGGAATAACGATGAGAAACTATTACATCCCATTCACTATATGAGTAGGAAAACCACCAAGACAGAAATGAAATACAGTTCTTACGAGTTGGAACTCTTAGCGATAGTGAAGGCCGTACAGAAATTCCGTATTTATCTGTTAGGATTAGAGTTTAAGATACTTGCCGATTGCCAGGCAGTAGAAAAAACATTGTATAAGAAGGATCTTTGTCCTAGAGTTGCAAGATGGGCTATGGCCCTAGAAGAGGTTGATTATAAAGTAGAGCACCGGTCGGGAGAGCGTTTAAAGCATGTCGACGCGCTAAGTAGATATCCTGTTTTAATTGTGAAATATAAGTTGTACGCAGTTATCCGCAAAAGACAGGATGAGGATGAACGACTTAGGTCAATAAATCAAGTCTTAGTAAAAGAGCCGTACGAGGACTACCTGGTAGAGAATGACCTGCTGTTGAAAATTACCAGCCAGCATGTTCGTAGACACTATACGGGAGGTACACGAAAACGGACACTTCGGCGTCAAGAAGGTCGTAGAGCGCATTAAGGACGAATTTTACATACCTAATTTAAGCGAGCGAGTAGGGAGATTTATAGGTTGTTGCATTCCCTGCATTTTAGCAGAAAAGAAGAAAGGCAAGAAAGAGGGTATGTTGTCACCCATACCAAAGGGGGATACACAGCGTTGTACGTACCACATAGACCACCAAGGACCGATGGTAGCCACAGGGAAAGGGTACAAGTATATTTTAGTTGTGGTGGATGCGTTCGCTAAGTTTGTGTGGATATATCCGACGAAAACTGCGAACACTACGGAGGTGCTAGATAAGTTAATAAATCAACAAAAGACTTTTGGGAATCCAAAGCGTATCATCTCAGATAGGGGAACAGCTTTTACGTCGAAAGAATTTAAATACTATTGTGCGTCAGAGTCGATTGACCATTTTACGATCACCACCGGTGTGCCACGTGCGAATGAACAAGTCGAACGCGTCAATCGGACGATCATCCCGGTGTTGACGAAACTCTCTTTAGAAAAATGGGAACGTTGGTATAAACATGTTGACCAACTGCAGCGATGTTTAAATAGTAGTTTTCAGCGTGCCGTGGGTATGACGCCCTTTGAAGTACTTTTCGGGGTAAAAATGCAACAGAAGGAAGATGTGCGAATCCTTTCATTAGTAGAACGAGAAATTGTAGAGATGTTCGATGAGGATCGCGATAGTTTAAGGCGTGCGGCTAAGGAGAATATTGTTAAGATTCAAGCGGAAAATCGCCGCAGCCACGATAGAAGTTGTAAAGATGCGATTAATTATAAGGAAGGAGATTTAGTCGCGATTCAACGAACGCAATTTGGCGCGGGGTTGAAAATTAAACCGAAGTTCCTAGGACCATATAACGTTGTGAAGGTAAAGCGCAATAATCGGTATGAGGTAGTGCTGCCGCCATACTGAAAAAACAGAAGAAGGTCGAAAAAGGGAGAGGTCGAACGGGACAGTCGCGAGAGTTTTTTTCCGAAGCAAACTTAATTACTATTTATATATAACCCTTACAATTTAATCTTTAATAAAGATCCTACATTTATAATGATTTTCGGCTGATAGGGAACCTTAATCCGAAGTTCGACTTCATAATTTTCTTTTAAGCGAGCTTGTAACTCGACATACCAGATCATCTAGTCGTCTTGAGGATCTAAATAGCGTCCTTTTCCCTCTCGGTCACTCATCAATACTGTAGGATTTCTTTAGGAAGGGATAGAGAGGAGAGATTGAAGCTTTAATTCGTTCAGCGATATAACTAATGTCTATATAATATATTTAACGAACTAGGAAATAAAGTAATAACAATTCACTACACTATTTAAATTACGACACTGACTATAATACTCTACGACTCAATCAACGCTATGCTAAACAACTCAAATACTGCACTCTTTCACTACTCCGACTACTCTCTTAAACGTCTCAGACAACTCTGCTCGCATTCATCCCCATAACCAAAACACTCATTCCTCCATAACCGAAACACTCGCTCTCTCCCCCACACGCACACACACACATAGCAGCTCTCGAGATAGCCACTCACACACTCACTCTCTCATACTTTTTCACACCCCACACTCGGCCGTCCTGCGCTTACACCTGTCCTCAGGTGACATCCGGTTCTTCATCGGACGAATCTTCGCTATCACCCTCGATCCAAGGCTTCATATGATCCGCCGACGTGGATGTGTTCTGCGGCCCTTCGGTGTCTCCAACTCGCCGAACTAAATATCTATCGTTCCGCAAGGCTTTCACAACAACGTATGGGCCTAGATACTTTGCCGCAAATTTTAATCCTGGTCGTTGTTGAGTCCTCAAGATCGCTATCATGTCACCTTCCCTGTAACGTCTAGCCTCTTTCCTCCTTTTATTGAAGGTTTTCCGGTTCTCTGCCTGTATCTTTGTGATTTCTTCTTTAGCTCGCCTGCGAATTTCGTCTCTATTTTCTTGGAAGATAGCCTTCCACTCGTCGTCGATCAATTGCCTGATCGACTGGTCCTCTGCTACTCGCATGCACGTTCCGAAGAGTAGACGGAAAGGTGTCGTCCCTATGCTTCGACTCGCGGTAGAATTTAAATATTTCTGTGCCGTTTCCACCCAACGATGCCACTCTTCTGGTTTAGGCGCCGATAACTTGGTTAATAGGGGTATTAAGGTGCGATTTACCCGCTCTACCTGCCCATTACCTCTCGGCACTCCGGCTGTCACAAGGATATGTTCAATTTTCTCTTGTTCGCAATATTCTCGGAAAGCATGCGAGGTGAAGGCGGTACCACGATCGGAGATATTGCGATCGGGGTTTCCAAAAATTGACGCCTGCCTATGCAAATGCCTTAAAACCTCGGCGGAATCCGTTGACTTCGTCGGATACAGCCACACAAATTTGGAAAAAGCATCGACTACCACAAAAATAAATTTGTACTGCTTCTTCGTCGATGGGATTGGTCCTAGGTGATCAATATGAAAAGTGTGCAGCGGCACTTCTCCCTTTTCAATGGTATGCAATAGTCCCTCTTGTTTACCGCGTTTCTTCTCCGCAACAATGCATTGTAAACAATTACGGACAACTTTCTCAACTCTAGCATGCATGTTCGAAAACCAAAACTCTTTCTTCACCACTGCTTCAGTCTTGGCAACTGAGAAATGTCCACGTTCGTGTACGCCTCTAATCACTTGCATCTGCATCGCCCTCGGTACTACCAAACGATAATCGTCTTCGACATCTTTATAGAGAAGTCCATTCTTCATGATGTAGCCATCGATTCGCTGCAACTCCACCAGGCTCATGATTCTTTTCAGGTCATCGTGGGCTTGCTGCGCTTTCTTCGGTCGCATAATTATGCTCCCGTCTTGTTCACTAACAATCAGACACGTAGGCAGGGGGTAACGGCTAAGCGCGTCCACATGTTTCATGGATTTTCCCGGTCTATGCTCAATCGTGTACTGAAATTCTTCAAGAAGTAGTGCCCATCTCGCCACTCGAACACACAGGTCTGCTTTCTTCATAGTTAATGTGAATGCGCGGCAATCCGTCACGATTTTAAAGGGCACGCCTAATAGATAAACTCGGTATTTTTCAAAGATTTGACAATGGCAAGCACTTCTAATTCGTAACTCGTATATTTTTCTTCGGCAGGTGTAGTCTTGCCACTCGCGAAATAAACGGGATGAAACGCACAATCGACACTGTCGCGCTGCATAAGTATTGCCCCGTAGCCGTATTTCGACGCGTCAGTGTGCAACTCGGTTTCGGCACTAACCTTGTATAATTTAAGCACAGGGTTCTCACACAACGCTCTCTTCAGATTATGAAACGCCTTCTCTTCCTCACAACCAAACTTAAATTCTACGTTCTGCCGCAATAAATTAGATAACGGCCGTGCAATTATGGTATAATATTTGATGAATTTTCTAAAATAACCAGATAGACCAAGGAAAATTTGGATTTGCTTGACAGTAGTTGGTCTTTGAAATTTCATAACTGCCTCCGTTTTATTTTCCGCTGGGCGAATATAGCCATCCTCAATTATATGACCTAAAAATTCTACTCTAGTTTGTAAGACACAACATTTTTTCCAGTTTATTACCAATCCATATTGCTCGGCCGTCTCTAAAACTGTTTTCAGCTTCTCCTATCCGCTCTCGTAATCTGCAGCAGGTATGGTAAAATCATCTAAGTACGTCAACACGATCTTTTTTCTAATTAGTTCTTTAAAAATTGCATTTACGTATCTTTGGAAAATGGAAGGGGAATTGCACAACCCAAATGGCACTCTAAGAAATTCAAATTGACCGTCGGGCACAATGAAAGCGTTGTATTTACAACTCTCTTTTCCTATCGGCACATGGAAAAACCCATTTTTTAAATCCAGGACACTAAAAATTTTCGCACCTTCCAACAAATCTAATTGATCTTCGATCAACGGAAGTGGGTAACGATCTCGTATGATCTTTTCGTTAAGCCGACGGTAATCTACGCACAGTCTCATTGTACCATCCTTTTTCTTAACTAAAACCACCGGACTGGCAAATTCGGAAAGTGACGGCTGAACTATACCATCGGTAAGCCATTCTTCAATCTGTGCATTTACCCTTTCACGTTCCAGAGGAGCTAACCGTCTAGCTCTCTGAAAGACTGGTTCCTCATCTCTTAAAACTATGTCCATTTTAATCCCTACCTCGCGTGTTTTCACCGGATTATATGCTTCGACCATACCCTCTATTGTTCGCCTATATTTTTCATTTGGAACATGAGTTACCTCTATCGCATTCGGCTTGTAATCGCAATCTATTGCAAAAATTTCCGGTACATCATCGACGGTTTCTAATTTGGAGATTCTAGTAACAAATACTTGCTTCTGTTTGATCTGGACCTCTACAGTTTTAAGAAAATCCATACCTATTAACATTTCATGGCGCATCAAATCATCTCCGACTACATGGATTATGATCGGATGTATAACATCGTCTATTAAAATATCGGTTTTCAACTCGCCTAACGTTTTATTATGGTTCGAGCCGATTCCACGAAACACTATTTCGTTCTCTATCAAACGCGGCGCTCCTATTTCTACATATTTACTCGCACGCATTAGACAAAGGTCGCTACCCGTATCAACTAGCGCGGTTATCCTTTTCATATTAATCATTACTTCTTTGTAATACTTATCGTCTACTGGTCGACTCGAGCTGCCATCATTTACTTCGCGCGGCTTCGGGGGACAATCGGGCGCTCTATGCCCAAACCGCCTGTACTTGAAACATTTCGGGCCCCTTTCCCTGGTGGGACAGGCCGCTGCCAGATGGTCCTTTCCTCCGCATACAAAACATCTCTACTCAAAGTCGATATTCGACGTGTGATTGTTTTGGATTGGCCTCTTCACGTGGTGTCTCAAATCTCCTTGCTGGGTTTTTAAAGTAACCCTCTCGAACGCGTCCAATAACAAAGATTTGTCTTGGAATCTTTGAATGCGTGCTTGATCTCGTAACGCGGGATCCGGGATGCCTTCGATAATGTAGTCAATGACATCCGCCTCGTCAATCGGTACGCGATTTCCCAATATTAATTTTTCGTGAACGTATTCACAAAAGGGCTCACCCTTACGCCACATACGGTTGTCAAATTGTTTCCTCGCTACGATCGTGCTGGGCCGGCGATGAAACATTGCGCACATCTCGAATAACAGCCTGTCCATGTCCACCTCTAAATATTCAGGCTTCGAGTGGAACCACTCGAGCGCTTTCCCCTTCAAGCGTGACCCGATGAGAATTTTTACGGCATCTTCTCCTAATCCGTAAGATTTTCTCAGGAAACGAACTTGCCTTTCCCACACTTTATAAGAATGCTCTGCTCCGTCGAAACATCCTAATAAATCGGCGATCGCCTTGATGCTTAACATCGGTTTGCTTATCGTCGGTTGGCTTGTTGTTGAAAAAGACGATGCTGCTTCAGGCGCGGATTGCGACACACTCATTTGTTGCATCCGCCGTAACATTTGCACCTCCAGTTGTGCTATTCGCGCTTTTTCTTCGGCCAACTCTTTCTCTCTTCTCATCAACTCTATTTCTCTATGCAAAAGGTCTAATGATTTATATTCCACCTCGAAATCGGCGGCTGCACTTGCATTAGCCCGCTCTGCGTCATCACTAGCTGCTGCAATCCCCCTTGCACTTGCCATGCAACTTGCATCAGGGTCGATCTCCATCATCCTGGCGACGAGACTGGCTTTGTTACCTGTGGTAGGCATATCCAATTCTGCCAGCAGTTCTCTCAACCGCGTCACAGTCAAATTGTTATAGTCCTTGTTCATCTTTACTCGACACTACAGCACTGTCTACTGTCCACCACTGTCCGACAATAGGATATCACTTAAACGAAATATGGCTCTATGTACTCTCTTTTCCCTTTGGCTCCTTCAATCCTGGCACGAGCCCCCAATTTTTCTGTAGGATTTCTTTAGGAAGGGATAGAGAGGAGAGATTGAAGCTTTAATTCGTTAAGCGATATAACTAATGTCTATATAATATATTTAACGAACTAGGAAATAAAGTAATAACAATTCACTACACTATTTAAATTACGACACTGACTATAATACTCTACGACTCAATCAACGCTATGCTAAACAACTCAAATACTGCACTCTTTCACTACTCCGACTACTCTCTTAAACGTCTCAGACAACTCTGCTCGCATTCATCCCCATAACCAAAACACTCATTCCTCCATAACCGAAACACTCGCTCTCTCCCCCACACGCACACACACATAGCAGCTCTCGAGATAGCCACTCACACACTCACTCTCTCATACTTTTTCACACCCCACAATACCAATCCTCTTCTGTTTGTCGTACCTTCTGTGACTATAATTTCTTCGGATGTTACGAAGCTTTGTTATTCTTCTAGGGCTTCGTCTTCCAGTGCGTTTATTCTGGATAATGCATCGGCATTTTAATTTGCCTTGTCTTTTTTGTAGATAATTTCGTAATCGTACTCTTCTAGCTTTTGTCGCCATCTCATTAATCTAGAGGATGGGTCACTTACATTCATTAGCCAAACTAACGACTTGTGATCCGTCACCATTTTGAATTTCTTTCCATAAAGATATTGCCTATAATGTTTGGTAGCCCACACAATTGCTAGCAGTTCCTTTTCCGTGGTGCTATATTTCTGTTCTGCTTTATTTAATGTGATAGAAAGAGAGATCGGATGTAGATGGCCCCGGTGTATGCGGATAGCACAACGTGTTTTGGTTTTTTGTTCTTCTTCTCTTACTGTTGACATGTATATGTGTGTTCTTCCATAAAATCTGTGGAGTTCGCTTCGTTCGATCCTCACATGCAATAATATAATAACATTTGTGCTTCCCAACCCACCGATTAATGCCAACATTTGGTTATGGTCCCAGGTACGTGCGGAAATTATAGAAACTGTTGAAATTTGTTGATTTGTTAAAATTATCGGCCAACTCTAACCGATATTGGAGGAAGTAAAGCTTCCTCCTCCGGTCCGGACGAAGGAGAGTGGGTAAAGAATTAACCAAAACGACTATGCCTGTTGATTCCCTTTGACTGTCCTGAAAAGGACAGTCATTTATTTTAGACCCTTTTCCTTTGTATAATACAAAAATATTTTCCCTGGTTTTCGGCGGGCCTTGTTGTCCTAGATTCTAGTTTCTGGAACAAGAGAAAAAGAACACACGGGTGTAATCACATCAAATACGATAATCGTACATATGTTCTGTCTCGGGATTTTTTTGACGCGCACACTTAAACAGCAACGGTAACCGTGCTGTGTGTGCTAAAGCGTGTACTGGTGCGTGACTTTTAAATACGGTGAGCCACGCGTCGACTGTTTTTGCCGATCTGTTCCGTGCTTTTCAGGAACACAATCGTGCCGGTCGGCAAGATTTAACGCAATGAAACGATTATACGACCGCACAGTCGTATTGCCTCGAACGGAAAACCAAGGCGGAGGTCGTAAATCTCCTGTATGAATTCCGTGAGCGGGGAGTTCCACGGTTACTAGAGACAAGTCCCGGTGGCTGAAAACGGAGGCTAATATAACCCTTTCTTTCTCAACACGCCTTGACGTGGAGTAAGAGTGGACCAACGCTAGTTATAACCCGTCTTCCTTTACACGCCTTGTCATGAAGGAAGCCTGGACACAGCAATATCGAATCTCTCCGGCCGCTGTTCAATGCTTCTATTCGTCACCAAGGCGGTTCCTGGTAGAGAACGAGCAACGGGTCGTTAGATTATAACAGCGCGCCAACTAACGTAGTGCTCCGCCGACCAGTGGTCATCTAAAGAGGGGACTCCTTACGCTCCCATGTTGAATAACAATAGGTGGCGAAAATCAGGTGAACCCACCGATTTTCGCCTCAGTACTAATTTAGGGTTAAAAAACCGCTGAGGGCAGCTGGTGCTGCTTCCTAAGACGCGGAGGGAGGCAGGTTCCCCCTCGGCATTCCGGCCCATTTACCTGCTGGACGAGGCGGGCAATATCCTCGAGCGGATCATAGCTTCCCGCCTCGTCGAGCACCTGGCCGGGGCAGGGCCGCATCTGGCCGACAGCAAGTTCGGCTTCCGGGAGGGGCGGTCAACCGTTGACGCGATTCAGTGGGTTCCGGCTGGGAGAGTGCGTGGTGGCCTCCATCAGGAGGCTAGGCCTCGAGGTCGCCCCGCCGAAGACCAAAGCGATTTGGTTCTTCGACGGGGCTAGGTGGGGCCCCCCACCAGACACGCCAATGTGGGTGGGGGATGAGGCTGTCGAGGTGGGTACCCGGATGAAATATCTGGGGGTCACCCTCGACAGCCAATGGTCATTCGGGGCCCACCTTGAAGAGGTGGTGCCCCGGGTCGACAAGGCGGCGGCGGCGCTGGGATGCCTGCACACCTTTGAAAGGTGGCGCAGCCAATTGGAGGAACCTGGCTCCGGAGAAAGGACGGTGAAGGCCGTCCTCCCGGTCCTCCAATAGTGGCTGTGGAGGGAGGGAAGGCTCACCTTCCGGTTGACGCAGGTGCTCACCGGGCATGGTTGCATCGGAACACACCCTGGAGGAGTGTCCACCCTGGGCTGCAGAGCGTCGAGTCCTTCGTCTAATCATCAGGCCGGACCTCTCGCTGCGAGCCGCCGTCAAGGCGATGGTGAGCAGCGAGTGGTCATGGGGAGCGGTCGCCTCCTTCTGTGAACAGGTAATGTCACTGAAGGAGGCCGCTGAAAGTGCCCGCGAAGCCGCGGACCCTGAAGGAAGGGGGCGAAGGCAAGGACGAAGGCGGGGACGAAGAGCCCCGCCTCCGCCATTTGACACGGCGGCTATTTAATAGCCGCCGGAGCCACCAGGGTGCCTTGTTTTCGAGGGGAAATCTTCGGAAGACACCCCGGCCTCCTTTGGCGGAAGACCGGGGTAGTGTCGGATTTCTACCGACTAAACCCCCCGGTGGTCTCCCTCTGGCGTCTTCAATAGAGTGCCCGAGAACTCCCCGAGCTTCCGGACACCCCCACGCCTCGCCCCCCCTGAGGGGCAATCCACCTTTTGGGATGCGGTGCGACCACTAGACCACATACCTCTATCTCAGGGACCACCGTTCCTGGCTGCCTGAGCCCCCACCCACGCAGCCTGGTGGTCCCGGCGACTTAAACTGTCGCCGCGTCCCGTGCTGGAGGCGGGACATTGCGTCTCCGTCTCCGCCTCCGCCCCCTTCTCTCTGTGTCCGCCGCC
Organism: Nysson spinosus; assembly: GCA_910591585.2. NCBI lineage: Eukaryota > Metazoa > Arthropoda > Insecta > Hymenoptera > Crabronidae > Nysson > Nysson spinosus. The sequence continues at coordinate 2,576,249 of OU342836.1, read as the reverse complement.
TCGCGGGCCCTTTCCGCGGCCTCACCGCCCACCATCGCTTTCACGACGCAGGGCAGCGACAGATCACCCCCTACGTTACACCGAAGGGCCCGGCGCGCACTTGCCCAAGAGGGACACTCCTCGAGTGTGTGCTGCGCCGAGTCCTTTTCCTCCCCGCAGTGGTGATACTTAGGGGACGGTTCCCTTCCGATCCTATGCAGGTACTCACCAAAACATCCATGCCCGATGAGCACCTGCGTCAGAAGGAATGTGAGCCGCCCCCTCCTTTCCAGCCAGAGCTGGAGGACCGGCAGAATGGCCCTCACTGTCCTCTCTCCGGAACCGGCCTCCTCCAGTTGGCTACGCCACCTCTCGCGGGTGCGCAGCCGAGCCCGGTTCCTGCCGGCCTCCAGCTCTGCCACGCGGCTCTCTGCCGCTCCCGGCGTCTCTTTAAGGGCAGCGGAGATCCTATAGATCTCCGCGGCCTCTTCGGCCTTCAATTCCCACGGGGGGGAGCACCCAAGCAGGGCCGCCGCCCTCTGCGAGACGGTGCGGTACCCCCTGGCGACCCGCAAGGCTAAGGACCTTTGTGCTCGGGAAAGGAGCTGGCGGTTACGCCTACTCCCCCCGAGCGGCACCGCCCACACGGGTGCGCCGTACAGGGCGGTGCTCCGCACCACTCCCTCATACAGGCGGCGTACACCCGCCTGAGGTCCCCCCACGTTGGGCAGCAAACGACCTAAGGCCGCGGCTGTCCGCTCAACCCGGGGCACCACCTCCTCGAGGTGGGGTCCCAACTTCCAGTGGTTATCGAGGATGACTCCCAGATATTTCATCCGGGAGCCAACCTCGACAGCCACGCCTCCCACCGTGACAGGTGTCTCAGGGGGAGAGCCCTTCCTAGCCCCATCGAAGAACCAAATTGCATTGGTCTTCGACGGGGCCACCTCCAGTCCTAACCGTCTTATGGCGGCCACCATACACTCCGCACCGCACTCTCCTAATCGGAGAGTGCGGGCGTAGTCCCTCCCGGAGGCGACCACCAGTGTGTCATCCGCGTAACACACTAGCGCCACCCCCGGGGGGCGCGCACTCCTCAGGACGCGGTCGTACCCCAAGTTCCACAGGGGCGGGCCTAGCACCGACCCCTGGGGTACGCCGCGCCAACTTGGGCGTTCAACCCTTCCGCCCCGTACCGAGTATCCTATATACCTCTCTTGCAGGAAGGACCCGACCATCCTGCGCAAGTAGGGAGGCACCCGGTGGTACACCAGCGCCTCCCTAATTGCTTGCCAGGGGATGGAGTTGAAGGCGTTGACGATATCTAGTGATATCGCCAACACAATCCACCCCCCGGGGCAGACATCGCCACCCCCGAGAGGGAACGCACACGCTGAATTGCGTCCAACGTTGAGCGCCCCTCCCGGAAACCGAACTGGCTGTCGGCCAGGTCAGGCCCCACCCCGGTCAGGTGCTCGGCGAGGCGGGAGGCTATGATCCTTTCGAGGAGCTTTCCCGCCTCGTCGAGCAGGCAGATAGGCCGGTAGGCCGAAGGGCTGTCCGCCGCCCTCCCTAGTTTAGGGAGCAGCACGAGCTGCCCCCTTTTCCATGACCTCGGAAAAACCCCCTCCAAGAGGCAGTCCTCCAGGAGGCGTCTAAACCTGTCCCCCAGGACACGAAGGGCAGCCACGAGCCCGCGGCGGTGGACGCCATCCGGCCCCCGGGCGGTGTTTCGGGCCGCAAGGCGGCGCACCGCCCTGTCCAGCTCCCCGCTGTCGATCCCGGGCACGGGTACGCGACAACGTCCCAGACCCAGCCCCTGGGTCCGTCGTCGAGCCTCCTCCTCGTCGTGAGGAAAGAGGCGTTCGACGACGGTGTCCAGGAACTCCGGTTCCATCGACTCGGTCACCGGGGGGGCCCACGGGCGGATCTTGTTCAGAACCACCCTGTATGGGCGACCCCATGGATCACAGTCAACGGATGCGAGGAGCTGACTCCAGGCCTCGGCCTTGGCCCTAAAAGCAGCCTCCTGGAGGGCTGCCTGGGCGACCCTGTACATCTCGTACAGGGACGCCACCTCCCCCTCGCTGCCGCTCCTGCGCCTGCGGGCCCTTAGGAAAGGCCTCCACGCACGCGTACTGGTGGCCTTCAAGTCGGCGATTTCCGACGTCCACCAGTACACGGCGCGGGGCGATGGAGCACCGGCCCGGGGCATGGCGATGTCCGAGACAGCCGCCATGGCCGCACCGAACCAGGCCGCTTCTTCCTCCGGCGTCTCGCCCCTGCGGACGGACAAGGCTATTGCCCGGATTGCCGCCCGCAGGGCCACCTCGTCCAGCCTCTTAAGGGCCCATCGGGGGGGAGAACCCCTTACCGATGGGCGAGGCCGGATTGGAGGGCCGGGGGTAGAGACGGTCATGACCACGTATGAGGGGTCAGACATCGTCTCCACCCCCAGCACCCTCCACCCCGTCACCCTTCGCACGGCGGAGGGCGACGCCCATGTCAAATCGACGATGGACACCCCCTGCCACCGCGCAAAAGTCGGGGTGGACCCCTCGTTTAGGAGCCTCAGCTCCAACCCGGCCGCCCAGTGAAGCAACTCCCGTCCCCGCATGTCCGTTCTGGGGGAACCCCACGCGGTTGCGTGTGAGTTGAAGTCCCCCAGGACGAGCAAGGGACGCGGCAGGATGCGGGCGATGCACCCCCCTATTCGGTCGAGGAACGCTTGAAAAGCGCTCCGGCCGCAATTGGGGGAGACGTACGCCCCCACCACCGCAACGCCGCCCCACTGGACGGCTAGGAAGCCACCCCCCCGCTCTATAAGAGACGGTGGGGGGGGGGGGGGGGGGGCGTTCCCGTCGAATAACAATAGGTGGCGAGAACCAGGTGAAACCCACAGATTTTCACCTCAGTACTAATTCAGGGTTAAAATACCGCTCACCAGGAGCCACCAGGCTGCCAGGGTTGGAGCCCAGGCAGCCATGAATTGTGGTGGTCCCGAGGTGGGGGATGCAGTGTCGTGGGCGCACTGCATCCCCAAAAATCAAAAATTTAACTGGCCCTTCTGAGGGCAGGGCGCTGGGACCCCGAGCAGAGTTCTCAAGAGGGCCTCGGGGTCCCCAAAAGCGCCAGGGCTGGAGTCCACCGAGGGGTTTTAGCCGGTAAGAATCCGGCACTACCCCCCCCCCCCCGAGGGAAACCGGGGTGTCTACGAAGATTTCCCCTCGTATAAAAAAAAGGGTTAAAAAACTGCTAAATTACAAAAAGGTGTATTTATTTGCGCTGAAGAGTCAACACGAATTGTCGTGTGTTAGTCTCAATTCAGTTCCACAATGTGCTAACAAGTTTGAAGCTAAAAGCAGTATTAACAGAAGCACGATCGAAAGTCGATGCGCTCCGTGCGAACTGCTGCTGAGGACTCTCTAGAAGCAACTATCTGTCGGCGCCGTTACACCGTCGTCGACAAGCGCGAACGAATAATTACTCGTTACGCGGTGCTTTCGTCAAACTATTTTCTCTTTCTCACTCTCTCTCATCCCCGTTTGCTATTTGCGAATTCGAACGTCTCCCCATTGTAATATGTAACGGTTAGACGTGCCGATCTCTGGTTTCCCACGGTCATGTCTAAAACAATAATCTGCCTATTATTGGGCCTCGATAGTTTTTCTATTTCTTTTTCGAATCACAGCGGTCAATCAAACTCGGTAGACTCAAGAAAAAGAAATGACCTATGAGGCTCGCGACCGAGTGAAACAATTAGATGTCACTTATTTAAACACTATGACATGGGAGGGAAATAGATACTTTTTCACATTCCTAGACGATTACACCAACTATAGAATGGTGTACATGATAAAAAACAAGCATGAAGTGCCGAGTAAAATAAAAGAATATACAAAAAGAGTCGAAACCAAGTTGAATGCAAAAGTGTCTAAAATAAGATGTGATAATGGTAAGGAGTATATGAATAGTGAAGTGAAAAGTTGGTGTGAGGAGCAGGGAATAGAAATGGACAATACAATACCGTATACACCACAACTAAATGGAAGAACAGAAAGGCTGAACAGAACCTTGATGGACAAAACCAGAGCACTGTTGTTTGACTCCGGCTTAGGTAAGGAAATGTGGGGAGAGGCTCTGTACACATCAGTTTATCTGTTAAATAGAACACCAACTAATACCTTAGAATCTACTCCATATGAAATGTGGGAAAATAAAAAGCCCAACATGAATAAAATACAATTGTTTGGTGGTGAATCATACGCAAAAATCCTAGAACCACGAAGAAAACTAGACAAAAGGAGCAGGAAACAAATATTCGTAGGGTACGCTCCAACAGGATATCGATTGTGGAATCCAGAAAGAAGAAGAATAGTGATACAAAGAGACCTCAAATTTTCAGACAGAGTTAGAAATTAAAAATAAAAACAAAGAAAATAAAAACGAGGAAAATGGAAACAGGAAAATAATAATTATGGAAAAGGATGAAGACGATCAAACAGAAAGCCTGGAAGAACAAGAAGAAAGAGAAATATGTGATCTGCATGAAGAACAAGAAGAAAGTGACGGAGACAACTATGAAGATGCACAAGATGAAGAGGAACAGCAGAGTCACCCACACCCGCAACCAAGAAGATCAGAAAGGCAAACGAAACCCCCAGAAAGGTACGATAATTGTACGTTTTTAACCTATAAAGAAGCAACAGACGGTCCAGAAAAGCATAAGTGGCTGGATGCCATAAATGAAGAAAAGCACTCACTAGAAGAAAACAATACATGGGAAATAGTTGACATAAAAGGGTTGGACAACCAAAAACCACTCAACAGCAAGTGGGTATTTAAAATCAAACAAGATGGACGCTACAAGGCGGGATTAGTTGTGAAAGGATGTGAACAAAAATACGGGGTAAATTTTAAAGAAACTTTTAGTCCAGTGATAGGGTTGAGTGCAATAAGAAGCTTGTTTGCAATCGCAGTAATGAAAAACTACGAGATCAGAACATTTGACATCAAAACGGCTGTTTTGTATGGCTAGGTAACTGAACAGATATATATACATCCTCCTGAAGGTTACAACTGTAAAAACAAAGTTTTCAAGCTAAAGAAAGCAATGTATGGGCTAAAACAAGCTCCGTTGAGCTGGAACAAGAGGTTCACAAATTTTCTAAGCAAAGAAGGGTTAAAGCCACTTCAAAGTGAACAGTGTTTGTTCAAAAGCCTACATAATGAATTAATACTCGGAGTCTATGTGGACGATGGCATAATAATTGGAAATAACACAGAACAAATAAATGACCTAATACATAAGGTAAACTTGGAATTTAAAACGACTGTTTTTAACAACCCAGAAACTTTCGTGGGCCTTGAAATAAAAAAACACAAAATGGGATAAAACTGAAACAAGAGGACTATATAAAAAGAACGATAAAACTATACGGAATGGAACAAGCCAAAACGGCCAAAGTTCCAATACAAAAGCGAGAAGACAATGAAACTGAAACAAGCAACGAAAACTATCCGTATAGAGAAGCAATCGGAAGTTTATTATATTTGACAACAAGAACAAGACCAGACATAGCCTATGGGGTAAATTTCTGCAGCAGATATGTACAAGAACCGACAAAAGAAAGAATCATCGATGTCAAACGTATTATGAAATACCTAAAAGGAACTGTCGAAAATGGAATCGAATATAAGAGATCTAGAGAAACAAATCTTCTGAAAGCATACTGTGACGCAGACTGTGCTGGAGATCCTAAGACAAGAAAGAGCACAACAGGATACATAATCTACTACGCAGAAGGAGCAATGAGTTGGCGCTCACGCAAGCAAGCAGTGATAGCCCGATCGAGTACGGAAGCAGAATACATAGCTGCAGCCGAATGCTGCGAAGAACTAACGTATATAAAAACACTCCTGGAAGAACTGCTAAATAATAAGATAAATATAGAACTTAATGTGGACAATCAAAGTGCAATAGCCTTAATTAAAACGGTGTAGTAAATAAGCGTTCCAAGCACATAGATGTAAAATACAGATTTGTTCATGAATTAGTAAAAACAAATGTAATTGAACTCAACTGAATTGTCCAACCAATTATCGGATAGCAGACGTATTCACGAAAGCCTTGAGTACAATTAAATTTGAGAACTGCAAGAGAGAGCTAATTACATAAAGGCAATGCTAGAATTAAGGGAGAGTGTTTGAAAGCTGAAGTTAATTCCAGCATTTATAAGTAGTACCCTAAGAGGGCACGCTCTCTTCTTGCCCTCCCCTCTCTGCTAGCTACGCTCTCTTCGAAGAAAGACGCGCATACGGTGAGCTCACCCAAAGAATCGAAAGACTAAAATAATATAAAATAATACAAGCAGACCTAACATAAGTGTAGCATTAAGTACTTTGTTTATTTCTCGTATCTATTAAGTCTGCACACATATATAATTAACACTTTCATCTTGTAGGTTTGGATAAGTTCGATTTGTGGCACATGTTCTTTTTTTGTTTTTTCTTTTGTCTTTTCTTTTTCTTTATGTCTTATACATTTTTAATTTGTTTTCTATGCTGAGTTTTGATTTCTGGCTAGTTAAGCAGTACATGTTGCTTCTTTTAATACGCATGTTTTGTGTTGTTGCTTTGATGTGTTGTTGCCACGTGAGTCTTGTATCTAAGTGTAGTCCTAAGTATTTGACTTGCTCTGTTTGGGAAATAACCATATTGTTTAGTTTAATATCTGTGCGGGATTGTTCGGACTGGGGGGGGGGCGAACCGTAGTAGGTGGAGAAGACTGGATGACGCGACGGTAGGAACAAGGACGAGGGAGAACGAACACGTGCCCCTTTGTTGTAAAGCGATCGCATGGTTAAATTCAATATTATTAACAAGAATAAAGTAGTGGTGGAGGAAAGTGAGAAGATTCCCACCCATAGGTTTGGTCCTTCGAGCCGGTTGGGGAGGTGTAAAGTGGAAAAGTTAGTGGAAAGTGCGGCTGACGAAATCGGCGTCTTTCTCTCTTTGCACCGCGGAAAAAATAACTTCTCTCCCTCTCTATTGCTCGGCGGAAAGACGTACAACGGCGTCTCCTTTTCTACGCGCGCTGCGAAGAGCGCACCAGCGTCTCTCAACTACCCACCGGGAGTAGCGTTGCAACATCTCTTTCTTTCTTCCACGGAGGACTGGAGCGAGCAGAGTCTACTACTAACTGGTGGTAAGCGAGTCTGTGATCATATATTTAAATTACTTTTCTTATTTCACCCCTTCCCTGCTAACTGAAATTCAAAGAATAGCTGCGTTAAAGACATTACGAATTAAGCGTGGCCAAGCAAAGGCTAAGTTAACTAGGTTCAGTATCTTTGTACAAACTTGCGAGGATACTCAAATATCGGAGATACCAGAATGATTGGAAAGTATGAATGATACTTATCGGAATTTTGAGAACATTCAAGATGAGATAGAGTTACTACAGGAGGACGAGGAAAACTCGCTACAAGTAAATGAATTAAGAGCAAAATCAGTGGAAGAACGAAAATCGTTCGAAACACTATTCTGCGCAGCTATGGCTCAAGCTAAAAGGAAGCTGGGGTTAGTTACGGCATTAGATGTAGATCCACAGAATGAAAGTAGGGGAACGCATCACAAATATAATGTAAGGTTGCCAACGCTAACCTTGCCCAAATTTAACGTAAACTATGAGCGATGGTTGTTATTTAAGGATACTTTCAATTCGGTTATCAATGTAAATGATTGTTTGACACAACTGGAAAAGTTTCAGTATTTACGTTGGTCACTGGAAGTAGAAGCCTTGCAAGTAAGGATCTTTTGTAGTTTTTCCTATTGTATTTAGTCACGTACGAATCCTTACGCCCTGTAATTAACTTTACCTAGTTTCGAGCGCGCGGCCCAGTCCCACATCTGGCAGCCAAATGTTCCGACCGTCGCAGGCCATACCTGGATCCGACCCGCCGGAGTTCGCGGATTCCTGGAAGTTGTCGCAAAACTATAGTCGGGTCCCAACCATGGTTTGACCAATCACAACAGCGACAATTTCCAGGGTTTTCCGCGACTCCACGAAGGGTGGAAGTTTGGCCCTCACGAGATGGATCGTGAGCGAAGACACAAAAATCAGTCAGCAACGACATTCCCCAGGGACGACTAGCATTTATCGAACATAGTCTTTTCGGCTTACATTATACAAGCCCACATACTTGTCGGCGATACTGAGTTCGACTCCGGAGATACTAACTAGTCTTCGTCACTGTTGATCACGAACAATCTATTGTAAATATCCAGCCTCACGGCCCTTAGTGCAGTTATAATAAATAGTGCGTTGTACGGAAGATTATTGGAGTCATTCAATATCCCAACCTATACAATTGGATTCAGTTCAAGCCGCAGTCAAAGAATTAACCGCGACATGCTTGACCCAACAAAGCCAATGTCAAACTTTGGAGATGGTAGAGAATGGCCTACCAAGACAGGAAAATCGCACCAATATTCCAACAAAGAAGAATGAAAGGAAAATCGCTCTAGCCGCAACAAAGTCTACAGCTTGTTGGTATTGCAAGGGAAAACATTATATAAATAGATGCGAGGATTTCTCCAAACTAGCTATCGAAAATAAAAGGGAAGAAGTAAAGACAAGAAAACTTTGTTGGAATTGCTTGCGACAGGGACATGCAAGCAAGGACGGCAGGTCGGTACTATGTAAAAAATGCTCGAAAAAGCATCACACACTCTTGCATGAAGACGGTTGGAAGGGAATACCCTCGTAATCAGCTGACAGCAGCGAATCTACAGGAAAAACGCTGAATAGCTTAGAAGGTTTTCGCCATGGAGACACGATGGAGGAAAGGAATCCTGAGCTCAAAGCAATGACTACGACCTTCAGTGACGTGATAGAGGAAAATCCCTCATCCATCGTAGGACACTGTGCTCCGACCGGCAGGCATACACAGGTGCTTCTATCAACTGCGTTAGTATACGTATACGACGTCAACGGAAAGGAACACTCATGGAGGGTATTGTTAGATCCTGGATCGCAAGCGAATCTAATAACTATGGAATTAACAAATAAGCTTAGGTTGCCTAGTAAGAGTATAAATTATGCAATTGACGGTATAAACCAAACCCAGTCAAAGGCTAAAAAGGCTGTGAAGGTAAGGCTGAAATCAAGAACTAATAGTTATGAGAATACGATAGAATGTTTATCGTTACCAGTGATTACGGGCCATATACCCCAGGTCAAGATCGCATGTACGGATATCAAGGTTCCATCGCATTTGCATCTGGCAGACCCTGAATTTCACACCCCCGGTAGGATAGATCTTCTGATTGGTGCTGGAATGTTCTAGGAGATTTTATGCGTTGGGCAATTCAACGAATCAAGAAACCAGCCTAGAATTCAGAAAATCCTGCTAGGATGGATAATAGGCGGTCAAGAAGTTAGTGAAGACAAACCGCGGATCCAGCCTGCATGCCATCTTATTACTTCCTCGTTAGAGCGGCAAGTGGAGAAATTCTGGATTACTGAACAAATAATGGAGAAACCTCTGCGTACTAAGGAGGATGAACAGTGCGAAGAATTATTTTCTAGCACCGTAGCTAGAGACAAAGAGGGTAGATATATCGTGGGTCTACCTAAGAAATCCGAAATTATATTGGGAAACTCGAAATATGAAGCAGCAAGAAGGCTTTATTCTCTGGAAAGACGCTTACGAAATCAGCCAAAGGTAAAGCAAGAATATGAACGGTTCATGGATGAGTACTTGAACTTAGGTCACACGAAACCTATAGGGTCAAGCGAAGTCGCCGATAAGAACATGTATTACTTACCGCATCAGCCAGTGATACGATGGGATAGTTCATCCACAAAGGTGAGAGTAGTGTTCGCCGGTTCGGCGAAAACGGTCTCTAGAAAATCACTAAACGATATGTTACTGCCTGGTCCGAATCTGCAAGGAGACATCTTCGAGCTAGTTTTACGATTTAGGTGCCACCAATATGTGCTCACTGCTGGCATAACCAAAAGGTTTCGGAAAATAAGAGTAGCAGAAGCGGATAAAGGCCTACAAAGTACTCTTTGGAGGAGGAATCCGGAAGACCCAGAACAGAAGTACAGTTTAACTACTGTCAAATATGGCACTACATGTGCTCCGTACTTAGCCATTCGATGTTTGAAACAACTTGCGGATGACGAGGGTTCCAGCTTTCCCAAAGCTGCACCCGTATTGAAGAATGACTTCTATATGGATGATTTATTAACCGGCGCTGCAACGGTCGAACAGGCAAATGAATTGCATCAAAAGTTACGACAGTTACTCGAAAGGGGAGGGTTTCCATTATGCAAGTGGAGATCTAACAATGCAAGGGTGCTAGCAGATTTATCAGAGGAAATTATGACTAAGACGTTGCTGATCCTTGATAGACGGGACACTGTCAAGACATTACGATTGCTATGGGATAGTATTCCGGATCATTTTCAATATAACATCACGGTGCAGGAATGCAAAAAGCCCACAAAACGCAATATTTTATCCTGTATAGCTCAGATTTATGACCCGCTTGGATTGCTCGGTCCAGTAATAATGCAGGCTAAGCTAATCATGCAACAACTATGGAGACATGAGCTAGATTGGGGCGAATCCCGTCCACAGCACATTTACACCATTCGGCTAGATTATCATGCATCTTTACCAAAACTGAATCAAATAAGGATTAGTCGGAACATAAATCCACTTAATTCTAGTCATCAGCTAGATTTACATGGGTTTGGGGATGCCTCCGAGAAGAGCTGTGGCGCATGTGTCTACGCGGTTAGTAGAAATAATTCTGGAGCATTAATTGCGAAGTTGATGTGCTCCAAGTCAAGGGTAGCACCCTTGAAAACCTTAAGCTTGCCAAGGTTGGAACTAAGCGCCGCCTTTTTACTATCTAAGTTGGTGAACAAGGTCCAAAGGGCCTTGGACTGTAAAATAGGAAATATTCACCTATGGAGTGATTCTACCATAGTTCTCCATTGGACACAGCGGGAACTGCGGTCATTTAAGACATTCGTTGCAAATCGAGTGCCAGAGATACAACACCGGACAGAAGGAATTACATGGCATCATGTAGCTTCCAACGAGAACCCTGCGGATCTTTTATCAAGAGGGTCATCCGTAGAGGAGTTAACAAATCAACCCTTCGTTTGATTTCGGTTGCCAGTGGGGCGGTCCGGCATGGCTATCTGCTAGTGACGAATGGCCATCAAAGCCGTTACCTATAAATGAGGAATTACCGGAGCTGAAGTCACATGTGACATTGGAAGGAGTTTATGAGGCACCCAGCGTGCTTACTAAATTCTGAACCTTTAATAAATTGAGGCGAGTTATTGCGTATTGCAATCGCTTTATTCAAGCTTGTAAGAAGCAACCCAGGACAGGGCCAGTTCCTATGGAAGCATTAGGTGCAGCTCAGTTTGCTGTGATTCGGATGGTGCAAATAGAGGCTTTCTTCCATGAGCTGAAGAGTTTAAGTGCCAAAAAGCCCATAGATAATAAGAGTAAACTTTTGCTTTTACGACCGATTTTGGATTAACGTAATGTTATACGAGTGGGTGGTCGCTTAAGGAATGCTTCTATCCCAATAGATCGAAAATACCCGATAATACTACCCGCAAAACATCACATTACCACGATAATGATAAGAGATGAACATATCCGACTAGGGCATTGGGGCCCTGAGCAACTATTAAATGCGATTCGTCGAAACTATTGGCCTTTATCCGGTAGGAGAGAGGCAAGGAAGGTAACTAGAGCATGTGTCCCATGTTTTCGATTTAAACCAAAATTCGATACGCCTGAAATGGCTGAATCTTCCAAGTTCGAGGGTTCAAGGATATTCGAGGCCTTTTGCGGTATCAGAAGTAGACTACGCTGGTAGCGACGGTAGGAACAAGGACGAGGGGGTACGAACACGAGGCACGTGCCTCTTTGTTGTAAGGCAATCGCATTGTTAAATTAAATATTACTAACAAGAATAAAGTAGTGGTGGAATAAAGTGAGAAGATTCCCACCCAATATCTAGTGAGCTTTTCTTACATAGTGTGAATGTGATGTTGCTGCATTTGTTGGGGTTTGCTTTTATTTTTTTCTTTGTGAGCCATTTTTCTATTTTAGTAATATGTTCTTGTAATAATGTGGTCGCCACTTTCGGATCATTGTGTATAGCTAGTACAGCAGTATCATCGGCAAACATTAGTATTTTGGTTTCGTCAGTGGTTGGAATATCGGCTGTGTGGAGTGTATATAGAATGGATTCTAGTACACTTCCTTCGTGTACTCCTGCTTTGATCTCTTTGATTTCGGAACGCGTGTGTCTAATTTTAACAACAAAGGTCCGATTATTCAGATATGATGCTAGTAGATCAATTCCTGGTCAATTCCTGGTGACTTACTAGTTTTGATGTTTTTCATATTGTCTTGGACTTCCCTGGTGGTTACGTTGGGTATAGAGTAGTGTTCAGCCGATGGGTTGTTGTTGGTGTTTGAGTTACTTGTGGTTATACCTTCATGATTAACTGAGTTACTATTGTAAATGTTGTGTACATTTTTTATCTTATTTGTGACCTTCCAGAGAGAATAATTTGTGCTCTCGTGTGCAGAGGGCGATTCTAAGAATTTTGAGAATTCGTTGTTATTGTAGTCTCTTATGCTATTATTTACTTCTTTAGTTAGTTGGTTTAGATACTTTTTATTTTCTGCTGTTCTGCATTTTTGCCATTTTACTTTTGCTTCTCTCTTTTCTTTGATTTTATCAAGGATGTGAAGTGGAATTGTTTTATTTTGTCTGGCCGCTGATTTAAAGGTTGTAGTTGCCCAAGCTGCATCTTGTATGGTTGTTGTTATTGATGCTACTGCGTGTTCGATGTCTTCATTTGTTTTGAGTGGAATATTGCATTTGATGTTATTGTCGATTAGTATTTTGAATGTCTCCCAATCAGTTGTTTTATTGCAGAGTGACATTGGACTATTATATGTAACATGTTGGTGTGCTAATGTATCGGCTACATGGCACCAGTAAAAAAAAGCACATTGACCTATAAAAAAAACTCAAGGTGACCTTGAGATTTCGGAAAATACAAAATTTTCAAAAATGAAATTGTGTCCATCTGATGGGGCGCTCGAAATACAACAAAATGCGTCATAAACATTTTTGATACGATCAATAGAAAACAAGTTATTTGAGGTGATCATAGTTATTGACTCACCTTGTATGTATTAAAACCAAAGTATACAGAGAAAAACAAAAAAGAAAAATGCGTGTTCACACAATACAGACATACGGAGTACTACTTTGAAGGGCAAGCGTAACCGATTTCCCTAAAACTATCTTAAGCCACCAGATCAGACAATATATTAGGTTGGTGCAAGAATAATGTCGGTTTTCTAGTGTTACATACGCGTCTTCTCTATGAAAATTTCTTAAATTTTCTTCGACGTCACATTTATGATGCGCTCCAGTCCGTGTCCACCAACCGCTTACGTGCGCGCATAAATGTCGCGTCTGAGAATCCCTGCTAACGATCCGTGACTTTCTCGACTTTTTGGCTTTTATTTACGACTCCAAAGTCTGCTTTGCATATTTTGGCAGTGCTTTTTAAAGAGGAATGTCTGCTCTATCGCGTAGAGTAATTGGAATCCCCGTCAGAGGACTATTTTTTTCCGAAAATTTGAAACGAATCTCGAAAAATGAGCGAGCGGAGCGTGTCTCGCCCACTTTAACTAATGTTTAAACATATTTGCAAATTCATATTGCAAAAGTAATTCATATAATTTTCTTCGTAATGATCCACCGAATTTTTTGCAACAAATAAAAACTATCTTATATACTTACGTTACAAATCTTGTTCAAAGGACAAAATGTCCCTTTTATCAAAAATGATTTGTTTGAAAACGGTAGTTACTGGCAAGAAATGGTTTGCGGATTCGTTTTCAGCACGTCGAAATCGATAAGAATCGTATATTCGTTGTTAGAACACAGAAAAGAAGTCAAAATTTGTTGGAGAGTGTTGTTAAAGGAATTAATCAATTTCCGAATTCTCCGATTATAAATGGTATAACTATAAAAAAAGGTAGAATAAATGCACGAGCTGTAAAAATAGAATTATAAATGCGATCATTCCCAATTATTGATCCCGTAGATCTTAATTCTATTCGGATAATTATTCTTAATGAAGATCCCAATATTCCTGGTCATATTAAAAAAATATGTAGCGGCCTGATGCACGTACAAGTGCAAACGGTCTGTTTTCCATCGTTTTAAGTGTTACAAAGAAACAGCTCACTTTCATCGCGAAGAATAGTCGACAGGCTCCATAGCGTTTGCAAGTGTCATAAATCCCGAATTTCCTAAGGGCTCTCGACTCCAGACACACCCGTCGGGGACCTCCGGAGGCGTAAGTTCGGGCCTGCAGGAAAGCCTGCTGCATCTCGTCACCATCGGCAACCTTATCGAAAAAACCACCTAATTGGTTAAACCAGCCTGCGGGCCCAACCAATTAGGTAACGAGTCCTTCCTAGGATAGTTTCGTAGGATAAGACTCAGCAGTAAAATAGCAGTAAGGATTTGCAACCGTAAAAGCGAACAATTATCGAAATAAAGTAAAGTAAGACGGACTTGAGATTATTCCAAACACCCAACCACGAATCCTTCATTGATGCCCCCGACGTGATCACAAGTGCGTATTCTCCGCGAGTGGAAAGTGCATTTAAAAAAAACAATTATGACGACGCAAAGAACAGCAGCTACGGTAGCTAATAGTCCAGCCGCGAGTGACAACTTAGCCGCGAGCGCGGAAGTCAACCGTGTCAGTCTTCGCGTTCCACCGTTTTGGCCGGCGCAGCCCAAAGTTTGGTTTAATCAGATAGAAGCGCAGTTTATACTAAACGGCATCTCGGCGGACAGCACAAAATTTGATTATGTAATGTCGCAACTTGAGCCCAAAAATGCGCTCTAGGTGGGAGACATTTTCGATAACCCTCCGGACACAGACAAGTACGAGTCCCTCAAACGAGAGCTGATTCGGAGGCTATCGGTTTCGCAAAGTGGACGGCTCCAACAGCTGTTGGAACAGGAGGAGATTGGTGATAGCACCCCATCGGAATTCCTCCGGCACATGCGGAACCTGGCAGGTTCTTCGGTCACGGACAAGTTCTTGGGTACATTTTGGGCAGGTCGACTACCAGCCATGAGTCGTGCAATCGTCAACGCGCAGTCGGACCTGCCACTGGGCAAACTGGCGGAAAGAGCGGACCAAATACGTGAAAACACAGGGCCAACGCAGGTAGCCAGTGTTACGCAGGACAGGATAACGGATGCTTTACTCAAGAGGCTGGAGAGCGTGGAACTCCAGATTACAGAATTCAACCGGTCTCGCGGTCGTCACGGCAATTACTCGTTCGTAAAATGGCCTACGAAATGATCGCGGCTAACGGTTCGACGATCGGAACATACGGTACGAAGGCCTTCAACCTCGATTTAGGGCTCCGCCGTGCCTTCCACTGGAGGTTCGTCATCGCGGACGTGGCTAAGCCGATCATCGGTGCGAATTTCCTCAGCCACTACGGTCTGCTGGTGGACCTAAGGAACCGCCGCCTCGTGGACCGGAGGACATCACTGTTCGCCATCACAAGGACGACCACGGACGACACGCCGTCGGTGAAGACGATAATGGGATGCTCCACGTATGACCGACTCCTGGCGAAATTCCCGGACATCACCCGACCAACTACTCCGATGCGCAAGCCCTTCATACGGTTCCGAAGAACGACAACGGATGGCGACCCTGTGGAGACTACAGAGCTCTCAACGCGCGTACGATCCCCGATATGCTTTGGTGAGTACCTGCATAGGATCGGAAGGGAACCGTTCCCTAAGTATCACCACTGCAGGGAGGAAAAGGACTCGGCGCAGCACACCCTCGAGGAGTGTTCCTCTTGGGCAAGTGCGCGCCGGGTCCTTCGGTGTAACGTAGGGGGTGATCTGTCACTGCCCGGCGTCGTGAAAGCGATGGTGGGCGGTGAGGACGCATGGAGCGCCGTGGCCTTGACATTATATGTTCACAGAAGGAGGCCGCGGAAAGGGCCCGCGAGGCGGCGGACCCAGAGGGAAGGGGGCGGAGGCGGAGACGGAGACGCAATGTCCCGCCTCCAACACCGGACGCGGCGACAATTTAAGTCGCCGGGACCACCAGGCAGCGTGGGCTGGGGCCCAGGCAGCCAGGAACGGTTGTCCCTGAGGTAGAGGTACGCGGTGTAGTGGTCGCACCGCATCCCAAAAGGTGGATTGGCCCTCAGGGGGGCGAGGCGTGGGGGTGTCCGGAAGCTCGGGGAGTTCTCGGGCACTCAATTGAAGGCGCCAGAGGAAGATCACCGGGGGGTTTTAGTCGGTAGAAATCCGACACTACCCCGGTCTTCCCCCAAAGGAGGCCGGGGTGTCTTCCGAAGATTTCCCCTCGAAAAAAAGGTACCATGCACCTGCGGACAACGCCTACAATCCGGCCGCAAATGGGTTAGTCGAGCGTTACCAACGCTACCTGAAGGCAGTCATAAAATGCCATAAAATGCCATAACGACCACCGCTGGCTTGTCGCACTACCCGTGGTATTGTTAGGTATGCGTACGGCCGGGCCGGGATCGGCGGAAAGCCAATCCGCGGAGCTGGAGGCCGGCAGGAGCCGGGCCCGGCGGCGCGTCATTGAAGAATGGCGCCGCCAACTGGAGGCTTCCGTCTAACGCAGGTGCTCACCGGACATGGTTGTTTCAGTGGGTACCTGCACAAAATCAGAAGGGAGCCGCCCCGCAGTGTCACCACTCATGGGTGGTGAGAGATGGTGCCCAGATCATGGGCAGCCGTGGCCTCCTTCTGCGAACAAATCATGTCGCAGAAGGAGGCCGCGGAAAGGGTCCGCGAAGTTGCGGACCCAGAGGGCCGGGGGCGGAGGCGAAGGCGCAGAGCCAGGCCTCCGCCACCCGACGCGGCGACTAATATGTAGCCGCCGGAACCACCAGGCTGTCTGGGTTGGGACCCAGGCTGCCAAGAAGGGTGGTACAGAGGTGTGGGGTGCAGTGTAGTGCTCGCACTGCACCCATAATTTGTCGGGCCCTGTTTTGGGCAAGGCGTGGGGGAACACCGGTAGTGTTCCGAGGATGTTCGAAGAAAGTTTTCGTGTACAAGGACCTGGCAACCGCGTCGCACGTCTTTGTCCGCGTTGATCGCGTAAAGGGTCCTTTAGATAACCCTTACGAAGGACCATAGCGGTAGTCTCGGCCATACCTGGCCGAGACTCTGTAATTTCCATAGACCGTCTCAAACCTGCGTTCATAATCGCCGATCAGGAATATGATACGAAAACACCAACCATTAACGCGGAACAGAATAATTCGACCAATAGACCCCCTCTCATACAAGAACCGGTACCGACGCGTTGCGGTAGGCGTGTGAGATTTCCAGACCGTCTTCAGGTCGGGTCCTAGCAATTGTAATAAGTACTTCCGAGGAGAGTTTGTCAGCTGTTACCGAGACTTTTCAAGGAGATTTTCGTGAGACGTAGTACATCCCGAACTCACTCTATTGCGCACAAGTTTTTGGTGCGACGGTCCACTATATACGGTATAATACGCCAGGCAGATCCGAGTTCAAATCCTCGACCGGGCGAAAAGACGTTTAAACTTTGTTATTTGCAAAAATCAGTGAGGACAGTAAAAAAATAATTGTTTAACATCGGAAAATAAATCCGTAAAGAATAATCAGTGAAAAGTCAATGACAAGTGCATGAGAAAGTATTTTTATACGTAATATATTAGATTATTTTATGTACATGCACACACAGGAAAATAAGCATATAATATACAAAAATACAATTAACGGTAAGAAAACTATTGATAATATCCGTAATAATTAACTTTCGGGCAAGAGGTATAATACTTCCGGAGTACGGGCCAACCAAGCGCGTCTTCTGCATAATTAAATTTATACAGGTTAAATTCTTTTCTTTAACACGATGACGCCGGCGCGGGTTTTCAGTGTCTGCTACGTGGGGTGGCGCTCGATTTCAGTGTCCACTCCGTGGGGCGGCGGGGCACCAGGTTGCACCATTCAGCACAATGTATGCGCGGTAATACCCACTAGGCGATTCTTATAGATCTCGACATGTCAAAACCAAATCCAAATCTAGTTTTTGTCCATCTCTCTCAGTTTTTGAGAAAATCGATTTTATTCGCAATTTTTTCACAATGTCTTACGAAAAATCGCGATTTTTCAAGATTGACCTCAATGTATAACAAAACTACATAAGTTAGGCGATTACCGTTAGATGCTATGAATTCCGTGGACTTCCTAATACATTGATATATATAATAGATTGGCAACATCAATTTGCATATACCTATAAATGTTAGATAAAGCTGGCGGGACCAGTATTGGCCTCAATTTCGTGGTACTCTGTTTGGCTTTTCTCTAAAAGTAGAGGTCTGTCGTGAATTGCGACCATTGCACGAAATTCTGTCAACATTTTTCAGTCAGAAACGTTTATAGCGCGAACCGAAACATTTTTCAATTTCGTACAGGGAAAGAAAACAGTCCTGCATGTTTGTCGCAGAACAGCGGCGTACGTAAGCAACAGGCATGACAAAAATAGTGTTAGGACTGTAAGACTATTTTTTTTATAACGCGAGGCTAAAGGCTCCACGGTTGACGGTCTTACTGTTTGCCAGGAGTCGCGGGAGTATAGGAACGAGGGCAACAATAGGTGAAGAATGAATAGTCCAAATATGTACAACTGTATTCCCGACGCTAGGTCCTTGATACAGTACTCGAATATACAAACGTAGAGCGGTTGCTGCAAGTCGTGCACGCGAGAACACAAGGATAAGAATCCTCCTAAACTCCTTCGACCCTCGCACGTATTGTCGCCCTATCGAGATATCCCGAGCTCCTCGGCAGGATGTAGTGTAAGCTTTAGTCGTAAATTATATTGAGTTTGAGCGGACAGTTGGTCGAATCCCCGACTGACGATTACCAGACGCCCTGGCACTCGAGGCCCATGTACGCAGAAAACCTCGAAGGTGCGAGTTGATGGGGCCCTGCACTAGAGTTTGGTTTCCAGGGCCACCCAAGAAAGATTTACTGCAGGGCTAGCTTACTGCGATTCCCTTTCCTCCGACTGCCCCTGGGCCCTCGGCGGCCCAATTAGTGTTCAGGACCGCCCACGCATAATGTGGAAACTCGGTGACTTCTGGGCTAACAAATACGCCCTAGCCGACACTTTTTGGTTTGCGAATGATTATTCAGAGCTTAGACACCGATGTCAGGATTATTCAGAGTTTGGAGCTAACGCCACTGAAGTAAAAAAGAGCGCAGTTAGTGTGTATCGCGAGTATTGTGGATTGTGCAAAGTTTCTTGTGAGGTGCGAGATCAGAAGAGATTCAGATCAGACAGATCTGTGACTGGCGAGATCGAGAAGAGATTTGATATAGTGAATTTCCTGAAAACACATTTCTTCCAGTAAGTGTAAAGGTAGTCGGAATTATCTTTTCTTCTAGAAAGGCGGTTAGCATTTTTTTTAAATTTTTGCCCATCTCAATAATAGATACCATAGATATGGAAATTAGTGATTCGTCTGATGAATCAATAATTGGAAACAGGCGATTTATAAGAACATCAAAAACACTCTCAACCTCTTCAGACGAGGAAAGTATCGAAAGTGAACCAATAGCTCGTGAAGCAAACGATGATATCACGGAGGAAGATTTCCAGTATGATTCGGAGGAAGAGAATGTTGATGATGAATGGCAGAGAATAGGAAGAGGAAATCAAGCCATCGATGAGTATGCCGAAGAAGAAGAATTGTTAACCAACGGCACGGACTGCGATGATTTCTTTATATAAGTTATTTTTCACGGATCATATACTAGAAATGATCGTTGAAGAAACAAACAAATATGCTGTACAGCAGAGCAACAGCTCTTCACCTAGGAGCAGGAAACACCAACAGGCCTGGAAGCCTGTCACAATAGAAGAAATGAACATTGTTTTTGGTATCTTGCTCATCATGGGTGTAGTTCCGTTGCCAGAGATAAGATTGTACTGGTCTCGAAAGGCAATGTATTCGAATGCACGAATAAAAAACGCGATGAAACGCGATCGATTCATAGCAATTCTCAAATACTTACATTTTACCGAGTATACTATAGCTAGAACTGAAGATCGCTTACATAAACTGCGGAATATTGTTGACGCAATTGTACATACATTAAAAAATACTATAAAACCTGGAAAAACGGTTGTTATTGACGAAACCATGGTTCCATGGAGAGGACGCCTCAGTTTCCACCAATATCTTCCAGGGAAGCGTCATAAATATGGAATAAAGGTATACAAGCTATGCCTTCCGGATGGTTATACTAATAATATTCTTATTTATGCCGGAAAAACCGGTGCCAGAACTAAAAACCACATGCGCATGGTGTCGTAACGACATTGATGGAGGATTTATTATATGAAGGCCGAATATTGTTCACAGATAGTTTTTATACGAGTGTCCCTTTAGCCGAAGGGCTATTGCAAAAGAAAACATTTACATATTTGTGGGACTACACAAATGGACAAAAAATTTCTACCGGCACAGGCAAGAAAGAAACAAGAACGGGGCGAGATTATAACTTTTAAAAACCGTAGCGGTGTAAAATTTTAGAAATGTACAGATAAAAGACCAGTATGCATGCTATCCACTTCACAGAATCACAGGTGTCTCATTGGTGGGGGAAAAAAAGACACTTTGAAGCCAGACACTGTTTTTTTTATAATGAAGCGAAAAGGGGAGTTGATTTGTCAGATCAAATGTCGTTATATTACACTTCTTTGCGCAGAACCGTAAAATAGTACAGGAAAATCGTTATAGAACTAATATTCGGAACTTGCCTGGTAAACACGTGGTACATACATAAAAAATGGGTACTAAGCACATTAAAATTTTTAAATTCCGTGAAAGAATTATTGCTCAGCTTTTGAAAGATACAGGCAATCTCCGCCAAGAAATTCCAAGCGAAAATGAAAACGAAACTCTACCAAAATATCGTAAACATTTCCTCCAATCATACAAAGGGCCGGCGAGAAAAATAAGACAACGATGCAAAGAATGTTATTGTTAGAAATGGGTGTTGCGTCAAATTCTACTTAGCCGACCCAAATGAGAATCGCTGTCCCGTGCAACGTTTGTCTTTTGTTATACATTTATTCTCGTTTTCCGTTCCGTTGCACGTTCCACGCGACCATACGCTGTTGTACACTCTCCTTTTCACACATTCCTAGATTAAGGAACTTATAATAAATAACAAATAAAAAGTAACATGGTAGCAGAGCGTGGTTCATAATCTAGAACGTGATTGGCTAATAGAGAGTAGTTATTTTAAAGACGTGAGTTGTAGAAAATAAGATAACTTGTTGAGCACGTGTTCGGACGCTATTGTAACAATGGAGACAAGGCCGACATTGCCAATGCTGTCGTCGGAAAATTTAGTCGTCGTAACCGGTAACGAAAACTATTTCTGCAGAGGTTGTATACTGGGGAAAATGGTAACCAATTCTTTTAAAAGTTGCACTCCAAGACAATGTCAAACTGGGGAGTTTATACACGCAGATTTATGCGGTCCGATGAAAGAAAAATCGTTGGGCGGATCTTCGTATTTCCTCCTATTTCAAGATGAATTTTCCAGCTATAGGACTGTATATTTTCTGAAAACGAAGGACGAAGTCGCTGACAAATTTAGAGAATTCGTTAATAAAGTGGAAAGGGAAACCAAGAACTCAGTAAAACGATTCCGCACCGATAATGGACGAGAGTTTGTAAACAGAAAAATGAAGGAAATTATGAAAAGGAAAGGTATTCATCACGAAAAACCGTGCCACACAATCCACAGATGAATGGTAGATCAGAAAGGGAAAATTGCACGTTAATAGATTTAGCAAAATCAATGATCTATGCGAAGGAACTTCCTACGATCTTGTGGGCTGAGGCGATATGTACAGCGGCATATTTGATGAATAGGGTGATAAATGGAAACCATGTTAAACAAACACCGTTCGAACTTTGGTTTGACAAAAAGCCGGATATTTCGCATCTAAGGATCTTTGGAGCAATAGCCTATCTACACGTACCGAAGACAGTCAGGTCCAAGTGGGAGCCTAATGCAGTCGAAATGTGTTTGGTTGGTTATGAAGAATCGAATAAAATTTATCGGCTTTATAACCTTAAGACACAAAAATTAAACACAGGAAGGAACGTAATTTTCAATGAAATTCCATCGACTGTCTTCACTACAGCCTCTCGAGGATGTAGATAGCATAGAAGAGACTATTGATGAGGAAAAATCGGAAGAAGAACACAGTCAAGTCGGTGACATTTTTCATACACCAGGAGGAAGCATTGAGAATATTCCTGAAGAAGAAAAGAAAAGCAGGGGCAGACCAAAAGGTGTCAAGAATAAACCGAAAGGAGCAATGGATAGGCACAGCATGACATTGCGAGCGAGATCCTCTTCACTTTTTGCTTTAATGGCAGGAAGTATAAGTAATGAGCCGGAATCCTATCAGGAAGCTATAGAGGATACTAATAAAAAAGAATGGCAGAAAGCTATGCATAGGGAATGCGAGTCATTAATTAACAATGAAACGTGGAGCTTGGCAGACCTACCAACAGGAAGAAGACCGGTAAAGTGCAAGTGGATCTACAAAATTAAGAGAAACCCAGATGGAAGCTCGAGATACAAAGCTCGACTAGTGGCGAAGGGGTACAGCCAGCGCGAAGGTATTGACTATAAGGAAAAATTCGCACCCGTCGTGCGATATGAATCTATAAGGTGCATCTTGGCCTTGGCGGTGCACGCAGATATGGAAATGATTCACTTCGATGTAACAACGGCATTTTTATATGGTGATATCGATTGCGACAATTACATGGAGCAGCCAGAAGGCTACGGGGATGGGACATCTAAAGTTTGTTCTCTTCACGGAAGTCTGTACGGGTTGAAGCAAAGTCCACGTCAGTGGAATTTAAAACCGAAAAACTTTCTGGAAAATCATGGATTTGATCAATCGATGGCGGTACCATGCGTTTACATATCAAAGAAGGACAATTCATTAACCATTCTACCACTGTATGTCGATGACGGTTTTCTAGCATCAGACAATGCTGAAACAATTAAGGCGACCTTGGGCAATCTGAAACAGGTATTCAATATAACGATTAATGATGTTGTTGAAATTTGTTTTAAATATCGGCCAACTCTAACCGATATTGGAGGAAGTGAAGCTTCCTCCTCTGCTCCGGACGAGGGAGAGTGGGTAAAGGAAAATTCAAACGAATGTGCCTTTTGATTCCCTTTGACTGTCCTGAAAAGGACAGTCGTTTACTTTAGATCCCTTTTGTTTAAGTACAAGAATAATAGATTCTATTCTGTAGCCTTGCTTTCGGCGGGCCTTGTTGTCCTAGGTTCAAGTCTCTGGAACAACAGAAAAAGAACAAACGGGTGTAATCACCTGAAATACGATAATCGTATTAACGTTCTGTCTCGGGAATGTTTTGACGCGCACACTTAAACAGCAACCGTAACCGTGCTGTGTGTGCTAATGCGTGTACTGGTGCGTGACTTTTAAATACGGTAAGCCACGCGTCCACTGTTTTGGCCGATATGTTCCGTCGTTTTCAGAAACACAATCGTGGCGGTCGGCTAGAATTAACGCAATGAAATCTTTACTGGAACGACCGCACAGTCGTATTGCCTCGAACGGAAAACCAAGGCGGAGGTTGTAAATCCCCTGTATGGATTCCGTGAGCGGGGAGTCCCACGGTTACTAGTAACTAGTCCCGGTGGCTGACAACGGAGGCTGATCTAACCATTTCTTTCTCAACACGTCTTGACGTGGAATAAGAGTGGACCAACGCTAGTTGTAACCCGTCTTCCTTAACACGCCGTACCGTGAAGGAAGCCTGGACAGAGCGATATCGAAACCCTCCGGTCGCTCTTGAGTGCTTCAATTCGTCACCAAGGCGGTTCCCGGTAGAGAACGAGTAGCGGGTCTTAAGTTTATAACAGCGCGCCAACTAACGTAGTGCTCCGCCGACCAGTGGTCATCCAAGGAGTGGACTCCTGACTCTCCCACGTCGAATAACAATAGTTGGCAAAAACCAGGTGAACCCACCGATTTTCGCCCCAGTACCAATTCAGGGTTAAAACCGCTAAATTACTAAAAAGGCGTAGCTATTTGTGCTGAAGAGTCTACACGAATTGTCGTGTGTTAGTCTCGATTCAGTTTCACAATTTACTCGTTTGAAGCTAAAAGCAGTGTTCGTTATAACAGGAGCACGATCGACAGTCGATGTGCTCCGTGCAAACTGCTGCTGAGGGGTCTCTAAGATCAACTAACTGTCGGCGACGTTACACCGTCGTCGACAAGCGCGAACGAGTAATTACTCGTTACGCGGCGCTTTCGTCAAACTATTAGCTCTTTCTCACTCTCCCTCATATCCGTTTACTATTCGCGAATTCGAACGTCTTCAAACGGTAATATGTACCGGTCAGACGTGTCGATCTCTGGTTTCCCACGGTCTAGTAAAAAAGAATCATTGTCATGTTATTGGACCTCGATAGTTATTCTATTTCTTTTTCGAATCACACCGGTCAAATAAACTCGGTAGCCTCAAGAAAAAGAAATTAACTATGAGGCGCGTGATCGGCTGATACAACTATTGGTCACTTATTTAAACAACTATTTTTGTGATTTTAAACCATTTATATGTTACATTATTACTTATCTCGTATTAATTTAAGTCTTAATATATATTTTATATTTTTATTTTTATATTCATATAATCTTTTTTCTTTTCTCATTATTGTTATACTAACTAAGTTCTGTTCCTTTCTTTCCGGTCTAACAAAAAAATTCTCGACTGAGGAGGATAACGACTGTGTTATCGAAATGTTTCGTCGAAGTATTTAAATAAAGAAGTTTTCTTCTAATTTTTTGGCCTTATCAATAGCCGCAGAAAATTACAAACTACATATTAATAATATTACGGCCAACCTCAACCTTCAAGAAATTTACTATACAGGGTGTCCGGTAAATCGACGGTCAACCTGAAACTGGGGGTGGATCAGACCCTGATCTATTAGAATTTGAAATTGCATGTCTAGTGAAACTCTCACGGTTTTCGAGATATTGGCGGTTTTGTGTTTTTTATGAAAATCCGTACCTCCGTACAGTTTTTTTGCTGCCGTTGCCACAAATGAAGGACTATTTTCAATATGTTTTTGCCATAATGTTCAAGAAAAGACGCGCAATGCTCCACAGGGAACAGTTTTTCAGTGGTATAAATAAGACATCGAGAAAATAATGGTTCTTTTCACCTTCCAACTCTACCTTTTCACCATCATCTAACTTTGTCCTTCTGTCTTGTAAAAAAAGTATAATACACTAAGCGTGCCAATTGTTTTAAAAACTTTCCTGATTAGTTCAGATTTGAAAATGCTTTGAATCTTTCACTTATCCCTTTCAGGTGCAAAGATATTCGTATTAATACGCGTAAGGAGCTAATTCCGGCAATTTACGCTTTTACCAAACCTTATCCATATCTTACTTTATTGAAAATTTGGTTACATAATATCATTGTTACATGTTAGTTTTGCTACGTGCAGCACTCGCTCGCTACACATAATCGATTTTTGTACGTTTAGATCTTTACCTGCGCGGGTGGCAACGAGGCGCAAGTAAAATGGAGAGACGGGCTATTACGGCGAGTAAAAGTGACAATTAGTGAAAAATGCTTTGTATGTGAGGTTGTAACTCGATAAGCTTTGTGGCGTTTATGATACGGACATTTATTGCTTAATAAATAATTCACTAGGGAGTGCAATGTGTAGGGAAATAGGAAGCAAATATTTTTTTCTCTTAATTTGTTTATTTTATAAGAGGTGTTCAAATTGTCGTCCCCCTGTCCCTGTCCGGATTCTTTGAAGATGTCGACCATCCCGTTAAACCTGAAATATTTGTCCAGGACCTGCGAAACCGAATGCGGAAGATGCGTGCCAAGCCAACGGCACATCACATAAAACAAACACACTTTTACATAGTAGTTTAGAACAGGCATCACATGTGTTTGTGAGAGACGACTCCGTACGACGTCCTCTACAGCCACCGTACCTCGGACCCTACGAAGTACTGGCCAGGCCGTACGAAAGGCTGTATACAGTCCTAATTAAGGGAAAAGCGTGCAATATTTCCACGGAAAGACTGAAGCCAGTATACATTCCAGCGGCAGAACAAGGTCAACAGGCGCCTCAGGAGAACTCCGTGCCACCGCTGCGCACTTATTCGAAGACGAGCGACCAGCCACAACGAAAGGCGCTTACGTTTGCGGAGTAGCTAAGAGCTAAGAACTTTTTTTACGATGAATAAGCGCGATCTATGTGTGCGTGCGGCGCGAGGGGCCCTTTTGCTCGAAGACTCGGATCACGTCATCGAGCATCGCTTAGGCACGCGGATGACCCTCGTGGATGCTCTCAGCAGAAACCCACTGCCAACGTGTTTAAGGATAAGCGAAGACAAAGACGGCATGACATCCCGAATACGGAGAGCACAGCAAGACGACGAGAAAGTCCAGAGAATCTAGATATTGACTGAGAAAGGGAAAATGGATCTGAGAATGAAATATCTGGCGAGAGGAGGTTCGCTCTTCAAGGTAGTCGATGATGATATTCGGCTGGTAGTACTGAGGGGTTTGCAGTCGCAACTCATAAGACGCGTGCATAACGACGGACATTTTTCCGTGACCAAAACCGAAGCGCTTCTAAAGAGGGACTACTGGTTTCAGGGACGTCGGCCTAAAATCGAGAAGGTGCTCAGAAGTTGCGACGCCTGCATATAGACGGAAAGAAAGGCGGGAAAACAGGAAGGTTTCTTTACCCCTATAGACAATGGAGAGCCACCACTCGATATCTACCACATCGATCACCTGGGGCGTTTACTGTCGACGAAAAAGAGCATATCCTCATTGTCGTTGACGCATTCTCGAAGTTTGTCTGGCTGTACACAATCAAAACGACTAGCACCAGCAAGGTGGTGCGGCACCTGGAGAATCAAGCCGTTACATTCGGAAATCCACGGCGTATCGTTTCTGACAGGGGAACACCATTCACCTCTGGAGAATTCAAGGAGTATTGTGCGCGTGAAGGGATCCAACACTCGCTTATCGTGCACGGGGTGCCAAGGGGTAGCGGGCAAGTGGAGCGGGTGAATAGGACGTTCATTCCGCTGTTAACACATTGCGTACGGCACTCTACTCGCTCAACGCGCTTCCAAGGCCCGTATATTTTTAGGTGCTCTAGGAAAACTTTATATGATGCATATATGCACTTTTTTAATTCACATTTGGTATTCTATTCACAAAAAGCATTCTTAAATATCACTATATACATGTATATAGATGTATTTTTGATACATCTATTTATTATGTAGGCTTTTTTACATTTTAACTCTTTAAAACACTTTATAAGGTACGATGCACGATCAGAACAGACGTACCGATGTAACGGCTATACTGACCGATTGTTTCCTACTCTTTCGGAATTATGACATTCATTTATTTCGCTAACAAATTGTCATAAAATACGCACGGCTTCGTTGCCCTTGTAACGTAACAAGAAAAATCTATTTGGAATTCCTTGAGTTGTCGATTGAGTTGAAAAACCATGAAAACGAGATTTCTCGTAACCCGGCCATAACGTTCGGCTTGCTATAGAAGAGATATCTCGTGACCCGTACGCAATGTGTTAACCAAATTATCGGCACCCGAACCAAAGGAGTGGTATCGGTGTATGGAACCGGTGCAAATATACCTCAACGCCATACATCATCGGAGCATTAATACTACCCCGTTTCGCCTGCTCTTTGGGACTCGCATGCGGAACACAGACGACCCACAGATCCGTGAGTTGCTGGAACAAAAGTGCGCGGCTATGTTCCAGAAGCTTCGAGACATGGAGAGGATGGAAGCCAAGGAGAGTATCTCGAGGGGAGTATCCCCTCCTAGAATCGGAAGGGGTATAATAAGAAAAAAAAGAAAGCGAACATCAACCGCGAAAACGAGCTAATAGCGATGCAGCGGACTCAGGCGGGGCCCAGTTTGAAACTGGCGGCGTGGTATCTAGGCCCGTACCGCGTTCTGAAGGCGTTGCGAAACGATCGCTATGTCGTTGAAAGGGTCGGAAAGCATGAGGGTCTGCGGCAAACACCCACGGTAGCGGATTATATGAAGCCGTGGCCGGAAGAAGAGTCTGAGCTGGACGAGGCGGAAAGTGAACCTCAAGACGAAGTGATACTCGGTACAGCATCTGAGGGCAGATGCTAGACCAGGATGGCCGAGTGTAGGGTGTGAAATTGGAAGGGATGTGAGAGCGAAGATGCGTGAGCGAGTGAGACGGACTGTCAGTGCGTATGTGTGGATGTATGCAGTGTACTGGCCACGTGGCAGGTCACAACGGCAGGCGTTTAAAAGTGACGGTTGCCGCTAATGCCGTGTTGCGTATGCATAAGTTCATACGATTTAGTTATGAACGCTCGGCGACAGAAAGGCGCCTCAGAAGAGTTTTATTTAACTTCCCAGGATACTTTCAGTGAATTCAAAATGCGTTTCCCACAGTCCACGTCGGTCCCACTTGACTTCAATTACCTACACACCCCCTAGGCAGTGCAGCCTCTCCGGACCCTAAATGCATCTCCTACCGTTCACGTAAACAACCTAGACCTCCGACGAAGGAATCCTATTCCTCCTACTCGCCCTATAGTTTCCTCCCGTTTTTCCCAAAATCAAGCCCTATAAAAAGGGACCCATTTTCCATCCAAGCCAGTGTAAAACCATCTTACGACATCACAACGTTACTCTGTCCGAATAAGTCCACGGGTCTTAGGAGTGCGCCGCTCATATTCACTGAAAATATCTAAGCTCAACTAAAGTGTCGTTCACCATTGTGATCTTGCGATAAAACAGCAATCGACGCGGAGTGACCTTTCAACGAGTCAACGAACAATATACGTCGTCGCTACTTAGGTAAGCGTTACACTCACACACTAAACACATTTGTAAAAGAGTCATTCATAGAGATTTGTTAGAATAAATTTGTAACTGTTCAAAAAGGGAACATCAACATCTTGTGCATTTCCTTTACTAAAATCAATAACAGCAACGAGCCCATCACAGATTCACTCTAACCGCTCGGAGTGAATCAATTAATTGTTAACGGGTAGTATCTCGATTCGTCGTCACTCTCTCTCTCTCTCAGCCTAGGTGGTAGTTCCTAGGACCTATCCACAAAAGGTGCAATACAGCCTTCCGGTAATAACAGGTGACAGCAGTTCCTAGGACCTGTCTCGTGCCTGTCGCAAGCAATACGCAAGCGAGGAAGTAACTGCATTGTTATTAACGGATGCCTGCTGCGGTCTTAGGATCCCCAGTCAGAACCCGGTCTTATTTATCGAGAGAGGACGGTCAAACGAGGTACGCGATGCGATTCGGTCATCTGCCATTTGATAATTAAAACTCGCACGCCCCAGCTCGTAACAGCCGAAGAACCACAACAGTCGTAGACAATAGACGAGAACGTGACGTCGATTTTCGACCGTTAAGAAACGAAGCGAAATTACTCGTTAACTATTAGTTTTAAGGTTAATAAAGGTCAATACCTTTTTACTCATCATTGAACGTTCTTCCATATTTTGGTGGAAAAAAAGTAGCATTCCATTTAAAATAACATAGTTGACCTTGAAATCTCCGGAACCCCCCTATGTATGAAAAATCTACATATGCTAAATAATGCCCCCCTCTACCCCCCCCACACACAAAACATGCAACTTTGGTATATAAAATTTTTTCATATAACGCATATTTTAGGAATTGTTGGGAGGGGGGGTGAGCGAGTTACGTGAAACACCCTGTATACATATATGTTACAGTGCATTTGATTAACCCGGTGATTATGTATAATTGAAGGACTAAAGCTTAAATTAATTGAGCAAGAGGCACGACAGGACGAACAGAATAGTAGTTCAACAGAGAATGAAAGAAACAATGCCTTGTTTGTAAAAGGGAAACAGAATTATTCCAGAGACACCAAACCGATGCCAAGATCTACTGCACCAAAACACAAGACTTTAATGAGAAATTGTTGACCAAAAAATATGGATAAAAAAATACCCTTACCGAGACTCGAACTTTCAATACTTTCCACACCAGTTGAACGCTTTAACCTATTAACCGGCTACCGCGTCTGTTGAAATCTGACGTTACATTAAGGACTGACTATCGAAGGCATTTTCCAAGAAATCTCATTTTAAAAAAAAAAACAGTAAGGTTTACAACAATATTGTATTAGACTTATTTGTTTCTGTGATCAAGATCTACATGATGATATAGATTTTTTTTGTTCGGAGGACCTCGGATTTTTCACCTTTAAGGGCGATTTTTGGAAAAACGCGTGGCTATCTACCCCTACAATTTTAGCATCATAATCTACGCACTGAGACCTACAATTTGAGCTATCACACGTAAAAAAGCCGATATACAAACCTGGTCCTCCCCTTGTCAGGGATAAATTTTTGTATGAATTATTCCGCATTCGACTGTGAAGTATGTCATCAGGGAAAAGTACACCAGCTACCATTTAAAGGTACAGCACATAGAGCATCCAGCATATTAGACATTGTCCATTCGGACATATGTGGACCGATATCAAATGCCTCCATTGGTGGAGCTCGATACTTCGTGACATTTATCGATGACTACACCAGGTACACAGAAGTACATATGTTTAAGCAACGCTCTGAAGTGCTCGATGTGTTTAAAGCGTATTCCAGGCGTACAAAAACATAAACTGGAAGGTGCATGAAAGTGTCATGCACAGATAACGCAAAAGAATACGCATCAAAAGAGTTTATCCGTTTCCCAAAATCTGAAGGCATATCGCATCAACTCACGGTAGAATACACTGCACAGCAAAACGGTGTTGCGGAACGGATGAACCGTACACTAGTGCAGATGGCTCGCTGCATTTTGATACAGTCAAGACTGCCACAGAGCTTATGGGTTGAGGCAAAAACTTGTGCAAACCACGTTAGAAATAGGTGCCCCACGAAAGCGGTGGAAGGAAAAACTCCTACTAAAATCTGGAATAAACGTAAACCGTATGTTGGTTATTTACGGATATTTGGTAGTAAAGTAGTGCACTTAATGAAACGTGCCAATAGAGGTAAATTTGAACGAAAAGGAGAAACGTTAATAATTGTGGTTTATTCCTCTAAATCAAAAGCCTACAGGTTATATAATAGAAACCCGACTCTAAGACAGTCATTAAAAGCAGGGATGTGCGCTTTATGGAAAACTTCCACAGAGAACCTACCATGACATTGGAAATATCAGAACTCCCAATGAATATAGGGGAAGAAAATCAGCAGCCTGAATAAAATGAATTTTTGAGGGCAACAACTTCAACAGAAGATCTGGTTACTCCTCTGTCCAACAAAGATCAAAACTCAAATGACGGCGTAGAAGATGGCCCGGGACAGACTGAGCATTTAGAAATAACTACCAGGTAAGGACCAGGACGACCGAGAAAAATAACAACAGAAAAACGAATATGAGTCACTAAGGAGCAGCACAGGGAAAGACGGTTTTGAAATATAAGTGGATTTTCAAAATGAAGAGAAACCAAGATGGCACAGTACAGAAGTATAAAGCCAGATTGGTTGCTGGTAGACACAGACAAAAATATAAAATTATGAGGAAGTGTTCGCACCAGTAGCAAGGTATGAAACCATAAGGACTTTGATTGTTCCATCGGTGAAAATAGATTTCCACATTCATCACATGGATGTGGTGACTGCATATCTTCAGGGGGATCTGGAGGAAAGCATATACATGGAAAAACCTGAACTGTTTCAGATTAAAGGAAATATGAACAAAGTACGTCTACTAAGCAAACCACTGTATGGCTTGAAACAAGCTGGAAGAGCTTGGTACAACAAACTGAGTACGTTTTTCCGTCCTGATGCCGTTCCCTTTTGACCATAATTCATTGTAGCTAACACTTTGTTCACGATCAGGCAAGCGCATCCTTCGGACGGTTTCTTTATTACTGCCGTTTGCAATTCTCCCGGAAACAATAACTAGTTTAAGGTCGGAACGGTCGCTTGATCCCTGGGACTGGCCGCAGCTGGAACGGCGTAAGGATCTATTGCCTCCTTTTCTCATTATTTGTAGAAACGTACGGATCCTTGCGCCCTGCAATTAACTTTACCTAGATTCGAGCGCGCGGCTCAGACTCACATCTGGCAAGCAAATGTCCCAATCTTTGCGTAACCTACCAGGGAGCGGCCCGTCGGAGGTCGCGGATTCTTGGAATTTGTAGCAAAACAATTGTGCCCAATAGGAAGGTTCCAAATCGGTTTGACCAATTAGACCAGCGACAGATTCCAAGATTTTCCACACCTCTACAAGAGTAAGGACTTTGGACATCACGAGCTGGATCGTGAGCGAAGAAATGAAAACCAGCCAGCTTCGACATTTTAAAGAAAAAGGATCATCCTCGGAAATAACCGAAAATCAAGTCTTACTCGAAATACCTAAGTTTGATACCGACAACTACAGACGCGACTTTAAAATTGTAATCAAGTAACAGCTATACTTTTATAGTCAACTGTTATCAGAAGCTGACTCCGAGAACTCATATCAAGTTCCCATACTGTACAAATAACGTATGATGTAAATAACACTGTCCAACACAAAAAAAAAGTTCTAACAACGAATATACAATTCTTATAGATTTCGACGTGCTGAAAACGAATCCGCAAACCATTTGTGGCCAGTAACTACCATTTTCGAAAAAATCAATTTTGAAAAAAAAGGTACTTTTTTGTCCTTTGAACAAGATTTGTGGCGTAAGTATATAAGTTAGACAGTTTTTATTTATTGCAAAAAATTCTGTGGATCATTACGAAGAAAATGATATGAATTACTTTTGCAATATGAATTTGCAAATATGTTTAAACATTAGTTAAATTTGGCGAGACACGCTCCGCGCGCTCATTTTTCGAGATTCGTTTCAAATTTCCGGAAAAATTAGACCTCCGACGGGGATTCCATTTACTCTACGCGATAGAGCAGACCTTCCTCTTTGAAAAGCACTCCAAAAATATGCAAAGCTGACTTCGGTGTCGTAAATATAAGCCAAAATGTCGAGGAAGTCACGGATTGTCAGCAGGGGTTCTCAGACGCGACATTTATGACGCGCTCCACTACGGCATGTGTCTCTCAAACGCTCACGTGCGCGCATAAATGTCGCGTCTGAGAATCCCTGCTGACGATCCGTGACTTCCTCGACTTTTTGGCTTTTATTTACGACTCCAAAATCTGCTTTGCATATTTTGGCAGTGCTTTTTAAAGAGGAATGTCTGCTCTATCGCGTAGAATAATTGGAATCCCCGTCAGAGGTCTAATTTTTCCGGAAATTTGAAACGAATCTCGAAAAATGAGCGCGCGGGGCGTGTCTCGCCAACTTTAACTAATGTTTAAACATATTTGCAAATTCATATTGCAAAAGTAATTCATATCATTTTCTTCGTAATGATCCACAGAATTTTTTGCAATAAATAAAAACTGTCTAACTTATATACTTACGCCACAAATCTTGTTCAAAGGACAAAAAAGTACCTTTTTTTTCAAAATTGATTTTTTCGAAAATGGTAGTTACTGGCCACAAATAGTTTGCGGATTCGTTTTCAGCACGTCGAAATCTATAAGAATTGTATATTCGTTGTTAGAACTCAGAAAAAAAGTCAAAATTTGTTGGACAGTGTAATCAGTGGTGTGTATACAGTATTGTGAATAAGGTATTATGATAGCAACTTGGCCTACAAAGCAAGATTACGATCACCTGAATGACCTAAGCCCGAAGCTCGCAAAGGCAGGTTGGCACCGTACATACGTCTTTATTAAAAATGGGTTTGCGAAAAACGGAAGCTGATCCTTGTGTTTAGGTCAGCTCCGCAGAAGAAATCAAAATAGTGATAGTCATATATGTAAATAACTTGTTGCTAGCGTCACCAGACCTGAGAACGTTAACGAATATGAAGAAAATGCTAATGCAGCAGTTTAAAATAAAGGATTTAGGACCTTTAAACGACATACTGGGAATGAACGTTGAAAAAAACGATCGACAGCATGAAATAAGACTGACACAAGAGCGCTATATAAAATAATTGTTATATCAATTTAAAATGGAAGACTGTAACACTGTATCCACACCGATGGATTCAAGTATAATGCTCTACAAAGAGCAGAAACCTCACAGTGAAGAAGGAAGGCAAGAGATGAAGACTGTGCAATACAAGGAGCTTGTCGGTGTGTTGATTTACCTTGCATATGCGACAAGACCAGACATAGATTTTGCAGCAAGCGCGCTCAGCAGATTCCGCGCTGATCCTGGGAAACAACAATGGATATCAGCCATACGAGTTTTAAGGTATTTAAGACGAACAATTCAATACGGCCTAACGTATAGAAAGGATGGCCACAAGCTATGCGCATACGTCGATTCCGATTGGGCGGGAGATGTTGATGACAGGAAGTCATGCTCCGGGAACGTTTTTCTTCTTGTCGGAGGACCAATCAGCTGGGAGGCGAAGAAGCAGAAATCTGTGGCTCTTTCAATGATGGACGCGGCGTACGTGGCTCTGTCAGAAGTCTCAAAGCAAGCCGTATATCTAAGAAGGCTGATAACACATATGGGCTTAGAAGAACTAGTGACTGGCGCAACAAGTGTGTATTGTGATAATAATAGTGCAATGCAGCTGAATAAAAATTGCGTGTTTCATGCCAGAAGCAAGCACATTGACATCATTGGCATCATTTCTCACTTCTGGTGAGCGTGGCGTCATGCCTCACTTCTGGTAGTAGCCGTGCATAAGATAGTACTGTGTTCTCTTAAAGTAAAGCGTATTCCTATTTAGTTTTTCCTACTTAGTTCTTACTAAAAATATATATTCGAGTGTCTTCATTCATTTCACTCCTACACTCCATCAAAGGGGAACGCAATACAAATACATATTTATCACATATTTATCAACACAGACGGGTTACTTAGGGTAGGAGGTAGAATTGGGCAATCGGAAATATCATACGATGGCAAGCAGCCTATCTTACTTCCACAAAATCACCACATTACCAAACCAATAATTCGAGGCATTAATTAAAAACATCACCACGCTGGAATACAAGGAACGCTGTACTCTGTGTGTCAAATATGTTAGCATATGAACGGAAAATCTACAGTAAAATCTGTCATTCACTCATGCACATCGTTGTCCACGAGCACCCTGTGGGGAATCTTCCCAAGAATCGTGGGCGACCTGACTACCGACTTGTTTTTAACAGCATTGAGACGATTTTTCGCGCTATGAAGCAAATCATCAGAAATTTTTACCGACAACGCGACTAACTTCGTAGGAGCCAACCGTGAGTTGCAAGAGATACATGACATCTTGCAACAAAATATAAAAACTAACGCACTGCAACAATATATATTAACCAAAGGCATAACCTGGCATTTTATTCTACCGCGAGCAACGCACTTCGGCGGAATTTGAGAGGCAGCGGTTCGATCATTCAAAAATCACTTCATCAGGGTTGTCGGGAATACGTGACTGACATTCGAGGAGCTGACAACATATTTTACCGAAACAGAGGCAATTCTAAACTCCCGACCAATAACTCTCATGTCCTCAGACCCAAATGACCTAACCACACTCACTTCCTGGTCACTTCCTAATCGGTGACCCATTAATAAGTGCACCAGTGCGCGATGTATCCAATGTCAAGACAGGCCGCCTCTCCCCGTGGCAACAGGTACAGCAGATGCGACAACACTTCTGGTCTCGGTGGCATAAGGAATACGTAAACGAACTTATCGTGAGGAAAACATCGCATTCCACCAAGCCGCCCGACATGAAGATCAGAACGTTGGTCGTCATCAAGGAAGATAACGTACCATCACTACATTGGCCACGTTTCGTTCACGCCAAAGTTAGCCGTCGAGCAGGCCACTCTGGGTCGCTTGCCGATAGGCGAGCCAGAGTATAAACAGATGGGTCAGGTAACGTAGCCGGCTTGAGGACCGGGGCTTGTCTTCGTATGTTTTCCTCTCCACTTGCAGATGAGCTGCACTCGAGGGCCTGACTTTTTCCAATCACAAAAAACCTCAGTTACACACAAGTCGTACTCTAGGTTCGTTAATTTCAAAACTTTCCACGAACTTCTTGTTGACCAAAAATTCTGTATTTTGTTGGCCTGAAAATGGATGAGTCAGCAAGTGATACATCAAGCGAACAGATTTCGCTGCCTAGACTTCGTCATCGTCGTGTATTGCGCTCGTCCGAAGACGATAGTTCATTAGAGAATGAGCGTATGGATAATAATACAACAGGTGATCAGGAATGGTTCGATCCAAGAGGGAATCAACCTAACATAAGAGCTTTTACGGGCGAATATGGTGTTGACATAAATAATATCCAATTGCAAAATGATCTCAATGTGGAAGACTTTTAGGCGCTACTGGTCACGGAAGAAATGCTTCAGCGGATAAGTGATCAAACAAATATGTACGCAGTGCAAAAACGATCAACAACTGCTTCGAGGCATATAGATCAGTGGGTCCCTACGAATAAAGAAGAAATAAAGCGCTTATTTGGACTCATTATCTGGATGGGTTTGGTCAACCATCCATGCATATATTTATACTGGTTCAGGGATCCTGTATATTATCATCCATTCCCACACAAAGTAATGAGCAGCAACCGATTCGAGATCCTTTTGAGGATGCTTCATTGTACAAACAATGAAACAGCGGAAGTCACCAACTATTTATATAAAATCCAGCCAACTATTGAGGAGTTGAACGAAAATTTTAAAAAGTATTATCATCCAACGGAATGGATTTGTTTTGACGAATCAATGACCCCATTTCGTGGACGAATTATATTCCGACAGTACATGAAGCAGAAGAGACACAGATGTGGAATAAATATGTTCAAACTCAGCTGTGGTCTCGGATATACATACAGCTTTAGTGTCTACAGTGGCAAAACTTTCGACGAAGTGAATACGACGCCAACGAATGTAGTTATGAATTTGTGCGAAGATATATTCCACAAAGGCCATACACTCTGCAACTGGTACTGGTACTGGACAACTGGTACACTAGTGTAAATTTGGCCAAAAAACTCATCGAAAAAATACCCATTTGATTGGTACTCTCCGAAATAACCGCAAAGATAATCCGAAAGAAGTTGTGTCCAGAAAACTGAAACGGGGAGAATGTGCCGCACAAAAGAGTAAAGAAGGAATCACAATTTTGAAATGGAAAGAAAAGCGTGACGTTTTGTTACTTTCTACCAAACATACAATAGAAATGGAAACCGTTCGAAGAAAGACAAAAATTCTAAGCAAGCCAAAAATCGTTAGACTATAATGCGGGAAAAAAGTCTATTGACCTGTCAGATCAAATGGCTGCTTACAATAACCCATCACGGAAGTCCATGAAGTGATACTGAAAATTAGGTTTCGAACTTTTACTGAACACTGCTGTTGTGAATTCATTCTTTATACATCAAGAATCAACAGGCCAAAAGATGTGTATTACAACATATCGTAAAAAATTGATTGAGGCACTTACGCGGAAGAAGGACGAACAAATCGACACACGTATAAAACCTCGGCATCACTTGAAAAGAAAGGAAGGCAGTGCGCATAAGGTTAGGAGATACTGCACCGAATGTTATATTGGGTTGTAACATGAGTTCGTCCCGTTTTCTCCGCTTCGCGGCGGAACATCGTTTTTTCGAACGGATGCCCACTTCACCCCCGCAAGTGTAATATTTCATTTTAAAACTGGCCTCTCCGCAGTCATTTTGAAAAAAGTTTTGGTGCGATGAGTCAGTCCTAGCGTTTTCCGTGAGAGTTTGAACATATCAGAACATAAAGAGCATTTTCGTCATATTATGCTTTTTTACTTCCGAAAAGGCAAATCCGCGTCACAAACTCATGCAAAAATTTGTGCTGTATATGGGACCGATGCTGTTGATGATTCCACGTGCAGAAAGTGGTTCCGGAAATTCAGAGATGGAAATTTTGATGTCAAAGATACACTTCGCGCCGAACGACCTGTCGCCATAGACGAGGACAAAATCAAGGCTATGATTGATAGCGATCGCCATTTGACGACACCTGAGATAGCCGCATCATTAACAATTACTGCCACTACTGTTTCAAGAAATTTACGAAAGCTTGGGATGGTCAAGAAGCTCGATACATGGGTGCCGCATCAATTGACTGAGAATAATTTAATGGATAGAATATCTGCTTGTGATTCGTTACTGAAACGCAACGAAAACGAGTGTTTTCTAAAAAATCTCATTACTGGCGATGAAAAATGGATCGTATACAATAATGTTAGGTGAAAAAGGTCATGGTCACAGCGGGGTGCACCAGCACAGACGGTCGCAAAGGCAGGACTGCACCCGAAGAAGGTCATGCTGTGCATCTGGTGGGATTGGAAGGGTATTGTGTTTATTAATTAATTAATTAATTAATAATTTAATTAATTAATTAATTAATTCCACCAAATACTGCTCCCAATTGACGAAACTGAAGGAAGCAATTGAAAGAAAGAGGCTAGAGTTGGCCAATAGAAGGGGCGTCGTGTTCCACTATGCAACGCCAGACCACATGTCTCAACACAGACTCGGCAAAAATTGTTGGAGCTAGGCTGGGATGTTTTGACACATCCACCATATAGTCCGGACCTTGCCCCTTCAGATTATCATCTGTTTAGGGCTTTGCAGAACTCCCTTAATGCTGTAAATTTAGCGAACTTGAACTCTTGTAAAAACCACTTGGATCAGTTTTTTATCAACAAATCCCAGGAATTTTACAAGAGAGGAATCTTTCAACTACCAGAAAGATGGCAAAAGGTTATCCAACAAAATGGAATGTATATAATATATTGATCTTGTTTGTAAATGTGTAAATAAATGGTTTAAAGAACACTGAGAAAACGGGACGAACTTATGTTACAACCCAATAATACAAATTCACGAATGTCAGGTTCAAAGATGGCGAAAAATTTGACGTGAAAAGTTACAAACTTCAATAATCAATGTACGAGCAAACCTCACCTTTGCTTACCTTGTTTTAATAAATTACATTAATGTGTTTAAGTAATTATATTCTTTTCCTTAAAGCACTGACCGAAAAAAACCGATGTCGCCTAAATTAAATGTTCAGTCTCACAAGTACGCAAGGACCGACACGTGCGCGGGAATAACATGAACGAAAAGTCTGCGACCTCTCCGTATGGACCGGCGTGGCGTTTAACGTGTTAATCATTTGCACTTGAGCTCTATATGTTTGTTTCCGATACGCGATAAGATATTCTTATCTCAAATTTTCCGTAGACCCGGTTCGGCCTGCATTCTTAGCGTTAGTCTGAATTTAGCAGTAGTCTGAATCAGTCTTGGCAGTGAAAATGGTACTTTGAAAGTTGTTGACCCCTGTAAATATGGATAGCGATCAAATCAGTTCAAGTGAAGGCGAATTCGATTTTTCGTTGTTGAACGAGCAAATTACCTCTATACACGAAGCATTTGGCAATGAAACGAACGAATCCAGTGGCCAAGATAGTAACGAAATAAGAAGTGTTAAAAGCCGAAAAATTAGAATTGTAGATAGTGAAAGTGAAATTGATAGTGAAACTGCGGAAGATGCAGACAGTTCAGAATAGGTACTGTGCAGAGAATGCGAAGAAGTGCCGCCAAGTGTACAATTGATATCTGGCGAGAAACCCACAGGACCAGACATAAGTTAAAATATAAAATAACCAGTGGATTTTTTAAACTGTTTTTTACGGATAAACTCGTTGAAGAAATAGTTACTGAAACGAATACTTATGCAAAAAAGGAATTGGAAGGGAAGAGGCTATCGCCGAATTCGATATGGCGAAGTTGGTAGAAAGAGAGATCAGATGTAAATGACCCTTGTGTATGCGGATCGGCACAACGTGTTTTGTGCTCTTTTGTTACTGATTAAGAGTGTGTGTGTGTGCGTGCGTGCGTGTTCTCTTGTCTAAAAGCCGTGGAGTTCGTCTCGGTTTATTTAATCCTCTCATGCAGTAATATAATAATATTTGTGCTTCCCCACCCACCGTCTAACGCCAACATATACAATCCAAAAAACAACGAAATGGGGTATCAGAGTTTATACTCTAGCTGATTCGAATACTGGCTATGTTTGTAGTATTTTACCTTACTATGGATCTCCCATAACAGAGCTGTTGGTGAAACCTGATATACCTGTTTCAACGAGAATTCCGATTCATCTTTATAAAATGTTGTGAGACAAAATTCCTGGTACTCAGGGGCACCATATGTTTACCGATCGATACTATACTAGTTACATCTTGGCTCAAAAACTAGCCAAATACAAATGCCATTTTACCGGGACGATCCT
The DNA here is from genome assembly GCA_910591585.2 of Nysson spinosus. Lineage (NCBI taxonomy): Eukaryota > Metazoa > Arthropoda > Insecta > Hymenoptera > Crabronidae > Nysson > Nysson spinosus. The sequence continues at coordinate 2,535,627 of OU342836.1, read as the reverse complement.
AACAAACAGAAAGGAATTGCCCAGTGAGATAAAAAAACAAATTTAAAAACAATCCACGGTAGCTTACCGAAGAGGTAACACTTTACTTTTAACGTGGAAAGATAAAAGGACCGTCACTTGTTTGACCCCTAGGGATAACACAGGAATGACTATCGGAAACACCAACTGTCTTTGATGTAATATGGCTTGTCACCTATGTTTTTGCTTAAGATATTAGACAGGTATTTAGAGAGTTTGTAACAAGGGCCTCCTATGGATGATACAATTATCCTCCAAGGAGTGCCTGCTTTGTGGATTTTTGGCAATCCGTATGCTCTGGGTGTCACAGCATTATTCGTGCAAATACCTTTATACGTGGCGTTAGTTATGTAATTTTTATTAAGCCACTGTTTTACGATTTTATTGTTTTGCGTTTGAAAGGTGGATGTATATTCGTGTCTAGTCTCTAAATACGTCTCTGTATCACTGAGCATATGTTCCATTTTAGCAGTATAAACCGACCGGTTTACAAAATACCTTGTGGTAATTGTTCGGAGAGCTACGTGGGCCAAACGCATAATTTGCTATCTACTAGGATATACCAGCATAAGTATAGCCTCGTACATTTTATGCAAAAAACCGCTTTAACGGAACATGTCCTCGAGCTCGGTCACTCGTTCAATTTCCAGGATATCGAGGTGTAACACAGGGGTAGCAATAACTGGCGACGCACTATAGCGGAGTCATTATATATAATGAAAGAGAACAGCGTTAATAAGAAATTTGAATCGATTAACATCTCGTCGTATGACACTGACCTTATCACGATTTTGTCTTCAATTCAGCAGATTGATGCATTTACAATCGATCCGTTTATGTATTTTCTAAGTTACCTCGTTTCTTCCACCACAGCTACCTCATGAATGAGTGCACGTTGTCAATGAGATTACTACGATATTCGTTAACCATATTTGGGTGACGTACTTCCGGTTTCCGGACCGGTTGAAATTATCGTCCAACGGTCATGTATCTCAGGCATTGTCAACGGCCTCTAGCACGATACCAAGTAGCGGTTTAATAACATAAACAATCATCACTGACATGATTTTTAAGTTTAAATATAAATTTAGTCTTAATATAACAACTAAGACGCTAGCACCTAGGGCGAAAATAATGTAGTGGAGTAAATCCTAGGACTTCTCGTGTAAGTCAAACACCATCTAATTTCTTATCTATGTAACGATTTTATTTATTTATATCTGATATATTAACAACTACATATTACTACTTTTGTGATTTTACACTATTATCGTGTTATATTAAGTCCGGAACGTTCGACGTAGTCAAACAGTGTTATGCTTACTTTGGACTCTTTTTCTGGCTTCGCTTCGTGCGTCTTAACTATGGTGCAAAAACTTTAAATACGTCGAACGTTCTGGAAACAAGGTCTTCTTCGCAGCAGTTGAGAATATTCGAGAAGGAATTGAATTCCCGAATATTCTCGAAGCGTCACGAGCGCGTGAGCTCCCCTCAAAGGGTAGCCCCTCACTAAAATCATAAATACCGGTGCGACGGGCGCCGGACGCTCTCTTAGTTCGGGTCTTTGTTCTGGTAAGCTATTCTACTTCGGGTGTATCGACGTTATAGCTCAACACGTGCGATTACAATTACTTATTGGGTTTATTACTTTCGTATAACTTTATACACGTTAATTACTGGTGTGCTTACCTGTAATTCTGCGTACTTTGCTTATCTGCTTTTGGGCTGCTTTCTCTGTCGTGCTTATTGACTTATTGCGTGTAACTAATTAAGTGAGTGTGTGTACGTATGACTGACTCCGTGTACTCGTGCCCACGGTTAGCTTATTAATAAATAACTATTAAGATACGCGCCTCAGACTTTATTAAAACATACAGTCCACTCAACTTCTGACTTTTCCGTAAACTTATCGTTTGTTATTTTATATTTTATATTCATATTATTTTTTATCTTTTATTATTGTTATACTAAAGTTCTGTCCGTTTTTTCCTGTCTAACAGAAAAATGTCTCGACTGAAGAGGGTAACGATTGTGTTACTGAAACGTTTCGTCGCCATATTTAAATAAAGAAGTTTTCATCTAATTTTTTGGTCTGATCAATAGCCGCAGAAAATATACACTATATATTAATACTTTACAAACTAGAGAAAAAGAAAAGAAAAGAAAGACACTTAATCATTTGCGCTATCCAAAAACGGTTGTTCAGCAATTGAGAAGAACCTATTGCCAGCCTCGTGATCAAGCGTCGAAGTCGATCATCAATTAACCCCGACTAAATGGAAAGCATCATATTGTTTTGAAAGGGGTAAAGAGGGATTGCAAGGTTTGCTCTAACCGTAGTAAACCTGGCGGTAGACGTGAAACCTCGTATTATTGTGATACATACCCTGACAAACCGGGGATGCATCTCGGGGATTGTTTCGTAAAATATCACACAAAAACCAATTACAGAGTGTAATATTTAACAGATTTTGTTTTGTAAAACGCAAAAATAAATAAATTATTGAAATTTTATTATTTGTATACGTTTGTTAGAGTATAAAATCATTTTAAAGTACCTGTAAAACACTTGCCTAATATAGCCAAAATCGTCTCGAGCTGCTGGTTCGCCCAAGCGGAAAGGTGCAAAGGGTTAATATACATCCTAGTAACGACGGGGTAATACGCGTCGCTACGGTAAAGACATCCATTGGCGAATACAAACGCAGCGTAAAAAGACTCGGGACTATACCAATCAAAAATAATGATTAATCTTATGTATGCATAGAATACTGTTGAATTGTCGTGCTTAGAGCTGGAGAATTTTAACAGTTGATCTGCCTCGATCTTTTCGCTGTTAAGTCTCCTTGATGGGATGTGATTAGGGCAACCAAGACGTGCTTCAAGTGGTGTAAGACACTTTACTTTTGACAAAACTTAACGCAATACAACAAGGTTCAAACTTAACGATTATGAGTAGATATGTGGTACGTCGATGCGACGTATGATGAATGTATATTATGTTTGTGGACAGTTAAACTGTTGATGGTAATCTGCCGTTATCCTTGACACTTCCTCTAATCGAAAGCTCGTCCTCCCACTAGACTCATTTTGCATTACGGCCAGTCTAAAACCTGATTGGTAGGAAAATCTAGTGGGCAGGACCCAGCGATCATTGGGAAGGGTCAAGGAAGAGCGATGTTTTTGCGTATAGAGGTGCATGTGGTTTTTCGGTGGTTATTGCAAGTCGTCGAATTTGGGTACCTTCTTAATGTAATTGTTCCCAAGTTTAAGCGGAGAGTATCTGACGGCCAGATGTTTTAGGGCATACTGTATAACTGCAGTACGGCCCCTCTTATTGTCTTCTCGCACGTTTTTAGGAATCGCTCCAGGTAGCGGCACTTAATTATATTCCGGTACGGAACAACTGTCACTATTGACGTAACGTAATCGTTTAATTAGTATAAGTTAACTATAAGATACATATCCATTCGGTCAATACGATCATACATAGCCCTAAACATTATCCTGAGTCACAATTACCAATACTCATAAGCGTACAAAATAATAAGTAGGCGTAAGTGTTATTGTAATATACCATTACCTTTAAGCAACGTACATAGCACCTAGTTAAAAGAGCGCAATTGAACACGGCTGTTCAAGGAGGGCGGCATGTTCCTTCGCAAAACAGGCAATAAGGGAAGTCCTTTGTATTTTTTTATTAAACAAAGGCTAAACCTGGGGGCTAAGCGGTCAACGATGCACATCTGGCGACCAGATACTGGCACCACGAAGGTTAATACCTGTGTCGCCAGAAACCCCTGATTTACTGAAAGCCTAAAACGGCACCTCGCGGCCTAGCATGGCCTTTTGTAAAACCCACGGCCTTTTGTAAAACCCAGCGATCCACCAACCAGAAGCAACGAGTTTCGGCTGTAGCTTCAACTTTTTATATAAAGGCCGAACTCAACACGACTCTGGAGCAGAATCAATTAGAATCGAAACGAGCATTGTAACAATCAATAGCATACATTAACCTGTGAACGTTGTTATCAGTAAAGTTAAATTAAGTTTCTCAACTAATATCAGTTAAATAAATTGCTATATCAAACGTTGTTAAGACATACAACTTTGGGTCAACCATTTCCCAACAAAAACTAAACAACTAGCTCATTTCTGATAAAACAAAAAAAGGGCGTGATTGAGTGAGGAATAACGTATCCAAAATTCTCAATTACACACAGTGATATAGGTTATCGTATATCCAAAATTGTACATTTTCAATAGGCGCGGTGGTCCTGTGGCAAAGTATCAAGCTGTTGAAACACCGCAGACTTTTTTTGTAGGACCGAATCTCACTTACAAGGGGAAGACTAGGTTTGTATATGGGGTTTTTGTAAGGTGTGATAGCTCAAATTGTAGGGCTGAGTGCGTAGATTACGGTGTTACAATTGTAGGAGTCGATAGCCACGCATTTTTCCCAAAATCGCCCTTAAATGTAAAAAATCCGAGGTCCTCCGAACAAAAAAAATGTTATATCATCATGTAGAGCTTGATCAGAGAAACAAAAAAATCTAATACAAAGTTGTTGTAAACCTTACCGTTTTTTTGAAAAATGAGATTTTCTTGAAAATGCCTTCAATATTCAGTCCTTAATGCAACTTCAGATTTCAACAGCCGCGGTAGCTGTGCGGTTAGAGCGTCTAACTGCTGTGGAAAGTATCGAGAGTTCACTATCGCACGTTAAAAAACCAGAAATATAAATCTGGCCCTCGCCTTGTTAGATTAATTTTTGTATACATTACATTTTCTTAACTCCTAACTATTAGGGTGTCCCATAAGTTTCTTCCTTTTTTTTATGCGAAATGAATACACCATATTTTTTGTTTAAGGTTGATTTATTGTGTTATATATGAACCGTTCTGCTCTATTACCTTCTTCCAACTCTCAGGAAGCCTCATTAAGCCCGCTTTCCAAAATTGTTGAGGCTTACTTGCAAAATATTCATCAAGGTGCGTTTTCATTTCGCTTACGGATTTGAACTGTTTATCACGTAGAGAATCTTTTAACGAGAGGAACAATTAATAATCGGATGGAGCAAGGTCTGGGGAGTACGGAGGATGAGGTATAACGTCCCAATCAAACTGCAATAGGTTTTGTCTTACGACCAACGCAACATGCAGTTTTGCGTTGTCGTGATGAAAAATGACGCCTCGTCGGTTCGCCAATTCTGGCCATTTTTCTGCTATGGCGGCTTTCAATTGATCAAGTTAATTGCAATATTTGGCTGAATTGATCGTTTCACCTTGAGGAAGGAGCTCGTAGTAGACTACACCTTTCCAGTCCCACCAAATGCACAAAAGAACTTTCTTCGGATGAAGTCCAGGCTTCGCAACAATTGAAGGTCTATTTTCCTTAGACCAAGTGCGATTTCGATACACATTTTGGTGTAAAATCCAAGTCTCGTCTTCAGTGACAAGCCTCTCTCAAGAAAGGATCTCTTCCATGTCGCTAGAGAAGCAAGTCGCACGTAGAGACGCGGTTCATAAGGCCGGTCCCCGTCAATAGGCGTGGAACCCAAACTTGACATCGATTCGCATATTCCATCTTGATTAAATGCTTATGCACCGGTAGTCCTGGGAATGTTAGTGGCGTCCACTCTCTCGCGCACACTATATCGCGGATTTTCAGCGATAAGGTTCGTATCCGTCGTTGCTGCGCGGCCGCTGCGGTCTTCATCTTTCAAGTCAAAATTGCCAGCTCTAAATCTCTTAAACCAATCGCAGGCGGACCTAATAGTCGTAGTAACACTCCCGTAAACGGTGCAAATCTCGTCTGCAGTGTCCTTTGCACTATTACCTTTTTTAAAGCAGTGAAGCATAACATACCGCAAATGCTTCTTTTGGCTATCCATATTGAACAGTGTAGAACAAAATTTTATAAGAGACTTTGTCACTAACGAAACGTAATTTAAAAGAGCTCTGGGACGACGGAAACTGATGCTCTAAACGGCCAAAAAATTAGCCTACATGTTCATATAAATATAGCCAGTTAAAGTCATTCACATGGTGGCGCGGAAGGAACTTATGGGACACCTTAATATATAACATGTTACAAGACCGGGCGCGGCGTGCGTGGACTAACGCTGAATTTTCTGTACCCTGCTTGTGGCATCTATTAGATTATTATACCCGGGAGAGGGGTTTTGGCGTTGTGACCCCTCTGCTTTCTCCCGTTAATAACGAATCCTAAGATTCCCGTCAGTAAAGGTGGATGTACTTGGTAACCACCACTGACTGGTAGAGAGCAGAAGCCAGAAGCAGGTGCTCACGAACTCAGATAGTCCTCGCGTACAAATGAATATACCCAGGAGAGGGGTTTCGGCGTTGTGACCCCGTTGCCTGCTCCTGTTAATAACGAATCCTAAGATTCGCGTCAGTAAAGGTGGATCTACTTGGTAACCACCACTGACTTTGTCCAAGCGAGTAAAGTCTGAGTCGCTGCTCGTAAACTTATTAAATGATTGTACACTCCGAGCAGCTGAAGTGAACTCACGGGATCGGGCTCAAACGATGAGCTATTGTAACAAACAATAGAACTATATCAATATCTGTTTACAAATAGTTTAAGCATATTTTTTTAATATTTGAGTAAAGAAAGAATTGTATGATTCGAAAACAGACGGAAAAAAGCGCTCCAAAGTTATGTTTACGTATAGTACAGATCAAAATATTTAAAAAATATGCTTAAACTATTTGTAAACAGATATTGATATAGTTCGATTGTTACATAGTTAGGAGTTAAGAGAATGTAATGTAAAAACAAATTAACCTAAGTGAGATTCGAACCTACAGAAAAAGTCTGCAGCGTTTCAATATCTTGACACTTTGCCACAGGAGCACCGCGCCTATTGAAAATACTCTTTATGCTCTAGACCAGACCTGGCCAGCATGCGGCCCGCCACGTTAAATTGTGCGGCCCGCTTGGCGATTTTATATTTCTATTGAAACTTTTGTTTCTCGTTGTATGTATACGAGAAATATTAAATAAATGAAAATTTGCATGTGCCATTGTTATAATATGCAAGTGCGACTACGAACTCCAGTTCTATATTTGATATCCACGAACGCTATATGTTACTGAAAGAATCGGTTTCGTTAGGCAACCATCGGTAACGTTCGTCTGTAATTTGAATGCAGTTATACAATAAAGAACCAATCCACACATTTTTATTCTTAGTAATGTAAGAGAGGGGAATGATGACGTCGAGCGGCGGGCAGCGGGTTGTGCGTGAGTAACCGATGCGCTGTTGTTTTGCGAGCCGAACGAGAGAGGTGTACGACAGGAACGCGAACGGAAAGCACGTGCGTCGCCCGCACAATTAATTTTAATCGAATACCGGTCCTCGAGCTCCGGAGTGGGCCGCGCTATCACTGCGCCACGAGACCCGCTGATGTTTGGGTCTTAATTTGGGTCTCTTCTGCTCTTATTCTCCTCTGCTCTCTTCGTTCTTTGACAGGAGGCGCCAGATATATCCCAATCCCACATATATATGTTGGAATTTGTAAGAGATGGAATGATCAAGCGTATTAACAATTATTCTCGTGCCGCACTCTCCGACTGCCACGCGTTAACCACCTCTCTGCTCTTTTTGCTTGCCTCTCCCGTGCCCCGATCGTCACTTTTTTCCATCACCACACTCGTTTCCACGCCCACATCATTGGTTCCCTGTGCACTAGAATGTTGTAGGATAGATAACTTGCTGATATTCAGTTTCTTACTGTGTTTTAGTATGTTTTCAGATAATATAAAAAATGCAAATTATTTTGGTTTTATTGGGTTTGATTCTCTATTGCATCTTGCTCCTATCCCCGAACTGAAAGAATTGAGAACGAACGAATTCTTTCGTCTCCGTGAACAGCGAATTAGGGGTTCTCGAAACCAACAGTTCGTTATTTTGGCTGCGCGAACATCCAAAAAACAATAATTAGAATCATTAGAAAACAAGAATACTAAATTTACTTAAAAAGGTAAATTTTGTTGCTCTGTGTAATATACCAATATTCTCAAACTAATATTTATTTGCAATTTTGTTTAACATTTCAGGATGAATTCAAAGAAAAGAAAAGTTTTTGATGAAAACAGAAAATTTAATGATCGTTGCGAAAAAGATTATTTCTGCACAATGCAGAACTCAAAATGAATGTGTTTAATTTGTAGAGAGGCAGTCGCAGTATTTAAGGAACATAACGTTAAAAGGCATCATGAGACAAAACATATTGAATATGTAAATTTCAGTAAAGAAGTAAAAAGTTTAAAGTTAACTGCGCTTAAATCGCTTAAAGCGCTTAAATATGAAAGCTCAGCAAACGATGTTTGGTTCATCATTACAACAACCATCTACCATTGTCAAAGCAAGTTATTCTGTTGCCATATTGATTGCAAAGAAAATGTAACCATTTTCGGATGGTGAACTGGTGAAGGACTGTTTGGAAGCAGTTATAAAAAATGTTTTGCCCGATAACAGGAAATTATTTTCAAGTATCAGTCTGTCACGCCCAACTTTATGTCGTCGCATTGATGGCATTTCAGCTGAAATAGTAGTAACTTTGCGAGATAAAATTAACGAATTCAAAGCATATTCTTTGGCATTTGATGAAAGTACAGATATCTCAGATAAATATCTCAGTTAAATAAGGACTTGCAAGGGTAAGATAATTCAGTAATCGATGCTTGTAATTTCATCAAAGCTTTTAATAAGAAATTATTTTTATTTGAGTGCCAAGTTAGAAATAATAATGCTCAACATTTTCCGCTGTTAAATAACTTCCCAAAAAAGCCAACCTAAGGATTTCTCGAAATATGCTAATGAAATAAAGGAACCTATAACTCCATTTGATAGGCGTTCCTCAGAATTAGCAAAATATGATAAAATGTTTGAAATATTTTCATGCCCATTTCATATTGACATGAACAGTGTTCCTGAAAATCTGCAAATGGAGTTAATTGAGTTACAGTGCAACTATGAAATGAAACAAACTTTTGCGTCCACATCAAAAATTAATTTTTACAATACTTATATTTGTAGTAAAGTGTATGATACTGTCAGAGGAGTGGGCCCTACGGTCCCCATTCCCGTAGACTGACGAAGGGGAAGAGATAGGAGGAGAGGGCTCGCAAGAGTCGAGAGAGTCGTGTGTAGACCACGACAGAAGCGAGATCTGGGAGACATTAAACGGTTTGAGATAGACATCCTGACTCTTATTATAATCACTTAAGGTATCCAGACCTCTCACAATACGAACTACATATTATATTACTTCCGAGAGATATTCCAACTTAAAATATTGTCATACAATAGTGTTATTGTGAACAATAGTGTACTGCCACTAACGGCAGTGCGCTATAAAACATCTGCATACTAAACCTCGCAGTTTTAACTTTATAATCTTTACTTGTACTTTCCGACATCTGCTACACATACCTCTCTACAAAATAATCACATGGTTACCGTTAGCAATCGGTAACCACGCCAAAAACATTGTGATCCTTGACACCTTCCTCGCCCTCGCGAAGTACTGCCCACTTCTTCCTTCAGCCAATTAGGGCTTAAGGGTTGATGGACACTTCTAGGCATAAGTGGGAGTACGAGACTTCGAGCGCGGAGAGGCGTCAAGGAAAAAGTACAATCGACAGAGTCTTGTAAATACACACATCTCGTAATCAGCTTCATATGTCACCCTGACGTACTTCTTGTAAAACTTATACATAGTGGTTGTGTTTCGTAAAAAGTAAATTGGCTTACAACCAATTGAACACATTGCATTTTGCTCACATCCCATCCCATTAAGGAGACTTATCAGTATAAGATCGAGGCAGATCCCTGATAGCACGCTCCAGCTCCGACATAACATTTTGGTCCTTCGAGCCGGATTCGGGATTCGCGAAGCCGTTCATATCAATTTACAAGCTTCACGGAGACGAATAAGTGGAAGTTCGACACTAACTCATTCATCACGGGGGCTGGAATAATCTTCGACCTCTGCACGGGGTCGTAATGTCTACGCCACCAGCGGAGCAGGATTCAACGTGACGAGATGCAGCTACCACACATCAGCCACGCAGCGTGGAGAAACACGGGTTATCCTGGACAGCACGAGTCCATCATCGAGGATATCACCGCATCAGGCAGCACATTGACAATCGAGTGCGGAAGGCATCTTTCGGTGAGTGCAAAGTATTGAGTCACCAATCTCCTTTCTTATACCTTCCTATTCGCCTCAGCCAATTGCAAATACACACTCATTATGCCGTTCGAAAATCTACGAGCACTAATTTACAAACGCGGACTTATTAAGACACAATTAACTAGATTCAGGACGTCAATCGCGGCTATCACTGAAACTACTAATATTTTCACATTGAAAACGCAACTAGCCAAAATTAAAGAATCTTGGAGCATCTCTGATGAAGCTCAAACAGCATTAGAATTGGAGGACGTGTCACATGATCACGCTCCAGAACGTAGTCAGTACGAAGACATATATTACGAACACGTAGGGTTAGCAGAAGAAATATCAAGTAATTCCAATGCACAATTACAATCTTTAAATACTCGTAATAATACATCATCGCCCGCAACATCGAGTGATGTGCAGACATCTAACTTTAAATTACCAGTAATCAACCTACCTTCGTTCGATGGCTCTTCCGATAAGTGGATACATTTTCGCAATACATTCAAATCTTTCATCCATGATAACGGAACTCTCCAGAATGTGAACAAACTACATTATCTTCGTTCGTTATTGCAAGGCGAGGCTGCTGAAGTAATAGCAGACTTTGAATCTAGCAACGACAACTATAACGACGCGTGGGAAATGCTATTAGAGCAATATAGATGTGTTTGATGGGTATCGGCTATAGGTAGACCAAGAGTAAAATTTAAACTTCTTTATTTTATCGTCGATACGTTACTTAATTGAATTAAGTCTTAATTTAACATCTAAGACGTTAGCACCTAGGGCAGAATACCAAAATCCTAGGACTTCTTTCAATCATAGTTGAGACTGAAGAGGGTAAAAAACTATTGCCGAAACGTATCGACGATCAAAAAAAGAAGTTAAATTTTATACTTGGTCTACCTATAGCCGATACCCATCAAACACATCTAAATTATTATTGGACCAATTAATAAACTATTGATCAACCATATTAGAGCAATATTGTTAAGGTCATAAACGATCGAAGCCTAAACCTTGGACAAAGGCTAAAAGGAGTCCTTGTCTTGGAGGGTTTGCAATGCAGATGTTCCATCTGGCAGTGTCATTCAGATTTCGGTTAGTTTATGATTATTTGAACCCTTTTTCCTTGCATTGTTTTTAGCATGAATCGCCGACGCTACCAATGGCAATTGACGCATCGTAAACCGTCCTTGGGACGATGCATCGCGGTCGAGGTACTTCAGCTCCGACCGTAGGGGTTGGCTGAGGTGGTCTCATGGCCTACGTGACTTTCGCCTCACCATCCCTGACCGGGCAAAACCACCCTCCACCGCGACTGACCGGAAGTCTGGTTTTCCAGAATTCAGATATTTCGAAATAGAGGGCTCACACATCTCTGAGGGCGCTACACACTTTTTCTGAAGAGGCGAAAAGGACTCAGAGGCGGTTGAGCCAAATTAGAATTATCCGAGACGTCCTCCGTAACGGACATCTATCATTAGAATTATCCGAGACGTCCTCCGTAACGGACATCTAGAATTATAATTATTCAAGAAGTCCTCCGTCACGGACATTAAAGATAGCCAACCTCGAGCAGTTCTCCGTAACGAACTTACGATAACAGTTCAAATTTCAACTGTCCGCAACGGACAACTCAATTATTTCTTTGTAATAATAATAATCTATATAATTACCAGTTCAAACTGTAAATACTAAACTTAAATAAACTGAGAAAAATCCAGTTCGGGTTATAACCAAATACAGTCCACTCCATCTCTAATCCGAAACCAAACACGGTGAACTCACATGCTTATATTCTAAGTCACCGACTCCTTTAAAGTCCAGTTTCTCAATCAAGTTATACCAAGTACTTCTTATCACACAACCATGCAGTCCGTAGAACAGCAAATTAAATCATTGATCTCGAAACGTGCTACTCTAAAGGCACAAATTACTCGTCTCAAACATCTAGTAGAACTTAATCCCACAAAAACCGATATATGGACCCTGCAGGCAAGAGTAGAGCAGGTAGAAAGACATTTTCAAGCCTTCAACGAGATTGAGGCGCCACAACTACCAAACCCTCCAGAAATTGCACAGACAGTGCAAGGGGGGCGGTGTGCTTCAATAATTGACATCTAATTGTTTCACTCGGTCACGAGCCTCATAGGTCATTTATTTTTCTTGAGTCTACCGAGTTTATTTGATCGGTGTGATTCGAAAAAGGAATAGAAAAACTATCGAGGCCCAATAACAGGCATACTATTGTTTTGAACTAGACCGTGGGAAACCAGAGATCGACACATCTAACCGTTACATATTACAATGGGGAGACGTTCGAATTCGCAAATAGCAAACGGAGATGAGAGAGAGTGAGAAAGAGAAAATAGTTTGACGAAAGCGTCGCGTACCGAGTAATTATTCGTTCGCGCTGGTCGACGACGGTGTAACGTCGCCGACAGTCAGTTGATTCCACAGACTCGTAAGGAACAGTTGATTCCAGAAAGTCCTCCGAGACAGTTGATGCCGGAGAGTCGTCAGCAGTAGTTGATTTTCGAGAATCCTCAGCAGCAGTTCGCAAGGAGCGCATCGATATTCGATCGTGCTCCTGTTATAACGAACACTGTTTTAGCTTCAAACTTGTTTCCAAATTGTGAAATTGAGTTGAGACTAACACACGACAATTCGTGTTGACTCTTCAGCACAAACAGCTACGCCTTTGTTTTGTAATTTAGCGGTTTTAACCCTAAATTAGTACTGAGGCGAAAATCGGTGGGTTCACCTGATTTTCGCCACCTATTGTTATTCAACATGGGAGCGTAAGGAGTCCCCTCTTTAGATGACCACTGGTCGGCGGAGCACTACGTTAGTTGGCGCGCTGTTATAATCTAACGACCCGTTGCTCGTTCTCTACCGGGAACCGCCTTGGTGACGAATAGAAGCATTGAAGAGCGGCCGAAGAGATTCGATATTGCTGTGTCCAGGCTTCCTTCACGACACGGCGTGTAAAGGAAGACGGGTAATAACTAGCGTTGGTCCACTCTTACTCCACGTCAAGGCGTGTTGAGAAAGAAAGGGTTAGATTAGCCTCCGTTGTCAGCCACCGGGACTTGTCTCTAGTAACCGTGGAACTCCCCGCTCACGGAATCCATACAGGAGATTTACGACCTCCGCCTTGGTTTTCCGTTCGAGGCAATACGACTGTGCGGTCGTTGCAGTAAAGATTTCATTGCGTTAAATCTAGCCGACCGCAACGACTGTGTTTCTGAAAACGACGGAACAGACCGGCAAAAACAGTCGACGCAATGGCTTACCGTCTTTCAAAGTCACGCACCAGTATACGCATTAGCACAAACAGCACGGTTACCGTTGCTGTTTAAGTGTGCGCGTCAAAACATTCGCGAGGTAAAACGTTAATACGATTATCGTATTTAAGGTGATTACACCCGTTCGTTCTTTTTCGGTTGTTCCAGAGACCAGAACCTAGGGCAACCAGGCCCGCCTAACAACAGGCTACAATATATAAGAACTATTCTTGTACACGAAAAGGGTCTAAAATAAACGACTGTCCTCTTCAGGACAGTCAAAGGGAATCAAAAGGCATATTCGTTTGGATTATTCCTTTACCCACTCTCCCTCGTCCGGACCGGAGGAGGAAGCTTTACTTCCTCCAATATCGGTTAGAGTTGGCCGATAATTTAATAACAAATTTCAACACTTTGTTATAATAATAATCTATATAATTACCAGTTCAAACTGTAAATACTAAACTTAAACTGAGAAAAATCCAGTTCGGGTTATAACCAAATACAGTCCACTCCATCTATAATCCGAAACAAAACAAATATGATAGCCTTAAAATCATTGTGCGACAACACGTTAAGTGTCTACTCGACTTACCACCCTTGAAACGCGGCTCATCATGCATAAGGAACTTCTTGAATGATCTAAAAAGACATCTACGCTTATTAAAAACGTTGAAAGAACAAGTAGAGTCTTGGGGAGCTATATTAATCGGAATTGTAAGGTCCAAATTAGATCCAGAACTTGAATGGGAAAAGGCCACACCAGGTAAACACCTACCTCCGTGGAGCGAAATGCTTGCATTTTTAGAAATTCGCCGTCAAACACTCCAGTCAATAGCTTCGAGTAAGCCATCAAATTCAAATCCTCAAATTCCGACACGCAGAATAAATAACAACAGCAACCAATACAATACACGATCCAAGGTGCCACATTCATTCGTATCTACTCATTCAAAACACTCACAATGCCCGGTGTGCAAATCTTCGCATCTTTTATTCGCATGCAAAAGGTTCATAGACATGTCGATATCGGAGCGTTATGAAACTGTAAAGGGTTTACATTACTGCTTCAATTGCCCGCGTGGAAATCATCATGTCAAAGATTGCAAGTCGAGCCTCTGCAAAACTTGCAATAAACGACATCGCACATTACTTCATCCCACTGACAAACAATTAGACAGAACACGTGAAGAAACACCTACTGAATTAACATCAACCACATTACACGCAATAGGCTCTTCCCAAGTACTGCTATCTACAGCTTTGGTGGATATCAGTGACAGTAGAAGAAGGTCTCACACATGCCGCGTCTTACTAGGCTCCAGCTCACAACTTAATCTTATGACAGACAGGCTAGCCTCATTATTAAATTTACACCGTAAACATACAAACTGCACATTAAATGGAATCAATCAGTCATAAGTGGGAATATACCGAACGACCAATTTTACAAAGACAACGTCGCGATACCAAGACATATAAAATTAGCCGACCCAGGCTTTAACACATCGTCAGGTATTGACGCCCTCATAGGGGCCGAATTTTACCATACCCTTCAACGCGCGGGTCAAATTCGTCTGAAGGGCACCTCTTTAACTATTCAGGATACCTACCTAGATTGGATTATTTCAGGTCGCTTACCGACACCCGTAATTTCAGCCATTGTATGCCATGCATCAATGGATGTGTTAAACACACAACTAAAGCCCTTTTGGAAGGTGGAAGAATTGTCAACCTTTCCAATCATGTCCACTGAAGAAATTCAGTGCGACGAACACTTTCGCGAAACCACAACTCGGGACACGTCCGGAAAATACACGGTTCGCTTACCATTCAAGGGCAATCCCGATATGTTAGGAAATTCGTATAAGACCGCGTTAACCCTTTCACAGTGAGGTAAAATTACGAATTCTAGTCCAAAGAGTGTCTAGTTCTTTATGTTCGAAAACACTTCGGCATGTAATCAAAAATGTAAAAAAACGGTTTTATATGTACCTTGTTAGTAATCAGTTCGTGTATGGTAGATTTTAAAACACTTGACGCTTTGCCCGTGACTGTCACGGGAAAAACTGTTTGGTACTGACGCTCTGCCCGTGACAGTCACGGGATACACTGTCAAAGGGTTAAAACGCTTTTATGGATTAGAAAGGCGTCTCCAATCTGATTCAGAAATGCGCGAGCAATATAGCGAGTTCTTGAGTGAATATACATCATTAGGGCACATGCATAAATTAGAATCCTCAATTGTGGAGAACGGTTACTACCTGCGTCACCATGCAGTTGTAAAGGAGTCCAGTACAACCACCAAGGTTCGTGTCGTATTTGATCGGTCAATGAAAACAACTACTGGACAGTCTCTTAATGATCTCCTCATGGCAGGCCCTACAATACAATCAGATTTGCTGTCAATTACTTTAAGATTTCGCATGCACACCTATGTGCTAACCGCCGACATTGAAGAAATGTATCGACAAATTCATATCCATCCAGACGATAGAAAGTATCAGCGCATTCTTTGGCGCGAAACTCCGTCCGACAGATTATCGGTCTCCGAATTAGCCACCGTTACGTACGGACTTGCGTCGGCTCCATTTCTAGCCACTCGCTGTATTCAACAATTAGTTGAAGACGAGGGAGAACAGTTCCCAAGAGCGGCCAAGATATTAAAAAATGATTTCTATGTGGACGACATGATCACAGGAGCCTCTACTCTTGAGGAAGCTAGGCAAATAATCACTGAGATAACAGAATTAACTTGTAGCGGATAGCTTTCGCGAAACTTCCAGAAGTGTCGACGCCGAAGTTTAGGGTTAGAGCGAAACTTCTCGAAACGTCAACACACCACACGCGTTGACAGGCATCGACACTTCTGGAAGCAGATCTTTCTAGAGACGCGCCGGGCAATAAATACGGGCCGCGAGCAGCGCGCAGTCAGTCCACAGTCCGCACCGAGAACCGACCGTACATACACCCGTCACACTTCGCACACGCGCGAAACTCAGAGTACCCGTCGCGTAAATTAAGTTTAGTGTAGTGTAATGTCTAAGCTTATAGTAATCAATGGTTTATTTCTTGGTCCAATAATAACTAGTATGTGTGATTTTGGGTTTCGGCTGTTAATAGACCAATGTAACGATTTAAACTTCTTTATTTTTCAACGTAGAAACGTTTCGGTACAATTTTGCACCCTCTTCAGTCTAAACATTAAGTCTATGTGGAAAGAAAAGAAAAGGTTTCTTTATTACGATAATATTTTACAAGTGTCTTAAATACCTATTATTCCTATGTAAAACTAATTGTTAACGGAAAATTGAATAAATTGTACTCACTAAAGAAGTCCTAGGCTACTTATTATCTGCCCTAGGTGCTTATGTCTTCGGTGTTAAAGGAAGACTAAAGTACAATTTTAAACTTAGAATTAACTGTTACCACTGAGGCGGAGAGGAAGGACAAGGGTTATTTATTTACATTAATTGACGTCACGAAATCAGTTGTGCACTTTATTTGAACGTTGTCTGCTGGACAGTAAGGATACAATCCCGCCTGAATTCTGCGCGACCTAGGGTCGGTAATATCGATCCATAGAATCGATCGGCGGAAGTGAATGGATGTAGGAGATACAGAATAATCTTTTGGAATGTAGGAGATACAGAATAATTCCGGATAAAATTTAGCATATAAGAAGTTATATACACATAGATAGTTATAATAATAATAGAAAATTACAGAACTTAAAATATAAACATAGCAGAAAGATTCTCAACATAATGATCAACGATATTTTCCGAAACATTCACTTAGCAAAAAAAGAAATAAATAATAAATTTGAAGACCTTATGGCGTGTCTACCAAACGACATTGTCAAACGGTTTGTACACACACAGAGAGCATCACTAAATAAATTCAAAAATGACTGCGATAATAAACATAGAAAAAAACTTGACAAATTGATAAAAAAACATGAACAACCGCTGGAGAATATCGATACCGAGAAATGGATTATTAACTTAACCAACATAACCATACCGACTAACGTAAAAAGAATCTTAGCATTAGGTCCCAAACACACTTTCAAAAATAGTAACATAAATAAAAATCTTATCTCCTTAATCACACACTTAGAAACCGGCCTACTAAAACTCCGCGAAAATAATAGAAATACTGCACGGTTCTTAGCAATTAACAAAATACTCAATAGATTCAAAAAAACAGAAGAATTAAATTTTATAGACATTCGATTGTTACAATACATAAAGGAAACCACACTTTTTCTGAAAAATAATCCGAACATTTTCATTACCGCTGCGGACAAAGGCAACGTCTCTGTGTGTGTACAAACTGAAGACTATATACAAACAATAGAAAATATGCTTAGTGACAAGGACACATACTTGGAGAGTAGATATGAATACACCAACAGTTTTCAAACACAAAATAATAAAATAATTAAAGATTTGTTAAACAAACAATATATCACTAACTCTGTATATAAAGACATTACTATCAACAATGCAATAATTCCAAGAGCGTACGGTTTACCCAAAATTCACAAAGAAAACACACCTTGGAGAATCATAGTCTCCTCTATTGGTGGTCCGTGCTATAAACTCTCTAAGTATATGTCCCGAATAATATCAAAAATCACTGGGAATAATCCCTACTACATCAAAGATAGTTGGTCCTTCGTGGAAAGTATCAAGGACGTGGAAATTCCAACTAATCACTCCTTGGTATCGTTTGATGTCACTGCTCTATTTAACAACGTACCAATTGACACGGTCAAGCAGGTGTTGCATGAAAGATGGCAGGAGTTGGTGCCACATACCAAGATAGAGAAGGATAGTTTCCTGAAGGCGGTGGAGTTTTGCCTGACGGCCAATGTTTTTCAATTCAATAACAAGTTCTATAAACAAATATTTGGCGCAGCTATGGGCTCACCACTGTCACCGGTGGCCGCGGAAATTGTTATGGAAAAATTGCAGTCCACTTGCATTAATAAACTCGCCTTCACGTTACCCTTCTTCTTCAGGTATGTGGATGACATCATCACCTGCCTTCCATCCAACGAGGTGACAAAAACCATTGATGCTTTTGAATCTTTCCATGATAGGATTAAATTTACTTTCGAACTAGAGAATAATAACAGAATCAGCTTTTTAGACACTGAGGTCATAAGAGAGAACAATAAGATCGTCACGAATTGGTTCCGTAAAAAAACATGGTCTGGGCGTTATATTAACTTCAATTCGGCGCATTCTACTGTACACAAAAGAAGTCTAGTTGTAGGTCTGGTTGACCGTGCGGTTAAACTAGCACACCCGAATTTTAGAAAGGACAATCTTGAACTTATTGTTAACACATTATCTCGTAACGGCTACCCGACGAACTTTGTTAAGAACATCATCAAGAGACGGGTGGATGATATTTATCATCCCTATCGGGTAAACCAGGATAGGATAAACCGCTTGCGGGACCCATCTCCGAGCAGTACGGTGGTACTTCCTTTTATCTATGATTTGGACTTGATTCCAATCCTAAAAAGTTACAACTTGCGATGTATTTACACTACAAATAGCAATGCTTTTGGCTTCTTCGCCAAAGGAAAGGATAAGCTACACACATGTAAGAAAACGGACATAGTGTATAAAATACCTTGCAGGAATTGTGGAGAGTGCTACGTGGGCCAAACTCACAACCAATTAGCAACAAGACTGTACCAACATAGGTACAGCCTCACGCACCTGTCCAGCAGAACGGCTCTCACAGAGCACGTGCTGGATAACGGCCACGCGTTCGACTTTGATAACGCTAGTATTCTTCACAAGGACAATAATTATTACCGCCGGAGTATCGCCGAATCCCTATATATACAGTTAGAGAATAGTATTAACAAGAAGTTTGAATCGGTCAATCTAGCAATACACTACACGGACCTCATCGCCCACCTGCTGACATAGCCGAATTATTACATATCAGTTAAAAAAGAATACTGCTGGTACATTGTTAATAATTCTATTACTAGCCAAAGGGATAGATTACGCATCTTACCTACCACTTTCAATTACAGACACGCACCGGATCACAGGGAAAAATTCCGATCTACAATAACGCCTTGGCTCAGCACTCTTGAACGAACTGTGATGGTTGCTGGATAGTAAGTGATACGTAAATCCATTCACTTCCGCCGATCGATTCTATGGATCGATATTACCGACCCTAGGTCGCGCAGAATCCAGATGGGATTGTATCCTTACTGTCCAGCAGACCACGTTCAAATAAAGTGCACAACTGATTTCGTGACGTCAATTAATGTAAATAAATAACCCTTGTCCTTCCTCTCCGCCTCAGTGGTAACAGTTAATTCTAAGTTTAAAATTGTACTTTAGTCTTCCTTTAACACCGAAGACATAAGCACCTAGGGCAGATAATAAGTAGCCTAGGACTTCTTTAGTGAGTACAATTTATTCAATTTTCCGTTAACAATTAGTTTTACATAGGAATAATAGGTATTTAAGACACTTGTAAAATATTATCGTAATAAAGAAACCTTTTCTTTTCTTTCCACATAGACTTAATGTTTAGACTGAAGAGGGTGCAAAATTGTACCGAAACGTTTCTACGTTGAAAAATAAAGAAGTTTAAATCGTTACATTGGTCTATTAACAGCCGAAACCCAAAATCACACATACTAATGTCTAAGCTTGCAATAGTGTAATTTAAGTAGTGTAAGGTAGTGATAAATAAAATAGTGTTAACTTTTAAACAAGAAATCGCACCGACACGATCTTCCCGTCCATCCTGTCCACTACATTGGTGACCCCGACGTGATCAACATGTCATAACCCACGCAGGAAGTAGTACGGATCGGAGTCCGCACACCCCCGTTTTCGAAAACCAACCCGGCGTTGTGGTTCTGCCAAATGGAGGCTCAATTCAAAACGGCAGGAGTCACGGCCGACGAAACAAAATTCAACTACGTAGTACAGGCCTTGGACGGAGAAATACTAACGGAAGTAAGCGATCTGGTACTCGACCCGCCCAATACCGACAAGTACGAGAAACTCAAATTGCAACTGATCGCAATTTTCGCGGATAGCGAAGCGAAACGGATGAGGACACTGCTCACGGGCCTCGAGTTGGGAGACAAGCGCCCTTCACAACTGTTACGCCAAATGAGGGAGCTCGCACAGGACAAGATATCGGGCGGAATGCTCAAATCGCTTTGGCTCCAACGCTTGCGCATCAAATGCAAGCAATCCTTTCCGCGAGCACGGACGATTTAGAGAAACTGGCCCAAATGGCCGATAAAATCACGGAAATCGTCCCTCCCAGCGTTAATGGCGTCAGCGCTCCACCAGCACAGGCAGAGATAGCCACGTTACAAGCAGAAATCCTTGCACTAACAAAGCAAGTGCAACGATTAGGCAGGATGGTCTCGCGAAGACCGCCCAATAACCGTTTCCGACAGAGCCGAAGCAGAAGCCGCAGCCGCGACCGAACCATGAACAGATCGGTCACAGCGCACCCCAATTGGTGCTGGTACCACCAAACCTACGGAGACGGAGCAAGAAACTGCACACCGCCGTGCCAATGGGACAAAAGAACGGCGGAAAACTAAAGCCTCGAGTATCCTTGGCGACAGATAGTCGGGAGTTCTTGCAGCGTCGCCTCCTCGTCCGTGATAACGCCTCGCAAGTGCGTTTCCTCGTAGACACGGGCGGGAGGGGCGGTCACCCGTTGACGCGATTCAGCGGGTCCGCCCCCTCTCGGGGCGACAGCGTCGGTCCCAGGGGGTGGAGTGTCGTTGGCAGTATCGCTCGATATTGTCAACGCCTTTAACTCCATCCCCTGGCAAGCAATTAGGGAGGCGTTGGCCTACCACAGGGTACCTCCCTGGTTGCAAAAGGTGATCGGGTCCTTTTTCAAGGACCGGAGCTTCGGCTACCAGAGCCGGGGCGGGAGGGTTGAACGCCCCAGCTGGCGCGGCGTACCCCAGGGGTCGGTCTTAGGCCCGACCGTGTGGAACCTGGGGTACGACCGCATCCTTCGAACGGCACTCCCCTCGGGGGTGACCCTAGTGTGTTACGCGGATGACACACTGGTGGTCGCCTCCGGGAGGGACTACACGCGCACTCTCCGGCTGGGAGAGTGCGGGGTGGAGTGCGTGGTAGCCCCCATCAAGAGGCTAAGCCTCGAGGTCGCCCCGTCGAAGACCAAAGCGATTTGGTTCTTCGACGGGGCTAGGAGGGGCCCCCCACCGGACACGCCATTGCGGGTGGGGGACGAGGCTGTCGAGGTGGGCACCCGGATGAAATATCTGGGGGTCACCCTCGGATACCGAAAACGGCCATCGGAACACCCTTCGGCCTTTTCGAATTCACGTACATGCCGTTCGGACTCCGGAACGCAGCACAAACCTTTCAGAGGTTTATGAACGAAGTGACACGCGGTCTCGAATTTTGTTACGTATATATAGACGATATACTCGTGGCCTCCAAGAACGAGACAGAACACCGGCAGCACCTGAATATCTTATTCCAAAGGCTCCAAAGTTACGGGATTGCAGTTAACCCATCAAAATGCGTCCTGGGAGCCACCGCAGTCCACTTCTTAGGGCATAACATAAACGCGGATGGTCTCAAGCCCACGGAAGAGAAGGTGCAGGCCATAGTGGACTATCCGAAGCCGGATTCCGTCAAAGGATTAAGAAGTTTCCTCGGAATGGTCAATTTCTACAATAGATTCATCAGGCACGCAGCCCACATCCAATCTCCACTCCAGGAAGCAATCGCAGGGAAGAAACGCAATTGCGTAGCTAGACTACAGTGGACACCGCGCATGGAAGAAGCGTTCACGCAACCTAAAACCGAGTTAGCACACGCAACGCTTCTGGTCTTTCCGGCCCCCGAAGGAAGACTCTCCCTGAACACCGACGCATCGGACACCGCAATGGGAGAAGTACTCCAACAGGAGACGAACGGTATCCAACAAGCATTTCAGATATATGCTGGAAGGCCGAAGCTTCTGCATTTACACGGACCACAAGCCATTAACGTTCGCCTTCCAACAGCGACCTGAGAAAGCCACGCCGAGACAGATCCGACAGTTAACATACATTTCGGAGTTCTCCGTCGATATTCGACACGTTTGCGGAGAAAAGAATTCGGTCGCGGACGCACTCTCGCGCGTCGATGAGATCGTTTTCCCATCATGCATCGACTATCAAGCACTGGCCGATCATCAGGATGGCGAGGAGTTACAAGGTCTCCTATCCAGCAACAGTCTCAGAATGGTTAAGGTCGACATTTCCGGAGGAAAAACACTATACTGCGACATCTCCACCGGCCACCTCAGACCCTACGTTCCAGCCCACCTACGCAGAGGAATATTTAATCAATGGCACAACCTCTCACACCCCGGAGTACGTAACACGGTAAAACTGGTCACTGACAGAGTCATTTGGCCCAACATGAGACGGGACGTGCGACATTGGCCCCAGAGCTGCAACAAATGCCAGAGAGCAAAGGTATCCAGGCACACGCGGACGCCGCTAACGGAATTCCTGACCACCAACGAGCGTTTCTCAAACGTGCACATCGACATCGTAGGCCCTTTACCTCCATGTCAAGGATACAGGTACCTGCTAACTATCATCAACAGGTATACCAGATGGCTGGAGGCTTTACCAATCCCGGACCAACAAGCAGACACGGTAGCTAAAGCGCTACTTAACGGATGGATCGCGCGTTTCGGAGTACCTACAAAAATTACATCTGATCAAGGTCGTCAATTCGAGAGCAACTTATTTAGGGAATTCCAGAAGCTCCTGGGAATCGAACATTCAACCACCACAAGCTACCATCCGCAAGCAAACGGCTTGGTCGAACACCAACATAGATCCCTTAAGGCAGCCCTTGTTTGTCATCTACAGGCAAACCCAGCATGGGTAGATGCATTGCCCTTAGTCTTACTCGGCATTCGGGCCGCCGTTAAAGAAGATTTGGGCACTTCCAGCGCACAACTCCTGTACGGCTCAGGAATCCGCCTACCGGGAGAGTTCTTCGCGGATACCAAGCCAATACCCCACGAAGTCTTCGCCAAGCAGCTACAGGAACGCATCCGTGCACTGCGACCAACACCAACCGCAAGGCACGGCAGGAGAGACACATTCGTCCACCCCAGGCTCGAAGACTGCACACACGTGTACCTCCGCCACGACGCCATTCACGCACCGCTGAAGCCGCATTACGACGGCCCCTACAAGGTGGTCAGGCGGCAGCAAAAATACTTCGACATCGACATCAGAGGAAAAACGAGGAGAGTCTCTCTGGACCGGGTGAAACCAGCCTTCGCAGCACGGGATGATCCAGGAGAACCCAAGGAACCGACGCAGCCGGCCACAACAGTATCCAGATCAGGCCGATTTTTAAAGAAACCGCAGCGATTCACCGTACGATTTTCCTAGGGGGGGAGTGTGTAGCGGATAGCTTTCGCGAAACTTCCAGAAGTGCCGACGCCGAAGTTTAGGGTTAGAGCGAAACTTCTCGAAACGTCAACACACCACACGCGTTGACAGGCATCGACACTTCTGGAAGCAGATCTTTCTAGAGGCGCGCCGGGCAATAAATACGGGCCGCGAGCAGCGCGCAGTCAGTCCACAGTCCGCACCGAGAACCGACCGTACATACACCCGTCACACTTCGCACACGCGCGAAACTCAGAGTACCCGTCGCGTAAATTAAGTTTAGTGTAGTGTAATGTCTAAGCTTGCAATAGTGTAATTTAAGTAGTGTAAGGTAGTGATAAATAAAATAGTGTTAAGTTTTAAACAAGAAATCACACCGACACGATCTTCCCGTCCATCCTGTCCACTACAAACTAATAAAGGGGGTCTTCCTCTCAGGCAATGGGCGTTCAACAATAGCTCATTGATACAATCGCTGCCTTCAACCAAGATAAAAAACTCACCCATTATTAACCGATGCTACAGTAAAAACATTAGGCATTCTGTGGAATTCAAATGTTGATTCAATCACTGTTGAAATTTGTTTTGAATTATCGGCCAACTATAACCGATATTGGAGGAAGTGAAGCTTCCTCCTCCGGTCCGGACGAGGGAGAGTGGGTGAAGGTAACTCCAAACCAATACGCCTTTGATTCCCTTTGACTGTCCTGAAAAGCACAGTCGTTTATTATAGACTCTTTTTTTCTCTGTATAATACAGTGTTTTTGCCGATCTCAAGAATTTAGCTTCTCGGTAACTTGGCTGTCGGCGGGCCTGGTTGTCCTAGGTTATAACTCTGGAACAACAGAAAAAAGAACGAACGGGTGTAATCACCTGAAATACGATAATCGTATTAACGTTCTGTCTCGGGAATGTTTTGACGCGCACACTTAAACAGCAACGGTAACCGTGCTGTGTGTGCTAATGCGTGTACTGGTGCGTGGCTTTTAAATACGGTAAGCCACGCGTCGACTGTTTTGGCCGATCTGTTCCGTCTTTTTCAGGAACACAATCGTGGCGGTCGGCTAGATTTACGCAATGAAATCTTTAGTGCAACGACCGCACAGTCGTATTGCCTCGAACGGAAAACCAAGGCGGAGGTTGTAAATCTCCTGTATGGATTCCGTGAGCGGGGAGATCCACGGTTACTAGTAACTAGTCCCGGTGGCTGACAACGGAGGCTGATCTAACCGTTTCTTTCTCAACACGCCTTGGCGTGGAGTAAGAGTGGACCAACGCTATTTCTAACCCGTCTTCTTCAACACGCCGCGTCGTGAAGGAAGCCTAGACACAGCGGTATCGAAACTCTCCGGTCGCTCTTTGGTTTCTCTAAACGTCACCAAGGCGATTCCCGGTAGAGAACGAGTAGCGGGTCTTAAGTTAGAATAGCGCGCCAACTAACGTAGTGCTCCGCCGACCAGTGGTCATCCAAGGAGTGGACTCCTGACGCTCCCACGTCGAATAACAATGGTTGGCGAAAACCAAGTGAACCCACCGATTTTCGCCCCAGTACTAATTCAGGGTGAAGACCGCTAAATTACTAAAAGGCGCAGCTATTGTGCTGAAGAGTCAACACGAATTGTCGTGTGCTATTCTCGATTCAGTTTCACAATTGCTGGTGTTGAGCTGAAAGCTGTGTTCGTTATAACGGGAGCACGATCGACAATCGATGCGCTCCGTGCGAACTGTTGCTGAGGACTCTCTAAATTGAACTCAACTCCGGAATCAACCGTCTCGGAGGAGTTTCTGGAATCAACTGACTGTCTGCGACGTTACACCGTCGTCGGCAAGCGCGAACGAGTAATTCCTCGTTACGCGGCGCTTTCGTCAAACTATTAGTTCTTTCTCACTCTCTCTCATATCCGTTTACTATTCGCGAATTCGAACGTCTTCAAACGGTAATATGTACCGGTCAGACGTGTCGATCTCTGGTCTCCCACGGTCTAGACGAAAACAATCATTGTCATGTTATTGGACCTCGCTAGTTTTTCTATTTCCTTTTCGAATCACACCGGTCAAATAAACTCGGTAGACTCAAGAAAAAGAAATCAACTATGAGGCTCGTGATCGGGTGAAACAACTACTGGTCACTTATTTAAACATACCGCCCCCCTTGCACTGTCTGTGCAATTTCTGGAGGGTTTGGTAGTTGTGACATCGAGACTCGAATCGCGGAATTTTACAAATTCAAGTTGAATAGACGTTTGAGAGAGAGGATAAATGCAAGTTAATTATATTGTATAATGTTAACTTACTTTTTGGTGGCGGAGGTGTGACCGTCGTATCCAACTCAACACGCCACGTCCTGACAACCGCAGCTCCGAGGATAGCAGCTCCGCAGCTTCCACTCCACGTGAATTAAGATCCGCGGGATTGGAGCTTGTCGGAACATACCGCCATTGTGCACTCGGAAGCATCGTCTGTACCTTCGACACTCGGTTGGCAACAACCACCTTCCATGTCGAGGGATGTTTCCTCAACCATGCGAGTGCAATCGTGGAGTCTGTCCAACAGACCACGCGCTCAACTCTTGTGCAGAGCGAGCTTTGCACATGCAGCATGAGTTCGGTGAGGAGCACAACCCCGTTCAACTCCAGAATCGGGATTGATTGTGTTTTGAAGGGAGCCACTCGCGCTTTTGCCATCAACAATGTAGTATTTACATCATTATTCATCGACGTTACTCTTAAATAAGTAACGGCGGAATAGGCAGCGAGTGATGCGTCACAGAATCCGTGTAATTCCACAGAAAGTGTGTCGGCTCCGCATCTTAACCATCGGGGAATTTTCAAATCATTCAACTTGCTCCAATCCACACAAAACGCATTCCACGTTTTGAGTGTATTCGCGGAGACTTGTTCGTCCCACTGGATTTTCTCCAGCCATTGGGCCTGCATGAGGACCTTTGCGCGAATCACTACCGGGGATAACCACCCGAGTGGATCGTACAATTTCGCGATCTCCGAGAACAAAGTGCGCTTCGTTATCGGGACCAGCGACGGTTGAAACCGTTGCAAGTTGAAATAGAAATAATCTCCCGACGGTACCCATCGTAGGCCTAATACCTTAAGTTCGGAATCCTCGAACAGTGCAAGGTCGACTGCGTGCGAATGGGCACTTTGGGGGATATTGCTCAGTAAATCTGGTGAATTTCCAGCCCACTTTCGCAGGCGAAATCCACCTTTTTGTAGAAGCTCGCAAATTTGCCTTCGCGTTTGCTCTAACAACGATTTATCTGGAGCCCCCATAAATACGTCGTCAACGTATATGTCCTTCTCGAGGACTGGAGCGGCAAGAGGGAAATCACCTCCGTCCTGCTCTTTCAACTCGAGAAGGGTTCGCATCGATAGATATGGCGCGCAAGCCGTACCGTATGTCAAGGTATTTAACTCGAAAGCGATAAGTCGCTCGGTTTTTGGCGCACGCCATAGGATGCATTGAAACCGACGGTCCTCCGGGGCGACGAGAATTTGTCTAAACATTTTCTCAATGTCTGCCACCAGCACGTAGGCATGCAGACGCCATCTCATCAGAACCGACGTGATGTCATTCTGCAATTTTGGCCCTACGTGAAGGACGTCGTTCAACGAGCGACCGCTCGTGGTTCCGGAGGTTGCATTAAATACGACGCGCAACTTCGTCGTCGAGCTATCCTCACGGATGACTGCTCGATGTGGAATATATAGTCGTGCTCGGTCAAGCGACTCAAGACGGGTCATATGCCCCATCGACTCATATTCGGTGAGAAACTCACCGTATTCCTCTTCGAGGGTCTGGTTTGCTTCCAGCTTCTTCCTTAACCTTGTGAGGGCGGAGAGCGCTATGTGGAAGGAATCTCCCAGCACTTCTTCCGGCCTCGGATGGTTGAAGGGCAAGCGGACGACAAACCTGCCCATTGCATCGCGTGCAACGGTCTTTGCGAAGTGCGCTTCGCAATCCTCCTCGTCTTTGGTTAAAACCAATTTGCGAGGGATCTCCTCAATCTCCCAAAAACGCCGTATCGCTTCGTCCAGCGATTCAAGGACGTTGCAATGCAACGTCCTCAGCGTCTTGGTGGAGGAGGTTGTTGCGCTTAAAGGTCCGGATAGCACCCAACCGAGCGCGGTTTCTTGGGCTATCGGACCTGTGGTGCTTATCCGACGGAAACCCCGTCGAATAATTTGCGCATACAGCTCAGCGCCGATCAACACCTCAATACGGTGGTTCGACGCTAGATTCGGGTCTGCGAGTGGGAGGTCACGTATGGCATCGCTATCGGGTATTTGCACCGACGGCGGAACATACGTCGTGATCCTCGGGACCACATACGCGCTCGTTACAAAAACTTCCGAGGCGTTATGCAGTGACGACAGACTCATCTGCACCTTGTGGGTTATGGATTGGGTTCGACCGCCCCCCAAGCCCGTTACCGTGGCTGGTGATCTTTTCCGCCGGAGTCTAAGGTCATTGACTAGACTCGCGGAGATAAAAGAAGTCTCTGACCCCTGATCCAGGAGGGCACGCGCGATGCGCGTTGTGCCATCCCTTCCCAACAGGCGCACATTCGCTGTAGCGAGTAGCACCGGCGGAGTTTTTACTGCCATCGACGCGCTACAGTGTGACGTCACTGAGGCGGATGACGTATCAGTCGGCTTACTGCTCGAGCGACGGGGTGGGGCGTTGCTCCGTCCCGCTCTCCGTTTGCTCGGCGTAGCCGAACTCATCGGCGACGGTTTTACCTGTGCCTTACTTGTCCGTTGTTCGAAATGCAGCAGGCTATGATGTCTCCCACTGCACTTCTCGCAGACTGTACGGCTCTGGCATTGCTTCGTCGTGTGAGTGGCGGCCAAGCAGAGTATACAATGCTGGCTGCCTCTAATAAACTGGAAACGGTGCTCGGGCGACAGTCGCTTGAAGCTATCACAATATGATACGTCGTGCGACTGACAGCAAAACGCACACGTTTCGTTCGTGGAAGGGGACGCCTGTACCACGGTATTATGAGCCCGTAGTCTTGGCTTCGATTGGGGATCGGTCGAGGCTTTCCGACGCTGCTCGTTTGGCACCAGCATAGCGCACTCATACACCTCCAGGAACGCCAACATCTCGTCAAACGAGGGGTATTCCTTGGCGTTTTTCAACGACTTTTCCCAATCCCAATCGAGCGCAGGCTCCAACTTATTTTTTACCAGTAGGACTAGCAAGTCACTCCAGTGTTTCACTGGTCGGTTCAGCTTTTGCAAGGCGGCAAGCGTTCGCTTTATGCCAACCGTAACTTGCTGCAGACTCGCTAGATCCCCCTTCCTTATTGGTTTTAGCTTCCCGATTGGCTCGAGAAGCTGCGCGATCACTACGCGTGGTTTCCCGAATTTGTCCTTCAGGGCTTCCCACGCCACCTCGAAATTAGTATCCCTAATTTCGAGGGATGCGATCGTCGCCGAAGCGTCTCCCTCAACGCAGGCATTAAGGTATTGCAACCTTTGTCCATCCGACAGCCTATCGTCGTTAATTATAACGGAGGTGAATAGATCCTCGAACTGAGCCCAGTTCCGTGGATCTCCTCCGAATCTTGGGAGACTTTGCTTCGGGAGTTCTAATGGGAAGGGGATGCGGCTAGCTTTGCCCTCTAAAGAGGTTCGCGAGGCTTCACCCTTCTCCCTTTCCTTCTCAGCTGCGGCGAGGCTGTCTAATGCCGAGGTCAGGTAATCCTGACTCTCAAGGAATTCTTCCTCAGCCTCTACCATGCGGTTCAACTTAAAGAAGCTGTAGCTCTTACGTTTGTTGGGAGGAATGACTCTCATCAACTCCGAGTGGCGTGAGAGAGCGTCCATCCAAATTCCCGTAATGTAGCGCAGCTTTTCTTTAAGGAGCGCTTCTGAGAAGTTAGCTCGTCCTCTTTTTTTCAGGTTTGTCATCACGGGCTTAAGTCGTTCTAGAACGAATACGAGATCATCGATCTGCCCCTTGAAATCAAATTCCAAGTCATGATCGGTGTCTTCAACTTGAGCCATTGTGATTTATTGAGGATTAAATAATCGACTCGCAAACCTGCGTGTGTTACTCCACACGCTCAAGCTTGTTTGGTTGGATGTCTTTCCCAAACTCTCGACCTCTAGTCCGTAGATCCGGCTCGAAGGACCTTGTTGAAATTTGTTTTGAATTATCGGCCAACTATAACCGATATTGGAGGAAGTGAAGCTTCCTCCTCCGGTCCGGACGAGGGAGAGTGGGTGAAGGTAACTCCAAACCAATACGCCTTTGATTCCCTTTGACTGTCCTGAAAAGGACAGTCGTTTATTATAGACCCTTTTTTTCTCTGTATAATACAGTGTTTTTGCCGATCTCAAGAATTTAGCTTCTCGGTAACTTGGCTGTCGGCGGGCCTGGTTGTCCTAGGTTATAACTCTGGAACAACAGAAAAAAGAACGAACGGGTGTAATCACCTGAAATACGATAATCGTATTAACGTTCTGTCTCGGGAATGTTTTGACGCGCACACTTAAACAGCAACGGTAACCGTGCTGTGTGTGCTAATGCGTGTACTGGTGCGTGGCTTTTAAATACGGTAAGCCACGCGTCGACTGTTTTGGCCGATCTGTTCCGTCTTTTTCAGGAACACAATCGTGGCGGTCGGCTAGATTTACGCAATGAAATCTTTAGTGCAACGACCGCACAGTCGTATTGCCTCGAACGGAAAACCAAGGCGGAGGTTGTAAATCTCCTGTATGGATTCCGTGAGCGGGGAGATCCACGGTTACTAGTAACTAGTCCCGGTGGCTGACAACGGAGGCTGATCTAACCGTTTCTTTCTCAACACGCCTTGGCGTGGAGTAAGAGTGGACCAACGCTATTTCTAACCCGTCTTCTTCAACACGCCGCGTCGTGAAGGAAGCCTAGACACAGCGGTATCGAAACTCTCCGGTCGCTCTTTGGTTTCTCTAAACGTCACCAAGGCGATTCCCGGTAGAGAACGAGTAGCGGGTCTTAAGTTAGAATAGCGCGCCAACTAACGTAGTGCTCCGCCGACCAGTGGTCATCCAAGGAGTGGACTCCTGACGCTCCCACGTCGAATAACAATGGTTGGCGAAAACCAAGTGAACCCACCGATTTTCGCCCCAGTACTAATTCAGGGTGAAGACCGCTAAATTACTAAAAGGCGCAGCTATTGTGCTGAAGAGTCAACACGAATTGTCGTGTGCTATTCTCGATTCAGTTTCACAATTGCTGGTGTTGAGCTGAAAGCTGTGTTCGTTATAACGGGAGCACGATCGACAATCGATGCGCTCCGTGCGAACTGTTGCTGAGGACTCTCTAAATTGAACTCAACTCCGGAATCAACCGTCTCGGAGGAGTTTCTGGAATCAACTGACTGTCTGCGACGTTACACCGTCGTCGGCAAGCGCGAACGAGTAATTCCTCGTTACGCGGCGCTTTCGTCAAACTATTAGTTCTTTCTCACTCTCTCTCATATCCGTTTACTATTCGCGAATTCGAACGTCTTCAAACGGTAATATGTACCGGTCAGACGTGTCGATCTCTGGTCTCCCACGGTCTAGACGAAAACAATCATTGTCATGTTATTGGACCTCGCTAGTTTTTCTATTTCCTTTTCGAATCACACCGGTCAAATAAACTCGGTAGACTCAAGAAAAAGAAATCAACTATGAGGCTCGTGATCGGGTGAAACAACTACTGGTCACTTATTTAAACAATCACGTATACTTCCAATGTTGATTCATCCAAGGCAAGGCTAACGAAAAGAAACATACTCGCTAGAATATCAAAACTTTTTAATCCTTTAGGCCTCGTAGGATCAGTATTAATTACCGCAAAGGTTTTCATGAGAAAATTATGGAGTCTTAAGTTAGACTGGAATTCGGACATCCCAGCAGATTTAGCTGCGCAGTGGCAGGAATACATTGCGGAATTAACCAACCTCAATCGCATTAACATTCCACGGCAAGTAACAATTCCCAACGCGATCGATTTACAACTACACGGGTCAACGACGCAAGTGAGGAAGCCTACGACGCTTGTTTCTACCTGCGGTCGAAGGATTCGGCAGGTATCTGCCGTTCACGATTAGTTTGTGCAAAATCTAGGGTCGTACCTGTTAAACAATTATCCGTCCCCAGGTTTGAATTATGTGCGGCTGTTTTACTAATTAGGTTATACAAAATAGTAAGACAGGCATTAAATAATAAGTTCAGTTCAATTAAGTTTTTGTCTGATTCAACCGTGGTCCTCCATTGGATAAATATCACTCCTAATTCGTTAAAAACATTCGTCGGAAATAGAGTTTCTGAAATTATTAGCAACAGTAGTTCTAGTGAATAGAATCACATACGATCACACCACAACCTGGCTGATATTATTATTCGCGGGCCACCAGCCTCAGAATTAATCGACAATCATTTATGGTTTAATGGCCCCAATTGGTTAACTCACGATGAACAGACTTTGCCACAAGAAGGATTAATATCAATCCCTATTCCTGAGTTACGCGCCACCACTGTTCTAACTGCTACCGTCCCGCAATCGGATAATTCTTTCACCACCAAATACTCTTCTTGGCCACATTTAGTTCGAATCACGGCTTACTGTCTTTGATTTATTCACAACATTCGTACTAAGCAACCGCGAACAGGCGTCTTACAATCGACTGAACTAGTAGATGCGCGGAATCGAATTATTAAGTTAGTTCAAGGCACGGCATTTTCAAGAGATCTCGATGACCTTAACACTCATGGTAAGGTGCATAGGAAGAGCAAATTGTTATGCCTTGCACCCTTTAAAGACGCAAATGGTCTACTTCGCGTTGGAGGAAGGCTAAAATATTCAGACATTACCTATGACGCAAAACATCAAATCTTATTACCACAGTCACATCACATTACGACACTCATAATTAATGATGAACACATCAAACACTGGCATTCTGGCACCCAAACTACTCTATACTCCACACGGCAACTTTACTGGATCATAGACGGAAGAAATACTGTAAGAAAAATATTGCACAAATGCCTGAAATGTTGCAAATTCAGATCGACAATTCCCGAGTGCAACTTACCAAGGGATCGGATCGCTATGGTTAGACCGTTTTATAATTGCGGAATACTCTACTGTGGTCCCTTATACATTAATGAACGCAAATACCGCAACCGCTCGAAGTTAAAGGTTTATGTTCCTATTTTCATATAATGCGGCAAATGCCACAGTATATACTCGGATAATGCTACCACTTTCGTGGGAGCCAATCGCGAATTACACTGTCCAACACAAAAAAATTTTGTAACAACGAATATACGATTCTTATAGATTTCGACGTGCTGAAAACGAATCCGCAAACCATTTCTTTCTAGTAACTGCCGTTTTAGAAAAAATCAATTTGGAAAAAAAGGTACTTCTTTGTTCTTTGAACAAGATTTGTGACGTAAGTATATAAGTTAGACAATTTTATTTATTGTAAAAAATTCTGTGGATTATTACGAAGAAAATGATATGAACTACTTTTGCAATATGAATTTGCAAATATGTTTAAACATTAGTTAAAGTTGGCGAGACACGCTCCGCGCGCTCATTTTTCGAGATTCGTTTCAAATTTCCGGAAAAATTAGACCTCCGACGGGGATTCCATTTACTCTACGCGATAGAGCAGACATTTCTCTTTAAAAAGCAATCCAAAAATATGCAAAGCTGACTTCGGTGTCGTAAATAAAAGCTAAAAAGTCGAGGAAGTCACGGATTGTCAGCAGGGGTTCTCAGACACGACATTTATGACGCGCTCCACTCCGGCATGTGTCCCCCAAACGCTCACGTGCGCGCAATGTGGACGGCAAGCGCGAATCTTATCTTTATTCTTTACAACGTATTTTACAATTTAAAAAGAACTTTTGAAAATAAAGTTAATTCCTAAAAAGGGTTTCTGCGTGATTGGCGCTTGTGCGAAATGTTTGTGTCATTTATAATGTTCCAACAGTAATCCGCCAACATGGCAATATTACTTTTGCCAGCATACCGTTCTTCAAGCGTGGATATATCTGGATGAAATCTTTCACCATGTTCGTCACTCATATCACCAAGGTTTTCCGGAAAAAAATTTAAATGGGAGTCTAAAAAATTTATTTTGAGCGACATGTTACACCCGCATTTTTCGTAAGATTTAATTAAAGTCGACACTATTTCCGCGTAATTCGGTAACCGATGCGTTCCAAGGAAATTGGTGCACACTTGGTTGAACGCGGCCCACACATCCTGTTCGGCAATTGTCATACTTTCGCCAAATTCGGAATCGTTCATTAGGACCCTTATTTGAGGGCCAATAAATATTCCTTCTTTTAATTTCGCTTCCGATAATGAAGGAAACTTGTGTTTTATATATTGGAAAGCACTTCCACTCTTGATCATAGCTTTCACAAAATTTTTCATTATCCCCAGTTTTATGTGTAGAGGTGGCAAATAAATTTTGTTACTGTCCACTAAGTTTTTGTCTTTCATGTCTTTCTCACCCGGAATAAAATTATGTGTTAATGGCCAACTCTTTACTCTGTAATGTTTTGTTCGCGCCCGTCTGTCCCATTCACATAAAAAACAACAATGTTTTGTGTAGCGCTTTGAAGGCCCATAAGTAACCCTAACACTTTTAAATCACCACATATATTCCACTTGTATTGCTGGTAATTGATTTTCTACTGCCTTCAAACTTGTTTTCGAGGAGTCAATAAAAAGTCTACACTCTTTTGACTGATGTTGGAATCCTAATTCCAAAAATAGAGATTGCACGTCTGAACAATAACAGAGTTCTTGTTCCATTTTGGAATATTTCCGCAGTTCGTTATTGCGCTCGCGGAAGAATGTGACTTTGGTTTTTGAGTCCAGTAAATTCCATCCTTGTAATCTGGAGGCTAAAAGTTCGGCCTCATCCTTTGTCCAGCCCAAGTCCCTCACTAGATCGTTTAATTCTGCTTGATTCTATCAGATGAATCTGTTCTGCCTGGAATGATCCGGATGCTTCGTTGGATGTGCTTGTGCTTGAAGCACATACTGACGTCGTCAAGCAGATTTCGGTCAAGCAGAAATAGCAATCGACCGAATGACTTGATTGTTCTCTCCATATCATTGGTCCATCGAATGGCAATGACCTCTTTCCATTTTTTTTGTAATCGAGGAGAATATTGGTACATTTCTGACAACATACAGGGGGAGCCCAATACTTATCTTGATCACCCAATTTGCAAGTAAAATATTGTTGGTATGCTGTCTTGATCGGACGAGTTATATTTCGTCGCAAATGTTTTATAACTACTTCACCACAAACGTAACAAAATGAATTAGGATTGTTTACACACGCGCGCGACATTCTTAATTTTGTGTTACTTGCACTCGCTTAATATTAAAACAATAATACTACTACGGTCTACACAGTTTAATAATGCAAGCTATGTATAAGTATACAAGTTTTTCGTCTCGAATCGTTACTCTCTGTTCTAGAGCGTTTAGTAGACTGATTGTGAGTCACCAAATCTGGCCTGCAGTTCTAACGTTTTCAAACTAAACATGTGGTACTTGAAAAATACGTTCTAGCGTTTTGAAAGTCTAAGCATGTGGTACTTGAGAGATACGCAGGTAAGGAGTGTTTAAAACCGTGTTTGTACCAAAATTCATAGAGAAGGTCTTTTCTTTAAGTGGCACCAGGTCGGTGGTCCCACTCGAAAGTGATTTATGAGTGCATCATTTACAAGTTTCGAGTACGCCTGGGCAATTGTGAATGTAAATGACTGCAGCATAATAAATTAATTCTGACCAAGAACTAACATATCCATTAAACTGTATCCTTCAGTACACATCGACAGGAAAAACCAAAAACAAGAAAGTACGTATTTAACAACAAGAATTTGATCAAACATGTATTCAAGGCAAGTTCTTATTTTCTTAATATAATAAGTAAACGTTGCTCTTGAATGACAGCTTATACTCTAATATAATATAATAAAGACAGAATAT
The DNA here is from genome assembly GCA_910591585.2 of Nysson spinosus. NCBI lineage: Eukaryota > Metazoa > Arthropoda > Insecta > Hymenoptera > Crabronidae > Nysson > Nysson spinosus. The sequence continues at coordinate 2,499,613 of OU342836.1, read as the reverse complement.
ATATAACAGAACATGTGTATATTATATATACATGTGCCATATATATATATATCCTACCGCTCATAAGTATTCGAACGGCGTGGCTTTTTCTTCCTTCTAAATTATTGACGTCTTAATTACCGGGGACACGTTCCATAAACCGTACCTGATCAGGTACTTCAATTGAAGAAGAATGAGGACAATTTCCATTAATTGCCCTTTGTAAATGTGTAATAAAACACGTGTTTTAAATTATGGGTGATGTAACGGCCCGTCATTGCCCTTACGGTGTTGGGTATTTCCCTCTGTTTTGTGTTCAGTAAAGGTGGCAAGCGACAATAATGTTTTGGGTTTATAGTTTTATAAGGATTCTGTATTTAAATATTTTAGTTTTACGTGCTTCCGATTACCCTTATAAGCATGGGATACCTTTTTGCCCTAATCACTTGTTTCTTACCGCTTGCCACGAAAAGTTCGCTGATTTTTTGCCGAAAATGCCAAAAACCGAGGAAGTATCGATTGAAAATCGGTCTGCTGTCTGCGTTTTATTCGAGGAAGGCTATTCCTTTCGTGAAATAGCTAAAAAATTGAAAATTTCTACGAGTACCGCATGGAATATAGTGCAGAAAAAGAAGTTTACGGGTACTGTGGGTAACCGTAGAAGGCTTGGAAGGAAAAGATGCACCACAGAATTGGAGAACAGGTTTATTCGCGTTCATTCTAAACGTGATAGAAGGCGTACGGCACCGGAAATTAGGCAATCATTAAAACTCCGTAGAAGTACCACTGTGCAAGTTTCAACAGTGAAACGGCGCTTGAAAGATGCAGGCCTTATTGGAAGGGTAGCAGTCAGAAAGCCATGCTTCCGGCTAGGAAACAAGCGAAAAAGACTGGCTTGGGCAAGAGAACACCAAAATTGGACGGAAGAAGATTGGAAGAAGGTCTTATGGACCGATGAATCAAAATTCGAGATCTTCGGTTCCAAGAGACGCACATTCGTTCGCCGGCGATCTCACGAAAGAATGTTGGAATCGTGCCTTATCTCCACAATTAAGCACGGGGGAGGAAATATAATGGTGTGGGGCTGTTTTGCCGATGAGAAGACCGGAGATTTGGTCAGAATTGAGAGCAGAATGACCAAAGAAGGATACCTCGGCATCCTGGAGAACCACGCCGTACCCTGTGGACGCTTGCTCGTAGGGGATGGATTCATCTTCCAAGAAGGCAACGACCCCAAGCATTCCTCTAAATTATGCAGGGGATATTTAGGGCACCAGGAAACCGCAGGAATTCTCAAAATAATGGTCTGGCCACCACAACCACCAGATTTAAATCCAATCGAACAATTATGAGACGAATTGGATAGAAAAGTAAGAACATTGCCCCCTACCAGCAAGGAGGATCTATGGAGGAAGATGCAGATGGCTTGGGGTGAAATTTCTTCAGAAATTTTAAAAAAATTAGTGGCTAGAATGCCTAAGATTTGTAAGGCCGTCATACGCGCTAAGGGCGGTCATATAGACGAAACACGTTTGGACGCTAATTAGCAAAAATATAACAACAAAATAAACAAATTAATTATCATGGATATTAGTATTTGTTGTTATTTTATCATCCTACAAAGCAGAAGCGAATGCAAACCTTTTTTCATAATCGAAACCTCCAAACATCTTAAACACTGACGGCGTTCGAATACTTATGAGCGGTAGTGTATATATATACACACATGTTCTGTTATATACAGGGTGAGTCAATAACTATGATCACCTCAAATAACTTGTTTTCTATTGATCGTATCAAAAATGTTTATAACGCATTTTGTTGTATTTCGAGCGCCCCATCAGATGGATGCAATTTCATTTATGAAAATTTTATACTTTCCGAAATCTCAAGGTCACCTTGAGTTTTTTATAGGCCAATGTGCTTTTTCTTTGCTGGTATCATATAGCCGACGAAGAGCTGAATCCAACGACCTATAATAAGATGACCTTGATTTGACCTTAAACCTCAAAATTAGGCAAAATATTGAGTGTAATCGTATTACTTACGTTTAATGCTTCGTTCAAAGGATATGTTCAAAATGTTCGCCAGCCACTTGTTTACACTTTGTCATTTTGTTGCAAGCCCCACGCACAAAACTCTACTCTTTTGCAAAAATCATGGCCATGTAGTTCTTGGTGCAGTGACACGTGATAGGGGTGAAAATGCTTATGATGTCGCACGCGGATCACACTAGATTGGCTAATATTAGTTAGCCGCGAAATTTGTCGAGAACTCATATGAGGATTATGGGCAACGCATTCTAAGATTGCATTCTCTGCCGTTTCATTTGTTGCGCGTTTCGTACGTGCAAAATGTTTCTTCGTGGAACTACCGGTCTCTTTCAATATTTTAAATAATCTTCGAAATGTACTACACCCTGGAAGTGGACGATCAGGAAATTTGCTTGCATAGTGAGCTTGGGCGTGTACTGCATTTCCTTCACACTGGCGGTAAGCAACCACAATATCAACTTTTTCCACGTTCGTGTGTCGCATTTTTTCACAGTATGCACTGCCGTATAGTACTCACTTATTGACTTGTCCGTTACAACCCGATAAGTCGTCAACAACTGAATTTTCCATCTGGCCGTCTTGGGTAGATGCATTGTACATGTACCAGTTTTTTGTAGTTACTGCGAAACCGTTTGCGCCCCTGATTGATCGGATTCTGGATTTTCCGAAAACAGTGGTGGAGACATGATGCCGGTTTGAACTGTGGAATTCCAAGAATCTATGACCGAATTCCCAGGTACGGAAGGAACGGTCGCGTGGGTCTAGTGACTGGGTTGTTAACCATTGAAGTCCCCGGTCGTAAAACAATTTAAAGAACGATTGTAATTTGTTTCTTTTTCTAATACATTTGGTAGAAGTCGCCATATGTAAAAATGTCTATTGTTGCGTCTCAACACTACTAGTGCTTACTACATTTTAAGAACAACTCCAACCAGTGATACGATTACACTCAACATTTTGCCTAATTTTGAGGTTCAAGGTCAAATCAAGGTCATCTTATTATAGGTTGTTGGATTCAGCTCTTCATCGGCTACACGATACCAGTAAAAAAAGCACATTGACCTGATTTGACTTGATTTTGTCCTCGTCTATGGCGACAGGTCGTTCGGCGCGAAGTGTATCTTTGACATCAAAATTTCCATCTCTGAATTTCCGGAACCACTTTCTGCACGTGGAATCATCAACAGCATCGGTCCCATATACAGCACAAATTTTTTGTGCTTGAGTTTCTGACGCGGATTTGCCTTTTCGGAAGTAAAAAAGCATATTATGACGAAAATGCTCTTTATGTTCTGACATGTTCAAACTCTCAGGGAAAACGCTAGGACTGACTGATCGCAACAAAACTTTTTTCAAAATGACTGCGGAGGGGCCACTTTTAAAATCAAATATTACACTTACGGGGGTGAAGTGGGCATCCGTTCGAAAAAACGATGTTCCGCCGCCAAGCGGAGAAAACGGGACGAACTTATGTTACAACCCAATAGAAGGCTTTTATGACCTACGTAGCGCTCGACCGGTTCACGGTAAAACATTCAATTGGAACACGATTGACAATGAGAAACGGATGTTTCTTTCAAATAATTGAACCTAAGGTTTTCCACGTTGTTAAGTATATGGTAGCTCCAAAAGGAGCTGGTGTTGTATTAAATTCTTTCTGAAATAAAATAGCTGAAAGGTAAAAAAGAATTATGGGAACTATTCTACATAGTTTTGACAATAGTGAAATTCCTCAATAAAAAAGTGTCGAAAACATAAATGCTCTCGACACCACGAACATTTAAGTGCGACTACAGCATCACAATGGAAACATATCATTGCGTCCAATTTTCTAAAACAGAAGTCCACGGGATTCTCAAATTCTTCTGGCCTGTTATCTGTATAACCACATCGAAACCAAGCGTACCGAAATAGCTGTTTATATCGTTGAGCCGATAATTGACTGTGGATCAGTGCTTACAGTTTATTTATTGAATCTCTTGCATACAAATTGATTTCTACATTTAGGGACACTGCTAGGTCAGACAGTTTTCGTGCAAAATTTTTCCAAATGCGGAATCCATATACGTCAAGCGGTTGGACTAGTGGCGTTGTGTTCTTTGGTATTTTTAATACCTCTAGTTCTTTACCCTCGGGTGTTGCATTGCTTATTAGCTCTTCACTATACCCATTCCATGAATCGAGGAGTAAAACTGAATTTGCAGGGACATTCGGGAAAAAACTGTTGTCAACCACGTTCTAAACAATTCCTTGGTTAATTTTCCCGAAGTCGAAGCCTCGATATGAACATTAGGGGCCCTAAACACTGTTTGTTGCACACGGGGACCCAATCGGCCGCTTGGTTCTTTCAATACGATAAAAAGTGGTGAAAGTAGCTGACCGTCGGCTGTATCGTATAACTGTGGGTGGTTACTGACTGTATTAGAGCACTAGTTTCTTTTTCACCCTTATGTGATAATGTTCTACCAGAATGCATTTCCAACTGGAAACCACTCTGGTCAGTATTAAAAATACTATTTCTATTGTGGCTTTCAAAATACTGTTTTACGTTGGATACAAAATTTTCGGCTGCCGCGTTTATATCCCGGAAGTTATTTGTATAATGTTGGGTAACAAGTTTCATGGTTTTCCTGGATAGTATGTTGTAGGTATGTTTAAAGTTCCACAACCAATGGCTTGATGCGTGGAATCCTTCTAATTTTATTGTCTGATTTTCCTGTATTGCCCATCGTCTCAAATCGATGTCGTGTATCATCACTTTTCGATTTCCCGTTTGTATAAATTTTTGTAAAGTTGCATGAGCAATTCCTTCAAGTTTATCGAGGCGAGATCCACCTTTCTTAATCTGATCTTCCCATTGACAGAGTTGCCTAAGGCCTCTTACCTTCTTGAATCTTCTCCGAAGAGTCTCAAAACTCAATAGTCTTTTTCTCCCACTTTTCCAATAATCGACAGTGTTTCGCTTATACTCAAGATCCACGCCTTCAGAATCCCTTTCTTCGGGACTGTCGTCCGATGAACTCGATGACTCTTTTGTACACGACGCTGATTGCGAGATGGAAGCTTCCGCTTCTTCGAGATCCCTAGGAGTATCTGCTGAATGTAAGATCGGCTCGCCCATCATATCATCAAATATTAATTCCTGCTGCATTTCTACATTCGTATATGGTGCTTCTTTGCACCTATCAATTAGATCTACAATGTTCCGTGCCAGTTCAATCTCCTTCCCGTTCGTAGGTGTCTTCTGATTACTGTTCCTATAATTGTATGTTTCCATCAAGATGGTTAAAACATTAATCAGGTTAATCTTCATCTTCATAAAAATAAATCTAGATTTAAATAAATTTTAAAGTGAAGTGAACAGATGTCAACAAATATATTGAAATTAAAATAAAATATTAATAATAATATATGGTATGGTGATTGCTCTTCTGGTGACAGTATCTAGCCGAAAAGCACCACCAGTAATACCCTTGAGAACAACGTCCGTGAGCGCTCCAACCGTAGCACAGAGGGAATAGCAGCTACGTAGATCATAAAAGCCTTCTATCATATATTCCTTGCAGCGGTGATTATTACCGCGTCACTTTCATACCTGAACCTCCGTTGTCTATTGAAGGGACAAGTAAAGACATGCATATAAAACAATATAATTACTTAAAACATTGTAAAAGCTTATAGTGCATTCTATAATACGTGACCCATGCCTCCGTCTCGCGCAGCGTCGGAGAAAACTGTGCACGTGATAAATAATGTTATATGACAAGAAACAAAAATTTCCAAAAACACGTAACTTTTATTTTGATCCATAGTATACACACACCAATTTGCATGAAAATATATTAATATTTAGTATGAGAAATTGCAAAAACAAATCAATTTTTCTAAATATTTTGTAAACAAATAAATTTTTCTCGTAATTTTTAATGCCACTAAATTCCCTATTGAAAAACACATAATCCTGAAAAAGAATCATTATCATACGACCCCTCGTTTCCGAGATATTAAAAAAAAACGGTTTTTACCCCATATTTTGAGGGCTGTTTTCACCCCTTCAAAGTCAATGTCAGCCGATAAAGAAAAATGCGGGTAAATATTTTTTCGAGAACTATCTCCCATATAAATTTTATCAATGTCGGCGTATGCGCACTCGGTATGTTCCCTTGTAAGATGAGCTCGTTGCGGCGATTGATTCACAGTAGGAAGAAAGTATAAGCAGTATTATTATTTTGAACGTTTAACATATTTATTCTTACAAAACTCTCTTGTTGGCTCTTTTACAATTATGTTTGGTGTATGATTGTAACGCTTATATAAGTAGCGACCTGATCGACTGTTCTATGGAGGTTTTGTTCTGGCGATGGTCACTCCGCTTTTCCCGCAAAATCTAGATCTTGCTATGCTGCACTACACTTTGAATTCCTCGTGTATGTCGGCGGATTTAAACGGCGCACTCCTAAGACGCGTGGACTATTTCGGACAGAATCACGTTGCTCAGATGACAGTCGGTTTTACACTGATGCGGCCGGAAAATGGGTCCCTTCTTATAAGGCCCAGTTTTAGGGAAAATGGGAGGAAAGTATGAGGCGAGTGGGGTGGGAACGCCGCAACTCGGCGGAGGGTCTGGTTTGTTTAGATGCAAAGTACGGGAGACTTTTGGGTTTCCAGGGGAGGCTTGGCTGAGAGGGATATTATTGTAATTACTTCAAGTGCGACTAGTATGAGCCGTGGGAGCGACCGTTTGAATCCACCGGAGGACTCATAAGTTGTCGAGCAAAAATTCCTTCTAGGCGCCTCTATGTCGGCGAGCATCTTACCCAAGCCGTATGCATACGTAACATGACAGATAATTATCAAAAAGTCTTTTCACCAGGCGAAAATATTGTAGTCGACGAAACAATGGTTCCTTGGAGGGGACGACTAATATTCAGGCAATACATACCAACGAAATCACATAAATATGGTATAAAGCTTTTCAAACTGTGCTCCACCGAAGGGTATACATGGTCTGTGAAAGTATATTCTGGACGTGATACCAGCGGAAGAAAGCAAGTTGGCATAGCCGAAAACGTCTGCATTGAACTTGCAGATAAATTGCTAAATGAAGGACGAACTTTGTTTGTCGACAACTTTTATACGAGCTATAAATTAGCAGTCAAATTTTTAAAATTCAAGACGCATGTCGTTGGAACTGTGATGTACAACAAAAAATTTCTGCCACGTTTTGTAATGTCGTACCCATTGGAGAGAGGTGAAAATGATAAGCACGAGATATGATAGCACGAGAAAATAACAACGGTATTGTGGTGCTAAAATGGAGGGATGTTCGCAATGTTAGGATGTTGTCAACAAAACATGTACCTATTATGACTTCAAGCACGGATTCTACTCATCGCGGTCGTCTTCCGAAACAGAAACCTTTGGCGATACTGGCATATAATAATGGAAAAACTGGTATCGACAGAAGCGACTAGATGGTGTCATATGCCACAACGATACGGAAAAGTATCAAGTGGTATCGGAAATTAGCACTACATTTGCTTTTAGGAACAAGTATAGTAAATGCTCACATCGTGTACCAGAAAGCCACAAATAAAAAAATAGAAATAAGAAAATTTCGGGAACTTCTCGTTACCGAATGGTTGTCCTTAGAAAATGCTATGCCCGACAATAGTAGAAGCAAAACAAAGAACGTGTCCCACCATTTAGATATTCGTAAGAATCAGCAGGGCAAGCCTATAAGAAGGATGTGCGCTCTATGTTACCAAAAGAAGAGGCAAACTGCCGAACGCCAAGAAGCGAAGAAAAATGTAAAAAAAACTACGACTTATTGTTCCAATTGTCCAAAATCACCTCAAATGTGTTTAGAGTGTTTTAACGAACACCGTGCCACATAGTATGTATAATGTAATATGTTATCCTAAATGTAAATTAATAACAAATATAGTATAATGTGTATATTTTCAGTATTTTTATGTTGTATATCCTATATTTGCTTATTCCATTAAATTCCTTCTAAAAATCCACCTGAAAATACTATTAAGTTGAACAAGAAGAGCGTCACCCATATTTGGGTGACGGGGCCCCCACGGAAGCATGCCCGTCATCCAGATCTGAGTGACGTGGCGACGAACGTGCTAACTGATGCCAATTTAGAAAACCATCTTGCTTGCCTTAATCACATCCCATCAAGAAGACTTAACAGCGAAAAGATCGAGGCAGATCAACTGTTAAAATTCTCCAGCTCTAAGCACGACAGTTCATTTTGGTCCTTCGAGCCGGATCCGGGATTCGTGAAGGTGAACATATTACCAGACTCACGGTTCACGAAGACGGAGAGTGAAAGTGCGACATCAAATCCGTTTCAGCACGGGGGCCGGAATCAACATCGACCTCTGCACGAAGTCAGCAACTTCCACGGAATCAGAGGGCAGGAGCGCAAGCGTGCCCAAACCAGACGCAATCAGCATCATCGGCGACAACACGGTGTATCCTGGACACACAGGTCCATCATCAAGGAGACCCCCACTTCAGCGTACGACATAAGTACAGTAGAGGCGGAACACATCAGTTCGGTGAGTGCAATTTATCGAGTCACCACTCCTTCTTTAATTCTTTCCTCGAAGCCTCATTCATTTGCGTAAACAATCACTCATCATGCCTACCGAAAGCTTAAGATCACTCGTCCACAAACGCGGACTAATCAAGTCCCAACTGACGCGGTTTAGAACGGCTCTTACGTCGTACGAAGAATGGCAGAGCATTCTATCCCTAAAATCGCAATTAACCAAATTTAAAGAATCGTGGAAACTTTTCAATGATATTCAAACGGAATTGGAACTCGCAGATACTGACAACGACCACTCAGATGATCGGATTCAATTCGAGACAGCGTATTTTGAACTCGAAGGTCTCGCAGAAGACTTTATCAGTAAGGTACGTAATGATTCACACATCGATCCACGAAACTTACGTCCTCTCCAGCCATGGCTAACGACACCCAAACATATAAATTGCCGGAAATCAAACTCTCCGCATTTGACGGTGCACCTGACCATTGGATTGCGTTCCGCGACTCTTTCAAGTCAGTAATTCATGACAATCCAAGTTTGTAAAACGTACAAAAACTACAGTATTTGAGATCCTCACTACAGGGGGAAGCTGCCGAGGTTATTGAAAGCGTAGAAACTAGCAATGATAATTACCTTGATGCTTGGGAAATGTTGCTAGAGCAATATGATAATTTAAAGACCATAATAGAAAAATATATTCAGTGCATCCTGAATTTATCGCCATTAAAACGCGGTTCGTCCTGCATGCGGAGCTGGCTGAATGAATTAAAAAGGCACTTGCGTTCGTTAAAAACATTGAAGATCACAGTAGACTCATGGGATGCAATCTTAATTTGTGTAATAAAGACAAAATTAGATAGCGAAACACTAACCGAATGGGAAAAGGGCACCACAGGTAAACGCCTACCTACCTGGAACGAAATGATTCAATTCCTAGAAGCACGTCGCCAGACTCTCGAAGCATTAGCAGCAAACAAAACATCAAACACGAACCCTTCGACACACACCCGCACCCTGACCAATAACACCCAGTACACCCAAAAACATAAACCATTGCAGACAGTTGTAAACACCGAAACAAGGGCCGCGCAATGTCCGATTTGTAAGGCGTCTCACTTCGCAATTTTCATGTAAAAAACTCCTTAGCATGCCCGTAAGCGAACGCTACAAGACCATCAAAGGTCTACATTTACGTTTTAATTGTTTACGCGGTAACCATCATGTCAAGGATTGCAAGTGCACTCTCTGCAGAACTTGCAGTAAGAAACACCACACCCTGTTGAATCCGGAAGATAAATCTAACGATAAAACCTCAGAAGACAAACATGACACAAACATAGCTGCGACCACGTTACACTCTACAGGCCTATCGCAAGTTTTATTATCCACCACCATAATCCATGTATTTGATCATCAGGGAAATCCACGGTCTTGCCGGTTATTATTAGATTCCGGTTCGCAGTTAAATTTCGTCACTGAGGAATTTGCTTCACTGTTGAATCTACCTCGTAGGGAATTAAATTAATCAGTATTAGGCATCAACCAATCAACGAACATAGTAAAAAACTTTGTAAAGGCATTTATCAAATCTACCAATTCTCTTTTCAAATCCAATATAGATTTTCTTATCATTCCCGCCATAACTAGTTACATACCTCATATGTCTTTCAACACACATCAGAATTAATAGATAACAGTTTATGGTTCAATGGTCCTGAGTGGTTAGTTCACGACGAAGACACGTGGCCTCAGGAACCATTGAATACAATCACAATTCCAGAATTACGCGTAACCAATGCATTAACAGCTCATAAAACCATGGGCCAATCATTCATAACAAAACATTCATCGTGGACATCATTAATTAGAGTTACAGCCTATTGTTTACGCTTCATACATAACTCGCGATGTAAGGAAAGACGGACAGGCAATCTCGCGACACGTGACTATTTAAAGCAAGAATTAAAATACTTAAATTAGCGTAGAAGCCCACGTTTGAAAGGGACATTAACTATATTAAATTGCATGGCTCTGTAGATAAGCAGAGCAAATTTTTAAGTATTGCGCTATTTATAGACGAAGATGGGTTGCTTAAGGTCGACAGTAGACTTAAGAACTCGAATATTAGCTATGAGTCGAAGCACCCTATTTTAATATCCTTCACGCATCACATAGCACAGCTTATCATCAGACACGAACACGTCAGGCATTATCACTCAGGGACGCAAGCTACCTGATACGCCATTTGGCAAAAATATTGGTTTGTAAATGGCAGAAATCAGGTGAGGAAAAAAAAAAAAATACTACGTAAATGCGTAAGGTGCCTGAGATTCAATTCAGTAGCCCCGGAATGCAGGATGGGTAACCTACCAAAGGACAGAATAACAATGGTTAGACCATTCCTCAATTGTGGTGTCGATTACTGTGGCCCACTTTATATCAAAGAACGAAAACATCGCAACCGTGCCAAGATCAAGATTTTCATTGCAATTTTCGTCTGCTTCGTAACCAAGGCCATACACGTAGAAGTCGTTGGCGAGTTAACATCAAAATCGTTTTTAGCCGCCTTAAGGAGATTTATTGCCCGTCGGGGTAAATGTCAGAACATTTACTCTGACAATGCGACCACATTCGTCGGTGCTGACCGTGAAATGCGGGAGATTCATAACTTCATAAAATCACAGAACACCAATAGCTCAATTACAGAATTCCCAGCTAAGCAAGGTATGACCTGGCACTTCATACCACCAAGGTCACCACACTTTGGTGGTCTGTGGGAGTCCGCCGTTAAATCTTTTAAATCTCACTTCAAACGCACGATAGGTGATACTGTGCTATCATATGAGGAGATGATCACATACGCACATGAAATAGAGGCAATCCTTAATTCGCGGCGACTAACGTCCTTAACCTCAGACCCTAATGATACCCTAACCTTGCGTCCCACTCAAAATGAGCCTAGTGGGAGGACGAGCTTTCGATTAGAGGAAGTGTCAAGGAAAACGGCAGATTACCATCAACAGTTTAACAGTCCACAAACATAATATACATTCATCATACGTTGCATCGACGTACCACATATCTACTCATAATCGTTAAGTTTGAACCTTGTTGTATTGCGTTAAGTTTGGTCAAAAGTAAAGTGTCTTACACCACTTCAAGCACGTCTTGGTTGCCCTAATCACATCCCATCAAGGAGACTTAACAGCGAAAAGATCGAGGTAGATCAACTGTTAAAATTCTCCAGCTTTAAGCACGACATATCACCTATCAAACGCTACTCGGCCCGATATAGCATTTGCTGCAAATTTCTTAAGTCAATTCAACACGTGTCCGAGAAATTACCACTGGAGCAGCAAAACACGTCTTAAGATAGCTGAAAGGAACAATGAGTTACTGCATCGAATACTCAAAAAGAAATAAACTAGTTGAAGTGTATGTACACTCCGACTGGGCCGCGGACGAGAATGGGAGAAGATCACGTTCTGGGTATGTGACTATGCTAGTGAACAATGAGCGACATCAGCATCCGACCTAAGGACGTCACCGGGTCACAGATGCGCAAGGTCTAGGTCTCAACGAACTGCGAGACGTGAATCCAAAGGTCAATCATCGATACCACCTGGAACTCCAGGAAGAATCTCACTACAGGGACAAAGGAGCCGGAAATCCAACACGAGTGATCTTCATCCTTCTCCCTCATCGAACCGTACGTCTGAATTTCATTCTTCTCTCGAATCTGCACAAGTTCCTCGTCTAAAATGGAAGACATGCTCAGAAAACTCATTATTGAACGTGGTCTCGTCAAGGCCTCCTTAACTAGACTGAAAACATTCTTCGACACGTCTCGGTCATCGATATCAGTAGACGCGCTTCAAAAACGTGTCGATAGACACCTCGACCTCATAACGAAATTCGAGAACATTCAAGATCAAATAGATCTGCTAGTAGCAGGAAGAGACACCGCGGAGGCGCACGATCAAGAACGCCTTAATTTTGAAATGGTGTACGACGTCCTAATAACGACAATACAAACATACATAAATCAGTCACGACCACAGTCTCGCGGTAGCAGTACCCCTAATCTAAGTACATCATCCGCGACCGCTAAGAATGACCAGGGACAATTATCTGTTATTGCCTTGCCGACGTTTGGTGGATCGTGCGGAGATTGGGTCAAGTTCCGCGACACATTTATATCACTCATCCATTCAAATGATGCGCTTTCAAACATAACAAAATTCCACTATTTGAATTCTGCAGTCAAAGGACCCGCAGCACGTTCCATCGAGTCATTCGGCATTTCAGACGCGAATTATCTTCTAGCGTGGGATGAGCTAAAACATCAATACGAGAATCCCAATTTGTTAATTGACCACCACATCGCGGAAATATTTGAGCTGGCGACATTAACAAAGGAATCGCACACTGCGTTACGGCACTTGGCAGATGACGGAAAAAACCACCTATTAGCGCTTAAGGCATTAGGCGAGCCAGTGGATTCGTGGGATGCGCTCATATTATACGTGCTCACCTCCAACTTAGATTCGCGAACGAAACGCGAATGGGAAAAGAAGGCTTCCACGTTCAAAAAACGTCGCACGCTGCGGGACATGAGAGAGTTTCTCGAAGAACACTGCATGTATTTGCGAAAAACTAGTTCTGAAACTTCGCACGCGAATTCAGAATATCGGCCCGCGAACAACCGCAGACATATCAAAGCCGACACACCGAGAAGCCTTGTATCTCAACAAACCCAACTTACCTGTGCACTATGCACAGGTAATCATCAACTATACGGATGCAGTACATTCAAGAGCTTGACCATTCATGATAGATTAAATAAGGTAACCGAACTGAAACTGTGTTACAATTGTCTCCAGTCAGGTAACCGAAATAAAAATTGTACTCGCGGTCATTGCAAAAAATGTTCGGCAAAACACCACACATTGTTACATAAGGAACAACCTGTAACATCTCCGACCACCACCGTTACAACCACCATGCATTTCGACGTACCTCCGACACAGGCAAATCTCGCGAATTCATTGTCAAACGAGGATTAGTGTTACTATCCACGGCTATAGTTTATATTCAAGAGAGTCAAGGTGTGAAACATGAATGTAGGGCCTTGTTAGATCAGGGTTCGCAGGTTAACCTCATTAAGGATAGTCTTTGCGATAAACTTGGTTTAAAGCGTACTACAACCAAAGGTTCAATCTTAGGTGTCACGAACACGGACATCAAGATCACCGGCAGGATCACCACCCGTATATTTTCAAGATATAACGGCTTTAAAACTTCATTAACCTGTTTGACAATTCCAACGATTACATCCGACATTCCTCACGCGCTATTCGATCGAACTCGTTTTGATATTCCATCTCACTGTAAACTAGCCGATCCGGAATTCCAGAAGCCTAGAGATGTGGACCTTTTAATCGGAAATGGACACATCTGGGATCTAATCTGCGTCGGACAACATAAGTTAGGACGCGGTTACCCCGTTATTCAAAAAACCCAACTGGGATGGATACTGGCACGTAGAACGAATCTGTCAGTGTTCACTAATATTCAAAACCCCACATGTAACGTAGTGACGAATAAACAATTAGATGACCGACTAAGGCAATTCTGGGAATTGGAAAGTATCATCCCTGACACGGAAGTTCCTCTGCTACACCCTACGGACCCATGCGAGAAGATCTTCCAAGCAACGACAACTCGCGATATTGATGGACGATACATTGTCACCATACCATTTACCGAAGGCCTCCAACGGCTCGGAGAATCTCGACATATCGCGGAGAGGCGTTTTCTATCGCTGGAGCGGAAATTTACAAAACATCCAGAACTAAAATCAGAATACGTAAGGTTCATACAAGAGTATGAATCTCTAGGACACATGTCAGCAGTCGAGGATGAGCAAGCGCACGGACATCCACCAGCATACTACCTTCCGCATCACGCTGTACTAAAGGAAACAAGTACAACGACGAAATTACGCGTTGTCTTCGATGGATCAGCAAAAACGACATCGGGCCAATCAATCAATGACGTACAACGCGTTGGACCTACAATACAGGAGGACTTATTTACGATACTTGTAAGGTTCCGGAGGCATAATTATGTACTTTCGGCCGACGTTGCTAAAATGTACCGACAAGTACGAGTACATCCGGATCACCGTCGATTTCAGCGAATTCTACGGCGTGACGAACCATCACAACCACTAAGGACATTTTAATTAAACACAGTGACCTACGGCACAGCGTCAGCTCCCTTTCTTGCCACGCGCGCCCTTCGGCAGGTAGCAGAAGAAAACACTCAGGATCATCCTTCAGCCAGCCGCGCAATTGCCACAGACTTTTACGTAGATGACCTCCTCAGGGGTGCACAATCGTTACATGAAGCAAGGGCACTAAAGGATCAAGTATCTACAATTCTCAACAAGGCCGGCTTTGAACTCCGCAAGTGGGCTAGCAACGACCCACGAATTCTAAAAAATTCACAATCCACCATCGAAATACAGACTGATAAGGACCCCAAGACACTAGGACTGCACTGGACAACTGATCAAGATCATCTACACTACTCTGTCAAGCTCGGTAATCAAAAACGCATAACAATGCGAGTCATTTTATCCGAAACCGCTCAGATATTCGATCCATTAGGATTAGTTGGACCAGCAATAATCTTGGCGAAGATAATTATGCAACGGATCTGGGAACTTCAAATATCATGGGACGAGTCGCTCCCTCAAGACATCCACAACGAATGGCAAACCTTTCGTAAAGACATAGTGGCACTAGACGAATTAAAAATACGTAGGCATGCCTTACGAACTGACATTGCGAGAGTAGAACTGCACGGTTTCTGCGATGCCTCAGAAAGGGCATACGGAGCATGCATCTACCGCCGATCCACAAATTGGTGTGAGGAATGCACCGTCCGCTTGGTGTGCGCAAAGTCACGTATTGCCCCGTTAAAACCCATCAGCCTCCCGCGATTAGAGCTGTGCGGAGCATTACTACTTGCGCAATTAGTGAAAAGGGTCCGAACAGCACTCCAAATGAACATCCACCAGGAATATTATTGGTGTGATTCAACCATCACACTTGCATGGATAAGGGGATCTCCAAACAACTGGAAGACATTCATCGCAAACAGGACATCTGAGATCCAACAAAGCACAATTGGTGATTGGCGACATATACCATCGGAAGATAATCCAGCGGATATCAACTCTCGAGGAATTAGTCCAATTGCGCTAAGGTCAACGCAACTCTGGTGGAATGGGCCACAATGGCTATCCCGAAGCCCCGAGAACTGGCCAACCGTTCGGATTGAGATGGTCGAGGCACCGGAGAAACGGTCGTTTACCTGCGCCATCGTGACAACAATAGATAATGACATATTCGAGAAATACTCCACATACCCGAAACTCTTACGAGTAACTGCGTATTGCATGCGCTTCATAAGACGAACGCGAAAAGGAACCTCCTTAGCTGTACCACAAACTTCTCCACTCACTTCAGGACAGGCACTGTGTTCTCAAGAATTATCAGACGCTCAAAACAGACTGGTGTATCTTGCACAACGACACAGCTTCCAGAATGAGATGGAGCTCCTGACTCAAGGTCGACCAATATCAAGTTCAAGTCACTGAATCCATTTTTGGACGAAGCAGGGTCACTCAGGGTGGGCGGACGTTTAGCCAATGCTCCGATATCATATGAGCAGAAATACCCAATCATACTACCTGCAAAGCACGCGCTTACTAAGCTCATAATCACCCATGAACATCAACGTCTTCTCCATGTAGGATGCCAGACGACAATCGCTTCAATCCGCACAAAATACTGGCCATTGTCCTTAAAAAACTCTGTCAAGGGCATATTACGGGCTTGCGTCAAGTGCTTCCGGACAAGGCCCACATCAATCCAATACAAAATGGGAAATCTACCAGCAGATCGCGTCACACCACAACACCCATTTCATACCTGCGGCGTCGACTATGCAGGTCCATTCCTCATAAAGGACAAACTGCGCAATAGGAAAGTTACCAAGGCATACCTTTGCCTCTTCATCTGTTTCACAACCAGAGCTGTACATCTCGAACTAGCTACCGATCTAACTACTGACGCATTTCTCAACTGCTTCCGTCGATTTATCGCTCGCCGCGGCAAATGCACAATATTGTATTCAGATAACGGCACTAACTTTATTGGCGCCCGAAATGAGTTGCGTGAGTTAGGATTACTATTAACAAATAAGGAACATAAGGAACACTCCAACAACTTCCTCTTAAACGAACAAATCCAGTGGAATTTAAATCCACCCCAGGCACCCAATTTCGGCGGCCTTTGGGAGAGTGCAGTGAAATCTGCAAAATACCACCTAAAACGAATAGTAGGCCAAACAATCTTAACATTCGAGGAACTATACACAGTTTTAACGCAGATCGAGGCATGTTTGAATTCACGACCTCTCACTCCCCTCTCAAATGATCCTTCCGATTTAATTCCATTGACTCCAGGTCACTTCCTTATTGGAAGGTCCCTCACCAACCTACCGGAACCCGACCTTCAAGGGATCAAATAAAACCGTTTGAATCGCCATCAACTAACTCAAAAACTCTTCCAGCACTTCTGGAAGCGCTGGCACATGGAATATCTACATACATTACAGCAGAGAAATAAATGGCACTCTGGCAGTCCCAACGAATTTGGACCGGGTACTCTAGTTATCATACGGGATGATAACTTACCACCTTTACGTTGGCGGATGGGCCGAATAGAACAGCTACACACGGGCCAGGATGGGACAACCAGAGTGGTGACCATCAAGACAGCAGATGGGTTTGTAAAACGCCCAGTGACCAAAATCTGTGTCGTACCGATGGCTGAGTCACCCAACCCAATCACAGATTCAGGGTCAGAGCAGCAAGGACAACAAGGCAATAAATCTTAGAATAAGCTCATTTTAAGAATATTAGGTATAATTGTAAATTCGAAGGGTGTAACATACATATTTAATTTATCAACTAGTATTGTTAAAATTATTAGACATTATCCTGTAACCATAGGTTTGAACGCCATGCGTTCAAGGTGGGCGGAATGTTAATGCCCGTTACATTTAAGACAAGTTTACGATGCGGACGTGACTAACTGCTATTTTTGAGGACTACGAACATTTTATATTTTTATTTTATGAGTCGGGCCAATCACTTCCTTCTTGGAAGAGTAAGTATTCGGAGGACTCCTCGTTGCAATTAACTTTACTCGAACATCTGGACGATGCCTCCAAATCTTACCTTCCTCCACTCAATAGCAATTGACGCATCATAAACTCCACCGACCGATATACCTCGGCTCCGACGGCCCCAAAATTCTGAGAATCCTGTCACGTCAACGGGCGCCCCCGACCGCCACTCCTCTGCGAGGTCCTGCTGGTCCGTCGTGAGCCGTGATTGGAGGGTTGCAAACTCCCTCAAATCCTAACTAGTATATTCTAATATATAAGTACGCGATTCGATCGCTTCGGTTAGTATAAAGTATACAGTAAAAGTGTAAGAGTATAGAGTGTACAAGCATTACAAGTATTAAAGAACGAGTGTTGAGAGGACACGCAAAACCTTCTGAGCGCTTACAACATTGGAACCACGATTTCCAACGCGACACATTGGAACATCGACCTCTACTCACTCAAACACTTCACGAACCTTTTTGATAGCAACTCAGCTTGGTATAATATTCTAAGGCAAACGACAGCCTTAACAGGATATTCAAAGCGCGCGAACTTTACTTGGCGGCCTTTTAGCCCCCCCCCCCCCCCCCCGTAAAGGCTGATCTATCTCTCGAAGAGCTCTCGGCATGTAAGACCCTCAAACTGTTATTCATTCATTCGCATCTTTTGTTTCATTTCTCGTTGTATCTTAATCTGTGTTATATTTGTAATATTTACTAAAGGGTGCTACCCGTTAAGTAAACACTAAACAAAAACAATAACAAACTGAGAAAAATGTAATAACATTAAAATATGTTTCTACAGATAATCATTTGGCTGATGTCCGAACAAAAGCTTTGTCAGCACCCCAGTTTATAGAACTCAGAATTTGACTAGGTTTGGAATAAAAATGTATATGTATATGTACATCTTTTTTTAAATGTTAAGGAGAATGGTTTTCTTAGGTTTTTCTGGGCTTTTCCTAATTTTAAGCAACACATGTTGAACCATATGTAATTTACCCCAGCAACCACAATGGGAGTGTGTCTTCACTTATCGACTTCATCAAAAGTTATAGATTAACTTTTGCGGAGGCGTGTTGGATTTATTAGAAAGTTGTTTAGCCAATAGCCAACCTCCCATATAACGGTTTAATCGCGTTGCTTATATCATTCGTTCCTAGAAAAGGCACACTGCCGAAAAGGCGCAGTATTCTGTCTCGTCTCTAGTCTCATATTAGAAGTTCATAGTGAATAACATACTTCCCTCTGCCCTCGAGTCATATAATAAAGTATTTTTAAAACCAAAAGAACCCTTTTATTTCTCATAACCAAACATAAGCCAACCACCAGAGGCTACCTGGGCTTTGTAAACCCTTAGGTGAAACTAAAGTATTTATAAACTAACTAACTAATATATAATGAAGCTAAAATATGCTATCTGCAAATACTCCACTCTAATGATAACATATCTTACCATCATATTCACAGCAGAAACATGCTGAGTTTTAGAAGAACTTAAGCACTTTAGTAAGACATTATACTAACGGGACATCATCTGCAATGACTTCATTGAAGTCAACTACATATTTACGAAGATCATATATGAAACATGCTTCAAATTATTTAACAAACTGAAGCATATCATAATCATCTAGATCCGTAAAGATGGTGCTGATTCCAACAGAGTAGAAGATAAATTAAAAATACCAATCGAATACAGAGGCATATTATTTAATTAAAAAGCTAATTTAACAAACATGGAACAAAATGTGAACCACCAATACAACAATGAAAATGCATGATATAATAAAAGCTTTTTTCTGGCCATGCCTGATCCACAATGCAGTAGAAAGAAAATAATAATTTTTACTAGACTAAGAATTGGACAAACAAGAGTCACTCAGAGATACCTCTTGGACAAAAGAAAAAAATGCTTTTGTAATACCTGCCACATGGAGATAGCTATACATCTAATCTATAAATATACCAAATATAAGCAACAAGGAAATAAACTAAATATCAAACAAAATATTACTCTCACAGGCAGACAGAATTGGAACAAGATACGGTTCCTAATGGAAACGTATTGTACGACAAAATGTAAAACAAACTGTTGTATATACTTCAAATATATCTTTGCTAAAGACCATATAATCTATGTAAAGTTAGATGAAAAGAAGAAACAACAGAAACCAGAATCTATTAAAAACAATTTATTGTAGCACTGTATCACAGTGCACCTAAGAAAAAGTGAAGTTTATCGCATTTCGATTTGGGTGTTACATTTTAAACATTACAGCTACCAAACCAATGAATATTATGAAAACGTAACTTTTAGTAAAAGTATTCAAATATACAATGGTGCATTTGTAAGTGGTTAGGTACATTTATTGTACGTACATAACACATAAATAAATCGATTAATTAACTTGCATCTTTCAGCCATAATTTATACATATATAAATAAAGTTATAACTATGACTAAATACGTATTCGCTTGTTATATTGTTAATTAATCAGAAGTTAGTATTCGCACAGTTTGAATGAACAGGTTAGAAACCGAATTTCAAACTTTCGTCGAATTCGGATAACGTGGTCTGACTTTTCAAAGAACATACAGCTATTACGATTACACAATATTTGCGATATTTGGTCTAATGAACGCGGTAATGTAAAAAGTATTGAGTAGTTCTGAAATTAATACAATGATAAAGAAGGAAACTCACATATAACTCGTAACACGTGTGTAACTTTGCTCTCACAAATGTACAACGAAGAAATAAGATTATATTGAAATTAGGACATACTTTACCGGTCTTCGCTATACTTTGATCCACGTTTGACGTTCCATAAACAGTTTGGAGATCTTTGTCCTTTGGCGTCCATCTGCTTTTTACATTAAAACACAGACAGAAGATTATAAACGTGCAAAATGTCGAACGTTAAATTTGAAGAAGCACACATAACTGCGCCACACGTGGCGCGAAGATCATAACTGGTAAGATCGCCGATGGAACTGACGTTTTTCGTACAAAGCGGCATCTGCAAGTGAATCTTCAAATGCTTCGGCTTTGACTAACAGTCACAGAGTTCGAATTGTGTTGCACAGTTGCAACTTCAATACATTTGTACAATATTTTCGAAACAGTAAAGAACTGACAGTCTAAACGAATATATGCAATTTAAACTCAATGCATCTTTAGCTCATGAACGCCAGCTGTGTAATTCATATTTCACTGTATCGGGCGGTTCTATTAATTATTTCCCATTTCGGGCGGCACTGCGTTCGAAATTTGAAAACCACTTTTGATGCGATAAATATTCATGTGACTAACAAACTAATGGTTTCAAAATGATTTGACCTTTTATTCTTTTTGGTATTGGAATTTAAATGCTTTTTACTACCAGCGAGAACGATATTGTACATTGCGATGAACTATCCGATTAGCTCTATTTGAACCACCGATGATGGTACACGCCGGCATGAACCTGTTAAAGAAACGTGTTTAACTAGAAAAATTACAGTTTTATCATTTATAACACTGCCAGATTCAAAATAACGTAATATTTTTTTAAATATTAAACGCGTGCAAAGCAAAACTAACACACGAGCATAAATAAATTCTTGCGAAGAAAGAAACTATTAACGTGATGTTTGTTCGCATTCAATAAAAATAAAGATCATTCTCAGGCTTTATCGTAAAAGGAACTGTTTGTATTACTAGTAGTCGCTTTCCACATTTCATTTTTCGCTAGTTTCAATAAGAAACTAGCAACAGGTGTAAAAACTATCAAAGAGGAAAAAATGGACTTGATTAGTTTATTCGCGGATTAAGTGAAGACTTCTGGAAAGATTGATCTGCGTTAGTATATATATATATACTAAGTAGTATATATATACTATATATATACTATATACTATATATACTATATATATACTACTTAGTATATATATATATATAAATAGTATATATAGTATATATATATATATACTAACGCAGATCAATCTTTATATATTGTTGCAATTTGTTGAATATTAAAATTCTATCGGCCAACTCTAATCGATATTGGAGGAAGTAAAGCTTCCTCCTCCGGTCCGGACGAGGGAGAGTGGGTAAAGAAATAAATCAAACGAATGTGCCTGTTAATTCCCTTTGACTGTCCTGAAAAGGATATTTTGAAGCGCACACTTAAACAGCAACGGTAACCGTGCTGTGTGTGCTAAAGCGTGTACTGGTGCGTGACTTTTAAATACGGTGAGCCACGCGTCGACTGTTTTTGCCGATCTGATTCGTATTTTTCAGTAACACAATCGTGGCGGTCGGCTAGATTTAACGCAATGAAATCTTTACTGCAACGACCGCACAGTCGTATTGCCTCAAACGGAAAACCAAGGCGGAGGTTGTAAATCTCCTGTATGGATTTCGTGAGCGGGGACTTCCACGGTTACTAGAGACTAGTCCCGGTGGCTGACAACGGAGGCTGATCTAACCGTTTCTTTCTCAACACGCCTTGACGTGGAGTAAGAGTGGACCAACGCTAGTTATAATCCGTCTTCCTTAACACGCCGCGTCGTGAAGGAAGCCTGGATACAGCAATATCGAAACTCTCCGGCCGCTCTTGAGTGCTTCTATTCGTCACCAAGGCGGTTCCCGGTAGAGAACGAGTAGCGGGTCGTTAGATTATAACAGCGCGCCAACTAACGTAGTGCTCCGCCGACCAGTGGTCATCCAAGGAGTGGACCCCTTACGCTCCCATGTCGAATAACAATAGGTGGCGAAAACCAGGTGAAACCCACCGATTTTCGCCTCAGTACTAATTTACGGTTAAAAAACCGCTAAATTACAAAAAGCCGTAGCTATTTGTGCTGTAGAGTCAACACGAATTGTCGTGTGTTAGTCTCAATTCAGTTCCACAATTTGCTAACAAGTTTGAAGCTAAAACAGTGTTCGTTATAACAGGAGCACGATCGAATGTCGATGCGCTCCTTGCGAACTGCTGCTGAGGATTCTCGAAAATCAACTACTGCTGACGACTCTCCGGCATCAACTGTCTCGGAGGACTTTCTGGGATCAACTGTTCCTTACGAGTCTGTGGAATCAACTGACTGTCGGCGACGTTACACCGTCGTCGACCAGCGCGAACGAATAATTACTCGGTACGCGACGCTTTCGTCAAACTATTTTCTCTTTCTCACTCTCTCTCATCTCCGTTTGCTATTTGCGAATTCGAACGTCTCCCCATTGTAATATGTAACGGTTAGATGTGTCGATCTCTGGTTTCCCACGGTCATGTCCAAAACAATAATATGCCTATTATTGGGCCTCGATAGTTTTTCTATTTCTTTTTCGAATCCCAGCGGTCAAATAAACTCGGTAGACTCAAGAAAAAGAAATGACCTATGAGGCTCGTGAGCGAGTGAAACAATTAGATGTCAATTATATATATATATGTATAAAATAAAATATTATTTTTCAAAAACATATTTTGGTTTTTAATTATATAATGAAATATATACAAATATTAATTCATTCCCGTCGTCCACCCTTTAATTTCGTATTATCGGATACGGTATACCTATCGAGTGTTACTCGACAAAGCGTTTCGCTTCGGCACGTCTTATGTCGAGCGTTACTCGACAATATCATAATCTTACGCTAAATGAGATAAGATACGAGCTACGGTGTAGCATATCCGGAATAAGCCATGCCTCTTGAAAGCAACGGCTTACTCTTAGTATTTTCAAACCCATCGTGGCGTACAGTTCGAATTTGTAGTGCAATTAGAAAGCATTTTCAAAGTCTAAAGGGTCTAGCCGGTTAAGGGGGGCCAAAAGTGCCCCTAAACCAAATTGGACTTGGGACGGGTCATTCGATAGCTTATGAAAAGAAAAATTTGTGCCAAGTTTCAACTTTGTATCTCGACTGGGAGGGTAGTAGAGGGCAAAAAACAAAAAATCACGTTTTTGTTCAATTTCTTCCAACTGAGTGCATGAAAAATTTTGAAAAAATCAGTGACACGACAGTTAGCGATATACATATTATAGAATTTTTTCAGATTTTTATGTTGCAAATCCAAGGTGTCAAAAATAAAAAACGCAAAAAAATGCCGAAAAATGCCGATTTTGTATTGAAGGAGTTGCAGAACTATAATTATATTAATTGAGTAAGTAGGTATTAGTGATAGTATTGCTCTCAATTTTTTTTAGATTTTTTGGTTAGGTGCGCCGTAGTTAAAAAAATTAAAAACCGTTTTTTCGGCGTTGTTTGCGTGTCAGATTGACTTATAAGCGAACTTTCGTATTATTCTCTATTAAATAAGTGTTTGTGCAGAAATCAATGTTTTTGCATGCAGCAAAGCAATATAGCAATTAAGGTAACTAAATAAATAGAGAAAATTCGAATTACTGTGCTATTAGAACCTAGAGCGTAAAGAATATTTTTAAGTGCTGCGGTGGTCCCGTGGTAAAGTGTCAAGCTGTTGAAACGCTGCGGACTTTTTTTGTAGGTTCGCATCCCACTTAGGTTAATCTTTTTTACATTACGTTTTCTTAACTTCTAACTATATAACAACCGAACTAGTTTCAACATAGTTTAAGCATATTTGTTAAATATCTTATATTTAAAGATAAACATGCGCTCCAAAGTCATATTTACGTATAGTACAGATTAAAATATTTAAAAAATATGCTTAAACTACTTGTAAACAGAGATTAATATATAGTAGTTCGCTTGTTATGTAGTTAGAAGTTAAGAAAATGTATTGCAAAAAAAATTAACCTAAGTGGGATGCGAACCTACAAAAAAAGTCCGCAGCGTTTCAACAGCTTGACACATTGCCACGTTTTTTTTTGAAACATACGTTTATTGCTGCCAAAATAATAGGTACATATATACAGTTGGAACAATAAACCTAAAAACGTATAAAAGGTTAAACATAACAATGATATAAACTAATGGCTCTGTATTCGAGCACGCGTAGCTTAATGCTTGACAGTTATACGTATTGCACTTATTGCTAGGTTTGATAAGGTAACAAAAAAAAATAGTTCTTATAAGATTAGGTACTTGCTGTTGGTATAGAAAAGGCAAAAATATATAAAAAAAACTATACTAACGTCGCTTATAATTTGAGTGGTTGAGCTTTTTGTGTTTTTTTGGGGGGGTATTTGGTTTTTCTTTGGTATTGGATATAATAGGTGCGATGAGTGATTATACCATTTATGTACATCGCGTGGTTTTACAATTGTCTTATTCTATAGAGGATATACCAATGTGATGGATTGCACGTTTCCGCAGTACTTAAATCTAAATCTAAATTTACTTCGTGGATTTACCATGTTATAGCCACCAATAGTTTTTGCCGTTGTTGTTTTTGCACATAATCTTGTCGGTGGTTGTTAACTTATGATTAAAGCGTATGTTATCGTTGCTAGTATCTAGGTTTTTGGTGTACATAATTTGTTGGGTGTAAGTCTTTCTGTTGTAGTGATATATGATTGGTATGTGTTCGCTGTTTTGTATGTATCCTTCGCTATCCAGGTATACAAACGACTCTGGTGGAGTATATCCTGTGTGCCGGGTTCATTCAAAGTATAGTGGATTTGGATACAATGAATTGCAAATGAGACTGTTTGTTTTGATTTGGTGAATATTTCGCCAGTGATTTCTTATTAGTTTGAGTATAAAGAGGTCAATTCTTACAAGTTTTGCTTCTTCGTAGATTTTAGTGTTACTTATGGTTTTGGTATCATTTGATTCCGGTGATTTGTATTAGCCAAGGCATGCACGAAGACATTTTCTTTCGAACCTGCGTACTTTTTCCATTGTGCTGGCTCTGATATTAAACCAGATTTTGTCTGATGAGTAGTTTGTATAGAAGTATTTTGACTGTTTTGTTCAGGTGCTTCGAGTAGAATAGTCGCTGAAGAATGCTTTCTGTGCTTTATCGACTTGGGTGTTGATGTGTTCGTTGTAATTTAGTTTGAAATCTATGTACACACCCAGATATCGAAAGACTCGTTTGTTGGGGATTTTGTTTGCTGTGTTGTTGCTGTCGTGTAATTGAAATTTCTTTGTATGTGTGTGTACGTTGTAGTTCGCGTCTGAGGTTTTTGAGATGTACGGTCTGAACAGGATGGTTTCGCATTTATTGTGGTTAATTCTTAGTTTCCACGTGTGGAAGTAGTCTTGGATTTTGTTGAACAGCTGTTGTAATTCCGTTTTTATTTTGGATACTTTTTTATTGCGGGTGTAAATTAGAAGGTCATCTGGAAACGCTATTGCATACTTGTTGTCGCTGTTTAGACCGTACATCTGCAGAAGGTCGCTAATAAAAATGCTAAACAGAATGGGGGAGTTAACGGTTCCTTGTTGTAATCCATTTCGTATTTGGAAAACTTTTGTTGACCGCGCTTGGCCATCCACAACGTAAAATTGTTTTTCGTGCAGCATGTCCCAGAGCATGTAAATGATGTGTTTGGGAAAACCTTTTTTTAATAGTTTGAAGAAAAGTCCATCTAGCCAGACCGTGTCGAACGCCTTTTTCAAATCGACGAAGCACGCGCCCATTCAGTCGCCTGCGTTTCGTGCCCAACATACGTCTGAGGAGAATTTGGTAATCGCATGAACTGTCGAGTGTCTAAATCTGAACCCGAACTGGCATTCCGGGATGATATTGTTAGTCGAGCAGAAGGTGTTTAGCGCGTCACTAATTATGGTTTCAAATATTTTACTGATATTGGGTAGTAGACTAATTGGCCTATAATTTGAGGGGTCCTTGTTGTCTTTGCCTTTCTTTCTCAGAGCTATTAATTTTGCTGTTTTCCACGAGTTCGCTGTTGTTGTGCGCGGGACTGCGTGCTAGATTGCATCGCTTATGTTTTCGTTTAGCTTGTTAATGTAGTGGTCTATTTCGTCTTTTGCTAGATTTCTGTCAGGCGGTATGTCGATGTTGCCGTTTTGTGTTAAGTGGCTTTTAAATGTGTTCCAGTCCGCTTTGTTGAAGTTATATTTTTGCGTCGGTGTCTGTTTGTCCAAGAGTAATGGTTCGTCTGGGTCTATTGTTACTTCGAATAAAACTGCTCTATGGTCACTGTCATAGTCAAAGGATTTGAGGAGGTTTCGGTCGTCTGAGTTTAATATACGGATTCTGTTGTCGGTGAGGCAAACGTTTAAAAAGGCACCATTTTTTGGAAAGGATGGTTGAGCTGTTCTATATAGCATTGACCTGAATTTTATTTGGGTGTGACCCGCCTTTCATTGGCTATTATGGAGTTTACGTTTATTGATATTATTCTGAGTTTTTTTAGCTGTATTCTTTGATCCTTGGTGGCGAGGTTGTCCATTTTTAATCTATATTTAGGTCAAGTGCCTCCGCGATTAGGCTTATTTTTTGGCTGTTTGCTTCTACAGTTAGGGTTATTTTTCCTATTTCGTTGGTTATGGCTTGTAGTATGCTTTTTTTATTGCTTCCAGAAGGGAGGCTTTTCCTATGTTCTGTTCCAAGATTGGGATTAGTGTGGGACTATTGTCTAGGCATACCGGTACCTTGGGTGCAGGGCATGGCTGGTGACCGGCTGTTACTGCCCTGTATGATTTGTCTGGCTTAACTGTGTTGTTAATGCTGGCGACTTTTTTCATTTGGGCTATTTTGTTTTAGTTCTTTGAGTTTCGGACAACCCCTATATGATGCGGGGTGGCCAAAGTTTTTACAGTTTACGCAATATAGCCTATCTGTTTCGTTGTTATTTGGGTTCGCGTTTTGTGGAGGAATGGGACACTCTCCTGGATTGTGCTTAATATTACATTTTACGCATCTGTACTCTAAATTTCAATTTGACGCAACGTGGCCGATACGCTGGCATCTTTTACACTGTACACTGTCTTTCTTGTGTAGCTTTTCCCATGAGATGATCGAGTGCAGTAAGACTCGGATTTGTTTTAAGTTTTCTATTCTACTTTGTGGCGTGAGTTGCACTAAAAAGATTGGGAGAATCCTGTCTTCCTGCACTGATCTTCTCGTTGAGAATCTTTTTACTGATATAAAGTCTAGATTTTCAATGCTTTTTGTTTTTAGTTCTTCGAGAACTTCTTGCGGATCGAAGTCTCCTTCCAAGTTTTTCAAAATCATTGACATATTCTTTTCCGCTTTTGGTGTATAGGTATAATACTGGATATTTTTGTCTATTAGTAGTTGGCAAATCGAGCTGTGGTCTGGTCGTGTCTGGGTGTGTATGAGATGTTTGTTGTTGTTAATTCTTTTTATTAGGAAGTTACTAACTTTACTGTCTGTTTTTAGTGTGGTGATGGTGTCTTTTGTTGTTTGATTGAAGACTGTAATTGGAGGTGGTCTCTCTCTCTTGGTGTCTTCATTTGGGGTTGGTGTGTCGGTGGTCCTTGCCCTTTTTCTTGTGGGTAGTTGTGCCTGTTTCTGCTCGTCCTGCTCAGCTTCCTCTGTACGCCTCGCAGGCGGATCTGGTCCTCTTACTGCTTCTGTTTGGTTTATTTTTGTTGTTTGTATTTGTTCTTTTGACGTTGAGGCTGCCGTACGGGTACTGATAAATCTTTCTTGCTCTAGCTGGATAGACAGATTCTCAATTGTTTTTTTTGAGATTTTCGATTATTCTGAGGAGCTCGTTATATGATGGATTTGGTTCGTCTTCGCTACATGTTGCGGGGGGGGAGGGGGTGTCACTGCGTTTAGCAGTTTTCCCTTCCATGCTTACGGTCAGTTTGTCAATTTCCGCACTTGGCTTTCTTTTGACCAGATTTGGAGTTGAATCCCATTTCTTTATTGGTTTGGGTCTTAAGCGCTCTAGTGTTGTGCGATTGAGTGTAACCCCATTTTTGTTGATTTTTTCCTTGGTTATTATTTCCACTGGTTTCTTTTTATTTCTCCTAGCGTTACCGGTAGGTGCATGATCCTCGCTTTGGTCGGCGCTCATACTCCATTGTCCACTGCACTTGGGGCACAGGGGGGTGACACCCCCCTTTTGATTACACTATTTTCTTCGATTGTGAGCACTTTTTCACTGGTATTTTTAACTGTCAAGATATGTCCACTTGGGACAATTTCTTGTTTGCACTGCGTGAACGGCGGGGGAGACCCGAGAATTTCGCTACCTGCGGGGGACGCTTGGAGGGTACACGTCCTACCCTCACGATGGTTCGAGGAGGAATGACACTTTGCCACGGGACCACCGCATCACTTGAAAATATTCTTTACGCTCTAGGCTCTAATAGCACAGTAATTCCAATTTTCTCTATTTATTTAGTTTCCTTAATTGCTATATTGCTTTGTGTTAGTTTTAGGGTTGGGACTGTATTTGGTAATAAATCCTTTGATTGTGCTTCTGCGTTTTTCTTTATTTTCTTTCCTTTATGTACATACACGTGCGTGCCTCGCAATCACTCTCCGCCAAGCGCTCGTCCCCCGCGACATGCCCGCTTCTACCACCTCACGACAAGCATAGACTGCTCGCACTGCAAGACGCGCCACAGCAGTACGCTATCGTGGATGGCACGTTGAACTAAGTCTATTTCCAACACTTTGCTGCATGCAAAAACATTGATTACTGCACAAACACTTATTTAATAGAGAGATACGAAAGTTCGACCTATAAGCCAATCTGACACGCAAAAAACGCCGAAAAACCCGGTTTTTAATTTTTTTATCTACGGCGCACCTCAACAAAAAATCTAAAAAAAATGGAGAGCAACAGCATTTGGTGTAGAGTATTGTAGAATGTCGATAGAAGGGCGCGTAGCCGACGCGCGTATTATAAAAAACAAAAGAAGGCGATAACGCCCGTTGCCAAGGAACGCACGTCACGGAACAGTCCCGAATCGTTACATGCATTAAAAGTGGGACCGTAACGCATCACAACACTTCCCCTCGAGACGGGACACATCGCCGAAAAACTTAGACTAACTTGCTTAATCCTACTCGGCTCGACAATACCTTATGTCGAGGACCCGCCAGGGCCTTGGTGAAAACATCGGCCACCATTTCACCGGTCGGAAGATACTTCAGCTTTATCTCATTTTCCTTTAGGGCATCGCGAACAAAATGATGTTGTACATCTATGTGCTTCATACGATTGTGGAACACCGGGTTTTCCGCGAGTTTGATCGCGCCCTGATTGTCGTAATATAACGTAACCCTCGCCCCTTTTCCGAAAACTAATTCCGACAGAAAACGTCGCAGGTATACGGCTTCCTTCGTGCTTTCGCTCAAGCTCATATACTCGGCTTCCACCGATGAAAGCGCGACCGTTTTCTGTTTCTTCGATCCCCAAGAGATCGCGGCGCCCGCGAGACAAAAACAATAGCCTGTAAATGATCTTCTGTCCTCGAGGCAGTTTCCCCAATCGGCATCTGCGAAGCCTTCTGTCGTTGCGCTGTTTTCCTTATATGTAAGCCCGAGATCCAAGGTACCCTTCAAATATCGCAAAATGCGGTTTGCGTCGGCCCAATGCGACTTGCCATAACAATTGCAAAAGTGACTCAGCGCGCCCACGGCGTGCGCTATGCCTGGCCTCGTAGCCACCGCGAGGTACGTCAATGAGCCGATGAGTTCTCGAAACGGAAACGCATCGTCATTTTCAGGCTTAACCACGCATTCGCTTCGCAATTTCACGCCCAATTCGAACGGGTTCGATATTGGCTTACAATCGACCATACCGAAACAACCTAAGAGATCCTGTATGTATCCTCGCTGGTGCAGCGGAATCGTGCGACCCGTACGACGAAACTCCAACCCCAAACAGCATTTTACCGGATCTAAATCCCTGACTTCGAAAGCGTTCTTCAAGTGATTTTTGAACGCGCTTACCTTTTCAAGGTCTCGCGAACCTATCAGAATATCATCTACATAGACGAGCGCCAGCAGAATGTCTTCCCCCCGCCCCTGATAATAAACGCAGGGATCAGCGCTGCTCGAAACCAAACGGAATCGCTTTATTTCGTCGTCTAATCGACGATGCCAGCTGCGGCCTGCCTGCTTAATTCCGTATAAGGCCTTACGCATTAAACAAACCTTATCGCCCTGCCGCAAGTTACGTCGCATTTCGAGCGCCTTTTTCCTCAGCTCGGTGTCTCCTTTCGCGATAAGAATATCGAGAGATTTCTCAATATGTCGAGGGACCTCCATGAATATCTCCTCATCGAGCCTACCGTTCAGGTATGCGGACGTTACGTCAACCTGGTGGATACGCATATCGCATTGAGCCACAAGGGCGGTCAAAATTCTCACGGATTCCAGCCGGGTGACTGGAGCGAAAGTTTCGTTAAAATAAACCCCGAAGCGCTGTGCGAATCCGCGCACCACTAACCTCGCCTTTCGTCGATCGAGCTCGCTACTCGGCTTGTACTTATTACGCAACACCATGCGACTTCCTATTACCTTCGCGTTCGCGGGGCGCTCGACAAGCTCCAAGGTGTCGTTTTTTATTATCGACCCTAATTCGATGGCCATGGCCTCGTGCCACTCTTTCGCGTCCGCGCTGCCGATAGCCCGTTCCAAACGAATTTCTGCCATGAAGGCCTGTTCGATCGCTTGGTGTCCAAATTCCACCATATTGTACTCTTTACGTGGTCTTCCCCTCGAGCCCGTGCGTATCTTTCTAGGCCTGCTGCGACCCCTTCTCAGACCCCGATTTCGCGATCCTCGCGGTCCGCGCTCGACTCGCTCGCGTTGCCGTCGGACTCGTCGTCGTCCGTCTGATCTTCGCGGACAACATTATCACGCTCGTTTCTCGAACGACTATCGATTCCAGAAGGTAACTCAAATTCCGTAAAGTCGTAATCGCCCTCGTGCTCTTGGCCGCGATTGTCGCTTGTTACGCCTTCGAAAATGGTGCTCTCCAATATGGAGCTGTCAGGAGAACTATTAGAGTTTTTGCTAAACGTTTCCAAAAATTTCACGTCGCGCACGATTTCGATGCGCCTCCTTATCGGTTCCCATATGCGGTAACCCTTTGAATTTTTGGAATAGCCGACGAATGTTCCTTTCCACGAGCTTGGTTCAAACTTCCCCTTATTCGGATCGTTATTCAAACAGTATACTGCGCATCCGAAGTCTCTGAAATGTTTAACACTTGGGAGTTTTTGCAACAGCCTCTCGAAAGGTGACTTCCCCTCGAACACCGGTTACGAATATGATTCGCTGTCAACGCGGCCTCCGCCCAAAACGACGAAGGTAAACCTGACAGCGCTAACAAGCATCTCCTTGTATCGAGTATCGTTCGGTTTTTCCTTTCCGCCACCCCGTTCTGTTGCGGGTTGCACGCGACGGATAACCTGCGCTTGATCCCGTGATCGCGTAGAAACTTATTAAATGCCGAATTAACGTATTCTCTTCCATTGTCCGATCGGAAGCTTTTAATTCTGCGGCCCGTTTGATTTTCTATATACGCCTTAAATTCTTTAAACGCCTCGACCACCTGAGCTTTGGATTTTATACATCTAATCTCGCACCACTTAGAATGGTCGTCGATAAAAGTGACAAGGTACTTATTACCTGCATGTGATTTCACTCGCATAGGTCCGCACACATCACTGTGGATTATGTCTAACACTTCCATCTTTCGGTCAGACTTTTCCGGGAAAGGACTCTTCGTTATCTTACCCTCCATGCAAACCTCGCAACGCAATGGTTTCTTGCAGTCTCCGACGCCGACGCCTGGTATGATGCCTCTGCGCCGCGCTTCCAGAAGATCCGTCCGATTAAAATGTCCGAGTCTCCTGTCCGAGATTTCCAGTGCGTCGGGCTTCGGTGTTCCCTCGGTGTCTTCGTTTGCGGCCATGGAATCGTGCACAGCTGCACTTTGCCGCACGTAGTATAACCCGTCCTTGCGAACAGCGATTAATTTGTCGTTTCCTTCCTCGTCGATCACCCTCGCCTTGTGCTTCGTGAAGAGCACGCTGTAGCCGCGGTTTGTAATTTTTCGGACTGACAACAAATTCGTGCGCAGATCCGGCACGTGCAACGCATCGTTTATCGTGAGGCCTCTCGTCGAGTCTTCTTGCCGCACAACGATGCGCACGGTACTGCGCAAATATCTGTCGACGCAGTACTTGCGAGGGACGTTGCCAAGGAACGCACGTCACGGAACAGTCCCGTATCGTTACATGCATTAAAAGGGGGACCGTAACGCATCACAACAGTATTAATAATACACATTTACTAAAAAAATATAAACGCTGATCCGGGACTCCTTCAATACAAAATCGGCATTTTTTGCGTTTTTTATTTTTCACAGCTTGAATTTGCAACTTCAAAATCTGAAAAAATTCCATAATATGTACCTTACTCACTGAAGTGTTCCTGATTTTGTTCACAATTCTTTATTTACTGAGTTCGACGAATTCGGGCAAAAACGTGATTTTCTATTTTTGCCCCCCCCCCCCCCCCCCGTCGAGATACAAAGTTGAAACTTGGCACAGATTGTTTTTTTATAAGCTATCGAATGACCTATCGCAAGTCCAATTTGGTTTAGGGGCACTTTTGACCCCCTTATCCGGCTAGACCCTTTCGCACTCCACACGGCACGCCCCTAGCATTCAACTGTTGGGTGCGCGATAGCCACGCACACCCATACTCCATTCGCTACATTCGGCCGTGCTGACAAAAAATATCTGTCTGATATGCATTCTTTCATCGCTTTCTTTGAAGACGTCCGCATCATCTTGTGCCCATGGCTTCATCGAATCCGCCGCCGTAGATGTTGCAAACGGACCCTCGTGCCCCCCAATCTTTCGCACAAGATAGCGGTCATTCCTCAGTGCCTTCGTTATCTCGTATGGTCCCAAATATTTTGGATAAAGCTTCAGACCGGATCCGAACTGACAAGCGAACATACCGAACACGCATACGCCTATTTTGATAGAATTTATATGGGAGATAGTTCTCGAAAAAATATTTGCCCCGTATTTTTTTTATCGGCTGACATT
This sequence comes from Nysson spinosus, assembly GCA_910591585.2. NCBI lineage: Eukaryota > Metazoa > Arthropoda > Insecta > Hymenoptera > Crabronidae > Nysson > Nysson spinosus. Next base: position 2,465,825 of record OU342836.1, on the reverse strand, counting down.
GACTTTGAAGGTGTGAGAACAGCCCTCAAAGTATGGGGTAAAAACCGTTTTTTTAAATATCTCGGAAACGAGGGGTCGTAGGATAATGATTCTTTTTCAGGATTATGTCTTTTTCAATAGGGAATTTAGTGGCATTAAAAATTTCGAGAAAAATTAATTTGTTTAAAAAATATTTAGAAAAATTGATTTGTTTTTGCAATTTCCCGTACTAAATATTAATATATTTTCATGCAAATTTGTGTGTGTATACTATGGACCAAAATAAAAGTTACGTGTTTTTGGAAATTTTTGTTTTTTGCCATACAACAGTATTTATCACGTGCACAGTTTTCTCCGAAGCTGCGCGAGACGGAGGCATGGGTCACGTATTATACAGTCCGCGAAATTTCTATAAAGCCACCACGTTTTTTGCTAATATCTTATAAATATTTTATACTTATGATAAGTTTGTGGGTGATATTATTTTAGGAGTATTAAAGACACATATTTGTCGGTTTAAATAATTGAAATAACATTTATTTAAAATAGGAAACGGAAATATGTAATATGACATAAAATCCAATGCAAAATTTCTATAAAGCCACCGGATTTTTTGAGGGATAAAATCAATATTCACAATAATTTATTTTTTATTTATATATTAATAGCTTGTACAACTGCCATTTCTTCGAAAAACTTCGAAAATTCGTTTCGGCATTGATACAATTACATTTCGAAGTGTGTCAATTTCGATGGATGCCCACGCTTCGTTCACCGCTGTCCATAATTCATTAACTGACGATTATTGCTTGCAATTACCATAAACTTTCCTCGAAATTATTCCCCAAAGATTTTCAATTGGGTTTAGATCGAGGGGCCATGATAAAATTCTAATGTCTTTTTGACAAAACCACTGCTTGGTGTGGTTCGACGTATGGACACTGGCATTGTCGTGCTGATAAATAAAATTATCGTGCTCAATTTCTTCTGTAAAAGGTATTAGCACTGTATCTAATAATTCTATATATTCTACAAAATTCATTTTTGTGCTGATTCGGCAGGTAGGTGTTTTTGCATCAGCACGAAATGCAGCCCAAATCATTAGTGAACCACCACCTCATTGACACCTTCCTCTCCTTCGCCCAATATCACGTGATTATTTACGAGCTTACGTGATCTATTAATTTTATTTGCAATTGTGCGAGTAGAATATCCCATACTTTTATAAGCATCAGTGGATGCTTTTTCTTCGCTCGTTAATAACTTTCCTTGTGGCATCTCGAAGTCAATTTGAAGAAAGACTGACTTTTCCGATTTTCTCTCACTATTTATCGATGGACAACCAGGTCCCCACCTTCGTGGAGGCGGAGAAACTTCTGCAATTTGCACTATCCTAATTGGTCGAACCAAGTTGAGACCTTACTATTGGGTTCCATTGTTTGCAATAAATTCCAGGAATCCGCGAACTCCTATGGGTCGTGCGCCCCAGGTAGGGCCGCGAGGATCGACGTTTGGTCGTCAGATGTGGGACTTATCCGTTCGCTCAAAAATAAGTAATAATTTGCGAAGCTAGGTACAGGGCGTGAGGACCGATGCATAACTAGCAACAATAGACCAACAACACAATAGGTCCTCTGGCCGCTGTAGCATCGGTCCGTCCCAAAGCAAGGTGACCGTACGGTTTTAGGGTAATAAAAACTCATAAAAACTTCGTATAACTTTGACAGTGTAGGGAGTAAGGATATTGGTCTGTATGATGCAATTTCGTGTTGCGGTTTACCTGGTTTGTGAATTAATATAATTTTTGCAAATTTCCATTGTACTGGAAAGTAATGGGTTCTAAAGGTTGCGTTGTAGATCTGAGTGATAGCCACAACTGCTTTCCTTGGTAGCTCTTTCAATATTTTCGCTTTAATCAGCTCGAAACCCGGAGCTTTCTTATGGTTTAAAAGTTCAATTTCTTTGCGTATTTCCCTAGGAGAAAAATGTTCTATCGGTGGGCATAATTGCAGTCGAGCTTCCAGGTATTCCTTGATCGTTTTTTCTTCGTCTTCCGTTAGTGCGGTTTGATTGGGTTCGACAATTGACGATAGGTGAAGGGCAAATGCCTCGGCTTTTTCTTTGTCTCCTCTTGCCCATTTTCCATCTGCTAGTCTTATAGGTGGATCGTGTTGTTTTGATTGCTTGATTTTCCTTGTTGCTTTCCATAGAGTGTAGTCGCCTTGTTGATGTGCCGAAAGGTTTTTTATATAATTTTGGATGTTTTCGTTCTTTAAGTTGTACAATAGAATTTTTAGTTGTTTTGTAGTTCTATTTAGTTTCGCTTTATCTGCAGGATGCCTCGTTAGTTGCCACTGTCTCCTAGCTTTTCTTTTTTCTATAATTTTGTCCTTTACATATTTTCGGTAGTTGATTTCCTTTTCAGCTTTGCTTTCCGCCTCCGCAGTGGACTGCCACGCTGCGTTTTGAATTTGTTGCGTCAGTTCTTGTACTGCGTTGTCGATATCGTCTTCAGATTTTAATACAATTTTGAGATTTATGCTTTCATCTAGTATTTCTCAAAACATGCCCCAGTTTGTTTTGGAGTTGTATAAGGTCTGTGGATTTTCTTTTCTTATTATTTCTGAGTTGTACGTTAATATTACCGGTGAGTGGTCAGATGAGAGGTCGAATGATTCTACGAATTGTATGTAGTTGGATGAAATTCCCTTTTTAACGAAGAAGTCTAGCAGGTCGGGGTTTTTCAGCGGATCAGTTGGCCAGTACGTCGGTTTTCCTCTGCTGGTGTGTTCGTATCCTAGGGCTAGCATTGTTTTTTGCAACTCTTTTCCTTTTGGGTTTGCCAGTCTCGAACCCCATTGAGGGTGCTTCGCATTGTAGTCGCTGCCTGCAATGAATCTATTTCCGAGAGTTTTGAAAAATTCTTCAAATTGTTCTTTTTTGATCGTATGCCGTGGTGGACAGTATACTGCAGCGATATTTATGAAACCGTTTTTTCCCCTTATTTTTACCTTGGTCGCTTGTAAGTGATCTTTCTCGTATTTTTCTAGTTCGACGTGCTATATTTTTTCGTTGATAATTATCGCGGTACCTCCATGGGCCGTTCCGTCCGGGTGTTGAGTGTGGTAGCTTTTGTATTTGTAGATTTTAAAGAAATCTTTGTCGGTGAAATGTGTTTCAGAAATTATCAAAATGTCAATTTTTTGCACATTGAGGAAGGTTTCTGTTTCCTGACGGCGTTGTGTCAGTCCGTTGGCATTCCATAGTACTATTTGTATTATATTAGCCATTTCTATTTGATTGTTTTATAAACGTTGTTAAAAGGTTGATTATTGTGCTATTTTGATTCATTAGCTGGCAGAACATTACTTCGAATTTGTTTAGGAATTATGTCAGGGTTACATTATTATTATTCAGATCGGCGTTAATGATATATTCAGTATTTCTTTGGTTAGTTTTATCTTCTACAGTACATTGAACAACTTGCGAGTAGCTAATGTTTTCATTAACAGTCCTGCTCCTTACATCTCTCATTTTATAGTAAGATTTGTTCCTTGCTTTCTGCAAGTCCTTGTATACGCTACAACCTTAGTAGTTAGCTGGGTGATTATCCCCGCAAAGTGCACATATAGCCGGGACGTCTCTTGATTTTTGGCATACCCCTGTAGGATGATTTTCAGCGCATTTGACGAAGTTGTATGGTTTAGTACAGTACGATTTGGTGTGTCCGTATTCTTGGCAACGCATGCATTGAGGACTTTCCTTTTTCTTCTGCGGCGGTTCGACAGTAACTTTCGTTCCTTAAAAGGTGTACGATTTTATATATGTCTTTATTATTTTTGCTCGGTTCCTGATCAACAAAAAACATGGGAGGGGTTCTTTAGTTCTCCAACTACGAATATTGGTAACATTTCTTATCAAAAATCCTTTCTCCCTGAGTTCTTCCTTAATGTCGTTGATAGGTATCGAATGGTGTAGATTTTTTATCACGACTGTGTAGGCTCTTTCTTGTTTCGGTTGGTATGTATGAAACATCACTTTATTTTGTCTAAGAAAGTGAACTAATTGACGGTATGACTCTATGGAGTGTGTGTTTACTTTAACTGTGTTTTGCGGCAGTGTTTTGCATATAAATTCTGCAGTCGTTAGTGTTACTTTTAGGCTTTCTATTAGGTGCCCAACTAAGTTCGTGCGGTTTTTCCCGCGCGGACCACTTTATTGCTCCTAGAGCCAATATTTTTATTGCTTTACCTGATTTACTTTTGGGAGGTGTTAGAGGAAGTCAAAATGAGTCAATATGTAGAAAAAAATCGTAGTGTACACTTCATTTTCGTCTATAATATTACTTCCAAAATGACCGTGTCTAACGCCGTAATTCCCGCATATTTGCTTTATGAGTTCAAACTTGGAGCCAAGGCTGCGCAAGCGGCCAGAAAAATTTGTGTGGCCTTTGGGGACAGAGTATTAAGTAATCGCACTGCGCAAAAGTGGTTTCAAAAGTTTAAAAGTGGTAATGATAGCCTCGAAGATGAGCAACGCGACGGACGGCCGATTCTTATGAATAATCAAGTTTTGCAAGTGGATATTGAGACAGATCCCAGAATGTCGTGTAAAATGCTTGCAGTCAAGCATGGTATGTCTGAAGAAACGATTAGGAAACATCTACACACTGTAGGTAAAGTGTATCGTGTCGGAAGGTGGGTACCGCACGAACTTACCGAGAGCCAGAGGTGCCAATGGGTAGCGGCTTGCGTTTTCCTACTCGCACGGTTCCAAAACGATCCGTTTTTGAATCCTATTCTTACTTGTGATGAAAAATGGGATGAAATGGGTCACATACGTAAATAAGAAGCGACCTTCCTACTGGTTAACACCCGGGGAACCTGCTCCATCCACTGCAAAACCGGCCCTTCACCAACAGAAGATTTTGTTATGTGTATGGTGGACAACAGCCGGAATTGTTAATTTCGAATTTTTACAAAAAGGCCAAATGATCGCCGCGGACCTGTACTATGCTCAGCTTCATAAAGTACAGGAGGAATTGAAGAAAAAACAACCGGGACTTGTAAATCGGAGAGGTGTACTCTTGCTGCAGGATAACGCCAGACCACACGTTGCAAATAAGACTCGAGAAACAATTTGCAACCTCGGATGGGAAACTTTAATTCATCCTCCATATTCACCGGACCTTTCCCCAACAGATTATCACCTTGTTTGTGCATTACAAAATTATATAACAAATAGGAACTTCATAAACGGAGAGGAAGAAAAGAGGTCAGTGTCTGAGTTTTTTAATAATAAAAGCGTAGATTTTTAAAAAAATAGGGTTTTGAAACCTGTGTCACGTTGGGAAAGGGTCATAGAATATGGAGGAGATTATTTACCAGATTAAAAGTTACTCATTCGGTACCAAATTTCGTCTCGTTTTTGGACAACGAAAAGCGCACGAACTTAGTTGGGCACCTAATAGAATTAATGGATACTTTGCGGCGTTTTGTAGAAAAATTGGAGGAGGTTTAGAAGTTATTGCAGTGTTTGTATTTTCTGTATTTTCACCGGAATTTTCCTCAGTATCCATTGCATTTAATAGGTTGAATCTATTGTGTTGAGGGATAGCGTTATTCACTTCTTTACTTTTCCGTTTTGCATCTTGATTGTTCGATAGATCTCTGTGCCTTTTATTTCCGCGCTTGGGAGGATCTTGCCACGTCAAATTTCTATCCGAGGTATTAGAATTTGGGCACGTATTCGAATATCCAGCTTCATTTGATAGGAATGTTGGCTATGTACTGGAGCGTTAGGTTGTGTGTTGATGAAAATATTGTCACCTGTACTCATTGTCGGAGCGATTGATGTTATTGGTGGTAGTGTTGTCATTTGTGCGAAAAGCGTTGTCGATGTCGTAGTAGTCACAACCGTGGAATATCCCGTTGTTGGAAAATTCGTTGAACCTGCACTGCTCTGTTGCATTGTGGGAGTGCACGATTTAGACACTCGGTTTCGCCCTTTTTCACTTTGATACCTTCGCACCTTTATAGCTATGTATGTGTATTATTTGCTTTCACTCGCGGCTTATACACTCTTACTTTACAAAATCACGGAGCTCGACTGAAACACGTCTGATCTCGAACTCACGCAGCAAATGAATCGATATATATTTAATTTGTTTTTCTTAAACCTAACATGTCAACGCCTTTCACATGTTTAGACCCATTTAAGATTTTGGTTAGTGTTTTGATTAGGCTAGAATTAATATTATTTATTTTACTCTCCCTCTGTGCTTACAGTTATTACAATCACTTAAATCACCACGTGCGTTCTCACAAAAGGTTGCCGCCAAGAAGGGAGAAATCAGCAGCGCACCGCTTCACTGCGAGCGCACGCGGTGCCGCATGTATTCTATATGCGCTTTTGTTATCTATAGCGGGAACCTTGAATATAGATCCAGTTTCCCACAGTTAGAATGTCAGCAGTCATGTTTTCTGTACATAAATACCTTAACTTAACCCTTTCGCTGCGAAGAGCGCCTTTAGGCGCTCAACTATAGACGCTTCCCCTGAGCGAACAGCGCCTTTAGACGCTCAACTATAGACGCTTCTCCTGAGCGAACAGCGCCTATAGGCGCCGTGCATTTGTTTTGCATTTTTTGCTAATAATAAGTGCAAAATAATGGCCATTCAGTCGTTTGTCTTCGACGCGTTAGCTGCATACGCTTCTTGTGCAGAGATTTTTTCGTATAATCAAATAACTTTATCCATAAATTGTGCCCCTATCACGGATAAACGGACAAATATGATCTGCGATGATATAGAAGAATCATCGGATTCTGACCTCTCTGCAATTTTTTGAGAAATTGGATACAAAAGTAAAAAGCAAAACTCATACTACAGGAGACGCATATTGTCAAGTAGCTCGGAATCTTATTCCGAAAATATTAACGAATTACCTGACATCGATCCACGGCAATTTCTTTGGAGCGCACAAAATTTAGTTCCGAAAGTTTTTGATTTTGATGAAACTCTATCAGGAGTTAAAGCAAATATTAACGATAAATCGTCAATATTAGACATTTTTCAACTTTTCTTTTCCGAAAATATGCTTGAACATATTGTGAGAGAAACCAATAATTATTATACCACGAAAACTATGCGCAGTAGTCACTCGCGATTGATGTCTTGGAAAAATACAACAGTGACCGAAATGTATCGATTTTTTGCTCTGTCGATGTTAATGTTAAGAGTAAAAAAATTATCAATAGACGAATATTGGTCAACCGACGAATTAATACGCACGGAAAGTATTCCAAGAATAATGAAAAAAGACAGATATATAGCTCTATTACAAATGTTGCACTTCCACGACAATAATGAGACAAGTCCAGATGCGCTAATAAAAATACGGAGCATCATCGATAGACTGCGTAATTCTTTTTCACGGGCATTTTACCCGCATAAGCATTTCTGCATCGACGAAAACTTGTTGCTTTTCAAAGGTCGATGTTTTTTCAAGCAGTATATAGTATACCTTCAAAACGAAGTAGATTTGGTATAAACTCGTATGTTATCTGCGACTGTCATACAGGATATATCGAAGATTTTATTGTCTATTGTGGAGTACGCACGGATATAAATGACAATCATTTAGCAGAGATTGGCAAATCAGGGAATATTGTTATGACGCTGATGGAACCGTATATAAATAAAGGTCATGTTTTGGTCACTGATAACTGGTACTCAAGCCCGGCATTATTTTCGCTCCTATATCATAATAAGACAAATGCATTTGGAACAGTGAGGAACACGAGACGTAGAATGCCTAATGTACCTAATAAATTATGCAGAGGCGAAATTGCGTTTCAGTCTACGGATAAACTATTAGCAGTAAAATGGATGGACAAAAGAGAAGTGTTAATGTTATCAAGCTATCATTCTGCTGAGTATATAGAAACAAACAAAAATATGTGACAGGAACACCAATATTAAAACCAACTGTTATTGTAGACTATAATCGCGTTATGGGAGTAGTTGACAAAACAGATATGATTTTAAATTCAATTAATACTATTCGAAAAACTTTGAAGTGGTATAAGAAAATCTTTTTCCACATGCTGGACCTTTCCATTTACAATACTTACATACTCTACAAAATTACATCCAAAAAGAACATAATATTTGCGAAATTTCAATTATGTCTCTTTCGAGAGATTTTACTAAAATATCCAAATGGAAATGTATACAGCAATAAGTGCGGTGGCCAAACTGCATCCAAAGATAATATTTTACGACTGGCTCCAGGACATTTTCCATCAAAATATATCAATCCTACAGGAATCCGGCAGAATGGTCGCCGGAAATGTGTAGTTTGCAGCAAGCACAAAAAGCGAACCGAAACACTATTCGAATATAAAGAGTGTAACGTGGGATTATGTATTGAACCCTGCTTCAAATTATATCATACAAAGAGAGATTATTAAAGATTGCTAAAGATTATTAAAGATTATTAAAAATTATTAATATTGTTCTTATTATTATTATTATTGTTTCGCCGGCGTGCTGGCCAGCCGCTTCAAGGAAAAGACCAGCAAAATTGGCTCCGCACACCGTTTTAGGAACGACTCGCGTATCGTGTTATCCGCGCGGACAACCTTCCACTATCGCGCCTGCTGCGGAGAGAGCAATTCTTTTCTGAGCACTCCGCAGCGAAAGGGTTAATTACCCCCCTTTTAAGTATTTCTCTAATAAAATGGTGTCTCCTATTTATATGTTTGGTTTTACAATGAAACATCGGATTTTTGGCTAACTTAATTGCACTGGTGTTATCATTGTATATAACGATCTCGTCACCTATCTCTACGCCTAATTCTGAAAAAGCACTTTTAAGATAAATTGGCTCTTTACCAGCCTCTGTGATAGCCATGTACTCAGCCTCGGTTGTTGATAAGGCTACGGTGCGTTGTTTCCTTGACTCCCAAGTTATTGGACCATCCCCTAAATAAAATATATATCCTGTATATGAATGCCTATCGTCTAAGCAATTCCCCCAACTTGCATCCGTATAACCCGTTAAACTTCCTTGACAAGCTCTGTACTCCAAATGATAATCGTCCGTGCCTTTCAAATACCGTAACACCCGCTTTGCGGCATCCCAGTGTAGGGGTTTATTGTAGGAGTTGTTAAACTGACTTAACAGACTCAAAGCATGCATAATATCTGGCCTTGTCACAACTGCCAGATACATCAGACTACCAATCAATGCTCTGTATGGATACTCCTTTCCTTCAATAGTTTTCGAGAGCTCGCCTTTCTTCAATTTCAAGCCTGGGTCTAATGGAGATTTTACAGGATTTGCATCTGTCATTGCGTACCGAGCTAAACGTCCATTGATATAACCCTTTCGACTCAGAGTAATATTATCTGCAGTTGTCAAGAATTCTATACCTAAGCAAAATTTGACTAATCCTAAATCCTTAACAGTAAAATCTTTCGTTAAATGATGTTTGACAAATTTCACCTTATCTGGTTCCTTAGAAATAATGAGAATGTCATCAACATAAATGACTATAAACAACATTTCTTCCCCTTTACCTTTATAATATATACGTGGGTCGAAATTTGAACATTCGACGCCAAGTCGGACATTCCATTGTCTACCAGCCTATTTCAGTCCATAGATAGCCTTCTTGAGTTTACAGACGTTATTCCCTGAATTTAGTAATTTTAACATTTCCATGGCCTTATTTTTGACGATGCTGTCGCCTTTTTCGACATCAATTAACTTCTTGAAGGTTTCCTGCAACCTCTCTGGCGTTTCCATATAGATATCCTCTTCCAATGGTCCATGTAGATAAGCAGTGGCTATGTCAACCTGATATATCGCCATTCGATAGTGAGCTGCTAATGCTGTCACTAACCTTATCGAACTTAAACGTGCTACTGGAGCAAACGTCTCATTAAAATCTATCCCAGGCCTCTGACTAAAACCTTTGGCCACTAGCCTAGCTCTTCTGCGACTTATATTTCCGTTTAGGATCATACTTGTATGTCAACACCAACGTACTACCGATGACATTTGTGTCGTTTGGGCGTGGCACCAGATCCCATACCTCTTTATTAAGCATGGACCTTTTCATCCACCATTGCAACCGACCATTAATTTGAATCGTTCCCTGATACAGCTTGTTTCACTGTTATTTCAGTCGCATAAGCAATAAAATCCGTGTCTTGGCTTACATGTATTTCATTATAAATCTTCCTTGGTCTTCCCCTTCTTCCGGTCCTTACAATCTTCGGACGACCTCGTCCTCTCGTCGTAGCTGGTGTGTCCGAAATATTTTCTCCTATAGGGTCTTCATCTGTTTCTTCTTCTTCTTCTTCTTCCCCTTCCTCCAGACCATCGCTCCCATTCACACTGTTCTCAAGTTCATTTTCAGGTGATTCATGTCCTAGACCAATGTGGCCTGTAATAACCTTATTTTGTCCCTGAACTTCACGCTGTGGGTCATCCGATTTCTTGTATTCCTCCCCATCCTTCATATCGTCTATGAATCGAACGTTCCGGCTTATGGTCACTTTATTAGATTCGATATTTAACAAACGACATCATAACCCACAAAATGGTATGCCTTGGCCTTTACGTCTAACTTTCTTCTTAACCGCTGTAGTATTTGAGCATAAGCCATTGAACCAAAAGTGTGAATGTTGCCCAAGTCTGGCTGTATATTGTTCCAAAGTCGAAGAGGTGTGCCATTTATTCCTTTAGTGGGGAGTCTATTCTGTATATAATTTGCATATTGTATGGCCACCCCCCAATACCTAAATGACATTCCTGAATCAATGAGCATGCCCTTGGCCATTTCTAGTAATGAACAGTTCCTTTTCCGTTGTCGAATATCTTGTCTCTGCATTATTTAAGTACGTGAGGCGTATGCGATTGGACAGTCTTTTCATATAGGTCCCTGCTATAGAACGGCGCCTAATGCGTAATTACTCGCGTCTGTCGTTAGCACGAAGGGTTCGTTCCAGTCCGGGTATTTTAGAAGGGGTTGTGTCGTTAATGCGTCGCGTAATGTCTCGAAAGCTCCCTGTTGTTCGTTGGTCCATTGGAATTTAATGTCTTTTCGCAAAAGTTGGTTGAGGGGCTTCGCGATTTTGGCAAAATTCTTAATAAACTTTCTGTAGTACCGGCACAGTCCCAGAAACTGCTTTATCTCTTTGGGGTTTTTGGGAACCGGGTAGTTTTTTACTTTACCAATACGTTTTGGGTTTGGTTGTACCCCGTCGGCGGAAATAACATGCCCTAAGTATTCCAGTTCTGGTTTTAAATACTCGCATTTGTCGGGTTGAAGTTTTAACCCGCATTGCTTGAGCCGTTCGAATAGAATTTTTAAGTTTTTGTTATGTTCTTCTAGGGTTCTGCCAAAAACTACAATATCGTCGATGTAAACAAAACAGTTATTGCCGATCAGTCCTTGTAATCCGCGGTTCATGAGCCTTTGAAATGTTGGCGGGCCGTTTTTTAATCCGAAAGGCATTCTGGCGAATGCAAAATGACCGTTGTGTGTCGAGAAAGCAGTTTTGAGAATATCATTCTCCTTAACACCGATTTGATGAAAACCCGAAGCAAAATCTACAGCAGAAAAGTATTTTGCGTTGCCAAGTCTGACTAGGATTTCGTCGATGTTGGGAATTGGATATGAGTCTTTGATCGTTTTTTCGTTGAGTTTCCGGTAGTCCATTACTAATCGCCACTGTTGCGCACTGAGCGCGATCGAGGATCCAGTTGTAAGGGTGTAACTTCCTTATTGGTGTCCTCGATAATCTTACTCAAGGTTATTGAATAAGATTCGGTTTATTGGTGGGAACGACAATGTAATCCACTGACTTTAGTAATATTATATTTATTAGTCAACTATTACTTACCTACTAAAATGGTTATTAGTATTAATCTCGGGCGATTTGATACTTTTTTTATGCTCTGTATGGTTCGAAGTAATATTGCGTTCTCGCTAAAAGAATTTCCTCGTGTCTATCGGGTGTCGTTGGGGAGCGTCTTAAAGGGGGTGGAAATGAGAAAAGAGAAGGGGCTATCTTCGAGAGATATGGAGGTGGTAGCTGTGGTAGGTCGAGATTTTGTTTCAAAGGATACCATTGAGGACTAGGAGTAGTTGAAGGTTTTTTTAGGATTGTGTTTTTCTCTTCCCACGCGCCTTACGCAACGAACACTTAAGGGCTCAACAGACAGAAATACCTACGCGTAGGTATGCTGACCTGTACGATAGATAAATTGGTAACGCATTACACGTAGTTGATCTTAATGTTGACATTGACTAGTATTTCTGATAGAATTGATTTAGAGAGTTATTGAGGTACTAATATACTGAGTTTAAATCTTGCAAGTGTATGCCTTCGATCTTACTCGCTGCTATCCGACTGAATAGGAAGCGGTGCGAGCTTCTTGATTGACCTTTTGTATTCTCCATCTTGTGTTTTAACGGTGTTACGTGCGTAAGGAATTATTTCGTGGGCCGAGCGGTTAGCCGTTCCGCGCGTAACGCTTGAATAAATTTAATTTAGGATGGGTTGTATCATCTAAGATTCCATACGGAATCCGCGCATAGGTCAGGAATGAAATAGGTGTTAACGCAGAATAGAGGATAAATACCTTATTGGCCTGTTCTATTGATTCTTCACATTATACAGAAACAATTACACGGAATAGTTCAGAAATATCGGAGTCCAGAATGGATGACAATTTTACAATACTTATTTTAGTTGGAGTCTTAGATTGGTAAATTCCTAACGTGCTAAGTTTACGAATGGGCCCAAGGGAAATTCCGACAAGCATATAAACATATGTTTGGGTCCTCGTATCGCGATGCTAACATAAGTATGGAAAACTCACCAATGAATATTATCTTGGAAGCAATTGCTTTCGCTAGCTCTGATGTTGAGGGAGCCCGAAGATGAAGGAATGGCTGATGAACTTTTCACTTCTGTTTTCACTATACTATAAATACGATAAATACTATAAATACTATAAAGAAAAATTTAATATATGAGGGTGGAGATTGGTTTCAATCTCAAGATTGATTTTTAGATTTGGATAATTCTTGTTTGCTGAGTCCTTCGGTAATTATGGAAGTAACTTCACTAATTTTAACCCGAACTCTGGCTCAAAATAGCAACAAGGGCAAACGCCACGCACCTCGCGATTTGACTAACGATTGCAACTTGCGGTGATTTCCTGCTCCTTTTTGTTGATTTTGGAACCGCTAAGGGGGGGAATTCCAAGAGCTGTGCTCATTCTTCCCACTTAGGAAATCACCCGTTTCCTGTTCAAAGAATTCCGCCAAAGTTCATCAACCCGCCCTCATCCACAGCCTCTCGCTATTGCAATTTTGCTTATTAGCGAAACGTGGCCGCTGTTCGGAGAATATTCGCGGTTGCTTAAATTCAGTTTTTGCAGACTAATAGTTCATCGATACCGTGTCGTAAGATCGGGCACGTGTGATGCCTACTCAGGAATTTTAACTTCCTCTTTCTTTTTTTATATTTAATTTTTTTATATGTGCTTGGCACGTAACACCCCTCCCCCCTTAGAATCATCATCGTCCTCGATGATGTTTAACCGTAGGTTAAGTTCGAGAGATGTTCGTATGTATACAATTTTTCGCAATTATTGAACAGGTGGTTCTACATAAAATGGTTGAACTTATATGAAATATAAATTATTGCTTATGATTGATTGCTCGTGCATGATTCGCTTAACTAAATTATGAGAAAAATATGGATTTCGCAAAGTACTATTAGAAAAATGTACAGATGATCTAATATAAAATATTTAATTTATCGCGTTTAAACGAAAGAATCGTGAGAATACGCTAACCATTCAGCATCCCTCCGAGGATGACCGTTGTTGTAATAACAGAGGCTTCAGCAAGGCAGAGACACGTACGTCATGTAGTGGATGCTCTCCAGCTCGTCATCCTGGCTTCTTAACATCTTCTTGTCGAAGGGTGCCGCAGAGTCGAAAGATTTCCGAGTCCACGAAGAACTTCGGTTCTGATAGTTGTTCCGTGATTTATGTTGATGATGACAAGTTATAATGATTGTCTAGGACCATTTTCCTTAGAGTAGGTCCAAATCGAACTACTGCCTAGTAGTAAAGGTTGGATGTTGTACTTCCATAAGGCTATTGGTTAACCGACAATGTCAGTTGAGTTTCCCTGGAGAAGGTTGTTGACACTCCGGGAACGCCAAGCTCTGCTCACTTGCTCAGTGTCTCCTTTGTCTTTCGCTTTTTGCGTACGAATGACATCACACAGAATGATAGTGCTCCGGCCTCCTCGGTGGTGCTGAAGGTAACATACGCCACGTTCCTTCCGCTCCTCCTGAATCTATTCATGGTATTTTCGACGGAGTCCATTTTCTCGGTCATGTAAATATTAATCAAACAAGAGTAAAATAATAAAAGATAATAAACAATGAATAAATGCATGCAACAAGTTTTCAACCAAAACAATAGAAGAAAATTAATATAAAATAATTAAGTGTAACATTCTGAGTTTTTGTAATCGACAATCCCGATTTCTTGATGTTGTTGATTGTGCGTCTTCCTCTAGTGCTGTTGTTTGGATGGTTGTCTTCCTTGTTCCTCTTCTTCTTAATTAGTGGCCAAAATATTATGTGCATGATGATACTTCGGTTGCAGAGTCAGTTGAAGAAAGTGGTTGTGATGTAACTTCTCCGTTGTGATGATTGTTTTGCCAATTGGTCCAATTTGCAATCGAATTCATACAGTGGATTGAATTCAGTGGAGATACTATTAATGTGTCTCCCAAATTATTTGGATTTCCTTTTGATATATGATTTGTGATTAATAAAAACAGAATTTATGTGCTGGTGTACTTGTTTTGAGTTGTTTGTGATTCCTTAAAGTAAATTTCCGAGTAAGTATCGATTTACGTGATTCGATATAACTCATCCTGATCTTTTAAATTTAGTATTATCTAAACAAAACTATTGCAATTATTCTTATCCGCTGCTACTAGCCCCAGTAATAGGATGAGCATCGCCGAGTCCATTGCCATTCCTTATCAAATATCAGGCATCAATGATTAGTATTTTATGAACTTGGAAATTACTGTGCAGCCAATTCTACTTTATCTGCGTGTTTGATGAATCTTTTACCATTACCATCTTCCAAAACAATATTATTTTTCTCCAAAACTCCAACTATTTTATAGGGACCATGATATCGAGTACTGAACTTTCCTTTCCTGGGTTCTACTAGAACGCGAGCCATATCTCCTACTTTTCCTGGGAATGGTCGTGCCTTTTCATCATAATATCCTTTAGACTTATGTTTAGCAGAAATTAAATTTTGTCCAGCTAATATTTGTGATTCGGAAAGTCGAATTATCAATTCACGAAGATATGAATTATACGTTAGCATATCATCATCTTCGGGAAATGAACTAGGGTAACGAGCTAATTTTCCAAAAACTAATTCATATGGAGTGAAGTTAGTGGCTTCGTGTACTGAGGTGTTGCATGAGAACATGGCAAACGGAACTAACTTATCCCAATCATCGAAATCATTTATATAATGTTTTATATAGTCCGTTAATACTATATGGCTCCTTTCTAAAGCACCGTTTGTCTGTGGTCTGTAACCAGACGTTGTTACGTGATGAATTTTGAAGATTTTTGTTAATTCCTTTAGAATCTTGTTTATAAAACTTGTTCCTCTGTCGGTTAATATAATACGCGGAGCTCCAAATTGTAAGATTAAATGTGTTACTATCGCGTGAGCAATTGTTTCAGCTTTTATATCCGGTACGGGTACGGCAATACAATATTTTGTCAAATTATCTTGCATAGTCAATATGTGCCGATTGCCATCAGGGGTTGTAGGTAGGGGTCCCACAGTATCTAATGATACTTTAGCAAACGGTTCTATAGGGGTATCTGTGATTATCATTGGTTCACGCGTTTTTGTTCTGACTAATTTATTTTCTTGACAGCTATGGCAAGTTCTAATGAAATTTTGAATATCATTCCTCATTCCTGGCCAATAGAATCTTTCGCGAATCCTACGATACGTTTTAGTTACTCCTTTGTGACCGCCGACTATGCCTTCATGTAATTCTGAAATTATATTATGACGAAGTTCTTCGGGAGGAATTTGAATTTTCCCAAGGCAAATTGTAATTTCGATGTCGATTTCCTTGAAGATTTCTGTTAGGATTTCCTTTAGTGATTCGAGAGTAAGTGAATCGGTATAATCACCGGATTTTGAAATTCGAAAGGAATTAATATCGGAATTTGGAAGAATTAATTTTAAGTTCCTAAGCCCGGTTTTTATTTTCGCGACGGAAGTCTCGTCAAAATGATGTTTCTGCACAACGATGCTAAATATTTTGTACTTTCCCTGTCTAGTGATTAGTACTTGACCTTCCTTTGGTTTAATTTCTCTGAAATTTTCAACGCTGATAGCGCCTATATCTGTTAGCAATTTTCCTACGGATGTTGTCAATTCGCAATCAGCAGAAATAAAGTGAACATAATTATCATGTGAGTAGGTCAAATTTTCTCGGCTAATATTAATTAATTTCTTTGAAGAGCGCTGTGGTTTCCGAGAAAGATTTACGGGAGAGCTAGGTGTGATATCCGGGGGAATTCCCTGAGTCAGCTGGATGCCAGTGCAGTACGTCTCGTTACCTGATACCGTCCTTGGAATTATTCGCCTTGGTATACCAAGAGATTTTGATTTAGTTTCACTGAAGTGTCCTGGTAGAAGTGCATTCTGTCTCGTATTGTTTGGTGAAGCTGGAAAAGGAGTTGACAATGCCAATGGTTTAGAATGTGGAATAGGAGTAGGTAATGTGGATCTATGGGGTTGCCAATGAATTTTGGTCTGCTCGGATGTTTCCAATGTACAGTCAGGTTTTGATTTATCATGTCCTTCTGTTCCATATTGTTTAAGTAATTTTTCTATTCTACTATTTAACTCTACGTCGTCTAGTTCGTCAGTGTCCGAAGTATTACCTGATGATTCTTCCATAATTTCGCTGTGTTCTTTAAGAGATTCGTCAAAACGTTTGAAAGAATCATGTAATTCCTGTTTGTTTATAGACAGTCTTCGTTCGTCATCTAGAAAAACGTCATCGTCACTGTCCTCTGCTCGTGGTTGTAATTCTAGTAGTATGGTGTCAGCGTTTATTGTTGTCTCGTCTACTGTTTCAGTGTGAACGTCCTCGGCAATTGGTTCCAATGTTTTCCCTTTCGTATGTTTAGAAGTAAATTTCTTATGTAAATCCAGGCTTGGCATTACACTTTTCCTTTTCCGTAATATGGGTGGTTCTGATGACTCGTCATGTGAATTATCGGAATCTACGTCTGGCGTATCTGCTGACGATGGAACTGTAGGTCGTGGTGGAATGTAAGCGTTGGGTTTTAATTGATTTCGGGTCCTAGTTGCTATTGCACTGACATTTAAAGGGTTTGAAATTTTTGGTTTATTTTTCGATCCAATGGGCCTTCCTGGTTTTCTGGGTGCTTCCGAAACTGATTTGGATATTGGTCTAGATGTGGTTCCTGCTGAGCTAAGTTTAGATTTTGCTGGTTGTTCTTGAATCGGTAAAATTTTTGATGATTCAAGTTCACTGTCAGAGTCGGTACTGCTAGTATCTGAGAGATTAAATTTAACGACAGGATTTCTGGATAACGCGTCTGCATTTGTGTTTAATTTTCCTGCTTTATGAACGAAATTATAGTCGTAGTCACGCAATTTCAATCTCCATCGAATTAAACGTTGCCCTGGATCCTTTATGGAGTCTATCCACTTCAGGGGTTCGTGATCGCTAACTAACGTGAATTTCCTACCGTAAAGATACGGCCTAAAATGCAAAATTGCGTATAATACTGCCAAACATTCTTTTTCGGTGGTGAAGTAATTTTTCTCAGGGTTTGTTAAAGTTCTAGAAAGATAAGCTATTGGTAAATCGTTTCCATCAACCTCCTGACTAAGTATTGCTCCTATCGCAAAATCTGAGGCGTCTGTTGTTAAAGTGAAAGGCTTATCAAAATTTGGATATTGGAGAATTGGACCTCTACAGAGCGCTTTTCGTAATTCCTGGAAGCTACGTTTTTGTTCCTTTCCCCAAACGAAGGTCGCGTTCTTTTTTAACAATTCTGTTAATGGTTTGGATTTTGCTGCAAAATCTTTAATAAATCTGCGATAATAACCTGCTAAACCTAAAAATTGTCTGACATTCTTTGCTGTTTTTGGTCGAGGAAAGTTTTTTACTGCTATAATCTTGTTTGGATCTGGTCTTACACCCTTTTGACTAATTATATGTCCTAGGTATGCTACTTCAGTTTTCAAAAATTCACATTTATCGGGTTGTAATGTCAATTTAGCTTTTTCTAACCGATTAAATAATCTACGAATTTTCTTTCCGTGTTCTTCAAGAGTTTTTGCGTACACTACAATGTCATCGAGATAAACGAAAACTTCCGTTCCCTGCAAACCACGTAACGTTTGATCCATAAGCCGTTGAAAGGTGGCAGGTGCATTTTTCAAACCTTCGGGCATACGGATATACTCGTAGTGCCCATTAGGAGTTGTAAAGGCTGTTTTAGCCCTATCCTTTGGATCCATCTCTATTTGTTGGAATCCACTCGCGAGATCGATGATCGAGAAATATCTAGCTTGGCCTAATTGATCCAGAATATCGGTTATATTTGGTAACGGATATGCATCTCCTATCGTTTTTTCGTTAAGTTTGCGAAAATCAATTACCATTCTCCACCTGGGTCTTCCTTGAGAATCAGGTTTCTTAGGGACGATCCAGAGAGGTGAATTATAAGGCGAATTTGATGGTTTAATTATCCTATTGTTTAATTTTGTCAAAATTTGACGATGTATTTCTTCCTTGTGAACCGGTGGAAAGCGATACTGTCTGGTATTAATCGGTAAATCATCTGATGTCGGAATTGTATGTTTTATTAACGGGGTGAAAGGTAATTGGTCTCCTGGCAAATAAAAGCGATTTGGGTATTCTTCTATAATTTCGATTATATGGTCTCGTTCCTCGTCATTTAGGTGATCTAAAGGCAAACGTTTTAGAATTTCGAAAAACCTATCGTGAACTATGGGCAAATTTTGAACTTCTGAGTCTGAATCGAAATATTCTTCTTCTGGAAAATCATAGTATTCAAAGGGAATTACTTCTTGTGGAGTAACTTCGACCTGTATGTCTTCTTCCAACGTATTAATTGCTAATACGTGACAGACACCATCGCGTACACTAACAGCTGCTTCGCCTATGTATAAGCCTTCTACTGATTCTAACTTTGGCAAGTATCCTTCTTTTATTTCTGAATTAACCACGTCTATAGCTATCGGTTGACGAGTGCGAGCTTTAATCGTAAGAATTTGCGAACGAGGACTACGTTTAGATTTCTGATTTGGTTCTTCCCCAATGAACCTAAAAGGTCTGATGGGTTCAGTTTTTGTGACCAAGGTATTATGAGCGAACGAGATTTCCGCCTGCTCTTGACGTAAGTAATCTTTGCCTAAAATTCCATCATTATTCAAGGGAAACGATGATCGGACGACGTGAAATTTAACTGGTTGTTCTAAAAGTGTAACTGTAGTTGTTCCTAAAGTTCTCAATTTTTCCGGGGTAATTCCAGTTATAGAGACTGATTCTTGAAGGTCTACTTCGACGTCTTCGTGCAAAGCATTTAATTTTATCAGATTTATATCTGCGCCGGTATCAACCAAAAATAAACCAAATTTATTGCGTAATTCTTTCGCAGACATTTTAATTAATGGTGATTCTTGCTGTCGTTTATAGGAATAGACGATTCCTCTGCTTCCAAAAATTTTACTGTTCGACGCTCCTGATTCGAGTAACTCGCCGTCGCGCCGGCACGACGAGTTGTGCGGGAGTTTAAATTTTCACTGTTCCTTCTCGGCGAATTCGAGTTAAAATGATCAAATGTTGGGACAGGGGAAGAAGATCTGGAATTTTGGTTAGTGGGTGTGTTGGATCTTGAAGGTTCAATGCTTCGCGAAGGAACTGGGGTTGGAGAATTTGCTCTGGTTAGAGTATGATTAGTCAAGTTTGGATTCATATGGAAAGATTGAGGGTGATCGTATATTGGACTGTAAGGCGGATATGGCATTGGTGGATAAAAATACGGTGGATAGTATGGATAAGGATGCGGTGGCAACGGATAATGGTGATGCTTGTAAGGAACAGGTGATGTAGGACGTGCAGATTTTAGAATGGTAATCGGTGAATTTGCGCGATTATAGTTCGGATTTCTCATGGGACTGGGACTCCTCGAATCTTGCTCTCGCAAGGTTTGGGAGCGGTTTGTGTAGGTGGTAGGTAAGTCACGAGAATCTGGATTCGGAACTGAATGTTGTGATAACATTAACCGCGAAGGTTCACCACCGGGGATTATTCCTGATTTCATTCGGGTTTCTATTCGTGCAGCAATTTTTACAGCGTCCTGTATTTTCTTTGGTTCACGCGAATCAACCGCGATAGCAATTTCGTCGGGTAATCCTCGAATAAAAGCCTCTAAAGCACATTCTTCTACGGGAGCCATCATTTGGTTAGCGCGTTCTCCATATTTATCTTCTAAAGCGACTCGAGCACCGCTGATTAGGATATTTAATCGATCTGCAAAGTCACTGACCGCTTCTCCGCGTCTCATTCGGATATTTTCTATTTCGTGATGGTAGTATGGATATGTTTTACCCGGCGCAAATCTTTCCTTTAAATGTTTTATGAGATCATCTAATTTTTGAAAATTTTTACCCCAAATACTATCTCTCGCTGTTCCCTGCAATTTTCCTAATATTGCCCTTACATATGAAGTTTCCAGTGCTGGCGGCACATAGACTGCACCGTTTTGAACGTCACCTAAGAAATTTTTAAGGGGAATGTTTTTCCCGTCAAAGAAAGGAATGTTTAGTGTACTGTGTTGAATTGTGAAGCATTCAGCCATAGAAGCCATCATCAAATTAGTCACGTGTAATTCGTCCAATGAAACATTTGCAGAAACTTGTGCTGCTGCATTACGAGAGGAATTTGTGGCCATTTTGATAAATTAAGTGAAGGAAAATTCAGCAATCGCTATCGTGTAATTATAATTGATGTTGATTATTTGAACCATCTATGTAACAGTGTGCGAATCTCGAAATCTATACGATCCTTTAATTATTCTGCACTAACACATGCGCTAATTGACAATACGAAAATCCCACTTCTGACACCAATTCAGCCTGTTACGTGCGTAAGGAATTATTTCGTGGGCCGAGCGGTTAGCCGTTCCGCGCGTAACGCTTGAATAAATTTAATTTAGGATGGGTTGTATCATCTAAGATTCCATACGGAATCCGCGCATAGGTCAGGAATGAAATAGGTGTTAACGCAGAATAGAGGATAAATACCTTATTGGCCTGTTCTATTGATTCTTCACATTATACAGAAACAATTACACGGAATAGTTCAGAAATATCGGAGTCCAGAATGGATGACAATTTTACAATACTTATTTTAGTTGGAGTCTTAGATTGGTAAATTCCTAACGTGCTAAGTTTACGAATGGGCCCAAGGGAAATTCCGACAAGCATATAAACATATGTTTGGGTCCTCGTATCGCGATGCTAACATAAGTATGGAAAACTCACCAATGAATATTATCTTGGAAGCAATTGCTTTCGCTAGCTCTGATGTTGAGGGAGCCCGAAGATGAAGGAATGGCTGATGAACTTTTCACTTCTGTTTTCACTATACTATAAATACGATAAATACTATAAATACTATAAAGAAAAATTTAATATATGAGGGTGGAGATTGGTTTCAATCTCAAGATTGATTTTTAGATTTGGATAATTCTTGTTTGCTGAGTCCTTCGGTAATTATGGAAGTAACTTCACTAATTTTAACCCGAACTCTGGCTCAAAATAGCAACAAGGGCAAACGCCACGCACCTCGCGATTTGACTAACGATTGCAACTCGCGGTGATTTCCTGCTCCTTTTTGTTGATTTTGGAACCGCTAAGGGGGGGAATTCCAAGAGCTGTGCTCATTCTTCCCACTTAGGAAATCACCCGTTTCCTGTTCAAAGAATTCCGCCAAAGTTCATCAACCCGCCCTCATCCACAGCCTCTCGCTATTGCAATTTTGCTTATTAGCGAAACGTGGCCGCTGTTCGGAGAATATTCGCGGTTGCTTAAATTCAGTTTTTGCAGACTAATAGTTCATCGATACCGTGTCGTAAGATCGGGCACGTGTGATGCCTACTCAGGAATTTTAACTTCCTCTTTCTTTTTTTATATTTAATTTTTTTATATGTGCTTGGCACGTAACACCCCTCCCCCCTTAGAATCATCATCGTCCTCGATGATGTTTAACCGTAGGTTAAGTTCGAGAGATGTTCGTATGTATACAATTTTTCGCAATTATTGAACAGGTGGTTCTACATAAAATGGTTGAACTTATATGAAATATAAATTATTGCTTATGATTGATTGCTCGTGCATGATTCGCTTAACTAAATTATGAGAAAAATATGGATTTCGCAAAGTACTATTAGAAAAATGTACAGATGATCTAATATAAAATATTTAATTTATCGCGTTTAAACGAAAGAATCGTGAGAATACGCTAACCATTCAGCATCCCTCCGAGGATGACCGTTGTTGTAATAACAGAGGCTTCAGCAAGGCAGAGACACGTACGTCATGTAGTGGATGCTCTCCAGCTCGTCATCCTGGCTTCTTAACATCTTCTTGTCGAAGGGTGCCGCAGAGTCGAAAGATTTCCGAGTCCACGAAGAACTTCGGTTCTGATAGTTGTTCCGTGATTTATGTTGATGATGACAAGTTATAATGATTGTCTAGGACCATTTTCCGTAGAGTAGGTCCAAATCGAACTACTGCCTAGTAGTAAAGGTTGGATGTTGTACTTCCATAAGGCTATTGGTTAACCGACAATGTCAGTTGAGTTTCCCTGGAGAAGGTTGTTGACACTCCGGGAACGCCAAGCTCTGCTCACTTGCTCAGTGTCTCCTTTGTCTTTCGCTTTTTGCGTACGAATGACATCACACAGAATGATAGTGCTCCGGCCTCCTCGGTGGTGCTGAAGGTAACATACGCCACGTTCCTTCCGCTCCTCCTGAATCTATTCATGGTATTTTCGACAGAGTCCATTTTCTCGGTCATGTAAATATTAATCAAACAAGAGTAAAATAATAAAAGATAATAAACAATGAATAAATGCATGCAACAAGTTTTCAACCAAAACAATAGAAGAAAATTAATATAAAATAATTAAGTGTAACATTCTGAGTTTTTGTAATCGACAATCCCGATTTCTTGATGTTGTTGATTGTGCGTCTTCCTCTAGTGCTGTTGTTTGGATGGTTGTCTTCCTTGTTCCTCTTCTTCTTAATTAGTGGCCAAAATATTATGTGCATGATGATACTTCGGTTGCAGAGTCAGTTGAAGAAATTGGTTGTGATGTAACTTCTCCGTTGTGATGATTGTTTTGCCAATTGGTCCAATTTGCAATCGAATTCATACAGTGGATTGAATTCAGTGGAGATACTATTAATGTGTCTCCCAAATTATTTGGATTTCCTTTTGATATATGATTTGTGATTAATAAAAACAGAATTTATGTGCTGGTGTACTTGTTTTGAGTTGTTTGTGATTCCTTAAAGTAAATTTCCGAGTAAGTATCGATTTAAGTGATTCGATATAACTCATCCTGATCTTTTAAATTTAGTATTATCTAAACAAAACTATTGCAATTATTCTTATCCGCTGCTACTAGCCCCAGTAATAGGATGAGCATCGCCGAGTCCATTGCCATTCCTTATCAAATATCAGGCATCAATGATTAGTATTTTATGAACTTGGAAATTACTGTGCAGCCAATTCTACTTTATCTGCGTGTTTGATGAATCTTTTACCATTACCATCTTCCAAAACAATATTATTTTTCTCCAAAACTCCAACTATTTTATAGGGACCATGATATCGAGTACTGAACTTTCCTTTCCTGGGTTCTACTAGAACGCGAGCCATATCTCCTACTTTTCCTGGGAATGGTCGTGCCTTTTCATCATAATATCCTTTAGACTTATGTTTAGCAGAAATTAAATTTTGTCCAGCTAATATTTGTGATTCGGAAAGTCGAATTATCAATTCACGAAGATATGAATTATACGTTAGCATATCATCATCTTCGGGAAATGAACTAGGGTAACGAGCTAATTTTCCAAAAACTAATTCATATGGAGTGAAGTTAGTGGCTTCGTGTACTGAGGTGTTGTATGAGAACATGGCAAACGGAACTAACTTATCCCAATCATCGAAATCATTTATATAATGTTTTATATAGTCCGTTAATACTATATGGCTCCTTTCTAAAGCACCGTTTGTCTGTGGTCTGTAACCAGACGTTGTTACGTGATGAATTTTGAAGATTTTTGTTAATTCCTTTAGAATCTTGTTTATAAAACTTGTTCCTCTGTCGGTTAATATAATACGCGGAGCTCCAAATTGTAAGATTAAATGTGTTACTATCGCGTGAGCAATTGTTTCAGCTTTTATATCCGGTACGGGTACGGCAATACAATATTTTGTCAAATTATCTTGCATAGTCAATATGTGCCGATTGCCGTCAGGGGTTGTAGGTAGGGGTCCCACAGTATCTAATGATACTTTAGCAAACGGTTCTATAGGGGTATCTGTGATTATCATTGGTTCACGCGTTTTTGTTCTGACTAATTTATTTTCTTGACAGCTATGGCAAGTTCTAATGAAATTTTGAATATCATTCCTCATTCCTGGCCAATAGAATCTTTCGCGAATCCTACGATACGTTTTAGTTACTCCTTTGTGACCGCCGACTATGCCTTCATGTAATTCTGAAATTATATTATGACGAAGTTCTTCGGGAGGAATTTGAATTTTCCCAAGGCAAATTGTAATTTCGATGTCGATTTCCTTGAAGATTTCTGTTAGGATTTCCTTTAGTGATTCGAGAGTAAGTGAATCGGTATAATCACCGGATTTTGAAATTCGAAAGGAATTAATATCGGAATTTGGAAGAATTAATTTTAAGTTCCTAAGCCCGGTTTTTATTTTCGCGACGGAAGTCTCGTCAAAATGATGTTTCTGCACAACGATGCTAAATATTTTGTACTTTCCCTGTCTAGTGATTAGTACTTGACCTTCCTTTGGTTTAATTTCTCTGAAATTTTCAACGCTGATAGCGCCTATATCTGTTAGCAATTTTCCTACGGATGTTGTCAATTCGCAATCAGCAGAAATAAAGTGAACATAATTATCATGTGAGTAGGTCAAATTTTCTCGGCTAATATTAATTAATTTCTTTGAAGAGCGCTGTGGTTTCCGAGAAAGATTTACGGGAGAGCTAGGTGTGATATCCGGGGGAATTCCCTGAGTCAGCTGGATGCCAGTGCAGTACGTCTCGTTACCTGATACCGTCCTTGGAATTATTCGCCTTGGTATACCAAGAGATTTTGATTTAGTTTCACTGAAGTGTCCTGGTAGAAGTGCATTCTGTCTCGTATTG
Organism: Nysson spinosus; assembly: GCA_910591585.2. Classification (NCBI taxonomy): domain Eukaryota; kingdom Metazoa; phylum Arthropoda; class Insecta; order Hymenoptera; family Crabronidae; genus Nysson; species Nysson spinosus. The sequence continues at coordinate 2,440,213 of OU342836.1, read as the reverse complement.
TTTGGTGAAGCTGGAAAAGGAGTTGACAATGCCAATGGTTTAGAATGTGGAATAGGAGTAGGTAATGTGGATCTATGGGGTTGCCAATGGATTTTGGTCTGCTCGGATGTTTCCAATGTACAGTCAGGTTTTGATTTATCATGTCCTTCTGTTCCATATTGTTTAAGTAATTTTTCTATTCTACTATTTAACTCTACGTCGTCTAGTTCGTCAGTGTCCGAAGTATTACCTGATGATTCTTCCATAATTTCGCTGTGTTCTTTAAGAGATTCGTCAAAACGTTTGAAAGAATCATGTAATTCCTGTTTGTTTATAGACAGTCTTCGTTCGTCATCTAGAAAAACGTCATCGTCACTGTCCTCTGCTCGTGGTTGTAATTCTAGTAGTATGGTGTCAGCGTTTATTGTTGTCTCGTCTACTGTTTCAGTGTGAACGTCCTCGGCAATTGGTTCCAATGTTTTCCCTTTCGTATGTTTAGAAGTAAATTTCTTATGTAAATCCAGGCTTGGCATTACACTTTTCCTTTTCCGTAATATGGGTGGTTCTGATGACTCGTCATGTGAATTATCGGAATCTACGTCTGGCGTATCTGCTGACGATGGAACTGTAGGTCGTGGTGGAATGTAAGCGTTGGGTTTTAATTGATTTCGGGTCCTAGTTGCTATTGCACTGACATTTAAAGGGTTTGAAATTTTTGGTTTATTTTTCGATCCAATGGGCCTTCCTGGTTTTCTGGGTGCTTCCGAAACTGATTTGGATATTGGTCTAGATGTGGTTCCTGCTGAGCTAAGTTTAGATTTTGCTGGTTGTTCTTGAATCGGTAAAATTTTTGATGATTCAAGTTCACTGTCAGAGTCGGTACTGCTAGTATCTGAGAGATTAAATTTAACGACAGGATTTCTGGATAACGCGTCTGCATTTGTGTTTAATTTTCCTGCTTTATGAACGAAATTATAGTCGTAGTCACGCAATTTCAATCTCCATCGAATTAAACGTTGCCCTGGATCCTTTATGGAGTCTATCCACTTCAGGGGTTCGTGATCGCTAACTAACGTGAATTTCCTACCGTAAAGATACGGCCTAAAATGCAAAATTGCGTATAATACTGCCAAACATTCTTTTTCGGTGGTGAAGTAATTTTTCTCAGGGTTTGTTAAAGTTCTAGAAAGATAAGCTATTGGTAAATCGTTTCCATCAACCTCCTGACTAAGTATTGCTCCTATCGCAAAATCTGAGGCGTCTGTTGTTAAAGTGAAAGGCTTATCAAAATTTGGATATTGGAGAATTGGACCTCTACAGAGCGCTTTTCGTAATTCCTGGAAGCTACGTTTTTGTTCCTTTCCCCAAACGAAGGTCGCGTTCTTTTTTAACAATTCTGTTAATGGTTTGGATTTTGCTGCAAAATCTTTAATAAATCTGCGATAATAACCTGCTAAACCTAAAAATTGTCTGACATTCTTTGCTGTTTTTGGTCGAGGAAAGTTTTTTACTGCTATAATCTTGTTTGGATCTGGTCTTACACCCTTTTGACTAATTATATGTCCTAGGTATGCTACTTCAGTTTTCAAAAATTCACATTTATCGGGTTGTAATGTCAATTTAGCTTTTTCTAACCGATTAAATAATCTACGAATTTTCTTTCCGTGTTCTTCAAGAGTTTTTGCGTACACTACAATGTCATCGAGATAAACGAAAACTTCCGTTCCCTGCAAACCACGTAACGTTTGATCCATAAGCCGTTGAAAGGTGGCAGGTGCATTTTTCAAACCTTCGGGCATACGGATATACTCGTAGTGCCCATTAGGAGTTGTAAAGGCTGTTTTAGCCCTATCCTTTGGATCCATCTCTATTTGTTGGAATCCACTCGCGAGATCGATGATCGAGAAATATCTAGCTTGGCCTAATTGATCCAGAATATCGGTTATATTTGGTAACGGATATGCATCTCCTATCGTTTTTTCGTTAAGTTTGCGAAAATCAATTACCATTCTCCACCTGGGTCTTCCTTGAGAATCAGGTTTCTTAGGGACGATCCAGAGAGGTGAATTATAAGGCGAATTTGATGGTTTAATTATCCTATTGTTTAATTTTGTCAAAATTTGACGATGTATTTCTTCCTTGTGAACCGGTGGAAAGCGATACTGTCTGGTATTAATCGGTAAATCATCTGATGTCGGAATTGTATGTTTTATTAACGGGGTGAAAGGTAATTGGTCTCCTGGCAAATAAAAGCGATTTGGGTATTCTTCTATAATTTCGATTATATGGTCTCGTTCCTCGTCATTTAGGTGATCTAAAGGCAAACGTTTTAGAATTTCGAAAAACCTATCGTGAACTATGGGCAAATTTTGAACTTCTGAGTCTGAATCGAAATATTCTTCTTCTGGAAAATCATAGTATTCAAAGGGAATTACTTCTTGTGGAGTAACTTCGACCTGTATGTCTTCTTCCAACGTATTAATTGCTAATACGTGACAGACACCATCGCGTACACTAACAGCTGCTTCGCCTATGTATAAGCCTTCTACTGATTCTAACTTTGGCAAGTATCCTTCTTTTATTTCTGAATTAACCACGTCTATAGCTATCGGTTGACGAGTGCGAGCTTTAATCGTAAGAATTTGCGAACGAGGACTACGTTTAGATTTCTGATTTGGTTCTTCCCCAATGAACCTAAAAGGTCTGATGGGTTCAGTTTTTGTGACCAAGGTATTATGAGCGAACGAGATTTCCGCCTGCTCTTGACGTAAGTAATCTTTGCCTAAAATTCCATCATTATTCAAGGGAAACGATGATCGGACGACGTGAAATTTAACTGGTTGTTCTAAAAGTGTAACTGTAGTTGTTCCTAAAGTTCTCAATTTTTCCGGGGTAATTCCAGTTATAGAGACTGATTCTTGAAGGTCTACTTCGACGTCTTCGTGCAAAGCATTTAATTTTATCAGATTTATATCTGCGCCGGTATCAACCAAAAATAAACCAAATTTATTGCGTAATTCTTTCGCAGACATTTTAATTAATGGTGATTCTTGCTGTCGTTTATAGGAATAGACGATTCCTCTGCTTCCAAAAATTTTACTGTTCGACGCTCCTGATTCGAGTAACTCGCCGTCGCGCCGGCACGACGAGTTGTGCGGGAGTTTAAATTTTCACTGTTCCTTCTCGGCGAATTCGAGTTAAAATGATCAAATGTTGGGACAGGGGAAGAAGATCTGGAATTTTGGTTAGTGGGTGTGTTGGATCTTGAAGGTTCAATGCTTCGCGAAGGAACTGGGGTTGGAGAATTTGCTCTGGTTAGAGTATGATTAGTCAAGTTTGGATTCATATGGAAAGATTGAGGGTGATCGTATATTGGACTGTAAGGCGGATATGGCATTGGTGGATAAAAATACGGTGGATAGTATGGATAAGGATGCGGTGGCAACGGATAATGGTGATGCTTGTAAGGAACAGGTGATGTAGGACGTGCAGATTTTAGAATGGTAATCGGTGAATTTGCGCGATTATAGTTCGGATTTCTCATGGGACTGGGACTCCTCGAATCTTGCTCTCGCAAGGTTTGGGAGCGGTTTGTGTAGGTGGTAGGTAAGTCACGAGAATCTGGATTCGGAACTCAATGTTGTGATAACATTAACCGCGAAGGTTCACCACCGGGGATTATTCCTGATTTCATTCGGGTTTCTATTCGTGCAGCAATTTTTACAGCGTCCTGTATTTTCTTTGGTTCACGCGAATCAACCGCGATAGCAATTTCGTCGGGTAATCCTCGAATAAAAGCCTCTAAAGCACATTCTTCTACGGGAGCCATCATTTGGTTAGCGCGTTCTCCATATTTATCTTCTAAAGCGACTCGAGCACCGCTGATTAGGATATTTAATCGATCTGCAAAGTCACTGACCGCTTCTCCGCGTCTCATTCGGATATTTTCTATTTCGTGATGGTAGTATGGATATGTTTTACCCGGCGCAAATCTTTCCTTTAAATGTTTTATGAGATCATCTAATTTTTGAAAATTTTTACCCCAAATACTATCTCTCGCTGTTCCCTGCAATTTTCCTAATATTGCCCTTACATATGAAGTTTCCAGTGCTGGCGGCACATAGACTGCACCGTTTTGAACGTCACCTAAGAAATTTTTAAGGGGAATGTTTTTCCCGTCAAAGAAAGGAATGTTTAGTGTACTGTGTTGAATTGTGAAGCATTCAGCCATAGAAGCCATCATCAAATTAGTAACGTGTAATTCGTCCAATGAAACATTTGCAGAAACTTGTGCTGCTGCATTACGAGAGGAATTTGTGGCCATTTTGATAAATTAAGTGAAGGAAAATTCAGCAATCGCTATCGTGTAATTATAATTGATGTTGATTATTTGAACCATCTATGTAACAGTGTGCGAATCTCGAAATCTATACGATCCTTTAATTATTCTGCACTAACACATGCGCTAATTGACAATACGAAAATCCCACTTCTGACACCAATTCAGCCTGTTACGTGCGTAAGGAATTATTTCGTGGGCCGAGCGGTTAGCCGTTCCGCGCGTAACGCTTGAATAAATTTAATTTAGGATGGGTTGTATCATCTAAGATTCCATACGGAATCCGCGCATAGGTCAGGCATGAAATAGGTGTTAACGCAGAATAGAGGATAAATACCTTATTGGCCTGTTCTATTGATTCTTCACATTATACAGAAACAATTACACGGAATAGTTCAGAAATATCGGAGTCCAGAATGGATGACAATTTTACAATACTTATTTTAGTTGGAGTCTTAGATTGGTAAATTCCTAACGTGCTAAGTTTACGAATGGGCCCAAGGGAAATTCCGACAAGCATATAAACATATGTTTGGGTCCTCGTATCGCGATGCTAACATAAGTATGGAAAACTCACCAATGAATATTATCTTGGAAGCAATTGCTTTCGCTAGCTCTGATGTTGAGGGAGCCCGAAGATGAAGGAATGGCTGATGAACTTTTCACTTCTGTTTTCACTATACTATAAATACGATAAATACTATAAATACTATAAAGAAAAATTTAATATATGAGGGTGGAGATTGGTTTCAATCTCAAGATTGATTTTTAGATTTGGATAATTCTTGTTTGCTGAGTCCTTCGGTAATTATGGAAGTAACTTCACTAATTTTAACCCGAACTCTGGCTCAAAATAGCAACAAGGGCAAACGCCACGCACCTCGCGATTTGACTAACGATTGCAACTCGCGGTGATTTCCTGCTCCTTTTTGTTGATTTTGGAACCGCTAAGGGGGGGAATTCCAAGAGCTGTGCTCATTCTTCCCACTTAGGAAATCACCCGTTTCCTGTTCAAAGAATTCCGCCAAAGTTCATCAACCCGCCCTCATCCACAGCCTCTCGCTATTGCAATTTTGCTTATTAGCGAAACGTGGCCGCTGTTCGGAGAATATTCGCGGTTGCTTAAATTCAGTTTTTGCAGACTAATAGTTCATCGATACCGTGTCGTAAGATCGGGCACGTGTGATGCCTACTCAGGAATTTTAACTTCCTCTTTCTTTTTTTATATTTAATTTTTTTATATGTGCTTGGCACGTAACACCCCTCCCCCCTTAGAATCATCATCGTCCTCGATGATGTTTAACCGTAGGTTAAGTTCGAGAGATGTTCGTATGTATACAATTTTTCGCAATTATTGAACAGGTGGTTCTACATAAAATGGTTGAACTTATATGAAATATAAATTATTGCTTATGATTGATTGCTCGTGCATTATTCGCTTAACTAAATTATGAGAAAAATATGGATTTCGCAAAGTACTATTAGAAAAATGTACAGATGATCTAATATAAAATATTTAATTTATCGCGTTTAAACGAAAGAATCGTGAGAATACGCTAACCATTCAGCATCCCTCCGAGGATGACCGTTGTTGTAATAACAGAGGCTTCAGCAAGGCAGAGACACGTACGTCATGTAGTGGATGCTCTCCAGCTCGTCATCCTGGCTTCTTAACATCTTCTTGTCGAAGGGTGCCGCAGAGTCGAAAGATTTCCGAGTCCACGAAGAACTTCGGTTCTGATAGTTGTTCCGCGATTTATGTTGATGATGACAAGTTATAATGATTGTCTAGGACCATTTTCCGTAGAGTAGGTCCAAATCGAACTACTGCCTAGTAGTAAAGGTTGGATGTTGTACTTCCATAAGGCTATTGGTTAACCGACAATGTCAGTTGAGTTTCCCTGGAGAAGGTTGTTGACACTCCGGGAACGCCAAGCTCTGCTCACTTGCTCAGTGTCTCCTTTGTCTTTCGCTTTTTGCGTACGAATGACATCACACAGAATGATAGTGCTCCGGCCTCCTCGGTGGTGCTGAAGGTAACATACGCCACGTTCCTTCCGCTCCTCCTGAATCTATTCATGGTATTTTCGACAGAGTCCATTTTCTCGGTCATGTAAATATTAATCAAACAAGAGTAAAATAATAAAAGATAATAAACAATGAATAAATGCATGCAACAAGTTTTCAACCAAAACAATAGAAGAAAATTAATATAAAATAATTAAGTGTAACATTCTGAGTTTTTGTAATCGACAATCCCGATTTCTTGATGTTGTTGATTGTGCGTCTTCCTCTAGTGCTGTTGTTTGGATGGTTGTCTTCCTTGTTCCTCTTCTTCTTAATTAGTGGCCAAAATATTATGTGCATGATGATACTTCGGTTGCAGAGTCAGTTGAAGAAATTGGTTGTGATGTAACTTCTCCGTTGTGATGATTGTTTTGCCAATTGGTCCAATTTGCAATCGAATTCATACAGTGGATTGAATTCAGTGGAGATACTATTAATGTGTCTCCCAAATTATTTGGATTTCCTTTTGATATATGATTTGTGATTAATAAAAACAGAATTTATGTGCTGGTGTACTTGTTTTGAGTTGTTTGTGATTCCTTAAAGTAAATTTCCGAGTAAGTATCGATTTAAGTGATTCGATATAACTCATCCTGATCTTTTAAATTTAGTATTATCTAAACAAAACTATTGCAATTATTCTTATCCGCTGCTACTAGCCCCAGTAATAGGATGAGCATCGCCGAGTCCATTGCCATTCCTTATCAAATATCAGGCATCAATGATTAGTATTTTATGAACTTGGAAATTACTGTGCAGCCAATTCTACTTTATCTGCGTGTTTGATGAATCTTTTACCATTACCATCTTCCAAAACAATATTATTTTTCTCCAAAACTCCAACTATTTTATAGGGACCATGATATCGAGTACTGAACTTTCCTTTCCTGGGTTCTACTAGAACGCGAGCCATATCTCCTACTTTTCCTGGGAATGGTCGTGCCTTTTCATCATAATATCCTTTAGACTTATGTTTAGCAGAAATTAAATTTTGTCCAGCTAATATTTGTGATTCGGAAAGTCGAATTATCAATTCACGAAGATATGAATTATACGTTAGCATATCATCATCTTCGGGAAATGAACTAGGGTAACGAGCTAATTTTCCAAAAACTAATTCATATGGAGTGAAGTTAGTGGCTTCGTGTACTGAGGTGTTGTATGAGAACATGGCAAACGGAACTAACTTATCCCAATCATCGAAATCATTTATATAATGTTTTATATAGTCCGTTAATACTATATGGCTCCTTTCTAAAGCACCGTTTGTCTGTGGTCTGTAACCAGACGTTGTTACGTGATGAATTTTGAAGATTTTTGTTAATTCCTTTAGAATCTTGTTTATAAAACTTGTTCCTCTGTCGGTTAATATAATACGCGGAGCTCCAAATTGTAAGATTAAATGTGTTACTATCGCGTGAGCAATTGTTTCAGCTTTTATATCCGGTACGGGTACGGCAATACAATATTTTGTCAAATTATCTTGCATAGTCAATATGTGCCGATTGCCATCAGGGGTTGTAGGTAGGGGTCCCACAGTATCTAATGATACTTTAGCAAACGGTTCTATAGGGGTATCTGTGATTATCATTGGTTCACGCGTTTTTGTTCTGACTAATTTATTTTCTTGACAGCTATGGCAAGTTCTAATGAAATTTTGAATATCATTCCTCATTCCTGGCCAATAGAATCTTTCGCGAATCCTACGATACGTTTTAGTTACTCCTTTGTGACCGCCGACTATGCCTTCATGTAATTCTGAAATTATATTATGACGAAGTTCTTCGGGAGGAATTTGAATTTTCCCAAGGCAAATTGTAATTTCGATGTCGATTTCCTTGAAGATTTCTGTTAGGATTTCCTTTAGTGATTCGAGAGTAAGTGAATCGGTATAATCACCGGATTTTGAAATTCGAAAGGAATTAATATCGGAATTTGGAAGAATTAATTTTAAGTTCCTAAGCCCGGTTTTTATTTTCGCGACGGAAGTCTCGTCAAAATGATGTTTCTGCACAACGATGCTAAATATTTTGTACTTTCCCTGTCTAGTGATTAGTACTTGACCTTCCTTTGGTTTAATTTCTCTGAAATTTTCAACGCTGATAGCGCCTATATCTGTTAGCAATTTTCCTACGGATGTTGTCAATTCGCAATCAGCAGAAATAAAGTGAACATAATTATCATGTGAGTAGGTCAAATTTTCTCGGCTAATATTAATTAATTTCTTTGAAGAGCGCTGTGGTTTCCGAGAAAGATTTACGGGAGAGCTAGGTGTGATATCCGGGGGAATTCCCTGAGTCAGCTGGATGCCAGTGCAGTACGTCTCGTTACCTGATACCGTCCTTGGAATTATTCGCCTTGGTATACCAAGAGATTTTGATTTAGTTTCACTGAAGTGTCCTGGTAGAAGTGCATTCTGTCTCGTATTGTTTGGTGAAGCTGGAAAAGGAGTTGACAATGCCAATGGTTTAGAATGTGGAATAGGAGTAGGTAATGTGGATCTATGGGGTTGCCAATGAATTTTGGTCTGCTCGGATGTTTCCAATGTACAGTCAGGTTTTGATTTATCATGTCCTTCTGTTCCATATTGTTTAAGTAATTTTTCTATTCTACTATTTAACTCTACGTCGTCTAGTTCGTCAGTGTCCGAAGTATTACCTGATGATTCTTCCATAATTTCGCTGTGTTCTTTAAGAGATTCGTCAAAACGTTTGAAAGAATCATGTAATTCCTGTTTGTTTATAGACAGTCTTCGTTCGTCATCTAGAAAAACGTCATCGTCACTGTCCTCTGCTCGTGGTTGTAATTCTAGTAGTATGGTGTCAGCGTTTATTGTTGTCTCGTCTACTGTTTCAGTGTGAACGTCCTCGGCAATTGGTTCCAATGTTTTCCCTTTCGTATGTTTAGAAGTAAATTTCTTATGTAAATCCAGGCTTGGCATTACACTTTTCCTTTTCCGTAATATGGGTGGTTCTGATGACTCGTCATGTGAATTATCGGAATCTACGTCTGGCGTATCTGCTGACGATGGAACTGTAGGTCGTGGTGGAATGTAAGCGTTGGGTTTTAATTGATTTCGGGTCCTAGTTGCTATTGCACTGACATTTAAAGGGTTTGAAATTTTTGGTTTATTTTTCGATCCAATGGGCCTTCCTGGTTTTCTGGGTACTTCCGAAACTGATTTGGATATTGGTCTAGATGTGGTTCCTGCTGAGCTAAGTTTAGATTTTGCTGGTTGTTCTTGAATCGGTAGAATTTTTGATGATTCAAGTTCACTGTCAGAGTCGGTACTGCTAGTATCTGAGAGATTAAATTTAACGACAGGATTTCTGGATAACGCGTCTGCATTTGTGTTTAATTTTCCTGCTTTATGAACGAAATTATAGTCGTAGTCACGCAATTTCAATCTCCATCGAATTAAACGTTGCCCTGGATCCTTTATGGAGTCTATCCACTTCAGGGGTTCGTGATCGCTAACTAACGTGAATTTCCTACCGTAAAGATACGGCCTAAAATGCAAAATTGCGTATAATACTGCCAAACATTCTTTTTCGGTGGTGAAGTAATTTTTCTCAGGGTTTGTTAAAGTTCTAGAAAGATAAGCTATTGGTAAATCGTTTCCATCAACCTCCTGACTAAGTATTGCTCCTATCGCAAAATCTGAGGCGTCTGTTGTTAAAGTGAAAGGCTTATCAAAATTTGGATATTGGAGAATTGGACCTCTACAGAGCGCTTTTCGTAATTCCTGGAAGCTACGTTTTTGTTCCTTTCCCCAAACGAAGGTCGCGTTCTTTTTTAACAATTCTGTTAATGGTTTGGATTTTGCTGCAAAATCTTTAATAAATCTGCGATAATAACCTGCTAAACCTAAAAATTGTCTGACATTCTTTGCTGTTTTTGGTCGAGGAAAGTTTTTTACTGCTATAATCTTGTTTGGATCTGGTCTTACACCCTTTTGACTAATTATATGTCCTAGGTATGCTACTTCAGTTTTCAAAAATTCACATTTATCGGGTTGTAATGTCAATTTAGCTTTTTCTAACCGATTAAATAATCTACGAATTTTCTTTCCGTGTTCTTCAAGAGTTTTTGCGTACACTACAATGTCATCGAGATAAACGAAAACTTCCGTTCCCTGCAAACCACGTAACGTTTGATCCATAAGCCGTTGAAAGGTGGCAGGTGCATTTTTCAAACCTTCGGGCATACGGATATACTCGTAGTGCCCATTAGGAGTTGTAAAGGCTGTTTTAGCCCTATCCTTTGGATCCATCTCTATTTGTTGGAATCCACTCGCGAGATCGATGATCGAGAAATATCTAGCTTGGCCTAATTGATCCAGAATATCGGTTATATTTGGTAACGGATATGCATCTCCTATCGTTTTTTCGTTAAGTTTGCGAAAATCAATTACCATTCTCCACCTGGGTCTTCCTTGAGAATCAGGTTTCTTAGGGACGATCCAGAGAGGTGAATTATAAGGCGAATTTGATGGTTTAATTATCCTATTGTTTAATTTTGTCAAAATTTGACGATGTATTTCTTCCTTGTGAACCGGTGGAAAGCGATACTGTCTGGTATTAATCGGTAAATCATCTGATGTCGGAATTGTATGTTTTATTAACGGGGTGAAAGGTAATTGGTCTCCTGGCAAATAAAAGCGATTTGGGTATTCTTCTATAATTTCGATTATATGGTCTCGTTCCTCGTCATTTAGGTGATCTAAAGGCAAACGTTTTAGAATTTCGAAAAACCTATCGTGAACTATGGGCAAATTTTGAACTTCTGAGTCTGAATCGAAATATTCTTCTTCTGGAAAATCATAGTATTCAAAGGGAATTACTTCTTGTGGAGTAACTTCGACCTGTATGTCTTCTTCCAACGTATTAATTGCTAATACGTGACAGACACCATCGCGTACACTAACAGCTGCTTCGCCTATGTATAAGCCTTCTACTGATTCTAACTTTGGCAAGTATCCTTCTTTTATTTCTGAATTAACCACGTCTATAGCTATCGGTTGACGAGTGCGAGCTTTAATCGTAAGAATTTGCGAACGAGGACTACGTTTAGATTTCTGATTTGGTTCTTCCCCAATGAACCTAAAAGGTCTGATGGGTTCAGTTTTTGTGACCAAGGTATTATGAGCGAACGAGATTTCCGCCTGCTCTTGACGTAAGTAATCTTTGCCTAAAATTCCATCATTATTCAAGGGAAACGATGATCGGACGACGTGAAATTTAACTGGTTGTTCTAAAAGTGTAACTGTAGTTGTTCCTAAAGTTCTCAATTTTTCCGGGGTAATTCCAGTTATAGAGACTGATTCTTGAAGGTCTACTTCGACGTCTTCGTGCAAAGCATTTAATTTTATCAGATTTATATCTGCGCCGGTATCAACCAAAAATAAACCAAATTTATTGCGTAATTCTTTCGCAGACATTTTAATTAATGGTGATTCTTGCTGTCGTTTATAGGAATAGACGATTCCTCTGCTTCCAAAAATTTTACTGTTCGACGCTCCTGATTCGAGTAACTCGCCGTCGCGCCGGCACGACGAGTTGTGCGGGAGTTTAAATTTTCACTGTTCCTTCTCGGCGAATTCGAGTTAAAATGATCAAATGTTGGGACAGGGGAAGAAGATCTGGAATTTTGGTTAGTGGGTGTGTTGGATCTTGAAGGTTCAATGCTTCGCGAAGGAACTGGGGTTGGAGAATTTGCTCTGGTTAGAGTATGATTAGTCAAGTTTGGATTCATATGGAAAGATTGAGGGTGATCGTATATTGGACTGTAAGGCGGATATGGCATTGGTGGATAAAAATACGGTGGATAGTATGGATAAGGATGCGGTGGCAACGGATAATGGTGATGCTTGTAAGGAACAGGTGATGTAGGACGTGCAGATTTTAGAATGGTAATCGGTGAATTTGCGCGATTATAGTTCGGATTTCTCATGGGACTGGGACTCCTCGAATCTTGCTCTCGCAAGGTTTGGGAGCGGTTTGTGTAGGTGGTAGGTAAGTCACGAGAATCTGGATTCGGAACTCAATGTTGTGATAACATTAACCGCGAAGGTTCACCACCGGGGATTATTCCTGATTTCATTCGGGTTTCTATTCGTGCAGCAATTTTTACAGCGTCCTGTATTTTCTTTGGTTCACGCGAATCAACCGCGATAGCAATTTCGTCGGGTAATCCTCGAATAAAAGCCTCTAAAGCACATTCTTCTACGGGAGCCATCATTTGGTTAGCGCGTTCTCCATATTTATCTTCTAAAGCGACTCGAGCACCGCTGATTAGGATATTTAATCGATCTGCAAAGTCACTGACCGCTTCTCCGCGTCTCATTCGGATATTTTCTATTTCGTGATGGTAGTATGGATATGTTTTACCCGGCGCAAATCTTTCCTTTAAATGTTTTATGAGATCATCTAATTTTTGAAAATTTTTACCCCAAATACTATCTCTCGCTGTTCCCTGCAATTTTCCTAATATTGCCCTTACATATGAAGTTTCCAGTGCTGGCGGCACATAGACTGCACCGTTTTGAACGTCACCTAAGAAATTTTTAAGGGGAATGTTTTTCCCGTCAAAGAAAGGAATGTTTAGTGTACTGTGTTGAATTGTGAAGCATTCAGCCATAGAAGCCATCATCAAATTAGTAACGTGTAATTCGTCCAATGAAACATTTGCAGAAACTTGTGCTGCTGCATTACGAGAGGAATTTGTGGCCATTTTGATAAATTAAGTGAAGGAAAATTCAGCAATCGCTATCGTGTAATTATAATTGATGTTGATTATTTGAACCATCTATGTAACAGTGTGCGAATCTCGAAATCTATACGATCCTTTAATTATTCTGCACTAACACATGCGCTAATTGACAATACGAAAATCCCACTTCTGACACCAATTCAGCCTGTTACGTGCGTAAGGAATTATTTCGTGGGCCGAGCGGTTAGCCGTTCCGCGCGTAACGCTTGAATAAATTTAATTTAGGATGGGTTGTATCATCTAAGATTCCATACGGAATCCGCGCATAGGTCAGGCATGAAATAGGTGTTAACGCAGAATAGAGGATAAATACCTTATTGGCCTGTTCTATTGATTCTTCACATTATACAGAAACAATTACACGGAATAGTTCAGAAATATCGGAGTCCAGAATGGATGACAATTTTACAATACTTATTTTAGTTGGAGTCTTAGATTGGTAAATTCCTAACGTGCTAAGTTTACGAATGGGCCCAAGGGAAATTCCGACAAGCATATAAACATATGTTTGGGTCCTCGTATCGCGATGCTAACATAAGTATGGAAAACTCACCAATGAATATTATCTTGGAAGCAATTGCTTTCGCTAGCTCTGATGTTGAGGGAGCCCGAAGATGAAGGAATGGCTGATGAACTTTTCACTTCTGTTTTCACTATACTATAAATACGATAAATACTATAAATACTATAAAGAAAAATTTAATATATGAGGGTGGAGATTGGTTTCAATCTCAAGATTGATTTTTAGATTTGGATAATTCTTGTTTGCTGAGTCCTTCGGTAATTATGGAAGTAACTTCACTAATTTTAACCCGAACTCTGGCTCAAAATAGCAACAAGGGCAAACGCCACGCACCTCGCGATTTGACTAACGATTGCAACTCGCGGTGATTTCCTGCTCCTTTTTGTTGATTTTGGAACCGCTAAGGGGGGGAATTCCAAGAGCTGTGCTCATTCTTCCCACTTAGGAAATCACCCGTTTCCTGTTCAAAGAATTCCGCCAAAGTTCATCAACCCGCCCTCATCCACAGCCTCTCGCTATTGCAATTTTGCTTATTAGCGAAACGTGGCCGCTGTTCGGAGAATATTCGCGGTTGCTTAAATTCAGTTTTTGCAGACTAATAGTTCATCGATACCGTGTCGTAAGATCGGGCACGTGTGATGCCTACTCAGGAATTTTAACTTCCTCTTTCTTTTTTTATATTTAATTTTTTTATATGTGCTTGGCACGTAACACCCCTCCCCCCTTAGAATCATCATCGTCCTCGATGATGTTTAACCGTAGGTTAAGTTCGAGAGATGTTCGTATGTATACAATTTTTCGCAATTATTGAACAGGTGGTTCTACATAAAATGGTTGAACTTATATGAAATATAAATTATTGCTTATGATTGATTGCTCGTGCATTATTCGCTTAACTAAATTATGAGAAAAAATATGGATTTCGCAAAGTACTATTAGAAAAATGTACAGATGATCTAATATAAAATATTTAATTTATCGCGTTTAAACGAAAGAATCGTGAGAATACGCTAACCATTCAGCATCCCTCCGAGGATGACCGTTGTTGTAATAACAGAGGCTTCAGCAAGGCAGAGACACGTACGTCATGTAGTGGATGCTCTCCAGCTCGTCATCCTGGCTTCTTAACATCTTCTTGTCGAAGGGTGCCGCAGAGTCGAAAGATTTCCGAGTCCACGAAGAACTTCGGTTCTGATAGTTGTTCCGCGATTTATGTTGATGATGACAAGTTATAATGATTGTCTAGGACCATTTTCCGTAGAGTAGGTCCAAATCGAACTACTGCCTAGTAGTAAAGGTTGGATGTTGTACTTCCATAAGGCTATTGGTTAACCGACAATGTCAGTTGAGTTTCCCTGGAGAAGGTTGTTGACACTCCGGGAACGCCAAGCTCTGCTCACTTGCTCAGTGTCTCCTTTGTCTTTCGCTTTTTGCGTACGAATGACATCACACAGAATGATAGTGCTCCGGCCTCCTCGGTGGTGCTGAAGGTAACATACGCCACGTTCCTTCCGCTCCTCCTGAATCTATTCATGGTATTTTCGACAGAGTCCATTTTCTCGGTCATGTAAATATTAATCAAACAAGAGTAAAATAATAAAAGATAATAAACAATGAATAAATGCATGCAACAAGTTTTCAACCAAAACAATAGAAGAAAATTAATATAAATAATTAAGTGTAACATTCTGAGTTTTTGTAATCGACAATCCCGATTTCTTGATGTTGTTGATTGTGCGTCTTCCTCTAGTGCTGTTGTTTGGATGGTTGTCTTCCTTGTTCCTCTTCTTCTTAATTAGTGGCCAAAATATTATGTGCATGATGATACTTCGGTTGCAGAGTCAGTTGAAGAAATTGGTTGTGATGTAACTTCTCCGTTGTGATGATTGTTTTGCCAATTGGTCCAATTTGCAATCGAATTCATACAGTGGATTGAATTCAGTGGAGATACTATTAATGTGTCTCCCAAATTATTTGGATTTCCTTTTGATATATGATTTGTGATTAATAAAAACAGAATTTATGTGCTGGTGTACTTGTTTTGAGTTGTTTGTGATTCCTTAAAGTAAATTTCCGAGTAAGTATCGATTTAAGTGATTCGATATAACTCATCCTGATCTTTTAAATTTAGTATTATCTAAACAAAACTATTGCAATTATTCTTATCCGCTGCTACTAGCCCCAGTAATAGGATGAGCATCGCCGAGTCCCATTGCCATTCCTTATCAAATATCAGGCATCAATGATTAGTATTTTATGAACTTGGAAATTACTGTGCAGCCAATTCTACTTTATCTGCGTGTTTGATGAATCTTTTACCATTACCATCTTCCAAAACAATATTATTTTTCTCCAAAACTCCAACTATTTTATAGGGACCATGATATCGAGTACTGAACTTTCCTTTCCTGGGTTCTACTAGAACGCGAGCCATATCTCCTACTTTTCCTGGGAATGGTCGTGCCTTTTCATCATAATATCCTTTAGACTTATGTTTAGCAGAAATTAAATTTTGTCCAGCTAATATTTGTGATTCGGAAAGTCGAATTATCAATTCACGAAGATATGAATTATACGTTAGCATATCATCATCTTCGGGAAATGAACTAGGGTAACGAGCTAATTTTCCAAAAACTAATTCATATGGAGTGAAGTTAGTGGCTTCGTGTACTGAGGTGTTGTATGAGAACATGGCAAACGGAACTAACTTATCCCAATCATCGAAATCATTTATATAATGTTTTATATAGTCCGTTAATACTATATGGCTTCTTTCTAAAGCACCGTTTGTCTGTGGTCTGTAACCAGACGTTGTTACGTGATGAATTTTGAAGATTTTTGTTAATTCCTTTAGAATCTTGTTTATAAAACTTGTTCCTCTGTTCGGTTAATATAATACGCGGAGCTCCAAATTGTAAGATTAAATGTGTTACTATCGCGTGAGCAATTGTTTCAGCTTTTATATCCGGTACGGGTACGGCAATACAATATTTTGTCAAATTATCTTGCATAGTCAATATGTGCCGATTGCCATCAGGGGTTGTAGGTAGGGGTCCCACAGTATCTAATGATACTTTAGCAAACGGTTCTATAGGGGTATCTGTGATTATCATTGGTTCACGCGTTTTTGTTCTGACTAATTTATTTTCTTGACAGCTATGGCAAGTTCTAATGAAATTTTGAATATCATTCCTCATTCCTGGCCAATAGAATCTTTCGCGAATCCTACGATACGTTTTAGTTACTCCTTTGTGACCGCCGACTATGCCTTCATGTAATTCTGAAATTATATTATGACGAAGTTCTTCGGGAGGAATTTGAATTTTCCCAAGGCAAATTGTAATTCGATGTCGATTTCCTTGAAGATTTCTGTTAGGATTTCCTTTAGTGATTCGAGAGTAAGTGAATCGGTATAATCACCGGATTTTGAAATTCGAAAGGAATTAATATCGGAATTTGGAAGAATTAATTTTAAGTTCCTAAGCCCGGTTTTTATTTTCGCGACGGAAGTCTCGTCAAAATGATGTTTCTGCACAACGATGCTAAATATTTTGTACTTTCCCTGTCTAGTGATTAGTACTTGACCTTCCTTTGGTTTAATTTCTCTGAAATTTTCAACGCTGATAGCGCCTATATCTGTTAGCAATTTTCCTACGGATGTTGTCAATTCGCAATCAGCAGAAATAAAGTGAACATAATTATCATGTGAGTAGGTCAAATTTTCTCGGCTAATATTAATTAATTTCTTTGAAGAGCGCTGTGGTTTCCGAGAAAGATTTACGGGGAGAGCTAGGTGTGATATCCGGGGGAATTCCCTGAGTCAGCTGGATGCCAGTGCAGTACGTCTCGTTACCTGATACCGTCCTTGGAATTATTCGCCTTGGTATACCAAGAGATTTTGATTTAGTTTCACTGAAGTGTCCTGGTAGAAGTGCATTCTGTCTCGTATTGTTTGGTGAAGCTGGAAAAGGAGTTGACAATGCCAATGGTTTAGAATGTGGAATAGGAGTAGGTAATGTGGATCTATGGGGTTGCCAATGAATTTTGGTCTGCTCGGATGTTTCCAATGTACAGTCAGGTTTTGATTTATCATGTCCTTCTGTTCCATATTGTTTAAGTAATTTTTCTATTCTACTATTTAACTCTACGTCGTCTAGTTCGTCAGTGTCCGAAGTATTACCTGATGATTCTTCCATAATTTCGCTGTGTTCTTTAAGAGATTCGTCAAAACGTTTGAAAGAATCATGTAATTCCTGTTTGTTTATAGACAGTCTTCGTTCGTCATCTAGAAAAACGTCATCGTCACTGTCCTCTGCTCGTGGTTGTAATTCTAGTAGTATGGTGTCAGCGTTTATTGTTGTCTCGTCTACTGTTTCAGTGTGAACGTCCTCGGCAATTGGTTCCAATGTTTTCCCTTTCGTATGTTTAGAAGTAAATTTCTTATGTAAATCCAGGCTTGGCATTACACTTTTCCTTTTCCGTAATATGGGTGGTTCTGATGACTCGTCATGTGAATTATCGGAATCTACGTCTGGCGTATCTGCTGACGATGGAACTGTAGGTCGTGGTGGAATGTAAGCGTTGGGTTTTAATTGATTTCGGGTCCTAGTTGCTATTGCACTGACATTTAAAGGGTTTGAAATTTTTGGTTTATTTTTCGATCCAATGGGCCTTCCTGGTTTTCTGGGTGCTTCCGAAACTGATTTGGATATTGGTCTAGATGTGGTTCCTGCTGAGCTAAGTTTAGATTTTGCTGGTTGTTCTTGAATCGGTAAAATTTTTGATGATTCAAGTTCACTGTCAGAGTCGGTACTGCTAGTATCTGAGAGATTAAATTTAACGACAGGATTTCTGGATAACGCGTCTGCATTTGTGTTTAATTTTCCTGCTTTATGAACGAAATTATAGTCGTAGTCACGCAATTTCAATCTCCATCGAATTAAACGTTGCCCTGGATCCTTTATGGAGTCTATCCACTTCAGGGGTTCGTGATCGCTAACTAACGTGAATTTCCTACCGTAAAGATACGGCCTAAAATGCAAAATTGCGTATAATACTGCCAAACATTCTTTTTCGGTGGTGAAGTAATTTTTCTCAGGGTTTGTTAAAGTTCTAGAAAGATAAGCTATTGGTAAATCGTTTCCATCAACCTCCTGACTAAGTATTGCTCCTATCGCAAAATCTGAGGCGTCTGTTGTTAAAGTGAAAGGCTTATCAAAATTTGGATATTGGAGAATTGGACCTCTACAGAGCGCTTTTCGTAATTCCTGGAAGCTACGTTTTTGTTCCTTTCCCCAAACGAAGGTCGCGTTCTTTTTTAACAATTCTGTTAATGGTTTGGATTTTGCTGCAAAATCTTTAATAAATCTGCGATAATAACCTGCTAAACCTAAAAATTGTCTGACATTCTTTGCTGTTTTTGGTCGAGGAAAGTTTTTTACTGCTATAATCTTGTTTGGATCTGGTCTTACACCCTTTTGACTAATTATATGTCCTAGGTATGCTACTTCAGTTTTCAAAAATTCACATTTATCGGGTTGTAATGTCAATTTAGCTTTTTCTAACCGATTAAATAATCTACGAATTTTCTTTCCGTGTTCTTCAAGAGTTTTTGCGTACACTACAATGTCATCGAGATAAACGAAAACTTCCGTTCCCTGCAAACCACGTAACGTTTGATCCATAAGCCGTTGAAAGGTGGCAGGTGCATTTTTCAAACCTTCGGGCATACGGATATACTCGTAGTGCCCATTAGGAGTTGTAAAGGCTGTTTTAGCCCTATCCTTTGGATCCATCTCTATTTGTTGGAATCCACTCGCGAGATCGATGATCGAGAAATATCTAGCTTGGCCTAATTGATCCAGAATATCGGTTATATTTGGTAACGGATATGCATCTCCTATCGTTTTTTCGTTAAGTTTGCGAAAATCAATTACCATTCTCCACCTGGGTCTTCCTTGAGAATCAGGTTTCTTAGGGACGATCCAGAGAGGTGAATTATAAGGCGAATTTGATGGTTTAATTATCCTATTGTTTAATTTTGTCAAAATTTGACGATGTATTTCTTCCTTGTGAACCGGTGGAAAGCGATACTGTCTGGTATTAATCGGTAAATCATCTGATGTCGGAATTGTATGTTTTATTAACGGGGTGAAAGGTAATTGGTCTCCTGGCAAATAAAAGCGATTTGGGTATTCTTCTATAATTTCGATTATATGGTCTCGTTCCTCGTCATTTAGGTGATCTAAAGGCAAACGTTTTAGAATTTCGAAAAACCTATCGTGAACTATGGGCAAATTTTGAACTTCTGAGTCTGAATCGAAATATTCTTCTTCTGGAAAATCATAGTATTCAAAGGGAATTACTTCTTGTGGAGTAACTTCGACCTGTATGTCTTCTTCCAACGTATTAATTGCTAATACGTGACAGACACCATCGCGTACACTAACAGCTGCTTCGCCTATGTATAAGCCTTCTACTGATTCTAACTTTGGCAAGTATCCTTCTTTTATTTCTGAATTAACCACGTCTATAGCTATCGGTTGACGAGTGCGAGCTTTAATCGTAAGAATTTGCGAACGAGGACTACGTTTAGATTTCTGATTTGGTTCTTCCCCAATGAACCTAAAAGGTCTGATGGGTTCAGTTTTTGTGACCAAGGTATTATGAGCGAACGAGATTTCCGCCTGCTCTTGACGTAAGTAATCTTTGCCTAAAATTCCATCATTATTCAAGGGAAACGATGATCGGACGACGTGAAATTTAACTGGTTGTTCTAAAAGTGTAACTGTAGTTGTTCCTAAAGTTCTCAATTTTTCCGGGGTAATTCCAGTTATAGAGACTGATTCTTGAAGGTCTACTTCGACGTCTTCGTGCAAAGCATTTAATTTTATCAGATTTATATCTGCGCCGGTATCAACCAAAAATAAACCAAATTTATTGCGTAATTCTTTCGCAGACATTTTAATTAATGGTGATTCTTGCTGTCGTTTATAGGAATAGACGATTCCTCTGCTTCCAAAAATTTTACTGTTCGACGCTCCTGATTCGAGTAACTCGCCGTCGCGCCGGCACGACGAGTTGTGCGGGAGTTTAAATTTTCACTGTTCCTTCTCGGCGAATTCGAGTTAAAATGATCAAATGTTGGGACAGGGGAAGAAGATCTGGAATTTTGGTTAGTGGGTGTGTTGGATCTTGAAGGTTCAATGCTTCGCGAAGGAACTGGGGTTGGAGAATTTGCTCTGGTTAGAGTATGATTAGTCAAGTTTGGATTCATATGGAAAGATTGAGGGTGATCGTATATTGGACTGTAAGGCGGATATGGCATTGGTGGATAAAAATACGGTGGATAGTATGGATAAGGATGCGGTGGCAACGGATAATGGTGATGCTTGTAAGGAACAGGTGATGTAGGACGTGCAGATTTTAGAATGGTAATCGGTGAATTTGCGCGATTATAGTTCGGATTTCTCATGGGACTGGGACTCCTCGAATCTTGCTCTCGCAAGGTTTGGGAGCGGTTTGTGTAGGTGGTAGGTAAGTCACGAGAATCTGGATTCGGAACTGAATGTTGTGATAACATTAACCGCGAAGGTTCACCACCGGGGATTATTCCTGATTTCATTCGGGTTTCTATTCGTGCAGCAATTTTTACAGCGTCC
The DNA here is from genome assembly GCA_910591585.2 of Nysson spinosus. Classification (NCBI taxonomy): domain Eukaryota; kingdom Metazoa; phylum Arthropoda; class Insecta; order Hymenoptera; family Crabronidae; genus Nysson; species Nysson spinosus. The sequence goes on along the minus strand of OU342836.1, from coordinate 2,418,873 downwards.
TGTATTTTCTTTGGTTCACGCGAATCAACCGCGATAGCAATTTCGTCGGGTAATCCTCGAATAAAAGCCTCTAAAGCACATTCTTCTACGGGAGCCATCATTTGGTTAGCGCGTTCTCCATATTTATCTTCTAAAGCGACTCGAGCACCGCTGATTAGGATATTTAATCGATCTGCAAAGTCACTGACCGCTTCTCCGCGTCTCATTCGGATATTTTCTATTTCGTGATGGTAGTATGGATATGTTTTACCCGGCGCAAATCTTTCCTTTAAATGTTTTATGAGATCATCTAATTTTTGAAAATTTTTACCCCAAATACTATCTCTCGCTGTTCCCTGCAATTTTCCTAATATTGCCCTTACATATGAAGTTTCCAGTGCTGGCGGCACATAGACTGCACCGTTTTGAACGTCACCTAAGAAATTTTTAAGGGGAATGTTTTTCCCGTCAAAGAAAGGAATGTTTAGTGTACTGTGTTGAATTGTGAAGCATTCAGCCATAGAAGCCATCATCAAATTAGTAACGTGTAATTCGTCCAATGAAACATTTGCAGAAACTTGTGCTGCTGCATTACGAGAGGAATTTGTGGCCATTTTGATAAATTAAGTGAAGGAAAATTCAGCAATCGCTATCGTGTAATTATAATTGATGTTGATTATTTGAACCATCTATGTAACAGTGTGCGAATCTCGAAATCTATACGATCCTTTAATTATTCTGCACTAACACATGCGCTAATTGACAATACGAAAATCCCACTTCTGACACCAATTCAGCCTGTTACGTGCGTAAGGAATTATTTCGTGGGCCGAGCGGTTAGCCGTTCCGCGCGTAACGCTTGAATAAATTTAATTTAGGATGGGTTGTATCATCTAAGATTCCATACGGAATCCGCGCATAGGTCAGGAATGAAATAGGTGTTAACGCAGAATAGAGGATAAATACCTTATTGGCCTGTTCTATTGATTCTTCACATTATACAGAAACAATTACACGGAATAGTTCAGAAATATCGGAGTCCAGAATGGATGACAATTTTACAATACTTATTTTAGTTGGAGTCTTAGATTGGTAAATTCCTAACGTGCTAAGTTTACGAATGGGCCCAAGGGAAATTCCGACAAGCATATAAACATATGTTTGGGTCCTCGTATCGCGATGCTAACATAAGTATGGAAAACTCACCAATGAATATTATCTTGGAAGCAATTGCTTTCGCTAGCTCTGATGTTGAGGGAGCCCGAAGATGAAGGAATGGCTGATGAACTTTTCACTTCTGTTTTCACTATACTATAAATACGATAAATACTATAAATACTATAAAGAAAAATTTAATATATGAGGGTGGAGATTGGTTTCAATCTCAAGATTGATTTTTAGATTTGGATAATTCTTGTTTGCTGAGTCCTTCGGTAATTATGGAAGTAACTTCACTAATTTTAACCCGAACTCTGGCTCAAAATAGCAACAAGGGCAAACGCCACGCACCTCGCGATTTGACTAACGATTGCAACTCGCGGTGATTTCCTGCTCCTTTTTGTTGATTTTGGAACCGCTAAGGGGGGGAATTCCAAGAGCTGTGCTCATTCTTCCCACTTAGGAAATCACCCGTTTCCTGTTCAAAGAATTCCGCCAAAGTTCATCAACCCGCCCTCATCCACAGCCTCTCGCTATTGCAATTTTGCTTATTAGCGAAACGTGGCCGCTGTTCGGAGAATATTCGCGGTTGCTTAAATTCAGTTTTTGCAGACTAATAGTTCATCGATACCGTGTCGTAAGATCGGGCACGTGTGATGCCTACTCAGGAATTTTAACTTCCTCTTTCTTTTTTTATATTTAATTTTTTTATATGTGCTTGGCACGTAACAACGGTTACCATACGGATGATACCGTCTGCTCCTGGGTGGATCTCGATTATGCGACCTAACCTCCATCGCATACATAGGTGGAAGATTGTCCTCTTTGACGGTAACAGGGGTTCCCACCCTTACCTCCTCCGCGGTGGAAGCTCCGGTATGACATTTTTTCCGCACAGTCAGTTCGTGCAGATACTCCTTGTACCATCGCTGCCAGAAATGTTGCTTCATCCACGATCCATGTTGCCAAGCAGACAATCGTGTGGTTGGTGTCTGTCGCTAATCAGGCATGCTTGTTAACCCTCCGAATACTGTGCCGGAGTCAAAAATGACCCGAGCGATTCAATGCAATGTCGAAGTTGTGTGTGCCATCGTCTTATCTACCACTACAAGTACGACGGAAGTACGACGATGCGAGTGGCTTCTTAGAACTCATTCGACGTTGTGTCGAATAAACATACAATGTACGTGTGCCTGCTTCTTCTGCGCTCGGCAGGTTTCCAGTCAGTCTCTCATAGAGATTTGAAGGAGGAAGACGTGTGTAAATTCATAAGTTTATTCGACCAAAAATTTCATTATTTATTATTTTTATTGCTGACATTCGACGCAAACGAAGAAAATCATACGTTGTGCTCGTAATCCTGAGGCGAATGAATAAAAAAATCTTATTTTTTTATAATTTACGGTTTTTTACTAAACATGATCCCAATTACAACAGCATAAGAAATAAAAAAATTCGGGGGACCGTCACTGTGAGTACAACATGGATGAGAAACTTGGCTCGCACGAGCTTCACTATGTTAGTACAATATCGGTGAGGGCCCCGCATAGTATTGGAATGTCGGTGTGGGTCAGAAATGGCTCCGGCACAGTCCGTAGTGCGTGGGTTAATAAGTTACCGATAATGAAATGACCAGGGGTGAGTGCTTGGAAGTCATTAGGATCGGACGATATTGGGGTCAATGGACGTGAATTGAGAATTGCTTCCACTTCTGCGACGTAAGGTAGAAGTTGTTCAAAAGTGAATAGAGTATCCAATTACTCTTGTCATGTGATGTTTGACAGATTTTACAGCCCTTTCCCTCAAACCCCAAAACGGTGTGAGCGAGGAGGTGAGAAATTCCATTTTATACCTTCGTCGCAGAGATAGTGGCTTAGCCCAGTTTTGGTTTGTTCTGAGTTTAGAAAGGCATACAATACTCTTATTACGCGATGTGCGCCGGTAAAATTCGTAGCATTGTCTGAGTAAATATCAGTGCATTTTCCGCGCCACGAAAACAAACGTTTCAAACACGCTATAAACGCTTCCGTTGTGAGACCATGGACCAGTTCTACATGGACGGCCTTTGTAGTAAAACATACGAATATGACTAGATAGACCTTGATTCTTTTAATGTTTCGATATGATTTTTCTTTTACGAAAAATGGACTGCAATAGTCTACACCGCTGACTAAAAATGGTCGCTTGAAGGTTACTCGATTTCGCGGCAGTTGACCCATTAAATATGTGGGAGTCTGAGGAGTTGCCCGTCGACAGGTGATACACTTATGCAAGATGTCCTTCACGGTTTGTTTGCCACTTATAAAACCTTATAAAAGTTTTATTTGTCATTATCATTCGTATAAGTACAGAATAATATTTATCACGAATAATATTTATTATTGTTTCTAGGCACGATTAACTGACAGTTAAAGGGCTTTTCTCCTGTTCTTCTTGCGAAATGCTTTTATTTTTTTGTAATTGTTTACATAAGTGACCAGTAGTTGTTTCACCCGATCACGAGACTCATAGTTAATTTCTTTTTCTTGAGTCTACCGAGTTTATTTGACCGGCGTGATTCGAAAAGGAAACACAAAAACTATAGAGGTCCAATAACATGACAATGATTGTTTTCGTCTAGACCGTGGGAAACCAGAGATCGGCACGTCTGACCGGTACATATTACCGTTTGAAGACGTCCGAATTCGCGAATAGTAAACGGATATGAGAGAGAGTGAGAAAGAGCTAATAGTTTGACGAAAGCGCCGCGTAACGAGTAATTACTCGTTCGCGCTTGTCGACGACGGTGTAACGTCGCAGACAGTCAGTTCAATTTAGAGAGTCCTCAGCAACAGTTCGCACGGAGCGCATCGATTGTCGATCGTGCTCCCGTTATAACGAACACTGCTTTCAGCTTAACACCAGCAAATTGTGAAACGGAATCGAGAATAACACACGACAATTCGTGTTGACTCTTCAGCACAATAGCTGCGCCTTTTAGCAATTTAGCGGTCTTTACCCTGAATTAGTACTGGGGCGAAAATCGGTGGGTTCACCTGGTTTTCGCCAACCATTGTTATTCGACGTGGGAGCGTCAGGAGTCCACTCCTTGGATGACGACTGGTCGGCGGAGCACTACGTTAGTTGGCGCGCTATTCTAAACTTAAGACCCGCTACTCGTTCTCTACCGGGAATCGCCTTGGAACGTTTAGAGTAACCAAAGAGCGACCGGAGAGTTTCGATATCGCTGTGTCCAGGCTTCCTTCACGACGCGGCGTGTTAAGGAAGACGGGTTATAACTAGCGTTGGTCCACTCTTACTCCACGTCAAGGCGTGTTGAGAAATAAACGGAGTCTCTAGTAACCGTGGAACTCCCCGCTCACGGAATCCATACAGGAGATTTACAACCTCCGCCTTGGTTTTCCGTTCGAGGCAATACGACTGTGCGGTCGCTGCACTGAAGATTTCATTGCGTTAAATCTAGCCGACCGCCACGATTGTGTTCCTGAAAAAGACGGAACAGATCGGCCAAAACAGTCGACGCGTGGCTTATCGTATTTAAAAGCCACGCACCAGTACACGCATTAGCACACACAGCACGGTTACCGTTGCTGTTTAAGTGTGTGCGTCAAAATATTCCCGAGATAGAACGTTAATACGATTATCGTATTTCAGGTGATTACACCCGTTCGTTCTTTTTCTGTTGTTCCAGAGACCTGAACCTAGGATAACAAGGCTACAGAATAGAATCTATTATTCTTGTACTTAAACAAAAGGGGTCTAAAATAAACGACTCTCCTTTTCAGGACAGTCAAAGGGAATCGAAAAGGCATATTCGTTTGGATCTTCCTTTACCCACTCTCCCTCGTCCAGACCGGAGGAGGAAGCTTTACTTCCTCCAATATCGGTAAGAGTTGGCCGATATGTAAAACAAATTTCAACACCCCTTTTTTCCTTTCTTCCATCAGTGCTACCAACCTCACATAAAAAAGTGTAACATTCATCCGATTACCACACACTTAAAGGAAGTAAGCCTACAGATCTAAGTCTACTTCTAATATATGTAGGATCGGGGAATAATTTGACTAACTCCCAGAGTCGCAAGAAATAAAAACTTTATTGTAATATTTAGGAAAGATTAAAGATTAAAAGAAATCAAAACGGTCCTCCGCCAGAGGTTCTTCGCCAGGCCCTCAGGCCCCTCGCCCTGAAGCGCCGTTGCCTGCGACACACTTCCCGCAAGATCAACGAGTCCCTCACTCAGCCGTTCCTGCATATCCCTCTTCGCCCTCCGATGAGGTTCCAACATACCGCTTCATACCGTCGGCTGCGGCTGACGTAATACCGGACTCTGCCCCGTTTTCTAATCGTACAACCTCGTATCTATAGTTCCGCTTTATTTTCGTCACGCGATACGGTCCTAAAATTTGGCTTTTAATTTAGACCCTGGATCGTATTGAGTTTTCTTAAATACGACTAAATCGCCATCCGCATATTTCGTCGCCACTTTACATCTTTTATTTTACGTTCGCTGGTTTTCTTCTTGTATTCTTAATAGATTATTTTTAGCAACATTTCGCAACTCATTACGCTTTTTAGTAAATAATTCGGCAGCTTCTCGCTGAATAAGATCAAGAACCTCCGCTTGTCGAGTTTTTACTCCGAACATCAATTCGAACGGACTCATACATACGCTCCTTTGATAAGTACTGTTTATGCTACGCTGCACGCGATCTACGTACCGATACCATTTGTCTTCTTTATTTAAACACAACTTTGATAACACTGGTATAATGATTCTATTTATTCTCTCGTCTTGACCATTTCCTCGCGGGACCACTGCCGTAATACAAATATGCTCAATATTTTCGTTATTACAATATTCTTTGAAATCTGCTGACGTAAATGCCGTCCCTCGATCGAATATCATTCGCGCTGGATTACCAAATGCTTTCTGTTGAGTCTCTAATTTAACCAATACCTCCTTCGTATTCGTAGTCTTTGTCGGGTACAATCAAACGAATTTACTGAAACCATCTACTATTACAAATTGTATGTTTGGTTCGGATTATAAATGGAGTGGACTGTATTTGTTTTTTAACCCGAAGTGAATTTTTCTCAGTATATTTCAGTTTAGTATGTACAGGTTGAACTTGTAATTAGATGTATTATTATTATAACAACGAAATAAGTTAGGTGTCCGTTGCGAAGGACAATTGAAGTGTGAACTATTATCGTAAGTTCGTTACGGAGAACTTCGCGAGGTTCGCTATCTTTAATGTCCGTGACGAAGGACTTCTTGGATGATATTTAATGATAGTTGTCCGTTACGGAGGACGTCTCGGATAATTCTAATTGGGCTCAACCGCCTCTGAGTCCTTGTCGCCTCTTCAGAAAAGGCGTGTAGCGCCCTCAGAGACGTGTGAGCCCTCTATTTCGACATATTTGAAGTCTGGAAAACCAGACTTCCGGTCAGTCGCGGAGGAAGGTGGTTTTTCCCGGTCAGGGATGGTGAGGCAAAAGTCACGTAGGCCATGAGCCCACCTCAGCCAACCCTTACGGTCGGACCTGGATACCTCGATCACGATGCATCGTCCCAAGGACGGTTTAGGATGCGTCAATTGCCATTGGCAGCGTCGGCGATTCATGCTAAAAATAATGCAAGGAAAAACGGTTCAAATACTCATAAACTAACGGAAACTTTGAATGACACTGCCAGATGGAACATCTGCATTGCAAACCCTCCAAGACAAATACTACCTTTAGCCTTTGTCCAAGATTTAGGCTTTGGTCGTTTATGACCTAAACATTGTATATACTTCGTCACGGGGAAAACACGGGATTAGGCTTTCTAAAGAAAAGCAACGGTTTATTCGAGAGGAATAGAGAAGACTAGGAAGGAGTCTTTGAGGCTATGGAGACTGTTGCAAGAGATGAGTGACTGGTTACGGCGAACCGGCACCCCCGCCCCGGGCATTCGTCCGGAGGAGCTGGAAAAGGCGGTGCGCCGCCTCGCGGCCCGGAACACCGCCCCGGGGCCCGACGGCATACACGGTCGTGTGCTGGTGTCTGCTCTTTGGGTCCTGGGCGACAGGTTTAGGCGGCTCATGGAGGGCTGCCTAGGGGAGGAAAAGTTCCCCAAACAATGGAAAAGGGAGCAGCTCGTGCTGCTCCCAAAGCCGGGGAGGGAGGCAGGTTCCCCCTCGGCGTTCCGGCCCATTTGCCTGCTCGACGAGGCGGGCAAGATCCTCGAGCGGATCATAGCTTCCCGCCTCGTCGAGTACTTGGCCGGGGCAGGGCCCGATCTGGCCGACAGCCAGTTCAGCTTCCGGGAGGGGCGGTCAACCGTTGACGCGATTCAGCGGGTTCGCCCCCTCTCGGGGGCGGCAGCGTCGGCCCCAGGGGGTGGAGTGGCGTTGGCAGTATCGCTCGATATTGTCAACGCCTTTAACTCCATCCCCTGGCAAGCAATCAGGGAGGCGTTGGCCTACCACCGGGTACCTCCCTGGTTGCAAAAGGTGATCGAGTCCTTTTTAAAGGACCGGAGCTTCGGCTACCAGAGCCGGGCGGGAGGGTTAAACGCCCCAGCTGGCGCGACGTACCCCAGGGGTCGGTCTTAGGCCCGACACTGTGGAACCTGGGGTACGACCGCATCCTTCGAACGGCACTCCCCTCGGGGGTGGCCCTAGTGTGTTACGTGGATGACACACTTGTGGTCGCCTCCGGGAGGGACTACACGCGCACTCTCCGGCTGGGAGAGTGGTGGCCTCCCTCAAGAGGCTAGGCCTCGAGGTCGCCCCGTCGAACACCAAAGCGATTTGGTCCTTCGACGGGGCTAGGAGGGGCCCCCCACCGGAGACGCCAATGTGGGTGGGGGACGAGGCTGTCGAGGTGGGCACCCGGATGAAATATCTAGGGGTCACCCTCGATAGCCAATGGTCATTCGGGGCCCACCTTGAAGAGGTGGTGCGCCGTGTCGAGAAGGCGGCGGCGGCGCTGGGACGCCTGCTGCCCAACCTGGGGGGGGGCCACAGGTGGGCGTCCGCCGCCTGGTCGAGGGAGTGGTGCGGTGCACCGCCCTTTACGGGGCGCCCGCGTGGGCGGGGTCCCTCGCGGGGAGCCGGCGGAACCGCCAGCTTCTCTGCCGAGCAGAGCGGACCCTCGCCGTGCAGGTCGTCCGGGGGTACCGCACCGTATCCCAGCGGGCTGCGGCCGTACTTGGGTGTTCCCCCCCATGGGAACTCAAGGCGGTGGAGGCCGCGGAGATATAGGAAATCTCCGCGGCCCTCAAAGGGACGCCGGGCTCGGCGGAAAGCCGAGCGTCAGAGCTAGAGGCCGGCAGGAGCCGGGCCCGGCTGCACACCTTTGAAAGGTGGCGCAGCCAATTGGAGGAGCCCGGCTCCGGAGAAAGGACGGTGAAGGCCGTCCTTCCGGTCCTCCAGCAGTGGCTGGGGAGGGAGGGAAGGCTCACCTTCCGGTTGACGCAGGTGGTCACCGGGCATGGTTGCTTCGGTGAGTTCCTGAAGAGGATCGGAAGGGAGCCCACCCCGCAATGTCATCATTGCGGGCAGGACGTGGACTCGGCGCAATACACCCTGGAGGAATGTCCCTCCTGGGCTGCAGAGCGCCGAGTCCTTCGTCTAAGCATCGGACCCGACCTCTCGCTGCAAGCCGTCGTCAAGGCGATGGAGAGCAGCGAGAGGTCATGGGGTGCGGTGGCCTCCTTCTGTGAACAGGTAATGTCACGGAAGGAGACCGCGGAAAGGGCCCGCGAAGCCGCGGACCCTGAAGGAAGGGGGCGAAGGCGAGGTCGAAGGGCCCCGCCTCCGCCACTTGCCACGGCGGCTATTTAATAGCCGCCGGAGCCACCAGGCTGCCAGGGTTGGGGCCCAGGCAGCCATGAATTGTGGTGGTCCCGAGGTGGGGGATGCAGTGTCGTGGGCGCGCTGCATCCCCAAAAATCAAAAATTGAACTGGCCCCTCTGAGGGCCGGCGCTGGGACCCCGAGCAGAGTTCTCTAGAGGGCCTCGGGGTCCCCAAAAGCGCCAGGTCTGGAGTGCACCCTGGGGTTTTAGCCTGTAAGAATCCGGCACTACCCCCCCCCCCCGGCAGACCGGGGTGTCTATGAAGATTTCCCCTCGTATAAAAAAAATGGTTACGGCTGGGAGACGAGTTAGCTTCTCTGGACTTTCTGTGACTCAGACTCTGAGACTCTCACTCTCTCTCTCTGACATGCGAGCCGGGTCCTTATATACCCTTTCTTAGCTCTGTTTCTCGAAGTTTCTCAAAGACGTTTGGTCTCCGCGACACCCCCCCGCTAGCTACAAGCTTTGTCCTCAAAGTTTCCTTTTCCTTACAAAGTATATGAGTATAATATTATGACGTCTTAAATTTTACAGTTTTTTTCAAGCGTTCACAGGTTTGGTCTACGTCTGAGTCTAGCATTTCTGATAGGTCTCCGAAACTGGTTTTCATTATACCGCGCTTCTCATTAAATTTATTTATTGTTTCTATTCCTAACTTAATGTCTACATATACTAGGAAGCATTTTTCGCACTTGGAAGTGCTCCTTTCTTCGAGTAGTAGGTAGAAGCACTCATGACATCTAGTTTCGTCTCTAGTCCTTTTCAGTTTGTGGATAGACACTTCATAGCGCTCTTCCTCGTCTTCCTCTTCTTCCTCGTCTTCCTCGTCTTCCTCGTCTTCCTCTTCTTCCTCTTCTTCTTCTTCTTCTTCTTCTTCTTCTTCTTCTTCTTCTTTTTCTGAGCTGTCGTTATCCCACTCCTTGCAGGCCTCACATGCGATTTTAAGATGTTCTCCTTGTTTGATGTATTTGAGTACTCCCTTTTGACAGATTAGTGGGAAGATTTCTTCCTTCAGTTCCATTATTTTTTCATTTAGTTTGTTTGTATTCGTCGGAGGGGTTTCTTCGTACCGCGGAGCCATCTGTAATCATACAGTGTTTTTTAGGCGTCTGGAGGTTTGAAGTATAATGCTCTTGTTTGTTGTGTTTGGTCTATCAATTGCCTGTGCGTGATCTCCAAAACTGCAATGGTCATAAATCACGTAGCAGGATCTCATGCAATTTTGTAGTATGCTTCTTATTCCGTTGAAGATTAATTTTAGTATTCCTGGTTTATTTGAGGTGCATACTGTGATTATTGCTATGGCAACGTATCCTAGGTATGTTATTGTTACTTGTGCCTTTCCACGAATGTTTTGGATCTCTTTCTCAACGCTATGTTTTCGATTTGTTCGTGGATTTCTTCCAGAGTCTGTCCGACCAGATGTAAACTCTGTGCGTTTATAGCGTTTCCCTGTAATGGAGTGATGTAGATTTCTTCTGGTTTGATTCCGTTTTCGTCTAGTTCTTCCCGGAGAGTTTTTTCGGTCACCAGGTGTGATACTAGGAAGTCCATGGTGATATTTTTGGTGGTTTCTTGGGGTTTCAAAGTGATATCGCTGGTTGTGGCTATGCATCCTGGATCTAGATGTAGCGTTGCGTTTTCATTTATGCGTAACAGTCTGGGTGCGTTATTCGTGGAAAGTAGGTGCAAAGTTTCCTGCTGGACTGGTACTATTATCCAGTCTTGGCCTGTCTCGAGCTGTATGTAGAGCGTTTTTCTTATTTGCACATACTTTGGTGAGCATTCCTCGCCGCGATTCGTTATTATTATGTTTATTAGACATGAGTCTGATGAGTCCGTGGAGTAATCCGGATGTCTTCTTTTCAATAGATAATTTCTCTTGATTCTTTTTAGGTGATCGTACTCCGTGTCTTTCAAGGGGATGAATTTTGTCCTTGGTATATTCAGTAGTATGTAGTTGTTTTCTATGGCATACAGTCTCTATCCTTTCATTATGGTGTAGACCGGTATCGGTATGGGATGGAGTAGTTCATACACTTCGTGTTCTAGTACGGTATGTCTAATATGTATACCAATTTGTCTTCTATAAAGGCAATCGTTAGAAGGCTGATGTCTATTAGCAAGGTATATTGAGATTCCGTCAGGTTTACTGGGAATTTTTCTCCTTTCGTGGTGTTCCTGATGGCTTCGAAAATTACTTCAGCTGGCAGTACTTGTGGATGTGCTGTGCCATGTTTGCCGGCGACCACTGCATTTATTAAACTGTTGACTTCATCTTTCAGGTCCTCATATATTAGGTGGTCCAATAAGTTCGTTCCGTTTTCAGCCGTTACAGTAAAACGCCGTTTTTCAAATACAATTAATTTTATTCACATACATAGTCACCATTCTTTTCAATTACTTCTTGCCACTTCTCAGGTAGCTTCATAATTCCTTTCGCATAAAAGTCTTTCGTTTTTTTATTAAAAAAACTCCGCCACGTGCTTTTGGAGGACCTCAAAGTTTTAAAATTTTTTCCGGTAACCGAATTTTGAATGCACTGAAATAAATAATAAACTGATGGGGCTATGTCAGGAGAGTACGGAGGGTGTGGCAGGACCTCCCAGCCAAAGTCATTCAATTTTTCAAGATCTTCCACGATGTTATCCCTTTCTGATATGTAATAAACTGCCTAGCTGTTCCTTTTAACATCCGTCTTCCACATAAGAATTTGTGTATCTCGTCCCATCCCAGTAGCGTGCTTAAACGCTAAATCTTCGAGCCATCTTTCTATGGATAACTTATCATCGCCTGTAAAATATGATAAGCTCTCGTCAACGTCTCTTATTATGAATTTAGTGGGTCGTTGTGTACGGTGTTATTCACTGCTTCCGCGATTCTTCGGTTTTTTCTCTTCGTCGCTCGTCCTATCGGTATCTCCTTCTGATTCGCCTTCGTCAATGACTTCTTCCACTTCTTATTCAGTTTCTCCGTTTCTTAAATCTGGTTTTTTACCAATTGGTCGTAGATTTAATCTTTCTAATTCGTTTCTGAGCTGTTGCACCGTCATTTTATTTATTTCTTCTTCCGTTAGAGGGTACGCTAATGTCTTGCTTTTGCATCGTTGTTTATTTCTCGGATTTTCCACTATGGTCTTGTCGGCGTCATCTTCACTTTCTTCCTGCAAGAGACGCCTTTCTTTGTCTGTCCTTTCGCATATTCTTTCCCTTGACATCGTTGCAAGTCTTAACGCGTCTCCTTATCTTCTGTGTCGAACGGTAGCCACTTACAACTTTTGCAGGACAACTTTCACTGCTTTCGGCACCACGACACTTTTCAACGGTTTCGCGTTTCGACTCGTAATTTCTCGCGATTTAACCCGTTTGTTAGTCTAGATCGATCCCGGCCGAGCCCCCACTTGTAGGATCGGGGAATAATTTGACTAACTCCCAGAGTCACAAAAATAAAATTTTTTTTTTAATATTTAGGAAAGATTAACACGTTGAGCGCGGCGCCGGTCCCTAGGGACCGGCAGTGGACTTTTCGTTCGGGCAGCTCTCTAAGCAAACACTCTAAGCAAAAATATGGCTTGGATTTACATGTATTACAAAACGATTTGACTTTTTTGGTCAAATTTTTGGCTGTCTTGCGTCCGAATAGCATTGCATTTTTATCGTAACATCCCGAACAATATCTTCGGACTTTATACACGTCTCCTTCCTTTCTTTGTAGTTGATGAACAATTCTTCTTTCAATATGGACTGGAATTTCCTCATCTAACTGCCGTGTGAGTGCATCTACCAATTGTCTACGAAATGCCGTGATTGATACTTTTTCTCCTGTTAGTTCTTGAAAGATGAAGAAGGCATTTACAACAGCAGTATTTAGAAAAAGCTCGAAAGCTAACTTTTTATACCATTTTAGAGTTCTTCTCAAAGGACTGCTATACGCACTCATTTGGTGTGACAAGTCAATAGAGGTCTTTGCTTTATTATATTCAGCCATAATTTTTGGTTTGGGGCAAAATCCTTTTTTTGTTTTTACGTTTATCATTTCGCTTGAATGTTTTGTAGACAGGACCAAAACATCTCTCCTGTCTTTCCACTTCAACACCGTAATACCATTATTATTTTCTTTGGCGATAATTTCTCCGCGTTTCAATTTAGTAGTTATTACTTCATTTGGGTTTCCCTTACTGTTTATTCGAAGTGTATCAATCAGATGTGTAATTTTGTCTATCAGCTTATTCGCCAAATCAACACTGGTGTACCAATTATCAATACACAACGTATGGCCTTTATGAAATAAATTGTTAGATAAACACATTACAATATTTGACGGTGTTTTATTTTCCTTGTCAAGAGCTTTTCCGGTGTATACTCCGGATTTCCATCCATATAAATTGTTAACATCGTAATACATTAAATATATCGAATCTTCCGATGGGTTATATTTTTCATTCATGTATTTGTTATTGGCTTTAGCATAACGATGTGAGCATTGACTTAGCCCTCCACGTCAATGTCTGTTAATTATTCCAAGCTAACACCTGTTATGTTTAACATTGCATCCCATGCAAATCCAGGGATGGTGAAATAATGCGCTGGATCTAATTCGTATGTTAAAAGACATTTTGAGCGAAAATTTTCAAAAACATCGGCCAATAGAAGAACATCAGTTTTTAAATATAAATCACTGTATTCCCCTAAAGTTTTTATCTTAAACGTATTCCAAGAATTATTCGCATGATCATATTCTTCGGGTATAATATTAATTTTATGAATTGAATTATAAAACTCGTTATATGTCGGTAATGATGTTTGATCTAATTTCTCCCAATTATTCACATAATCATATGGAAAAACTCCTTTACGTGTAAAGAAATTAAATGATGTATTTTGTATATTTATTTTATATATTTCGAAAATTTTTACGTAAAATTTTCATATCGTCAACATGTAAGGTTGAAACTAAATTACTTAAACTTGTATTTAAGAATTTAAATGTATCAATAAATTTAAAGTGGATCCATATACTTTCGAAATTTGAATTGTAAATATTGAGAACTGGCTCTTGAGTGAGAATTCTTTTTAATTCCGCGTATGCTGTACTCGTCATGTTTGTGTCTTCAAAAGGTTTGTCTTTCCTAAGCAGATTACTTGAGCCTTTCGCGATAACTGAATAGTTGGGAATAAACTGACGGAAATATCCTGACAGCCCTAGAAAACTTTGTATTTCTTTCACATTCTTTGGTTGTGGGAAATCTATTACATTTTTTCTCGAGATGGATGAATTCTACCGACTTCTATTACGTGCCCTAAAAATTCGATTCGTCTTTGCATAAATCTACACTTCTTAATATTTATTTGCAGTCCGTAGTAGCTAGTAACTTGCAACACTAATTTTAAACGCGCTAAGCCTTCTTTCTCGTCTATCGCCGGAATAATTACATGATCTAGATATATCAGAGCAACACCCTGAGTAACAAAATTACGAAATATGTGATTTATAAATCGCTGGAATACGGACGGAGCATTACAGAGTCCAAACGGCATTTTAAGAAATTGATATTGCCCGCAATGTACTACGAACGCAGTATATTTCTTACTTTCGTCGTCAACTGCTACGTGAAAGAAACCGTTTTTTAAATCAATTGAACTAAAAACACGTGCATCTTGCAATTGATCTAATAATTCCTCTATTAATGGAAGCGGATATTTATCCTTCTCTATTGCTCTATTTAGTCTTCGATAATCGATAGAAACGCGAGGGTATCCGTCTTTCTTCTTTACGACTACTACAGGACTCGCGTATTCTGACGTATTCTGACTCGCACAAGGTTCAATGACACCACTCTCAATCCACTCATCTATCTGTCGTCCTACAATGTCTTTCTCAGGCGTCGGTAACCTACGTGGCTTTAGACAATCTGACCTTTCATCTTTAAGAACGATACGCATACTTATATCGGTCGATTTACATTTAGCGGGTTTGTACGTTACAACTAAATTTGATAGTTCTTCACGCGTCTCGGCATCCTGAATATGATTTACATCTAACGTCGTTTCGTCGTCGGAGGTAGACTGCGTTCAGAACATAATTAACGGGATTTTACGTAACGTAATCTGATTCGGACCAATTATTAACTCTGCTAGATTTATAATGACGGTGCCAATTACACCTTCCATATCCAACGAATCAATCGGTACAACATAAATTGTGGATGGAAATTCTTCGCAATCTATTTTAACCGTCGCCCGAATATAACTTAAGAGTTGTGTTTTATTGTTTTTTCCAAAGCCCGTCAATTTTGTTTCGCAATCGCGGAGATCGCCCAGACCAATCTTCCGGTAAACGTCTTCACGTACTATGCTAACGCAACTACCGGTGTCAATTAATACCTTTACGCATACGTCATTAGTAACATCCTTTCGCATTCCATGCTTCGCGGAACTCGAGATAACGTTAACGGCTGAAGTCGATTGTACAGGCACAGATGACTTAGCCTCTTCGTCACGTTTACAATCTGCCGCAATATGTCCAAAAGCTAAGCACTTAAAACATTTCCTTCCCAATGCTCCACGAACAGTCTCTAGACACATGGCCCAATACCCCACAGTTGTACCAGCGCGTCTCAGGTTTCTGGTACACCGCCTCGGATCTTTTGGGTATCGCTGCCTTCCTGAAGTAGTCTCCTTTCTTCGTCGTTGGTTCTTCTTTCCCTCTCGTGTATTTCTCGTGATTCTTCTTACGGATCGTCTCGTAGATTTTAAGCCGCTCCTTAATATTACTCTCGTAGAAGAGCCTTTAATCTTGCCCACGTCTTTACAACACCTTCACTTTGCACATATAATTTATCCAGTCCCTTCAAAGTTTTTTTTTGTTGCAAACACAAGTCTTTCCAAATCTGACCATCCGAATAATATACAGGCGTCTTCAAAATCTGCAATCCATCGTTGCACAGGATACGAATCACTGCCATCGAAAGAACGGATAGAATCTTCCACGTCGCGATAATTCATGGCGAATTGTAAACGCGTTCTAGAATTATTTCGTCTTCGAGGTGCGGTTTCGTCTTCGCTGTCATTACCTCTTTCGCGTCTCGATATAACGGATCGTGCGTGCTCGTCGTCGCTATTGGCATTCCCATTATTTTCTTCTTTATCTTCGGTGGCAGCTTCACTTTCGTCGTCTTGGACTCGAACCAACGAGTTTAGATCCATCAGCGCATTGTACGTTGTTTGAATCAGTTCTTCCCTCGTTCCTCGATAATCTAAACCAAGGATATTGCAACAAGAATTTTGCCACATGTTCAGCGGAACCATCTCGGAATGGGAATCCTTGAAATACACGTAATCGCTTATGATTAGATCGATCACCTTCGGATTGAAATATGAATTTGTGTAGTGCTCTTACGGCTCCAGCAGATGCCGTTTTGATTTTTCTTTGCACTGCATCAATTTGGCCCAAACTTTCCATTTTGAACGTGTCACTGTATATCTAGTTGATCACTACGTCTTTAAATAGTCACTGCAGTCTTTATAATAGTCACGTCTTGAATATCGGTCGAGACTATAACTCCTCTATATCCCGAATACGAGATTTTGACTCTTTCAAATCCCAGCTGAGCCCCCAAAATTTGTGGGAAAAAAGAAGGGGGGTCTCTATTATGTAACTATTGTACGTCTTTCAAATGAAGTGGAACGCCCGACGTCTTCACCCTGCCACTTCCATCTTAAGAGTCCCCTTTTCCTGCTACTTCGTCGAGGCTCGCAGCCTCTCCATCCCCACCTAATCTATATAATCACACGCATTCGAAACACTCACAATCTTAATATACGCACACACACACTTATTTCCTACACATATGATGCTCCATGTAAAAGTACATATTGGTTAATATTAATAGTTAAATTTTCAATTCTTAAAAGCACCCAGCCACTATCCCGTTCTTGAAAATCTTCCAACGATGCAATTATTGGATGTAGTATATGCTTCATATACCATTCATCAAAAACCGTATCTTTTAATAGTATTTCATTTTTTGTAGTGAAACTCTTTATAACTTGGTTATTTTGTACATTATCATCATTTATTATTTTATGCAGTTTAAATTCTACATTAAATACTGCGTTAACTTTTATACAGCTGTACTCTTTGATGTATTTCTTCACTTGTTTAATCACAAGCTTTTTTGAATCATTTAAGAATTGTATAGGATCTGTGTGCTCCAAATTTATTATTACACCAGTAATAATTCTATTTTTAAACGCAGAATCTATTATTTTCCACTGCAACGAAATCTTTGTTGTACCTAGTCCACGTCCTTGCTGGATAGCTCTTTTTGTTGTAAACATTTTAGTCGAATTATTTGTGCAATTAACCTTTGCTTCACTCCATTTGAAAAATTTTTATCACATGTGTCCATCTTTGAAATTGTTTATCACGTCTTCTTATTAACCCTCGGAAGACGGATGCTTCGATACTCACGCGGCGGACCAATGCAGGGTCAAACTGACCCATAGCTAAAATTTGCTATTCGCGATGTTCACAGGGGAATATTTGTTCAAAATATTACAGATATGTTTACATGTATGTAGTATCGGTACTTGGAGGCGAGACGGGTGGCCAGCCTGTACTTGAGAATGCGTGTGTGTGTGTGTGCTTATGTGGCCTAAAGTAAGGGCGTAGGTTAGGACTGTCGGTTTAAGTTTTAGTTTTAAGAGTTAGTCTTAAGAGAACCCTCGACACACACGCTGCGCTTTATATACATCATACGATACGCTAAGATTTCATATTATATTAAGTTACGCTAGGTTACCGTTATAGTTATTTTTGTTTTTGTTAGTCTCATTATGAAAGTTTAAATTCATAAAATATATATATTCCCTTTTATAATCACAATTATTTCCTTTATTAATCCTCGCGGATCCTAGAACTCTACATGTATACAATATTTATTATAATTAGGATAAATTAGTACATAATATGGTTGTCTGTGCCTTATAATTATGGCATATAAATTTTATACATAGTTCGCATCTTATGTCTTTCGACATTGTAGAACTAAATTCTTCAATGAAAACGTCGCTTTTTACGAATTGTGTAATTTTAGAGGATTTCGAAACACGACTTACTTCTTCACTGTCTTACAGAAAACTAGCTATGCCATGACAGTATTTTGTTTCAAGAACGAAACTAACACTACTATAGCAGGATAAAAATAGAATCACCGGTGTTGCAGCAACAATGTATGCGTTAGTCTCTGTCCCTCAGTTTACAGAAACCGCCTAAATCAGATAAGGGCTTTATGAGTGCCTTTTGAATAGGTAACCGAATGCGACTGAGCAAGAACATCGCCAAAGTGCCGCCCGACAGATAACAATTACTATCGATAAAGATAAATTGTATAATGAAAATGAAAAGAATTGCATTCTTTGAATACATATGTAGATGAAAAGTTATAAACGTTAAAAACCATTATTAACAGTATAACAAAAATGAGCGAGTTTAATTTTCATTTACAAAGATGTTCTATAATCACTTTTTGGAGAAACTGAACGGCGAAAACGATTAGGTCAAAATGACCCTGCATCCGCTGTGCGAAGGTTAACATAAACTGTTCTTTCAAATTTCCCGCAACATTTAAAAAATGTTCTGCGCTTACGTCCTCCATTGTCGAAAACTTATGACAATATATATACGGTTAAAATGAAACGCGAATTTATACCATTTGCTTAACCATTTCCACTTCCTTTTGACGAAAAAAAACCTCAAAAATGTATTAAGCACTATACCATTTTCTTAACAATTTCCACTTCCTTTTAATGCTAGGCTTAATTAACTCATGTGTTGCATCGCCAGTTGAGCTGTTGTTGGCTGAACTTATTATCGTATTTTGGCTGGCTTCAAAAAATAGATATACTGGTTAAGTCCTCATGCTAAGGACCTCAATAGATATTTATGGCGTGGTTTGGTTTACTTCAGTTCAAAATCGAAACCTTCCG
Organism: Nysson spinosus; assembly: GCA_910591585.2. Taxonomy (NCBI): domain Eukaryota; kingdom Metazoa; phylum Arthropoda; class Insecta; order Hymenoptera; family Crabronidae; genus Nysson; species Nysson spinosus. Next base: position 2,399,903 of record OU342836.1, on the reverse strand, counting down.
ATGCCTGTGCGTCTTCAGGATCAAGTGGTTCAGGTCATAAATTAAGGCGCATAACCGAGTCATTTTTGGCCGATGTGACCTGCGACCACTCTGAGACGCCGGGACGGGATGATTTTGGGAAGTGCCAAGCCACGCCCGAATCCACCATTAAAATGTGCTCAGGGTCTTATGCCCAATGAAAATACAAAAACATTAAATAATCACACCCTTTTCTTAAGGGAAGTTACTATGAATTCAGCCAATAGCAGCTCACATAATTTTACTTTTTCCCACTCGACAACTTGGTCGAGTCAGTTGCCAATAATCCTTGGTAGGCAAAGCAATGTATGGTAGTTAGTCCTGAAAACATTCCGTATTGTGTCATCTCATAACTAATCATAGTTCAATTTCAGTTTTTTAAGGCGCAATAAACAATAATTTTACCAGTCGCTAAATTGTATTGATTAAATACTTTTTCCCGAAATTCATCTGGGATCCAAGTGCGGTAACAAGAATTTCGCCAGTGTCCATTTTTGGACGCTACATCATGTATATATGACTTTGGATTATTATATTCATATTTAGTAATAGTTTCATTAACTTGATAAAAACATATTATACTATTGAAAAGATTATATAATCTGTTTACTATATCGGTAGTTAAGCATGTTGTTGAGTGGGCAAAGGAAATTTCGCGTTCCGCCAAAAAATTAATTTTGCGGAAGAACTTTTAGTAATAAAAAAGAAAAAGAAACACGCCAACGGATTGCACACACAATCTAACACCTTTATTTTAAAACGACGAAAACAACTAATTCTACGAATATACAGAGTAAAATTGAATGATTCAATAAAATATTAAATGATTGAATAATGACTGAGTGTTATTGATTGCAGACTGGTCTCGTTGAATGTAGAGTCAGACTGACCTCTTTGAATGAATGGTTTAGACTTCTCTCTATGAATGTAAATTTTAGAATGCCTCTCAATGTATCGTCGCTCGCCGAAGTATTCGTCCGAGCGGGTGGGGCAACCCACACCATTTTTAATTGGTGGATTTCCTTAGAATTTTGTCACTCACGCGGGATTGGAAAATTAGGATACATCCAAGTCCTTGTGGAGTGACTTAGCTCCACCTCAATGGGTAATCCTGCTGGTGATTGGATAAGGGCGATATGTTGAGTGCAACAGCATCATTTACTAGGCTCTGTAGAATTCTGCCTCGGAAGTGAAGGAAAAATGGGCCCGAAGATGTGTTGCGGGTAAGCAGGGTGGTCGAGTCTAGTGACGTCTAGATCACCCACTTACCACATGAATAGGGTCCTGTTTCAGGCCCTTGCCGTTTCTTTGGTCATTGTTGAGTCCATATTTCCTCCACGAAGACAGCCACTTTGCCTTAGACTGGTATTATATAAATTCACTGCTGCGACGCAACACCCGTATTACCAATGTTTTTATTATTCACATCAACCAACATGCATTCAAAATTGGCATATACCGCAAATGGTAATAGCAATATTTTTTTAACATTCTTTAAAGTTAGCCATTTGGTGTCTTGATTTGGTAATTGAATTTTATACTGATTTTTATTGAAGCATACTTCACAGTGTTTGTTCAACTCTTGTGCAGTGTAAAAATATAATAAACATCTGAGGATGCGTATCGAGCAAGATAAAATTAATATTTCTATCCAGACTAATATCATATAACTATCTTTATAAACACTTTTACTACACCTGTTGCATATATATGTGGTTATTTTTAAGAGTGCGCGTGTTTGTGTGTGTGTGATTGCATGAGAGAGGTGGCCGAGATGGGCCCGACGGTTGAAACAAAGAACCGTTAGAGCTCGAGCATTCTCGGGCTTTTTCGGCAGCGAACGAGCGGTGGGTTGTGCTTGCGCCTTTTGGGCAGGCAGTGTGTTTCTGCGACCGCTGAGATGAGGGCCTAAACGTTTTTCCGCTGCGTTGCAAGCGAATACGCACATTTTTTTTTATTTCTTTTCCTAATCATACTTATATATCTCTTTTTTTCAATTTAATAAAAGCTTTTTTTTAAAACCTACATATATAATCTACGTAAACATTTATTTACCAGTGTTTACTAGCCGTGAAAGATGTTTTATCCACATAAAATGGTATCTATCATTTACCTGAAACATAAGCAAATTAATATGCTGATGATAATTATGTGATCTCTTCGTTAATCGAACAGGGAGAACTTCATACATATTATCTTGTGTTCTCTCAAGTTGAAACACGGTAATTGATAAGTTAATTTAGCTTTAAATTTGCCTATTTGCTTCAATGTCATGGGGAATCTTATTTCCGATAAAGGGTCTAGCCGGGTAAGGTAGTCAAAAGTGCCCTTGAACCAAATTGGACTTGCGATAGGTCATTCGATAGCTTATGCAAAAAAAAATAATCTGTGTCAAGTTTCAACTTTGTATCTCGACTGGGGGGGGGGGGAGTAAAGCGCAAAAATCGAAAATCACGTTTTTCTTCGAACTCAGTAAAGTAAAAAATTTGAAAAAAAATCAAGAACACTTCAGTGAGTAAGGTACATATTATGGAATTTTTCCAGATTTTTATGTTCCAAATCCAAGCTGTGAAAAATAAAAAACGCAAAAAAAGGCCGAAAAATGCCGATTTTGTATTGAAGGAGTCCCGGATCAGCGTTTATATTTTTTGAGTAAACGTGTATTATTAAGTATATTAGTAAACGTGTATTATACTATTGCTCTCAATTTTTTTTTAGATTTTTTGTTAATGTGCGCCGTAGTTAAAAAAATTAAAAACCGGTTTTTTCGGCGTTTTTTGCGGCTTAGATTGACTTATAGGGCGAACTTTCGTATTATTCTCTATTAAATAAGTGTTTGTGCAGTAATCAATGTTTTTGCATCCGGCAAAGCAATATAGGAATTAAGGAAACCAAATAAATAGAGAAAATTGGAATTACTGTGCTATTAGAGCCTAGAGCGTAAAGAATATTTTTAAGTGGTTCGGTGGTCCCGTGGCAAAGTGTCAAGCTGTTGTAACGCTGCGGACTTTTTTTGTAGGTTCGCATCCCACTTACGTTAATTTTTTTTTGCTTTTCATTTTCTTAACTTCTAACTATATAACAACCGAACTATATCAATATCTGTTTACAAGTAGTTTAAGCATATTTTTAAAATATTTGAATCTGTACTATACGTAAATATGACTTTGGTGCATGTTTATCTTTAAATATAAAATATTTAAAAAATATGCGTAAACTATGCTTAACCCTTTGCGCTCGAGCGGTGCCTCTCAGGCACCACTGGATGTGATGTGGCAACTCGAGCGGCGAGCGATATAGATGTTTATTTAGGTTTGGCCTAACGAATATCGCTTCACGAGTCTACTCCTGGCCCTTTCCGTGGAATCTTATGAGGTGTAGAGTGAGACAATTTACTTTAGAATGGCTACAGAGATGTCTTATCTCAACAAATCTCGCGACCGCGGGTCGGACGCTGTCTTCGACGTTAGTTCGAACTCAACTTTCTTGGCAATCAGAATATTTCTTTCAAAGTTACTGAGCGCAATAAGAATGGAACACGACGAAGAAATTATATCTACTGAAGATGAGTTCAATTTTTCGCCAATAACGAAAGAAATTACATCTATACATAGACAGCTTGATCGGGCTGACCAATTGGCCTCAACATACTGTTTTTTGAGAAAATCCATAAAATGGTGGCGAAAGCTATATTTTTGGGGTTTAGAGATCTGCTCTATAAATTCATATATTCTCTATAAATCAACAAAGAAACAGAGAAAAGAACGACCGCTTAGTCACCTGCAATATTTGAAAACGTTGGTTGATCAATTGAGAGGAGATTTCCGGCAGAAACGATCTAGCACAGCTTCTACTTCGCTGAGCAGTTCTGAAGACATCCGACTAAATGGGAACCTCCATGTTATTCTAATTGGACAAAAAGGGATTGCAAGGTTTGTTCCCAACGAAGCAAGCCTGGCAAAAGGCAACAAACTGTGTACTATTGTGACACTTGCCCCGACAAGCCAAGGATGCATCTTGGAGATTGTTTTACAAAATACCATACGAGTCAAAAATATAGAACGTAATGTTTAACAAATATCCTTCTTCGAACTATGCAGATATGTATAATGTAAAAAGATACAAGTTTAAAGTGTTTTATTGTGTCTGAAATCATTTTAACTCTAAAGAACTCATGAAATAAGCGGGAACGGCTAACTGCTCTCGAGCTGCTGGTGGGCCCGAGCGAAAAAGGCCTCGAGCGCAAAGGGTTAAACTAGTTCCGTTGTTATGTAGTTAGAAGTTAAGAAAATGAAATGCAAAAAAAAATTAACGTAAGTGGGATGCGAACCTACAAAAAAAGTCCGCAGCGTTACAACAGCCTGACACTTTGCCACGGGACCACCGAACCACTTAAAAATATTCTTTACGCTCTAGGCTCTAATAGCACAGTAATTCCAATTTTCTCTATTTATTTGGTTTCCTTAATTCCTATATTGCTTTGCCGGATGCAAAAACATTGATTACTGCACAAACACTTATTTAATAGAGAATAATACGAAAGTTCGCCCTATAAGTCAATCTAACAAGGGAACATACCGAGTGCGCATACGCCGATTTTGATAAAATTTATATGGGAGATAGTTCTCGAAAAAATATTTGACCCGTATTTTTCTTTATCGGCTGACATTGCCTTTGAAGGGGTGAAAACAGCCCTCAAAGTATGGGAAAAAAACCGTTTTTTGGAATATCTCGGAAACGAGAGGTCGTAGGATAACGACGTAGGATAAAGACATGCATATAAAACAATATAATTACTTAAAACATTGTAAAAGCTTATAGTGCATTCTATAATACGTGACCCATGCCTCCGTCTCGCGCAGCGTCGGAGAAAACTGTGCACGTGATAAATAATGTTATATGACAAGAAACAAAAATTTCCAAAAACACCTAACCTTTATTTTGGTCCATAGTATACACACACCAAATTGTATGAAAATATATTAATATTTAGTATGGGAAATTGCAAAAACAAATCAATTTTTCTAAATATTTTTTAAACAAATGAATTTTTCTCGTAATTTTTAATGCCACTAAATTCCCTATTGAAAAACACATAATCCTGAAGAAGAATCATTATCCTACGACCTCTCGTTTCCGGGATATTCCAAAAAAACGGTTTTTTCCCCATACTTTGAGGGCTGTTTTCACCCCCTTCAAAGGCAATGTCAGCCGATAAAGAAAAATACGGGTCAAATATTTTTTCGAGAACTATCTCCCATATAAATTTTATCAAAGTCGGCGTATGCGCACTCGGTATGTTCCCTTGTTAGTTGGGCACCTAATAGAAGTTCCATTCTGTACTTCTATGTTTCGCAGTTTTCGCCATTCAATTATTCTACCAGATCACGCACTCTCGAACTTTCCATTTTCACGGATTAATTTCTATATATTCTTTCAAAGACCTGTTACTTGTCCTTTAACTATAGACTTTAAATGTAAAACTTCACTGTATTTACCCTTTACACCAAGTCTGGGCCCATAACCTGTTGGTAAAGAATAAAGACCATATATGGTGTAAGAGTAATATATTTGATATGTGCACAAGACGGGGGTTTACTGCGGACTACTGGAGACCCGGGCTCCAAGCCCGGATGGCAACAGCTCAGAAGACAAAACACCGTTGGCCCGCGATACTCCAACATCGTTGAATCCCAACAAAAAGTCTGTTTTTGAAGATTGAATTTACTGAGCTCTTCCCGTGACTTTAAATTTTGTGAAACTGTCTATTAAGGCGAGAATGTGATTATAGTTTTTGTTAGAGTTTATTAATGTTATACAGAGTCTAAAGCAACAAGGTGTTATGTAGAGAAATATACATCGTGAGCGGAATACAAAAACTGTGTCGGTAGTAAGTCACCATCTTGGGAAGAACACTGAGAAGAGAAAACATACACGCATCGTCCCCTCTCACACACACACATACATTATATAGTGGGCAGCATGGATTGCAATACATATATTCTAATACCTCCTCTCAAGACACACTTCTAAACTTACGCAAAATAATTTCTTAAGCCTAAACTTTCCGTACAATAATAATGCTTCGCTTTGATTAACGGTTTCGTTAAAATATTCGCTAACATCTCTTCGGTACTAACATGTTCTACGCTTATGGTATTGTCCCTCAGTATGTCTCTTATGAAATGGTACCTTATGTCTATGTGTTTGGTCCTAGCGTGCATTATAGTATTCTTAAATAGCAATTGAGCTCCCATGTTATCGTTAAATATAACTATCTTCGATAGGCTACTCAAGTCTAGTCCCCCTAAAAATTGCTTTAAATATACGGCATGCTTCACAGCTTCAGCGAGTGCCATATACTCGGCTTCAGTGGTGGAAAGGGCCACTGTTTTCTGTTTTTGGGACTTCCATGAGATCGGTGCTCCCCCACATGTGAACACGTACCCAGTATACGATCTCCGATCTATTTTACACCTGCCCCAATCGGCATCGACATACCCTCTAATGTCTGGTTTTCCGCTTGTGTAACATATGCTATAATCTATAGTGGATTTTAAATATCTTAAAATTCTTTTGGCCGCTCCCCAATGTACTTCTCCATTGGACTCATTAAATTGAGTTAGTACGCTCACTACATGTGAGATATCCGGTCTTGTCGCACCGGCCAAATACGTTAAGGCTCCTATCAATTCCCGATAAGGCCTCTTCTTATTTTCTTGCAATGAGATCTCCCCATCGAATACAACATCCCTATCCATCGGGGTTCCTACTCCGTTGCAATTCTCCATACCAAATCTTTCCAACAGATCCTTCACATACCTCCTCTGCGATAGCATTATCTTTCCTTTGCCTCTGCTAATTTCTATCCCCAGACAGTACCGCGCTTGTCCCAATTGCTTGACCTCGAATTCCTTCGCTAGAGTTCTTTTCACCATTTCGATTGCTTCCTGCTGTCTTGACACGATCAGCATGTCGTCTACATACACAGCTAAATATATGCAATTTCCCTCTATGGTTCCACGGTATATGCACGGATCCGCGACAATGGGCACAAGTCCGACCTTTCTTAGCACTTTATCAAGTTCCTCGTTCCACTGTCTTGCGGCTTGCTTCAACCCATATATTGCCTTATTTAAGCGGCAAACCTTTTCTCGTCCATTCATCAGTTGATTCAACATCTTCTTGGCATCGTCTTTTATTTCCCCCTTTTCTTCCTGTGCTTCTACAACTTGTTGGAGACTTTCCTGGAATAGTTCGGGAATGTCCATATACACTTCCTCGTTCAGTCGTCCGTTTAAATATGCACTCGTAATGTCCAGTTGTTCAACCAGCATATTCTTGTCTGCAGCTATAGCTAGTAGTAATCTGATGGAGTCTAATCTTGCGACGGGAGAAAATGTCTCTATATAGTCCACTCCCGGACGCTGACTATATCCCTTAGCCACAATTCTGGGCTTTCTTTTCGTCAAAGAGCCATCAGTATTCATTTTGTTGGTGAGCACAGTCCTGCATCCAACCACTTGTCTGTTCCCCGGTCTGTCCACCAACTAAAAAATGTTATTTTTTATCAAGCTTTTCACTTCTTCCTTGATAGCCTTCATCCATTCGGTTTTGCAGTCTCCTGATAGAGCATCTTCCATGTTGATCTCTGCGAGACTAACCTCTTCTTCTATTGAGTTTTGACTCATATCTTCTTCTGGCTGGTCTGTACTTGATTCTCTCTGATTATCTATTTCCATGGACGCATTCTGTGTATCTACCGTCCTATATAATTTTCGGGGTCTTCCCCTTCTTCCTGTACGTATAAATACGTGGTCTTCCTGGAGCCCTCGTTTGATCAGTACCCGTTCGGTTTCTTCGTCCGCCAACTTCCGGCGTTCTTGTCCTTGGTTGTTCTTCTCTTTCTTCCGATTCTTCCCTCAACGAGGCGCCATTTTTCTCCCAGATAATCACTTCTTGTCGTGTACTCTCGGTTTGGGAATTCCGGTCATCTTTATAATCAATTCCGCTGTGTACTACGGTTTCCTCTTCTATAACCTTTACGTTTCTCGAGGTGACCACTCTTCTTTCTGTCGGTATGTATACTCTATACGCTTTTGGCTCCTCAGAGTACCCGACAAAGATTCCTACTCTCGTTTGTGGATCAAGCTTCCTCCTCTGTGGATCCTTGTTCAATAAATGAGCTTTCCGTCCGAAAGTTCGTAGGTAATGAAGATTAGGCTTCTTTCCATACCACATTTCAAACGGACTGTTTCCTCCGAGACTTTTGGTCGTACACCTATTCCTTATGTAGTTCGCTGTGGAGACAGCCTCGGCCCAAAAAGTATGCGATAGTTGTGCTTGAACAAGCATGCACCGCGCCATTTCAATTAAGGTCTTATTCCTTCGTTCCGCCGTTCCATTTTGCTCAGGGGTATACGGAGCTGATAAGCGCCTTCGAATACCTTCACGTCTAAGAAATTCGTCGAACTTTCTATTACAGTATTCTTTACCGTTATCACTTTGTAGACACTTTATCTTATGTCCTATCTGCGTTTCAGCTCGGTTCTTGAATGTTTGGAAGGCTTCAAACATCTCATTTTTGTGTTTCAAGAAGTGTACTTCGCACCATTTATTAAAGTCGTCAATAAAGGTTACCATATACCTTGAACCTCTTAGTGAGTTCTTGCTCATAGGTCCACATACGTCAGAATGCACAATTTCCAACGGCATTGAGCATCTTTCACTCTCCTTTGGAAATGGTAGCGAAGACATCTTGCCCTGTAGGCAGGTTTCACACGTGAACTTATCAGTATTACCTTTTATACTTATACCCATTTGTTTTTGGCTCATTTGAATCACGTCTCTCATGTTCAAATGCCCTAGTCTTTCGTGCCATTGTTTTAATTCACTTCCATGATGTTTGACATTGTAGGTGTTGTTAGCAGATTGTACTGTTTCATTCATATAGTATAGGTTTCCGACTCGCTTTGCTTTTATCTTGATTCGACCATCTGCTCCTTTTACAACAGCTTCAACTTTTCGAAAAATTATTTCTTTGCCCTTATCGGCAATCTTTACTACAGATATCAAATTAGTCCGCAATTCTGGTACGTACAGTGCCTCTTTAAATTCTACGAGTTTACAAGTATTGTCCACTTCAACGTTGACTTCTACATTGCCTATGGCCCTCACAGGTGCTGAAGACTTATTAGCCATGTTCAACTTTGTAAATTCAGATACCTTCATATCTGTGAATTTCGATGCATCCTTGCAGAGATGTGTGGTGCACCCACTATCTAAACACCATTGTTCATTATCTAAACTTTCTCTTGCCTCATATGCCTTTTCTACAACACATTCGGCGTACAATGACTCCTTTACTGCTTTGGCTTCTGACCTGTCATTTCTCTTGAATCTCCACTCATTCATTTTGTGACCTATTTTTCCACAATTAAAGCATTTCCATTTCGGTTTCTGAGCTGTATTCCAATTATTGTAACGATTCGGCGGTTGTTTCGTAGACAACATTCTCTTATTATCTGGATAATTCGGATTTCGGTTCATGAAGCGATTCATAGATTCTTTTGTTAGCAGTGCGCCATGATCCTCTACACGACATTGTTTTCTGGATTCAAACTCTTCCAGAACTTTAATTTTTAAAATTTCAAGGCTGGGTAACTCATCTCTAGACTTAATTGCACATTTGAAATTCTCAAATGATTCAGGTAGGCTTGTCAACAACATAACACATAATAACTCTTCATTTATGCTTATGTCCATGTCAGCTAATTTATCTATTACTTCAGCAAAACCATTTACATGTTGGCGTATATTATCATGTTCTGACATTTTATACAACACTAGTTGCGACAACAATGCTGCCTTTTTTGCCGGTCCCTTTGATGCATGAACTGATTTCAATTTTTGCCACACCTCTTCTGCCGTTTGACACGTTTTTATTAGTTTTATCTCTGATATGCCAATTGACAACACCAGATCTGCCTTTGCCTTCCTGTCGGCAATATCCCACGCGTGTGCTGCGGCGATCGACTCTGGATCTTCCGGCCTCGCTATCGGTCGTTTGATTGATCCATCTACGTATCCCCACGCATCGTTCTTGGTTAAGAGAGCCTCTGCTTGAATACACCATGAATCGTAGTTTATTGTCGTCAGGCCTTCAATCCTGTGAATATTTCCGATATTCCCGGCCATTTTCCGGATCTTTTTCTCGAATCTTTTTCAACACGCACGCCACGTGCATAACCTTACTTATTCACCACGTGCTCGCCCTTTATCGATCTTTCTAACGATCGCACAAAAACATTCCCATTACTGCGCGTATTTTACTCGTGCCCTGGGCCCGTAACCTGTTAGAGTTTATTAATGTTATACAGAGTCTAAAGCAACAAGGTGTTATGTAGAGAAATATACATCGTGAGCGGAATACAAAAACTGTGTCGGTAGTAAGTCACCACCTTGGGAAGAACACTGAGAGGAGAAAACATACACGCATCGTCCCCTCTCACACACACACATACATTATATAGTGGGCAGCATGGATTGCAATACATATATTCTAATAGTTTTTATTCGTAGATTCTAATGGTCCTAAATGGTTAACGTGGTATGTATGTAATGGTATACGTATATCAACTTTTGGTAATGGATGAAGATAACCTTCGTGTTTTCCTTCCTTTCGATTGACCAAAATACATGGAATACAATTTCTAATAAATCTTTCCACTTTTTTCCCTTAACTCGGGTATATAATATCCTTTCGAAATATTATCTATTGTTCTTTTTGCACTTACGTGACCTCGTTAGTGGACAGTCTGTATAACCATTCTCCATTTGCTCAGGAATTACTAATACATCAGCTCCATTTACAAATCGGTACAATACGCCTCTACGTGAGGTAAAATTTTCTTGCGGTGCGTCCTTTAAACTTTCTATCAGCGTCCTTAGATCTGGGTCATGTTCCTGTGCTGTCTTGATTCTTGAGGGAATGTCACTTTCCGTGATTATCACTATTGCATTTCGACTCATGGCATCCACACGTCTCATACAAGTCCCTGGCCGATGCTCCAATACGTAATCAAAGTTTTCCATATACTTTCCCCAGCGCCATATTTTCGCAGAAACTTCTTTTTTCTTTGTCACGTAGCGCGTTTACCGGGGCACTCTCGCGAGTGCGAGTGTGTGTGTCGAGAGATTTCGGGGGCTGAGCGGTTGTGGCGATCCCTTGACTAAGGTAACGCGCTAGGGCGGTGGATGAATAAAAGAATAAAATTAACTTAGAAAAACAAAATATATCTATGGAATAGATATAGACAGGATTGTGCGGGAGTCCCAAGTTGCTAAACCTATACAGGTTCTCATTCATTGACTATGATTGTAATGATGTGGATAACGAATGTGGCTATGGAAGGTATAATGAACAAAATAATATTTGAATCAAAAATAAACCATGTATTACAAAAACTATTTAGGAGATCCTGAGGTGTTACATAGATGTTGGAAAGTACATCGAATTATTCGGTAGCAATTCGCTATGAATATTACGGTTATAATATCTGTCGTTTTACACGCCTGTTACAATTTCAACAATCGGTTACCGTTAACCGCAGGGAAAGGCCCACAATGCTTAGCATTCGGTTAATTAGGTTTTACTTCCATTAAGTCTGTCGGTATAAAAATGCTGATAGATATTTCTGACTCACCAATTGCTCTCGTAGCAAGTATGTTGGTTGTTAATCTGTCTGTTTCACAGATTCAGGAGGCGATTGGATGGTTCATAATAGACACTACACTTACTTAATTACGCGATAACTAAAAATTAATACAAAATAAAAATTAAGGACATATTCTGATTAGGTTGAATAACTACACTAACTTTGGGTAATGAGTTTGTTTTTCTTACGAGTAACTGAGTCTTTCTGCGAACAAATCGTCGAAACTACGCTCTAACGTCAGAAGGGCAAGGTTCACACGCTACGGGACTTGACGAAAAATGCGATGCAGCTAGGTTTGGGAGGTCAATTTATAACCTATGGGCCCCTTGAAGAGGGAGGTCCCAAGTCTGAGATCATACCCCCTACTTAACGTAGGGCGATAATCTCGCCCAACGGAACGGAGGTCCGTAGTATGCTCTTCGGCAATCTTACAGAGTTGTGGAAATTATTAATTCTAGTAATTAATGATAAGACTGTCCGCAATTATCTATAATCTAAATTTTAATCAGATAATACAAAAAGGGTTTTAATGAATTACTCAACTGAACATTATGTTTACTCTGAAAAATATATAATTTAATTGAACTTGAAGAATGATTTGACTCTATTGATGCTACTCTAATTTTAATAGTTTTTGAATTGTGAATAATGCTAATTCCTAGTGTTACTTATTATTTGTTATTTATTATAAGTTATTACAGTTCCTTAATCTAGAAATGTGTGAAACGGAGAGTGTACAACAGCGTATAGTCGCGTGCAACGTGCAACTGAACAGAAACGAGAATATATGTATAACAAAAGACAAACGTTGCGCGGGACAGCGATTCTCATTTGGGTCGGCTAAGTAGATTTTGACGCAACACCAATTCTAACACTCCCACTTTGTGTCAAATCCTCCAATGCTACCAATTATTTCAAAATTAACTCATGGACAATCTTTCCATGTTCAATTTATCGACGAATGTCTTGTGAGCTGGCCCGAACAAACATTTTGTCATGATATCCGCTGTTTGACCTTTAGAAGATACAAATTCCACAAGAATATTTCCATTTAATATATGATCCCTTATAAAATGGTAGCGGACATCAATATGCTTCGTACGTCGGTGAAATTCCGGATTCTTGACCAATTTAATAGCGGATTGGTTATCGCAGTAAATTTTTTTCGTTTGCGACTGTACGTGTCCTAAATCCGCTAACAATTGTCGAAGCCAGATCGCTTCTTTAACTGCTTCTGCTAACGATACGTACTCGGCTTCTGTAGTACTCTGGGCAACTACAGGTTGTTTCTTTGTCATCCAAGTCACAGGACTATCATTTAACATAAATATATATCCGGAAGTTGATCTACGTGTATCTAAGTCTCCTGCAAAATCAGCGTCGCAATAACAGGATAACGTTAACAGTTCCCCATTTGACCCGCTATATCGAATACATAAATCGGATGTTCCATGCAGGTAGCGAAAAATTCGCTTTACGGCTTTCCAATGTGAAGAACCCGGATTCTCCAAAAACTGAGATACCTTCGATGCAATGTAAGCTATATCTGGCCGACTTACGATTGCTGCGAACATTAAATTGCCTACTGCTTCCCTGAATGGAACCTTTAACATGTGCTTTTCGTTGCTTTTATTCAGACCCATTTCCTTTGATAGGGCTTCGTGCGGATGCCCTGGCGTACAAATCATTTTTCCTTCTTTTGCCTTAAACTTATCCGTAATTTTATCAATATATAATTTTTGATGTACGTACGCTACTGTCTTACTCCGATCTCTTTCTATCTGTAAACCGACAAAACTTTTTGCATCATTAATCGTTATACTGAATACCTGTTTCAGATTGCTCAAGGTCTCCTTAATTGTTTCAGCATTGTCTGAGGCTAGTAAGCCGTCATCGACATACAGTGCTAGAATGGTTAACGAATTGTCCTTCTTTGATATGTAAACACATGGTTCCGCCATCGATTGATCAAATCCATGTTTTTCCAGAAAGTGTTTCAGTTTTAAATTCCACTGACGTGGACTTTGCTTCAACCCGTACAGACTTCGGTGAAGATAACAAACTTTAGATGTCCCATCCCCGTAGCCTTCTGGCTGCTCCATGTAATTGTCGCAATCGATATCACCATATAAAAATGCCGTTGTTACATCGAAGTGAATCATTTCCATATCTGCGTGCACCGCCAAGGCCAAGATGCATCTTATAGATTCATATCGCACGACGGGTGCGAATGTTTCCTTATAGTCAATACCTTCGCGCTGGCTGTACCCCTTCGCCACTAGTCGAGCTTTGTATCTCGAGCTTCCATCTGGGTTTCTCTTAATTTTGTAGATCCACTTGCACTTTACCGGTCTTCTTCCTGTTGGTAGGTCTGCCAAGCTCCACGTTTCATTGTTAATTAATGACTCGCATTCCCTATGCATAGCTTTCTGCCATTCTTTTTTATTAGTATCCTCTATAGCTTCCTGATAGGATTCCGGCTCATTACTTATACTTCCTGCCATTAAAGCAAAAAGTGAAGAGGATCTCGCTCGCAATGTCATGCTGTGCCTATCCATTGCTCCTTTCGGTTTATTCTTGACACCTTTTGGTCTGCCCCTGCTTTTCTTTTCTTCTTCAGGAATATTCTCAATGCTTCCTCCTGGTGTATGAAAAATGTCACCGACTTGACTGTGTTCTTCTTCCGATTTTTCCTCATCAATAGTCTCTTCTATGCTATCTACATCCTCGAGAGGCTGTAGTGAAGACAGTCGATGGAATTTCATTGAAAATTACGTTCCTTCCTGTGTTTAATTTTTGTGTCTTAAGGTTATAAAGCCGATAAATTTTATTCGATTCTTCATAACCAACCAAACACATTTCGACTGCATTAGGCTCCCACTTGGACCTGACTGTCTTCGGTACGTGTAGATAGGCTATTGCTCCAAAGATCCTTAGATGCGAAATATCCGGCTTTTTGTCAAACCAAAGTTCGAACGGTGTTTGTTTAACATGGTTTCCATTTATCACCCTATTCATCAAATATGCCGCTGTACATATCGCCTCAGCCCACAAGATCGTAGGAAGTTCCTTCGCATAGATCATTGATTTTGCTATATCTATTAACGTGCGATTTTCCCTTTCTGATCTACCATTCATCTGTGGATTGTGTGGCACGGTTTTTTCGTGAAGAATACCTTTCCTTTTCATAATTTCCTTCATTTTTCTGTTTACAAACTCTCGTCCATTATCGGTGCGGAATCGTTTTACTGAGTTCTTGGTTTCCCTTTCCACTTTATTAACGAATTCTATAAATTTGTCAGCGACTTCGTCCTTCGTTTTCAGAAGGTATACAGTCCTATAGCTGGAAAATTCATCTTTAAATAGGAGGAAATACGAAGATCCGCCCAACGATTTTTCTTTCATCGGACCGCATAAATCTGCGTGTATAAACTCCCCAGTTTGACATTGTCTTGGAGTGCAACTTTTAAAAGAATTGGTTATCATTTTCCCCAGTATACAACCTCTGCAGAAATATTTTTCGTTACCGGTTACTTGCAATCCCGTCACTGCCTCATTCTTTACCATCTGTTTGATCTTTTGCTGGTTTACATGGCCCAATCGCTCGTGCCATACATTTAGACCAACCTCAACTGCTAGAGCTGCTGTAGATTCTTCCAGTTTCTCAGAATGAGTTTTACAGCGTCTCAACATCAATTTCCAAACGGTTTGTGTTCGTTTCCCTAAAGCTATAGGCTCACCAGTGCCTTTCCTCCTGAGTTGCAGTTCCTCAGAATCGCCCGTTATTTCGAGTCCTTTGTCACAGGCGCTCGATAATGAAAAAAGACTAGTGGATCCCATTTCAGGTACATGAAGTACGTTCAACAATTTGTTCGATTTCCATTTCGTGCCGTTGAAAACTTCTACTGAAATCGTTCCTTTACCAATGGCTTTTATTCTCTTATCGTCCGCAATAGTTATATTTATCGGTGTTGATAGCGCTTCGTAGGTGCAAAACCACGAGCGGTTTTTCGTCATATGGTACGACGCTGCGCTATCCGCATACCATACCTCATCCGAAGTGAAATTTTCATCATTCTCATACGGACCAGCGTAAAGCCCCGCTGCATCTTCCAGCTTCGATTTCGCGTACTTATTTTCATTTCTGTTGCTTCTCACCTCTGGGCTGTACCGTTTGATGTGCCCTTTCTTTTTACACGAGTAACATACAATGTCCTTCTTTTCCGTTTTCTTATATTTCTTCTTCTCATCCTTCCTGCTCATTACAAACGCCTCCGCTTCGCCGCACGGCATTTTCTTGAAGGAATTTTCAATTTTTAGAAGTTGCTGTTCTAAAACAGATCTCGTTATACCTGGCGTCACGGCAGCCATTACGTTCCACGAATGCCTGAATGTGTCGAATTCTGACGGAAGATCATTAATTATCTTTGCGATAACAGATGTTTCATCTATCGTCAAATTGACTGCGTTAAGTTTTTGGAGTAAAACATTAAGACCACACAAGTATCTGGACACACTCGAACCCGGTTCAAATTTGTATTTGTAATACTCCTGGTGTAGCTCTATTTTATTGTTTATTGAGACACTTTCAAATAGACTCACCAGTTTGGTCCACATCTCGTGTGATGTCCGGCATTCTCTAATCATGGAGTGATGTACCTCTGTCAAGGTCGAGGCTATCATTCCCCTTGCCTTTGCGTCGCATTTGCACCATATAGCTAATTCAGCACCACTTTCCGGTTTTATCCGTGTTCCGCTTACAATGTCCAAGACTTCTGACGCCTCCAGCCACGCATTGATATCGAATTTCCATCTTTGGAAATTTTCCGACGACAGCATGGGCAATGTCGGCCTTGTCTCCATTGTTACAATAGCGTCCGAACACGTGCTCAACAAGTTATCTTATTTTCTACAACTTACGTCTTTAAAATAACTGCTCTCTATTAGCCAATCACGTTCTAGATTATGAACCACGCTCTGCTGCCATGTTACTTATTATTTGTTATTTGTTATAAGTTATTACAGTTCCTTAATCTAGAAATGTGTGAAACGGAGAGTGTACAACAGCGTATAGTCGCGTACAACGTGCAACGGAACAGAAACGAGAATATATGTATAACAAAAGACAAACGTTGCGCGGGACACCGATTCTCATTTGGGTCGGCTAAGTAGATTTTGACGCAACACCAATTCTAACAGAACCTAGAACTCTACAAGATTACTTTTACAGCGTCTTACTCGGAAGCATGATCTTGTTTTGTCGTTGGCAATCCTATACGTGTGAGAGGATGCATAGTATAAAGATCAAATAACTGAAAGATTAATTTAATATGCCACTTTGGCTCAGGAATATTCCATAATGCAGAGCATTATCCAAAGTTGCAATGGATTTTGGAAGAGATTATGTTAAGAAAAATGTGCAAGACATGTGGTTTTCCTCAGGCACCCGAGGTACGAGTCGCTCACTCGTGACCACCCTTAATGCAGGGAGGCCATAAATAAGGACCTTTTAGTCAAGTACCTCAATGTGCTATGGCTCCATAAAAGAAAGGAAGAATAAGTTTTGGGTATACCAGAACTGGTAAAATTGTTCAGGGCTATTGTATACTCAAGTTAAGAAGGAAAGAAATCCATTCCTCTTCTCACGCGTACAATTGAGCTATGGTATTCGTTGTCGCTATCGCTACAATTCGGGTGGTCTAAGACATACGCTGACGATGATATTACCAAGAAGGAATGTATACTTCCTTTCTGGTGCTACGTGACTGATTTTGTTTTGGAAGGTTCTCGACCAGGGCTTTCCCACAATACATAGCATTATCGAGAACCTTATACCGGTTAGTGATAAGTGGTTAAAAAGAAAATTGTGGAGTGACAAAAATGAGTTTAAATATTTGGCAGGTAACAACCCTCCCTCCTTAGAATCATCATCGTCCTCGATGATGTTTAACCGTAGGTTAAGTTCGAGAGATATTCACTTGAATAAAATTTTCGCAATTATTGAATAAGTTGTTGTACATTATATGATAAATACGCATATAACATATGAATTATTGTATGCGGTTGAAAAAACTCGCAGACGATTTATTCAATTATTCACTTACATTGACTTGAGTTATGCTATAGTATATAAATTTACACCAAATAATAAAGGGAGGAGATAAACAAATTTGTACGTTAACGAGTCGCACCCCCCCTTTTTTTTTTCTCGAGGGGAAATCTTCGATAGACACCAAGGCCTCCTTTGGGGGGAGGCCGGGGTAGTGTCGGATTTCTACCGACTAAAACCCCCCGGTGGTCATCCTCAGGCGTTAGGGGGAGTACCCGGGAACACTTCGTATTGATTCGGCCCCTACCCTCTGGGTCCGCTGCCTCGCGGGCCCTTTCCGCGGCCTCCTTCCGCGACATAACTTGTTCGCAGAAGGAGGCCACGGCTCCCCACTCCTCTTCGCCGCCCACCATCGCTTTTACGACGGCGGGCAGCGAGAGGTCCCACCCTATGATGTTCCGAAGGACTCGGCGCTCCCCTGCCCAGGAGGGACACTCCTCCAGGGTGTGCTGCGCCGAGTCCTTCTCTTCACCGCAGTGATGACACTGCGGGGAAGGCTCCCTTCCGATCTTGTGCAGATACTCACCGAAGCACCCATGCCCGGTGAGTACCTGTGTTAGACGGAAGGTGAGCCGTCCCCTCCTTTCCAGCCAACGCTGGAGGACCGGCAGGATGGCCCTGACCGTCCTTTCCCCGGAGCCGGGCTCCTCCAATTGGCTGCGCCACCTTTCCAGGGTGTGCAGCCCCGCCCGGCTCCTGCCGGCCTCCATCTCCGCTGCACGGTACTCAGCCGCATCCGGCGTTTCTTTGAGGGCCGCGGAGATCCTGTAGACCTCCGCGGCTTCCTCCGCCTTGAGCTCCCAAGGGGGAGAGCACCCAAGCAGGGGCGCCGCCCTCAGGGAGACGGTGCGGTACCCCCTGGCGACCCGCGCGGCTAGGGGCCTTTGTGCTCGGGAAAGGAGCTGGCGATTACGCTTGCTCCTCCCGAGCGACCCCGCCCACACGGGTGCACCATATAGGGCGGCACTCCGCACCACCCCCTCGTACAGGCGGCGTACACCCGCCTGAGGTCCCCCCACGTTGGGCAGCAAGCGGCCCAAGACCGCCGCTGTCCGTTCCACTCGGGGCACCACCTCTTCGAGTTGGGGCCCAAAGCTCCAGTGGCTGTCGAGGGTGACACCCAGATATTTCATCCGGCTGCCCACCTCGACAGCCACGCCTCCCACCGTGACCGGAGTCTCGGGGGGAGGGCCCCTCCTGACCCCGTCGAAGAACCACATTGCCTTGTTCTTCGACGGGGACACCTCCAGGCCTAGCCGCCTTATGGCGGCCACAACGCATTCCGCACCGCACTCCGCCAGACGGAGAGTGCGGGCGTAATCCCTCCCGGAGGTGACCACCAGTGTGTCATCTGCGTAACACACCAGCGCCACCCCCGGGGGAAGCGCACACCGCAAGACGCGGTCATACGCAAGGTTCCACAGGGTTGGGCCTAGCACCGAACCCTGTGGGACACCGCGCCAGCTAGGGCGTTCAGCCCTCCCGTCCCGCGTCGGGTAGCCAATAGACCTGTCCTGCAGGAAGGACACGACTATCCTGCGCAAGTAGGGAGGCACGCGGTGATACACCAGCGCCTCCCTAATCGCCTGCCAGGGGACGGAGTTGAAAGCGTTGACGATATCGAGCGATATCGCCAACACAACTCCACCCCCCGGGGCCGACACCGCCGTCCCGGCGAGGGAGCGCACCCGCTGGATCGCGTCCAACGTGGAGCGCCCCTCCCGGAAACCGAACTGGCTGTCGGCCAGATCGGGCCCCACCCCGGACAGGTGCTCGGCGAGGCGGAAAGCTATGATCCTCTCGAGGATCTTTCCCGCCCCGTCGAGCAGGCATATGGGCCGAAAGGCGGAAGGGCTGTCGGCCGCCCTCCCTGGTTTAGGGAGCAGCACCAGCTGCCCCCTTTTCCAGGCCCCCGGGAAGACCCCCTCTGTGAGGCAGTCCTCCAGGAGGCGTCGAAACCTACCCCCCAGGACCCGGAGGGCAGCCACGAGCACGCGGCCGTGGATGCCGTCGGGACCCGGGGCGGTGCTTCGGGCTGCAAGGCGGCGCACCGCCCTGTCCAGCTCCTCGCTGCCGATCCCAGGCACAGGGACGCGATCATGTCGCGCCCCCTGCTCCTGGGTCCGCCGTCGAGCCTCCTCCTCATCCTGAGGAAAGAGGTTATCGACGACGGAGTCCAGGAGCTCCGGTTCCATCGACTCGGTCACCGGGGGGGCCCACGGGCGGATCTTATTCAGAACCACCCGGTATGGGCGACCCCACGGATCGCGATCGATGGTGGCGAGGAGCTGGCTCCAGGCCTCCGCCTTGGCCCTTAGGACAGCCCCCTGAAGGGCCCCCCGGGCGTCCCTGTACGCGTTGTACAGGGACTCCTCCTCCTCCGCGGTGGAGCTTGCGCGCCTGCGGGCCCTGAGGTACGCCCTCCGCGCACGCGTACTGGTGTCCCTAAGGTCGGAAATTTCCGACGACCACCAGTACGCGGCGCGGGGCGAGGAGGCCTTGGCCCGGGGCATGGCGGTGTCAGAGACAGCCGCCATGGCCGCACGGAACCAGGCCTCCTCCTCCTCAGGTTTCTCGCCCCTGCGCTCAGCCCAGGCTACCGCCTGGATTGCCGCGCGCAGGACCACCTCGTCCAGTCTTTTAAGGGCCCATCGGGGGGGCGATCCCCTAGCCGATGAGCCAGACTGGTTGGGAGGGTTGGGAGTCGAGACGCTCATGACCACGTAAGCGTGGTCTGACATCGTCTCAACCCCCAACACACTCCACCCACTCACCCTGCGCACGGCGGAGGGCGACGCCCATGTCAGGTCGACTATGGACGCCCCCCGCCGCCGCACGAAGGTGGGGGTGGACCCCTCATTGAGGAGCCTTAACTCCAGACCGGCCGCCCAATGGAGCAGCTCCCGCCCCCTCATGTCCGTACTGGGGGAACCCCACGCAGTAGCGTGGGAGTTGAAATCCCCCAGGACGAGCAAGGGACGCGGCAGGATGCGGGCGACGCACCCCCCAATCCGGTCCAGGAAGGCTACAAAAGCGTCCCGGCCGCAATTGGGGGAGACGTAAACCCCCACCACCGCCACGCTGCCCCACTGGACGGCTACGTAGCCATCCCCCCGCTCTATGAGAGCCGGGGGGGAGGCATCCCCGGAGCGCCATTCCATAGAATGGCTACCGAGCCCAAGGCGTCTCCGGACCACGAAGGGTGATCCGGAACCCTGTAGGGCTCGGCCGCAACGACCAGCCCGACTTTCCACTCGCGCGCGGCCTGGACCACTAAGTCCTGTGCCACGCGCGTGTGGTTCAGGTTGGTCTGGAGGAGGTTGATCCCCAGTCATTGGGGGTCAGCCTCCTCCCGGACCTCCTCCTGGGAGGACTCCACGTCCATGCCCCCCTCCCCCGACGGGGGGGAACGTCCTCGCGCGGGGCGGGCATGGACGCGGCTTCCTCTGCCGGGCGAACCGGCGCCTCTTGCCTCTCAGGAGGCGCCACCGCCTCGGCGGGCTCCACCTCCATAGCCTCCCCGGCTGGAGAGGCGGATTCCGCACTCCCGAACTCGGGTGGCCCTATAGCTAGGGCGGCCGCAGCGGGGGTCGAGGGCGCCGCTATGGCAGGCCTCTCCCGCCGCGCTCCCCCTGTGCCATTGGAGGAGGGCCTTTGTGGGGGTGCGCACCCTTTCGTACCGAGACGGTGCGCCGCCGGTCGCCCAAGGTCCGTGCACAGCGGACACCTGGGCGGGGCCGAACACACCGCCGCGGCGTGGGTCACATCCCCGCAATTGTAGCACCGACCGCTACGGTCGGTACTACTCTTGCATTGGTGCCTGGAGTGCCCCAGCGCCAGGCACCGATAGCACTGGAGGGCACGGGCTTCCAAAGCCTGCACCCTCACAGCGCTCCCGCCCACCCTCAGACGGCCAGCTGCGACAATTTTGCGCGCCGCTGAGAGTGGGCATTGAACCCATGCCGTGCCGAGCCGCGAAGGGGCGCGCCGGATGTCTCCGACGCGCACCTCGCCCTCGTCACAGGCGCCCGTGGTGGCAACCTTCTCCACCACGTCCGCTACCCGCACGGAGTCGTCGAGGTCGCGAACCCTCAGCTCCGCCTTTTTGACGGGCCTCGCGACCCTGACACCCGTGCCGGCCAAGACCTCGGCCATCCGCGTGGCCAAGGCCTTCGCCTTCTCCTGCCGGTCCTCACCGGAGACCTCTAAGATGAGGCCCCCGGTGATGGCTCTTTTGGGCCGAACCTCTTCGAGGCCCACGTCTTCCAGGCGGATATTCCGTCTGGCGGTGGACATCGCCTCGTCGATGGTCATTGCGGCGCCCTCCCCCACGGTGAGGGTGACCGCGGCCGTTTTGGGGGGACGCCGAAGACTCGGGGCCCTTTCCCCCCCAGGTGTTGTGGGGGGCTTGTGGCCCTTGGAGGTCGAAGGGCCCGGCGCCTTCGGTTTAACCGTTGGCTTGGGGCCCTTCGGCCTTTTCTTTCCCGAGGAAGGCGGTGGGCCCGAGGGGCCGACCGTCTTCCTCTTCCCCCCGTCCTGGCTCACCACCTCGGCGAAGGTGGGCCTCTGGGGTGGGGGGGCCTCCGCCGAGGCGACCTGCTTGGGCGCCTTTTTGGCTGCCGCAGGTCGCCGTGAGAGGAACCTCTCCTCGAAAGAGGCCAATTTGGCCTCAATCAGCGTCGACACCCGCTCGAGCAGGCGGTCCTCCGCCATGCCCGGCCGGGCGTCGGCCCGCGACAGCCGATCCGGAGAGGTTCCCCCACTCGCCCATACCGGCGGCGACAAATGTCGCTCCGCCGGAGGGGGCGGTGAGGCTCCCCGTCCCCGCAACGCCTCCACTGTTGCCTCGAGCTGGGAGACGGTCCTCCTCAGCTCCTTTGCCTCCCTGCTACGGGCCCTCGCCTCGTTGCTCAGGCGGCCGGTCTCCCGCCGCAACCACTCCGCGTCCCTTGCGGATTCGGACCTCTTTATCAGCTCCGTGATTGCGTTCTTAGTGTACCGGGCCGCCCAGCGCAACACCCGGACGTTCGTCCCCTTGAGGTTGGACGAGATGGCAGCGACTTTTTCCTCCGCCCTCATCCGCTCCAGGATTTGGCTGGCGAGGGCCCCCGTCGCCTCGCCTTCCATCTCCGCGGCCAACTCAGCCTCGGAAGGGAGTTCGCCCCTCGACTGGCGGCCGTACGCCCCGCAAGGATCCGTATCCATCGCGGAAGTGGAAGGGGCGTCGCCTTTGCGACGCTCGTCCCACTTCCGCTTCCTTATCGATCTGTGGGAGGCGACGGACGACGTGTCGTCCGACTCCTCCTCAGCCCTAGTACTTGTTGAGGACTTACCCCCACGCCTGGCCCGCTGTGTCCTCGGAGGTGGCATTGCTGAGGAGTCCGAGAGGACATCCCTCAGGACCACCACTGGCGTCCTTCCCTCGTTGTCTGTGTTCCTGTCCTTGTTGGTGTCCATGGTCCTGGTCCTTGCCTGGTTGTCGTTTATATTTGTCCGTCCGGTTTTTGTTTCATTTGGTTTCTCCATAAAAATCCCACGAGTAGGTCGGAAGGGGTGGTCCACCCAGGCAGAGCCGCCTTACCTGGGTAAGCCTAAAATACGACGGGGTTTCGGCAGGTGCCCCGAAGGGACCGTTTGCGACTGACTAAGTTTTACATCCGGCCAGCCATTCAGCCATCGGCACGGTGCCTGCACACCTTAGCTTCGGATGGTTCGCGAAAAATTCGTCGAGGAGCCGAAGGCTTCCACCTAGGGTGATGACCCTGTTTTAGCCGAGTCAGCAGCCCTGGCTTCCGCCCCACTCCCGACCCTGAAAACCTTGGGGGGGGGCCGCCGGTTTGCTTTCCGCCTAGTGTGTTGACCTCTGAAAAGGCCCCCACCCTGTCTTCCAGGTGCCCCGACGGCCAGCTTCCGAGTAGCCGGGCTACAGGAGTTGCCAGACTCCCAGCTTTTCCTCCCCCCGAGGGAGATCGCGAGTTCCCCTTTCCACCTAGGGTGTTGACCTTTGGAAAGGCCCCCAGCCCCGGCTTCCAGGTTTCCCCGCGACCTACCCTCCCTGGAGGATTGGCGATTGCGAGTCCATCCTTCCGCCTAGGGTGTTGACCTTTGAGAAGGCCCCCAGCCCTGGCTTCCGGATCCCTCGACAATCCCCCCTCCTCCCGGTCCTACCCACCCTGGAGGATTGGCGATTGCAAGTCCATCCTTCCGCCTAGGGTGTTGACCTTTGAACAGGCCCCCACCCTGGCTTCCGGATCCCTCGCCAATCCCCCCTCCTCCCGGTCCTACCCTCCCTGGAGGATTGGCGATTGCGAGTCCATCCTTCCCCCTAGGGTGTTGACCTTTGAAAAGGCCCCCACCCTGGCTTCCGGATCCCTCGACAATCCCCCCTCCTCCTGGTGCTCTTAGTTGATCTCTCCCCATCGGCCTGCCCGGCATGCTAGTAGCTACCGGTATAGCCCGATGGATCATCGAGATACTAAGCTCCCCCACCACGACAAGGTGAGCACCACGGGGGAGTAACGAGTCGCACCCACACGAGGGACAACTCCCGCTATGACAACCGCCGCCCCGGCAGGACAGTTGTATGTGCTTGAAGTGTAAAGGAATAGTATTGTATGTGATCAGGGAATATCCCACAATACCAAAGTATTATCACATACTCGGAAATAGAAATATTATGAAATAGGAAAAAGGTGAAAATGAGAGAGAGAGAGAGAAAATACGAGAAGGTTCAGGATTCGCGATATGAGTAATCAACACACTCCGATATGGGAAATCCCACAATACCGAAGTATTATCGAGAGCGTGCCGACTAAACATACGGAGAACGACTAAATCTATGAGTGTATAGATATACGTGCATCATACCCCTGTCCCGCCTTCGAGGCATCGCACTCGTTCCCCCAAGCCGCAGCTCGATCGCGTGCTCATGAGGATCACCGCTCAGGACACGCTGGACACACTTCAAGAACGGTCTTCCGACATTAGGACAGCCCTCAGCGTCGATGAACTTAATTCGTGGGGAACCGACAATAAGCCCCGACAGGTCCTCGTCGATTCCGAGGTTATCCCTGCACTCCAGCTCCTCGAGGTTGTGTAGGTTGCGGAGGAAAAACGCGGACACGTCCGTGTACAGGTAATTAATTCCCAATGTCTGAAGCCCCGTCAGCTCGCCAAGTGGATCCAACGCGAATTGTCCCCGAAAATTAGTGCATTCTGACAACTTTAGCGTTCTTAGTGATTTTATTTGTGCAATCTCGGTTACGAGATTGCGCAAAATCTAATATCCAAGAGGACTAGGTATTTATAAGTCGTTGAGAACGAGGCCCCCTCCATAATCGGTATCACCTCAGGAAGTTGGAAGAGTGGTTCGAGTCCCTCTACGTCTTCCTCCTCCTCCGGTTCTATTTCTATATAATCACTTAATGTGAAATGGCAGAAATTTAGCTTCAATTCTTTTAGAGACTTTCCTAATTCAGTATTGTTTACCAAGGCTGTTAGCACTTTGTCATCTAATTTCCTTCTAGGAACAGTAATGCTGAGATGTTCTAAATTTCCTTTTGCGTTTTGAATTGCGGTGACCAGGTGTTTGCTGTATACTGCTGTATCGATTAATTTGCAGGTTTTTAAACTTGCCGGTAAGAATCTTACTCCCTTCCCAGTAATTTCAGTCCCGTGGAGTTCTAGGGATTGGAGGCTTTGGTCTTCAAACAGGATCTTTTCCAGTTCCACGTCGACAGGTCCTTTGCAGGCTCCCATGGACAACTGTCGCAAATTCGTGCGTGTGGCTAGCTCCATTAAGGTCCCGAGTCTGATTTGCATGCGCGAAATGTCCAGTGATTCCAAGTTTGGGGAATTCAGTATCACTATCATTATCAGGTGCGGCAAAAGTGTAATAGGTTTTGGTGGATCCCAGGTTTCTTCAAGACTGTCCATTATGAGTGTTCTTAGAGTGAACCCAAATCGAACCGCTGGCCAGTGAAAAGAGAGCGCTGTTACACCTCTGTAGGGAAATCGGCTGTCCGACAGGTAGAAGGTCCTCTCCCGCAAGAACGACGCACGCACTCCCGCTCTCCACGCTCTACAGACCTGCTCCATTCTTGCTCTATCTATAAAATTTAAGTAGCGGGCAATTTCTGCTACGCACTCTTCCGGTAGAGGTTTGGAATATTTGGGTACATAGCCAGGAAACGGATTTAAATGTGGAGGAATGTAATCGACGGGAGTGGAATTTGGGTTTATTAAGTTAATGCTATACCATGAATCAGCAGGTAATATACGTAACTTCCGGTTGTTGCAGATGAATGAATAACGGCCAGCATGGTCAACAAGAGGGCTCGCCTCTTCTTCTGATTTAAAAGTAAGGAAAGCCACGCTTCCTCTTGGTTTCCTCAAAACTACGGCATGGATGGCGCCATAAGGCTCAAATCAACGCATTAGCGCTATCTTCTCCGTAAAAGGAGCCAACCGTGTTACAAAAACTCGCCTGGACGATTCCATTGCTAATTTGTTAAGAGTTCAAAAGATGCAAAGAAAAAGAAATGATTAATGATAAAACATAATTAAATAAATGTATGCAACGCGTTCTTCAACCAACAGTGACAAAACTTAGGTAAACCCAATCAAACGAATGCTAGATCCAACAGTAATAATTTTGGAAATAAATTTAGATCATTTAATTAATTAAAGCATTCTGAGTCGGTGGTGATCGAAGGTCTTGATTCCATGAAGTTGTCGTTTCCGGCTGTTCTTCTAGATCCAGTTGTTGGACAGATTTCGTGATAGCTTTCCTTGATTTGCTCCTTCTTATTAGCCAAAACACTATGCGTGCGATGATGCCCCGATTGAAAAACAAAATTGCTCCGATCATACACGTTGCTTGTACCGTTATGCCATTGTATATTAATCGACTTTGATGCTGCTTTTCCCTGTGATGGCTCGCCAGTTGATCCAGTTTTGTCTCGAACTCGAATAGTGAATCGCCTTCAGGTGAGGATTCTTCTAATGTTGCTTTCAAGCTGTTTAAATTTTCTTTCCCTAATTGGAGCTCATTATATCGAGGAATTACTGATGAAATTTCCGAGATGTTCAAGGATAAATTTGGTTGGTAGTAATATTGCTCTTTACTGTTATACATTTGTACTCCTACTAGAGTAGTGGTCCGAGTTTTTGCAGTGCAGTCGGGGTGTAGATATAGTATTCCCGTTCCCGAGATGGTTACTATCGAGTCTCTTCTATTTTTGCATATTAATTGTATTATTTCTGTCTGGTTGAATGAAAATAACCAGCCACCCATTGTAGTAAGTCGTGTCCAGTATGGTCGATGTTCTGATTTTATTCTGATATCGCATTGTCTCAAATTTTGACTGTGAGGACTAACCAAAAGTGGAATTTCGCACTCTGAAGATGTTGATACTTCATGAATAGGCAATTCCAATGAGCAGAGATGGGTGTACCAAGTTTTTATACAGGTGTGTAGATAGTCATTGTAGCCCATAAAGTAAGTTCGGTGGTCCTGACTTAGTCCTAAGTAACGAGCGTTTGGTATTATTTGCGCAGAAGCTGTTGTGTTCGGGTCTAAATTTTGCATTACTGGCCACGTATATATCTGGTTAAGGTGGCAAACAGTTCGTTCTACTAAAGGTACATGTAAAACTATGAATATTCTGCCTTGATGTGAACCCAATTCAATTTTGATAATCTTGCTCAGCTCTTCTGTTCTATGATGCGTCTTAGGAATCGGTACCTCGTATTCGGGTAGTGAATCATGAATTTCCTGAATGATTGTTCGCAGATCTGACCCTTTAAGTAACGGCGTGTCTAGTTTTCCTTCGCGGGCTGCATATATGGCAGACATAAATTTATTACACATATCAATGTGATGTTACAACGAAAACTCAACAGTATGGGCATAGTGATGGAGTGTTATGCTGTAATTCAATAGTTTATTATTACCTCTAACGGATTTAACTATTTTAAACATTTGATTGATTCTGTCTCGATTCTGATTGATAATATATATACGTGCGATGAAATTGAGGAAGAAATAGATCGTGATCCCTAAGTCTACGGGTAGGAGCATAAAAGGAGAGACTTCCAAGAATCTCAGGACAGGAGATGATGCTGTTAATGACTTTGTAAACAAATAAAAGGTCAGCCGCAACGCGACGCGAGCGGAGGGTAGTGAGACCAAGACGAGACATAATAGGGTCGTAGTTGTGACAGAAAAAATACATTGGAGAGTCAGTGTGGTAGGAGGCAAGGCTGAGAAATCTATGCTGAACACTCTCGAGTAGTGCAATATGATAATTATAAAAAGGAGCCCAGATCACAGAACCGTATTCAAGTATTGGACGAACCAAAGACACATAGAGGGTACGGAGAGTTCGAACGTTCGAGAATAATTTAAAGGTGTGGTGTATAAGACCAAGGGTTTTGTAAGCTAAGTTAACTATGTGTCGATAATGATATTGAAAAGATAAAGTACTAGAGAGATAAATGCCTAGATCGCGTATGGTATCAACGGAGGAAAGGACAGTATTATGAATGGAGTAGGGAAAGTTAATTTTGTTTGAATTTCGGCAGAAACGGATAATTTGGCACTTTGATAAATTAAAACTTAGCTTATTCTCTATGCACCAATTAGAAAGCCTATTTAGATCATCCTGTAATAAGATAGCATCATCAACGTTCCCCACCGATCTATATACCTTTAGATCGTCAGCAAAAAGTGAAAATTTAGAGTATTTAAAGACCGTAGATATGTCATTGATAAAAAGAATAAATAAAAGAGGTCCTAGGTGTGATCCCTGTGGGACTCCTGATAGAACAGAAATCTCCTTAGATAGGCAGTTATTAACTCTAACAACTTGAGTTCTGTTAGTGATATAGGAGGAGAGCCAAGAAAGAAATGAACCATGAAAGCCTAAAGCATGAAGTTTAGACACAAGAGTTAAGTGATCAACTGTATCAAAAGCCTTCTGAAAGTCAGTGTAGATAGCATCAATTTGGAGGCCATTTTCAAGGCAATGAGAGAGGAAATGAGTATAAGGTAGAAGATTTGTGATAGTGGATCGACCAGGCATAAGGCCATGCCGTTCATTAAGAATGATGCTTTTGCAGATAAAGGATAGTTTTTTGTTAATAATGCTTTCAAATATCTCAGGCATTATATTCTGCAAGCTGATAGGTCTGTAGGACTGGACAAGAGAGTTGTCCCCCCCTTTAAAGATCGGGGAAACAAGGCTAGTCTTCCATTGTGAGGGAAAAGAGCCGTCAACTAAGGATTTATTAAAGATGATAAAAAGGATTCGTGACATAATAAACTTGCATGATTTAAAGAAAAGAGGAGGAATACCATCAATACCGGGGCCCTTGTTAACATTAAGGAAATTTATGCAAGAGAAGACCTCACCAATAGTAATGTCCATATCATGAACATCGATGGTACTATTGAAGGAAAAAGAGGGAGGAGTATCCGGATAAGCAGTGTAGATAGATCCAAAATAGTCTGCAAAAGAATCAGCTATGGCTTGGTCAGTAAAGGACACATTATCACAAAAAGAAATATGAGAAGGATGAGGAGAATTTTTGTGAAAATTACGCAGGAACTTCCAAAAAGCTTTTGGCTGGTTATTAAGGGTGAGCTCGGTTCGTAAAGAGTAGGAATTCCAGCAGTTGAGAGAGACGGTTTTGCACTGAGACCTAAGGTTAGAGAAAACAAGATAGTCAGAGTAAGAATTGGTAAGCTTGAAGCGTTTATGAGCGATCTTCTTCTTTTTAATTAAGGAGATTAGCTTGCGAGAGAACCAGATAGGATATGTTGATGACATAGAGCAGGGGTCTCCAAACCGTGGCCCGCCGGGACGTTAATTTGGCCCGCAGAGACGTGTGAATATGGCCCGCCTGGACGTCAATGTGGCCCGCAGTTACGTCTAATGTTTTCACTCATGCCTACAAATCAGGCCCGCGCGCTTACTTCATTTTTGACACACTGCATTCGACAAAAAAGGGCTTTCTAGACATTTTTAACATTTATTTTTTACCACACATAGATTACAAAGCAATATTACAAAATAATGTAACGATTCCGGGACGGAAAATTATCCACACAAAACTAAGTGGCTTTATAGAAATTTCGCGGACTGTATATTGTGCTCGACTCAGTTGCGGCTTTTCTTCACTTATTAATTTAAACTGAGCTATAATGCAACAATTGCAACCTACAATATAAATACCTTGAAAGAATCGTTACTTATAATAAAAAATGGTTACTGGATAAAAAGTTCCTTTCTGTAATACGAATGAAACTATATAGACATTCTATAAAATGTGTTTTATTCTTGGTTCATATTGGGTACGCGTCATTTTCCAAAGAAACATAGTATGTATGCGGTGCTAGGTTTTGGCCCGCTCGGTCGCGTGACGCCGTCAGTACGACACGCGTCCGACAGCGTCAGTGAATGTGGCCCGCGTACGTAAAAGTTTGGAGACCCCTGACATAGAGGATACGACTGGAACATATAATTCGCATGCTAGGTTAAGGTGAAAATAGAGAGTATTAACTGCATCTTCGATGGATAGGGGAGAGAGGAGTGAGTCCCAGTTTATCGTCGCTAGGTAATTATTTATGGAAGTATAATCAGCTGCTGAAAAATGTTGGCGGTAAGTTGCTATGGGAGGGGAGGAGGTGAATTGGGGAACAGGAAGAGAGATGGATAGAGAAGGATGATAAGGGTCTTCAGAGAGAAGGGAATCGAAGGAAGGGGTTAAAGGTAAGTTAGTATGGGATGAAAATACAAGGTCAAGGATCTTATTTTGACTGTAACAATATTATTTAACTGAGATAAATTGAGGAAACTGGTACAATTACGAATAATATCAGCGGGAGAAAGAGAAATGGAAGCCTGGGAAACAGGTAAATAGCAGTGTGAGGTATTTGGAAGTATGAAGTCAGGAATGTGATAATCCCCGGCTATTATGAAATCAGCATGTGGATAACGGCCTACAACGTCCTCAATAGTCTGAGAATGTAGTAGGTATTGTATGTGTGTAGTGTGTGTCGAACGAGGAGGTATGTAAACAGAACCCAAAATAAAAGTTCTAGAGCCAAGCCGTAGCTCAACAAAAAGTTGTTCTACTAGGCTGACAGATAGGACAACATGCGGACAAAAATATGAGTTTTTAACCGCAATTAATGCACCGCCACCTCTAAGGAGATTAGTTGTATGGGCATTTCTGTCACAACGAAATACATTATAAGAGGATAAACCTAGTATGTGTGATTTTGGGTTTCGGCTTTTGATAGACCAATGTAAAGATTTAAACTTCTTTATTTTTCAACGTAGAAACGTTTCGGTATAATTTTGCACCCTCTTCAGTCTAAATATTAATTCTATATGGAAAGAAAAGAAAAAGTTTCTCTATTACAATAATATTTTACAAGTGTCTTAAATACCTATTGTTCCTATGTAAAACTAATTATTAACGGAAAAATGAAAAAATTGTACTCACTA
This sequence comes from Nysson spinosus, assembly GCA_910591585.2. Lineage (NCBI taxonomy): Eukaryota > Metazoa > Arthropoda > Insecta > Hymenoptera > Crabronidae > Nysson > Nysson spinosus. The sequence continues at coordinate 2,368,545 of OU342836.1, read as the reverse complement.
AAAGAAGTCCTAGGCTACTTATTATCTGCCCTAGGTGCTTATGTCTTCGGTGTTAAAGGAAGACTAAAGTACAAATTTTAAACTTAGAATTAAATGTAACCACTGAGGCGGAGAGGAAGGACAAGGGTTATTTATTTACATTAATTGACGTCACGAAATCAGTTGCGTACTTTATTTGAACGTGGTCTGCTGGACAGTAAGGACACAATCCCGCCTGGATTCTGTGCGACCTAGGGTCGGTAATATCGATCCATAGAATCGATCGGCGGAAGTGAATGGATTTACGTATCACTTACTATCCAGCAGCCATCACAGTTCGTTCAAGAGTGCTGAGGCAAGGCGTTATTATAAATCGGAATTTTTCCCTGTGATCCGGTGCGTGTCTGTAATTGAAGGTGGTAGGTAAAAAGCGTAATCTATCTCTTTAGCTATTAATAGAATTAGTGACAATGTACAAGCAGTTTTCTTTTTTAACTAATATGAAGTAATTCGGCTACGTCAGCAGGTGGGCGATGAGGTCCGTGTAATGGATAGCTAAATTGACCGATTCAAACTTCTTGTTAACACTATTCTCTAACTGTATATATAGGGATTCGGCGATACTCCGGCGGTAGTAATCGTTGTCCTTGTGAAGAATACTAGCGTTATCGAAGTCGAACGCGTGGCCGTTATCCAGCACGTGCTCTGTGAGAGCCGTTCTGCTGGACAGGTGCGTGAGGCTGTACCTATGTTGGTACAGTCTTGTTGCTAATTGGTTGTGAGTTTGGCCCACGTAGCACTCTCCACAATTCCTGCAAGGTATTTTATACACTATGTCCGTTTTTTTACATGTGTGTAGCTTATCCTTTCCTTTGGCGAAGAACCCAAAAGCATTGCTATTTGTAGTGTAAATACATCGCAAGTTGTAACTTTTTAGGATTGGAGTCAAGTCCAAATCATAAACGAAAGGAAGTACCACCGTACCGCTCGGAGATGGGTCCCGCAAGCGGTTTATCCTATCTTGGTTTACCCGATAGGGATGATAAATATCATCCACCCGTCTCTTGATGATGTTCTTGACAAAGTTCGTCGGGTAGCCGTTACGAGATAATGTGTTAACAATAAGTTGAAGATTGTCCTTTCTAAAATTCGGGTGTGCTAGTTTAACCGCACGGTCAACCAGACCTACAACTAGACTTCTTTTGTGTGCAATAGAATGCGCCGAATTGAAGTTAATATAACGCCCAGACCATGTTTTTTTACGGAACCAATTCGTGACGATCTTATTGTTCTCTCTTATAACCTCAGTGTCTAAAAAGCTGATTCTGTTATTATTCTCTAGTTCGAAAGTAAATTTGATCCTATCGTGGAAAGATTCAAAAGCATCAATGGTGTTTGTCACTTCGTTGGATGGAATAAAAATGAATAATACTGGGTTCTTTGCGTAGATAGCGAACACTTTTTCCGCTGAATCTACTATCCTGCTTAAACGATGGATTAACTCAAATAAGAGGCTGATTTCATTAAATTCTCAACGTGTCTTTCTTTTGGAATGTAGGAGATACAGGATAATTCCGGATAAAATTGAGCATATAAGAAGTTATATACACATAGATAGTTATAATAATAATAGAAAATTACAGAACTTAAAATATAAACATAGCAGAAAGATTCTCAACATAATGATCAACGATATTTTCCGAAACATTCACTTAGCAAAAAAAGAAATAAATAATACATTTGAAGACCTTATGGCGTGTCTACCAAACGACATTGTCAAACGGTTTGTACACACACAGAGAGCATCACTAAATAAATTCAAAAATGACTGCGATAATAAACATAGAAAAAAACTTGACAAATTGATAAAAAAACATGAACAACCGCTGGAGAATATCGATACCGAGAAATGGATTATTAACTTAACCAACATAACCATACCGACTAACGTAAAAAGAATATTAGCATTAGGTCCCAAACACACCTTTAAAAATAATAGCATAAATAAAAATCTTATTTCCTTAATCACACACTTAGAAACCGGCCTACTAAAACTCCGCGAAAATAATAGAAATACTGCACGCTTCTTAGCAATTAACAAAATACTCAATAGATTCAAAAAAACAGAAGAATTAAATTTTATAGACATTCGATTGTTACAATACATAAAGGAAACCAGACTTTTTTTGAAAAATAATCCGAACATTTTCATTACCGCTGCGCACAAAGGTAACGTCTCTGTGTGTGTACAAACTGAAGACTATATACAAACAATAGAACATATGCTTAGTGACAAGGACACATACTTGGAGAGTAGATATGAATACACCAATAGTTTTCAAACATAAAATAATAAAATAATTAAAGATTGGTTAAACAAACAATATATCACTAACTCTGTATATAAAGACATTACTATTAACAACGCAATAATTCCAAGAGCGTACGGTTTACCCAAAATTCACAAAGAAAACACACCTTGGAGAATCATAGTCTCTTCTATTGGTGGTCCGTGCTATAAACTCTCCAAGTATATGTCCAAAATAATATCAAAAATTACTGGGAATAATCCCTACTACATCAAAGATAGTTGGTCCTTCGTGGAAAGCATCAAGGACGTGGAAATTCCAACTAATCACTCCTTGGTATCGCTTGATGTCACCGCTCTATTTAACAACGTACCAATTGACACGGTCAAGCAGGTGTTGCATGAAAGATGGCAGGAGTTGGTGCCACATACCAAGATAGAGAAGGATAGTTTCTTGAAGGCGGTGGAGTTTTGCCTGACGGCCAATGTTTTTCAATTCAATAACAAGTTCTATAAACAAATTTTTGGCGCAGCCATGGGCTCACCACTGTCACCGGTGGCCGCGGAAATTGTTATGGAAAAATTGCAGTCCACTTGCATTAATAAACTCGCCTTCACGTTACCCTTCTTCTTTAGGTATGTGGATGACATCATTACCTGCCTTCCATCCAACGAGGTGACAAACACCATTGATGCTTTTGAATCTTTCCACGATAGGATCAAATTTACTTTCGAACTAGAGAATAATAACAGAATCAGCTTTTTAGACACTGAGGTTATAAGAGAGAACAATAAGATCGTCACGAATTGGTTCCGTAAAAAAACATGGTCTGGGCGTTATATTAACTTCAATTCGGCGCATTCTATTGCACACAAAAGAAGTCTAGTTGTAGGTCTGGTTGACCGTGCGGTTAAACTAGCACACCCGAATTTTAGAAAGGACAATCTTCAACTTATTGTTAACACATTATCTCGTAACGGCTACCCGACGAACTTTGTCAAGAACATCATCAAGAGACGGGTGGATGATATTTATCATCCCTATCGGGTAAACCAAGATAGGATAAACCGCTTGCGGGACCCATCTCCGAGCGGTACGGTGGTACTTCCTTTCGTCTATGATTTGGACTTGACTCCAATCCTAAAAAGTTACAACTTGCGATGTATTTACACTACAAATAGCAATGCTTTTGGGTTCTTCGCCAAAGGAAAGGATAAGCTACACACATGTAAAAAAACGGACATAGTGTATAAAATACCTTGCAGGAATTGTGGAGAGTGCTACGTGGGCCAAACTCACAACCAATTAGCAACAAGACTGTACCAACATAGGTACAGCCTCACGCACCTGTCCAGCAGAACGGCTCTCACAGAGCACGTGCTGGATAACGGCCACGCGTTCGACTTCGATAACGCTAGTATTCTTCACAAGGATAACGATTACTACCGCCGGAGTATCGCCGAATCCCTATATATACAGTTAGAGAATAGTGTTAACAAGAAGTTTGAATCGGTCAATTTAGCTGTCCATTACACGGACCTCATCGCCCACCTGCTGACGCAGCCGAATTACTTCATATCAGTTAAAAAAGAAAACTGCTTGTACATTGTCACTAATTCTATTAATAGCCAAAGAGATAGATTACGCTTTTTACCTACCACCTTCAATTACAGACACGCACCGGATCACAGGGAAAAATTCCGATTTATAATAACGCCTTGCCTCAGCACTCTTGAACGAACTGTGATGGCTGCTGGATAGTAAGTGATACGTAAATCCATTCACTTCCGCCGATCGATTCTATGGATCGATATTACCGACCCTAGGTCGCACAGAATCCAGGCGGGATTGTGTCCTTACTGTCCAGCAGACCACGTTCAAATAAAGTACGCAACTGATTTCGTGACGTCAATTAATGTAAATAAATAACCCTTGTCCTTCCTCTCCGCCTCAGTGGTTACAGTTAATTCTAAGTTTAAAATTTGTACTTTAGTCTTCCTTTAACACCGAAGACATAAGCACCTAGGGCAGATAATAAGTAGCCTAGGACTTCTTTTAGTGAGTACAATTTTTTCATTTTTCCGTTAATAATTAGTTTTACATAGGAACAATAGGTATTTAAGACACTTGTAAAATATTATTGTAATAGAGAAACTTTTTCTTTTCTTTCCATATAGAATTAATGTTTAGACTGAAGAGGGTGCAAAATTGTACCGAAACGTTTCTACGTTGAAAAATAAAGAAGTTTAAATCTTTACATTGGTCTATCAAAAGCCGAAACACAAAATCACCCATACTAGTTATTATTGGACCAAGAAATAAACTATTGAGGATAAACCTAGTTCAGAGCTCGAAATACCATCATGTAGCCAGGTTTCAGTCAGAATAATGATATCATAAGAGATGGACTGTGTAGAGATCGAACAACGTAATTCAGACAACTTAGAACGAAGACCACGTACATTCTGATAATATAACACAGGGACCGAAATTAGTTTTTTCTTTGAGTAGAAGAGGAAACAGAGACGATCTTAGGAACACCATGGATATATCTAATCGTTTTGTCGGTAACGCCAGAAGCCTGTAGAGCCATCAGTTCGTCACGCAAGTTGCTAAGATGCTGCTGCTGCCGAGGAGTGGAGTCTTGAAAGATCTTAGCAGGACCTTTGTATCGGTTCTTGTTCCGTAGGATAACCAGGGCTTCCGATTTGGTCGGCAGGGTGACACGTACCAAACGAGGCCGATCTTGTCGCTTCTTGCCAATCCGTGTGACCTTGATGCTGGAGTAATCTGACGGTGGTACAGCATTCAGTAATGACCTGATTACTTCAACGTCGGGCGAAGTTCCAGATTCAGCGATGTTCGAAATCAAGATGTTGTTTGCTCTGGACTGGCGATCAGTAATTTCACTGATAATTTCCTCCTCAACTTGTAGGTGCTTATTTTCCAAGGCAGATACTCTGGCAGAAAGAGATGTGACTTCAGTAGATAGTTTATCAATGGAGGAGGAGATAACGTCCATTATTTCCTTTCGAAAGTCCGAGAGTTGTAGTTGAAGAGTGTCTATTTTTGCAACTAGACAATCAATACTAAGGTCACTATGAAGAAGTGACGAAGATATTAGGTGGTCATGTTGAAGTTGAGAAGCAGAGATGTCTCTCTTGCAATCCAGTAGTGCCCCATAGGTCCAAGGGTGACCAGTTCTTTGAAGACACTTGGGGTGCGATTTGGTATCACACGAAATGCACTCAATAGGAGAAGCCACTGGGCCTTTACAGCCCTTGCAAATAATGGATGAGTTCGTTTTAGACATTATGCCTGTCGTTGGAGTTAAAAGAAAGACAAAGGCAGGCACAAAGCCGATACACCAACAGTGCAAGCCGGAGCAAAACAAAACACGACCGTACTGTGTGACTGACTCAAATAATAATGTTTAAGTTTTCCATTGCCGCGTCGTGTCTGAATTTCAGGCAGCTCATAGCAATGTGTGTTTGATTTTTGACTAGTTGCGTGATTTCCCTTCGGTCGGTATATAAGTTGTCGATTTGTGAGTTAAAATATTCCGCGTCATCCGTAGTTAGGGTACCAAATAGATAACGGCTCGCTGATCCCATGAATCCGAAAGGGACGCTTCTTCGAACTATTGTTCTTGGAAGACGGTCTGTATCTACAGCTTGTATTTCTTCTGCTAATCCTTAATTTATTTATGTAAAGAGTAAGCTGTCTGCATTTTGTTTTCCAGATATTGTTTATGGAGGAACACATCACATTGGTATTGTATCGTTAAGGTTTTGCAATCCATGAGTAGCTGATCTAGTTGCGATTGTTCTTTGGGCAAGTTTCGCTCTAATTTGTCGATATCCAAAAATAGCGTGACGCGCCAGTCCGCTCTCCGAAGTTGTATGTTATGCAATTTATCGAAATGAACCAGGGCATCTTGTTATTCTACCAAATACTAATTCATATGGTGTGAAATTTGTTGCTTCGTGAACAGATGTATTGTAAGAAAACATAGCAAATGGAACTAGTTTATACCAGTCACCATAATCATCTAAATAATGCTTGATGTATTCTACTAAAACTATGTGACTTCTTTCTAAAGATCCGTTAGTTTGAGGTCTGTAACCAGATGTTGTAAGATGATCAGTTTTGAATATTTTTGCTAAATCTCGGATTATTTTGTTTATGAAACTAGTGCCTCTATCAGTCAAAATTAGGCGAGGTGAACCAAATTGCAAAATTAAATTTGTTGCTATTGTGTGTGCTATTGTTTCTGCTTTGATATCCGGAATTGGTACGGCGATACAGTATTTTGTTAAGTTATCTTGCATTGTTAATATGTGTCTATTACCATCAGGTGTAATAGGTAAAGGTCCTACAGTGTCTAATGATACCTTTGTAAAAGTTTCTATGGGTGTGTCTGTAATTATCATTGGTTCGCGAGTTTTCGAACGAACTAACTTTTTCTCTTGACAACTATGGCATGTACGAATAAAATTTTGTATGTCATTACGCATTCCTGGCCAATTCGTGTTACTATTCCGCAATCAGAAGAGTTAAAGTGTACATATGTTTAAATAAGTGACCAGTAGTTGTTTCACCCGATCACGAGCCTCATAGTTAATTTCTTTTTCTTGAGTCTACCGAGTTTATTTGACCGGTGTGATTCGAAAAGGAAATAGAAAAACTAGCGAGGTCCAATAACATGACAATGATTGTTTTCGTCTAGACCGTGGGAGACCAGAGATCGGCACGTCTGACCGGTACATATTACCGTTTGAAGACGTTCGAATTCGCGAATAGTAAACGGATATGAGAGAGAGTGAGAAAGAACTAATAGTTTGACGAAAGCGCCGCGTAACGAGGAATTACTCGTTCGCGCTTGCCGACGACGGTGTAACGTCGTAGACAGTCAGTTCAATTTCGAGAGTCCTCAGCAACAGTTCGCACGGAGCGCATCGATTGTCGATCGTGCTCCCGTTATAACGAACACTGCTTTCAGCACAACACCAGCAATTGTGAAACTGAATCGAGAATAGCACACGACAATTCGTGTTGACTCTTCAGCACAATAGCTGCGCCTTTTAGTAATTTAGCGGTCTTTACCCTGAATTAGTACTGGGGCGAAAATCGGTGGGTTCACCTGGTTTTCGCCAACCATTGTTATTCGACGTGGGAGCGTCAGGAGTCCACTCCTTGGATGACCACTGGTCGGCGGAGCACTACGTTAGTTGGCGCGCTATTCTAACTTAAGACCCGCTACTCGTTCTCTACCGGGAATCGCCTTGGTGACGTTTAGAGAAACCAAAGAGCGACCGGAGAGTTTCGATACCGCTGTGTCCAGGCTTCCTTCACGACGCGGCGTGTTGAAGAAGACGGGTTAGAAATAGCGTTGGTCCACTCTTACTCCACGCCAAAGCGTGTTGAGAAAGAAACGGTTAGATCAGCCTCCGTTGTCAGCCACCGGGACTAGTTACTAGTAACCGTGGATCTCCCCGCTCACGGAATCCATACAGGAGATTTACAACCTCCGCCTTGGTTTTCCGTTCGAGGCAATACGACTGTGCGGTCGTTGCACCAAAGATTTCATTGCGTAAAATCTAGCCGACCGCCACGATTGTGTTCCTGAAAAAGCCGGAACAGATCGGCCAAAACAGTCGACGCGTGGCTTACCGTATTTAAAAGCCACGCACCAGTACACGCATTAGCACACACAGCACGGTTACCGTTGCTGTTTAAGTGTGCGCGTCATAACATTCCCGAGACAGAACGTTAATACGATTATCGTATTGTAGGTGATTACACCCGTTCGTTCTTTTTCTGTTGTTCCAGAGTTATAACCTAGGACAACCAGGCCCGCCGACAGCCAGGCTACCAAGAAGTAGAATTCTTACAATCGGCTAAACATACTTTGTATTATACAGAGCAAAAGGGCCTGTAATAAACGACTGTCCTTTTCAGGACAGTCAAAGGGAATCAAAGGCATATTGGTTTGGAGTTACCTTTACCCACTCTCCCTCGTCCGGACCGGAGGAGGAAGCTTCACTTCCTCCAATATCGGTTATAGTTGGCCGATAATTTAAAACAAATTTCAACACTATGGTTTTATTGAGACCTTGATGACCGACTGTTTCATGGCTTTAACGCATTACATTGTCTCACATTGTACTCGGAACATAAAATAGCAATTTGCCATTCGCCTTACGATATATTAATCCGTTATTTAATTCGTACCACTTGTCCTCCTGGTGTTCTAGTTTTTGCCGAATGCTCTAAATTTCTGGATCTAAGTTTTGTAATATCGTTAAATTCCTTTCAAAAGTATTTTCCGTTATCACTAGGATACAATGATTTCGACTTAACGCATCCGCATGTTTCATTTTATCCCCAGAACGGTGTTCTAACGTATAAGTATAATTTCTCAAAATTAAGGACCATCCTAGTATGCTCGGATTTACTTCTTTCCGCTCCAGTGTCAATTTAAGGCTATTACAATCTGTCACGAGTTTAAAAGTTATTCCCTGCAGGTATATACGAAATCGTTCTAATGAATAAACTATTGCTAGAGCTTCCAACTTGAAACTATGATAGTTCGACTCAGCTTTGGATGTGCGCTTACTAAAATAACTGATCGGGTGGAACTTTCCATCTTTCTGCGTTTGCAATAGAACAGAGCCATAATCATGCGCGCTCGCATCGTAATGTAATTGGGTCTCAGCTGAATGCGAATAGATAGATAATACCGGTTCCGCGATTAAAAATTTCTTAAGAGCTTCAAAACATAACGCTGCTTCCTGATCCCATCTATAATCAGATTTGGATGTCACCAAAACGTACAAAGGCTTCGAGTGCAAGGCAAAATTTCTTATGAACTTCCGGAAATAAGGAACTAGTCCCAAAAAGCTTGGGATCTCTCGATAATTCCTTGGAATGGGGAAATCATTCACTACTTGGATATTTTCAACGCTCGGTTTGATTCCAAAGGAGTCTATGTTATATCCTAAATATATGATTTCAGTGAGCAGAAAAGCACACCTCTCCAACTTCAATTCTAGGCAATTCTTTACAACGACCGATAACACTTCTCTTAAAATTTCTAAATTTTCCTCGATGGTTTCGGTTGCGATCAGCATATCGTCTAAATAGATTACTATTTTCTGTCCCCATAATATAATATAATAATTTCTGAAAAGCTGTGTTAATGAATCGCATAAAGAAGGAAGGACAATTTGCGAGTACAAATGGCATTCGCAAGTATTCGAATTGACTCATAAATGTAATAAAAGCAGTATATTGGACAGAGTTTTCTTTTATCCTAACGTGATGAAATGCATCCTTTAAGTCCAAACGAGTAAAATACGTTTTGTTTCGTAAATTATCGATCTGGTCATCGATTCGCGGAATTGAAAAATTACTGCGTAGCGTGAGGTTATTTAAATCTCGGTAATCAACAGCCATTCTATATTGCCCTGTTTTCTTTCTAATCAATACGATAGGGCTACAATATGGTGAAATGCTAGGACGAATGATATTTCTGTTTAATAAGTCATAAATCATTGTAGTCACCGCCTCCTTTTCGCAGTAAGATAAGCGTCTAGAATTATAAAAGAATGGTTTAATACTAGGTTTCAATACTAAGGGGTCCACTCCTTGGATGACCACTGGTCGGCGGAGCACTACGTTAGTTGGCGCGCTGTTATAAACTTAAGACCCGCTACTTCTTCTCTATCGGGAACCGCCTTGGTGACGAATAGAAGCACTCAAGAGCGACCGGAGAGTTTCGATATCGCTGTGTCCAGGCTTCCTTCACGGTACGGTGTGTTAAGGAAGAAACGGTTAGATCAGCCTCCGTTGTCAGCGGGACTAGTTACTAGTAACCGTGGAACTCCCCGCTCACGGAATCCATACAGGAGATTTACAACCTCCGCCTTGGTTTTCCGTTCGAGGCAATACGACTGCGCGGTCGTTGCAGTAAAGATTGCATTGCGTTAAATCTAGCCGACCGCCACGATTGTGTTTCTGAAAATGACGGAACAGATCGACCAAAACAGTCGACGCGTGGTTTACCGTATTTAAAAGCCACGCACCAGTACACGCATTAGCACACACAGCACGTTACGGTTGCTGTTTAAGTGTGCGCATCAAAACATTCCCGAGACAGAACGTTAATACAATTATCGTATTTCAGGTGATTACACCCGTTTGTTCTTTTTCTGTTGTTCCAGAGACCAGAACCTAGGACAACAAGGCTCGCCGAAAGCCCGGCTACAGTATTGAATTTATTATGCTTGTACTGAAAAAAGGGTCTAAAATAAACGACTGTCCTGTTCAGGACAGTCAAAGGGAATCAAAAGGCACATTCGTTTGGATTTTCCTTTACCCACTCTCCCTCGTCCGGACCGGAGGAGGAAGCTTCACTTCCTCCAATATCGGTTGGAGATGGCCGATATTTAAAACAAATTTCAACACAAACAAATATAACTGATTGTACCATCCGGCACTATGTAGAAATTAATGGGTACCTCGCAACCACATTGTTGAAGTTTTTAAATGCCGTCAAAGCTTCGCTATTGCTTTTAAGGAATTTGACGTCACACCATCGGGTGCAATCGTCTATGAAAACTATAAAATATCGTGAGCCTCCCAAAGATTCAATTCGCATGGGCCCGCACATATTACTGTGTACGATATCCGGAATCTTTGTTTCTCTTTTAGATTCTTTCGGAAAAGGAGTGGATGTCTGTTTTCCTTGTAAGCCGATCTCACATATCGGTAGATTCTTATCGTTACCTGTGTCTATCCCAATGGCACGCTTCCTGTGGACGATATCAGATAGTGACTTTTCATTGACATGTCCAAGTCTTTTGTGCCACATCATCATTTTGGACATAGGCGCTTCAACTGACACCTTTGCGGCATTTTCCATCGGTTTGGAAATATAGTATATATTTCGTCCGCAAGTCGGCCACAATAAAAGTGTTGTCCAGAGTGACCGATTTTTGTTCCCTTCCATTCGACGCTAACAATTTGACACGCCCTTCTGCTAGAACGTCTATGGACATTTTATTTGCCAAATTGACACGTTTACATTCTGTCCCTTTGAAGTCTTCAAAACTTTCTTCATCGCCACACATATGTGAAGTGCAGCCGCTATCGAGGCACCATTCTCGAGTGAAAGATCTTTCGTCAAATTTCATAGCCTTCTGTCCGGAGAAATCTTCTTGAATAGTTAATATTCCTACGTTTTTCTCCGCATTTCCTGCTTTAAATTGAGGATCTTTGAATTTTGTTAGCAAATCGGCTCCTTTATGCCCAATCGTTTTACACTTAAAACATTTAAATTTTACATCTTTGGCATTTTGCCTTTCGTTATTATTCGCAAAATTAGGATTGCGCTTCTTCGGCGGTTTTCAACAATTTTTATTTGCATACATTGCATTCGACGCGTCCTGTGAGTGCTTTTGTTTACGCGCTTCGCTTTCCTCAAGTATCTTAATTTTAAGAGTCTCGTGCGAAGGTAATTCATCACAAGACTCGATGGCATATCGAAATTCATACGTAGCTGGCAAGCTGTATGATAACATAACCGATAATAGATAGTTGTTAATATCTACTTCCATATCGTTCAGCTTGTCCACCGCATCGAAGAATCTTGCTATGTGCTCGCGTACATTTTCGACATTTTGCATTTTCCTTATCATCAATTGTTTTAATAAAGTGACTTGCTGGTGCTTTAGGCTGAAAAATGGCTTCTAACTTCAACCATACTTCGCGAGAAGTCTCAAGACCCTTAATTTGCTTGTTCTGTCGGATTACTGCAAGAATGAGATCCGCCTTGGCCTTTCGATCACTTTTAATCCACGCTTCCATGGCGGCCAAACCTTCTACACATCGATCATTTCGAATCGGTTTGGGCCTTTCGCAACATACATATGGCCACGTGTCATTTTTGACCAACAATGCCTGAACTTGCATTCTCCACGTGTCATAGTTATCCTTACTTAATGTTTCCATCCGTGCTGCATTTACCGAATTCATACTGACGCGTTTAATCGATATACTTATAACATGTGCTCCGACGCCTTTTCGATAATGGCAAGGGTCACTTGTATCGCGTCCTTTCGACCGCGTGTCACATTGATCGATTATTTAAATATAAATCCTATTTTCCTTTTAGTACTCACGTCCTAGGTACATAACCTGTTGGTCGGAGGTTAAAAAGAAAGTATAGCTGTGCGCACTTTGTCGTTATAAATGGTTAACTTTAATTTGTGTGTAAGCGACATGAACAGTACAAAGGCCGAACTTAGAAGAAGGAAGTCCAGTGCGCGGCAGCGAGCGTTGAACAGGCCGAACAAAAAACGACAACAGTCAATCATCAGGTGTTAATATTTACACATCGCAGCGCTACTTGCTGCACCCAATCTAACAAATACTGTGTTATGATGTAATTGACAATGCTGCCAACAAGTTGGGTAAAGTAACTGCCACTCGCGATTTCTCGCGATTTTCTATATCTTTCACCGTTACATAGTCGAATTGGTGTAATAATAAAATAATTAACTATTTTCTTCCAAGCTCGACATAATTTTTCAGTATCTGGAACTCCAGCATACTGGTATTTTCTCAAATCCAAATTAGCTGAGAGAATATCAAATTTACTATAATCAGAACTTAGGAAAACTTTGTGTTTAATAAAGCGGTGTATTTCGGAATATTTCTTATACGCATCTATTAATGGGAGTGCAAAGCATGCTTCTTGAAACGAAACTGTACGGGGATAACCCCATACTGCTCTAACTTTCTTCTCTTTTTTCTTGACGAGATATGGACGCACAACCGCGGCGCAGTCTGGCAGATTGACGTTCTTTCCTTCTTTCACTAGGTGCCACAAGCGTCTTACGTTTCTAGAAGCATCAGGATCCTTCGCGACTTTCTTTTTAGTTTTAAAACCATATAGTTTCCAAGGTAAATCATTAAGATGAATTGGATGTACTCTATGTGGTAGTGAAAACGGATAAAGAGCGTTCTTCACAACTCCGTCAAAAAGCGGATCTCTGGAACGTGACTGGCCTTTCCCGCCGAATTTTAAGACATCTTTTCGAATGTCATCAACAGTGACTGAACTCCTGACAAGTCCAGAGGCATGCCTACCAGCCCATTCTGCGCAGTAGAATGATCTAGTGCGATCATAATGTCTTTGGGGAAACGCATCTGCGTACTCAATATATATCGCACCATAAAATCGCAAAGGGGCAGGAAATTACGGAAAAGCAAGATGCCACGAAATACATAGAGACTGAAGGATTCGAGGTTCAGGGTTTTAATAACCACAAGTCCGTTTTACTTTACTTTATTCAGATAGGTCTTCCCAGTTACGGTTGCGAATCCTTACTACTATTTTACTGCTAAGTCTTATCCTACGCAACTATCCTAGGACGAACTTGTTACTTAATTGGTTGGGCCCGAAGGCTGGTTTAACCAATTAGGTGGTTTTTTCGATAAGGTTGCACCGCCTCTTCCTCACGCCCTAAGCGCGCCTTTTCCTGGAACGGGAGTGCAACCTGTCAGGGAGGATATCTTGCCGATAGTGACGAGATGCAGCAGGCTTTCCTGCAGGGAGGCTTTCAGGTGTACGCGATAGGCCGTACGCATACCTTTTTTTTGGCATGGGGAAAATCTTCAAAAGACACCCGGTCTCCTTGCGGGTTGAAAGCGGGTAGTGTGGGATTTTTACCTACTAAAAACCCCATGGTGGCAGCAATGAGCGCTTTGGGCGGGAGCCCTGGGATCTCTAAGCTCAAACTGCGGCCAGGACCCCCAGGCTTACTCCTTTTTTTTTCTCGAGGGGAAATCTTCGATAGACACCCCGGCCTCCTTTGGGGGGAGGCCGGGGTAGTGTCGGATTTCTACCGACTAAAACCCCCCGGTGGTCATCCTCAGGCGTTAGGGGGGAGTACCCGGGAACACTGCGTATTGATCCGGATACCCCCCCGCCTTGCCCCCTGAAGGGGGGCCAATCCACTATTCCACTATTTGGGATGCGGTGCGACCACAACACCGCATCCCTCTACCTCTGGGGCCACCCTATCGGCTGCCTGGACCCCAATCCAGACAGCCTAGTGGCCCCGACGACTCCGACGGTCGCCGCGTCCGGTGCCGGAGGCGGGACGTGTACGTCTCCGCCTTCGGCCCCTACCCTCTGGGTCCGCTGCCTCGCGGGCCCTTTCCGCGGCCTCCTTCCGCGACATAAATTGTTCGCAGAAGGAGGCCACAGCTCCCCACTCCTCTTCGCCGCCCACCATCGCTTTTACGACGGCGGGCAGCGAGAGGTCCCACCCTATGATGTTCCGAAGGACTCGGCGCTCCCCTGCCCAGGAGGGACACTCCTCCAGGGTGTGCTGCGCCGAGTCCTTCTCTTCACAGCAGTGATGACACTGCGGGGACGGCTCCCTTCCGATCTTGTGCAGATACTCCCCGAAGCACCCATGCCCGGTGAGTACCTGTGTTAGACGGAAGGTGAGCCGTCCCCTCCTTTCCAGCCAACGCTGGAGGACCGGCAGGATGGCCCTGACGGTCCTTTCCCCGGAGCCGGGCTCCTCCAATTGGCTGCGCCACCTTTCAAGGGTGTGCAGCCCCGCCCGGCTCCTGGCGGCCTCCATCTCCGCTGCACGGTACTCAGCCGCATCCGGCGTTTCTTTGAGGGCCGCGGAGATCCTGTAGACCTCCGCGGCTTCCTCCGCCTTGAGCTCCCAAGGGGGAGAGCACCCAAGCAGGGACGCAGCCCTCAGGGAGACGGTGCGGTACCCCCTGGCGACCCGCGCGGCTAGGGGCCTTTGTGCTCGGGAAAGGAGCTGGCGTTTACGCTTGCTCCTCCCGAGCGACCCCGCCCACACGGGTGCACCATATAGGGCGGCACTCCGCACCACCCCCTCGTACAGGCGGCGTACACCCGCCTGAGGTCCCCCACGTTGGGCAGCAAGCGGCCCAAGACCGCCGCTGTCCGTTCCACTCGGGGCACCACCTCTTCGAGGTGGGGCCCAAAGCTCCAGTGGCTGTCGAGGGTGACACCCAGATATTTCATCCGGCTGCCCACGTCGACAGCCACGCCTCCCACCGTGACCGGAGTCTCGGGGGGAGGGCCCCTCCTGACCCCGTCGAAGAACCACATTGCCTTGTTCTTCGACGGGGCCACCTCCAGGCCTAGCCGCCTTATGGCGGCCACCACGCATTCCGCACCGCACTCCGCCAGACGGAGAGTGCGGGCGTAATCCCTCCCGGAGGTGACCACCAGTGTGTCATCTGCGTAACACACCAGCGCCACCCCCGGGGGAAGCGCACACCGCAAGACGCGGTCATACGCAAGGTTCCACAGGGTCGGGCCTAGCACCGAACCCTGCGGGACACCGCGCCAGCTAGGGCGTTCAGCCCTCCCGTCCCGCGTCGGGTAGCCAATGGACCTGTCCTGCAGGAAGGACCCGACTATCCTGCGCAAGTAGGGAGGCACGCGGTGATACACCAACGCCTCCCTAATCGCCTGCCAGGGGACGGAGTTGAAAGCGTTGACGATATCGAGCGATATCGCCAACACAACTCCACCCCCCGGGGCCGACACCGCCGTCCCGGCGAGGGAGCGCACCCACTGGATCGCGTCCAACGTGGAGCGCCCCTCCCGGAACCGAACTGGCTGTCGGTCAGATCGGGCCCCACCCCAGACAGGTGCTCGGCGAGGCGGAAAGCTATGATCCTCTCGAGGATCTTTCCCGCCCCGTCGAGCAGGCATATGGGCCGATAGGCGGAAGGGCTGTCGGCCGCCCTCCCTGGTTTAGGGAGCAGCACCAGCTGCCCCCTTTTCCAGGCCCCCGGGGAGACCCCCTCTGTGAGGCAGTCCTCCAGGAGGCGTCGAAACCTACTCCCCAGGACCCGGAGGGCAGCCACGAGCACGCGGCCGTGGATGCCGTCGGGACCCCCAGGCTTACTCCTGAAAAGGACTCAACCTGAGATAGAGGAGGGCGGGCGGCCACGCCCCTGCACTTCCCCAGCGATGAATCTGTTATACGGTCGGTTAGGCCCCAACCTAACGGAACCAGCAGACTCTAAACAGCGAGGCTGACCTTGATTAGTTTGTAGGACGCCTCCTCCGCCACTGTCTTCTAATTGGGTCCGCAGCTTCGCGGGCCCTTTCCGCGGCTTCTTTGGCTGACATCACTTTTTCGCAGAACGTTGCGAATGCATTCCACGCGACGCCGTCGTTGACAATGGCTTGCAGAACCTCTGATAATGATAGCTCGGGTCCTACGTAGGCCCTGGGAGTGCGTCTTTCTCTGGGCCAAGCAGGACACTCTTCTAGTGTGTGGTCACTAGTGTCCTCGGAGTTATCACAATGGTGACAGCACGGTGTAGGTTCCCTTCCAATTTTAAATAAAAACGTGCCAAAGCAGCCATGTCCGGTAATTATTTGTGTCATTCTGTATCACAAGACTTTTGATTCCATCCATTGGTGAAATATCGGTAGGATCACTGCAACCACGCGATTTCCAGATGAGGCAGGTAAATGTAATTTAGTTTTCCATTTTTCCAATGTTTCCAGTCTAGCTTGATTACGGTAAGTATCCATTGCATCATTTCTTTCAGAGATATCATTAATATTATTTATAGCAGTCTTATGGAATTGATAGATAGCAGCACTTTCTTCCGCCAACAAATTGAAGGGAATTACTCGGCCTAATAGCGTGGCAGCCCGGTGAGAAATAGTTCTATATCCTCTAATAATTCTGATAGCTATGGGTCTTTCAGCTCTTCTTAATAATACTTGTAGATCTAAACTAGAATTAATAATACTGGCCCAAACAGGAGCTCCGTAAATCATTATTGAACGGATCACTGCCAAATATAGACGTCTGACATTGTCATGAGGTCCTCCGATGTTGGGGAGTAACCGTCCCAGCGCTAATGACACTTTCTCCATACGAGGTGAAATATATCTGATGTGCGCCCCAAATTTCCATTCGGAGTCCAAGATTACGCCAAGATATTTCATGGTTGGAGAGATTTCAATGTCCGACCCTTGAACCTTAATAGTGGAGTCCGGTGGAGTTCCTCTTCGTCTCGTGTTCGTGAACCACAATGCTTCCGTTTTAGCAGGCGACACTTGTAGTACAATACCAGCGATGGCGGTGATAATACACGCTGTAGCGCATTCAGCTAGTCTAAGGGTGCGAATATAATCCCGACCTGATGCTAAGATCATTATGTCATCGGCGTAACAAAGGACCGTGGTATCTCTAGGTAATGGGGTTTTATATGGGCGACCCCAAGCATCACCTTGCAATGAGGTAAGTAACTCTTTCCATGCGTCTCTTTTAACCTTAAAGATTGAGGATTGGAAAGATTGTTGTGCTTCTCTGTAATTTAGATATAGATCCCGGATTTCGTCCTGCGTCGACGATCTGCGCCTACGAGCCCTAGTATATCTTCGGCGAGCCACATCGCAGAGTCTTCGAAGTTCCGACAGTTCCGCTGACCACCAGTATGTTGACCTTGGTTTACTGGAGCCACATCTAGGCATAGCGGTATTGCAAATGTTAGAGAGTGCAGTTTGCAGCCACGTAGCATGGCTGGACGTGGACCCGTTTGATTGGACCATATTGTGGCTGTAATTGCAGCCGCTTTTAAATCGTCATTGATCCTCTTTATGGACCGTCTATTTTGTTTAGGACGCCGCGAGATGGAAGATCGAATATTAGTAAATACTAGTTTCATCTTAATATAAAAGTGATCGGAGAGGAATTTTTCCGGTGAAACGTGCCAATCTTGGATTCTATAGACCATGGATTGGGAGGCTCAGGTAAGATCAACAATGGATTAAGAGTTTCCACGATTAAATGTAGGTGTTGAACCTCTGTTTATCAGCCGAAGATCGAGATGAGCTGTCCAATTACTTAGGTCTCGAACTCTGTTGTCCATGGAGAGCCCCACCTATTGGCGTGTGCGTTAAAATCGCCAAGTATTATTATGGGAGATCTAGTGGTGAGATTATTTATAAAAGATCCCAGCAAGTCCAGGTAAGTAAGGAATTCCATATGTGTACAATTTGGTGAAATGTATGTTCCAATTAATATAATATCTTGTTGGATGACTCAATAGGTATGACTACCAATGTTTTTCAGCTAAGGGTCTGTTTTGTGGAATGAGCCAAATCAACCCCTTTGTCAACGTCTACCTACTCAGATAACGGCCTACGCCGAGCCAGGTCATAGCCTCCGAATCATTTAGTAAATATGTTTTTGACCGAAGGGACTCTTTTTATGGAATAAGCCAAAACAAGCCGTTGGGCAACGGCCACTCTATGACCTGGCGACCGTCCTCCCCACCACTACGATTTACGTTATAGATATATATTCTTAAAACCTAGAGCTAGAAGATTATTCTTATTTTTATTCTTGAGTCCGTTAAGTATACTGCTGCTCACGCTCAACGCATTTCAATCTCTGTAAAGTTCAGGAAAATACAGAAGTTCAGTTATATTCAGTTACCGAGAAGTCAGAGTCAAAATATTGTTGAGTACTGCGATTTACCCTCCGGCATCCAGCGGACTGCTACGTATCCGTGACCGGCACTTAGAATAGTAGGTGGTGATGAGAAATTATTAGTATTATTAAATATGATTTCCACAGTTCCGGAGGTATCAGCAAACCAGAGAGGATTATTAATTATATTATATGGTTCCGACACCACGGCCAAAGAGAAACCACCATCTCGCAACGTGTGCAACAAAAGTTCCTGAGCCGATCTAGTGTGGTTTAAATTAACTTGGATTATTTTAGCCATTAGTTGGTCACTATAACCATGGCTTCCTCCAAGCCAAAATTATTAATATTTCTTTTATTTCTTTCAGGTACAGGAGCGGCGTTGGCAACGGAATCCCGAGTGGTAAGTGTTTTCCTTTTAGGGGTGGAGTTTTTAGATCCGCATCTATGATTGGCTGGTAAACCTAGGTCACTACAGACTGGGCACTTGGGTGTTGTCTTTAGGCACTCTGGAGCCTGGTGATCCGCGTCGCCACAGTTGAAGCACCTTCCACTTCTGTCCGGTCCTGAGCATCGTTGTTTAGGATGTCCCAATTCCAAGCACTTAAAGCACCTTAACGGTTTTGGTTCCAGCGGTATGGCGCGAACGAGGGTCCAACCAATTTTTAGGCGATCAGCGTCTTCTATTTTCTTGGCAGCAGCTAGTGGGCATTGGAGCCAAGCGGTGCCTAGACCAAGTCTTGTCCGTCGAATTGGTCCCACTTTGATGTCACCTGGAGCACAGCCATCAGATGAAACGAGAGCGGAAATGATGTTTTCTGTGTTGATGGAATCTTCCAGATCATGAAGCCGAAATTGGGCCCTTTTGCTGGGACACGAGACACGCATTCCTTTATCAGCCAGGACGTCGTTTAGTTTACGGGCTAGGGCAGTAGCCTTGTCGCCCCTATCTGCACCAGGGATTTCTAGAATAACGCCGCCAGTAATTGCTCTCTTTGGGCGAACACCTTCAATTCGGAATTCGGATAATGACATTTTTTCTTTAGCAGTGGCTAAGGCCTGAGCATATGAGAAGGCAGCGTCCTCGTTAGCCGCAATGACGACCGCAGCAGTGTTTGCTAACCGCGGTAAGCGCGATTTGGGCGGAGCTGTCCTAGGAACTGGTAACCTATAACAGTTCCTATACCCAACCTTCCTGATAGTAGTAACTACTCCAGATGTAGTTTTAGGAGGTCGGCGCACACTAGTGGATCTTTTGCGATTAAGGCGCCCTCTTTTTACCAAAGCAGCACGAGCTGTATGCGCGATGACGCGCGCTCTTAGATCGCGAATAAAATTGCCCTTTAGGCGCTTAGATGTGTTAGACACATGTACTACGGTACGCATTTGTTCAAATACGTGGTCTGCGAGAGCCTCAGATGCCTGACTTTCCATAGAGAAGGCTAAATCTCCTTCATCCGGAAGGGCTTTTTTTACTGAGGAGGGGGAATGCATTTACGCACACCGGGCAAGGTAAATATTTGCCCGGGAGTGTGGGACTCACCCTTACGGGAATACCCACTAAAACCCCTCCTCCTTGTACCTTAGAGTTGGCCCTGTACCGCCTCAAATTGGGCATTCATCAGGTGCCAAACTCCGCTCTCCCCCGTGGTGCTCACCTTGTCGTGGTGGGGGAGCTTAGTATCTCGATGATCCATCGGGCTATACCGGTAGCTACTAGCATGCCGGGCAGGCCGATGGGGAGGGATCAACTAAGAGCACCAGGAGGAGGGGGGATTGTCGAGGGATCCGGAAGCCGGGGTGGGGGCCTTTTCAAAGGTCAACACCCGAGGGGGAAGGATGGACTCGCAATCGCCAATCCTCCAGGGAGGGTAGGACCGGGAGGAGGGGGGATTGGCGAGGGATCCGGAAGCCAGGGTGGGGGCCTGTTCAAGGGTCAACTCCCTAGGCGGAAGGATGGACTCGCAATCTCCAATCCTCCAGGGTGGGTAGGACCGGGAGGAGGGGGGATTGTCGAGGGATCCGGAAGCCAGGGCTGGGGGCCTTCTCAAGGGTCAACACCCTAGGCGGAAGGATGGACTCGCGATCGCCAATCCTCCAGGGAGGGTAGGTCGCGGGGGAACCTGGAAGCCGGGGCTGGGGGCCTTTCCAAAGGTCAACACCCTAGGTGGAAAGGGGAACTCGCGATCACCCTCGGGGGGAGGAAAAGCTGGGAGTCTGGCAACTCCTGTAGCCCGGCTACTCGGAAGCTGGCCGTCGGGGCACCTGGAAGCCAGGGTGGGGGCCTTTTCAGAGGTCAACACACTAGGCGGAAAGCAAACCGGCAGCCACCCCCCCAAGGTTTTCAGGGTCGGGAGTGGGGCGGAAGCCAGGGCTGCTGACTCGGCTAAAACCGGGTCATCACCCTAGGTGGAAGCCTTCGGCTCCTCGACGAATTTTTCGCGAACCATCCGAAGCTAAGGTGTGCAGGCACCGTGCCGATGGCTGAATGGCTGGCCGGATGTAAAACTTAGTCAGTCGCAAACGGTCCCTTCGGGGCACCTGCCGAAACCCCGTCGTATTTTAGGCTTACCCAGGTAAGGCGGCTCTGCCTGGGTGGACCACCCCTTCCGACCTACTCGTGGGAAATATATGGAAAAAACAATTAAAATAAAAACTGGACGGACAAACAAAAACGACAACAAGGCAAGGACCAGGATTATGGAGACCAGCACGGACAGGAACACGGACAATGAGGGAAGGACGCCAGTGGTGGTCCTGAGGGATGTCCTCTCGGATACCTCAGCAATGCCACCTCCGAGGACACAGCGGGCCAGGCGTGCGGGTAAGTCCTCAACAATTGCTAGGGCTGAGGAGGAGTCGGACGACACGTCGTCCGTCGCCTCCCACAGATCGATAAGGAAGCGGAAGTGGGACGAGCGTCGCAAAGGCGACGCCCCTTCCACTTCCGCGATGGATATGGATCCTTGCGAGGCGTACGGCCGCCAGTCGAGGGGCGAACTCCCTTCTGAGGCTGAGTTGGCCGCGGAGATGGAAGACGAGGCGACGGGGGCCCTCGCCAGCCAAATCCTGGAGCGGATGAGGGCAGTGGAAAAAGTCGCTGCCATCTCGTCCAACCTCAAGGGGACGAACGTCCGGGTGTTGCGCTGGGCGGCCCGGTACACTAAGAACGCAATCACGGAGCTCATAAAGAGGTCCGAATCCGCAAGGGACGCGGAGTGGTTGCGGCGGGAGACCGGCCGCCTGAGCAATGAGGCGAGGGCCCGTAGCAGGGAGGCAAAGGAGCTGAGGAGGACCGTCTCCCAGCTCGAGGCAACAGTGGAGGCGCTGCGGGGACGGGGAGCATCACCGCCCCCTTCGGCGGAGCGACATTTGTCGCCGCCGGTATGGGCGAGTGGGGGAACCTCTCCGGGTCGGCTGTCGCGGGCCGACGCCCGGCCGGGCATGGCGGAGGACCGCCTGCTCGAGCGGGTGTCGACGCTGATTGAGGCCAAATTGGCCTCTTTCGAGGAGAGGTTCCTCTCACGGCGACCTGCGGCAGCCAAAAAGGCGCCCAAGCAGGTCGCCTCGGCGGAAGCCCCCCCTCCCCAGAGGCCCACCTTCGCCGAGGTGGTGAGCCAGGACGGGGGGAAGAGGAAGACGGTCGGCCCCTCGGGCCCACCGCCTTCCTCGGGAAAGAAAAGGCCGAAGGGCCCCAAGCCAACGGTTAAACCGAAGGCGCCGGGCCCTTCGACCTCCAAGGGCCCCAAGCCCCCCACAACACCTGGGGGGGAAAGGGCCCCGAGTCTTCGGCGTCCCCCCAAAACGGCCGCGGTCACCCTCACCGTGGGGGAGGGCGCCGCAATGACCATCGACGAGGCGATGTCCACCGCCAGACGGAATATCCGCCTGGAAGACGTGGGCCTCGAAGAGGTTCGGCCCAAAAGAGCCATCACCGGGGGCCTCATCTTAGAGGTCTCCGGTGAGGACCGGCAGGAGAAGGCGAAGGCCTTGGCCACGCGGATGGCCGAGGTCTTGGCCGGCACGGGAGTCAAGGTCGCGAGGCCCGTCAAAAAGGCGGAGCTGAGGGTTCGCGACCTCGACGACTCCGTGCGGGTAGCGGACGTGGTGGAGGCGGTTGCCACCACGGGCGCTTGTGACGGGGGCGAGGTGCGCGTCGGAGAGATCCGGCGCGCCCCTTCGCGGCTCGGCACGGCATGAGTTCAATGCCCACTCTCAGCGGCGCGCAAAATTGTCGCAGCTGGCCGTCTGAGGGTGGGCTGGAGCGCTGTGAGGGTGCAGGCTTTGGAAGCCCGTGCCCTCCAGTGCTATCGGTGCCTGGCGCTGGGGCACTCCAGGCACCAATGCAAGAGTAGTACCGACCGTAGCGGTCGGTGCTACAATTGCGGGGATGTGACCCACGCCGCGGCGGTGTGTTCGGCCCCGCCCAGGTGTCCGCTGTGCACGGACCTTGGGCGACCGGCGGCGCACCGTCTCGGTACGAAAGGGTGCGCACCCCCACAAAGGCCCTCCTCCAAGGGCACAGGGGGAGCGCGGCGGGAGAGGCCTGACATAGCGGCGCCCTCGACACCCGCTGCGGCCGCCCTAGCTATAGGGCCACCCGAGTTGGGGAGTGCGGAATCCGCCTCTCCAGCCGGGGAGGCTATGGAGGTGGAGCCCGCCGAGGCGGTGGCGCCTCCTGAGAGGCAAGAGGCGCCGGCTCGCCCGGCAGAGGAGGCCGCATCCATGCCCGCCCCGCGCGAGGACGTTCCCCAACCGTCGGGCGGGGGGGGGCGTGGACGTGGAGTCCTCCCAGGAGGAGGTCCGGGAGGAGGCTGACCCCCAATGACTGGGGATCAACCTCCTCCAGACCAACCTGAACCACACGCGCGTGGCACAGGACTTAGTGGTCCAGGCCGCGCGCGAGTGGAAAGTCGGGCTGGTCGTTGCGGCCGAGCCCTACAGGGTTCCGGATCACCCTTCGTGGTCCGGAGACGCCTTGGGCTCGGTAGCCATTCTATGGAATGGCGCTCCGGGGATGCCTCCCCCCCCGGCTCTCATAGAGCGGGGGGATGGCTACGTAGCCGTCCAGTGGGGCAGCGTGGCGGTGGTGGGGGTTTACGTCTCCCCCGATTGCGGCCGGGACGCTTTTGTAGCGTTCCTGGACCGGGTTGGGGGGTGCGTCACCCGCATCCTGCCGCGTCCCTTGCTCGTCCTGGGGGATTTCAACTCCCACGCTACTGCGTGCGGTTCCCCCAGTACGGACATGAGGGGGCGGGAGCTGCTCCATTGGGCGGCCGGTCTGGAGCTAAGGCTCCTCAATGAGGGGTCCACCCCCACCTTCGTGCGGCGGCGGGGGGCGTCCATAGTCGACCTGACATGGGCGTCGCCCTCCGCCGTGCGCAGGGTGAGTGGGTGGAGGGTGTTGGGGGTTGAGACGATGTCAGACCACGCTTACGTGGTCATGAGCGTCTCGACTCCCAACCCTCCCAACCAGTCTGGCTCATCGGCTAGGGGATCGCCTCCCCGATGGGCCCTTAAAAGACTGGACGAGGTGGCCCTGCGCGCGGCAATCCAGGCGGTAGCCTGGGCTGAGCGCAGGGGCGAGAGACCTGAGGAGGAGGAGGCCTGGTTCCGTGCGGCCATGGCGGCTGTCTCTGACACCGCCATGCCCCGGGCCAGGGCCTCCTCGCCCCGCGCCGCGTACTGGTGGTCGTCGGAAATTTCCGACATGAGGGACACCAGTACGCGTGCGCGGAGGGCGTACCTCAGGGCCCGCAGGCGCGCAAGCTCCACCGCGGAGGAGGAGGAGTCCCTGTACAACGCGTACAGGGACGCCCGGGGGGCCCTTCAGGGGGCTGTCCTAAGGGCCAAGGCGGAGGCCTGGAGCCAGCTCCTCGCCACCATCGATCGCGATCCGTGGGGTCGCCCATACCGGGTGGTTCTGAATAAGATCCGCCCGTGGGCCCCCCCGGTGACCGAGTCGATGGAACCGGAGCTCCTGGACTCCGTCGTCGATAACCTCTTTCCTCAGGATGAGGAGGAGGCTCGACGGCGGACCCAGGAGCAGGGGGCGCGACATGATCGCGTCCCTGTGCCTGGGATCGGCAGCGAGGAGATGGACAGGGCGGTGCGCCGCCTTGCAGCCCGAAGCACCGCCCCGGGTCCCGACGGCATCCACGGCCGCGTGCTCGTGGCTGCCCTCCGGGTCCTGGGGGGTAGGTTTCGACGCCTCCTGGAGGACTGCCTCACAGAGGGGGTCTTCCCGGGGGCCTGGAAAAGGGGGCAGCTGGTGCTGCTCCCTAAACCAGGGAGGGCGGCCGACAGCCCTTCCGCCTATCGGCCCATATGCCTGCTCGACGGGGCGGGAAAGATCCTCGAGAGGATCATAGCTTTCCGCCTTGCCGAGCACCTGTCCGGGGTGGGGCCCGATCTGGCCGACAGCCAGTTCGGTTTCCGGGAGGGGCGCTCCACGTTGGACGCGATCCAGCGGGTGCGCTCCCTCGCCGGGACGGCGGTGTCGGCCCCGGGGGGTGGAGTTGTGTTGGCGATATCGCTCGATATCGTCAACGCTTTCAACTCCGTCCCCTGGCAGGCGATTAGGGAGGCGCTGGTGTATCACCGCGTGCCTCCCTACTTGCGCAGGATAGTCGGGTCCTTCCTGCAGGACAGGTCCATTGGCTACCCGACGCGGGACGGGAGGGCTGAACGCCCTAGCTGGCGCGGTGTCCCGCAGGGTTCGGTGCTAGGCCCGACCCTGTGGAACCTTGCGTATGACCGCGTCTTGCGGTGTGCGCTTCCCCCGGGGGTGGCGCTGGTGTGTTACGCAGATGACACATTGGTGGTCACCTCCGGGAGGGATTACGCCCGCACTCTCCGTCTGGCGGAGTGCGGTGCGGAATGCGTGGTGGCCGCCATAAGGCGGCTAGGCCTGGAGGTGTCCCCGTCGAAGAACAAGGCAATGTGGTTCTTCGACGGGGTCAGGAGGGGCCCTCCCCCCGAGTCTCCGGTTACGGTGGGAGGCGTGGCTGTCGAGGTGGGCAGCCGGATGAAATATCTGGGTGTCACCCTCGACAGCCACTGGAGCTTTGGGCCCCACCTCGAAGAGGTGGTGCCCCGAGTGGAACGGACAGCGGCGGTCTTGGGCCGTTTGCTGCCCAACGTGGGGGGACCTCAGGCGGGTGTACGCCGCCTGTACGAGGGGGTGGTGCGGAGTGCCGCCCTGTATGGTGCACCCGTGTGGGCGGGGTCGCTCGGGAGGAGCAAGCGTAATCGCCAGCTCCTTTCCCGAGCACAAAGGCCCCTAGCCGCGCGGGTCGCCAGGGGGTACCGCACCGTCTCCCTGAGGGCGGCGTCCCTGCTTGGGTGCTCTCCCCCTTGGGAGCTCAAGGCGGAGGAAGCCGCGGAGGTCTACAGGATCTCCGCGGCCCTCAAAGAAACGCCGGATGCGGCTGAGCACCGTGCAGCGGAGATGGAGGCCGGCAGGAGCCGGGCGGGGCTGCACACCCTGGAAAGGTGGCGCAGCCAATTGGAGGAGCCCGGCTCCGGGGAAAGGACCGTCAGGGCCATCCTGCCGGTCCTCCAGCGTTGGCTGGAAAGGAGGGGACGGCTCACCTTCCGTCTAACACAGGTACTCACCGGGCATGGGTGCTTCGGTGAGTATCTGCACAAGATCGGAAGGGAGCCGTCCCCGCAGTGTCATCACTGCGGTGAAGAGAAGGATTCGGCGCAGCACACCCTGGAGGAGTGTCCCTCCTGGGCAGGGGGGCGCCGAGTCCTTCGGAACATCATAGGGTGGGACCTCTCGCTGCCCGCCGTCGTAAAAGCGATGGTGGGCGGCGAAGAGGAGTGGGGAGCCGTGGCCTCCTTCTGCGAACAAGTTATGTCGCGGAAGGAGGCCGCGGAAAGGGCCCGCGAGGCAGCGGACCCAGAGGGTAGGGGCCGAAGGCGGAGACGTACACGTCCCGCCTCCGGCACCGGACGCGGCGACCGTCGGAGTCGTCGGGGCCACTAGGCTGTCTGGATTGGGGTCCAGGCAGCCGATAGGGTGGCCCCAGAGGTAGAGGGATGCGGTGTTGTGGTCGCACCGCATCCCAAATAGTGGATTGGCCCCCCTTCAGGGGGCAAGGCGGGGGGGTATCCGGATCAATACGAAGTGTTCCCGGGTACTCCCCCTAACGCCTGAGGATGACCACCGGGGGGTTTTAGTCGGTAGAAATCCGACACTACCCCGGCCTCCCCCCAAAGGAGGCCGTGGTGTCTATCGAAGATTTCCCCTCGAGAAAAAAAAAAAAAAAAAAAGGTGCCAAACTCCGCTAATTAACTCCTTTTAAGTTAAAATTATATTACTTTAGCTTTACTCAAGGAGGTGGCCTAATATTGGGATCCTTCTCTCTATCTCTTTCTTTCCTTTCTTTATCCCTTAGGATTTTTCTAATAAATTTGCCGATGCTATACCAATATCCTTCGTGAGTTGCTAATCCCATTATATTGTTAACTGTAACTCTATGTCCAATAACTATTTCTAATTTCAATCTGTTATGCTCCCATCTAGGGCACACGAAGAATGTATGATTTGCGTCATCCTCCTCATCTCCGCAGTACCAACACTCAGGTGAGTTTTCCTTTCTAATTTGAAATAAAAATGCGGCGTAACACCCATGGCCCGTAAGGAATTGGGATCAATAATAATTTATTTCTCCTTTTTTAGCCTTAAGCCACCGTTTAATATCCGGAATTAGCATCTTCGTCCATTTGCCGTGCGGAGTAATCCATCTTCTTATCCATTCTTCTATTTCAGGTATTTCTTCGATTGAATTTGAGATTGAGTTTAGCGTTCAAAGTCCATCCTGACAGCGTTGGGTTGACCTTCTACGTTCCTAATAGGCCCTCCTCCTATATTTAGCCTCAAGATCAATGGGCAGCGTGCCAGCAATCGCCGTAAGTGCATCGTATGAAGCAGTTCTATAGGACGACACAGCCCTCATAAGGGCTAATTTATCAGCATACCTTAGTGGTCTAATTGCCTGCTCAGTGTAGGCCAACTCTGCCCAGTTAGGTGCTGCATATAATAAAATAGACCTTGCTACAGATAGGTATAACTTTCTTGTTTTGTTTCTCAGTTCTCCTATATTTGGCACGAGTCTCGAAATTTCCGATATTATTCTATTAGTTTTAGTTGCTACCAGTAGTGTATGTCCAATAAACCGTTTGTTATTATCTATATCCACACCTAAATATTTCACTGAATATACTAACTTAATTTTATTTTTCCCTAATTTGATAGAGTTGATCTTATTTTTACGGAAACCCGCGAGTTGAACTATTTCTGTTTTTTCTTCTGCCAAACTAAAGTGATGTTCATTCATCCATTTATTAACAATCTTGTAAGCTTCATTTGCACTCTTTATAACTTCGTCGCCGTTTTTACCTATTACAAGCATAGCTAAGTCATCAGCATATGCTATGAATTCAACATTTTTCGCCGGTTGTTTGTTAAGTAAATCGTTATAAACTAAATTCCAGATACAAGGACCTAGGATAGACCCCTGTGGAACTCCTCCATGTACCTATTTTTTAGTTACACCTTCTTGGAAATTCGCTAGTATATATCTATTATTTAAGTAGTCCGAAATTATTTTTATTAAGTATTTGGATACACCGTTTTTGTTCAATTCAGTGATTATATCGTACCATCTTAAAGAATTGAAGGCATTCTTAACATCTAGGGCAATTAAAATTACCGTTTTCCTTAGTCTGGCCGAACTTCAGGTCAAATCCAGAGCTTTTTGAATAGCGTCTACAGTAGATATACCCTTCAGGAAACCGAATTGATTTTTATTTAGGTCCGGTAACGCTTCTCTAACTCTTTCCAATATAATGTTTTCTAAATCTTTTGACATGTGATCTAATATACACAGCGGTCTGAATCCTTTCAATGAGCCATCACCAGCCATTTTTGGTAATAAGACCAGTCTTTGTTCCTTCCAAATATTCGGGAAAGTTCCTTCTCTAAAACTGTCGTTAATAATTTTGCACAAAATACCTGCTTTCGCTGTTTGTAAAACCATAGGAAATGGGAGTCCATCCGGGCCAGGCGCGCTAGCCCTGTTCAATTTCTTGACAGCCCTTGTTATTTCGTCCCTAGTAATTTCCTCGCCTATTTCAATATCCGTTCCAATATCATATTCTGTTTCGGACTTGTACCGAATCGACATATATACCGGACTGTTGGTTGATGAGAAAGGTACTCCAAATTCATTCAATATAAAATGAATACTTACAATTCTATTCCTCTCATAAGAATGGTACACGAATTATCTTATTATCTGCTATCACACTCACCACGTGGTCATACACTCACAATTCGCATTCAGGTACTTAATAACTAAAGTATATATAAACAATAAATAGATATTCTGGTATAGGTAGCAATAATGAAGTAAGAAGTAATAAACGTAGGTTCATGAACTAGAGACTAGGTAACAGAACTGAGGTACTAAGGTATAAACGTGTCCTCTGGATATAATCGCGAGATCTTCGTAAATATGTTCGGGTCCTCTTCTATATCGTTGCATTCTTCTTCTAGCTTTTCCGCAAATTAACGCCGGGTGTCGGATCAGAAAGGATGTTGGATTTATATCGAACGTCCGCGATTCGCGACGATCTCTCTTTTCTTAACGATCTCCGTAGAACGAAATACTCCGTATGTAATCTCACTGGGCCCGTGCCCGCGTATAATTCTCTTCCCGTGGTGGAAGAAAATGTCTCCGATTCGAATATACGAAGCACCGTGGCTTCCGATATAAACTCTTGCGTGCGTCGTGGTTAGCAGTCGGCAGAAGAAGACCGAATTTGCGCTCTGTCCCCCGGAAACGCACTTCGGGGAGACAGAGCCCCCTGCGACTACGCACCCTCTGCCGCCCGCCGGAAACGAGGGGCGCCACGACATTTAAACTGGCTTGAACAATCAGCATGTGAATATCGATACAAGCACTATAGGGAAAAGGGTGCGCGAAAATAGGAGAAGATCGCGGTTCCAACCTTTTTATAAGGAATTGGACTCGAGTTCTTCCGATGAACCGACAACCACCCTTACACCAAACCGATTGTCGGCCAACGTAAGGCACTCGCCCATAATAACCGGTTCGGATCGAAGAATATTACCATCTCTGGCAATAGAAAAAAATTTGGACGACGAAACCTTAGGTGATATGCAAACTCCGCTTTTTTTTTATACGAGGTGAAATCTTCATAGACACCCCGGTCTCCCTGTGGGGGGGAGGCCGGGGTAGTGCCGGATTCTTACCGGCTAAAACCCCTCGGTGGACTCCAGCCCTGGCGCTTTTGGGGACCCCGAGGCCCTCTAGAGAACTCTGCTCGGGGCCAAATGCAAACTCCGCCTAAAGGATTTTCCACCGAACTCGAAGCAGGACACTCCGTCGGAGTCTATCAACCACAGGAAATAACCACGCTGATTGACTTCGACAAAGAAGTGAATGATACTGTAATCGAAGCTGAAAGACAAGGTCGACCAGGAAATAGCATCATCGAACTGCTCCCAACTCATTTACCCTCGTCATCGGAAGAGGAAGAGATCCCGGGTCATTCTCAAGACAGTCTATTGTGCGTTCCAAACCCACAAACTGAAACCCCTTGTTTAGAACCAATCCCTGTCATAAACGAAGCAGGTACACAACGGAGTGACACACACACCCTATACCACACTGGAAGTATCCGTACTGGATTCGGTGAGTCGTTGCCCGATATGCCGGAATACTACAATAGCGAGACCTCATCGGGGAGCGAGTCGGAAGAGGAACGGATTAGCGATGCAACAAATGCTCAACCCAAAACCATAGTATTGTCTTCGAATGGGCTCACTTACGAAAAAGGCCACGTGGCCCATTGTATGTCGGTAGATTGTACTCTTACACACCCAATCAGTAAATTATTATTGGAAACCGGTAAGGTGAACAGGGAAAAACTTCGGGGAGTAAAGCCTCAGAAGGGGAATATTTTGGTGTCCAGCGGAGGTCAATATAGAACATTTAGCATCGTAATGTCGAATTATCACCATGAAAATCTTACAATGTCGGACCCCGCAAATGGGTTGAACAACCTCCAGAAAGCCTTGGTGCTGCACAAAATACGTGAACTTTGCATGTCAATACTAGGGGACTGGCATGATAATATTAAACCATCAACCTTTTATAGTCTGATAAAAAACACTTTTAAGAACTCCAATGTAAAAATAACTTTGTGCGACACTAAAATTAAAACACCGCTGGAAGAAGAAAGATTGGAACTCATCAGGGAGGCACACAGCAGCTTGATTGGTGGGCATAAAGGAGTAACAAAAACTTACAATCGCTTAAGGTCACGATTCCATTGGACGGGGATGCGTGCAGAAATTCAAGATTTTATCAGAAAATGCACTAGTTGTCAGGAGCAAAAATTAGTACGCGCAAAAACCAGACAACCTATGTTAATTACTGACACACCTGCGGAACCATTTGAAAAAATTCCCTTAGATACAGTAGGGCCCCTTCCAGAAACCCCCAGTGGAAATAGATATATCTTAACCATGCAGGATAATCTAACCAAATATTGCCTTGGTGTAGCCATCCCAAATATCAGAGCCACAACGATCGCCGACGCGTTCGCCAGACATTTCATATCAGTATTCGGAACACCGAAAGCCATTTTAACCGATCGTGGAACCAGTTTTATAGGGAAACTAATGACAAACTTAGCAGAAATATTTAAGATGAGACAGATAACTAGTTTTTGGAAATTGAGCCAGAACCCCGAGTTCATTTCCGGACAGCGAAAATCTCAAGACGTATGGCAACTATTTAGAGGAACTAATAACCAAATTAGATAAGATCCGGAATATAGCAACTAATAATTTATCCAATGCCAAGCTTCGTTCAAAAGCGTATTACGACCTAAAATCCAATCCGGTAAAATTCAAGACGGGAGATTATGTATATGTTTTGTTGGAACTCCGTCTTAGTAAATTCGATCCCCATTACGTAGGCCCATACCGAATACTGGATGCTACTGATCTGCATAATGTGGTCTTGCAAACACCTGGTCATAAGACTATGGTCAAACATCAGGATAAATTGAAATTAGCTTACCTGCCTGACGAGTGTAAAACAGTTACAGAGATTTGAACATGGAGAAAAACTCTGCTCTAATCATCCTCCTGGTAGTTCTTGCCACTATAACGTGGATGACGCATAGGCGAACTAATGGCTCGCAACGTACCCGGTCTGTCATCATCAAATTTTCGAATAACCCCGGAATTTATTTTGAAAAATTAGCCCCATTGCATCTCTACCATACGCAATGGAAATTGGTAACTGCTCTGGAGATTGGGAGTTTCCTTGAAGCGGTGCCAAAATTAAGTGAATATCTCAATGTAACCAATAACATCTGCAAAAAGCATCAAGTTTCACCATGCATTAGCGAAGAAGTGGGATCTCAAATCAAAGCATCATTGGCTGATCTGGAGCAGTACAGAGCTCCCTGCGATCGCTAGTAAAGGGGGAGAAATCACGAATTAAACGCTCCGTGCCATTGGGATTCGTAGGGGACATCAGCCGCACTCTTTCTGGAACTCTTACGGGAGAAGACCTGGAGCAGTACAACAAGGACCTGGACACCTTGTATGAAAAAACAACCAATTTTCCGCCCTCGTAGCTAATCAAACACAGGTGATGCAGTCAGAGTTCGACAGGACACACCACCAATTCCTCAACTACTCCAGAGGAGTACAACAGTTGGCCAGCCAGGTAAAAAGGTTATCAGATAACACCATTTTTTTTCGAGGGCAAATCTTCGGAAGACACCCCGGCCTCCTTTGGGGGAAGACCGGGGTAGTGTCAGATTTCTACCGACTAAAACCCCCCGGTGGTCTTCCTCTGGCGTCTTCAATGGAGTGCCCGAGAACTCCCCGAGCTTCCGGACACCCCCACGCCTCGCCCCCCTCAGGGCCAATCCACCATTTGGGATGCGGTGCGACCACTACACCGCATTCCTCTACCTCTGGGACCACCGTTCCTGGCTGCCTGGGCCCCAACTCACGCAGCCTGGTGGTCCCGGCGACTTAAACTGTCGCCGCGTCCAGCACCGGAGGCGGGACATTGCGTCTCCGTCTCCGCCTCCGCCCCCTTCTCTCTGGGTCCGCCGCCTCGCGGGCCCTTTCCGCGGCCTCCTTCTGTGACATTACATGTTCACAGAAGGAGGCCACGGCCCTCCATGCGTCCTCACCGCCCACCATCGCTTTCACGACGCCGGGCAGCGACAGATCACCCCCAACGTTACACCGAAGGACTCGGCGCGCACTTGCCCAAGAGGGACACTCCTCGAGGGTGTGCTGCGCCGAGTCCTTTTCCTCCCCGCAGTGGTGACACTTCGGGGACGGTTCCCTTCCAATCCTATGCAGGTACTCACCAACGCATCCATGCCCGGTGAGCACCTGCGTCAGACGGAATGTGAGCCGCCCCCTCCTTTCCAGCCAGAGCTGGAGGACCGGCAGAATGGCCGTCACAGTCCTCTCTCCGGAACAGGGCTCCTCCAGTTGGCTGCGCCACATCTCGAGGGTGCGCAGCCGAGCCCGGTTCCTGCCGGCCTCCAGCTCTGCCACGCGGCTCTCTGCCGCTCCCGGCGTCTCTTTAAGGACAGCGGAGACATCCTATAGATCTCCGCGGCCTTTTCGGCCTTCAATTCCCACGGGGGGGGGAGCACCCAACCAGGGCCGCCGCTCTCTGCGAGACGGTGCGGTACACCCTGGCGACCCGCACGGCTAAGGACCTTTGTGCTCGGGAAAGGAGCTCGCGGTTACGCTTGCTCCCCCCGAGCGACCCCGCCCACACGGGTGCGCCGTACAGGGCGGTGCTCCGCACCACTCCCTCATACAGGCGGCGTACACCCGCCTGAAGTCCCCCCACGTTGGGCAGCAAACGGCCTAAGGCCGCGGCTGTCCGCTCAACCCGGGGCACAACCTCCTCGAGGTGGGGTCCGAACTTCCAGTGGCTATCGAGGATGACTCCCAGATATTTCATCCGGGAGCCAACCTCGACAGCCACGCCTCCCACCGTGACAGGTGTCTCAGGGGGAGGGCCCTTCCTGGCCCCATCGAAGAACCAAATTGCATTGGTCTTCGACGGGGCCACCTCCAGGCCTAGCCGTCTTATGGCGGCCACCACACACTCCGCACCGCACTCTCCTGATCGGAGAGTGCGGGCGTAGTCCCTCCCGGAGGCGACCACCAGTGTGTCATCGGCATAACACACCAGTGCCACCCCCGGGGGGAGCGCACTCCTGAGGATGCGGTCGTACCCCAAGTTCCACAGGGGCGGGCCTAGCACCGACCCCTGGGGTACGCCACGCCAACTTGGGCGTTCAACCCTTCCGCCCCGTACCGAGTATCCTATATACCTGTCCTGCAGGAAGGACCCGACCATGCTGCGCAAGTAGGGAGGCACCCGGTGGTACACCAGCGCCTCCCTAATTGCTTGCCAGGGGATGGAGTTGAAGGCGTTGACGATATCTAGTGATATCGCCAAACAACTCCACCCCCCGGGGCAGACATCGCCACCCCCGAGAGGGAACGCACACGCTAGATTGCGTCCAACGTTGAGCGCCCCTCCCGGTAACCGAACTGGCTGTCGGCCAGGTCAGGCCCCACCCATCAGATAACACCAAGGAGATGACCGAGGAGCTCGACCGGATGGATATCATGAACCAAATGTGGTATTGGACCTCTCAGGTAAAGACGGAGGTGGACAGTTATAAAGCAAATTTAATGGTATTGCTGGATGCCGTACTTTTCGCCAAACAAGGAATGTTGCACCCAGCCATTCTAGCACCTACACAACTACTAAAGGCAGCGCAAGAAATCAAGAGGAACACCAAGTACAGATTCCCTTTAACCACAAAGGAACTGGAGACTGAGCAACTAAGGCCAAAACCGAATTATCCTGGAAATCGCAATACCACTTTTGGACCAGGATAGTTATGTACTCCATAAAACCTATCCGTTACCCTCCACCCAAATATACGGGAACACTAGCGTGGCTGCATTCATAAAACCAGCTATCCCGTACATAGCGGTTTCCACAGATGAACAAGCTTACTTCACAGTGGATGAAGAATATCTAAGTACCTGCTTTCAACATAAAGGCCAATACCTAGGGCCCGCAACTCAACCTATTTACGGGGCTCAAGGAAGGTTGACTTGTGAGGCTACATTGTTTTTAAACAAGGCAGCCACTAACTGGGACCACTGTGACGTAAGGGTTTTTAAAACCGAGGACCTCCTAATACAACGGCTGCGATCTCGCCAAGCCTGGCTATATTATGCCTCCACAGCCCAACGTATGCAAACTACCTGCCAGGGATTCGCCGCCGGATCAGAGACCTTATTGGGAGCAGGAACCATCCAAATATTACCTCATTGCTCGGCCGTAATAGACTCAATTAGATTGATCTCGCTAGAAACGATAACGGGAAACCAAGAAAATGAGTACCTAGAGGCGGTCTCCCTGAATATTTCGGCAATAGTTCCAATCAATAACGAACATCTTCGGAAACTACTGGATGCACGCCCGAATGCCACACTGTACAAGGGCAATCAATGGACAGAGTCTTCTGCAGCGCAATCCTTGGCTGAAATAGAACAACGGGCAAAATCTCTGGAACTACATCATAGGACGTTCCAACGAATGCGTACGGCCGTTTATACGGGAACAGGGATCGGTACGATCATCCTAATCGTCGTTTTGATTGGCCTCAATATGTGGAAGCAGGCAAGAAAGAACTACAGAAGGCAACCCGTAACTCAACCGCTGGTTATGTTTAAAGCAAAGGCTGAGACATTTCAGGCTCAGGAGCAACAGACCCCGTTCATCCAGCCAATAGGGCTGACTTCCTCAGGGATAGCCATAGTCTCATATTGGAAACCATCTTTATGTCATTCTTTTTTTTATTTATATAGCCTAATGCTGCACGTATATTCGGACAGGACAAACAATAGAATGCCGGTACCACACGGACTTTCCCGCACATCAGAACAGGAAGGAGAGGAGTTCTACGGACCCATCGATGGGGTCCCTCCGGCTCTGCGCACGGAGGCTTACCCAGGCCTAGCGGACCTGATATGCGTAACAACGCTGGGGCCGACCATTGCCAACAAGCCAAACGATCTCGTCAGGTACTGCGAGGACTGCGCCAAGAACCTCCCGGATGAGGAGCAACAGTTGCTCTCCACCACGGGCAACCACACCATCACCACACTTAGGCTAGCGCCTTACATATCCGAGTGTGATGAGTGCGAGAAAGTCCTGGCTGGGTGCCGCAGAGCAATTTATTGCACCGAATGCATAGAGGAGTACCTCGAATCCGACCCTAAGTGGCTTCTTCAAAGAGAACCTTGGGATGTCACTATCCGATGGTAACTGCACAATTAGTTGATAAGTACACTGACACTCACACACAATAGGATAAGTACACTAATCATACTCACGCGTCAGAGTGCTTACCCACCCGAATTGAATTTTTATAGAAAGCATCACGGTCAAGCGATGTTTCATTTAAAGGGGCAGATGTTGCGTATGCAGTCTCCTAGATCATTTTTATCTATAGCATAAGCAAGCCCTATGACCTAGGGCTCTAATTTACGAGAGGCCCCAGGCCGAACTACCCCTCCCACATGGGGAGAACTTGAGTCCCGGAGTCCTAAGATAGTGCACTCCCGGGGTGAACGTATGATGCCCGCGTTTTCTCAGCAAAAACCAAAACCAAACCGAGCCTCCACCCTCTCCTTTCCTTACGCTCCAGCTCCAAAAAATCCTTTAAAAGAGCAACCAATTCCAAAGCAACGCAGTCTTGAGACACCCTTGGTGTAGTGCACATATCATTACGTAGTTACACATTAGTTATTCTTTCACAATGCAGTCATTTTGACCGCTTTTGAGCAATATAGGTATATACTAAGTTTCAGTCTTTCTAGTGTTAAGTGTAGTTAAGTGTATATTATAAACCATCCGTTCAACCTAAGAACTGTGAAACAAGCGAAAGAAACCACAACACCCTTGTTTCGAAAGCAATTGGTAAGTCCGAAAAACATCTAGCAGCATTTCATACCAAGAGACTTAATGACTGTAGTATTTAATTAACCGAATGCGAAGTATTGTGCGCCTTTCCCTGCGGTCAACGGTAATGGACAACCGATTGTTGAAATTGTAACCAGCGTGTAAAACGACAGAATTTGTAATTGTAATAGCCATAGCGAATAGCTATCGATAATTCCATGTACTTTTCGATCTCTATGTAATACCTCAATATTTCTTCAATAATATGTACCGTAAATCATTTATATATGAGGGACGCGTTGATCCTGTGAGAAATGTGTCGCAGGGCTACGCGTATCTCGGCACCGCGCGGTTCCGGGCGAGGGACCTGAGGGCCCAGCGGAGAACCTCCGGCGGAGGACCGTTTTGATTTAGTTAGTTGGCGCTCGTCATCCGTCCGGAGAAGACTTTTTAATTCATTTTATTGCATTATCTTTAATCTTTCCTAAATATTACAATAAACCTTTTATTTCTTGCAACTCTGGGAGTTAGTCAAATTATTCCCCGATCCTACATGTATGTAGGAAATGTGTGTGCGCGCGCGCGTATATTAAGATTGTAAGTGCTTCGAATGCGTGTGATTATATAGATTAGGTGGGGATGGAGAGGCAGCGGGCCTCGGCGAAGTAGCAAGAAAAGGGGACTCTTAAGACGAGAGTGGCAGGGTGAAGACGTCGGGCGTTCCACTTCATTTTAAAGACGTACAATAGTTATATTACACATATTGAACGAGACCGCCCTTCTTTATTCCCACAAATTTTGGGGGCTCAGCCGGGATTTGAAAGAGTCAAAATCTCGCATTCGGGATATAGAGAAGTTATAGTCTCGACCGATATTCGCGGCGTGACTATTATAAAGACTACAGTGACTATTTAAAGACGTAGTGATCAACTAAATGTACAGTGACACAGCGGAGCGGATTCAATTCGAAAACGCTTACTACGAGCTTGTAGGGCTAGCAGACGACATTGTTAATAAATCGCAGGGGAACTCATCTTTCGCGTCGCGAAATAATACATCGTAGCCAGTAACATCTACTGATTCTCCAGTCTCTAATTATAAATTGCCTGAAGTTCGGTTACCCTCTTTTGACTGTTCAGCAGACAAGTGGATAGCATTTCGCGACTCGTCAATTCTTGGGACTCACTCTTAATCTGTATCATAAAACCGAAATTAGATATCGAAACTTCAAAAGAATGGGAGAAGGCCTCCACAGGTAAACGCATGCCTAGTTGGGAGGAAATGCTCACATTCTTAGAAATGCGTCGTCAGACCTTAGAAGCGGTAGCCGCCAATAGAACCCTCGTCACAACTCCGTCAACTCAAGCGCGACCACAATCTCATGTCAGTATTCCGGCACACGCTACACAAGACCTAACAATAAGATCTTACACTCATTTGTGAGTACCGAATCTAAATCAATGCAATGTGCGATCTGCAAGGCATCACACCATATATTTGCGTGTAAAAAATTCCTAAATATGTCGGTACATGAACGATACAGTACAATCAAGGGATTACATCTCTGTTTCAATTGCCTACGCGGAACCCATCATGTAAGGGATTGCAATTTCAGCTTCTGCAGGACGCGCAATAAAAAACATCTCACGCTCATACATCCTACCGATAATCCGGTAGAAAAGGCCTCGGAAGTATCTCATTACATTAGCCATGTTCCAAATAATTTACGGTCGTCATGACCCTCGCAAGTTTTATTGTCTACAGCCATTGTTGACATTCTAGACAATGCCGGTAGAATTCATCGCTCTCGCGTATTGTTAGATTCGCTAAAGTTCCTCTCAGCTAACTTTCATAACCGAAGAATTTGCAACACGCCTAAACTTACCTCGAAAGAAAGTTAAGTGCTCTGTCTCGGGTATTAATCAATCTGCAGTAAGCGCAGTTATCAAATCTCGTACCACCTCATTTTACATCATACCAAATATAAGCAGTTACATTCCAAACAGCAGCTTTGATAAAGTGTCATTGGAAATGCCATCGAACATATAGAATTGGCTGATCCTAATTTTAACATTGCGTCAAGTGGTGCCGAATTCGCATACCTTTTACAAAGGACAGGTCAAATCCGGGTAAAGGGAATCTCCGCCGTTTTCCAGAATACCTTCCTAGGCTGGGTTGTCGCAGGTCGCATACCTGTATCTACATCATCAGCAATCGCTTATCATGCATCTCTCGATAATGTAGATACTAGATTACTGTCATTTTGGGAGGTAGCGGAAATATCTGCATTCCCTATTCTGTCCGCGGAGGAAAGTTAATGAGAAGACCTGTTGCGCACTGAGCGCGATCGAGGATCCAGTTGTAGGGTGTAACTTCCTTATTGGTGTCCTCGATAATCTTACTCAAGGTTATTGAATAAGATTCGGTTTATTGGTGGGAACAACAATGTAATCCACTGACTTTAGTAATATTATATTTATTAGTCAACTATTACTTATCTACTAGGTTATTAGTATTAACCCTTTGCGGTCGGTGTCCTCGTAGCGGGGACATTTCTAAATCGTCGTATAAGTCAATGACCCCGCTGCGGGAACCTTCGAAAATCGCAAAAATGACAAAACACTATCGTCCACTATGCCTCGTGATTCAAATGTTTCAGTCGATTTACCAGATAACAATGCATAATTGTTTAGAGAAATTTACAGGCAGTCAGTTTCGAATGAGCTCTCGAGAAACATTGAGATCGCTAAAAAGCTAGTCATTGTGTACATCACACACCTTATTTTACAAAAGTATCAGTTTTATCAAAAAGTACCGCGAACATAATAAAATTTGTGTTCAAAATTTTAAAAATTCAGTGTAATGCGCACAAATGCAAGGATTTAGAAATGATTCGCAAGATAATGAGAGTAGTGATGATGGGTTGGAACTTGAAGCATATAATGAAAATATGAGAAATTTAACGTACGATTCAGTACCTGATAATGACAGTGATGATAGTGACGAGTACATAGTTCCTCCTAAGAGACGGAATGTACTAAGAATTGAAAGTGACGTGGAGAATAGCGAAGGTGATGATGAAGAACATTTAGAACAAATAGGGGACTCCAGTAAAAGTGGCGAATGGGATCACGTCACAGAAAAAAACGATTTGCCTTTTACTTCCAATTTCAAAAAACCGCGAATTAGGACGTAGCGGTAGGACCACAAATACCTCAGAATGTAACAAAACTATTGGACATTTTCAAATTATATTTCACTGATTTATTGATAGACCAAATTGTAAAAACGACGAATGAATATGCACAAATGAAAATACGTGAGAAACAGTTGGCCAATAAGTCTATTTGGCATTCGTGGGTGGACATTACACGTGAAGAATGTATGCCCTTCATCGGGGTAATTCTCAACATGGGAACAATGCCACTTGCAAGCATATCGGAATAGTGGACAACGAGAAGCAACAGTAAAATTCCTTTCTATTCGGAGGTATTTAGCAGCGACCGATTCCGCCAAATTTTCTGGATGTTACATTAACAAAGCAATGCATCTTCCAATACACCTTTGAGAACCCGGATTGGAAAGGCAAACAACTTTTTGCTGTATATCGACACGAGGTTTGCGGAACATTTTATACCTGGTAAGGATATTTGTATCGACGAATCAGTTGTCAAGTTCAAGGGAAAAATTGCATTTATAACATATAACCCGAAGAAACCGACCAATTGGGGTATAAGAATGTACGTATTAGCGGATGGGGAAACCGGCTATGTATACTCGATTTTGCCCTATTATGGAAGCTTGACAACGGCAAATTTGGAAAAACCAGATCTTCCGGTTAGCTCTCGAATTCCATTAACATTAGTTAAAACACGTTTGAACAACATTCCGAGTGCTGAGGGTTATCACTTGTACACTGATCGGATTAAAAATTTTATATTCTTACGTATTATAAGTAGTATTAAATACAACAAATCAGTTTCAACAAATTATGTGTTTCTTAATATCAAAATATTGACTTTAAATCCTGTACGGAAAAGTAATTGCGAAACGATAGATTTGCTCCGACCTACTGGTACTCCCAAAAGCGAAATCTGCCGATCGCAAAGGGTTAATCTCGGGCGATTTGATACTTGTTTTTATGCTCTGTATGGTTCGAAGTAATATTGCGTACTGGTTAAAAGAATTTTCTCGTGTCTATCGGGTGTCTTTGGGGAGCGTCTTAAAGGGCGTGGACATGAGAAAAGAGAAGGGGCTATCTTCGAGGGATATGGAGGTGGTAGCTGTGGTAGGTCGATATTTTGTTTTAAAGGATACTATTGTGGACTAGGAGTAGTTCAAGGTTTTTTAGGATTGTGTTTTTCTGTTCCCAAGCGCCTTTCCCAACAACGCCTTGTTCTGTTGAGCACTTAAGGGCTCAACAAGACCACTTTTGCAAAAATACCACGCGCGATTCTTCAGGTTCGACTTCCATTTAAGGCTAATTTTCATGACTTAGGCGCTTTATTCAATCTAGCACTCAAACGATTTTATAGTTTAGAGCGGAGACTTCAAGCCAAAACAGCCTCACGCGCAGAATATTCCGCCTTTATTAGCACATGAGTCCGGTAGCTTTACCCGATAAGAACGACGGTTATTATTTGCCACATCATTCGGTCATAAAAGAATCTAGTTCCACCACTAAAGTTTGTGTAGTTTTCGACGGATCCATGAAGACAAGAAGCGGACATTCATTAAACGACGTGCTTATGGCCGGACCTACTGTACAATCGGACCTGTTTTCCATTGTGACGAGGTTCCGAACTCACGCGTACGTCAGATCACTGTTCACCCAGAAGATAGAAAATATCAATGCATCATTTGGCGTAATGATCCATCAGACAAACTCTCAATATTTGCTCTAAACACAGTCACATACGGTCTTACATCAGCTCCATTCTTGGCAACGCGGTGCCTTCAACAGTTAGCGAGCGATGAAGGGCACAATTACCCCCGTGCGGCACGGGTTCTACAGCGAGATTTCTATGTCGACGACATGTTGACCGGCGCGTCTACGGTAGAAGAAGCAAGGCAAGAATTAGTTCGGGAAATTATCGAATTGACTGCCAAGGCTGGATTTCCACTCAGGAAATGGGCGTCAAATGATGCATCTATCATTAACTCATTGCCTTCCGACATAATCAATATTCATCCACTTTTATCACATAGTACTATCAAAACGCTGGGTATTCAATGGAACTCCCATTCTGACACCATATCCTACTCCACAAACTTCACGATCTCCAACCCTCAATTAACCAAAAGGAACATACTTTCAGTTATATCGCAACTATTCGATCCCTTAGGGTTAGTCGGTCCTGTAGTAGTCGTACCGAAATTATTTATGAGAAGCTTATGGCAACTAAAAATTGATTGGGACGAGGAGATTCCGCCAGATTTAGGTCGTAAATGGACACAGTATGTAAGTCAAATACAGGATATACAGAATATTCTTATCCCTCGTCATATTTTAACGGCACTAGCCAAGGACGTTCAGCTGCATGGTTTTTGCGATGCCAGCGAAGAAGCCTACGGTGCGTGCATACGAGGTTTGATAAAAAAAATACCCGGATTGCACACGTATCTTAATATGTAGGAAGTGGAGGGGGAAGGATACAACACAATGTTGCAGTATCATCATTTGTGAGTTGAATGTCGTTGAGTTTGCAGAAAAAAGCCTTTTCGTCCGAAAGTAATAGCTTTTTCCGTAACTTTAGTTTTGTGACCGTCGCTATTTTTAAATTGGAAGTAATTGAAGAGCAGCGCGTGTGCGTGAAGTTTTGTTTCAAACTTGGTAAGTCAGCGACAGAAACACTTGAACTTTTGCAAACGGCTTTTGGAGAAGATGCTTTGAGTCGGACTACGTGCTTTGAGTGGTTCAAGCGCTTTACAGAAGGCAGAAATTCATGCAAAGATGATGAAAGGCCGGGCAGGCCTTATCAGGTAGCGAGGATACGTGGCCAGTCCATGCGCTGCCAGTTATGGAAATACCTGAATTACGGGTTTCTGTCTCATTACCGGTCTTTATCGCGGACGAAAACATTATAAATAGACACTCTTCATGGTCGAAGTTATTGCGAGTAACTGCATATTGCCTACGGTTCATACATAACACCCGAAATAAGAACAGACAAACAGGTCCTCTACGCCCAAACGAAACAGATCAGGCATCTTTAAGAATCATTAAATTAGTACAGAAATCAAATTTCCACAAGGACATCACTGACCTTGAAACACATAAGGTAGTCAATAGGAAGAACAAGCTGTTGTGCCTGGCTCCATTTTTAGATAATGACGGTTTGCTCAGAGTCGGAGGCCGGCTGAAGCATTGTAAAAATTCGCAGGAATTTAAGCACCCTATATTATTACCGAAATCACACCACGTCACCACACATATCATTACCTACGAACATATAAGACACTGGCATTCCGGTACCCAAGCTACCACGCGACCCGCCAACGGTATTGGATCATTGATGGCAGGAATACAGTAAGGAACATCTTAAGAATGATGCCATAGATTCAATTCGACACCTCCGTAATGCGCAATGGGCAACTTACCCAAAGACAGGGTTACTATGGCCAGACCGTTCTTCAATTGTGGGGTTGATTATTGTGGCCGTTTTACATAAAGGAGCGCAAACATCGTAACCGCTCCAAGATAAAAATATTCATCGCTATTTT
This sequence comes from Nysson spinosus, assembly GCA_910591585.2. Classification (NCBI taxonomy): domain Eukaryota; kingdom Metazoa; phylum Arthropoda; class Insecta; order Hymenoptera; family Crabronidae; genus Nysson; species Nysson spinosus. Next base: position 2,324,922 of record OU342836.1, on the reverse strand, counting down.
CATTTGTTTCGTAACGAAGGCAGTACACATTGAGATCGGTAGCGATTTGACAAGTGAATCCTTTATCGCGACATTAAAAAGGTTCATTGCTCGACACGGCAAATGCCAAAACATGTACTCTGATAACGCTACCACTTTCGTCGGCGCTGATCGCGAACTAATAGAAATCTACAACTTCATGCAATCCTCAGAATCAATAAAATTATTCTCGACTTTTTGTCTCTACAAAAAATAAACTGGCATTTCATACCGCCAAGGTAACCTCATTTTGGAAGTCTTTGGGAAGCTGCGGTCAAGTCGTTCAAAAATCATTTTAAACGCACTATCGGCGATACATTACTATCCTATGAACAAATGATTACGTATGCAACAGAAATAGAGGAAATCTTAAACTCCCGTCCGTTAACACCCCTTTCATCCGATCCTAACGACTTCCTAGTCTTAACATCCAGCCACTTCCTTATTGGTGACTCATTAATGAGCATGCCCGAGAGCAACATTAGCAATATAGCTTCCAATAAGTTGTCGTCATGGCAACACATCCAAAAAATGAAGCAACACTTCTGGACGCGCTCGCATAAGGAGTACCTAAATAACCTGAATCCACGCAGCAGATGGAAGTTGCAGACAGATGACATCCCCATCGGCGCTGTGGTACTGCTACGGGAGGACAAAACACCTCCACTTCATTGGCCACTAGGACGAATTATTGATATTCATCCGGGTGATGACAATGCAGTTCGTGTAGTATCTGTGCGAACATCCAGCGGTGTATACAAACGTAGTATTAAGAAGATATCGCTGTTACCAATAGATATTTAAGGCATCATTTTAGATAACTTGTTACGAATTGTATAGTATATCTGGTATCGCATCGTACTACTATTTGCATTTATCTACTTCCGTATGCTAATTATAGTGAGGGCAATCACAATAAGTTACCATTATTTCGTTACCAATGTATACAATTCACACTTACAATTAAGTTTTACTAATAGTCACGATCTTAGGTTCTGCAATCAGTGCTGCGATCACGCAGCACGACACCATAAAAAACATCTGGCCGCCAGTCACATTCCGGGAAACTTATAATAATTAGTTTTCGGAAAGGTATCTGATGGTCTGCTACACACATTTATGTACCTACAAATTTGCGGATACAGACGTTTCTAAAAACATCGACGGTCCCTAGCCCTTTTCTCACCCTCGCGAGGTCCTGCCCACTAAGTTTCTCAACCAATTATCATTGAAAGAATTTGGAAGTACCGAGAACTTAGTGGGAGGACAAGCCTTCGAGAAGACCAAGGTGTCAGGGAAAAAAAGAGAATAGCTTTAACGCTCAACACAAACACAACATTATCTTACATTATACGTCAGCAGAACGTACCACATATATAACTTGAATAACATCAAACTACATTAAGTTTGTATAGTCTACTAACGTTGTGATTTCAATAAACAAGCAAGTTGGCTTACAACCAAACATATTGCACCTGAACCTTTGCTCAACTACCACCCTGTGAAGATATTAAGCAGCTAAGAGCTACAACGATTAGTTGCTCGATATCTAGCTTGCAACACGATGGAACAACAACTGTGGGGTATTGGGCCATGTGTCTAGAGACTGTAGTCGTAGAGCATTGGGAAGGAAATGTTTTAAGTGTTTAGCTTTTGGGCATATTGCGGCAGATTGTAAACGTGACGAAGAGGGTAAGCCATCTGTGCCTGTACAATCGACTTCAGCCGTTAACGTTATCTCGAGTTCCGCGAAGCATGGGATGCGAAAGGATATTATTAATGACGTATGCGTAAAGGTATTAATTGTAGTAGTTTGTGTGTGTTAAATGTATGGCCAGTTCTGAGAATCGACGAATTGGGACGCGCAAGTCTTTTGTCTCGGCCCGGCGTGTCCGAACAGGCTCGTCGCCGTTGCGAGGCGAAACAGTAGTCTTCAGCGAGAGCTCGCGAGAAGAGTAACCTTATTAAAAATCAACATAGCAGATACCAAGGATTTATTATTGCCCTTTTCCATTCAAATCCGAACCGAAGGAACGCCTATATAATTGACACCGGTAGTTGCGTTAGCTTAGTGCGTGAAGACGTTTATCGGAAGATTGGTCTGGGCGATCTCCGCGATTGTGAAACAAAATTGACGGGCTTTGGAAAAAACAATAAAAGACAACTCTTAGGTTATATTCAGGCGACGGTTAAAATAGATTGCGAAGAATTTCCATCCACAATTTATGTTGTACCGATTGATTCGATGGAAATGGAAGGTGTAATTGGCACCGACATTATAAATCTAGCAGAGTTAATAATTGGTCCGAATCAGATTACGTTACGTACAATCCCGTTAATTATGTTTTCAACGCAGTCTACCTCCGACGACGTTAGATGTATATCATATTCAGGATGCCGAGACGCGTGAAGAGCTATCAAATTTAGTTGTAACGTACAAACCCGCTAAGTGTAAATCGACCGATAGAAGTATGCGTATCGTTCTTAAAGATGAGAGGCCAGTTTCTCTAAAGCCTCGTAGGTTAACGACGCCTCAGAAAGACATTGTAGGACGACAGATAGATGACTGGATTGAGAGTGGTGTCATTGAACCTTGTGCGAGTCAGAATACGTCAGAACACGCGAGTGCTGTAGTAGTCGTGAAGAAGAAAGACGGATCCCCTCGCGTTTGTATCGACTTTCGAAGACTAAATAGAGCAATAGAGAAGGATAAAAAGCCGCTTCCATTAATAGAGGAATTATTAGAGGAATTGCAAAATGCCCGTGTTTTTAGTTCAATTGATTTAAAAAACGGTTTCTTTCACGTAGCAGTTGACGACGAAAGTAAGAAATATACTGCGTTCGTAATACATTGCGGGCAATATCAATTTCTTAAAATGCCGTTTGGACTCTGTAATGCTCCGTCCGTATTCCAGCGATTTATAAATCACATATTTCGTAATTTTGTTTTTCAGGGTGTTGAAATTTGTTTACGATATCGGCCAACTCCAACCGATATTGGAGGCAGTGAAACTTCATCCTCCGGTCCGGACGAGGGAGAGTGGGTAAAGGTAAATCCAAACCAATATGCCTTTGATTCCCTTTGACTGTCCTGAATAGGACAGTCGTTTATTTCAGACCCTTTTCGCCTTGTACAATACAAAGTATTTTGCCTATTACAAGAAATTGACTTCTGTGTAGTCTGGCTTTTCGCGGGCCTGGTTGTCCTAGGTTCTGATCTCTGGAACAACGGAAAAAGAACGAACGGGTGTAATCACCTGAAATACGATAATCGTATTAACGTTCTGTCTCGGGAATGTTTTGACGCGCACACTTAAACAGCAACGGTAACCGTGCTGTGTGTGCTAATGCGTGTACTGGTGCGTGGCTTTTAAATACGGTAAGCCACGCGTCGACTGTTTTGGCCGATCTGTTCCGTCTTTTTCAGGAACACAATCGTGGCGGTCGGCTAGATTTTACGCAATGAAATCTTTGGTGCAACGACCGCACAGTCGTATTGCCTCGAACGGAAAACCAAGGCGGAGGTTGTAAATCTCCTGTATGGATTCCGTGAGCGGGGAGATCCACGGTTACTAGTAACTAGTCCCGGTGGCTGACAACGGAGGCTGATCTAACCGTTTCTTTCTCAACACGCCTTGACATGGAGTAAGAGTGGACCAACGCTAATTCTAACCCGTCTTTCTCAACACGCCGCGTCGTGAAGGAAACCTGGACACAGCGATATCGAAACTCTCCGGTCGCTCTTTGGTTACTCTGAACGTTCCAAGGCGATTCCCGGTAGAGAACGAGTAGCGGGTCTTAAGTTTAGAATAGCGCGCCAACTAACGTAGTGCTCCGCCGACCAGTGGTCATCGAAGGAGTGGACTCCTGACGCTCCCACGTCGAATAACAATCGGTGGCGAAAACCAGGTAAACCCACCGATTTTCGCCCCAGTACTAATTCAGGGTAAAGACCGCTAAATTACTAAAAGGCGCAGCTATTGTGCTGAAGAGTCAACACGAATTGTCGTGTGTTATTCTCGATTCAGTTTCACAATTTGCTGGTGTTAAGCTGAAAGCAGTGTTCGTTATAACGGGAGCACGATCGACAATCGATGCGCTCCGAGCGAACTGTTGCTGACGACTCTCTAAATTCAACTGACTGTCGGCGGCGTTACACCGTCGTCGACAAGCGCGAACGAGTAATTACTCGTTACGGGGCGCTTTCGTCAAACTATTAGCTCTTTCTCACTCTCTCTCATATCCGTTTACTATTCGCGAATTCGAACGTCTTCAAACGGTAATATGTACCGGTCAGACGTGCCGATCTCTGGTTTCCCACGGTCTAGTCGAAAACAATCATTGTCATGTTATTGGACCTCTATAGTTTTTCTACTTCCTTTTCGAATCACACCGGTCAAATAAACTCGGTAGACTCAGGAAAAAGAAATTAACTATGAGGCTCGTGATCGGGTGAAACAACTACTGGTCACTTATTTAAACACAGGGTGTTGCTGTGATATATCTAGATGATGTAATTATTCCGGCGATAGACGAGAAAGAAGGCTTAGGGCGTTTAAAATTAGTGTTGCAATTTGCTAGCGAGTACGGACTGTAAATAAATATTAAGAAGTGCAGATTTATGCAAAAACGAATCGAATTTTTAGGGCACGTAATGGAAGGGGGTAGAATTTATCCATCTCGAGAAAAAATAAAAGCTGTAATAGATTTCCCACAACCAAAGAATGTGAAAAATATATAAAGTTTTCTAGGGCTGTCAGGATATTTTCGTAAGTCTATTCCTAACTATTCAGTTATCGCGAAGCCCTTAAGTGATCTACTGAGGAAAGATAAACCTTTCGAAGTCATAAATATAACGTGTACAGCGTTCAAGGAATTAACCTTTTGACTGCTATGGGCGCATATATGCGTCCCGCAAAAATCACCGGTGTGGCCTACGGGCGCATATGTGCGTCCGGCGAAGGCTTTGGCTGTTTACTGCTGTCTCGTATGTATGTTCAAAATGATTTCTATCGTATATGTATTACACTCGCAGAAACCTTATACCTCGTTACTTAGCAAGGAGCAAAAATGAAATCTCGTTTATTTGGTCAGTCATTCTCTGTATCTTAAATTCGTGTCATCTGTTGCCAGCCAGACAGGTGTGATTGTTGTCATCGGGCTGGCGGTTGCCGCCGAGCCCTACAGGCTCCCGGACCACACATCCTGGTTCGGGGACAATGTGGGGTCGATGGCGGCCTTTTGGAATGGCGCCCCAGGGGCGCCGCCACCCCCGACCCTAATTGAGCGGGGGGGGGGTGCATCGTGGCCGTCCAGTGGGGCAGCGTAGCGGTGTTGGGGGCATACATTTCCCCAAACAGCGGCCGGGACGCGTATATAGCGTTCCTGGACCGGGGGGGGTGTCCCCCATCCTCCCACGCCCCATGCTCCTCCTGGGGGACTTTAACGCCGACGCCGGGGTTGCCCCAGGACGGATGCGAGGGGACTAGAGCTGCTTCACTGGGCTGGAGCTCCGGCTCGTTAACCGGGGCTCCACCCCAACGTTGCGGGAGGCGGCCTGGTTCCGTTCGGCCATGGCGGGCGTCTCGGACACTTCTATGCCACGGGCCAGGTCCGCCTCGCCCCGCGCCGCGTACTGGTGGACGGCAGAGATTGCCGAGTTGAGAGCCACCACTACGCGCGCGCGGAGGCGGCACACGCGGGCCCGTCGGGGCGGAAGTTGCGCCCCTGTACAGGTCGTACAGGAACGCACAGGCAGCCCTCCAAAGGGCCGTCTTTCGGGCAAAGGCGGAGGCCTGGAACCGGCTCCTCGTCACCATCGACCGGAATCCGTGGGGACGCCCATATCGTGTAGTTACGGGTAAATTACGCCCATGGGCTCCCCCGGTGACCGAGTAGATGGATCCGGAGCACTTGGACTTCGTCGTCGGCACCCTCTTCCTCCACGACGAGGGAGTGGCCCGACGGCGGGGCCAGGGGCCGGGGATGCGACAGATTCGTACCCCCGTCCCAAGGATCAGCGCCGGAGAGCTGGAGAAGGCGGTTCGCCGCCTTGCAGCCCCAAATACCGCCCAGGACCCGACGGCATCCACGGCTGTGTCCTCGCGTCGGCCCTTCGGGTCCTGGGGTCTAGGTTCGGGCGGCTCTTGGAGGGCTGCCTGAGCGAGGGCACTTTTCCGCGGGAATGGAAGAGGGGGCAGCTTGTGCTGCTACCAGCCGGGAGGGCGGTAGGCTCCCCTTCCGCATACCGGCCAATATGCCTGCTGGACCATAGCTTCATCATAGCTTCCCGCCTCGCCGAGCACCTGTCCGTGGTTGGGCCCGATCTGGCCGACAGCCAGTTTGGCTTCCGAGAGGGGCGGTCGACCATAGACGCCATCCAGCGCGTTCGCTCCCTCTTGGAAGCACCAGTGTCGGTCCTGGGGGGTGGAGTTACAAACGCAGTTTCACTGGATATCGTGAACGGGTTTAACTCCATCCCCTGGCAAGCAATTAGGGAGTCACTAATTTACCACCGAGTTCCTCCCTATTTGCAGAGAGTGATCGGGTCCTTCCTCTCGGACAGGCGCATCGGCTACCCGGGCCCGTGCGGAAGGGTGGAACGCCCTTGTTGGCGCGGCGTATCCCAGGAGTCGGTGCTAGGCCCGACCCTCTGGAACATGGGGTACGACCGCGTCCTGAGAACGGCGCTCCCCCGGGGGTGGCACTGGTGTGTTATGCCGATGACACACTGGTGGTTGCCTCCGGGAGGGAGTACACCCGCACTCTCCGGCTGGGAGAGTGCGGGGTGGCCTGCACCGTGGTCGCCCTCGGGCGGCTCGAGCTAAAAATTGCCCCGTCGAAGACCACAGCCGTGTGGTTCTTCGACGGGGCCAGGCGGGGCCCCCCTCCCGAAACACCAATATGGGTGTGGGCGAGGCTGTCTAGGTGGGCTCCCAAATGAAATGCTTGGGAGTCACCCTCGACAGCCACTCGAAAATCGGGGCCCACCTCGAGAAGGTGGTACCCTGCGTCGAGAGTGTAGCGGCGGCCCTCGGCCGTCTGCCGCCCAACCTCGGCGGGCCGCAGGTGGGCGTTCGCCGCCTGTATGAGGGGATGGTGCGGTGCACCGCCATCTATGGGGCACCCGCGTGGGCGGGGTCCCTTGCCGGTAGTTGGCGAAATCGCTAACTGCTGCGCCGCGTCGAGCGGACCCTCACCCTGCGGGTGATCCGGGGGTACCGCACCGTCTCCCATCGGGTGGCGACCCTGCTTGCGTGTTCCCCTCCGTGGGAACAGCAGGCGGGGGAGGCCGCGGAGATACGGTAAATCTCCGCGGCCTTAAAGGAAGGGCCGGGATCGGCGGAAAGCAGCCAATTGGAGGGGCCTGGTCCCGGGCAGCGCACCATAGAGGCGATCCTGCCCGATTTCCGGCTGTGGCTGAGCAGGAGGGGGCGGCTCACCTTCCGCTTAACGCAAGTGCTCACCGGACATGGTTGTTTCGGTGAGTACCTGCACAAGATCGGGAGGGAGCCGTCCCCGCAGTGTCACCACTGCCAGGCCTCCGCTAACATGTAGCCGCGGGAACCAGTTTGCTGTCTGGGTTGGAGCCCAGGCAGCCAAAAACGATCGCTGCCTGGTTGTGGGTCACACGAGGCAGCGGTGCAGTTGCAGCACCGACCGTAGTCGTCGGTGCTACAACTGCGGGAACGAAGGCCACCGGGCGGTGGAATGCTCGGCCCAGCCCAGGTGCCCGCTATGCGTGGACCTGGGACGGCCAGCGGATTACCGGCTCGGGGCCAAGGCATGCGCTCCATCCAAGAGGCCCCCGGCTTAGAAAGAGAGTGCACCGCTCCAGAGGCCCCCGCCTTCGAAGGGGTGTGCACCGCCCCAGAGGCCCCCGCCCTCGAAGGGTCCGGCCCGCCGTAGTGGCGGCCTCGGCCCCCATGGAGATGGCCGAGGCGAACCCAACAACTGGTGTCGCTGCGGCGACAGAGTCCTCCGAAGCTGGGCAGGCCGAAACGGCTCTCCCGGTGGATGCGTGAATTGAAGCAGAATACATACACAAATTATACGAGATCCGAAACAGTTAGTAGAAAACTGTCTGCCTCCATGTGGCAGGGACGGAAACATCGGGGAGACTTGATGGCCAAAGACTGCAAAATAAAACAATATACAAATAAAATAACAAATTAAAGAACACCGAGTAACAAAGCGGTTATGAGCGCAAGCTCACATGCCGCAATCCAAGAGGCAAATAAATGAAAAAAAAATGTCCCGGTGGATGAGGACATGGAGGTGGAGGCCGCCGAAGCGACGGACCCTCCTGCGCGGGGGCCAACGGGACCGGCAACCCCAGAATGGGAGACCGGGCCCACGCCCCCGCAGCGGCGGGCTCCCTCGGAGGGGGACTCTATGGATGCCACGGAGTCCCACCAAACGGGGGCGGGTCAGGAGGGGACCCCGTGACTCGGGGCTAATCTCCTCCAGACCAACCTGAACCACTCGCGCGTGGCCCAGGACCTGATGGTCCAAACCATGCGCGAGTGGGGGATAGGGTTGGCCATAGCCGCCGAGCCTTATAGGGCCCCGGACCATCCATCATGGTTCGGGGATACCTCGGGCTCGGTGGCTATCGCGTGGAACGGCGCACCGGGCACCCCGCCCCCCGTCTGTGACAGAGCGAGGGGGTGGCTACCTGGCCGTCCAGTGGGGCAGCGTGGCGGTGATGGGGGTGTACGTCTCCCACAACGGCGGCCGGAACGCCTTCGCAGCGTTTCTGGACAGGGTGGGGAGATGCGCATCCCGCATCCTCCCGCGCCCCTTGCTCGTCCTGGGGGACTTTAACGCCCACGCTACAGCGTGGGGGTGCCCCGGGACGGATGCGAGGGGGCGCGAGCTCCTCGACTGGGCGGTAGCGTCGGCCCCGGAGGGTGGACTGGCGTTGGCAGTACCGCTCGATATTGTCAACGCCTTTAACTCCATCCCCTGGCTCGTAATCAGGCAGGCGTTGGCCTACCACCGGGTACCTCCTTGGTTACAAAAGGTGATCGGGTTCTTTTTAAAGGACCGGAGCTTCGGCTACCAGAGCCGGGGCGGGAGGGTGGAACGCCCCAACTGGCGCGGCGTACCCCAGGGGTCGGTCTTAGGCCCGACCCTGTGGAACCTGGGGTGCGACCGCGTCCTTCGAACGGCACTCCCCTCGGGATTTGGTTCTTCGACGGGGCTAGGAGGGGCCCCCCACCAGACACGCCAATGTGGGTGGGGGACGAGGCTGTCGAGGTGGACACCCGGATGAAATATCTGGGGGTCACCCGCGACAGCCAATGGTCATTCGGGGCCCACCTTGAACAGTTGGTGCCCCGGGTCCAGAAGGCGGCGGCGGCGCAGGGACGCCTGCTGCCAAACCTGGGGCGGCCACAGGTGGGCGTCCGCCACCTGTACGAGGGAGTGTTGCGGTGCACCGCCCTTTACGGCGCGCCCGCGTGGGCGGGGTCCCTCGCGGGGCGCCGGCGGAAACGCCAGCTCCTCTGCCGAGCAGAGCGGACCCTCGCCGTGCGGGTCGTCCGGGGGTACCGCACCGTATCCCAGCGGGCGGCGTCCCTACTTGGGTGTTCCCACCCATGGGAACTCAAGGCGGTGGAGGCCGGGGAGATATTTGAAATCTCCGCGGCCCTCAGAGGGACGCCGGGCTCGGCGGAAACCCGAACGTCAGAGCTGGAGGCCGGCAGAAGCCGGGCCCGGCTGCACACCTTTGAAGGGTGGCGCAGCCAATTGGAGGATCCCGGCTCCGGGGAAAGGACGGTGAAGGCCGTCCTTCCGGTCCTCCAGCAGTGGCTGGGGAGGGAGGGAAGGCTCACCTTCCGGTTGACGCAGGTGCTCACATCCCGCCCGCGAAGCCGCGGACCCTGAAGGAAGGGGGCGAAGGCGAGGACGAAGGCGGGGACGAAGAGCCCCGCCTCCGCCACTTGCCACGGCGGCTATTTAATAGCCGCCGGAGCCACCAGGCTGCCTGGGTTGGGGCCCAGGCAGCCATGAATGGTGGTTCCGAGGTGGGGGATGCAGTGTCGTGGGCGCACTGCACCCCTAATTGCTTTGGCCCAGTTTTAGGCAAGGCGTGGGGGAACACCTGTAGTGTTCGCAAGAGTTCCGGGTGTTCCCTCCGAAACGCCACCGCTGGCCACCGAGGGGTTTTAGCCGGTAAAAATCCGGCACAACCCTGGCCTCCCCCCAAGGAGGTCAGGGTGTCTATGAAGATTTCCCCTCGTAAAAAAAAGGTGTGATTGTTGCATTAGCATATTGTCACAGTACATTTGGGGTGCATGTGATTTTTATATTATTATATACCGCTGTTAATACCCTAAAAATGAGTAGCAGTTTTGAAGAATTTGTTACGAGAGACGACAGTGACTTGGATGAAGCCTCAGATTTGAGTGAAGATTATAATGGTGAAATACACGAAACGTACCAAGATATTCTACCGTATTCTGATTCGGAAGATATAGAAATTAATAATGGGATAGTTATGTGTAGAAGGAAATATAAACGGCGAAGAATACTTAATACTTCTACGGACGAAGAGTATTCAAATTCGAATTCGAATATAGAGGATTTCGATGCGGATGAAATGCTTTCAACGTTGTCATGGTCGAAGAACAATTTCAAGCCCATAATACATGCATTTAGCGATCAAAATTCTGGGGTGAACGGAAATTTAACTCCGAAATCTACACCTTTAGACGTTTTCCAACTTTTCTTTTCAGAAGAATTAGTTTCTCATATTACACAGGAGACCAACAATTATTTTACATTTGTGAACGAAAATACTTCACCTAAAACACAATCTCCTATGAATTCCTGGAAAGTCACATCAATATGTGTTGGAGATCCAGTTTAACAATTCGCGCGCCAAGTATAGTAAGAAACAAAGGACTCGCGTTGACTCTCTTACACTCAGGCACGTTTCCTTTTGGAAGAGTCGCTGCGCTATACCAGTTATTTATATCCATAATATTCAAGTTAATAAACACGTAATCTAGTATATGACAAGTAAGATGATTACTTTCCCACATAATCCTAACAGGTTATGGGCCCAGCAATACGATAACTTTGTGAAATACGAAAATCTTACTAAGTGTAAACACACGTGGGTCGAAAGTGAGGTTAACCACGTGACGTGAGAGCAACAGATAATGGCTAGCAATATTATCAGTACTACGAAAATAGAAGTTCTCACGAAGGAAAATTATGATACGTGGTGTCTGCAAGTGGAAGCATTATTGACAAAAAATGACTTATGGGAGTATGTGACGGGAGAAGAGAAAAGACCACGACTTATAGAGGGGGACCAGGCATCGGAAGCAGCAGCACGTGAATGGGACAAACGAGACAGAAAGGCTAAGTCAGATTTAATTCTCGCTATTAGTCCTACGGAATTAAAGCAAGTAAAAGGGTGTAATACTTCCAAGGACATGTGGGAGAAACTGCGTTCTATATATGCCTCTCAAGGGCCTGCAAAAACCTCATTGTTATTAAAACGATTAACACAACAAGCTTCAGGTGAAAGGAACATTCGAGAGTACATTGACCGTTTTACTGAAGTGGTGGATAAGCTGGCAGAGATGGATATTGAAATCAATTCAGGTTTACAGAGCGCATTGTTATTAAAAGGTTTGCCAGAAGAATATGAAAATTTCAAATGTGCCATGGAGTCCAGGGATGAGCTTCCTAAGATGGATATTTTGAGAGTAAAAATTCTGGAAGAGTTTGAGAATAGACATGAACGTAAGATAGAAGGACAAGGCGCCATGATAGCTAAGATAAGTCACAAGAGGAATGACAAGACTGAGAAGAATTACCAAAGAACGGACAGGCGCGAGCATAAACGACCTGTCGTCTGTTATAAATGCAATAAAGTAGGACATATTGCTGTTAATTGCTATTCCAAAAGACGAAATCCAAAGTATAAAGAACCTAAGTCTCCTGTTACATATTATGTAAACTTTCAAGAAGACATTGAAATGTGCAACTTCACTGAAAGTGTCGAGAAACAGGACTGGTGTTTAGACAGCGGTTGCACGACTCATATCTGCAAGGATCCAGGCAAGTTTCGTGAAATAAAACCGTCAAATAACAAGAACTTGAATTTAACCAGTTTCAAATCCGAAACTGTGCAAGGAAAAGGGACTCTATGCCTATCGACATGTGCAGACAAGAAGATAAAGAACATTGAATTGGAGGAAGCATTGTATGTTCCCAAGTTACGTTCTAATTTAATGGGAGTGTCCAAAATTGTAGAAAAAGGGAACCGTGTCATTTTTGACGGAGATAAGGCCGTAGTACTAGGACCAGATAAAAATATTAGATTGGCGGCTGTTCGACGTGGTAATTTATTTTATATTCAAGAAACTCCAAGAGAGGAAGCTAGAATTGCCAACACAGAATTGAAGAACTTGTCATCGCTAAAAGTTTGGCATGAGAGGCTAGGCCACCTAAATAATCAAGATTTATTTAATCTCGTTAAAAGGGAGAGGGTCATCGGCGTAGGAGACCTGAAGGAAACTCAAATACCGACATGCGAGGTTTGCATTCAAGGAAAATTGGCCAGTAGACCCTTTCAAGTGGAAAGCCACAAGAGTGTGTATCCTTTGGACATTGTACATTCAGATATTTGCAGGCCTATGCCGATGAAATCTCTCGGAGGATCTAGGCACCTGTTAACATTCATCGATGACTATTCGCGTTGGGGAGAAGTGTATTTTCTCAAAGGCAAAGATGAAGTTTTTCAAAAGTTCCAAGAGTTTAAAAGTTATGCGGAGAGACACACAGGACATAAAATTAAATACGTTCAAACAGATAATGGACGTGTATATTGTAACAGAAGATTCGATGAATTCTTGAGGGCTGAAGGGATAAGGCGACGACTTACTGTGCCTTATACACCTCAGCAAAATGGGGTTGCTGAGCGCTGGAATCGAACACTCCTCGAGACTTCCAGATGTATGCTGTTGACAGCACGTTTAAACGAATGTTTTTGGGCCGAGGCTGTATTGACAGCCAACTATTTGAGGAATAGGTGCCCGACAAAAATTTTGAAGGGAAAGACCCCGTTTGAGATATGGAATAAGAGACGGCCAAATATCAGTCATTTGAGAATATTCGGAATGAAGGCATATACCCTTAATAAGAATCCTAGTAGGCGAAAATTCGATTCCAGAACGAAAGCAGGAATATTAATAGGATATTCCGACAGATCCAAAGCGTACAGAGTCTGGATTCCAAAAGAAAGGAAAGTTATTGAGTCCAGAGATGTTCCGGTGATGGAAAACGTGGACAACCATCACACCGTAGCCGAGGATATGTTGAGCCAGGGAGATGGTAATGAATCGGAAGAACAGAGACCGTCCAATACATATGTTACTGGTGGTAGACTTTCTGCCGAACCGGGTACGGAGCGAGACGTAGAAAACTTGGATAGAGAAAACAGCGAGGTATTTACGCAAAACGATTTAAGTATTGAGAATAGAAGGGGGGGGAGAACTCCGTAAAGCACCGGGAAGACCCAGAGTCGTACGAACCCGCAGAAGAGCCAGACCTAGAAAACTATTCCACTATCAACACACCAATAGCGTTGCTACTACGAATCACGATACAACTCCTGATAACGGAGAAGAAAATGGAAACTCTGGAATAGTAGATACTAATGAAGCAGAGGAGGAAGAGGAACGATGATCACAAATAGTCGAATTATCAGCAAACATGGCTGAAATTTCACCAGATGAAGCCCTGAATGGGGAGGACCGACTGGAATGGAGAAAAGCGATAAAGAACGAGGTACGTAACTTGATAAGAAATACTTTTGATCTTGTAAAACGTCCATCGGAGCAACGCATCATAGGATGTAGAACAGTATTGAGCAACAAGTACAATTCCGAAGGAAAATTGACCAAAAGAAAGGCTAGGATAGTAGCCAGGGGATTCGCTCAACGTCCGGGAGTTGACTTTTTGGAAACTTTCGCTCCTGTAGCACGATTGGAATCCATTCGCTTGTTGATGGCTCTGGCTGTTCTTACCTATACGGATCGCTGTCTGAGGATATATACATGGAAAAACCTGAACATTTATTTGAGGCTCTGAAGGACATTTTTGCTGATGTTGAAGAAGAAGAGCCAATTAAGAACATAGCCACAGTCTTAATTGAACAATTAAAGAGTAATAAGCATATGGTATGTTATTTAAGAAGGGCCATTTATGGACTGCGACAAGCGGGAAAACAATGGTATGAACGGCTTAGCAAGAAATTGAAGGAATCGGGATTCCAACCCTCAGTCGCCGACCCATGCGTATAGCATGCAAAGAACAATGAGTCGACTATATTCGTAGTCGTATACGTCGATGATATACTTATTATCTCCAAGAATAAAGGATGGATTACCGAAATCAAGAGGAAATTATCTAAGGAATTTTAGGTTAAGAATCTAGGAAAGGTCCATTACTGTTTGGGAATGGAGATTAAACAAGATTCGCAAAAATTAGAGATATCTCAGAAAAGATACTGCTTGGATCTACTGCAGCGCTTTGGGATGCAGAATTGCAATCCCGTAACGACTCCTCTGGATAAGGATGTAAAGTTAGGCAAGGCAAAATGTGGAGATGGAAGTCCGAAGAAGCCGTATTGTGAACTGGTGGGAGCCCTCATGTATTTAGCCGTTGTGACTCGCCCTGACATTGCACACGCGGTCAGTGTACTGTCGCAATTCAACGATTGTCACGCCGAGGAGCATTGGGGGGCCGCAAAAAGGGTCCTACGTTATTTAAAAGGGACAATTAATTTTAGTATAAATTACAGAAGATCCGATGATCCAGCCAAAATATACGCCGACGCTGATTGGGGACGGTGTCAAGTCGATCGGCGGTCGTACACAGGGTATGTCACAAACTTGTCCGAAGGACCTATAAGTTGGAAATCGACAAAGCAACGAACCGTTGCCTTGTCGTCGACCGAGGCCGAGTATATGGCGCTCGCGGAAGCGGTTAAGGATGGAATATATCTATCTGGATTCCTAAAGGAGTTGGGATATACAGAGCTTTCAAAGATAATAATTCATAACGACAATATCGGAGCTCAATTACTGGCGAAAAACCCAATTGTACATCCGCGTACGAAACACATTGATATTCGGTATCATTTCTTGCGCGATGCATTAAGTAGAGATGTGTTTGTGGTACAACATTTATCAACAGAGTTTATGACAGCGGACATATTGACGAAACCCCTACCTAAAGATAAACATTACTTTTGTATAAACGCTTTAGGAATTAAGTTAAATTAATAAAGAATGTAAGTTGTTCTAGCCGTAAGTGCGTATCTTGAGAGGAGGTTGTGAGTGTGATTGAGTTTATAGTTTAAGTGAAAGAAAGAAAGAGTGAGAGAGAATGAAAGAGACGGGGAATGAATGAGAGGCTTTGTTCTGAAAGAATAGTGGCGGAGATGCATGCGTTGGTAGCAGCCAGAGTGAGTGCCTCCCATGTGCCCGCCAAGAGATGATAGAGAGTGTGTTCAAAGTGATTTCTAACTTGTATTTTATTATATTCAATAAATATATTAGTTTAGTAATATCCACATTTATTCCACCACAGTTATGGTAGCAAAGCGCCGTGGTTAGAAGAGAATTGATAGAGGATTGAGAGAGATACGTGTGGAAATATATAAGAGGATAGTCGAGAACGTGCAAGAGAAAAAAGCTGAAATGGCAACCGGATGGAACATGACTTCCATTGAGCAACTAGATAATGGAAATTATTTCTTATGGAAAGAAAAAGTGGAAGGAGTACTAAGGGCAAGAAAACTTTGGAAGAAAGTAATAGACAAAAAGCCACCCAGGAAACCTCAAGAAGGTGAAGAGAACTACGAAGCAAAATATAGAGAATGGGACGACTGGGATGATAACAATGCCACAGCAAGTGCAATTATAATTAATACTATGACAAAAGCGCAGGTATTAAGATACAGCGGTGAAAAATTAGCATGGAAGTTATGGAATATGATAAAGGAAAACATGGCGGCAGAGAACGAACAAGTGAAAGCGAAAGCGTTAGGAGAACTAACGACTTTGAAAATGGCGAAGGAAGAATGCGTAGATGACTACGTAAATACAGCGGAGGCACTGAAAAACAAGTGTGAGCTTTTAGGAAGAAATATTGAAGAATACGAGGTAAAAATGTATATATTTAGAGGCCTAAGACGGGAATTTGATAACAATGTAAGGGTATTGGAAAATCAAAGGGAACTATCTGTAAATGATATAAGGTATTCCTTGAAACAAGAGGAAGCCCGAAGAGAGAAAAGTAAGGAAGAAAGGCCATATGGAGAGTTTGAGGGAGTAAATAGATTAAAGGAGACAGCAAAAATGGAAGTCCAGTGTTATAACTGTGGAAAAAGGGGGCATATAGCCAAAGAATGCTATGCGAAGCAAAAATGTAATGCCAAGGATTTAGACACATTGCAACAAATTGCAAGCAGACAAGGAGCGGAAATTTTTCACGAGGAAGAGGACAAAGAGTAGGACTGTTCAAGAAAACTAACTATAGAAACATGGGACGTGGACAAGGTAGAGAAGAGGCAATGATGAGGACAAGGGATGAAGGAGTAATGAATGTAAATGAACAGAGTACAGTTGACAATGTGAATCAACATGGACTAAAACATGAAAGAAATGATGAGCAAAGGAGATTGACATGGCTGTTAGATTCTGGATCGACAGGCCATATGACCTGCGATTTAGAAACGCTTGACAGATTGGAAAAGGAAGAAAGGCAAATTGTACTAGCAGACAAGAAAGGAAGGAGTCTAACCTCAAGTGGAATAGGAGAAGTGATTATGAAGCAAGATGAAATCCACAATCAGGTGAGACTGAATAATGTCTTGTACGTTCCGGATTTGAACACAAATCTGTTATCTGTAACCAAGCTCACAGACCATGGGTATAAAGTTATATTTGACAAGTACGGTGCAGAAGCGTATAAAGGACAAGAGAAACCGAAGATGAGGGCAGTGCGCAAGGGTGACGCATATTATGTAGAGGCGAAGGCAGTAAGAAGTGAAGTAGTGGCAGTGTCCTCGAGTGAAGACATATGGCATTTGAGGCTTGGACACACAAACGTGAAAACAATAGAAGATATGAAGAAAGAAGAACTGGTAATTGGGATGAAAGAGAAAGGCAAAATAAATGTACAGTGTCAGGGATGTGTCGAAGGAAAGGCATGCAGAAAAGTGCATTCTAGATTGATAGAGAGAAGAGCGAAAAATGTGTTAGAGTTACTGCACATGGACCTGATAGGACCTATTAAGCCTACTTCCAAGGGGGGTAAAAGATACATATTTACAGTTATAAGCGATTATTCAAGGGTGATATTTGTAATGGTATTGAAGGAAAAAAGTGAAACAACAGAAGAATTGAAAAAATTAATAATATTCCTCGAAAATCAAACTGGAAAAAAACTGAAATCGTTGCGCTCGGACAATGGCGGTGAGTTTATAGGAACTGAATTAAGAGTGTGGTTAGAGAAAAAGGGGGTGAAGCACGAATTCAGTCCCGCAAGAACACCGCAGTGCAACGGAGTGGCTGAACGAGCAAATAGATCCATAATTGAAATCACAAGGTCATTGATGTCCGAATCGCAGCTACAAGAAGAGTTTTGGGCAGACCCGGTATGCACCGCTGCACATATAAAGAATAGAGTAAAGTCCAGTGTGCATGGACGAACCCCATATGAGCTGTGGCTTGAAAGGAAGAGATTTGGATGTGTAGCTTATGTACTGGAGAAAAATAATCAGAGGCACAAATTCGAATCAAAAACAATGAAAGGAATTTTCATTAGATATGCAAGAAATAATACATATCGAGTGTATCTGCCTGAGTTAGACAGAGTGCGAAACGATTGCGATGTGAAATTTGATGAAAGAAAGAATGGAGTGAAGCTGCTAAACAGTCAGGGAGAAGAAAATTGCCGGAATAGAAGGAACCTAATTATTGTGGGATTAGAAGAAGACACTCAAGAGGAAGAAAAAAGAACAAACGGCAACGTTGAAGAAGCACGTGAAAACAACGACAGCATATATTATTCGAGATGAGTTTTGTGCGTTAAAGCAGGCTCGGTCAGCGTTCGACTTATGGCTCCTTGGCAACCGCGGCAACGACGAACCGTCGATGCTCAGGTGAAACAAAACATACTCACGCATCGCGCTGAGAGAAACACATATAAAAGATGGGCAGCGCACACTTACACATCAACACTCCCACTCGATGCTCATTTTTACAATGCACATACATCTTTACACACATCACGCTTACATTCTTACAATGCCGTTTTGCAATATCAAACTTTGAAATCTGTGCTTCGGTAAAGCTGTCGTAAGTGGATCAGCTAACTGTTCATTTGACTTAATATAACTTATATCTATCTCTTCTGTCTTATATTTTTCACAAGTGTAATGATACTGAATATCGACATGCTTTGACCTTTTGAACGATTCTGGATTTTTCACCAAAACCATGGCTGCCTGGTTATCACAATAAATTGCCGTTAGTAACATCTGCGTCTGATTTAATTCCTCAAGAATTCGTCTTAAC
Source organism: Nysson spinosus (assembly GCA_910591585.2). NCBI lineage: Eukaryota > Metazoa > Arthropoda > Insecta > Hymenoptera > Crabronidae > Nysson > Nysson spinosus. The sequence continues at coordinate 2,306,293 of OU342836.1, read as the reverse complement.
CATATAACTGCCTTCGTTACAGAGCATAAAGCAATAAATTCAGCTTCTGTTGAAGAAGTGGCAACCGTTGATTGTTTTCGCGATAACCATGCCACAGGACCGCCATTTAAATGACAAATCCAGCCCGTAGTACTCTTTCGAGTATCTGTATCATTTGCCCAATCAGAGTCGCTGTATGCTTTCAAAATTGATATTTTTCACGTTTGCCCATAAACAATACCGTAATCTGTAGTACCCTTCAAATATTTAAGTACTCTCTTAATACCATTCCAGTGATTCTGTTTCCGATTTTCCGAGAATTGGCTCAAAACGCTTACTATATACGCAATATCCGGTCTAGTCATTACCGTTAGAAACATAAGTGAACCGATAGCTTCTCTATATGGAAATGATTGTTCGTTATTGTTGTTAAGGTCAATAGTTTTTGTAAACTTAATTCCTGGGTCGGCTGGAATTGAAACTGGCGAGCAATCTGTATGGTTAAATTTATCCAAGACCCTTTCTGTGTAAACCTTCTGAAACACGTTTAACATTCTAGATTTTCGATCTCTCTCAATTTGCATCCCGACAAAATATTCAGCCTCAGAAGTTTTGATTTTAAACATTGGCCCAAGATTTGAAAGTAGATCATTCATCTTCAAACGGTTATTGCAGCAAATTATTCCATCATCAACATACAATACTAGATACATGATTAAACTTTCCGTAAACTAATAATACAAACAGGAATCAGACTTTGATTGTGTTAACCCATGCTCACACAGAAACTCAGTAATACGTTTGTTCCACTGTCTGGGCGCTTGTTTCAGTCCATACAAACTTTTCTTTAACAAACACACACGATCGTCTATCTCGAAACCAACGGGTTGTTCCATATAAATAGTCTCATCCAAAACACCGTATAAGAATGCTGTTTTTACATCAAATTGCGAAATGTCCAAGTACTCGGCCGCAGCTATTGACAACACCAACCTTATCGTATCGTATTTCACTACTGGCGCGAAGGTTTCTTTATAATCAATTCCGTCTTTCTGCGCGAAGCCTCTTATGACTAGACTGGCCTTATACTTTTCGATGGTACCATCCGTTTTGTACTTCTTCCTGAAAATCCAACGATTAGAGATAACATTATTATTTCTTGGCCTCGGAACCAAAATTCAAGTTTTATTTTCCTCCAGAGAATCTAATTCCTCATTAATTGCTTCAATCCATTTATTCGATTCATCTGCAGCCAATGCTTCCTCGATCATTTGGGGCTCACAAGCAGCAAGAAAACATTCCGCTATTTCAGATTGAGCTTCCAATGAAACAGGAGGCCTTCCTCGCAATGGATATGGATCTCTTGGAGTGGGCATGCGATAATTTTTCGTTTTCTTTACTGGCAGTGCCGACCTGGTTTCAATTTTTGAGCTCCCACTGTTTTGTACGTTTTCCGCATCTGTCTCCATTGATTTTCTATCGTCAAAAATAATGACCTCAGTGGTGTCACACGGTAGTTCATCGAAAATCACATCCCTTCTTATATAGCACTTCCTCGCAGCAGGATCGTACAAACGATACGCCTTATTTCCCTCGCTGTAGCCCACCATCAAGCATTTGATTGAATTTGTCTCCCACTTGCTCCTAAGATCTTTAAAAATATGAGCATAACATACACTTCCGAAAACTCTTAAATGCTTCACAGATGGTTTTTCGCCAAACCATTTTTCATATGGAGTAGATCCACCCAATGTTTCCGTAGCTGTTCGGTTCTTCACATAGGTAGCCGTACCCGTCGCTTCGGCCCGCAAACGCAAAGACAGTTTCTTCGCATGTAGCATAGACTTTGCTGATTCTATAACTGTTCTGTTCTGTCTCTCGATAAAACCATTTTGTTCAGGTGCTCTCGGGGTGGTTACTTCGTGTTTAATGCTCTTCGATAGTAAATAATTTTTCACGGCCTGATTACAAAATTCCTTACCGCAATCCGTTCTTAATCGTTTTATAGTATGTCCATCCGACAGCACATCACAGTAAAATTGTCTTAAATAATATAGAACTTCTGTTTTGTCTTTCAGAAAGTAAACATAACAATACCTTGAGTAATCGTCCTTCAATAATAGGAAATAATATGATCCTCCCAGTGACGGTTGACTCATTTTTCCACAAAGATCTGCGTGAAAAACTTCTCCTGCCTATTTTGCCCTAATGCCTGTTCCATTTGGAAATGGCGTACGATGTTGTTTGCCATACACACACATCCTATGCAAAATATATCATCGCTTATCATACCGTCAATTTTCAGATATTGCACGCTTGAATTTTTCACCATGCGCTGCAATGTCCTAAAATTTGCGTGACCTAATCTTTCCTCTCATAGCGCAGGCATTAAACAAACCGAAACATTTGCTTCATCCACGCAAACCGGTCTGAAATTCAATCTGTACAGTTTATCAGTCTGTCTCATACCGTTGACTCTCAATCGATTATTCCTGTAAAAGCTCACATACTGCCCGCGTTCTTGAAATACAATCTTTATACCTTTTTCAGCAACAGATCCGATCGACAAAAGATTTTTCTTTATTGCTGGTACATACAATACCCCACTAATAGTATGCCGCGTGTAGGACCCATCGGCATTTCGCACTTCAACATCGTTATCGCCTTTGCCAATTGCATTCATAGTATTGCCATTTCCCACGCGAACTGTATATTCGTTCTCCGAAAACTGTTTCATGTTTTTAAACCATTCTTTTCGGAAACTCATGTGTTCGGTAGCACCCGAATCAGCAAACCATGCGTCTTCATTATTGTCATGCACTAACATAGCTTCTTCAGCGTTAAACAAACCAGCAGATTGTGCATTATGATTCTCATTTGTCTGCATGTCTTCCTTCCCCCCATGGGCCACCAATGACTGACCCCTTCCACGAGCCCTTTTTAACGCGCAATCGCGAGCCCAATGTCCGGGCTTCTTGCAAATATGACACTTATTATTTCGTTTTGGCGCTTCAAAGTCACGAGACTCACGTCGGTTACTGTAATTCTTCCGACGACCTCTTACATAATATGCTTCTTCCGCCGTTTCTTCAGAAACCTGCAAATCTCGCATTTTAAGTAACATTTCTTCATTTATTAAATGATCCGTTAACCTTTCAATTGTTTGTTCCGCTCGCGGTACGGTATACCACGCTGTGCGCATATTATCGTATTTCGGTGGGAGGCTAGACAGAACTTTTGCAATTATAACAGGAACCTGCTGTTCCATCCGCATATTTTTAAGACATTGTGCCAGCGAAACTATTTTAGAAATGTAATCCGCCATGGATTCTTTTGGATCCATTTTTGCATTAATAAATTGATCTAAGAGTACCTGTACTGAGTGGTCACTCTTCTCAGCGTATATTGTACGCAATCTTTCCCACATTTGCGCCGCAGTCGAACAATCCGTTAAATGGCGTAACTGATCCAATTCAAGACCTTTCATTAAAAACGCTTGTGCTTCAGCATCCTGTTGATTCCATGATGCAGCGTGTTCCTCGGTTTCAGGTCTAGATATCGAGCCTTCAATGTATAACTTCAGCTTATTTTCCACCATATAAATTTCCATTTGTCGCTTCCACAACTGATAGTTTTACCCGTTAAAACGGTGAATGTGATACAATCTCGCTTCAGCCATTTTAGGCTCACAGTAGCAACTAGCAGTAATTACATCACTAATTTAATTAACAACACAACACCCGGTAGGAAACTCTGGGCCCATAACCTATTGGAGATGAGTTTTGTGCGTTAAAGCAGGCTCGGTCAGCGTTCGACTTATGCCTCCTTGGCAACCGCGGCAACGACGAACCGTCGATGCTCAGGTGAAACAAAACACACTCACGCATCGCGCTGAGAGAAACACATATAAAAGTTGGGCAGCGCACACTTACACATCAACATATATGAAGATGCCGAACTGGAAGATTTCCATGAAGAAGAAGATAGGCTTGAAGATGAAGCAAGAGAGGAAGAAATACCAAATATAATGAGAGAACGACCAGAAGGTACTACAAATGAGATGATGAGAATGCAGAGAAACATTGAAAAAGAGGAAGAACAGAGAAGGGCAGAGGCAGAAGGATGGAGGAGATCAGAAAGGATTCGGAATAAAGAAACCACAATGGCTACAATAGATGAGGAAATTCCAAAAAATTTGAAACAAGCAAAGGATTCTATAGACTGGAAAAACTGGAAAGAAGCGATGGACGATGAAATAAATTCGATCAAAAAACATGAAGTATGGGATGTGGAAGAACGCCCTAAGGACCGGAGGATTATAAATTGTAAATGGGTATATAATATTAAAGAGGATCCTAACACCGGAAGAAAAAATACAAGGCTCGCCTTGTAGCGATAGGTTGTGGACAACGTCCCGGATGCGATTATTTTGAAACGTATGCACCTGTTATTAGAACGGAGACAATAAGACTGTTGTTTAGTATCGGTGCGGAAAAAGGAAAAAAGATTAAGTCATATGACGTCAAAACGGCGTTCCTGCATGGAAGTCTGGAAGAGGAAATATATACGGAAATGCCAAAAGAATATTGTACGGAAAAGTCAGAAGTTGAGTGGACTGTATGTTTGAATAAAGTATGAGGCGCGTATCTTAATAGTTATTTATTAATAAGCTAACCGTAGGCACGAGTACACGGAGTCAGCCATACGCACACACACTCACTTAATTAGTTACACGCAATAAGTCAGTAAGCACGATAGAGAAAGCAGCCCAAAAGCAGATAAGCAAAGTACGCAGATTTTCAAGTTAGCACACCAGTAAATTAACGTGTATAAAGTTATACGAAGGTAAGAAACCCAATAAGTAATTGTAATCGCACGTGTTAAGCTATAACGTCGATACACCCGAATGCGAAAGCAGATAAGCAAAGTACGCAGATTTACAGGTAAGCACATCAGTAATTAACGTGTATAAAGTTATACGAAAGTAATAAACCCAATAAGTAATTGTAATCGCACGTGTTGAGCTATAACGTCGATACACCCGAAGTAGAATAGATTACCAGAACAAAGACCCGAACTAAGAGAGCGTCCGGCGCCCGTCGCGCCGGTATTTATGATTTTAGTGAGGGGCTACCCCTTGAGGGGAGCTCACGCGCTCGTGACGCTTCGAGAATATTCGGGAATTCAATTCCTTCTCGAATATTCTCAACTGCTGCGAAGAAGACCTTGTTTCCAGAACGTTCGACGTATTTAAAGTTTTTGCACCATAGTTAAGACGCACGAAGCGAAGCCAGAAAAAGAGTCCAAAATAAGCATAACACTGTTTGACTACGTCGAACGTTCCGGACTTCGAGAATTCCTGAACAAATATAATGAAAATAATGGTCAAGTATGTAAATTGAAGAAGAGCATCTATGGGCTCAAGCAGGCAGGGAGATGCTGGAATCAGTTTCTCACAAAGATAATGAAAGAGAGTGGATTCAATCAATGTAAGGAGGACCCTTGCATATTCTCCAAAATAGAAGGGGAAGAGTTCTTGTATTGTGGAGTGCATGTAGACGACATGGTCGTGGTATCGAGCAGTGATGAATTCGAAAAGAAGTACATGGAAAAGATCGGATACAAAATAGAAATAAAAAATATGGGAGAAGCAAAAAGAATTTTAGGAATGGAAGTTGAACAAGAAGAAGGAAAAATATTGGTACACTTGAAAAAGTATGTTAACGAACTGTTAAACATATATGGTATGAGTGAGTGTAATTCAGCTGTGACGCCAATTGATGTGAATATGAAAATGGGTAACTGTTCAGATAGTAAAAACTGTAACTTGGATGAATATTTAGAACTCTTGGGAAGACTTATGTATGTCAGTGTGTATGGTAGACCGGATATAGCGTATGCTGTGAGTTGCTTGTCCCAGTTTAACAAGGATCCAAGGGAAATTCATATGACAGGGCTGAAAAGGGTTTTGAGATATTTGAAGGGGACTGTTCATTATTGTTTGGTGTATGGAAATAAAATTGTAAAAAGAAGATAAAATGTGAAATAGATGCGTCCTGGGACAGCACAATCGATGCAAAGTCATTTACGGGATTATTGATATATAGGAACGGTCACTTAATTCACTGGAGGAGCAAAAAACAGTCTGTTGTTGCGTTATCCTCGACAGAGAGCGAAGTTGAAGCAATGCTGGAAGGCATTAAAGAGACTGTATGGTTTAATAGTATTATAAAAGAGATTGGTCTAGGAAACGGTGTGAGAAAAATTGTGAAGTGTGATAACTTGAATGCAGTAAGAATAGCGAATGGTGGTGACTTTAAGACAAAATCTAAATTGTTGAACAGAAAATGTCATTTTATAAAAGAAAGTGTATCGAAAGAAAATTTAGAAGTGATTCACGTATCGAGCGAGTTCATGACTGCGGATTGTTTGACGAAAGGTTTGAGTGGTGTGCGTCTGATGAGAAACATAAAGAAAATATTACAAACTGTGAAACTATAAAATCAATGGGGGGGGGGGGGGGGGGGTGTGAGAGTGTGATTGAGTTTATAGTTTAAGTGAAAGAAAGAAAGAGTGAGAGAGAATGAAAGAGACGGAGAATGAATGAGAGGCTTTGTTCTGAAAGAATAGTGGCGGAGATGCATGCGTTGGTAACAGCCAGAGTGAGTGCCACCCATGTGCCCGCCAAGAGATGATAGAGAGTGTTTATTAGACAGTGTGTTCAAAGTGATTTCTAACTTGTATTTTATTATATTCAATACATATATTAGTTTAGTAATATCCACATTTATTCCACCACAGAGGTTATAAAATTAAAATAATTTTCGTTTTGATGTAATTCACGCGCGTATTGAGAGGAGGTGTTGGAGATCGAGTTTAACAATTCGCGCGCCAAGTATAGTAAGAAACAAAGGACTCGCGTTGACTCTCTTACGCTCAGGCACGTTTCCTTTTGGAAGAGTCGCTGCGCTATACCAGTTATTTATATCCATAATATTCAAGTTAATAAACACGTAATCTAGTATATGACAAGTAAGTTGATTACTTTCCTACATAATCCTAACAATATGTGAGATGTATGGATTTTTGGCCATCATGATGTTAATGTCGCGGATGAAGAAATTAACTCTAAATGAGAATTGGTCAACTGATGAAATGTTAAAAACTAACATTTTTCGAAAAATTATGGCATGAGACAGATACATGATATTATTGCAAATGTTACATTTCAATAATAATAACGTAAGATGCGATGACCCATTCATAAAAATACGATCCATAATTGATGAACTCAAGAACTCTTTTGTACAATCGTTATATCCCCACCAAGATCTGTGCATTGACGAAAGTCTTATGATGTTCAAAGGCCGATGCTATTTCTAGCAATTTATTCCTTCCAAAAGAAGCAGATTTGGTATTAAATCATTTATACTCTGCGATTGTACAACTAACTATGTATTTGATTTAATAATATATACTGGAAAGGATACGGATATTGTGCGTAATTTTACAACCATTTGACAATCGGCAAATCTTGTCATGACACTTTTACGTCCATATCTTGGGAAAGGTCATACAGTGATAATAGACAATTGGTACACAAGTCCACAGTTATATAATTTGCTACATACACATAAAAGAAATGCGTTTGGAACAGTACGCAAAAATAGAAGAGATATGCCCCATATCGAGGGAAGTCTAAGAAAAGGAAGATTTGACTACCGATGTACAGATAATTTATTGGCATTGAGGTGGCGAGATAAAAAAGATGTGTGGATGTTATCGTGTGTTCACGAACCTAAAATGATAGAAACTCGTCGAAGAAATTATATCACAGGATTGTCGAAGTTAAAACCAGAATGTGTTGCAAATTACAAGATCAAGAAGGGCTCTGTGGACCATGTTGATATGGTTTTAAGCACACTGAATTCATTCAGAAAATGTGTAAAATGGTACAAAAAGTTTTTTATCCATTTATTAGATATCTCTTTATATAATCCTACGTTTTATATCAAAGTGTTACTGGGAAAAAACTAAAATGTAACGATTTCCACCTGTCCGTAATAAAACAAATTCTTCAAAAATATCCGCAAAATAGGAATAATTAGCGGGTGGTGGGAATAACGGGCGAGCAAGTATTTTAATACATATTTCATTTGTAATATTACCTGAAAAAAAGAATAAATTTAACTAAAAAGCGGGTGGTGGGACATTTCCCTTCGAAAATTTTAGATGCAGCAGGCAACAGGAGAAGAAGAAAATGTGTTGTCTGCAGGAAACATAAAAGAAGGAGGGATACTTCATACAAGTGTACAAAATGCGACGTCGGATTATGCGTTGATACTTGTTTTGAGATTTACCATACGCAATTGAACTATTAATTTTCTTACTGTTCTTCTATCTTAAACAAAAGATTTTGTTTATATATAATTTATGTTACTTGTTATTTGTTCAATTTATCAATTTTCAATATCCAAATACATACATTATAATTATCAAATCATGGCGTTTTAAAACTTTACCATTGGTGAATAAACAATATATATTGAAAATAAAAAATATTTGGATCCGTTTTGGAGTGGACCAAGTAATAGTAATTGGATTGTGTACTATATTATAATGTGTTAATGTGCCGTCGACAAAATCCATATTGTGCGAAAAAGTATTCAGTCACCAGCGATCGCTACTGCCAGCCGCACGCCGCTCACGCGAAGCGCTTCAAGTTAAAGCAGTTAGCAGTCAAAGGGTTAAAAAGAATTCTCACTCAAGAGCCAGTTTCAAATATTTACAATTCAAATTTTGAAACTCAGTTACATACCGACGCAAGTAAAGACGGATACGGAGCTGTATTGATGCAACGATCTCCTGATGACATGTGTTTACATGCAGTTTATTATATGAGCCGTAAGTAGAGATGGCGTGAACTGCTACTTGTGAATCACGAGTGATTCGATCACGTTCGTTCTCAATCACCGTGATTTTTCACTGTGATTTGTGATTTTTCGTGATCGTTTCCGATTGGTGGAGAACATAACAGTTCTTTGCACGCGTCACATAACACTGTATGTTTTACGTCAACGACATCAAAACAAAAATGCAAGTTACATATATCGTATAAAGCAAAGGCATAATGAGGAACAATGAAGAATAATGAATAAATGAATGATTATAAATTACAAGCGTAAGTTTTATTCTTAATTTTTTATTTAATAAAATATAGCTCTAGTAATATAATTCTGTATATACAAAATAATATATAATAAAAATACATAATCACTTGGTACAAATAATATAAAAACTTAACGCAATAATATGAATACATTAAGACAACATTTAATATAAAAAACAATACAAGGATAGAATAGGAGAAAATATATGTATATAATAATAATAGCCTAATATACTATACTACTAATAGCCTAAACTACTACATATTACAGTCCACGTTCAAACGGTTTCTTTTTTCATTTAGAATGAAACAAACTATAGAATGAAACTATCCAAAACAAACATTCCACCAATTTCGTCAAAGATGGAACATTTTGGGGATATAATAAAGAAATAACTGAGCGAGCGGAAGTAGAACGGGTCCAGCTAAGATATAGTAAGTGGACACTGGCCCTGAATGTGCGCACCCCAGATTATTTGGTGTTGGAAGAAACGAAGAGAGCAAAACTGAGAGTGAAAGCGGGAGTCAGAGCATGGAATTTTGAAGAAGGGGTAAAGAATGGCGTAGGAAGGAAAATAGTTAAGGAGTGTTTGAAAGAAAAGGAATCTGGTAAGGAACAAACTAGAAGTGGTAAAGAGAGGGAAGAGTACTTGAGAAGAAATGGACTGAGCCAAGCGGGAGCAGAAGAGTTGAGAAGAGCAGGCAGAGACGTAGTAGCGAGTATGAAGAGAAGGGACGTAGAGGTACAACAGCAGGGACAATATGCAAAAATAGAACAGTCAAAATACAACCATAGGTACAAATACATAAGAACTGTAGGTTTGCCAGAATATCTAAACAGAGAACGGAAAGGGCAAACATTAACAGTACAGGCAAGGTGCGGGAACTTAGAAAACTGGAACAAGTACTGGGAGGGGGAGGAAGGAAGAAAGTGCGAGCTATGCGGAGACAGATTCGGGAACCTAGAACACCTAACAAGGGACTCTAGGATAACAGAAAGGGGGGTCAGGATAGAAGACGTTGTGAGCGGCAAACAGGACAAGAAGATCATACAATGGTTAGAGGAACTGCAAAAGAAAAGCAGAAGTGAACACAAATGCCAAAGATAGGTGCAACAAGCGGGGAGAGGTGTAATAAACAAAGCAACTAATGTTAGAGTATAGAATGGAGTATGGTGGGAAGGGAGAGAGTGAATGCTCAGAATGCATAGATAAGCTAGATTTATAAGTAAGAATATGTAAGATTATATAAATGTATAAACCAAATCCAATTCTTGGCTGTGAAGCTGAATAAATCATTATTATTAATAAAGAAATACAATCGTGAATTCATACATTTTTTTATTGTCGTTCATTCAAAACTATATATTATATAACATATATAATTATACCAAATCATTCTTTTATAATTTCCTTTTTTTCTACTGGTTTTTAAAAACAAAAATGGTAATGCAATTCATTTTCAAATCATATTGAATATGTTTATTGTATAGATTATTGCAAGAATTACGAACCCAGTGATTAAATTCACTGAAGATGGCGCTCGTGAAAAAATCACAATCACGGTCGTGAATCATATTAAATCACGGCCGTGATCGTGATCCTGCGATCACCGTGATAAATCACCGTTAATGATTTTTGCGCCATCTCTAGCCGTAAGACGAAACCAGAAGAAAGGAACTATAGCAGCTACGAGCTTGAAGTTCTCGCCGTTGTAAAAGCCCTTGAAACATTCCGAACGTATGTATTAGGTATCGAGTTTAAGATCATCACAGACTGTGCTGCGTTTCAAAAGACGATGAATAACAAAGATATATCCACTCGTATCGCTAGATGGGCACTCTTTTTAGAAGATTTTAACTATAAGATAGAGCATAAACCAGGAGTTAGGATGAGACACGTAGACACATTGAGTAGGAACGCGGTTATGATGGTAAACAAAGAATCGGTAATACCTAGAATTCGGAACTTGCAAGATGAAGACGCGGAAATTGAAGTTGTTCTTGAATTGTTGAAGGATAGACCGTATAAAGATTATTGTATGAAAGATGGAATATGTTGCGTCGCAAGTTGAGCTGTTGTTGGCTGAATTTATTATCGTAGTTTGGCTGGCTTCAAATATCCAGATATACCGTTTAAGTCCTCATGCTAAGGACCTCAATATATATTTATGGCATGGTTTGGTTTACTTCAGTTCAAAATCTAAACATTCCCATGCCTGTGCGTCTTCAGGATCAAGTGCTTCGGGTCATAAATTAAGGCATAACCGCGTCATTGTTGCCCGATGTGACCTGCAACCACCCTGGAGGCGCCGGTACGGGATGAGTTTGGGAAGTGCCAAGCCACGCCCGAATCCATCATTACAAGGTGCTCAGGGTCTCATGCCCAATGAACATACAAAACCATCAAATAATCACACCCTTTTCTTAAGGGAAGTTACTCTGAATTCAGCCAATAGCAGCTCACATAATTTTACTTTTCCGACTCGACAACTTGGTCGAGTCAGTTGCCACCAATCCTTCGTAGGCAAAGCAAGTATCGTAGTTAGAACCACAAACATTCCGTAGTGTATCATCTCATAAGCAATAGTCCAAGTTCAGTTTTAAGGCGTAACAAACACCAATTTTTACCAGTCAATAAATTGTATTGATTAAATACGTAATCCTGAAATTCATCTGGGATCGAATTGCGGTAACAAGAATTTCGCCAGTGTCCATTTTTAGACGCTACAGAATACTTTATAAATTTTTGGATGGCCGTGAATTATTAGTTGTACCGCGAAGTTTGCAAAATGAAGTCATTCAAACTGCGCATCAGAAGGGATATTTCGCAGCTGTAAGAATCGAAAATATTATTAATAGTAACCGATCGGACGGTCTGTGGTTCGCGAAGATCACGAAGTCATTCGGGTCGATGCAGGGATCATTTCAGTGCAGAGACGACTGCCGGACAGTGCGATGCTTATTATTATCTGATAGTTTTATGATTGTCTGTTAAATGTGCGTATTGGGGAAATAAACCTGTATAGTTTCATGTTTATCCATAAATATATGCTTATTATTACTACAGCTTCAGAAGTGGGATATGAACAAAACTGAATAGATCTTTTAAATCTTGATAGGCTGTGTCGGTGTGTTGAAGTTAAACGGCGAAAAAAGCGTTATTAAAAAAAAATGAAGCTTCGCGATATTCCAGGCATCTGCGAAAAGATTCGGAAGGCGCCAACGAAATCCATTCGCATCCAACATCAATTGACTTTTGAGGAAGCTGGTGATCGTGGTGATCGTGGTAATCGGAATCGGTTACGCGAGTTCGCGGGATTTCCGTTCCATAGTGAGTCGGCGGAATGTGGCTCGAAAATATCGTCGGTAATGAAAACGTTTAGTTCAAGCGAACTGGTAATTATATGCGGCCCATTGAACTAGGACTTCGAGGTTGAACCAGAAGAAATTGCCCGTAGGGTCTGTTATCACTTAACGGATCTGCATTTGTTACACGAGGGTGAGACAGAGACGGAAGAGGACACCGATATAGAAGCTGAACCTTTCGATGAAACGATACAACCTTTTCGGGAACTCGATCCGTCGCGGCATCAGCGAATGGGTTCATGTTTGAAAAATCTTCATAGACCGCGACCGCGATAGTTCGCGACATCGAGGAGTTGATACGCCCCTTCAGTGGGACAGATGGGTATCCAATAGAGACTTGGCTTCAGGAATTCGACGAGAACGCGGCATTGTTGCAGTGGACGGAGCTGCAGAAACTGTTGTTCGAAAAAGAGTGTTTAGTGGGCCTGGCGAAACTGTTCGTGCAGGGCGAGCGTGGAGTCACGTCATGGCAGTCGTCAGAGTCGGTGCATGAATATTTTTTGGTTATGAAAAAAATTGCCACTCGAGGGTTTATAGAAACCGAAGTATTAATTCAATATATTGTTGACGGAATTCCAGACGATCCAAGCCGAAAAGTCCAATTGTACAAAGCTAAGCATTTGGGTGAACTTAAGGATAAATTAAGAATTTATGAATGAATCCGAAAGAAGAAAGGAAGCCGGCGGCACGGTGTTTTAACTGTGGAGAAGAAGAAGGACATATAGCCAGCGAGTGTCTGAAACCGAGGAGAGCGAGACGAACATGTTACGAATGCGGCGCGGCTGATTATCAGAAGCAGTTTTGTCCTCGATTATCAGCGACGTCAAAGGTGGACAAAAGGTGCACACTTAGTGGATCTGTTTTTTTATCTGAGTTTTTTATGATTGTTTGTTAAAGGTGTGTTGGGAAAATAAACCTGTATAGTTCATTCATCCATACTACTCATCCATCATCATACACTATCCATAAATATATGCTTATTATTATTATTATTATTACTACATATTTTTCGTATCATGCCACGTACACGCCAAGCAATTGCCATTCACGTCATCAATAGCGACATTTCAGAAGGTTACTTACCTAAAATTGATACAGTAAACGGACTTTACATTGGCGAAGCCGCAGTTACAAACAATAACGGCGTTTGCCATATTCTTGCCATTAATACCTTGGAAACGGAAGTCGACATAGAAATACCACCACAGACATTAATACCGTTCGAATATCATAATTTTCCAGAAGAAGAAATATTTTTCGATTCCGATACCAATAATCAGGAAAAATTTTCACCAGCATTAGATAGAGTTTCAGAAATCATTTCAAAATTAAGATTAGACCATTTAAACAAAGAGGAAAAAGATCATGTAATATGTTGCGACGCAACTAGTTTATGTTGCAGTAAATAATTGGTCAGTTCAGGAATTGAGATCCTCACAAAGCCAGCAGATATAATAGACCTTTGTCCACCGTTTTGCTTTCTCAAACATCTGTTTACCTTCGGTCATCGTGTAAAATCCAAACTATCTTTAAAGTCTTACATGCATTCAAAATCTCTAGGATTTATGCGTTTATTACACGCGGCACAATCTGTACGGAAGGATCCCGACTAATTAATTTCGGAGCACTGTCCCAGCTCAAAAGTATCTGACGCAGCTGCAGAAGGTAACGTCACTCCTGGGACCTCGGGGAATGACCCAAAGTCCACGAAAATGACGTCTACCTTCAACGCCACCTTTTTACCAACTTAGAGCATTAACCAATTAGAAAATTCCGTACAGGTTCGGCCAATGAGAATTCCTGAACATCAACCCACCCCCGAGAACGCGAACTCTCTCTTCGAAAAAACTCCGTCAGCGGACGAAAATGAGAATTGTAATAACCACGAAACCAACAAGACGTATTAAACAACCATCTAAACCTAACCAATCGTTCTTATTCCGAACCTCAAGTTCCGTGTCCAAGTAGAGTCGCAAATATTTCATCCAAAATTAAGTTGACGGGTGAAGCAATCAACAACGACAAGACCTTGTGGTAGTCCTTAGTTGATTGCGCCTAAACATAATAGAAGTACTAGAAGAATATTCAGAACGATTTCATTTACCAGGAGATAAATTACCTTCAACTTCTTTCATTCGACATTCTATTCCGACCAGAAATGAAATCCCCATTAACACTAAACAATATCGTTTTCCACCGATTCACAAACAGGAGATAGAAAGACAAATTTCAATAAAATTAGAAGACGGAATAATAACCCCTTCAAACTCACCTTATAATTCACCACTCTGGATAGTTCCTAAGAAACCAGATTCTCAAGGAAGCCCCAGATGGAGAATTGTAATAGATTTCCTTAAACTTAATGAAAAAACAATAGGAGACGCATATCCATTACCAAACATTACAGACATTCTTGATCAGTTAAGACAGGCTAGATACTTTTCAAGAATACACCCTGCCAGCAGATTTCAACAAATAGAAATGGATCCAAAAGAGCGAGCAAAAATAGCAATCACAACTCCAAACGGTCATTGTGAATATATTCGTATGCCCGAAGGTTTAAAAAACGCACCAGCAACTTTTCAGAGATTAATGGATCAAACTGTACGCGGATTACAAGGAATAGAAGTTTTTATCTACCTAGATGATATCGTTGTTTATGCAAAATCATTAGAAGAACACGGACAGAAAATTAGACGACTTTTTGATAGATTAGAAGAAGCAAAATTAACTTTACAACCCGATAAATGTGAATTCTTAAAAACTGAAGTAACTTATTTGAGACATGTAATTAGTAAACACGGAGTACGACCAGATCCTAGGAAAATGTTTGCAGTAAAGAAATTTCCAGGACCACAAATACCTAAAAACGTTAGACAATTTTTAGGATTAGCAGGATATTATCGTAGATTCATTAAAAATTTCGCAGACAAAGCAAAACCGTTAACAGATCTATTAAAGAAAACAGCAAAATTTGTATGGGAACCACAACACAACAAAAGTTTCAAAATTTTACGAAAAGCTTTATGCAGTAAACCCATTTTACAATATCCCAATTTCGATAAACCCTTTACTTTAACGACAGACTTTGCAATAGGCGCAGTTCTTAGTCAAGAAACAGATGGATATGATATACCAGTAGCATATTTATCCAGAATATTAACTAATCCGGAAAAGAATTACTCTACCACAGAAAAATAATGTTTAGCAGTGCTTTATTCAGTCATACATTTTCGACCGTATCTTTATGGCAGGAAATTTACGTTGGTTAGCGATCATGAACCATTGAAATGGATAGATTCGATCAAAGATCCAGGACAACGTTTAGTGAGATGGCGATTAAAACTGCGAGACTATGAATATACATTTGCTCACAAATCAGGAAAATTAAACGTAAATGCAGACGCTTTATCCAGAAACCCAGCAAATGCAGACAGTGAAACAAGTTCATTTAGTTCAACTGATACTGACTCAGAATCTGAAAATTCTAATTTGAAAATATTCCCATTACCAAAACAGTCACCAAAACCAGATAACAATCCGGAAACACAGAATAAATGCAAAGGAAGACCAGCAGGAGCTAAAAATAAACGTAAAGTACAATTTCTTGATCCAGAATCAGTAGCTACTCGAACCAGATCCAAAATTCAACCAACCATTACTCTTCACGAAATTCAAAAACAAACATCTTCATCAGAAAGCTCATCAGAAGAAACAGAAAATATTCAATCTCAAATTCCAGTTTACCGAAACCGCAGAAGTGTATTACCAAGCGTTCCATTTTCTTTAAAACCATCCAAAATACCACAGAAATCAACAATAAAACGAACAGAGTTAAAATCTACAACTACAGATAAATTGACAGACGAATTAATAACTGAACAAGACATCATAGTAGAAGTAGAACCACCTATTAATTCTAGTGACACAGACGAAGACAATTACGATACACCTACAGTAGTAGACGTACAAAACTTACAAAAATCTTTAGTAAATTCGACAAATCCTTACAAGAACACAGTCACGTTTTTCAGGACGAAATAGAAGAAACTGAACCGGAATTAGATGAAATAGATGACATAGAACTCAATCAACGCATAGACAATTTATTACAACAGTATAATACAGAAGCAGTAGACGAGGATTTATCTTTGAATGATCAGATATTAACAAATCCAGAATCACCTCAAACAACCTCATCAAATTCATTTACGAAATCCAGACCATTCGCTTTATCAAGTCCATATTACAAAACTCCTTCAGTAACCAATGGAAGTAAAGCCAAACCTTCAATTAATCCCAAAAATCTATTTCGTAAAGAAACTCAAGAAATGAAAGATAGTATTAGAAACGATCAAAATTTTCCAGGAATACAAGTTACAGAAAGCATACCGTTAACTTTACCCCATGAACATAAGTGTGGGATTGGGAAATATGTGGCGGCTGCTATTAAAAGAACGAAGAGAGCAGAGGAGAATAAGAGCAGAAGAGACTAACATAAGACCCAAAGATCAGCGGGTCTCGTGGCACAGTGGTAGCGCGGCCGACTCCGGAGCTCGAGGACCGGGGTTCGAATCCCCACGAAGGCTCTTAATTTTTCTGTTGATGCTCTACAACCGCCATCCATCCTACACAAGAAACCATTAACAATTATACGCGAAAG
The DNA here is from genome assembly GCA_910591585.2 of Nysson spinosus. Classification (NCBI taxonomy): domain Eukaryota; kingdom Metazoa; phylum Arthropoda; class Insecta; order Hymenoptera; family Crabronidae; genus Nysson; species Nysson spinosus. Next base: position 2,289,115 of record OU342836.1, on the reverse strand, counting down.
TTTAACAGCAAACTTGGGGAAAATATGTACACTTTAACTCTTCTGATTGCGGAATAGTAACACGAATTGGCCAGGAATGCGTAATGACATACAAAATTTTATTCGTACATGCCATAGTTGTCAAGAGAAAAAGTTAGTTCGTTCGAAAACTCGCGAACCAATGATAATTACAGACACACCCATAGAAGCTTTTACAAAGGTATCATTAGACACTGTACGACCTTTACCTATTACACTTGATGGAAATAGACACACATCAACAATGCAAGATAACTTAACAAAATACTGTATCGCCGTACCAATTCCGGATATCAAAGCAGAAACAATAGCACACACAATAGCAACAAATTTAATTTTGCAATTTGGTTCACCTCGCCATATTTTGACTGATAGAGGCACTAGTTTCATAAACAAAATAATCCGAGATTTAGCAAAAATATTCAAAACTGATCATCTTACAATATCTGGTTACAGACCTCAAACTAACGGATATTTAGAAAGAAGTCACATAGTTTTAGTAGAATACATCAAGCATTATTTAGATGATTATGGTGACTGGGATAAACTAGTTCCATTTGCTATGTTTTCTTACAATACATCTGTTCACGAAGCAACAAATTTCACACCATATGAATTAGTATTTGGTAGAATAACAAGATGCCCTGGTTCATTTCGATAAATTGCATAACATACAACTTCGGAGAGCGGACTGGCGCGTCACGCTATTTTTGGATATCGACTAATTAGAGCGAAACTTGCCCAAAGAACAATCGCAACTAGATCAGCTACTCATGGATTGCAAAACCTTAACGATACAATACCAATGTGATATGTTCCTCCATAAACAATATCTGGAAAACAAAATGCAGAAAGCTTACTCTTTACATGCAAAAATTAAGGATTAGCAGAAGAAACACAAGCTGTAGATAGAGACCGACTTCCAAGAACAATAGTTCGAAGAAGCGTCCCTTTCGGATTCATGGGATCAGCGAGCCGTTATCTATTTGGTACCTTAACTACGGATGACGCGGAATATTTTAACTCACAAATCGACAAATTATATACCGACCGAAGGGAAATCACACAACTAGTCAAAAATCAAACACACATTGCTATGAGCTGCCTGAAATATAGACACGACGCGGCAATGGAAAACTTAAACATTATTATTTGAGTCAGTCACACAGTGCGGTCGTGTTTTGTTTTGCTCCGGCTCGCACTGTTGGTGTATCGTCTTTGTGCCTGCCTTTGTCTTTCTTTTAACTCCAACGACAGGCATAATGTCTAAAACGAACTCATCCATTATTTGCAAGGGCTGTAAAGGCCCAGTGGCTTCTCCTATTGAGTGCATTTCGTGTGATACCAAATCGCACCCCAAGTGTCTTCAAAGAACTGGTCACCCTCGGACCTATGGGGCACTACTGGATTGCAAGAGGGACATCTCTGCTTCTCAACTTCAACATGACCACCTGATATCTTCGTCACTTCTTCATAGTGACCTTAGTATTGATTGTCTAGTTGCAAAAATAGACACTCTTCAACTACAACTCTCGGACTTTCGAAAGGAAATAGTGGACGCTATCTCCTCCTCCATTGATAAACTATCTACTGAAGTCACATCTCTTTCTGCCAGAGTATCTGCCTTGGAAAATAAGCACCTACAAGTTGAGGAGGAAATTATCAGTGAAATTACTGATCGCCAGTCCAGAGCAAACAACATCTTGATTTCGAACATCGCTGAATCTGGAACTTCGCCCGACGTTGAAGTAATCAAGTCATTACTGAATGCTGTAGCACTGTCAGATTACTCCAGCATCAAGGTCACAAGGATTGGCAAGAAGCGACAAGATCGGCCTCGTTTGGTACGTGTCACCCTGCCGACCAAATCGGAAGCCCTGGTTATCCTACGGAACAAGAACCGATACAAAGGTCCTGCTAAGATCTTTCAAGACTCCACTCCTCGGCAGCAGCAGCATCTTAGCAACTTGCGTGACGAACTGATGGCTCTACAGGATTCTTGTGTTACCGACAAAACGATTAGATATATCCATGGTGTTCCTAAGATCGTCTCTGTTTCCTCTTCTACTCAAAGAAAAAACTAATTTCGGTCCCTGTGTTATATTATCAGAATGTACGTGGTCTTCGTTCTAAGTTGTCTGAATTACGTTGTTCGATCTCTACACAGTCCATCTCTTATGGTATCATTATTCTGACTGAAACCTGGCTACATGATGGTATTTCGAGCTCTGAACTAGGTTTATCCTCAATAGTTTATTTCTTGGTCCAATAATAACTAGTATGTGTGATTTTGGGTTTCGGCTTTTGATAGACCAATGTAAAGTTTTAAACTTCTTTATTTTTCAACGTAGAAACGTTTCGGTACAATTTTCCCCCCCTTCAGTCTAAACATTAATTCTATATGGAAAGAAAAGAAAAAGTTTCTCTATTACAATAATATTTTACAAGTGTCTTAAATACCTATTGTTCCTATGTAAAACTAATTATTAACGGAAAAATGAAAAAATTGTACTCACTAAAAGAAGTCCTAGGCTACTTATTATCTGCCCTAGGTGCTTATGTCTTCGGTGTTAAAGGAAGACTAAAGTACAAATTTTAAACTTAGAATTAACTGTAACCACTGAGGCGGAGAGGATGGACAAGGGTTATTTATTTACATTAATTGACGTCACGAAATCAGTTGCGTACTTTATTTGAACGTGGTCCGCTGGACAGTAAGGACACAATCCCGCCTGGATTCTGTGCGACCTAGGGTCGGTAATATCGATCCATAGAATCGATCGGCGGAAGTGAATGGATTTACGTATCACTTACTATCCAGCAGCCATCACAGTTCGTTCAAGAGTGCTGAGGCAAGGCGTTATTATAAATCGGAATTTTTCCCTGTGATCCGGTGCGTGTCTGTAATTGAAGGTGGTAGGTAAAAAGCGTAATCTATCTCTTTGGCTATTAATAGAATTAGTGACAATGTACAAGCAGTTTTCTTTTTTAACTGATATGAAGTAATTCGGCTGCGTCAGCAGGTGGGCGATGAGGTCCGTGTAATGGACAGCTAAATTGACCGATTCAAACTTCTTGTTAACACTATTCTCTAACTGTATATATAGGGATTCGGCGATACTCCGGCGGTAGTAATCGTTGTCCTTGTGAAGAATACTAGCGTTATCGAAGTCGAACGCGTGGCCGTTATCCAGCACGTGCTCTGTGAGAGCCGTTCTGCTGGACAGGTGCGTGTTGGCTGTACCTATGTTGGTACAGTCTTGTTGCTAATTGGTTGTGAGTTTGGCCCACGTAGCACTCTCCACAATTCCTGCAAGGTATTTTATACACTATGTCCGTTTTTTACATGTGTGTAGCTTATCCTTTCCTTTGGCGAAGAAGCCAAAAGCATTGCTATTTGTAGTGTAAATACATCGCAAGTTGTAACTTTTTAGGATTGGAGTCAAGTCCAAATCATAGACGAAAGGAAGTACCACCGTACCGCTCGGAGATGGGTCCCGCAAGCGGTTTATCCTATCTTGGTTTACCCGATAGGGATGATAAATATCATCCACCCGTCTCTTGATGATGTTCTTGACAAAGTTCGTCGGGTAGCCGTTACGAGATAATGTGTTAACAATAAGTTGAAGATTGTCCTTTCTAAAATTCGGGTGTGCTAGTTTAACCGCACGGTCAACCAGACCTACAACTAGACTTCTTTTGTGTGCAATAGAATGCGCCGAATTGAAGTTAATATAACGCCCAGACCATGTTTTTTTACGGAACCAATTCGTGACGATCTTATTGTTCTCTCCTATAACCTCAGTGTCTAAAAAGCTGATTCTGTTATTATTCTCTAGTTCGAAAGTATATTTGATCCTATCGTGGAAAGATTCGAAAGCATCAGTTCCGAATTCTAGGTATTACCGATTCTTTGTTTACCATTATAACCGCGTTCCTACTCAATGTGTCTACGTGTCTCATCCTAACTCCTGGTTTATGCTCTATCTTATAGTTAAAATCTTCTAAAAAGAGTGCCCATCTAGCGATACGAGTGGATATATCTTTGTTATCCATCGTCTTTTGAAACGCAGCACAGTCTGTGATGATCTTAAACTCGATACCTAATACATACGTTCGGAATGTTTCAAGGGCTTTTACAACGGCGAGAACTTCAAGCTCGTAGCTGCTATAGTTCCTTTCTTCTGGTTTCGTCTTACGGCTAGAGATGGCGCAAAAATCACTAACGGTGATTTATCACGGTGATCGCAGGATCACGATCACGGCCCTGATTTAATATGATTCACGACCGTGATTGTGATTTTTTCACGAGCGCCATCTTCAGTGAATTTAATCACTGGGGTCGTAATTCTTGCAATAATCTATACAATAAACATATTCAATATGATTTGAAAATGAATTGCATTACCATTTTTGTTTTTAAAAACCAGTAGAAAAAAAGGAAATTATAAAAGAATGATTTGGTATAATTATATATGTTATATAATATATAGTTTTGAATGAACGACAATAAAAAAATGTATGAATTCACGATTGTATTTCTTTATTAATAATAATGATTTATTCAGCTTCACAGCCAAGAATTGGATTTGGTTTATACATTTATATAATCTTACATATTCTTACTTATAAATCTAGCTTATCTATGCATTCTGAGCATTCACTCTCTCCCTTCCCACCATACTCCATTCTATACTCTAACATTAGTTGCTTTGTTTATTACACCTCTCCCCGCTTGTTGCACCTATCTTTGGCATTTGTGTTCACTTCTGCTTTTCTTTTGCAGTTCCTCTAACCATTGTATGATCTTCTTGTCCTGTTTGCCGCTCACAACGTCTTCTATCCTGACCCCCCTTTCTGTTATCCTAGAGTCCCTTGTTAGGTGTTCTAGGTTCCCGAATCTGTCTCCGCATAGCTCGCACTTTCTTCCTTCCTCCCCCTCCCAGTACTTGTTCCAGTTTTCTAAGTTCCCGCACCTTGCCTGTACTATTAATGTTTGCCCTTTCCGTTCTCTGCTTAGATATTCTGGCAAACCTACAGTTCTTATGTATTTGTACCTATGGTTGTATTTTGACTGTTCTATTTTTGCATATTGTCCCTGCTGTTGTACCTCTACGTCCCTTCTCTTCATACTCGCTACTACGTCTCTGCCTGCTCTTCTCAACTCTTCTGCTCCCGCTTGGCTCAGTCCATTTCTTCTCAAGTACTCTTCCCTCTCTTTACCACTTCTAGTTTGTTCCTTACCAGATTCCTTTTCTTTCAAACACTCCTTAACTATTTTCCTTCCTTTTTTTTTTTTCTCGAGGGGAAATCTTCGATAGACACCCCGGCCTCCTTTGGGGGGAGGCCGGGGTAGTGTCGGATTTCTACCGACTAAAACCCCCCGGTGGTCATCCTCAGGCGTTAGGGGGAGTACCCGGGAACACTTCGTATTGATCCGGATACCCCCCCGCCTTGCCCCCTGAAGGGGGGCCAATCCACTATTTGGGATGCGGTGCGACCACAACACCGCATCCCTCTACCTCTGGGGCCACCCTATCGGCTGCCTGGACCCCAATCCAGACAGCCTAGTGGCCCCGACGACTCCGACGGTCGCCGCGTCCTGTGCCGGAGGCGGGACGTGTACGTCTCCGCCTTCGGCCCCTACCCTCTGGGTCCGCTGCCTCGAGGGCCCTTTCCGCGGCCTCCTTCCGCGACATAACTTGTTCGCAGAAGGAGGCCACGGCTCCCCACTCCTCTTCGCCGCCCACCATCGCTTTTACGACGGCGGGCAGCGAGAGGTCCCACCCTATGATGTTCCGAAGGACTCGGCGCTCCCCTGCCCAGGAGGGACACTCCTCCAGGGTGTGCTGCGCCGAGTCCTTCTCTTCACCGCAGTGATGACACTGCGGGGACGGCTCCCTTCCGATCTTGTGCAGATACTCACCGAAGCACCCATGCCCGGCGAGTACCTGCGTTAGACGGAAGGTGAGCCGTCCCCTCCTTTCCAGCCAACGCTGGAGGACCGGCAGGATGGCCCTGACGGTCCTTTCCCCGGAGCCGGGCTCCTCCAATTGGCTGCGCCACCTTTCCAGGGTGTGCAGCCCCGCCCGGCTCCTGCCGGCCTCCATCTCCGCTGCACGGTACTCAGCCGCATCCGGCGTTTCTTTGAGGGCCGCGGAGATCCTGTAGACCTCCGCGGCTTCCTCCGCCTTGAGCTCCCAAGGGGGAGAGCACCCAAGCAGGGACGCCGCCCTCAGGGAGACGGTGCGGTACCCCCTGGCGACCCGCGCGGCTAGGGGCCTTTGTGCTCGGGAAAGGAGCTGGCGATTACGCTTGCTCCTCCCGAGCGACCCCGCCCACACGGGTGCACCATATAGGGCGGCACTCCGCACCACCCCCTCGTACAGGCGGCGTACACCCGCCTGAGGTCCCCCCACGTTGGGCAGCAAGCGGCCCAAGACCGCCGCTGTCCGTTCCACTCGGGGCACCACCTCTTCGAGGTGGGGCCCAAAGCTCCAGTGGCTGTCGAGGGTGACACCCAGATATTTCATCCGGCTGCCCACCTCGACAGCCACGCCTCCCACCGTGACCGGAGTCTCGGGGGGAGGGCCCCTCCTGACCCCGTCGAAGAACCACATTGCCTTGTTCTTCGACGGGGACACCTCCAGGCCTAGCCGCCTTATGGCGGCCACCACGCATTCCGCACCGCACTCCGCCAGCCGGAGAGTGCGGGCGTAATCCCTCCCGGAGGTGACCACCAGTGTGTCATCTGCGTAACACACCAGCGCCACCCCCGGGGGAAGCGCACACCGCAAGACGCGGTCATACGCAATGTTCCACAGGGTCGGGCCTAGCACCGAACCCTGCGGGACACCGCGCCAGCTAGGGCGTTCAGCCCTCCCGTCCCGCGTCGGGTAGCCAATGGACCTGTCCTGCAGGAAGGACCCGACTATCCTGCGCAAGTAGGGAGGCACGCGGTGATACACCAGCGCCTCCCTAATCGCCTGCCAGGGGACGGAGTTGAAAGCGTTGACGATATCGAGCGATATCGCCAACACAACTCCACCCCCCGGGGCCGACACCGCCGTCCCGGCGAGGGAGCGCACCCGCTGGATCGCGTCCAACGTGGAGCGCCCCTCCCGGAAACCGAACTGGCTGTCGGCCAGATCGGGCCCCACACCGGACAGGTGCTCGGCGAGGCGGAAAGCTATGATCCTCTCGAGGGTCTTTCCCGCCCCGTCGAGCAGGCATATGGGCCGATAGGCGGAAGGGCTGTCGGCCGCCCTCCCTGGTTTAGGGAGCAGCACCAGCTGCCCCCTTTTCCAGGCCCCCGGGAAGACCCCCTCTGTGAGGCAGTCCTCCAGGAGGCGTCGAAACCTACCCCCCAGGACCCGGAGGGCAGCCACGAGCACGCGGCCGTGGATGCCGTCGGGACCCGGGGCGGTGCTTCGGGCTGCAAGGCGGCGCACCGCCCTGTCCAGCTCCTCGCTGCCGATCCCAGGCACAGGGACGCGATCATGTCGCGCCCCCTGCTCCTGTGTCCGCCGCCGAGCCTCCTCCTCATCCTGAGGAAAGAGGTTATCGACGACGGAGTCCAGGAGCTCCGGTTCCATCGACTCGGTCACCGGGGGGGCCCACGGGCGGATCTTATTCAGAACCACCCGGTATGGGCGACCCCACGGATCGCGATCGATGGTGGCGAGGAGCTGGCTCCAGGCCTCCGCCTTGGCCCTTAAGACAGCCCCCTGAAGGGCCCCCCGGGCGTCCCTGTATGCGCTGTAGAGGGACTCCTCCTCCTCCGCGGTGGAGCTTGCGCGCCTGCGGGCCCTGAGGTACGCCCTCCGCGCACGCGTACCGGTGTCCCTCAGGTCGGAAATTTCCGACGACCACCAGTACGCGGCGCGGGGCGAGGAGGCCTTGGCCCGGGGCATGGCGGTGTCAGAGACAGCCGCCATGGCCGCACGGAACCAGGCCTCCTCCTCCTCAGGTCTCTCGCCCCTGCGCTCAGCCCAGGCTACCGCCTGGATTGCCGCGCGCAGGGCCACCTCGTCCAGTCTTTTAAGGGCCCATGGGGGGGCGATCCCCTAGCCGATGAGCCAGACTGGTTGGGAGGGTTGGGAGTCGAGACGCTCATGACCACGTAAGCGTGGTCTGACATCGTCTCAACCCCCAACACCCTCCACCCACTCACCCTGCGCACGGCGGAGGGCGACGCCCATGTCAGGTCGACTATGGACGCCCCCCGCCGCCGCACGAAGGTGGGGGTGGACCCCTCATTGAGGAGCCTTAGCTCCAGACCGGCCGCCCAATGGAGCAGCTCCCGCCCCCTCATGTCCGTACTGGGGGAACCCCACGCGGCAGGGGACGCGGCAGGATGCGGGTGACGCACCCCCCAACCCGGTCCAGGAACGCTACAAAAGCGTCCCGGCCGCAATTGGGGGAGACGCAAACCCCCACCACCGCCACGCTGCCCCACTGGACGGCTACGTAGCCATCCCCCCGCTCTATGAGAGCCGGGGGGGGAGGCATCCCCGGAGCGCCATTCCATAGAATGGCTACCGAGCCCAAGGCGTCTCCGGACCACGAAGGGTGATCCGGAACCCCGTAGGGCTCGGCCGCAACGACCAGCCCGACTTTCCACTCGCGCGCGGCCTGGACAACTAAGTCCTGTGCTACGCGCGTGTGGTTCAGGTTGGTCTGGAGGAGGTTGATCCCCAGTCATTGGGGGTCAGCCTCCTCCCGGACCTCCTCCTGGGAGGACTCCACGTCCATGCCCCCCTCCCCCGACGGGGGGTGAACGTCCTCGCGCGGGGCGGGCATGGACGCGGCCTCCTCTGCCGGGCGAGCCGGCGCCTCTTGCCTCTCAGGAGGCGCCACCGCCTCGGCGGGCTCCACCTCCATAGCCTCCCCGGCTGGAGAGGTGGATTCCGCACTCCCCGACTCGGGTGGCCCTATAGCTAGGGCGGCCGCAGCGGGGGTCGAGGGCGCCGCTATGGCAGGCCTCTCCCGCCGCGCTCCCCCTGTGCCCTTGGAGGAGGGCCTTTGTGGGGGTGCGCACCCTTTCGTACCGAGACGGTGCGCCGCCGGTCGCCCAAGGTCCGTGCACAGCGGACACTTGGGCGGGGCCGAACACACCGCCGCGGCGTGGGTCACATCCCCGCAATTGTAGCACCGACCGCTACGGTCGGTACTACTCTTGCATTGGTGCCTGGAGTGCCCCAGCGCCAGGCACCGATAGCACTGGAGGGCACGGGCTTCCAAAGCCTGCACCCTCACAGCGCTCCAGCCCACCCTCAGACGGCCAGCTGCGACAATTTTGCGCGCCGCTGAGAGTGGGCATTGAACCCATGCCGTGCCGAGCCGCGAAGTGGCGCGCCGGATCTCTCCGACGCGCACCTCGCCCTCGTCACAGGCGCCCGTGGTGGCAACCGCCTCCACCACGTCCGCCACCCGCACGGAGTCGTCGAGGTCGCGAACCCTCAGCTCTGCCTTTTTGACGGGCCTCGCGACCTTGACACCCGTGCCGGCCAAGACCTCGGCCATCCGCGTGGCCAAGGCCTTCGCCTTCTCCTGCCGGTCCTCACCGGAGACCTCTAAGATGAGGCCCCCGGTGATGGCTCTTTTGGGCCGAACCTCTTCGAGGCCCACGTCTTCCAGACGGATATTCCGTCTGGCGGTGGACATCGCCTCGTCGATGGTCATTGCGGCGCCCTCCCCCACGGTGAGGGTGACCGCGGCCGTTTTGGGGGGACGCCGAAGACTCGGGGCCCTTTCCCCCCCAGGTGTTGTGGGGGGCTTGGGGCCCTTGGAGGTCGAAGGGCCCGGCGCCTTCGGTTTAACCGTTGGCTTGGGGCCCTTCGGCCTTTTCTTTCCCGAGGAAGGCGGTGGGCCCGAGGGGCCGACCGTCTTCCTCTTCCCCCCGTCCTGGCTCACCACCTCGGCGAAGGTGGGCCTCTGGGGAGGGGGGGCCTCCGCCGAGGCGACCTGCTTGGCCGCCTTTTTGGCTGCCGCAGGTCGCCGTGAGAGGAACCTCTCCTCGAAAGAGGCCAATTTGGCCTCAATCAGCGTCGACACCCGCTCGAGCAGGCGGTCCTCCGCCATGCCCGGCCGGGCGTCGGCCCGCGACAGCCGACCCGGAGAGGTTCCCCCACTCGCCCATACCGGCGGCGACAAATGTCGCTCCGCCGGAGGGGGCGGTGAGGCTCCCCGTCCCCGCAACGCCTCCACTGTTGCCTCGAGCTGGGAGGCGGTCCTCCTCAGCTCCTTTGCCTCCCTGCTACGGGCCCTCGCCTCATTGCTCAGGCGGCCGGTCTCCCGCCGCAACCACTCCGCGTCCCTTGCGGATTCGGACCTCTTTATCATCTCCGTGATTGCGTTCTTAGTGTACCGGGCCGCCCAGCGCAACACCCGGACGTTCGTCCCCTTGAGGTTGGACGAGATGGCAGCGACTTTTTCCACTGCCCTCATCCGCTCCAGGATTTGGCTGGCGAGGGCCCCCGTCGCCTCGCCTTCCATCTCCACGGCCAACTCAGCCTCGGAAGGGAGTTCGCGCCTCGACTGGCGGCCGTACGCCTCGCAAGGATCCATGTCCATCGCGGAAGTGGAAGGGGTGTCGCCTTTGCGACGCTCGTCCCACTTCCGCTTCCTTATCGATCTGTGGGAGGCGACGGACGACGTGTCGTCCGACTCCTCCTCAGCCCTAGCAATTGTTGAGGACTTACCCCCACGCCTGGCCCGCTGTGTCCTCGGAGGTGGCATTGCTGAGGTATCCGAGAGGACATCCCTCAGGACCACCACTGGCGTCCTTCCCTCATTGTCCGTGTTCCTGTCCGTGCTGGTCTCCATAATCCTGGTCATTGCCTTGTTGTCGTTTTTGTTTGTCCGTCCGGTTTTTATTTTAATTGCTTTCTCCATATAGTTCCCACGAGTAGGTCGGAAGGGGTGGTCCACCCAGGCAGAGCCGCCTTACCTGGGTAAGCCTAAAATACGACGGGGTTTCGGCAGGTGCCCCGAAGAGACCGTTTGCGACTGACTAAGTTTTACATCCGGCCAGCCATTCAGCCATCGGCACGGTGCCTGCACACCTTAGCTTCGGATGGTTCGCGAAAAATTCGTCGAGGAGCCGAAGGCTTCCACCTAGGGTGATGACCCGGTTTTAGCCGAGTCAGCAGCCCTGGCTTCCGCCCCACTCCCGACCCTGAAAACTTTGGGGGGGGGGGCTGCCGGTTTGCTTTCCGCCTAGTGTGTTGACCTCTGAAAAGGCCCCCACCCTGGCTTCCAGGTGCCCCGACGGCCAGCTTCCGAGTAGCCGGGCTACAGGAGTTGCCAGACTCCCAGCTTTTCCTCCCCCCGAGGGAGATCGCGAGTTCCCCTTTCCACCTAGGGTGTTGACCTTTGGAAAGGCCCCCAGCCCCGGCTTCCAGGTTCCCCCGCGACCTACCCTCCCTGGAGGATTGGCGATTGCGAGTCCATCCTTCCGCCTAGGGTGTTGACCTTTGAGAAGGCCCCCAGCCCTGGCTTCCGGATCCCTCGACAATCCCCCCTCCTCCCGGTCCTACCCACCCTGGAGGATTGGCGATTGCGAGTCCATCCTTCCGCCTAGGGTGTTGACCTTTGAAGAGGCCCCCACCCTGGCTTCCGGATCCCTCGCCAATCCCCCCTCCTCCCGGTCCTACCCTCCCTGGAGGATTGGCGATTGCGAGTCCATCCTTCCCCCCAGGGTGTTGACCTTTGGAAAGGCCCCCACCCTGGCTTCCGGATCCCTCGACAATCCCCCCTCCTCCTGGTGCTCTTAGTTGATCCCTCCCCATCGGCCTGCCCGGCATGCTAGTAGCTACCGGTATAGCCCGATGGATCATCGAGATACTAAGCTCCCCCACCACGACAAGGTGAGCACCACGGGGGAGAACTATTTTCCTTCCTACGCCATTCTTTACCCCTTCTTCAAAATTCCATGCTCTGACTCCCGCTTTCACTCTAAGTTTTGCTCTCTTCGTTTCTTCCAACACCAAATAATCTGGGGTGCGCACATTTAGGGCCAGTGTCCACTTACTATATCTTAGCTGGACCCGTTCTACTTCCGCTCGCTCAGTTATTTCTTTATTATATCCCCAAAATGTTCCATCTTTGACGAAATTGGTGGAATGTTTGTTTTGGATAGTTTCATTCTATAGTTTGTTTCATTCTAAATGAAAAAAGAAACCGTTTGAACGTGGACTGTAATATGTAGTAGTTTAGGCTATTAGTAGTATAGTATATTAGGCTATTATTATTATATACATATATTTTCTCCTATTCTATCCTTGTATTGTTTTTTATATTAAATGTTGTCTTAATGTATTCATATTATTGCGTTAAGTTTTTATATTATTTGTACCAAGTGATTATGTATTTTTATTATATATTATTTTGTATATACAGAATTATATTACTAGAGCTATATTTTATTAAATAAAAAATTAAGAATAAAACTTACGCTTGTAATTTATAATCATTCATTTATTCATTATTCTTCATTGTTCCTCATTATGCCTTTGCTTTATACGATATATGTAACTTGCATTTTTGTTTTGATGTCGTTGACGTAAAACATACAGTGTTATGTGACGCGTGCAAAGAACTGTTATGTTCTCCACCAATCGGAAACGATCACGAAAAATCACAAATCACAGTGAAAAATCACGGTGATTGAGAACGAACGTGATCGAATCACTCGTGATTCACAAGTAGCAGTTCACGCCATCTCTACTTACGGCTCATATAATAAACTGCATGTAAACACATGTCATCAGGAGATCGTTGCATCAATACAGCTCCGTATCCGTCTTTACTTGCGTCGGTATGTAACTGAGTTTCAAAATTTGAATTGTAAATATTTGAAACTGGCTCTTGAGTGAGAATTCTTTTTAACCCTTTGACTGCTAACTGCTTTAACTTGAAGCGCTTCGCGTGAGCGGCGTGCGGCTGGCAGTAGCGATCGCTGGTGACTGAATACTTTTTCGCACAATATGGATTTTGTCGACGGCACATTAACACATTATAATATAGTACACAATCCAATTACTATTACTTGGTCCACTCCAAAACGGATCCAAATATTTTTTATTTTCAATATATATTGTTTATTCACCAATGGTAAAGTTTTAAAACGCCATGATTTGATAATTATAATGTATGTATTTGGATATTGAAAATTGATAAATTGAACAAATAACAAGTAACATAAATTATATATAAACAAAATCTTTTGTTTAAGATAGAAGAACAGTAAGAAAATTAATAGTTCAATTGCGTATGGTAAATCTCAAAACAAGTATCAACGCATAATCCGACGTCGCATTTTGTACACTTGTATGAAGTATCCCTCCTTCTTTTATGTTTCCTGCAGACAACACATTTTCTTCTTCTCCTGTTGCCTGCTGCATCTAAAATTTTCGAAGGGAAATGTCCCACCACCCGCTTTTTAGTTAAATTTATTCTTTTTTTCAGGTAATATTACAAATGAAATATGTATTAAAATACTTGCTCGCCCGTTATTCCCACCACCCGCTAATTATTCCTACTTTGCGGATATTTTTGAAGAATTTGTTTTATTACGGACAGGTGGAAATCGTTACATTTTAGTTTTTTCCCAGTAACACTTTGATATAAAACGTAGGATTATATAAAGAGATATCTAATAAATGGATAAAAAACTTTTTGTACCATTTTACACATTTTCTGAATGAATTCAGTGTGCTTAAAACCATATCAACATGGTCCACAGAGCCCTTCTTGATCTTGTAATTTGCAACACATTCTGGTTTTAACTTCGACAATCCTGTAATATAATTTCTTCGGCGAGTTTCTATCATTTTAGGTTCGTGTAAGGCTCGTTCGAACCTTCGAGGAGTACGGACGTGTTTTGATTGAGCTCGCGCAAATATTCCAAAGTGTAAGTGAAGCTTCACTTAAAGTGTCAAATTAGGCTTCCTCTCCTAGAGAGGGAGTTAATCCTTAAAAACAACAACCTCATTGAAATAGTAAGTGCCTCTGGCTGCAGGAGCACTTACTCACCCACGAAAATGAACCAAAGCACCAGTCAACTCTCAACAAAAATGACCTACGCGCAATCCATAAACTCGGTCAAAGTACCCACTAAAGTTCAAGCAATCGTTCTGGATGCCGTTCAAGATGTTAAAATCCACGACTACATAACCGAAGTCGGAAAAATTGTCGAACCTAGGAACGTACTATTCGCCTCGAAAATTTCCAACCAACGAGTGTGTCTATATTTAGCCACCCAAGAAAAGGTAAACAAACTCATTGAAGAAAAGGCTCAGATCAGAATCGGCAATGTTATTCTAACTATAAGACCGCTCATTTCCAAGGCCAAGCGTGTTTTGCTCTCCAATGTATGTCCGATAATTCCCAGTGAAATTATTATTGATGAACTAAAAAAAATTGGTATTATCCCTGTATCGAAAATTACATACTTGAGAGTAGGCATGAAAGAACAAGAATACTCACATGTACTGAGCTTCAGGAGGCAAATGTTTATTGACCCACAAGACCTTCATAAATTACCTCCTAACATGAAATTCGACATAGACTCCACGACTTATCACATTTATTTGGCAGCTGAAGAAGTAATGTGCTTTCACTGTAAACAAGAGGGGCACATTGCAAGGTTTTGCAAAAGCGTAATCGAGGATACTCGCATTGAAGAAGATAACTCAGTAATAGTCTCAAATCCTGAGGTAAACAACCGAGAAGAAGAGGAAAGTGGCATGGAAATAGACTCACAAATAGGTACACAACCACAAACGTTGGACAAGATAACACTACCGGCTACTGGTATCAAAAGACCGCCCTCTGATTCTACATCCACCGGAATCCTCACCTCGTCGAAGGAAAACATCTCTCAATCCGGAATAATAACGAATTTAAAGAAAAAAAAAGAAACGGGCAAGTGAACTCAAGAAAAGTGAAAGTGCAGTTCTGCGCGAGGTAACTGAGGACTTAGAGCCGATTAAGGAATTGATAAAAGCCAATCCAAAGGAGTTTACTTTCGACTATCAAAAAATGGTTAACTTTCTGACTGATTCATACCGCAAAAACAACATTACGGATATCTGTGCCAGATACACTACAAATATCCAAGAGATGATCGACCAACTCAATATAATCTACGTTTCCATCGCCAGCAATAGAGTTAAGAACAGAATTGGAAGAATCATTAAAAAAATCAGGGTGGACGGTGACAACGTCTGTTCCGAAAGCTCTAGCTCCACCGAAGAATACTATTGACAACTCTACCAAATTCTTTATCTCTACAATGGCTACTAATATAAACAAGAATAAAATAAACAATCGAGATCCAAATCACTCAATAAACATAGTCTTCTGGAACTGCAAAAGCCTAAAAGTCAGACTACCGGAATTGGTAAATAAGATCCACAGCATTGACATTTTGATCTGTGTAGAAACCTGGCTGACGGTCAAGGACACAGTACGCATCCCCGGTTTTAATACTCTGAGATTCGATATACCAAATGCCAGAGGAGGCGGACTAATATTTCTCGTCAAAAAGGAGATCCAGTTCACCTCTATTAGTAACTTCTCTCCCTCCTAGCCGGAAGTCGAAATAGGCGGCATCCAGCTCATCGACACGAGTCCAAAAGTCAATCTCATAGCTGTCTACAGACCGCCAGGACAAAACCTCCCTCAAAGAACCTGGGATCAGATTGCGAATTGTGTTATACCGGGTTTAAATAATATTCTTATGGGAGATTTTAACGCACTCAACCTCAACTGGAATTGCGCTAGGACTGACCCCAACGGTTTGAGGCTAGAAAAGGCGTTGGAAAAGGGGGACCTGATTCTCTGTAATCCGGACACGGTTACATATTCGGATCTGTACAGTAAATATCAATCTAACCTGGATTTAGTATTCTGCAACAACGCCATGGCTACTAGGACCCGGGTCGAGGCGCTGGATGAAACCTGGGGTTCGGAGCACTATCCGGTCATCGTCGAAATTCAAACCACCAAACATTACCACGAGTTTCTTACACACAAAATCACTACCAAAAGGACTGACTGGGAAAAAATTATACGACTTCTGGTAGACCAAATTGATTCCCTCAGTATGGATCGAGTGCTAATAAATCCAGTCGAAGGCTATCTCAAATTAATCCAAACTATCAAAGATACAGTTCTAGTTTGCACTCCAAGAAAAAAGAACTCCAATCACTACAAAAAAAACAACCCTGTATCTTGGTGGGATCAGGATTGTGAGAAAGCAATTAGACTAAGAAGAGCTGCTTGGAAAAAATGGAAAATCACAGGAGTTCTAACCGATCTTCTTGATTACAAGAAAAAAGAAGCGTTGGTTAAGAAGATTACCCGGTCCAAGAAAAGAACTAGCAACACAAACTTTGTCAGCTCTTTAAACTTCCGAACCTGCCCTAACTTTGTATGGAAAAAATGCAAAATCTTTAAAAATAACTGGGTTAACGCAGAACCCAAATTTGACACTGACCCACAATTAGACAACATAGCCGCCCTTGCAAACTTATGCCCAAGTTCATCGCAAACAGACCCTCTCTACCTTCCTGAATGTCTCCAAGAAATTGCTATCTCTGCTCCCTTCCAATACTCTGAGTTTACATCTGCACTAGCTTGCAAGAATACCTCCTCTTCCCCTGGCATGGATGGAATATCTTATGAAATTCTCCAAAAACTGCCTAAACAAATCAAACTGCTTCTACTAGACATTTTTAACAAAATGTACAAATCTGGACAATATCCTCCTGACTGGAACAACTCCTTCGTTCACTTTATTAAAAAGCCTGAAGGGAAAGGAGTGCGCCCAATCGCCTTGACATCCTGCGTGTGCAAACTGTTCGAAACTCTCATAAAAAATCGTTTGCAACCATTCGTTGAACAAAACAATATTCTACCTCCAAGTCAAAACGGTTTTAGACCAGGGTGATCGTGCCACAACAATCTCTTTGAACTCTTAGCCAGCATTAATGAATCCCACCTGGACAATAAGGTAACGATAGGCGCTTACCTAGACGTCAAAGGCGCCTTTGACAATGTCAACTGTGACATCTTGCTTGACAAATTAGCCAGCACGGGTTGCCCGATAGAAGTGATCCAATTTGTTAAATTTCAAACCAACGAAAGATTTATTTACACTAGCATGGATGACCAGGAGGTTAAACGAATACACAAAGGAGTACCTCAAGGAGGAGTCTTGAGTCCTCTTTTGTACATCATATACACCAAAGACATCCTAAGCAATGTCAGTAAGACAATTGACCCTCTCCAGTTTGCTGACGACATTGCTCTCAAGTACAAATGCACTTCCATACAACGAGGTTTGAAAATAGTGGAAAATGCTATAAAATAAATTAACCAAAACTTACAAGAAATCGGGTTAGAATTAGCTCCGAACAAAACAAAATTAGTTATTTTTAACAAAAGAAAAACATAAACCGGGGCAACACTACATTACTGTAAGAGGAGAAAAAATTTTCACACAAGCCTCAGCTAAATTTCTTGGAGTCACTTTTGATTACCAGTACAACTTCTCCCAGCATTGCAAAGACATTTACAGCAGATGTTTTAAGGCGATAAACCTACTCAAATTTACATGTGGCAAATGGTGGGGCGCGCACCCTGAAACGGCGATTGTGCTGTATAAAAGCTATATTAGATCCATCACAGATTATAACTTGTACGTTTTCCTTAACAAAAACAGAAATTTCGAAAAATTAGAGAGAATGCAAAACCAAGCTATCCGTCTGATCCTAGGACTTAGGAATAGTACCCCCACCAATATTCTACTCGCCGAATCTAAATTCATTTATTTAAAAGACAGAGCCCTTATGTTACTCCACCTCTTCTTGTCCAAGGTCTTCATTTACAACTCACAAAACTCCAAAATAGCCTTCTCCAAGATTATTACAAAAGCTGAGAAAAATCCACAGAAGTTCAATCCATTCATTCAAAGTCTAATAAATTTCAAGGAAACCTATCTACCATTAATAGTAGAAGAAGCATCTCCGGATGAACTTCAGCAACTTATCTATTCAGCCGCCTTACAAAGTACCACCGACCAAATAAAAGCCTTGGGACGTGTTAAAGGCAAAACATATTTTCAGAACTACTTCTTAGAGAGTGAAAAGCCTTGGTTTCACAACAAAAAACTTAGCAGGGAGACTATAGTCTCCATATGTCGATGCAGAAGTGACCATTACAATCTAGCTAAATCACTGGCAAAAATAAAAGTGATTCCCGACTCTAAGTGTGGATGTGGAGCGGATATCCAAGATCTGAACCATGTGATTTTTAACTGCCCGTTACACAATCTACAAAGGAATAACCTCACAACACTCTTCAAAAAAGAGAAATTTTGCTATCCGCTATGCGTTGAAATGTTTCTAAGTGCACCTAACATCAAGATCATGAAGAAGATTATCGAATTTATCAAAGAATGTAATTTAAAATTATATTAAACTAAGGAAATATTGTCCTTAGAATATAAATGATATTGTATAGAATCCTTACTGTCACTCAACGTATAAGTACAATAAGTCTATCACTGTATGCTTATAGGCCGACGCGGCCTGATAAAAGCTTAATAAAAAAAAAAAAAAGTTTCGTGAACACACGATAACATCCACACATCTTTTTTATCTCGCCACCTCAATGCCAATAAATTATCTGTACATCGGTAGTCAAATCTTCCTTTTCTTAGACTTCCCTCGATATGGGGCATATCTCTTCTATTTTTGCGTACTGTTCCAAACGCATTTCTTTTATGTGTATGTAGCAAATTATATAACTGTGGACTTGTGTACCAATTGTCTATTATCACTGTATGACCTTTCCCAAGATATGGACGTAAAAGTGTCATGACAAGATATGCCGATTGTCCAATGGTTGTAAAATTACGCACAATATCCGTATCCTTTCCAGTATATATTATTAAATCAAATACATAGTTAGTTGTGCAATCGCAGAGTATAAATGATTTAATACCAAATCTGCTTCTTTTGGAAGGAATAAATTGCTAGAAATAGCATCGGCCTTTGAACATCATAAGACTTTCGTCAATGCACAGATCTTGGTGGGGATATAACGATTGTACAAAAGAGTTCTTGAGTTCATCAATTATGGATCGTATTTTTATGAATGGGTCATCGCATCTTACGTTATTATTATTAAAATGTAACATTTGCAATAATATCATGTATCTGTCTCATGCCATAATTTTTCGAAAAATGTTAGTTTTTAACATTTAATCAACTTACTTGGCATATACTAGATTACGTGTTTATTAACTTGAATATTATGGATATAAATAACTGGTATAGCGCAGCGACTCTTCCAAAAGGAAACGTGCCTGAGCGTAAGAGAGTCAACGCGAGTCCTTTGTTTCTTACTATACTTGGCGCGCGAATTGTTAAACTCGATCTCCAACACCTCCTCTCAATACGCGCGTGAATTACATCAAAACGAAAATTATTTTAATTTTATAACCTCTGTGGTGGAATAAATGTGGATATTACTAAACTAATATATGTATTGAATATAATAAAATACAAGTTAGAAATCACTTTGAACACACTCTCTATTAAACACTCTCTATCTTCTCTTGGCGGGCACATGGGTGGCACTCACTCTGGCTGTTACCAACGCATGCATCTCCGCCACTATTCTTTCAGAACAAAGCCTCTCATTCATTCTCCGTCTCTTTCATTCTCTCTCACTCTTTCTTTCTTTCACTTAAACTATAAACTCAATCACACTCTCACCCCCCCCCCCCCTCCCCCCATTGATTTTATAGTTTCACAGTTTGTAATATTTTCTTTATGTTTCTCATCAGACGCACACCACTCAAACCTTTCGTCAAACAATCCGCAGTCATGAACTCGCTCGATACGTGAATCACTTCTAAATTTTCTTTCGATACACTTTCTTTTATAAAATGACATTTTCTGTTCAACAATTTAGATTTTGTCTTAAAGTCACCACCATTCGCTATTCTTACTGCATTCAAGTTATCACACTTCACAATTTTTCTCACACCGTTTCCTAGACCAATCTCTTTTATAATACTATTAAACCATACAGTCTCTTTAATGCCTTCCAGCATTGCTTCAACTTCGCTCTCTGTCGAGGATAACGCAACAACAGACTGTTTTTTGCTCCTCCAGTGAATTAAGTGACCGTTCCTATATATCAATAATCCCGTAAATGACTTTGCATCGATTGTGCTGTCCCAGGACGCATCTATTTCACATTTTATCTTCTTTTTACAATTTTATTTCCATACACCAAACAATAATGAACAGTCCCCTTCAAATATCTCAAAACCCTTTTCAGCCCTGTCATATGAATTTCCCTTGGATCCTTGTTAAACTGGGACAAGCAACTCACAGCATACGCTATATCCGGTCTACCATACACACTGACATACATAAGTCTTCCCAAGAGTTCTAAATATTCATCCAAGTTACAGTTTTTACTATCTGAACAGTTACCCATTTTCATATTCACATCAATTGGCGTCACAGCTGAATTACACTCACTCATACCATATATGTTTAACAGTTCGTTAACATACTTTTTCAAGTGTACCAATATTTTTCCTTCTTCTTGTTCAACTTCCATTCCTAAAATTCTTTTTGCTTCTCCCATATTTTTTATTTCTATTTTGTATCCGATCTTTTCCATGTACTTCTTTTCGAATTCATCACTGCTCGATACCACGACCATGTCGTCTACATGCACTCCACAATACAAGAACTCTTCCCCTTCTATTTTGGAGAATATGCAAGGGTCCTCCTTACATTGATTGAATCCACTCTCTTTCATTATCTTTGTGAGAAACTGATTCCAGCATCTCCCTGCCTGCTTGAGCCCATAGATGCTCTTCTTCAATTTACATACTTGACCATTATTTTCATTATATTTGTTCAGGAATTCTCGAAGTCCGGAACGTTCGACGTAGTCAAACAGTGTTATGCTTATTTTGGACTCTTTTTCTGGCTTCGCTTCGTGCGTCTTAACTATGGTGCAAAAACTTTAAATACGTCGAACGTTCTGGAAACAAGGTCTTCTTCGCAGCAGTTGAGAATATTCGAGAAGGAATTGAATTCCCGAATATTCTCGAAGCGTCACGAGCGCGTGAGCTCCCCTCAAGGGGTAGCCCCTCACTAAAATCATAAATACCGGCGCGACGGGCGCCGGACGCTCTCTTAGTTCGGGTCTTTGTTCTGGTAATCTATTCTACTTCGGGTGTATCGACGTTATAGCTCAACACGTGCGATTACAATTACTTATTGGGTTTATTACTTTCGTATAACTTTATACACGTTAATTACTGATGTGCTTACCTGTAAATCTGCGTACTTTGCTTATCTGCTTTCGCATTCGGGTGTATCGACGTTATAGCTTAACACGTGCGATTACAATTACTTATTGGGTTTCTTACCTTCGTATAACTTTATACACGTTAATTTACTGGTGTGCTAACTTGAAAATCTGCGTACTTTGCTTATCTGCTTTTGGGCTGCTTTCTCTATCGTGCTTACTGACTTATTGCGTGTAACTAATTAAGTGAGTGTGTGTGCGTATGGCTGACTCCGTGTACTCGTGCCTACGGTTAGCTTATTAATAAATAACTATTAAGATACGCGCCTCATACTTTATTCAAACATACAGTCCACTCAACTTCTGACTTTTCCGTACAATATTCTTTTGGCATTTCCGTATATATTTCCTCTTCCAGACTTCCATGCAGGAACGCCGTTTTGACGTCATATGACTTAATCTTTTTTCCTTTTTCCGCACCGATACTAAACAACAGTCTTATTGTCTCCGTTCTAATAACAGGTGCATACGTTTCAAAATAATCGCATCCGGGACGTTGTCCACAACCTATCGCTACAAGGCGAGCCTTGTATTTTTTCTTCCGGTGTTAGGATCCTCTTTAATATTATATACCCATTTACAATTTATAATCCTCCGGTCCTTAGGGCGTTCTTCCACATCCCATACTTCATGTTTTTTGATCGAATTTATTTCATCGTCCATCGCTTCTTTCCAGTTTTTCCAGTCTATAGAATCCTTTGCTTGTTTCAAATTTTTTGGAATTTCCTCATCTATTGTAGCCATTGTGGTTTCTTTATTCCGAATCCTTTCTGATCTCCTCCATCCTTCTGCCTCTGCCCTTCTCTGTTCTTCCTCTTTTTCAATGTTTCTCTGCATTCTCATCATCTCATTTGTAGTACCTTCTGGTCGTTCTCTCATTATATTTGGTATTTCTTCCTCTCTTGCTTCATCTTCAAGCCTATCTTCTTCTTCATGGAAATCTTCCAGTTCGGCATCTTCATATATGTTGATGTGTAAGTGTGCGCTGCCCAACTTTTATATGTGTTTCTCTCAGCGCGATGCGTGAGTGTGTTTTGTTTCACCTGAGCATCGACGGTTCGTCGTTGCCGCGGTTGCCAAGGAGGCATAAGTCGAACGCTGACCGAGCCTGCTTTAACGCACAAAACTCATCTCCAATAGGTTATGGGCCCAGAGTTTCCTACCGGGTGTTGTGTTGTTAATTAAATTAGTGATGTAATTACTGCTAGTTGCTACTGTGAGCCTAAAATGGCTGAAGCGAGATTGTATCACATTCACCGTTTTAACGGGCAAAACTATCAGTTGTGGAAGCGACAAATGGAAATTTATATGGTGGAAAATAAGCTGAAGTTATACATTGAAGGCTCGATATCTAGACCTGAAACCGAGGAACACGCTGCATCATGGAATCAAAAGGATGCTGAAGCACAAGCGTTTTTAATGAAAGGTCTTGAATTGGATCAGTTACGCCATTTAACGGATTGTTCGACTGCGGCGCAAATGTGGGAAAGATTGCGTACAATATACGCTGAGAAGAGTGACCACTCAGTACAGGTACTCTTAGATCAATTTATTAATGCAAAAATGGATCCAAAAGAATCCATGGCGGATTACATTTCTAAAATAGTTTCGCTGGCACAATGTCTTAAAAATATGCGGATGGAACAGCAGGTTCCTGTTATAATTGCAAAAGTTCTGTCTAGCCTCCCACCGAAATACGATAATATGCGCACAGCGTGGTATACCGTACCGCGAGCGGAACAAACAATTGAAAGGTTAACGGATCATTTAATAAATGAAGAAATGTTACTTAAAATGCGAGATTTGCAGGTTTCTGAAGAAACGGCGGAAGAAGCATATTATGTAAGAGGTCGTCGGAAGAATTACAGTAACCGACGTGAGTCTCGTGACTTTGAAGCGCCAAAACGAAATAATAAGTGTCATATTTGCAAGAAGCCCGGACATTGGGCTCGCGATTGCGCGTTAAAAAGGGCTCGTGGAAGGGGTCAGTCATTGGTGGCCCATGGGGGGAAGGAAGACATGCAGACAAATGAGAATCATAATGCACAATCTGCTGGTTTGTTTAACGCTGAAGAAGCTATGTTAGTGCATGACAATAATGAAGACGCATGGTTTGCTGATTCGGGTGCTACCGAACACATGAGTTTCCGAAAAGAATGGTTTAAAAACATGAAACAGTTTTCGGAGAACGAATATACAGTTCGCGTGGGAAATGGCAATACTATGAATGCAATTGGCAAAGGCGATAACGATGTTGAAGTGCGAAATGCCGATGGGTCCTACACGCGGCATACTATTAGTGGGGTATTGTATGTACCAGCAATAAAGAAAAATCTTTTGTCGATCGGATCTGTTGCTGAAAAAGGTATAAAGATTGTATTTCAAGAACGCGGGCAGTATGTGAGCTTTTACAGGAATAATCGATTGAGAGTCAACGGTATGAGACAGACTGATAAACTGTACAGATTGAATTTCAGACCGGTTTGCGTGGATGAAGCAAATGTTTCGGTTTGTTTAATGCCTGCGCTATGAGAGGAAAGATTAGGTCACGCAAATTTTAGGACATTGCAGCGCATGGTGAAAAATTCAAGCGTGCAATATCTGAAAATTGACGGTATGATAAGCGATGATATATTTTGCATAGGATGTGTGTGTATGGCAAACAACATCGTACGCCATTTCCAAATGGAACAGGCATTAGGGCAAAATAGGCAGGAGAAGTTTTTCACGCAGATCTTTGTGGAAAAATGAGTCAACCGTCACTGGGAGGATCATATTATTTCCTATTATTGAAGGACGATTACTCAAGGTATTGTTATGTTTACTTTCTGAAAGACAAAACAGAAGTTCTATATTATTTAAGACAATTTTACTGTGATGTGCTGTCGGATGGACATACTATAAAACGATTAAGAACGGATTGCGGTAAGGAATTTTGTAATCAGGCCGTGAAAAATTATTTACTATCGAAGAGCATTAAACACGAAGTAACCACCCCGAGAGCACCTGAACAAAATGGTTTTATCGAGAGACAGAACAGAACAGTTATAGAATCAGCAAAGTCTATGCTACATGCGAAGAAACTGTCTTTGCGTTTGCGGGCCGAAGCGACGG
The DNA here is from genome assembly GCA_910591585.2 of Nysson spinosus. Lineage (NCBI taxonomy): Eukaryota > Metazoa > Arthropoda > Insecta > Hymenoptera > Crabronidae > Nysson > Nysson spinosus. The sequence continues at coordinate 2,264,572 of OU342836.1, read as the reverse complement.
GTACGGCTACCTATGTGAAGAACCGAACAGCTACGGAAACATTGGGTGGATCTACTCCATATGAAAAATGGTTTGGCGAAAAACCATCTGTGAAGCATTTAAGAGTTTTCGGAAGTGTATGTTATGCTCATATTTTTAAAGATCTTAGGAGCAAGTGGGAGACAAATTCAATCAAATGCTTGATGGTGGGCTACAGCGAGGGAAATAAGGCGTATCGTTTGTACGATCCTGCTGCGAGGAAGTGCTATATAAGAAGGGATGTGATTTTCGATGAACTACCGTGTGACACCACTGAGGTCATTATTTTTGACGATAGAAAATCAATGGAGACAGATGCGGAAAACGTACAAAACAGTGGGAGCTCAAAAATTGAAACCAGGTCGGCACTGCCAGTAAAGAAAACGAAAAATTATCGCATGCCCACTCCAAGAGATCCATATCCATTGCGAGGAAGGCCTCCTGTTTCATTGGAAGCTCAATCTGAAATAGCGGAATGTTTTCTTGCTGCTTGTGAGCCCCAAATGATCGAGGAAGCATTGGCTGCAGATGAATCGAATAAATGGATTGAAGCAATTAATGAGGAATTAGATTCTCTGGAGGAAAATAAAACTTGAATTTTGGTTCCGAGGCCAAGAAATAATAATGTTATCTCTAATCGTTGGATTTTCAGGAAGAAGTACAAAACGGATGGTACCATCGAAAAGTATAAGGCCAGTCTAGTCATAAGAGGCTTCGCGCAGAAAGACGGAATTGATTATAAAGAAACCTTCGCGCCAGTAGTGAAATACGATACGATAAGGTTGGTGTTGTCAATAGCTGCGGCCGAGGACTTGGACATTTCGCAATTTGATGTAAAAACAGCATTCTTATACGGTGTTTTGGATGAGACTATTTATATGGAACAACCCGTTGGTTTCGAGATAGACGATCGTGTGTGTTTGTTAAAGAAAAGTTTGTATGGACTGAAACAAGCGCCCAGACAGTGGAACAAACGTATTACTGAGTTTCTGTGTGAGTATGGGTTAACACAATCAAAGTCTGATTCCTGTTTGTATTATTTGTTTACGGAAAGTTTAATCATGTATCTAGTATTGTATGTTGATGATGGAATAATTTGCTGCAATAACCGTTTGAAGATGAATGATCTACTTTCAAATCTTGGGCCAATGTTTAAAATCAAAACTTCTGAGGCTGAATATTTTGTCGGGATGCAAATTGAGAGAGATCGAAAATCTAGAATGTTAAAGGTGTTTCAGAAGGTTTACACAGAAAGGGTCTTGGATAAATTTAACCATACAGATTGCTCGCCAGTTTCAATTCCAGCCGACCCAGGAATTAAGTTTACAAAAACTATTGACCTTAACAACAATAACGAACAATCATTTCCATATAGAGAAGCTATCGGTTCACTTATGTTTCTAACGGTAATGACTAGACCGGATCTTGCGTATAAAATAAGCGTTTTGAGCCAATTCTCGGAAAAACGGAAACAGAATCACTGGAATGGTATTAAGAGAGCACTTAAATATTTGAAGGGTACTACAGATTACGGTATTGTTTATGGGCAAACGTGAAAAATATCAATTTTGAAAGCATACAGCGACTCTGATTGGGCAAATGATACAGATACTCGAAAGAGTACTACGGGCTGGATTTGTCATTTAAATGGCGGTCCTGTGGCATGGTTATCGCGAAAACAATCAACGGTTGCCACTTCTTCAACAGAAGCTGAATTTATTGCGTTATGCTCTGTAACGAAGGCAGTTATATGGTTAAGACGAATTCTTGAGGAATTAAATCAGACGCAGATGTTACTAACGGCAATTTATTGTGATAACCAGGCAGCCATGGTTTTGGTGAAAAATCCAGAATCGTTCAAAAGGTCAAAGCATGTCGATATTCAGTATCATTACAGTTGTGAAAAATATAAGACAGCAGAGATAGATATAAGTTATATTAAGTCAAATGAACAGCTGATCCACTTACGACAGCTTTACTGAAGCACAGATTTCAAAGTTTGATATTGCAAAACGGCATTGTAAGAATGTAAGCGTGATGTGTGTAAAGATGTATGTGCATTGTAAAAATGAGCATCGAGTGGGAGTGTTGATGTGTAAGTGGCGCTGCCCATCTTTTATATGTGTTTCTCTCAGCGCGATGCGTGAGTATGTTTTGTTTCACCTGAGCATCGACGGTTCGTCGTTGCCGCGGTTGCCAAGGAGCCATAAGTCGAACGCTGACCGAGCCTGCTTTAACGCACAAAACTCATCTCGAATAATATATGCTGTCGTTGTTTTCACGTGCTTCTTCAACGTTGCCGTTTGTTCTTTTTTCTTCCTCTTGAGTGTCTTCTTCTAATCCCACAATAATTAGGTTCCTTCTATTCCGGCAATTTTCTTCTCCCTGACTGTTTAGCAGCTTCACTCCATTCTTTCTTTCATCAAATTTCACATCGCAATCGTTTCGCACTCTGTCTAACTCAGGCAGATACACTCGATATGTATTATTTCTTGCATATCCAATGAAAATTCCTTTCATTGTTTTTGATTCGAATTTGTGCCTCTTATTATTTTTCTCCAGTACATAAGCTACACATCCAAATCTCTTCATATATCCTATGTATGGCTTCCTTTCAAGCCACAGCTCATATGGGGTTCGTCCATGCACACTGGACTTTACTCTATTCTTTATATGTGCAGCGGTGCATACCGGGTCTGCCCAAAACTCTTCTTGTAGCTGCGAGTCGGACATCAATGACCTTGTGATTTCAATTATGGATCTATTTGCTCTTTCAGCCACTCCGTTGCACTGCGGTGTTCTTGCGGGACTGAATTCGTGTTTCACCCCCTTTTTCTCTAACCACACTCTTAATTCAGTTCCTATAAACTCACCGCCATTGTCCGAGCACAACGATTTCAGTTTTTTTCCAGTTTGATTTTCGAGGAATATTATTAATTTTTTCAATTCTTCTGTTGTTTCACTTTTTTCCTTCAATACCATTACAAATATCACCCTTGAATAATCGCCTATAACTGTAAGTATGTATCTTTTACCCCCCTTGGAAGTAGGCTTAATAGGTCCTATCAGGTCCATGTGCAGTAACTCTAACACATTTTTCGCTCTTCTCTCTTCTCTATCAATCTAGAATGCACTTTTCTGCATGCCTTTCCTACGACACATCCCTGACACTGTACATTTAGTTTGCCTTTCTCTTTCATCCCAATTACCAGTTCTTCTTTCTTCATATCTTCTATTGTTTTCACGTTTGTGTGTCCAAGCCTCAAATGCCATATGTCTTCACTCGAGGACACTGCCACTACTTCACTTCTTACTGCCTTCGCCTCTACATAATATGCGTCACCCTTGCGCACTGCCCTCATCTTCGGTTTCTCTTGTCCTTTATACGCTTCTGCACCGTACTTGTCAAATATAACTTTATACCCATGGTCTGTGAGCTTGGTTACAGATAACAGATTTGTGTTCAAATCCGGAACGTACAAGACATTATTCAGTCTCACCTGATTGTGGATTTCATCTTGCTTCATAATCACTTCTCCTATTCCACTTGAGGTTAGACTCCTTCCTTTCTTGTCTGCTAGTACAATTTGCCTTTCTTCCTTTTCCAATCTGTCAAGCGTTTCTAAATCGCAGGTCATATGGCCTGTCGATCCAGAATCTAACAGCCATGTCAATCTCGTTTGCTCATCATTTCTTTCATGTTTTAGTCCATGTTGATTCACATTGTCAACTCTACTCTGTTCATTTACATTCATTACTCCTTCATCCCTTGTCCTCATCATTGCCTCTTCTCTATCTTGTCCACGTCCCATGTTTCTATAGTTAGTTTTCTTGAACAGTCCTCCTCTTTGTCCTCTTCCTCGTGAAAAATTTCCGCTCCTTGTCTGCTTGCAATTTGTTGCAATGTGTCTAAATCCTTGGCATTACATTTTTGCTTCGCATAGCATTCTTTGGCTATATGCCCCCTTTTTCCACAGTTATAACACTGGACTTCCATTTTTGCTGTCTCCTTTAATCTATTTACTCCCTCAAACTCTCCATATGGCCTTTCGTCCTTCCTTTTCTCTCTTCGGGCTTCCTCTTGTTTCAAGGAATACCTTATATCATTTACAGATAGTTCCCTTTGATTTTCCAATACCCTTACATTGTTATCAAATTCCAGTCTTAGGCCTCTAAATATATACATTTTTACCTCGTATTCTTCAATATTTCTTCCTATAAGCTCACACTTGTTTTTCAGTGCCTCCGCTGTATTTACGTAGTCATCTACCCATTCTTCCTTCGCCATTTTCAAAGTCGTTAGTTCTCCTAACGCTTTCGCTTTCACTTGTTCGTTCTCTGCCGCCATGTTTTCCTTTATCATATTCCATAACTTCCATGCTAATTTTTCACCGCTGTATCTTAATACCTGCGCTTTTGTCATAGTATTAATTATAATTGAACTTGCTGTGGCATTGTTATCATCCCAGTCGTCCCATTCTCTATATTTTGCTTCGTAGTTCTCTTCACCTTCTTGAGGTTTCCTGGGTGGCTTTTTGTCTATTACTTTCTTCCAAAGTTTTCTTGCCCTTAGTACTCCTTCCACTTTTTCTTTCCATAAGAAATAATTTCCATTATCTAGTTGCTCAATGGAAGTCATGTTCCATCCGTCTGCCATTTTAGCTTTTTTCTCTTGCACGTTCTCGACTATCCTCTTATATATTTCCACACGTATCTCTCTCAATCCTCTATCAATTCTCTTCTAACCACGGCGCTTTGCTACCATAATTGTGGTGGAATAAATGTGGATATTACTAAACTAATATATTTATTGAATATAATAAAATACAAGTTAGAAATCACTTTGAACACACTCTCTATCATCTCTTGGCGGGCACATGGGAGGCACTCACTCTGGCTGCTACCAACGCATGCATCTCCGCCACTATTCTTTCAGAACAAAGCCTCTCATTCATTCCCCGTCTCTTTCATTCTCTCTCACTCTTTCTTTCTTTCACTTAAACTATAAACTCAATCACACTCACAACCTCCTCTCAAGATACGCACTTACGGCTAGAACAACTTACATTCTTTATTAATTTAACTTAATTCCTAAAGCGTTTATACAAAAGTAATGTTTATCTTTAGGTAGGGGTTTCGTCAATATGTCCGCTGTCATAAACTCTGTTGATAAATGTTGTACCACAAACACATCTCTACTTAATGCATCGCGCAAGAAATGATACCGAATATCAATGTGTTTCGTACGCGGATGTACAATTGGGTTTTTCGCCAGTAATTGAGCTCCGATATTGTCGTTATGAATTATTATCTTTGAAAGCTCTGTATATCCCAACTCCTTTAGGAATCCAGATAGATATATTCCATCCTTAACCGCTTCCGCGAGCGCCATATACTCGGCCTCGGTCGACGACAAGGCAACGGTTCGTTGCTTTGTCGATTTCCAACTTATAGGTCCTTCGGACAAGTTTGTGACATACCCTGTGTACGACCGCCGATCCACTTGACACCGTCCCCAATCAGCGTCGGCGTATATTTTGGCTGGATCATCGGATCTTCTGTAATTTATACTAAAATTAAGTGTCCCTTTTAAATAACGTAGGACCCTTTTTGCGGCCCCCCAATGCTCCTCGGCGTGACAATCGTTGAATTGCGACAGTACACTGACCGCGTGTGCAATGTCAGGGCGAGCCACAACGGCTAAATACATGAGGGCTCCCACCAGTTCACAATACGGCTTCTTCGGACTTCCATCTCCACAATTTTGCCTTGCCTAACTTTACATCCTTATCCAGAGGAGTCGTTACGGGATTGAAATTCTGCATCCCAAAGCGCTGCAGTAGATCCAAGCAGTATCTTTTCTGAGATATCTCTAATTTTTGCGAATCTTGTTTAATCTCCATTCCCAAACAGTAATGGACCTTTCCTAGATTCTTAACCTAAAATTCCTTAGATAATTTCCTCTTGATTTCGGTAATCCATCCTTTATTCTTGGAGATAATAAGTATATCATCGACGTATACGACTACGAATATAGTCGACTCATTGTTCTTTGCATGCTATACGCATGGGTCGGCGACTGAGGGTTGGAATCCCGATTCCTTCAATTTCTTGCTAAGCCGTTCATACCATTGTTTTCCCGCTTGTCGCAGTCCATAAATGGCCCTTCTTAAATAACATACCATATGCTTATTACTCTTTAATTGTTCAATTAAGACTGTGGCTATGTTCTTAATTGGCTCTTCTTCTTCAACATCAGCAAAAATGTCCTTCAGAGCCTCAAATAAATGTTCAGGTTTTTCCATGTATATATCCTCAGACAGCGATCCGTATAGGTAAGCACTGGTAACGTCCATCTGTTCGATACTCATGCCGTCCTTAACAGCCAGAGCCATCAACAAGCGAATGGATTCCAATCGTGCTACAGGAGCGAAAGTTTCCAAAAAGTCAACTCCCGGACGTTGAGCGAATCCCCTGGCTACTCTCCTAGCCTTTCTTTTGGTCAATTTTCCTTCGGAATTGTACTTGTTGCTCAATACTGTTCTACATCCTATGATGCGTTGCTCCGATGGGCGTTTTACAAGATCAAAAGTATTATTTCTTATCAAGTTACGTACCTCGTTCTTTATCGCTTTTCTCCATTCCAGTCGGTCCTCCCCATTCAGGGCTTCATCTGGTGAAATTTCAGCCATGTTTGCTGATAATTCGACTATTTGTGATCACCGTTCCTCTTCCTCCTCTGCTTCATTAGTATCTACTATTCCAGAGTTTCCATTTTCTTCTCCGTTATCAGGAGTTGTATCGTGATTCGTAGTAGCAACGCTATTGGTGTGTTGATAGTGGAATAGTTTTCTAGGTCTGGCTCTTCTGCGGGTTCGTACGACTCTGGGTCTTCCCGGTGCTTTACGGAGTTCTCCCCCCCCCCTTCTATTCTCAATACTTAAATCGTTTTGCGTAAATACCTCGCTGTTTTCTCTATCCAAGTTTTCTACGTCTCGCTCCGTACCCGGTTCGGCAGAAAGACTACCACCAGTAACATATGTATTGGACGGTCTCTGTTCTTCCGATTCATTACCATCTCCCTGGCTCAACATATCCTCGGCTACGGTGTGATGGTTGTCCACGTTTTCCATCACCGGAACATCTCTGGACTCAATAACTTTCCTTTCTTTTGGAATCCAGACTCTGTACGCTTTGGATCTGTCGGAATATCCTATTAATATTCCTGCTTTCGTTCTGGAATCGAATTTTCGCCTACTAGGATTCTTATTAAGGGTATATGCCTTCATTCCGAATATTCTCAAATGACTGATATTTGGCCGTCTCTTATTCCATATCTCAAACGGGGTCTTTCCCTTCAAAATTTTTGTCGGGCACCTATTCCTCAAATAGTTGGCTGTCAATACAGCCTCGGCCCAAAAACATTCGTTTAAACGTGCTGTCAACAGCATACATCTGGAAGTCTCGAGGAGTGTTCGATTCCGGCGCTCAGCAACCCCATTTTGTTGAGGTGTATAAGGCACAGTAAGTCGTCGCCTTATCCCTTCAGCCCTCAAGAATTCATCGAATCTTCTGTTACAATATTCACGTCCATTATCTGTTTGAACGTATTTAATTTTATGTCCTGTGTGTCTCTCCGCATAACTTTTAAACTCTTGGAACTTTTGAAAAACTTCATCTTTGCCTTTGAGAAAATACTAATAATAGATCCTCCGAGAGATTTCATCGGCATAGGCCTGCAAATATCTGAATGTACAATGTCCAAAGGATACACACTCTTGTGGCTTTCCACTTGAAAGGGTCTACTGGCCAATTTTCCTTGAATGCAAACCTCGCATGTCGGTATTTGAGTGGCCTAGCCTCTCATGCCAAACTTTTAGCGATGACAAGTTCTTCAATTCTGTGTTGGCAATTCTAGCTTCCTCTCTTGGAGTTTCTTGAATATAAAATAAATTACCACGTCGAACAGCCGCCAATCTAATATTTTTATCTGGTCCTAGTACTACGGCCTTATCTCCGTCAAAAATGACACGGTTCCCTTTTTCTACAATTTTGGACACTCCCATTAAATTAGAACGTAACTTGGGAACATACAATGCTTCCTCCAATTCAATGTTCTTTATCTTCTTGTCTGCACATGTCGATAGGCATAGAGTCCCTTTTCCTTGCACAGTTTCGGATTTGAAACTGGTTAAATTCAAGTTCTTGTTATTTGACGGTTTTATTTCACGAAACTTGCCTGGATCCTTGCAGATATGAGTCGTGCAACCGCTGTCTAAACACCAGTCCTGTTTCTCGACACTTTCAGTGAAGTTGCACATTTCAATGTCTTCTTGAAAGTTTACATAATATGTAACAGGAGACTTAGGTTCTTTATACTTTGGATTTCGTCTTTTGGAATAGCAATTAACAGCAATATGTCCTACTTTATTGCATTTATAACAGACGACAGGTCGTTTATGCTCGCGCCTGTCCGTTCTTTGGTAATTCTTCTCAGTCTTGTCATTCCTCTTGTGACTTATCTTAGCTATCATGGCGCCTTGTCCTTCTATCTTACGTTCATGTCTATTCTCAAACTCTTCCAGAATTTTTACTCTCAAAATATCCATCTTAGGAAGCTCATCCCTGGACTCCATGGCACATTTGAAATTTTCATATTCTTCTGGCAAACCTTTTAATAACAATGCGCTCTGTAAACCTGAATTGATTTCAATATCCATCTCTGCCAGCTTATCCACCACTTCAGTAAAACGGTCAATGTACTCTCGAATGTTCCTTTCACCTGAAGCTTGTTGTGTTAATCGTTTTAATAACAATGAGGTTTTTGCAGGCCCTTGAGAGGCATATATAGAACGCAGTTTCTCCCACATGTCCTTGGAAGTATTACACCCTTTTACTTGCTTTAATTCCGTAGGACTAATAGCGAGAATTAAATCTGACTTAGCCTTTCTGTCTCGTTTGTCCCATTCACGTGCTGCTGCTTCCGATGCCTGGTCCCCCTCTAAAAGTCGTGGTCTTTTCTCTTCTCCCGTCACATACTCCCATAAGTCATTTTTTGTCAATAATGCTTCCACTTGCAGACACCACGTATCATAATTTTCCTTCGTGAGAACTTCTATTTTCGTAGTACTGATAATATTGCTAGCCATTATCTGTTGCTCTCACGTCACGTGGTTAACCTCACTTTCGACGCACGTGTGTTTACACTTAGTAAGATTTTCGTATTTCACAAAGTTATCGTATTGCTGGGCCCATAACCTGTTAGGATTATGTGAGAAAGTAATCATCTTACTTGTCATATACTAGATTACGTGTTTATTAACTTGAATATTATGGATATAAATAACTGGTATAGCGCAGCGACTCTTCCAAAAGGAAACGTGCCTGAGTGTAAGAGAGTCAACGCGAGTCCTTTGTTTCTTACTATACTTGGCGCGCGAATTGTTAAACTCGATCTCCAACACATATTGATGTGACTTTCCAGGAATTCATAGGAGATTGTGTTTTAGGTGAAGTATTTTCGTTCACAAATGTAAAATAATTGTTGGTCTCCTGTGTAATATGAGAAACTAATTCTTCTGAAAAGAAAAGTTGGAAAACGTCTAAAGGTGTAGATTTCGGAGTTAAATTTCCGTTCACCCCAGAATTTTGATCGCTAAATGCATGTATTATGGGCTTGAAATTGTTCTTCGACCATGACAACGTTGAAAGCATTTCATCCGCATCGAAATCCTCTATATTCGAATTCGAATTTGAATACTCTTCGTCCGTAGAAGTATTAAGTATTCTTCGCCGTTTATATTTCCTTCTACACATAACTATCCCATTATTAATTTCTATATCTTCCGAATCAGAATACGGTAGAATATCTTGGTACGTTTCGTGTATTTCACCATTATAATCTTCACTCAAATCTGAGGCTTCATCCAAGTCACTGTCGTCTCTCGTAACAAATTCTTCAAAACTGCTACTCATTTTTAGGGTATTAACAGCGGTATATAATAATATAAAAATCACATGCACCCCAAATGTACTGTGACAATATGCTAATGCAACAATCACACCTTTTTTTTACGAGGGGAAATCTTCATAGACACCCTGACCTCCTTGGGGGGAGGCCAGGGTTGTGCCGGATTTTTACCGGCTAAAACCCCTCGGTGGCCAGCGGTGGCGTTTCGGAGGGAACACCCGGAACTCTTGCGAACACTACAGGTGTTCCCCCACGCCTTGCCTAAAACTGGGCCAAAGCAATTAGGGGTGCAGTGCGCCCACGACACTGCATCCCCCACCTCGGAACCACCATTCATGGCTGCCTGGGCCCCAACCCAGGCAGCCTGGTGGCTCCGGCGGCTATTAAATAGCCGCCGTGGCAAGTGGCGGAGGCGGGGCTCTTCGTCCCCGCCTTCGTCCTCACCTTCGCCCCCTTCCTTCAGGGTCCGCGGCTTCGCGGGCCCTTTCCGGGGCCTCCTTCCGTGACATTACCTGTTCACAGAAGGAGGCCACCGCTCCCCATGACCTCTCGCCGCTCACCATCGCCTTGACGACGGCGGGAGGTCCGGCCCGATGCTTAGACGAAGGACTCGGCGCTCTGCAGCCCAGGAGGGATACTCCTCCAGGGTGTGTTGCGCCGAGTCCACGTCCTCCCCGCAATGATGACACTGCGGGGTGGGCTCCCTTCCGATTCTATTCAGGTACTCACCGAAGCAACCATGCCCGGTGAGCACCTGCGTCAACCGGAAGGTGAGCCTTCCCTCCCTCCCCAGCCACTGCTGGAGGACCGGAAGGACGGCCTTCACCGTCCTTTCCCCGGAGCCGGGGTCCTCCAATTGGCTGCGCCACCCTTCAAAGGTGTGCAGCCGGGCCCGGCTTCTGCCGGCCTCCAGCTCTGACGTTCGCGTTTCCGCCGAGCCCGGCGTCCCTCTGAGGGCCGCGGAGATTTCAAATATCTCCCCGGCCTCCACCGCCTTGCGTTCCCATGGGTGGGAACACCCAAGTAGGGACGCCGCCCGCTGGGATACGGTGCGGTACCCCCGGACGACCCGCACGGCGAGGGTCCGCTCTGCTCGGCAGAGGAGCTGGCGTTTCCGCCGGCGCCCCGCGAGGGACCCCGCCCACGCGGGCGCGCCGTAAAGGGCGGTGCACCGCAACACTCCCTCGTACAGGTGGCGGACGCCCACCTGTGGCCGCCCCAGGTTTGGCAGCAGGCGTCCCTGCGCCGCCGCCGCCTTCTGGACCCGGGGCACCAACTGTTCAAGGTGGGCCCCGAATGACCATTGGCTGTCGCGGGTGACCCCCAGATATTTCATCCGGATGTCCACCTCGACAGCCTCGTCCCCCACCCACATTGGCGTGTCTGGTGGGGGGCCCCTCCTAGCCCCGTCGAAGAACCAAATCCCGAGGGGAGTGCCGTTCGAAGGACGCGGTCGCACCGCAGGTTCCACAGGGTCCGACCTAAGACCGACCCCTGGGGTACGCCGCGCCAGTTGGGGCGTTCCACCCTCCCGCCCCGGCTCTGGTAGCCGAAGCTCCGGTCCTTTAAAAAGGACCCGATCACCTTTTGTAACCAGGGAGGTACGCGGTGGTTGGCCAACGCCTGCCTGATTACTTGCCAGGGGAGGAGTTAAAGGCGTTGACAATATCGAGCGATACTGCCAACGCCACTCCACCCTCCGGGGCCGACGCTGCCGCCCAGTCGAGGAGCTCGCGCCCCCTCGCATCCGTCCCGGGGCACCTCCACGCTGTAGCGTGGGCGTTAAAGTCCCCCAGGACGAGCAAGGGGCGCGGGATGCGCATCTCTCCACCCTGTCCAGAAACGCTGCGAAGGCGTTCCGGCCGCTGTTGGGGGAGACGTACACCCCCACCACCGCCACGCTGCCCCACTGGACGGCCAGGTAGCCACCCCCTCGCTCTGTCACAGACGGGGGGCGGGGTGCCCGGTGCGCCGTTCCACGCGATAGCCACCGAGCCCGAGGTATCCCCGAACCATGATGGATGGTCCGGGGCCCTATAAGGCTCGGCGGCTATGGCCAACCCTATCCCCTACTCGCGCATGGTTTGGACCATCAGGTCCTGGGCCACGCGCGATTGGTTCAGGTTGGTCTGGAGGAGATTAGCCCCGAGTCACGGGGTCCCCTCCTGACCCGCCCCCGTTTGGTGGGACTCCGTGGCATCCATAGAGTCCCCCTCCGAGGGAGCCCGCCGCTGCGGGGGCGTGGGCCCGGTCTCCCATTCTGGGGTTGCCGGTCCCGTTGGCCCCCGCGCAGGGGGGTCCGTCACTTCGGCGGCCTCCACCTCCATGTCCTCATCCACCGGGACATTTTTTTTTCAATTATTTTCCTCTTGGATTGCGGCATGCGAGCTTGCGCTTATAACCGCTTTGTTACTCGGTGTTCTTTAATTTGTTATTTTATTTGTATATTGTTTTATTTTGCAGTCTTTGGCCATCAAGTCTCCCCGATGTTTCCGTCCCTGCCACGTGGAGGCAGACAGTTTTCTACTAACTGTTTCGGATCTCGTATAATTTGTGTATGTATTCTGCTTCAATTCACGCATCCACCGGGAGAGCCGTTTCGGCCTGCCCAGCTTCGGAGGACTCTGTCGCCGCAGCGACACCAGTTGTTGGGTTCGCCTCGGCCATCTCCATGGGGGCCGAGGCCGCCACTACGGCGGGCCGGACACTTCGAGGGCGGGGGCCTCTGGGGCGGTGCACATCCCTTCGAAGGCGGGGGCCTCTGGGGCGGTGTACTCTCTTTCTAAGCCGGGGGCCTCTTGGGTGGAGCGCACGCCTTGGCCCCGAGCCGGTAATCCGCTGGCCGTCCCAGGTCCACGCATAGCGGGCACCTGGGCTGGGCCGAGCATTCCACCGCCCGGTGGCCTTCGTTCCCGCAGTTGTAGCACCGACGACTACGGTCGGTGCTGCAACTGCACCGCTGCCTGGTGTGACCCACAACCAGGCAGCGATCGTTTTTGGCTGCCTGGGCTCCAACCCAGACAGCAAACTGGTTCCGGCGGCTACATGTTAGCGGAGGCCTGGCAGTGGTGACACTGCGGGGACGGCTCCCTCCCGATCTTGTGCAGGTACTCACCGAAACAACCATGTCCGGTGAGCACTTGCGTTAAGCGGAAGGTGAGCCGCCCCCTCCTGCTCAGCCACAGCCGGAAATCGGGCAGGATCGCCTCTATGGTGCGGTGCCCGGGACCAGGCCCCTCGAATTGGCGGCTTTCCGCCGATCCCGGCCCTTCCTTTAAGGCCGCGGAGATTTACCGTATCTCCGCGGCCTCCCCCGCCTGCTGTTCCCACGGAGGGGAACACGCAAGCAGGGTCGCCACCCGATGGGAGACGGTGCGGTACCCCCGGATCACCCGCAGGGTGAGGGTCCGCTCGACGCGGCGCAGCAGTTGGCGATTTCGCCAACTACCGGCAAGGGACCCCGCCCACGCGGGTGCCCCAGAGATGGCGGTGCACCGCACCATCCCCTCATACAGGCGACGAACGCCCACCTGCGGCCCGCCGAGGTTTGGGCGGCAGACGGCCGAGGGCCGCCGCTACACTCTCGACGCAGGGTACCACCTTCTCGAGGTGGGCCCCGATTTTCGAGTGGCTGTCGAGGGTGACTCCCAAGCATTTCATTTGGGAGCCCACCTCGACAGCCTCGCCCCCACCCATATTGGTGTTTCGGGAGGGGAACCCCGCCTGGCCCCGTCGAAGAACCACACGGCTGTGGTCTTCGACGGGGCAATTTTTAGCCCGAGCCGCCCGAGGGCGACCACGGTGCAGGCCACCCCGCACTCTACCAGCCGGAGAGTGCGGGTGTACTCCCTCCCGGAGGCGACCACCAGTGTGTCATCGGCATAACACACCAGTGCCACCACCGGGGGGAGCGCCGTTCTCATGACGCGGTCGTACCCCATGTTCCAGAGGGTCGGGCCTAGAACCGACCCCTGGGGTACGCCGCGCCAACAAGGGCGTTCCACCCTTCCGCACCGGCCCGGGTAGCCGATGCGCCTATCCGAGAGGAAGGACCCGATCACTCTCTGCAAATAGGGAGGCACTCGGTGGTAAATTAGTGACTCCCTAATTGCTTGCCAGGGGATGGAGTTAAACCCGTTCACGATATCCAGTGAAACTGCGTTTGTAACTCCACCCCCCAGGACCGACACTGGTGCTTCCAAGAGGGAGCGAACGCGCTGGATGGCGTCTATGGTTGACCGCCCCTCTCGGAAGCCAAACTGGCTGTCGGCCAGATCGGGCCCAACCACGGACAGGTGCTCGGCGAGGCGGGAAGCTATGATGAAGCTATGGTCCAGCAGGCATATTGGCCGGTATGCGGAAGGGGAGCCTACCGCCCTTCCGGCTGGTAGCAGCACAAGCTGCCCCCTCTTCCATTCCCGCGGAAAAGTGCCCTCGCTCAGGCAGCCCTCCAAGAGCCGCCCGAACCTAGACCCCAGGACCCGAAGGGCCGACGCGAGGACACAGCCGTGGATGCCGTCGGGTCCTGGCGGGTTTTGGGGCTGCAAGGCGGCGCACCGCCTTGTCCAGCTCTCCGGCGCGGATCCTTGGGACGGGGGTACGAATCTGTCGCATCCCCGGCCCCTGGCCCCGCCGTCGGGCCTCTCCCTCGTCGTGGAGGAAGAGGGTGCCGACGACGAAGTCCAAGTGCTCCGGATCCATCTACTCGGTCACCGGGGGAGCCCATGGGCGTAATTTACCGGTAACTACACGATATGGGCGTCCCCACGGATTCCGGTCGATGGTGACGAGGAGCCGGTTCCAGGCCTCCGCCTTTGCCCGAAAGACGGTCCTTTGGAGGGCTGCCTGTGCGTTCCTGTACGACCTGTACAGGGGCGCAACTTCCGTCCCGACGGGCCCGCGTGTGCCGCCTCCGCGCGCGCGTAGTGGTGGCTCTCAACTCGGCAATTTCTGCCGTCCACCAGTACGCGGCGCGGGGCGGGGCGGACCTGGCCCGTGGCATGGAAGTGTCCGAGACGCCCGCCATGGCCGAACGAAACCAGGCCGCCTCCCGCAACGTTGGGGTGGAGCCCCGGTTAACGAGCCGGAGCTCCAGCCCAGTGAAGCAGCTCGCGTCCCCTCGCATCCGTCCTGGGGCAACCCCGGCGTCGGCGTTAAAGTCCCCCAGGAGGAGCATGGGGCGTGGGAGGATGGGGGACACCCCCCCCCCCGGTCCAGGAACGCTATATACGCGTCCCGGCCGCTGTTTGGGGAAATGTATGCCCCCAACACCGCTACGCTGCCCCACTGGACGGCCACGATGCCCCCCCCTGCTCAATTAGGGTCGGGGGTGGCGGCGTCCCTGGGGCGCCATTCCAAAAGGCCGCCATCGACCCCACATTGTCCCCGAACCAGGATGTGTGGTCCGGGACCCTGTAGGGCTCGGCGGCAACCGCCAGCCCGATGGCAACAATCACACCTGTCTGGCTGGCAACAGATGACACGAATTTAAGATACAGAGGATGACTGACCAAATAAACGAGATTTCATTTTTTCTCCTTGCTAAGTAACGAGGTATAAGGTTTCTGCGAGTGTAAGACATATACGATAGAAATCATTTTGAACATACATATGAGACAGCAGTAAACAGCCAAAGCCTTCGCCGGACGCACATATGCGCCCGTAGGCCACACCGGTGATTTTTGCGGGACGCATATATGCGCCCATAGCAGTCAAAAGGTTAATTCCTTGAACGCTGTACACGTTATATTTATGACTTCGAAAGGTTTATCTCTCCTAAGTAGATCACTTAAGGGCTTCGCGATAACTGAATAGTTAGGAATAGACTTACGAAAATATCCTGACAGCCCTAGAAAACTTTATATATTTCTCACATTCTTTGGTTGTGGGAAATCTATTACAGCTTTTATTTTTTCTCGAGATGGATAAATTCTACCCCCTTCCATTACGTGCCCTAAAAATTCGATTCGTTTTTGCATAAATCTGCACTTCTTAATATTTATTTACAGTCCGTACTCGCTAGCAACTTGCAACACAAATTTTAAACGCGCTAAGCCTTCTTTCTCGTCTATCGCCGGAATAATTAAATCATCTAGATATATCAGAGCAACACCCTGTGTTTAAATAAGTGACCAGTAGTTGTTTCACCCGATCACGAGCCTCATAGTTAATTTCTTTTTCTTTCTACAGAGTTTAGTTGACCGGTGTGATTCGAAAAGGAAGTAGAAAAACTATAGAGGTCCAATAACATGACAATGATTGTTTTCGACTAGACCGTGGGAAATCAGAGTTCGGCACGTCTGACCGGTACATATTACCGTTTGAAGACGTTCGAATTCGCGAATAGTAAACGGATATGAGGGAGAGTGAGAAAGAGCTAATAGTTTGACGAAAGCGCCGCGTAACGAGTAATTACTCGTTCGCGCTTGTCGACGACGGTGTAACGTCGCCGACAGTCAGTTGAATTTAGAGAGTCCTCAGCAACAGTTCGCTGGGAGCGCATCGATTGTCGATCGTGCTCCCGTTATAACGAACACTGCTTTCAGCTTAACACCAGCAAATTGTGAAACTGAATCGAGAATAACACACGACAATTCGTGTTGACTCTTCAGCACAATAGTTGCGCCTTTTAGTAATTTAGCGGTCTTTACCCTGAATTAGTACTGGGGCGAAAATCGGTGGGTTTACCTGGTTTTCGCCACCCATTGTTATTCGACGTGGGAGCGTCAGGAGTCCACTCCTTGGATGACCACTGGTCGGCGGAGCACTACGTTAGTTGGCGCGCTATTCTAAACTTAAGACCCGCTACTCGTTCTCTACCGGGAATCGCCTTGGAACGTTCAGAGTAACCAAAGAGCGACCGGAGAGTTTCGATATCGCTGTGTCCAGGCTTCCTTCACGACGCGGCGTGTTGAGAAAGAAACGGTTAGATCAGCCTCCGTTGTCAGCCACCGGGACTAGTTACTAGTAACCGTGGATCTCCCCGCTCACGGAATCCATACAGGAGATTTACAACCTCCGCCTTGGTTTTCCGTTCGAGGCAATACGACTGTGCGGTCGTTGCACCAAAGATTTCATTGCGTAAAATCTAGCCGACCGCCACGATTGTGTTCCTGAAAAAGACGGAACAGATCGGCCAAAACAATCGACGCGTGGCTTACCGTATTTAAAAGCCACGCACCAGTACACGCATTAGCACACACAGCACGGTTACCGTTGCTGTTTATGTGTGCGCGTCAAAACATTCCCGAGACAGAACGTTAATACGATTATCGTATTTCAGGTGATTACACCCGTTAGTTCTTTTTCCGTTGTTCCAGAGATCAGAACCTAGGACAACCAGGCCCGCGAAAAGCCAGACTACACAGAAGTCAATTTCTTGTAATAGGCAAAATACTTTGTATTGTACAAGGCGAAAAGGGTCTGAAATAAACGACTGTCCTTTTCAGGACAGTCAAAGGGAATCAAAGGCATATTGGTTTGGATTTACCTTTACCCACTCTCCCTCGTCCGGACCGGATGAGGAAGTTTCACTGCCTCCAATATCGGTTGGAGTTGGCCGATATCGTAAACAAATTTCAACACCCTGAATAACAAAATTACGAAATATGTGATTTATAAATCGCTGGAATACGGACGGAGCATTACAGAGTCCAAACGGCATTTTAAGAAATTGATATTGCCCGCAATGTATTACGAACGCAGTATATTTCTTACTTTCGTCGTCAACTGCTACGTGAAAGAAACCGTTTTTTAAATTAATTGAACTAAAAACACGGGCATCTTGCAATTCCTCTAATAATTCCTCTATTAATGGAAGCGGCTTTTTATCCTTCTCTATTGCTCTATTTAGTCTTCGAAAGTCGATACAAACGCGAGGAGATCCGTCTTTCTTCTTCACGACTACTACAGCACTCGCGTGTTCTGACGTATTCTGACTCGCACAAGGTTCAATGACACCACTCTCAATCCAGTCATCTATCTGTCGTCCTACAATGTCTTTCTCAGGCGTCGGTAACCTACGAGGCTTTAGAGAAACTGGCCTCTCATCTTTAAGAACGATACGCATACTTCTATCGGTCGATTTACACTTAGCGGGTTTGTACGTTACAACTAAATTTGATAGCTCTTCACGCGTCTCGGCATCCTGAATATGATATACATCTAACGTCGTCGGAGGTAGACTGCGTTGAAAACATAATTAACGGGATTGTACGTAACGTAATCTGATTCGGACCAATTATTAACTCTGCTAGATTTATAATGTCGGTGCCAATTACACCTTCCATCTCCATCGAATCAATCGGTACAACATAAATTGTGGATGGAAATTCTTCGCAATCTATTTTAACCGTCGCCTGAATATAACCTAAGAGTTGTCTTTTATTGTTTTTTCCAAAGCCCGTCAATTTTGTTTCACAATCGCGGAGATCGCCCAGACCAATCTTCCGATAAACGTCTTCACGCACTAAGCTAACGCAACTACCGGTGTCAATTATATAGGCGTTCCTTCGGTTCGGATTTGAATGGAAAAGGGCAATAATAAATCCTTGGTATCTGCTATGTTGATTTTTAATAAGGTTACTCTTCTCGCGAGCTCTCGCTGAAGACTACTGTTTCGCCTCGCAACGGCGACGAGCCTGTTCGGACACGCCGGGCCGAGACAAAAGACTTGCGCGTCCCAATTCGTCGATTCTCAGAACTGGCCATACATTTAACACACACAAACTACTACAATTAATACCTTTACGCATACGTCATTAATAATATCCTTTCGCATCCCATGCTTCGCGGAACTCGAGATAACGTTAACGGCTGAAGTCGATTGTACAGGCACAGATGGCTTACCCTCTTCGTCACGTTTACAATCTGCCGCAATATGCCCAAAAGCTAAACACTTAAAACATTTCCTTCCCAATGCTCTACGACTACAGTCTCTAGACACATGGCCCAATACCCCACAGTTGTTGTTCCATCGTGTTGCAAGCTAGATATCGAGCAACTAATCGTTGTAGCTCTTAGCTGCTTAATATCTTCACAGGGTGGTAGTTGAGCAAAGGTTCAGGTGCAATATGTTTGGTTGTAAGCCAACTTGCTTGTTTATTGAAATCACAACGTTAGTAGACTATACAAACTTAATATAGTTTGATGTTATTCAAGTTATATATGTGGTACGTTCTGCTGACGTATAATGTAAGATAATGTTGTGTTTGTGTTGAGCGTTAAAGCTATTCTCTTTTTTTCCCTGACACCTTGGTCTTCTCGAAGGCTTGTCCTCCCACTAAGTTCTCGGTACTTCCAAATTCTTTCAATGTTAATTGGTTGAGAAACTTAGTGGGCAGGACCTCGCGGGGGTGAGAAAAGGGCTAGGGACCGTCGATGTTTTTAGAAACGTCTGTATCCGCAAATTTGTAGGTACATAAATGTGTGTAGCAGACCATCAGATACCTTTCCGAAAACTAATTATTATAAGTTTCCCGGAATGTGACTGGCGGCCAGATGTTTTTTATGGTGTCGTGCTGCGTGATCGCAGCACTGATTGCAGAACCTAAGATCGTGACTATTAGTAAAACTTAATTGTAAGTGTGAATTGTATACATTGGTAACGAAATAATGGTAACTTATTGTGATTGCCCTCACTATAATTAGCATACGGAAGTAGATAAATGCAAATAGTAGTACGATGCGATACCAGATATACTATACAATTCGTAACAAGTTATCTAAAATGATGCCTTAAATATCTATTGGTAACAGCGATATCTTCTTAATATTACGTTTGTATACACCGCTGGATGTTCGCACAGATACTACACGAACTGCATTGTCATCACCCGGATGAATATCAATAATTCGTCCTAGTGGCCAATGAAGTGGAGGTGTTTTGTCCTCCCGTAGCAGTACCACAGCGCCGATGGGGATGTCATCTGTCTGCAACTTCCATCTGCTGCGTGGATTCAGGTTATTTAGGTACTCCTTATGCGAGCGCGTCCAGAAGTGTTGCTTCATTTTTTGGATGTGTTGCCATGACGACAACTTATTGGAAGCTATATTGCTAATGTTGCTCTCGGGCATGCTCATTAATGAGTCACCAATAAGGAAGTGGCTGGATGTTAAGACTAGGAAGTCGTTAGGATCGGATGAAAGGGGTGTTAACGGACGGGAGTTTAAGATTTCCTCTATTTCTGTTGCATACGTAATCATTTGTTCATAGGATAGTAATGTATCGCCGATAGTGCGTTTAAAATGATTTTTGAACGACTTGACCGCAGCTTCCCAAAGACTTCCAAAATGAGGTTACCTTGGCGGTATGAAATGCCAGTTTATTTTTTGTAGAGACAAAAAGTCGAGAACAATTTTATTGATTCTGAGGATTGCATGAAGTTGTAGATTTCTATTAGTTCGCGATCAGCGCCGACGAAAGTTGTAGCGTTATCAGAGTACATGTTTTGGCATTTGCCGTGTCGAGCAATGAACCTTTTTAATGTCGCGATAAAGGATTCACTTGTCAAATCGCTACCGATCTCAATGTATACTGCCTTCGTTACGAAACAAATGAAAATAGCGACGAATATTTTTATCTTCGAGCGGTTACGATGTTTGCGCTCCTTTATGTAAAACGGCCACAATAATCAACCCCACAATTGAAGAACGGTCTGGCCATAGTAACCCTGTCTTTGGGTAAGTTACCCATTGCGCATTCCGGAGGTGTCGAATTGAATCTATGGCATCTGATGAACTTTCTTAAGATGTTCCTTACTGTATTCCTGCCATCAATGATCCAATACCGTTGGCGGGTCGCGTGGTAGCTTGGGTACCGGAATGCCAGTGTCTTATATGTTCGTAGGTAATGATAAGTGTGGTGACGTGGTGTGATTTGGGTAATAATATAGGGTGCTTAAATTCCTGCGGATTTTTACAATGCTTCAGCCGGCCTCCGACTCTGAGCAAACCGTCATTATCTAAAAATGGAGCCAGGCACAACAGCTTGTTCTTCCTATTGACTACCTTATGTGTTTCAAGGTCAGTGATGTCCTTGTGGAAATTTGATTTCTGTACTAATTTAATGATTCTTAAAGATGCCTGATCTGTTTCGTTTGGGCGTAGAGGACCTGTTTGTCTGTTCTTATTTCGGGTGTTATGTATGAACCGTAGGCAATATGCAGTTACTCGCAATAACTTCGACCATGAAGAGTGTCTATTTATAATGTTTTCGTCCGCGATAAAGACCGGTAATGAGACAGAAACCCGTAATTCAGGTATTTCCATAACTGGCAGCGCATGGACTGGCCACGTATCCTCGCTACCTGATAAGGCCTGCCCGGCCTTTCATCATCTTTGCATGAATTTCTGCCTTCTGTAAAGCGCTTGAACCACTCAAAGCACGTAGTCCGACTCAAAGCATCTTCTCCAAAAGCCGTCTGCAAAAGTTCAAGTGTTTCTGTCGCTGACTTACCAAGTTTGAAACAAAACTTCGCGCACACGCGCTGCTCTTCAATTACTTCCAATTTAAAAATAGCGACGGTCACAAAACTAAAGTTACGGAAAAAGCTATTACTTTCGGACGAAAAGGCTTTTTTCTGCAAACTCAACGACATTCAACTCACAAATGATGATACTGCAACATTGTGTTGTAACCTTCCCCCTCCACTTCCGACATATTAAGATACGTGTGCAATCCGGGTATTTTTTTTATCAAACCTCGTATGCACGCACCGTAGGCTTCTTCGCTGGCATCGCAAAAACCATGCAGCTGAACGTCCTTAACTTGTGCCGTTAAAATATGACGAGGGATAAGAATATTCTGTATATCCTGTATTTGACTTACATACTGTGTCCATTTACGACCTAAATCTGGCGGAATCTCCTCGTCCGAATCAATTTTTAGTTGCCATAAGCTTCTCATAAATAATTTCGGTACGACTACTACAGGACCGACTAACCCTAAGGGATCGAATAGTTGCGATATAACTGAAAGTATGTTCCTTTTGGTTAATTGAGGGTTGGAGATCGTGAAGTTTGTGGAGTAGGATATGGTGTCAGAATGGGAGTTCCATTGAATACCCAGCGTTTTGATAGTACTATGTGATAAAAGTGGATGAATATTGATTATGTCGGAAGGCAATGAGTTAATGATAGATGCATCATTTGACGCCCATTTCCTGAGTGGAAATCCAGCCTTGGCAGTCAATTCGATAATTTCCCGAACTAATTCTTGCCTTGCTTCTTCTACCGTAGACGCGCCGGTCAACATGTCGTCGACATAGAAATCTCGCTGTAGAACCCGTGCCGCACGGGGGTAATTGTGCCCTTCGTCGCTCGCTAACTGTTGAAGGCACCGCGTTGCCAAGAATGGAGCTGATGTAAGACCGTATGTGACTGTGTTTAGAGCAAATATTGAGAGTTTGTCTGATGGATCATTACGCCAAATGATGCATTGATATTTTCTATCTTCTGGGTGAACAGTGATCTGACGTACGCGTGAGTTCGGAACCTCGTCGCAATGGAAAACAGGTCCGATTGTACAGTAGGTCCGGCCATAAGCACGTCGTTTAATGAATGTCCGCTTCTTGTCTTCATGGATCCGTCGAAAACTACACAAACTTTAGTGGTGGAACTAGATTCTTTTATGACCGAATGATGTGGCAAATAATAACCGTCGTTCTTATCGGGTAAAGCTACCGGACTCATGTGCTAATAAAGGCGGAATATTCTGCGCGTGAGGCTGTATTGGCTTGAAGTCTCCGCTCTAAACTATAAAATCGTTTGAGTGCTAGATTGAATAAAGCGCCTAAGTCATGAAAATTAGCCTTAAATGGAAGTCGAACCATATAACGACCTGAAGAATCGCGCGTGGTATTTTTGCAAAAGTGGTCTTGTTGAGCCCTTAAGTGCTCAACAGAACAAGGCGTTGTTGGGAAAGGCGCGTGGGAACAGAAAAACACAATCCTAAAACACCTTGAACTACTCCTAGTCCACAATAGTATCCTTTAAAACAAAATATCGACCTACCACAGCTACCACCTCCATATCCCTCGAAGATAGCCCCTTCTCTTTTCTCATGTCCACGCCCTTTAAGACGCTCCCCAAAGACACCCGATAGACACGAGAAAATTCTTTTAACCAGTACGCAATATTACTTCGAACCATACAGAGCATAAAAACAAGTATCAAATCGCCCGAGATTAACCCTTTGCGATCGGCAGATTTCGCTTTTGGGAGTACCAGTAGGTCGGAGCAAATCTATCGTTTCGCAATTACTTTTCCGTACAGGATTTAAAGTCAATATATTAATATTAAGAAACACATTATAATACGTAAGAATATAAAATTTTTAATCCGATCAATGTACAAGTGATAACCCTCAGCACTCGGAATGTTGTTCAAACGTGTTTTAACTAATGTTAATGGAATTCGAGAGCTAACCGGAAGATCTGGTTTTTCCAAATTTGCCGTTGTCAAGCTTCCATAATAGGGCAAAATCGAGTATACATAGCCGGTTTCCCCATCCGCTAATACGTACATTCTTATACCCCATTTGGTCGGTTTCTTCGGGTTATATGTTATAAATGCAATTTTTCCCTTGAACTTGACAACTGATTCGTCGATACAAATATCCTTACCAGGTATAAAATGTTCCGCAAACCTCGTGTCGATATACAGCAAAAAGTTGTTTGCCTTTCCAATCCGGGTTCTCAAAGGTGTATTGGAAGATGCATTGCTTTGTTAATGTAACATCCAGAAAATTTGGCGGAATCGGTCGCTGCTAAATACCTCCGAATAGAAAGGAATTTTACTGTTGCTTCTCGTTGTCCACTATTCCGATATGCTTGCAAGTGGCATTGTTCCCATGTTGAGAATTACCTCGATGAAGGGCATACATTCTTCACGTGTAACGTCCACCCACGAATGCCAAATAGACTTATTGGCCAACTGTTTCTCACGTATTTTCATTTGTGCATATTCATTCGTCGTTTTTACAATTTGGTCTATCAATAAATCAGTGAAATATAATTTGAAAATGTCCAATGGTTTTGTTACATTCTGAGGTATTTGTGGTCCTACCGCTACGTCCTAATTCGCGGTTTTTTGAAATTGGAAGTAAAAGGCAAATCGTTTTTTTCTGTGACGTGATCCCATTCGTCACTTTTACTGGAGTCCCCTATTTGTTCTAAATGTTCTTCATCATCACCTTCGCTATTCTCCACGTCACTTTCAATTCTTAGTACATTCCGTCTCTTAGGAGGAACTATGTACTCGTCACTATCATCACTGTTATTATCAGGTACTGAATCGTACGTTAAATTTCTCATATTTTCATTATATGCTTCAAGTTCCAACCCATCATCACTACTCTCATTATCTTGCGAATCATTTCTAAATCCTTGCATTTGTGCGCATTACACTGAATTTTTAAAATTTTGAACACAAATTTTATTATGTTCGCGGTACTTTTTGATAAAACTGATACTTTTGTAAAATAAGGTGTGTGATGTACACAATGACTAGCTTTTTAGCGATCTCAATGTTTCTCGAGAGCTCATTCGAAACTGACTGCCTATAAATTTCTCTAAACAATTATGCATTGTTATCTGGTAAATCGACTGAAACATTTGAATCACGAGGCATAGGGGACGATAGTGTTTTGTCATTTTTGCGATTTTCGAAGGTTCCCGCAGCGGGGTCATTGACTTATACGACGATTTAGAAATGTCCCCGCTACGAGGACACCGACCGCAAAGGGTTAATACTAATAACCTAGTAGATAAGTAATAGTTGACTAATAAATATAATATTACTAAAGTCAGTGGATTACATTGTTGTTCCCACCAATAAACCGAATCTTATTCAATAACCTTGAGTAAGATTATCGAGGACACCAATAAGGAAGTTACACCCTACAACTGGATCCTCGATCGCGCTCAGTGCGCAACAGGTCTTCTCATTAACTTTCCTCCGCGGACAGAATAGGGAATGCAGATATTTCCGCTACCTCCCAAAATGACAGTAATCTAGTATCTACATTATCGAGAGATGCATGATAAGCGATTGCTGAAGATGTAGATACAGGTATGCGACCTGCTCCCCCGTGGTGCTCACCTTGTCGTGGTGGGGGAGCTTAGTATCTCGATGATCCATCGGGCTATACCGGTAGCTACTAGCATGCCGGGCAGGCCGATGGGGAGGGATCAACTAAGAGCAACAGGAGGAGGGGGGATCTAAAACCGGGTCATCACCCTAGGTGGAAGCCTTCGGCTCCTCGACGAATTTTTCGCGAACCATCCGAAGCTAAGGTGTGCAGGCACCGTGCCGATGGCTGAATGGCTGGCCGGATGTAAAACTTAGTCAGTCGCAAACGGTCCCTTCGGGGCACCTGCCGAAACCCCTTCGTATTTTAGGCTCACCCTGGTAAGGCGGCTCTGCCTGGGTGGACCACCCCTTCCGACCTACTCGTGGGATTTTTATGGAGAAACAAAGTGAAACAAAAACCGGACGGACAAATATAAACGACAACCAGGCAAGGACCAGGACCATGGACACCAACAAGGACAGGAACACAGACAACGAGGGAAGGACGCCAGTGGTGGTCCTGAGGGATGTCCTCTCGGACTCCTCAGCAATGCCACCTCCGAGGACACAGCGGCCCAGACGTGGGGGTAAGTCCTCAACAATTACTAGGGCTGAGGAGGAGTCGGACGAAACGTCGTCCGTCGCCTCCCACAGATCGATAAGGAAGCGGAAGTGGGACGAGCGTCGCAAAGGCGACGCCACTTCCACTTCCGCGATGGATATGGATCCTTGCGAGGCGTACGGCCGCCAGTCGAGGGGCGAACTCCCTTCCGAGGCTGAGTTGGCCCTGGAGATGGAAGGCGAGGCGACGGGGGCCCTCGCCAGCCAAATCCTGGAGCGGATGAGGGCGGTGGAAAAAGTCGCTCCCATCTCGTCCAACCATAAGGGGACGAACGTCCGGGCGTTGCGCTGGGCGGCCCGGTACACTAAGAACGCAATCACGGAGCTGATACAGAGGTCCGAATCCGCAAGGGACGCGGAGTGGTTGGGGCGGGAGACCGGCCGCCTGAGCAATGAGGCGAGGGCCCGTAGCAGGGAGGCAAAGGAGCTGAGGAGGACCGTCTCCCAGCTCGAGGCAACAGTGGTGGCGTTGCGGGGCCGGGGAGCCTCACCGCCCCCTCCGGCGGAGCGACATTTGTCGCCGCCGGTATGGGCGAATGGGGGAACCTCTCCGGGTCGGCTGTCGCGGGCCGACGCCCGGCCGGGCATGGCGGAGGACCGCCTGCTCGAGCGGGTGTCGACGCTGATTGAGGCCAAATTGGCCTCTTTCGAGGAGAGGTTCCTCTCACGGCGACCTGCGGCAGCCAAAAAGGCGCCCAAACAGGTCGCCTCGGCGGAAGCCCCCCCCCCCAGAGGCCCACCTTCGCCGAGGTGGTGAACCAGGACGGGGGGAAGAGGAAGACGGTCGGCCCCTCGGGCCCACCGCCTTCCTCGGGAAAGAAAAGGCCGAAGGGCCCCAAGCCAACGGTTAAACCGAAGGCGCCGGGCCCTTCGACCTCCAAGGGCCCCAAGCCCCCCACAACACCTGGGGGGGAAAGGGCCCCGAGTCTTCGGCGTCCCCCCAAAACGGCCGCGGTCACCCTCACCGTGGGGGAGGGCGCCGCAATGACCATCGACGAGGCGATGTCCACCGCCAGACGGAATATCCGCCTGGAAGACGTGGGCCTCGAAGAGGTTCGGCCCAAAAGAGCCATCACCGGGGGCCTCATCTTAGAGGTCTCCGGTGAGGACCGGCAGGAGAAGGCGAAGGCCTTGGCCACGCGGATGGCCGAGGTCTTGGCCGGCACGGGTGTCAAGGTCGCGAGGCCCGTCAAAAAGGCGGAGCTGAGGGTTCGCGACCTCGACGACTCCGTGCGGGTAGCGGACGTGGTGGAGGCGGTTGCCACCACGGGCGCCTGTGACGAGGGCGAGGTGCGCGTCGGAGAGATCCGGCGCGCCCCTTCGCGGCTCGGCACGGCATGGGTTCAATGCCCACTCTCAGCGGCGCGCAAAATTGTCGCAGCTGGCCGTCTGAGGGTGGGCTGGAGCGCTGTGAGGGTGCAGGCTTTGGAAGCCCGTGCCCTCCAGTGCTATCGGTGCCTGGCGCTGGGGCACTCCAGGCACCAATGCAAGAGTAGTACCGACCGTAGCGGTCGGAGGCTGACCCGGGAGGAGGCTGACCCCCAATGACTGGGGATCAACCTCCTCCAGACCAACCTGAACCACACGCGCGTGGCACAGGACTTAGTGGTCCAGGCCGCGCGCGAGTGGAAAGTCGGGCTGGTCGTTGCGGCCGAGCCCTACAGGGTTCCGGATCACCCTTCGTGGTCCGGAGACGCCTTGGGCTCGGTAGCCATTCTATGGAATGGCGCTCCGGGGATGCCTCCCCCCACGGCTCTCATAGAGCGGGGGGATGGCTACGTAGCCGTCCAGTGGGGCAGCGTGGCGGTGGTGGGGGTTTACGTCTCCCCCAATTGCGGCCGGGACGCTTTTGTAGCGTTCCTGGACCGGGTTGGGGGGTGCGTCACCCGCATCCTGCCGCGTCCCTTGCTCGTCCTGGGGGATTTCAACTCCCACGCTACTGCGTGGGGTTCCCCCAGTACGGACATGAGGGGGCGGGAGCTGCTCCATTGGGCGGCCGGTCTGGAGTTAAGGCTCCTGAATGAGGGGTCCACCCCCACCTTCGTGCGGCGGCGGGGGGCGTCCATAGTCGACCTGACATGGGCGTCACCCTCCGCCGTGCGCAGGGTGAGTGGGTGGAGGGTGTTGGGGGTTGAGACGATGTCAGACCACGCTTACGTGGTCATGAGCGTCTCGACTCCCAACCCTCCCAACCAGTCTGGCTCATCGGCTAGGGGATCTCCCCCCCCGATGGGCCCTTAAAAGACTGGACGAGGTGGCCCTGCGCGCGGCAATCCAGGCGGTAGCCTGGGCTGAGCGCAGGGGCGAGAGACCTGAGGAGGAGGAGGCCTGGTTCCGTGCGGCCATGGCGGCTGTCTCTGACACCGCCATGCCCCGGGCCAAGGCATCCTCGCCCCGCGCCGCGTACTGGTGGTCGTCGGAAATTTCCGACCTGAGGGACACCAGTACGCGTGCGCGGAGGGCGTACCTCAGGGCCCGCAGGCGCGCAAGCTCCACCGCGGAGGAGGAGTCCCTGTACAACGCGTACAGGGACGCCCGGGGGGCCCTTCAGGGGGCTGTCCTAAGGGCCAAGGCGGAGGCCTGGAGCCAGCTCCTCGCCACCATCGATCGCGAACCGTGGGGTCGCCCATACCGGGTGGTTCTGAATAAGATCCGCCCGTGGGCCCCCCCGGTGACCGAGTCGATGGAACCGGAGCTCCTGGACTCCGTCGTCGATAACCTCTTTCCTCAGGATGAGGAGGAGGCTCGACGGCGGACCCAGGAGTAGGGGGCGCGACATGATCGCGTCCCTGTGCCTGGGATCGGCAGCGAGGAGCTGGACAGGGCAGTGCGCCGCCTTGCAGCCCGAAGCACCGCCCCGGGTCCCGACGGCATCCACGGCCGCGTGCTCGTGGCTGCCCTCCGGGTCCTGGGGGGTAGGTTTCGACTCCTCCTGGAGGACTGCCTCACAGAGGGGGTCTTCCCGGGGGCCTGGAAAAGGGGGCAGCTGGTGCTGCTCCCTAAACCAGGGAGGGCGGCCGGCAGCCCTTCCGCCTATCGGCCCATATGCCTGCTCGACGGGGCGGGAAAGACCCTCGAGAGGATCATAGCTTTCCGCCTCGCCGAGCACCTGTCCGGGGTGGGGCCCGATCTGGCCGAGAGCCAGTTCGGTTTCTGGGAGGGGCGCTCCACGTTGGACGCGATCCAGCGGGTGCGCTCCCTCGCCGGGACGGCGGTGTCGGCCCCGGGGGGTGGAGTTGTGTTGGCGATATCGCTCGATATCGTCAACGCTTTCAACTCCGTCCCCTGGCAGGTTATTAGGGAGGCGCTGGTGTATCACCGCGTGCCTCCCTACTTGCGCAGGATAGTCGGGTCCTTCCTGCAGGACAGGTCCATTGGCTACCCGACGCGGGACGGGAGGGCTGAACGCCCTAGCTGGCGCGGTGTCCCACAGGGTTCGGTGCTAGGCCCGACCCTGTGGAACCTTGCGTATGACCGCGTCTTGCGGTGCGCGCTTCCCCCGGGGGTGGCGCTGGTGTGTTACGCAGTGTGTGTTACACACTGGTGGTCACCTCCGGGAGGGATTACGCCCGCACTATCCGTCTGGCGGAGTGCGGTGCGGAATGCGTGGTGGCCGCCATAAGGCGGCTAGGCCTGGAGGTGTCCCCGTCGAAGAACAAGGCAATGTGGTTCTTCGACGGGGTCAGGAGGGGCCCTCCCCCCGAGACTCCGGTCACGGTGGGAGGCGTGGCTGTCGAGGTGGGCAGCCGGATGAAATATCTGGGTGTCCCCCTCGACAGCCACTGGAGCTTTGGGCCCCACCTCGAAGAGGTGGTGCCCCGAGTGGAACGGACAGCGGCGGTCTTGGGCCGCTTGCTGCCCAACGTGGGGGGACCTCAGGCGGGTGTACGCCGCCTGTACGAGGGGGTGGTGCGGAGTGCCGCCTATATGGTGCACCCGTGTGGGCGGGCTCGCTCGGGAGGAGCAAGCGTAATCGCCAGCTCCTTTCCCGAGCACAAAGACCCCTAGCCGCGTGGGTCGCCAGGGGGTACCGCACCGTCTCCCTGAGGGCGGCGTCCCTGCTTGGGTGCTCTCCCCCTTGGGAGCTCAAGGCGGAGGAAGCCACGGAGGTCTACAGGATCTCCGCGGCCCTCAAAGAAACGCCGGATGTGGCTGAGTACCGTGCAGCGGAGATGGAGGCCGGCAGGAGCCGGGCGGGGCTGCACACCCTGGAAAGGTGGCGCAGCCAATTGGAGGAGCCCGGCTCCGGGGAAAGGACCGTCAGGGCCATCCTGCCGGTCCTCCAGCGTTGGCTGGAAAGGAGGGGACGGCTCACCTTCCGTCTAACACAGGTACTCACCGGGCATGGGTGCTTCGGTGAGTATCTGCACAAGATCGGAAGGGAGCCGTCCCCGCAGTGTCATCACTGCGGTGAAGAGAAGGACTCGGCGCAGCACACCCTGGAGGAGTGTCCCTCCTGGGCAGGGGAGCGCCGAGTCCTTCGGAACATCATAGGGTGGGACCTCTCGCTGCCCGCCGTCGTAAAAGCGATGGTGGGCGGCGAAGAGGAGTGGGGAGCCGTGGCCTCCTTCTGCGAACAAGTTATGTCGCGGAAGGAGGCCGCGGAAAGGGCCCGCGAGACAGCGGACCCAGAGGGTAGGGGCCGAAGGCGGAGACGTACACGTCCCGCCTCCGGCACCGGACGCGGCGACCGTCGGAGTCGTCGGGGCCACTAGGCGGTCTGGATTGGGGTCCAGGCAGCCAATAGGGTGGCGCCAGAGGTAGACGGATGCGGTGTTGTGGTCGCACCGCATCCCAAATAGTGGATTGGCCCCCCCTCAGGGGGCAAGGCGGGGGGGTATCCGGATCAATACGAAGTGTTCCCGGGTACTCCCCCTAACGCCTGAGGATGACCACCGGGGGGTTTTAGTCGGTAGAAATCCGACACTACCCCGGCCTCCCCCCAAAGGAGGCCGGGGTGTCTATCGAAGATTTCCCCTCGAGAAAAAAAAAGGGGGTATGCGACCTGCGACAACCCAGCCTAGGAAGGTATTCTGTAAAACGGCGGAGATTCCCTTTACCCGGATTTGACCTGTCCTTTGTAAAAGGTATGCGAATTCGGCACCACTTGACGCAATGTTAAAATTAGGATCAGCCAATTCTATATGTTCGATGGCATTTCCAATGACACTTTATCAAAGCTGCTGTTTGGAATGTAACTGCTTATATTTGGTATGATGTAAAATGAGGTGGTACGAGATTTGATAACTGCGCTTACTGCAGATTGATTAATACCCGAGACAGAGCACTTAACTTTCTTTCGAGGTAAGTTTAGGCGTGTTGCAAATTCTTCGGTTATGAAATTTAGCTGAGAGGAAATTTAGCGAATCCAACAATACGCGAGAGCGATGAATTCTACCGGCATTGTCTAGAATGTCAACAATGGCTGTAGACAATAAAACTTGCGAGGGTCATGACGACCGTAAATTATTTGGAACATGGCTAATGTAATGAGATACTTCCGAGGCCTTTTCTACCGGATTATCGGTAGGATGTATGAGCGTGAGATGTTTTTTATTGCGCGTCCTGCAGAAGCTGAAATTGCTACTGAAATTATTTTCACCGACGAGGTAACTTTTAAATGTTAGATTGAGTTATAGGAGCGTATTTGAAGCACTTTTGCTTAATAAACCACGGCTCTATCTCTTACGGTTGATTTTTAAATAATTTCTAAAATCGTCGTCGGCGACTCTTCACGGTAGCCACTCGGTAGGAAAAAATCTAAGTCCGAACTGAAATTATTTTCACCGACGAGGTAACTTTTAAATGTTAGATTGAGTTATAGGAGCGTATTTGAAGCACTTTTGCTTAATAAACCACGGCTCTATCTCTTACGGTTGATTTTTAAATTAATCAGAAAGTCTTCGTCGGCAGCGCTTCACGGTAGCCTCTCCGTACAGAGACTAAGTCCGAATTGAAAATATTTTCACCGACGACGTATCTTTTAAATGTTATGTTCAGTTATGGGAGCGTATTTGAAGCACTTTTGCTTAATAAACCACGGCTCTATCTCTTACGGTTGATTTTTAAATAATTTCTAAAATCGTCGTCGGCGACCCTTCACGGTAGCCACTAGGTAGGAAAAAATCTAAGTCCGAACTGAAATTATTTTCACCGACGAGGTAACTTTTAAATGTTAGATTGAGTTATAGGAGCGTATTTGAAGCACTTTTGCTTAATAAACCACGGCTCTATCTCTTACGGCTGATTTTTAAATTAATCAGAAAGTCTTCGTCGGCAGCGCTTCACGGTAGCCTCTCCGTACAGAGACTAAGTCCGAATTGAAAATATTTTCACCGACGACGTATCTTTTAAATGTTATGTTCAGTTATGGGAGCGTATTTGAAGCACTTTTGCTTAATAAACCACGGCTCTATCTCTTACGGTTGATTTTTAAATAATTTCTAAAATCGTCGTCGGCGACTCTTCAGGGTAGCCACTCGGTAGGAAAAAATCCAAGTCCGAACTGAAATTATTTTCACCGACGAGGTAACTCTTAAATGTTAGATTGAGTTATAGGAGCGTATTTGAAGCACTTTTGCTTAATAAACCACGGCTCTATCTCTTACGGTTGATTTTTAAATTAATCAGAAAGTCTTCGTCGGCAGCGCTTCACGGTAGCCT
Source organism: Nysson spinosus (assembly GCA_910591585.2). Classification (NCBI taxonomy): domain Eukaryota; kingdom Metazoa; phylum Arthropoda; class Insecta; order Hymenoptera; family Crabronidae; genus Nysson; species Nysson spinosus. The sequence goes on along the minus strand of OU342836.1, from coordinate 2,232,231 downwards.
CTCCGTACAGAGACTAAGTCCGAATTGAAAATATTTTCACCGACGACGTATCTTTTAAATGTTATGTTCAGTTATGGGAGCGTATTTGAAGCACTTTTGCTTAATAAACCACGGCTCTATCTCTTACGGTTGATTTTTAAATAATTTCTAAAATCGTCGTCGGCGACTCTTCACGGTAGCCACTCGGTAGGAAAAAATCTAAGTCCGAACTGAAATTATTTTCACCGACGAGGTAACTTTTAAATGTTAGATTGAGTTATAGGAGCGTATTTGAAGCACTTTTGCTTAATAAACCACGGCTCTATCTCTTACGGTTGATTTTTAAATAATTTCTAAAATCGTCGTCGGCGACTCTTCACGGTAGCCACTCGGTAGGAAAAAATCTAAGTCCGAACTGAAATTATTTTCACCGACGAGGTAACTTTTAAATATTAGATTGAGTTATAGGAGCGTATTTGAAGCACTTTTGCTTAATAAACCACGGCTCTATCTCTTACGGTTGATTTTTAAATTAATCAGAAAGTCTTCGTCGGCAGCGTTTCACGGTAGCCTCTCCGTACAGAGACTAAGTCCGAATTGAAAATATTTTCACCGACGACGTATCTTTTAAATGTTATGTTCAGTTATGGGAGCGTATTTGAAGCACTTTTGCTTAATAAACCACGGCTCTATCTCTTACGGTTGATTTTTAAATAATTTCTAAAATCGTCGTCGGCGACTCTTCAGGGTAGCCACTTGGTAGGAAAAAATCCAAGTCCGAACTGAAATTATTTTCACCGACGAGGTAACTTTTAAATGTTAGATTGAGTTATAGGAGCGTATTTGAAGCACTTTTGCTTAATAAACCACGGCTCTATCTCTTACGGTTGATTTTTAAATTAATCAGAAAGTCTTCGTCGGCAGCGCTTCACGGTAGCCTCTCCGTACAGAGACTAAGTCCGAATTGAAAATATTTTCACCGACGACGTATCTTTTAAATGTTATGTTCAGTTATGGGAGCGTATTTGAAGCACTTTTGCTTAATAAACCACGGCTCTATCTCTTACGGTTGATTTTTAAATAATTTCTAAAATCGTCGTCGGCGACTCTTCACGGTAGCCACTCGGTAGGAAAAAATCTAAGTCCGAACTGAAATTATTTTCACCGACTAGGTAACTTTTAAATGTTAGATTGAGTTATAGGAGCGTATTTGAAGCACTTTTGCTTAATAAACCACGGCTCTATCTCTTACGGTTGATTTTTAAATTAATCAGAAAGTCTTCGTCGGCAGCGCTTCACGGTAGCCTCTCCGTACAGAGACTAAGTCCGAATTGAAAATATTTTCACCGACGACGTATCTTTTAAATGTTATGTTCAGTTATGGGAGCGTATTTGAAGCACTTTTGCTTAATAAACCACGGCTCTATCTCTTACGGTTGATTTTTAAATAATTTCTAAAATCGTCGTCGGCGACTCTTCACGGTAGCCACTCGGTAGGAAAAAATCTAAGTCCGAACTGAAATTATTTTCACCGACGAGGTAACTTTTAAATGTTAGATTGAGTTATAGGAGCGTATTTGAAGCACTTTTGCTTAATAAACCACGGCTCTATCTCTTACGGTTGATTTTTAAATAATTTCTAAAATCGTCGTCGGCGACTCTTCACGGTAGCCACTCGGTAGGAAAAAATCTAAGTCCGAACTGAAATTATTTTCACCGACGCGGTAACTTTTAAATGTTAGATTGAGTTATAGGAGCGTAATTGAAGCACTTTTGCTTAATAAACAAGGCTCTATCTCTTACGGTTGATTTTTAAATTAATCAGAAAGTCTTCGTCGGCAGCGCTTCACGGTAGCCTCTCCGTACAGAGACTAAGTCCGAATTGAAAATATTTTCACCGACGACGTATCTTTTAAATGTTATGTTCAGTTATGGGAGCGTATTTGAAGCACTTTTGCTTAATAAACCACGGCTCTATCTCTTACGGTTGATTTTTAAATAATTTCTAAAATCGTCGTCGGCGACTCTTCAGGGTAGCCACTCGGTAGGAAAAAATCCAAGTCCGAACTGAAATTATTTTCACCGACGAGGTAACTTTTAAATGTTAGATTGAGTTATAGGAGCGTATTTGAAGCACTTTTGCTTAATAAACCACGGCTCTATCTCTTACGGTTGATTTTTAAATTAATCAGAAAGTCTTCGTCGGCAGCGCTTCACGGTAGCCTCTCCGTACAGAGACTAAGTCCGAATTGAAAATATTTTCACCGACGACGTATCTTTTAAATGTTATGTTCAGTTATGGGAGCGTATTTGAAGCACTTTTGCTTAATAAACCACGGCTCTATCTCTTACGGTTGATTTTTAAATAATTTCTAAAATCGTCGTCGGCGACTCTTCACGGTAGCCACTCGGTAGGAAAAAATCTAAGTCCGAACTGAAATTATTTTCACCGACTAGGTAACTTTTAAATGTTAGATTGAGTTATAGGAGCGTATTTGAAGCACTTTTGCTTAATAAACCACCGCTCTATCTCTTACGGTTGATTTTTAAATTAATCAGAAAGTCTTCGTCGGCAGCGCTTCACGGTAGCCTCTCCGTACAGAGACTAAGTCCGAATTGAAAATATTTTCACCGACGACGTATCTTTTAAATGTTATGTTCAGTTATGGGAGCGTATTTGAAGCACTTTTGCTTAATAAACCACGGCTCTATCTCTTACGGTTGATTTTTAAATAATTTCTAAAATCGTCGTCGGCGACTCTTCACGGTAGCCACTCGGTAGGAAAAAATCTAAGTCCGAACTGAAATTATTTTCACCGACGAGGTAACTTTTAAATGTTAGATTGAGTTATAGGAGCGTATTTGAAGCACTTCTCCTTAATAAACCACGGCTCTATCTCTTACGGTTGATTTTTAAATAATTTCTAAAATCGTCGTCGGCGACTCTTCACGGTAGCCACTCGGTAGGAAAAAATCTAAGTCCGAACTGAAATTATTTTCACCGACGCGGTAACTTTTAAATGTTAGATTGAGTTATAGGAGCGTAATTGAAGCACTTTTGCTTAATAAACAAGGCTCTATCTCTTACGGTTGATTTTTAAATTAATCAGAAAGTCTTCGTCGGCAGCGCTTCACGGTAGCCTCTCCGTACAGAGACTAAGTCCGAATTGAAAATATTTTCACCGACGACGTATCTTTTAAATGTTATGTTCAGTTATGGGAGCGTATTTGAAGCACTTTTGCTTAATAAACCACGGCTCTATCTCTTACGGTTGATTTTTAAATAATTTCTAAAATCGTCGTCGGCGACTCTTCACGGTAGCCACTCGGTAGGAAAAAATCTAAGTCCGAACTGAAATTATTTTCACCGACGAGGTAACTTTTAAATGTTAGATTGAGTTATAGGAGCGTATTTGAAGCACTTTTGCTTAATAAACCACGGCTCTATCTCTTACGGTTGATTTTTAAATTAATCAGAAAGTCTTCGTCGGCAGCGCTTCACGGTAGCCTCTCCGTACAGAGACTAAGTCCGAATTGAAAATATTTTCACCGACGACGTATCTTTTAAATGTTATGTTCAGTTATGGGAGCGTATTTGAAGCACTTTTGCTTAATAAACCACGGCTCTATCTCTTACGGTTGATTTTTAAATAATTTCTAAAATCGTCGTCGGCGACTCTTCACGGTAGCCACTCGGTAGGAAAAAATCTAAGTCCGAACTGAAATTATTTTCACCGACGAGGTAACTTTTAAATGTTAGATTGAGTTATAGGAGCGTATTTGAAGCACTTTTGCTTAATAAACCACGGCTCTATCTCTTACGGTTGATTTTTAAATTAATCAGAAAGTCTTCGTCGGCAGCGCTTCACGGTAGCCTCTCCGTACAGAGACTAAGTCCGAATTGAAAATATTTTCACCGACGACGTATCTTTTAAATGTTATGTTCAGTTATGGGAGCGTATTTGAAGCACTTTTGCTTAATAAACCACGGCTCTATCTCTTACGGTTGATTTTTAAATAATTTCTAAAATCGTCGTCGGCGACTCTTCACGGTAGCCACTCGGTAGGAAAAAATCTAAGTCCGAACTGAAATTATTTTCACCGACGCGGTAACTTTTAAATGTTAGATTGAGTTATAGGAGCGTAATTGAAGCACTTTTGCTTAATAAACAAGGCTCTATCTCTTACGGTTGATTTTTAAATTAATCAGAAAGTCTTCGTCGGCAGCGCTTCACGGTAGCCTCTCCGTACAGAGACTAAGTCCGAATTGAAAATATTTTCACCGACGACGTATCTTTTAAATGTTATGTTCAGTTATGGGAGCGTATTTGAAGCACTTTTGCTTAATAAACCACGGCTCTATCTCTTACGGTTGATTTTTAAATAATTTCTAAAATCGTCGTCGGCGACTCTTCACGGTAGCCACTCGGTAGGAAAAAATCTAAGTCCGAACTGAAATTATTTTCACCGACGAGGTAACTTTTAAATGTTAGATTGAGTTATAGGAGCGTATTTGAAGCACTTTTGCTTAATAAACCACGGCTCTATCTCTTACGGTTGATTTTTAAATTAATCAGAAAGTCTTCGTCGGCAGCGCTTCACGGTAGCCTCTCCGTACAGAGACTAAGTCCGAATTGAAAATATTTTCACCGACGACGTATCTTTTAAATGTTATGTTCAGTTATGGGAGCGTATTTGAAGCACTTTTGCTTAATAAACCACGGCTCTATCTCTTACGGTTGATTTTTAAATAATTTCTAAAATCGTCGTCGGCGACTCGTCACGGTAGCCACTCGGTAGGAAAAAATCTAAGTCCGAACTGAAATTATTTTCACCGACGAGGTAACTTTTAAATGTTAGATTGAGTTATAGGAGCGTATTTGAAGCACTTTTGCTTAATAAACCACGGCTCTATCTCTTACGGTTGATTTTTAAATTAATCAGAAACTCTTCGTCGGCAGCGCTTCACGGTAGCCTCTCCGTACAGAGACTAAGTCCGAATTGAAAATATTTTCACCGACGACGTATCTTTTAAATGTTATGTTCAGTTATGGGAGCGTATTTGAAGCACTTTTGCTTAATAAACCACGGCTCTATCTCTTACGGTTGATTTTTAAATAATTTCTAAAATCGTCGTCGGCGACTCTTCACGGTAGCCACTCGGTAGGAAAAAATCTAAGTCCGAACTGAAATTATTTTCACCGACGAGGTAACTTTTAAATGTTAGATTGAGTTATAGGAGCGTATTTGAAGCACTTTTGCTTAATAAACCACGGCTCTATCTCTTACGGTTGATTTTTAAATTAATCAGAAAGTCTTCGTCGGCAGCGCTTCACGGTAGCCTCTCCGTACAGAGACTAAGTCCGAATTGAAAATATTTTCACCGACGACGTATCTTTTAAATGTTATGTTCAGTTATGGGAGCGTATTTGAAGCACTTTTGCTTAATAAACCACGGCTCTATCTCTTACGGTTGATTTTTAAATAATTTCTAAAATCGTCGTCGGCGACTCTTCACGGTAGCCACTCGGTAGGAAAAAATCTAAGTCCGAACTGAAATTATTTTCACCGACGAGGTAACTTTTAAATGTTAGATTGAGTTATAGGAGCGTATTTGAAGCACTTTTGCTTAATAAACCACGGCTCTATCTCTTACGGTTGATTTTTAAATAATTTCTAAAATCGTCGTCGGCGACTCTTCACGGTAGCCACTCGGTAGGAAAAAATCTAAGTCCGAACTGAAATTATTTTCACCGACGCGGTAACTTTTAAATGTTAGATTGAGTTATAGGAGCGTAATTGAAGCACTTTTGCTTAATAAACAAGGCTCTATCTCTTACGGTTGATTTTTAAATTAATCAGAAAGTCTTCGTCGGCAGCGCTTCACGGTAGCCTCTCCGTACAGAGACTAAGTCCGAATTGAAAATATTTTCACCGACGACGTATCTTTTAAATGTTATGTTCAGTTATGGGAGCGTATTTGAAGCACTTTTGCTTAATAAACCACGGCTCTATCTCTTACGGTTGATTTTTAAATAATTTCTAAAATCGTCGTCGGCGACTCTTCAGGGTAGCCACTCGGTAGGAAAAAATCCAAGTCCGAACTGAAATTATTTTCACCGACGAGGTAACTTTTAAATGTTAGATTGAGTTATAGGAGCGTATTTGAAGCACTTTTGCTTAATAAACCACGGCTCTATCTCTTACGGTTGATTTTTAAATTAATCAGAAAGTCTTCGTCGGCAGCGCTTCACGGTAGCCTCTCCGTACAGAGACTAAGTCCGAATTGAAAATATTTTCACCGACGACGTATCTTTTAAATGTTATGTTCAGTTATGGGAGCGTATTTGAAGCACTTTTGCTTAATAAACCACGGCTCTATCTCTTACGGTTGATTTTTAAATAATTTCTAAAATCGTCGTCGGCGACTCTTCACGGTAGCCACTCGGTAGGAAAAAATCTAAGTCCGAACTGAAATTATTTTCACCGACTAGGTAACTTTTAAATGTTAGATTGAGTTATAGGAGCGTATTTGAAGCACTTTTGCTTAATAAACCACGGCTCTATCTCTTACGGTTGATTTTTAAATTAATCAGAAAGTCTTCGTCGGCAGCGCTTCACGGTAGCCTCTCCGTACAGAGACTAAGTCCGAATTGAAAATATTTTCACCGACGACGTATCTTTTAAATGTTATGTTCAGTTATGGGAGCGTATTTGAAGCACTTTTGCTTAATAAACCACGGCTCTATCTCTTACGGTTGATTTTTAAATAATTTCTAAAATCGTCGTCGGCGACTCTTCACGGTAGCCACTCGGTAGGAAAAAATCTAAGTCCGAACTGAAATTATTTTCACCGACGAGGTAACTTTTAAATGTTAGATTGAGTTATAGGAGCGTATTTGAAGCACTTCTCCTTAATAAACCACGGCTCTATCTCTTACGGTTGATTTTTAAATAATTTCTAAAATCGTCGTCGGCGACTCTTCACGGTAGCCACTCGGTAGGAAAAAATCTAAGTCCGAACTGAAATTATTTTCACCGACGCGGTAACTTTTAAATGTTAGATTGAGTTATAGGAGCGTAATTGAAGCACTTTTGCTTAATAAACAAGGCTCTATCTCTTACGGTTGATTTTTAAATTAATCAGAAAGTCTTCGTCGGCAGCGCTTCACGGTAGCCTCTCCGTACAGAGACTAAGTCCGAATTGAAAATATTTTCACCGACGACGTATCTTTTAAATGTTATGTTCAGTTATGGGAGCGTATTTGAAGCACTTTTGCTTAATAAACCACGGCTCTATCTCTTACGGTTGATTTTTAAATAATTTCTAAAATCGTCGTCGGCGACTCTTCACGGTAGCCACTCGGTAGGAAAAAATCTAAGTCCGAACTGAAATTATTTTCACCGACGAGGTAACTTTTAAATGTTAGATTGAGTTATAGGAGCGTATTTGAAGCACTTTTGCTTAATAAACCACGGCTCTATCTCTTACGGTTGATTTTTAAATTAATCAGAAAGTCTTCGTCGGCAGCGCTTCACGGTAGCCTCTCCGTACAGAGACTAAGTCCGAATTGAAAATATTTTCACCGACGACGTATCTTTTAAATGTTATGTTCAGTTATGGGAGCGTATTTGAAGCACTTTTGCTTAATAAACCACGGCTCTATCTCTTACGGTTGATTTTTAAATAATTTCTAAAATCGTCGTCGGCGACTCTTCACGGTAGCCACTCGGTAGGAAAAAATCTAAGTCCGAACTGAAATTATTTTCACCGACGAGGTAACTTTTAAATGTTAGATTGAGTTATAGGAGCGTATTTGAAGCACTTTTGCTTAATAAACCACGGCTCTATCTCTTACGGTTGATTTTTAAATTAATCAGAAAGTCTTCGTCGGCAGCGCTTCACGGTAGCCTCTCCGTACAGAGACTAAGTCCGAATTGAAAATATTTTCACCGACGACGTATCTTTTAAATGTTATGTTCAGTTATGGGAGCGTATTTGAAGCACTTTTGCTTAATAAACCACGGCTCTATCTCTTACGGTTGATTTTTAAATAATTTCTAAAATCGTCGTCGGCGACTCTTCACGGTAGCCACTCGGTAGGAAAAAATCTAAGTCCGAACTGAAATTATTTTCACCGACGCGGTAACTTTTAAATGTTAGATTGAGTTATAGGAGCGTAATTGAAGCACTTTTGCTTAATAAACAAGGCTCTATCTCTTACGGTTGATTTTTAAATTAATCAGAAAGTCTTCGTCGGCAGCGCTTCACGGTAGCCTCTCCGTACAGAGACTAAGTCCGAATTGAAAATATTTTCACCGACGACGTATCTTTTAAATGTTATGTTCAGTTATGGGAGCGTATTTGAAGCACTTTTGCTTAATAAACCACGGCTCTATCTCTTACGGTTGATTTTTAAATAATTTCTAAAATCGTCGTCGGCGACTCTTCACGGTAGCCACTCGGTAGGAAAAAATCTAAGTCCGAACTGAAATTATTTTCACCGACGAGGTAACTTTTAAATGTTAGATTGAGTTATAGGAGCGTATTTGAAGCACTTTTGCTTAATAAACCACGGCTCTATCTCTTACGGTTGATTTTTAAATTAATCAGAAAGTCTTCGTCGGCAGCGCTTCACGGTAGCCTCTCCGTACAGAGACTAAGTCCGAATTGAAAATATTTTCACCGACGACGTATCTTTTAAATGTTATGTTCAGTTATGGGAGCGTATTTGAAGCACTTTTGCTTAATAAACCACGGCTCTATCTCTTACGGTTGATTTTTAAATAATTTCTAAAATCGTCGTCGGCGACTCGTCACGGTAGCCACTCGGTAGGAAAAAATCTAAGTCCGAACTGAAATTATTTTCACCGACGAGGTAACTTTTAAATGTTAGATTGAGTTATAGGAGCGTATTTGAAGCACTTTTGCTTAATAAACCACGGCTCTATCTCTTACGGTTGATTTTTAAATTAATCAGAAACTCTTCGTCGGCAGCGCTTCACGGTAGCCTCTCCGTACAGAGACTAAGTCCGAATTGAAAATATTTTCACCGACGACGTATCTTTTAAATGTTATGTTCAGTTATGGGAGCGTATTTGAAGCACTTTTGCTTAATAAACCACGGCTCTATCTCTTACGGTTGATTTTTAAATAATTTCTAAAATCGTCGTCGGCGACTCTTCACGGTAGCCACTCGGTAGGAAAAAATCTAAGTCCGAACTGAAATTATTTTCACCGACGAGGTAACTTTTAAATGTTAGATTGAGTTATAGGAGCGTATTTGAAGCACTTTTGCTTAATAAACCACGGCTCTATCTCTTACGGTTGATTTTTAAATTAATCAGAAAGTCTTCGTCGGCAGCGCTTCACGGTAGCCTCTCCGTACAGAGACTAAGTCCGAATTGAAAATATTTTCACCGACGACGTATCTTTTAAATGTTATGTTCAGTTATGGGAGCGTATTTGAAGCACTTTTGCTTAATAAACCACGGCTCTATCTCTTACGGTTGATTTTTAAATAATTTCTAAAATCGTCGTCGGCGACTCTTCACGGTAGCCACTCGGTAGGAAAAAATCTAAGTCCGAACTGAAATTATTTTCACCGACGAGGTGACTTTTAAATGTTAGATTGAGATATAGGAGCGTAATTGAAGCACTTTTGCTTAATAAACCACGGCTCTATCTCTTACGGTTGATTTTTAAATTAATCAGAAAGTCTTCGTCGGCAGCGCTTCACGGTAGCCTCTCCGTACAGAGACTAAGTCCGAATTGAAAATATTTTCACCGACGACGTATCTTTTAAATGTTATGTTCAGTTATGGGAGCGTATTTGAAGCACTTTTGCTTAATAAACCACGGCTCTATCTCTCACGGTTGATTTTTAAATTAATCAGAAAGTCTTCGTCGGCAGCGCTTCACGGTAGCCTCTCCGTACAGAGACTAAGTCCGAATTGAAAATATTTTCACCGACGACGTATCTTTTAAATGTTATGTTCAGTTATGGGAGCGTATTTGAAGCACTTTTGCTTAATAAACCACGGCTCTATCTCTTACGGTTGATTTTTTAATAATTTCTAAAATCGTCGTCGGCGACCCTTCACGGTAGCCACTCGGTAGGAAAAAATCTAAGTCCGAACTGAAATTATTTTCACCGACGAGGTAACTTTTAAATGTTAGATTGAGTTATAGGAGCGTAATTGAAGCACTTTTGCTTAATAAACAAGGCTCTATCTCTTACGGTTGATTTTTAAATTAATCAGAAAGTCTTCGTCGGCAGCGCTTCACGGTAGCCTCTCCGTACAGAGACTAAGTCCGAATTGAAAATATTTTCACCGACGACGTATCTTTTAAATGTTATGTTCAGTTATGGGAGCGTATTTGAAGCACTTTTGCTTAATAAACCACGGCTCTATCTCTTACGGTTGATTTTTAAATAATTTCTAAAATCGTCGTCGGCGACTCTTCACGGTAGCCACTCGGTAGGAAAAAATCTAAGTCCGAACTGAAATCATTTTCACCGACGAGGTAACTTTTAAATGTTAGATTGAGTTATAGGAGCGTAATTGAAGCACTTTTGCTTAATAAACAAGGCTCTATCTCTTACGGTTGATTTTTAAATTAATCAGAAAGTCTTCGTCGGCAGCGCTTCACGGTAGCCTCTCCGTACAGAGACTAAGTCCGAATTGAAAATATTTTCACCGACGACGTATCTTTTAAATGTTATGTTCAGTTATGGGAGCGTATTTGAAGCACTTTTGCTTAATAAACCACGGCTCTATCTCTTACGGTTGATTTTTAAATAATTTCTAAAATCGTCGTCGGCGACTCTTCACGGTAGCCACTCGGTAGGAAAAAATCTAAGTCCGAACTGAAATTATTTTCACCGACGAGGTAACTTTTAAATGTTAGATTGAGTTATAGGAGCGTATTTGAAGCACTTTTGCTTAATAAACCACGGCTCTATCTCTTACGGTTGATTTTTAAATTAATCAGAAAGTCTTCGTCGGCAGCGCTTCACGGTAGCCTCTCCGTACAGAGACTAAGTCCGAATTGAAAATATTTTCACCGACGACGTATCTTTTAAATGTTATGTTCAGTTATGGGAGCGTATTTGAAGCACTTTTGCTTAATAAACCACGGCTCTATCTCTTACGGTTGATTTTTAAATAATTTCTAAAATCGTCGTCGGCGACTCTTCACGGTAGCCACTCGGTAGGAAAAAATCTAAGTTCGAACTGAAATTATTTTCACCGACGAGGTGACTTTTAAATGTTAGATTGAGTTATAGGAGCGTAATTGAAGCACTTTTGCTTAATAAACCACGGCTCTATCTCTTACGGTTGATTTTTAAATTAATCAGAAAGTCTTCGTCGGCAGCGCTTCACGGTAGCCTCTCCGTACAGAGACTAAGTCCGAATTGAAAATATTTTCACCGACGACGTATCTTTTAAATGTTATGTTCAGTTATGGGAGCGTATTTGAAGCACTTTTGCTTAATAAACCACGGCTCTATCTCTTACGGTTGATTTTTAAATAATTTCTAAAATCGTCGTCGGCGACTCTTCACGGTAGCCACTCGGTAGGAAAAAATCTAAGTCCGAACTGAAATTATTTTCACCGACGAGGTGACTTTTAAATGTTAGATTGAGTTATAGGAGCGTAATTGAAGCACTTTTGCTTAATAAACCACGGCTCTATCTCTTACGGTTGATTTTTAAATTAATCAGAAAGTCTTCGTCGGCAGCGCTTCACGGTAGCCTCTCCGTACAGAGACTAAGTCCGAATTGAAAATATTTTCACCGACGACGTATCTTTTAAATGTTATGTTCAGTTATGGGAGCGTATTTGAAGCACTTTTGCTTAATAAACCACGGCTCTATCTCTCACGGTTGATTTTTAAATTAATCAGAAAGTCTTCGTCGGCAGCGCTTCACGGTAGCCTCTCCGTACAGAGACTAAGTCCGAATTGAAAATATTTTCACCGACGACGTATCTTTTAAATGTTATGTTCAGTTATGGGAGCGTATTTGAAGCACTTTTGCTTAATAAACCACGGCTCTATCTCTTACGGTTGATTTTTTAATAATTTCTAAAATCGTCGTCGGCGACCCTTCACGGTAGCCACTCGGTAGGAAAAAATCTAAGTCCGAACTGAAATTATTTTCACCGACGAGGTAACTTTTAAATGTTAGATTGAGTTATAGGAGCGTAATTGAAGCACTTTTGCTTAATAAACCACGGCTCTATCTCTTACGGTTGATTTTTAAATTAATCAGAAAGTCTTCGTCGGCAGCGCTTCACGGTAGCCTCTCCGTACAGAGACTAAGTCCGAATTGAAAATATTTTCACCGACGACGTATCTTTTAAATGTTATGTTCAGTTATGGGAGCGTATTTGAAGCACTTTTGCTTAATAAACCACGGCTCTATCTCTTACGGTTGATTTTTAAATAATTTCTAAAATCGTCGTCGGCGACTCTTCACGGTAGCCACTCGGTAGGAAAAAATCTAAGTCCGAACTGAAATTATTTTCACCGACGAGGTAACTTTTAAATGTTAGATTGAGTTATAGGAGCGTAATTGAAGCACTTTTGCTTAATAAACAAGGCTCTATCTCTTACGGTTGATTTTTAAATTAATCAGAAAGTCTTCGTCGGCAGCGCTTCACGGTAGCCTCTCCGTACAGAGACTAAGTCCGAATTGAAAATATTTTCACCGACGACGTATCTTTTAAATGTTATGTTCAGTTATGGGAGCGTATTTGAAGCACTTTTGCTTAATAAACCACGGCTCTATCTCTTACGGTTGATTTTTAAATAATTTCTAAAATCGTCGTCGGCGACTCTTCACGGTAGCCACTCGGTAGGAAAAAATCTAAGTCCGAACTGAAATTATTTTCACCGACGAGGTAACTTTTAAATGTTAGATTGAGTTATAGGAGCGTATTTGAAGCACTTTTGCTTAATAAACCACGGCTCTATCTCTTACGGTTGATTTTTAAATTAATCAGAAAGTCTTCGTCGGCAGCGCTTCACGGTAGCCTCTCCGTACAGAGACTAAGTCCGAATTGAAAATATTTTCACCGACGACGTATCTTTTAAATGTTATGTTCAGTTATGGGAGCGTATTTGAAGCACTTTTGCTTAATAAACCACGGCTCTATCTCTTACGGTTGATTTTTAAATAATTTCTAAAATCGTCGTCGGCGACTCTTCACGGTAGCCACTCGGTAGGAAAAAATCTAAGTCCGAACTGAAATTATTTTCACCGACGAGGTGACTTTTAAATGTTAGATTGAGTTATAGGAGCGTAATTGAAGCACTTTTGCTTAATAAACCACGGCTCTATCTCTTACGGTTGATTTTTAAATTAATCAGAAAGTCTTCGTCGGCAGCGCTTCACGGTAGCCTCTCCGTACAGAGACTAAGTCCGAATTGAAAATATTTTCACCGACGACGTATCTTTTAAATGTTATGTTCAGTTATGGGAGCGTATTTGAAGCACTTTTGCTTAATAAACCACGGCTCTATCTCTCACGGTTGATTTTTAAATTAATCAGAAAGTCTTCGTCGGCAGCGCTTCACGGTAGCCTCTCCGTACAGAGACTAAGTCCGAATTGAAAATATTTTCACCGACGACGTATCTTTTAAATGTTATGTTCAGTTATGGGAGCGTATTTGAAGCACTTTTGCTTAATAAACCACGGCTCTATCTCTTACGGTTGATTTTTTAATAATTTCTAAAATCGTCGTCGGCGACCCTTCACGGTAGCCACTCGGTAGGAAAAAATCTAAGTCCGAACTGAAATTATTTTCACCGACGAGGTAACTTTTAAATGTTAGATTGAGTTATAGGAGCGTATTTGAAGCACTTTTGCTTAATAAACACCGGCTCTATCTCTTACGGTTGATTTTTAAATTAATCAGAAAGTCTTCGTCGGCAGCGCTTCACGGTAGCCTCTCCGTACAGAGACTAAGTCCGAATTGAAAATATTTTCACCGACGACGTATCTTTTAAATGTTATGTTCAGTTATGGGAGCGTATTTGAAGCACTTTTGCTTAATAAACCACGGCTCTATCTCTTACGGTTGATTTTTAAATAATTTCTAAAATCGTCGTCGGCGACTCTTCACGGTAGCCACTCGGTAGGAAAAAATCTAAGTCCGAACTGAAATTATTTTCACCGACGAGGTAACTTTTAAATGTTAGATTGAGTTATAGGAGCGTAATTGAAGCACTTTTGCTTAATAAACAATGCTCTATCTCTTACGGTTGATTTTTAAATTAATCAGAAAGTCTTCGTCGGCAGCGCTTCACGGTAGCCTCTCCGTACAGAGACTAAGTCCGAATTGAAAATATTTTCACCGACGACGTATCTTTTAAATGTTATGTTCAGTTATGGGAGCGTATTTGAAGCACTTTTGCTTAATAAACCACGGCTCTATCTCTTACGGTTGATTTTTAAATAATTTCTAAAATCGTCGTCGGCGACTCTTCACGGTAGCCACTCGGTAGGAAAAAATCTAAGTCCGAACTGAAATTATTTTCACCGACGAGGTGACTTTTAAATGTTAGATTGAGTTATAGGAGCGTAATTGAAGCACTTTTGCTTAATAAACCACGGCTCTATCTCTTACGGTTGATTTTTAAATTAATCAGAAAGTCTTCGTCGGCAGCGCTTCACGGTAGCCTCTCCGTACAGAGACTAAGTCCGAATTGAAAATATTTTCACCGACGACGTATCTTTTAAATGTTATGTTCAGTTATGGGAGCGTATTTGAAGCACTTTTGCTTAATAAACCACGGCTCTATCTCTCACGGTTGATTTTTAAATTAATCAGAAAGTCTTCGTCGGCAGCGCTTCACGGTAGCCTCTCCGTACAGAGACTAAGTCCGAATTGAAAATATTTTCACCGACGACGTATCTTTTAAATGTTATGTTCAGTTATGGGAGCGTATTTGAAGCACTTTTGCTTAATAAACCACGGCTCTATCTCTTACGGTTGATTTTTTAATAATTTCTAAAATCGTCGTCGGCGACCCTTCACGGTAGCCACTCGGTAGGAAAAAATCTAAGTCCGAACTGAAATTATTTTCACCGACGAGGTAACTTTTAAATGTTAGATTGAGTTATAGGAGCGTATTTGAAGCACTTTTGCTTAATAAACACCGGCTCTATCTCTTACGGTTGATTTTTAAATTAATCAGAAAGTCTTCGTCGGCAGCGCTTCACGGTAGCCTCTCCGTACAGAGACTAAGTCCGAATTGAAAATATTTTCACCGACGACGTATCTTTTAAATGTTATGTTCAGTTATGGGAGCGTATTTGAAGCACTTTTGCTTAATAAACCACGGCTCTATCTCTTACGGTTGATTTTTAAATAATTTCTAAAATCGTCGTCGGCGACTCTTCACGGTAGCCACTCGGTAGGAAAAAATCTAAGTCCGAACTGAAATTATTTTCACCGACGAGGTAACTTTTAAATGTTAGATTGAGTTATAGGAGCGTAATTGAAGCACTTTTGCTTAATAAACAAGGCTCTATCTCTTACGGTTGATTTTTAAATTAATCAGAAAGTCTTCGTCGGCAGCGCTTCACGGTAGCCTCTCCGTACAGAGACTAAGTCCGAATTGAAAATATTTTCACCGACGACGTATCTTTTAAATGTTATGTTCAGTTATGGGAGCGTATTTGAAGCACTTTTGCTTAATAAACCACGGCTCTATCTCTTACGGTTGATTTTTAAATAATTTCTAAAATCGTCGTCGGCGACTCTTCACGGTAGCCACTCGGTAGGAAAAAATCTAAGTCCGAACTGAAATTATTTTCACCGACGAGGTAACTTTTAAATGTTAGATTGAGTTATAGGAGCGTAATTGAAGCACTTTTGCTTAATAAACAAGGCTCTATCTCTTACGGTTGATTTTTAAATTAATCAGAAAGTCTTCGTCGGCAGCGCTTCACGGTAGCCTCTCCGTACAGAGACTAAGTCCGAATTGAAAATATTTTCACCGACGACGTATCTTTTAAATGTTATGTTCAGTTATGGGAGCGTATTTGAAGCACTTTTGCTTAATAAACCACGGCTCTATCTCTTACGGTTGATTTTTAAATTATTTCTAAAATCGTCGTCGGCGACTCTTCACGGTAGCCACTCGGTAGGAAAAAATCTAAGTCCGAACTGAAATTATTTTCACCGACGAGGTAACTTTTAAATGTTAGATTGAGTTATAGGAGCGTATTTGAAGCGCTTTTGCTTAATAAACCACGGCTCTATCTCTCACGGTTGATTTTTAAATTAATCAGAAAGTCTTCGTCGGCAGCGCTTCACGGTAGCCTCTCCGTACAGAGACTAAGTCCGAATTGAAAATATTTTCACCGACGACGTATCTTTTAAATGTTATGTTCAGTTACGGGAGCGTATTTGAAGCACTTTTGCTTAATAAACCACGGCTCTATCTCTTACGGTTGATTTTTAAATAATTTCTAAAATCGTCGTCGGCGACTCTTCACGGTAGCCACTCGGTAGGAAAAAATCTAAGTCCGAACTGAAATTATTTTCACCGACGAGGTGACTTTTAAATGTTAGATTGAGTTATAGGAGCGTATTTGAAGCACTTTTGCTTAATAAACCACGGCTCTATCTCTTACGGTTGATTTTTAAATTAATCAGAAAGTCTTCGTCGGCAGCGCTTCACGGTAGCCTCTCCGTACAGAGACTAAGTCCGAATTGAAAATATTTTCACCGACGACGTATCTTTTAAATGTTATGTTCAGTTATGGGAGCGTATTTGAAGCACTTTTGCTTAATAAACCACGGCTCTATCTCTCACGGTTGATTTTTAAATTAATCAGAAAGTCTTCGTCGGCAGCGCTTCACGGTAGCCTCTCCGTACAGAGACTAAGTCCGAATTGAAAATATTTTCACCGACGACGTATCTTTTAAATGTTATGTTCAGTTACGGGAGCGTATTTGAAGCACTTTTGCTTAATAAACCACGGCTCTATCTCTGACGGTTGATTTTTAAATAATTTCTAAAATCGTCGTCGGCGACTCTTCACGGTAGCCACTCGGTAGGAAAAAATCTAAGTCCGAACTGAAATTATTTTCACCGACGAGGTAACTTTTAAATGTTAGATTGAGTTATAGGAGCGTATTTGAAGCACTTTTGCTTAATAAACCACGGCTCTATCTCTTACGGTTGATTTTTAAATTAATCAGAAAGTCTTCGTCGGCAGCGCTTCACGGTAGCCTCTCCGTACAGAGACTAAGTCCGAATTGAAAATATTTTCACCGACGACGTATCTTTTAAATGTTATGTTCAGTTATGGGAGCGTATTTGAAGCACTTTTGCTTAATAAACCACGGCTCTATCTCTTACGGTTGATTTTTAAATAATTTCTAAAATCGTCGTCGGCGACTCTTCACGGTAGCCACTCGGTAGGAAAAAATCTAAGTCCGAACTGAAATCATTTTCACCGACGAGGTAACTTTTAAATGTTAGATTGAGTTATAGGAGCGTAATTGAAGCACTTTTGCTTAATAAACAAGGCTCTATCTCTTACGGTTGATTTTTAAATTAATCAGAAAGTCTTCGTCGGCAGCGCTTCACGGTAGCCTCTCCGTACAGAGACTAAGTCCGAATTGAAAATATTTTCACCGACGACGTATCTTTTAAATGTTATGTTCAGTTATGGGAGCGTATTTGAAGCACTTTTGCTTAATAAACCACGGCTCTATCTCTCACGGTTGATTTTTAAATTAATCAGAAAGTCTTCGTCGGCAGCGCTTCACGGTAGCCTCTCCGTACAGAGACTAAGTCCGAATTGAAAATATTTTCACCGACGACGTATCTTTTAAATGTTATGTTCAGTTACGGGAGCGTATTTGAAGCACTTTTGCTTAATAAACCACGGCTCTATCTCTTACGGTTGATTTTTAAATAATTTCTAAAATCGTCGTCGGCGACTCTTCACGGTAGCCACTCGGTAGGAAAAAATCTAAGTCCGAACTGAAATTATTTTCACCGACGAGGTAACTTTTAAATGTTAGATTGAGTTATAGGAGCGTATTTACAGCACTTTTGCTTAATAAACCACGGCTCTATCTCTTACGGTTGATTTTTAAATTAATCAGAAAGTCTTCGTCGGCAGCGCTTCACGGTAGCCTCTCCGTACAGAGACTAAGTCCGAATTGAAAATATTTTCACCGACGACGTATCTTTTAAATGTTATGTTCAGTTATGGGAGCGTATATGAAGCACTTTTGCTTAATAAACCACGGCTCTATCTCTTACGGTTGATTTTTAAATAATTTCTAAAATCGTCGTCGGCGACTCTTCACGGTAGCCACTCGGTAGGAAAAAATCTAAGTCCGAACTGAAATTATTTTCACCGACGAGGTAACTTTTAAATGTTAGATTGAGTTATAGGAGCGTATTTGAAGCACTTTTGCTTAATAAACCACGGCTCTATCTCTTACGGTTGATTTTTAAATTAATCAGAAAGTCTTCGTCGGCAGCGCTTCACGGTAGCCTCTCCGTACAGAGACTAAGTCCGAATTGAAAATATTTTCACCGACGACGTATCTTTTAAATGTTATGTTCAGTTATGGGAGCGTATTTGAAGCACTTTTGCTTAATAAACCACGGCTCTATCTCTTACGGTTGATTTTTAAATAATTTCTAAAATCGTCGTCGGCGACTCTTCACGGTAGCCACTCGGTAGGAAAAAATCTAAGTCCGAACTGAAATTATTTTCACCGACGAGGTAACTTTTAAATGTTAGATTGAGTTATAGGAGCGTATTTGAAGCGCTTTTGCTTAATAAACCACGGCTCTATCTCTCACGGTTGATTTTTAAATTAATCAGAAAGTCTTCGTCGGCAGCGCTTCACGGTAGCCTCTCCGTACAGAGACTAAGTCCGAATTGAAAATATTTTCACCGACGACGTATCTTTTAAATGTTATGTTCAGTTACGGGAGCGTATTTGAAGCACTTTTGCTTAATAAACCACGGCTCTATCTCTTACGGTTGATTTTTAAATAATTTCTAAAATCGTCGTCGGCGACTCTTCACGGTAGCCACTCGGTAGGAAAAAATCTAAGTCCGAACTGAAATTATTTTCACCGACGAGGTGACTTTTAAATGTTAGATTGAGTTATAGGAGCGTATTTGAAGCACTTTTGCTTAATAAACCACGGCTCTATCTCTTACGGTTGATTTTTAAATTAATCAGAAAGTCTTCGTCGGCAGCGCTTCACGGTAGCCTCTCCGTACAGAGACTAAGTCCGAATTGAAAATATTTTCACCGACGACGTATCTTTTAAATGTTATGTTCAGTTATGGGAGCGTATTTGAAGCACTTTTGCTTAATAAACCACGGCTCTATCTCTCACGGTTGATTTTTAAATTAATCAGAAAGTCTTCGTCGGCAGCGCTTCACGGTAGCCTCTCCGTACAGAGACTAAGTCCGAATTGAAAATATTTTCACCGACGACGTATCTTTTAAATGTTATGTTCAGTTACGGGAGCGTATTTGAAGCACTTTTGCTTAATAAACCACGGCTCTATCTCTGACGGTTGATTTTTAAATAATTTCTAAAATCGTCGTCGGCGACTCTTCACGGTAGCCACTCGGTAGGAAAAAATCTAAGTCCGAACTGAAATTATTTTCACCGACGAGGTAACTTTTAAATGTTAGATTGAGTTATAGGAGCGTATTTGAAGCACTTTTGCTTAATAAACCACGGCTCTATCTCTTACGGTTGATTTTTAAATTAATCAGAAAGTCTTCGTCGGCAGCGCTTCACGGTAGCCTCTCCGTACAGAGACTAAGTCCGAATTGAAAATATTTTCACCGACGACGTATCTTTTAAATGTTATGTTCAGTTATGGGAGCGTATTTGAAGCACTTTTGCTTAATAAACCACGGCTCTATCTCTTACGGTTGATTTTTAAATAATTTCTAAAATCGTCGTCGGCGACTCTTCACGGTAGCCACTCGGTAGGAAAAAATCTAAGTCCGAACTGAAATTATTTTCACCGACGAGGTAACTTTTAAATGTTAGATTGAGTTATAGGAGCGTATTTGAAGCACTTTTGCTTAATAAACCACGGCTCTATCTCTCACGGTTGATTTTTAAATTAATCAGAAAGTCTTCGTCGGCAGCGCTTCACGGTAGCCTCTCCGTACAGAGACTAAGTCCGAATTGAAAATATTTTCACCGACGACGTATCTTTTAAATGTTATGTTCAGTTACGGGAGCGTATTTGAAGCACTTTTGCTTAATAAACCACGGCTCTATCTCTTACGGTTGATTTTTAAATAATTTCTAAAATCGTCGTCGGCGACTCTTCACGGTAGCCACTCGGTAGGAAAAAATCTAAGTCCGAACTGAAATTATTTTCACCGACGAGGTAACTTTTAAATGTTAGATTGAGTTATAGGAGCGTATTTGAAGCACTTTTGCTTAATAAACCATGGCTCTATCTCTTACGGTTGATTTTTAAATTAATCAGAAAGTCTTCGTCGGCAGCGCTTCACGGTAGCCTCTCCGTACAGAGACTAAGTCCGAATTGAAAATATTTTCACCGACGACGTATCTTTTAAATGTTATGTTCAGTTATGGGAGCGTATTTGAAGCACTTTTGCTTAATAAACCACGGCTCTATCTCTCACGGTTGATTTTTAAATTAATCAGAAAGTCTTCGTCGGCAGCGCTTCACGGTAGCCTCTCCGTACAGAGACTAAGTCCGAATTGAAAATATTTTCACCGACGACGTATCTTTTAAATGTTATGTTCAGTTATGGGAGCGTATTTGAAGCACTTTTGCTTAATAAACCACGGCTCTATCTCTTACGGTTGATTTTTAAATAATTTCTAAAATCGTCGTCGGCGACTCTTCACGGTAGCTACTCGGTAGGAAAAAATCTAAGTCCGAACTGAAATTATTTTCACCGACGAGGTAACTTTTAAATGTTAGATTGAGTTATAGGAGCGTATTTACAGCACTTTTGCTTAATAAACCACGGCTCTATCTCTTACGGTTGATTTTTAAATTAATCAGAAAGTCTTCGTCGGCAGCGCTTCACGGTAGCCTCTCCATACAGAGACTAAGTCCGAATTGAAAATATTTTCACCGACGACGTATCTTTTAAATGTTATGTTCAGTTATGGGAGCGTATATGAAGCACTTTTGCTTAATAAACCACGGCTCTATCTCTTACGGTTGATTTTTAAATAATTTCTAAAATCGTCGTCGGCGACTCTTCACGGTAGCCACTCGGTAGGAAAAAATCTAAGTCCGAACTGAAATTATTTTCACCGACGAGGTGACTTTTAAATGTTAGATTGAGTTATAGGAGCGTATTTGAAGCACTTTTGCTTAATAAACCACGGCTCTATCTCTTACGGTTGATTTTTAAATTAATCAGAAAGTCTTCGTCGGCAGCGCTTCACGGTAGCCTCTCCGTACAGAGACTAAGTCCGAATTGAAAATATTTTCACCGACGACGTATCTTTTAAATGTTATGTTCAGTTATGGGAGCGTATTTGAAGCACTTTTGCTTAATAAACCACGGCTCTATCTCTTACGGTTGATTTTTAAATTAATCAGAAAGTCTTCGTCGGCAGCGCTTCACGGTAGCCTCTCCGTACAGAGACTAAGTCCGAATTGAAAATATTTTCACCGACGACGTATCTTTTAAATGTTATGTTCAGTTACGGGAGCGTATTTGAAGCACTTTTGCTTAATAAACCACGGCTCTATCTCTGACGGTTGATTTTTAAATAATTTCTAAAATCGTCGTCGGCGACTCTTCACGGTAGCCACTCGGTAGGAAAAAATCTAAGTCCGAACTGAAATTATTTTCACCGACGAGGTAACTTTTAAATGTTAGATTGAGTTATAGGAGCGTATTTGAAGCACTTTTGCTTAATAAACCACGGCTCTATCTCTTACGGTTGATTTTTAAATTAATCAGAAAGTCTTCGTCGGCAGCGCTTCACGGTAGCCTCTCCGTACAGAGACTAAGTCCGAATTGAAAATATTTTCACCGACGACGTATCTTTTAAATGTTATGTTCAGTTATGGGAGCGTATTTGAAGCACTTTTGCTTAATAAACCACGGCTCTATCTCTTACGGTTGATTTTTAAATAATTTCTAAAATCGTCGTCGGCGACTCTTCACGGTAGCCACTCGGTAGGAAAAAATCTAAGTCCGAACTGAAATTATTTTCACCGACGAGGTAACTTTTAAATGTTAGATTGAGTTATAGGAGCGTATTTGAAGCGCTTTTGCTTAATAAACCACGGCTCTATCTCTCACGGTTGATTTTTAAATTAATCAGAAAGTCTTCGTCGGCAGCGCTTCACGGTAGCCTCTCCGTACAGAGACTAAGTCCGAATTGAAAATATTTTCACCGACGACGTATCTTTTAAATGTTATGTTCAGTTACGGGAGCGTATTTGAAGCACTTTTGCTTAATAAACCACGGCTCTATCTCTTACGGTTGATTTTTAAATAATTTCTAAAATCGTCGTCGGCGACTCTTCACGGTAGCCACTCGGTAGGAAAAAATCTAAGTCCGAACTGAAATTATTTTCACCGACGAGGTGACTTTTAAATGTTAGATTGAGTTATAGGAGCGTATTTGAAGCACTTTTGCTTAATAAACCACGGCTCTATCTCTTACGGTTGATTTTTAAATTAATCAGAAAGTCTTCGTCGGCAGCGCTTCACGGTAGCCTCTCCGTACAGAGACTAAGTCCGAATTGAAAATATTTTCACCGACGACGTATCTTTTAAATGTTATGTTCAGTTACGGGAGCGTATTTGAAGCACTTTTGCTTAATAAACCACGGCTCTATCTCTGACGGTTGATTTTTAAATAATTTCTAAAATCGTCGTCGGCGACTCTTCACGGTAGCCACTCGGTAGGAAAAAATCTAAGTCCGAACTGAAATTATTTTCACCGACGAGGTAACTTTTAAATGTTAGATTGAGTTATAGGAGCGTATTTGAAGCACTTTTGCTTAATAAACCACGGCTCTATCTCTTACGGTTGATTTTTAAATTAATCAGAAAGTCTTCGTCGGCAGCGCTTCACGGTAGCCTCTCCGTACAGAGACTAAGTCCGAATTGAAAATATTTTCACCGACGACGTATCTTTTAAATGTTATGTTCAGTTATGGGAGCGTATTTGAAGCACTTTTGCTTAATAAACCACGGCTCTATCTCTTACGGTTGATTTTTAAATAATTTCTAAAATCGTCGTCGGCGACTCTTCACGGTAGCCACTCGGTAGGAAAAAATCTAAGTCCGAACTGAAATTATTTTCACCGGCGAGGTAACTTTTAAATGTTAGATTGAGTTATAGGAGCGTATTTGAAGCGCTTTTGCTTAATAAACCACGGCTCTATCTCTCACGGTTGATTTTTAAATTAATCAGAAAGTCTTCGTCGGCAGCGCTTCACGGTAGCCTCTCCGTACAGAGACTAAGTCCGAATTGAAAATATTTTCACCGACGACGTATCTTTTAAATGTTATGTTCAGTTACGGGAGCGTATTTGAAGCACTTTTGCTTAATAAACCACGGCTCTATCTCTTACGGTTGATATTTAAATAATTTCTAAAATCGTCGTCGGCGACTCTTCACGGTAGCCACTCGGTAGGAAAAAATCTAAGTCCGAACTGAAATTATTTTCACCGACGAGGTGACTTTTAAATGTTAGATTGAGTTATAGGAGCGTATTTGAAGCACTTTTGCTTAATAAACCACGGCTCTATCTCTTACGGTTGATTTTTAAATTAATCAGAAAGTCTTCGTCGGCAGCGCTTCACGGTAGCCTCTCCGTACAGAGACTAAGTCCGAATTGAAAATATTTTCACCGACGACGTATCTTTTAAATGTTATGTTCAGTTATGGGAGCGTATTTGAAGCACTTTTGCTTAATAAACCACGGCTCTATCTCTCACGGTTGATTTTTAAATTAATCAGAAAGTCTTCGTCGGCAGCGCTTCACGGTAGCCTCTCCGTACAGAGACTAAGTCCGAATTGAAAATATTTTCACCGACGACGTATCTTTTAAATGTTATGTTCAGTTACGGGAGCGTATTTGAAGCACTTTTGCTTAATAAACCACGGCTCTATCTCTGACGGTTGATTTTTAAATAATTTCTAAAATCGTCGTCGGCGACTCTTCACGGTAGCCACTCGGTAGGAAAAAATCTAAGTCCGAACTGAAATTATTTTCACCGACGAGGTAACTTTTAAATGTTAGATTGAGTTATAGGAGCGTATTTGAAGCACTTTTGCTTAATAAACCACGGCTCTATCTCTTACGGTTGATTTTTAAATTAATCAGAAAGTCTTCGTCGGCAGCGCTTCACGGTAGCCTCTCCGTACAGAGACTAAGTCCGAATTGAAAATATTTTCACCGACGACGTATCTTTTAAATGTTATGTTCAGTTATGGGAGCGTATTTGAAGCACTTTTGCTTAATAAACCACGGCTCTATCTCTCACGGTTGATTTTTAAATTAATCAGAAAGTCTTCGTCGGCAGCGCTTCACGGTAGCCTCTCCGTACAGAGACTAAGTCCGAATTGAAAATATTTTCACCGACGACGTATCTTTTAAATGTTATGTTCAGTTACGGGAGCGTATTTGAAGCACTTTTGCTTAATAAACCACGGCTCTATCTCTGACGGTTGATTTTTAAATAATTTCTAAAATCGTCGTCGGCGACTCTTCACGGTAGCCACTCGGTAGGAAAAAATCTAAGTCCGAACTGAAATTATTTTCACCGACGAGGTGACTTTTAAATGTTAGATTGAGTTATAGGAGCGTATTTGAAGCACTTTTGCTTAATAAACCACGGCTCTATCTCTTACGGTTGATTTTTAAATTAATCAGAAAGTCTTCGTCGGCAGCGCTTCACGGTAGCCTCTCCGTACAGAGACTAAGTCCGAATTGAAAATATTTTCACCGACGACGTATCTTTTAAATGTTATGTTCAGTTATGGGAGCGTATTTGAAGCACTTTTGCTTAATAAACCACGGCTCTATCTCTCACGGTTGATTTTTAAATTAATCAGAAAGTCTTCGTCGGCAGCGCTTCACGGTAGCCTCTCCGTACAGAGACTAAGTCCGAATTGAAAATATTTTCACCGACGACGTATCTTTTAAATGTTATGTTCAGTTATGGGAGCGTATTTGAAGCACTTTTGCTTAATAAACCACGGCTCTATCTCTCACGGTTGATTTTTAAATTAATCAGAAAGTCTTCGTCGGCAGCGCTTCACGGTAGCCTCTCCGTACAGAGACTAAGTCCGAATTGAAAATATTTTCACCGACGACGTATCTTTTAAATGTTATGTTCAGTTACGGGAGCGTATTTGAAGCACTTTTGCTTAATAAACCACGGCTCTATCTCTGACGGTTGATTTTTAAATAATTTCTAAAATCGTCGTCGGCGACTCTTCACGGTAGCCACTCGGTAGGAAAAAATCTAAGTCCGAACTGAAATTATTTTCACCGACGAGGTAACTTTTAAATGTTAGATTGAGTTATAGGAGCGTATTTGAAGCACTTTTGCTTAATAAACCACGGCTCTATCTCTTACGGTTGATTTTTAAATTAATCAGAAAGTCTTCGTCGGCAGCGCTTCACGGTAGCCGCTCCGTACAGAGACTAAGTCCGAATTGAAAATATTTTCACCGACGACGTATCTTTTAAATGTTATGTTCAGTTATGGGAGCGTATTTGAAGCACTTTTGCTTAATAAACCACGGCTCTATCTCTTACGGTTGATTTTTAAATAATTTCTAAAATCGTCGTCGGCGACTCTTCACGGTAGCCACTCGGTAGGAAAAAATCTAAGTCCGAACTGAAATTATTTTCACCGACGAGGTGACTTTTAAATGTTAGATTGAGTTATAGGAGCGTAATTGAAGCACTTTTGCTTAATAAACCACGGCTCTATCTCTTACGGTTGATTTTTAAATTAATCAGAAAGTCTTCGTCGGCAGCGCTTCACGGTAGCCTCTCCGTACAGAGACTAAGTCCGAATTGAAAATATTTTCACCGACGACGTATCTTTTAAATGTTATGTTCAGTTATGGGAGCGTATTTGAAGCACTTTTGCTTAATAAACCACCGCTCTATCTCTTACGGTTGATTTTTAAATTAATCAGAAAGTCTTCGTCGGCAGCGCTTCACGGTAGCCTCTCCGTACAGAGACTAAGTCCGAATTGAAAATATTTTCACCGACGACGTATCTTTTAAATGTTATGTTCAGTTATGGGAGCGTATTTGAAGCACTTTTGCTTAATAAACCACGGCTCTATCTCTTACGGTTGATTTTTTAATAATTTCTAAAATCGTCGTCGGCGACCCTTCACGGTAGCCACTCGGTAGGAAAAAATCTAAGTCCGAACTGAAATTATTTTCACCGACGAGGTAACTTTTAAATGTTAGATTGAGTTATAGGAGCGTATTTGAAGCACTTTTGCTTAATAAACACCGGCTCTATCTCTTACGGTTGATTTTTAAATTAATCAGAAAGTCTTCGTCGGCAGCGCTTCACGGTAGCCTCTCCGTACAGAGACTAAGTCCGAATTGAAAATATTTTCACCGACGACGTATCTTTTAAATGTTATGTTCAGTTATGGGAGCGTATTTGAAGCACTTTTGCTTAATAAACCACGGCTCTATCTCTTACGGTTGATTTTTAAATAATTTCTAAAATCGTCGTCGGCGACTCTTCACGGTAGCCACTCGGTAGGAAAAAATCTAAGTCCGAACTGAAATTATTTTCACCGACGAGGTAACTTTTAAATGTTAGATTGAGTTATAGGAGCGTAATTGAAGCACTTTTGCTTAATAAACAAGGCTCTATCTCTTACGGTTGATTTTTAAATTAATCAGAAAGTCTTCGTCGGCAGCGCTTCACGGTAGCCTCTCCGTACAGAGACTAAGTCCGAATTGAAAATATTTTCACCGACGACGTATCTTTTAAATGTTATGTTCAGTTATGGGAGCGTATTTGAAGCACTTTTGCTTAATAAACCACGGCTCTATCTCTTACGGTTGATTTTTAAATAATTTCTAAAATCGTCGTCGGCGACTCTTCACGGTAGCCACTCGGTAGGAAAAAATCTAAGTCCGAACTGAAATTATTTTCACCGACGAGGTAACTTTTAAATGTTAGATTGAGTTATAGGAGCGTAATTGAAGCACTTTTGCTTAATAAACAAGGCTCTATCTCTTACGGTTGATTTTTAAATTAATCAGAAAGTCTTCGTCGGCAGCGCTTCACGGTAGCCTCTCCGTACAGAGACTAAGTCCGAATTGAAAATATTTTCACCGACGACGTATCTTTTAAATGTTATGTTCAGTTATGGGAGCGTATTTGAAGCACTTTTGCTTAATAAACCACGGCTCTATCTCTTACGGTTGATTTTTAAATAATTTCTAAAATCGTCGTCGGCGACTCTTCACGGTAGCCACTCGGTAGGAAAAAATCTAAGTCCGAACTGAAATTATTTTCACCGACGAGGTAACTTTTAAATGTTAGATTGAGTTATAGGAGCGTATTTGAAGCACTTTTGCTTAATAAACCACGGCTCTATCTCTTACTGTTGATTTTTAAATTAATCAGAAAGTCTTCGTCGGCAGCGCTTCACGGTAGCCTCTCCGTACAGAGACTAAGTCCGAATTGAAAATATTTTCACCGACGACGTATCTTTTAAATGTTATGTTCAGTTATGGGAGCGTATTTGAAGCACTTTTGCTTAATAAACCACGGCTCTATCTCTTACGGTTGATTTTTAAATAATTTCTAAAATCGTCGTCGGCGACTCTTCACGGTAGCCACTCGGTAGGAAAAAATCTAAGTCCGAACTGAAATTATTTTCACCGACGAGGTGACTTTTAAATGTTAGATTGAGTTATAGGAGCGTAATTGAAGCACTTTTGCTTAATAAACCACGGCTCTATCTCTTACGGTTGATTTTTAAATTAATCAGAAAGTCTTCGTCGGCAGCGCTTCACGGTAGCCTCTCCGTACAGAGACTAAGTCCGAATTGAAAATATTTTCACCGACGACGTATCTTTTAAATGTTATGTTCAGTTATGGGAGCGTATTTGAAGCACTTTTGCTTAATAAACCACGGCTCTATCTCTCACGGTTGATTTTTAAATTAATCAGAAAGTCTTCGTCGGCAGCGCTTCACGGTAGCCTCTCCGTACAGAGACTAAGTCCGAATTGAAAATATTTTCACCGACGACGTATCTTTTAAATGTTATGTTCAGTTATGGGAGCGTATTTGAAGCACTTTTGCTTAATAAACCACGGCTCTATCTCTTACGGTTGATTTTTTAATAATTTCTAAAATCGTCGTCGGCGACCCTTCACGGTAGCCACTCGGTAGGAAAAAATCTAAGTCCGAACTGAAATTATTTTCACCGACGAGGTAACTTTTAAATGTTAGATTGAGTTATAGGAGCGTATTTGAAGCACTTTTGCTTAATAAACCACGGCTCTATCTCTTACGGTTGATTTTTAAATTAATCAGAAAGTCTTCGTCGGCAGCGCTTCACGGTAGCCTCTCCGTACAGAGACTAAGTCCGAATTGAAAATATTTTCACCGACGACGTATCTTTTAAATGTTATGTTCAGTTATGGGAGCGTATTTGAAGCACTTTTGCTTAATAAACCACGGCTCTATCTCTTACGGTTGATTTTTAAATAATTTCTAAAATCGTCGTCGGCGACTCTTCACGGTAGCCACTCGGTAGGAAAAAATCTAAGTCCGAACTGAAATTATTTTCACCGACGCGGTAACTTTTAAATGTTAGATTGAGTTATAGGAGCGTAATTGAAGCACTTTTGCTTAATAAACAAGGCTCTATCTCTTACGGTTGATTTTTAAATTAATCAGAAAGTCTTCGTCGGCAGCGCTTCACGGTAGCCTCTCCGTACAGAGACTAAGTCCGAATTGAAAATATTTTCACCGACGACGTATCTTTTAAATGTTATGTTCAGTTATGGGAGCGTATTTGAAGCACTTTTGCTTAATAAACCACGGCTCTATCTCTTACGGTTGATTTTTAAATAATTTCTAAAATCGTCGTCGGCGACTCTTCACGGTAGCCACTCGGTAGGAAAAAATCTAAGTCCGAACTGAAATTATTTTCACCGACGAGGTAACTTTTAAATGTTAGATTGAGTTATAGGAGCGTATTTGAAGCACTTTTGCTTAATAAACCACGGCTCTATCTCTTACGGTTGATTTTTAAATTAATCAGAAAGTCTTCGTCGGCAGCGCTTCACGGTAGCCTCTCCGTACAGAGACTAAGTCCGAATTGAAAATATTTTCACCGACGACGTATCTTTTAAATGTTATGTTCAGTTATGGGAGCGTATTTGAAGCACTTTTGCTTAATAAACCACGGCTCTATCTCTTACGGTTGATTTTTAAATAATTTCTAAAATCGTCGTCGGCGACTCTTCACGGTAGCCACTCGGTAGGAAAAAATCTAAGTCCGAACTGAAATTATTTTCACCGACGAGGTGACTTTTAAATGTTAGATTGAGTTATAGGAGCGTAATTGAAGCACTTTTGCTTAATAAACCACGGCTCTATCTCTTACGGTTGATTTTTAAATTAATCAGAAAGTCTTCGTCGGCAGCGCTTCACGGTAGCCTCTCCGTACAGAGACTAAGTCCGAATAGAAAATATTTTCACCGACGACGTATCTTTTAAATGTTATGTTCAGTTATGGGAGCGTATTTGAAGCACTTTTGCTTAATAAACCACGGCTCTATCTCTCACGGTTGATTTTTAAATTAATCAGAAAGTCTTCGTCGGCAGCGCTTCACGGTAGCCTCTCCGTACAGAGACTAAGTCCGAATTGAAAATATTTTCACCGACGACGTATCTTTTAAATGTTATGTTCAGTTATGGGAGCGTATTTGAAGCACTTTTGCTTAATAAACCACGGCTCTATCTCTTACGGTTGATTTTTTAATAATTTCTAAAATCGTCGTCGGCGACCCTTCACGGTAGCCACTCGGTAGGAAAAAATCTAAGTCCGAACTGAAATTATTTTCACCGACGAGGTAACTTTTAAATGTTAGATTGAGTTATAGGAGCGTATTTGAAGCACTTTTGCTTAATAAACCACGGCTCTATCTCTTACGGTTGATTTTTAAATTAATCAGAAAGTCTTCGTCGGCAGCGCTTCACGGTAGCCTCTCCGTACAGAGACTAAGTCCGAATTGAAAATATTTTCACCGACGACGTATCTTTTAAATGTTATGTTCAGTTATGAGAGCGTATTTGAAGCACTTTTGCTTAATAAACCACGGCTCTATCTCTTACGGTTGATTTTTAAATAATTTCTAAAATCGTCGTCGGCGACTCTTCACGGTAGCCACTCGGTAGGAAAAAATCTAAGTCCGAACTGAAATTATTTTCACCGACGAGGTAACTTTTAAATGTTAGATTGAGTTATAGGAGCGTATTTGAAGCACTTTTGCTTAATAAACCACGGCTCTATCTCTCACGGTTGATTTTTAAATTAATCAGAAAGTCTTCGTCGGCAGCGCTTCACGGTAGCCTCTCCGTACAGAGACTAAGTCCGAATTGAAAATATTTTCACCGACGACGTATCTTTTAAATGTTATGTTCAGTTATGGGAGCGTATTTGAAGCACTTTTGCTTAATAAACCACGGCTCTATCTCTCACGGTTGATTTTTAAATTAATCAGAAAGTCTTCGTCGGCAGCGCTTCACGGTAGCCTCTCCGTACAGAGACTAAGTCCGAATTGAAAATATTTTCACCGACGACGTATCTTTTAAATGTTATGTTCAGTTACGGGAGCGTATTTGAAGCACTTTTGCTTAATAAACCACGGCTCTATCTCTTACGGTTGATTTTTAAATAATTTCTAAAATCGTCGTCGGCGACTCTTCACGGTAGCCACTCGGTAGGAAAAAATCTAAGTCCGAACTGAAATTATTTTCACCGACGAGGTAACTTTTAAATGTTAGATTGAGTTATAGGAGCGTATTTGAAGCACTTTTGCTTAATAAACCACGGCTCTATCTCTTACGGTTGATTTTTAAATTAATCAGAAAGTCTTCGTCGGCAGCGCTTCACGGTAGCCTCTCCGTACAGAGACTAAGTACGAATTGAAAATATTTTCACCGACGACGTATCTTTTAAATGCTATGTTCAGTTATGGGAGCGTATTTGAAGCACTTTTGCTTAATAAACCACGGCTCTATCTCTTACGGTTGATTTTTAAATAATTTCTAAAATCGTCGTCGGCGACTCTTCACGGTAGCCACTCGGTAGGAAAAAATCTAAGTCCGAACTGAAATTATTTTCACCGACGAGGTGACTTTTAAATGTTAGATTGAGTTATAGGAGCGTATTTGAAGCACTTTTGCTTAATAAACCACGGCTCTATCTCTTACGGTTGATTTTTAAATTAATCAGAAAGTCTTCGTCGGCAGCGCTTCACGGTAGCCTCTCCGTACAGAGACTAAGTCCGAATTGAAAATATTTTCACCGACGACGTATCTTTTAAATGTTATGTTCAGTTATGGGAGCGTATTTGAAGCACTTTTGCTTAATAAACCACGGCTCTATCTCTCACGGTTGATTTTTAAATTAATCAGAAAGTCTTCGTCGGCAGCGCTTCACGGTAGCCTCTCCGTACAGAGACTAAGTCCGAATTGAAAATATTTTCACCGACGACGTATCTTTTAAATGTTATGTTCAGTTATGGGAGCGTATTTGAAGCACTTTTGCTTAATAAACCACGGCTCTATCTCTTACGGTTGATTTTTAAATAATTTCTAAAATCGTCGTCGGCGACTCTTCACGGTAGCCACTCGGTAGGAAAAAATCTAAGTCCGAACTGAAATTATTTTCACCGACGAGGTAACTTTTAAATGTTAGATTGAGTTATAGGAGCGTATTTGAAGCACTTTTGCTTAATAAACCACGGCTCTATCTCTTACGGTTGATTTTTAAATTAATCAGAAAGTCTTCGTCGGCAGCGCTTCACGGTAGCCTCTCCGTACAGAGACTAAGTCCGAATTGAAAATATTTTCACCGACGACGTATCTTTTAAATGTTATGTTCAGTTATGGGAGCGTATTTGAAGCACTTTTGCTTAATAAACCACGGCTCTATCTCTTACGGTTGATTTTTAAATAATTTCTAAAATCGTCGTCGGCGACTCTTCACGGTAGCCACTCGGTAGGAAAAAATCTAAGTCCGAACTGAAATTATTTTCACCGACGAGGTGACTTTTAAATGTTAGATTGAGTTATAGGAGCGTAATTGAAGCACTTTTGCTTAATAAACCACGGCTCTATCTCTTACGGTTGATTTTTAAATTAATCAGAAAGTCTTCGTCGGCAGCGCTTCACGGTAGCCTCTCCGTACAGAGACTAAGTCCGAATAGAAAATATTTTCACCGACGACGTATCTTTTAAATGTTATGTTCAGTTATGGGAGCGTATTTGAAGCACTTTTGCTTAATAAACCACGGCTCTATCTCTTACGGTTGATTTTTAAATTAATCAGAAAGTCTTCGTCGGCAGCGCTTCACGGTAGCCTCTCCGTACAGAGACTAAGTCCGAATTGAAAATATTTTCACCGACGACGTATCTTTTAAATGTTATGTTCAGTTATGGGAGCGTATTTGAAGCACTTTTGCTTAATAAACCACGGCTCTATCTCTTACGGTTGATTTTTTAATAATTTCTAAAATCGTCGTCGGCGACCCTTCACGGTAGCCACTCGGTAGGAAAAAATCTAAGTCCGAACTGAAATTATTTTCACCGACGAGGTAACTTTTAAATGTTAGATTGAGTTATAGGAGCGTATTTGAAGCACTTTTGCTTAATAAACCACGGCTCTATCTCTTACGGTTGATTTTTAAATTAATCAGAAAGTCTTCGTCGGCAGCGCTTCACGGTAGCCTCTCCGTACAGAGACTAAGTCCGAATTGAAAATATTTTCACCGACGACGTATCTTTTAAATGTTATGTTCAGTTATGAGAGCGTATTTGAAGCACTTTTGCTTAATAAACCACGGCTCTATCTCTTACGGTTGATTTTTAAATAATTTCTAAAATCGTCGTCGGCGACTCTTCACGGTAGCCACTCGGTAGGAAAAAATCTAAGTCCGAACTGAAATTATTTTCACCGACGAGGTAACTTTTAAATGTTAGATTGAGTTATAGGAGCGTATTTGAAGCACTTTTGCTTAATAAACCACGGCTCTATCTCTCACGGTTGATTTTTAAATTAATCAGAAAGTCTTCGTCGGCAGCGCTTCACGGTAGCCTCTCCGTACAGAGACTAAGTCCGAATTGAAAATATTTTCACCGACGACGTATCTTTTAAATGTTATGTTCAGTTATGGGAGCGTATTTGAAGCACTTTTGCTTAATAAACCACGGCTCTATCTCTCACGGTTGATTTTTAAATTAATCAGAAAGTCTTCGTCGGCAGCGCTTCACGGTAGCCTCTCCGTACAGAGACTAAGTCCGAATTGAAAATATTTTCACCGACGACGTATCTTTTAAATGTTATGTTCAGTTACGGGAGCGTATTTGAAGCACTTTTGCTTAATAAACCACGGCTCTATCTCTTACGGTTGATTTTTAAATAATTTCTAAAATCGTCGTCGGCGACTCTTCACGGTAGCCACTCGGTAGGAAAAAATCTAAGTCCGAACTGAAATTATTTTCACCGACGAGGTAACTTTTAAATGTTAGATTGAGTTATAGGAGCGTATTTGAAGCACTTTTGCTTAATAAACCACGGCTCTATCTCTTACGGTTGATTTTTAAATTAATCAGAAAGTCTTCGTCGGCAGCGCTTCACGGTAGCCTCTCCGTACAGAGACTAAGTACGAATTGAAAATATTTTCACCGACGACGTATCTTTTAAATGCTATGTTCAGTTATGGGAGCGTATTTGAAGCACTTTTGCTTAATAAACCACGGCTCTATCTCTTACGGTTGATTTTTAAATAATTTCTAAAATCGTCGTCGGCGACTCTTCACGGTAGCCACTCGGTAGGAAAAAATCTAAGTCCGAACTGAAATTATTTTCACCGACGAGGTGACTTTTAAATGTTAGATTGAGTTATAGGAGCGTATTTGAAGCACTTTTGCTTAATAAACCACGGCTCTATCTCTTACGGTTGATTTTTAAATTAATCAGAAAGTCTTCGTCGGCAGCGCTTCACGGTAGCCTCTCCGTACAGAGACTAAGTCCGAATTGAAAATATTTTCACCGACGACGTATCTTTTAAATGTTATGTTCAGTTATGGGAGCGTATTTGAAGCACTTTTGCTTAATAAACCACCGCTCTATCTCTCACGGTTGATTTTTAAATTAATCAGAAAGTCTTCGTCGGCAGCGCTTCACGGTAGCCTCTCCGTACAGAGACTAAGTCCGAATTGAAAATATTTTCACCGACGACGTATCTTTTAAATGTTATGTTCAGTTATGGGAGCGTATTTGAAGCACTTTTGCTTAATAAACCACGGCTCTATCTCTTACGGTTGATTTTTAAATAATTTCTAAAATCGTCGTCGGCGACTCTTCACGGTAGCCACTCGGTAGGAAAAAATCTAAGTCCGAACTGAAATCATTTTCACCGACGAGGTAACTTTTAAATGTTAGATTGAGTTATAGGAGCGTAATTGAAGCACTTTTGCTTAATAAACAAGGCTCTATCTCTTACGGTTGATTTTTAAATTAATCAGAAAGTCTTCGTCGGCAGCGCTTCACGGTAGCCTCTCCGTACAGAGACTAAGTCCGAATTGAAAATATTTTCACCGACGACGTATCTTTTAAATGTTATGTTCAGTTATAGGAGCGTATTTGAAGCACTTTTGCTTAATAAACCACGGCTCTATCTCTTACGGTTGATTTTTAAATTAATCAGAAAGTCTTCGTCGGCAGCGCTTCACGGTAGCCTCTCCGTACAGAGACTAAGTCCGAATTGAAAATATTTTCACCGACGACGTATCTTTTAAATGTTATGTTCAGTTACGGGAGCGTATTTGAAGCACTTTTGCTTAATAAACCACGGCTCTATCTCTTACGGTTGATTTTTAAATAATTTCTAAAATCGTCGTCGGCGACTCTTCACGGTAGCCACTCGGTAGGAAAAAATCTAAGTCCGAACTGAAATTATTTTCACCGACGAGGTAACTTTTAAATGTTAGATTGAGTTATAGGAGCGTATTTACAGCACTTTTGCTTAATAAACCACGGCTCTATCTCTTACGGTTGATTTTTAAATTAATCAGAAAGTCTTCGTCGGCAGCGCTTCACGGTAGCCTCTCCGTACAGAGACTAAGTCCGAATTGAAAATATTTTCACCGACGACGTATCTTTTAAATGTTATGTTCAGTTATGGGAGCGTATATGAAGCACTTTTGCTTAATAAACCACGGCTCTATCTCTTACGGTTGATTTTTAAATAATTTCTAAAATCGTCGTCGGCGACTCTTCACGGTAGCCACTCGGTAGGAAAAAATCTAAGTCCGAACTGAAATTATTTTCACCGACGAGGTGACTTTTAAATGTTAGATTGAGTTATAGGAGCGTATTTGAAGCACTTTTGCTTAATAAACCACGGCTCTATCTCTTACGGTTGATTTTTAAATTAATCAGAAAGTCTTCGTCGGCAGCGCTTCACGGTAGCCTCTCCGTACAGAGACTAAGTCCGAATTGAAAATATTTTCACCGACGACGTATCTTTTAAATGTTATGTTCAGTTATGGGAGCGTATTTGAAGCACTTTTGCTTAATAAACCACGGCTCTATCTCTTACGGTTGATTTTTAAATTAATCAGAAAGTCTTCGTCGGCAGCGCTTCACGGTAGCCTCTCCGTACAGAGACTAAGTCCGAATTGAAAATATTTTCACCGACGACGTATCTTTTAAATGTTATGTTCAGTTACGGGAGCGTATTTGAAGCACTTTTGCTTAATAAACCACGGCTCTATCTCTGACGGTTGATTTTTAAATAATTTCTAAAATCGTCGTCGGCGACTCTTCACGGTAGCCACTCGGTAGGAAAAAATCTAAGTCCGAACTGAAATTATTTTCACCGACGAGGTAACTTTTAAATGTTAGATTGAGTTATAGGAGCGTATTTGAAGCACTTTTGCTTAATAAACCACGGCTCTATCTCTTACGGTTGATTTTTAAATTAATCAGAAAGTCTTCGTCGGCAGCGCTTCACGGTAGCCTCTCCGTACAGAGACTAAGTCCGAATTGAAAATATTTTCACCGACGACGTATCTTTTAAATGTTATGTTCAGTTATGGGAGCGTATTTGAAGCACTTTTGCTTAATAAACCACGGCTCTATCTCTTACGGTTGATTTTTAAATAATTTCTAAAATCGTCGTCGGCGACTCTTCACGGTAGCCACTCGGTAGGAAAAAATCTAAGTCCGAACTGAAATTATTTTCACCGACGAGGTAACTTTTAAATGTTAGATTGAGTTATAGGAGCGTATTTGAAGCGCTTTTGCTTAATAAACCACGGCTCTATCTCTCACGGTTGATTTTTAAATTAATCAGAAAGTCTTCGTCGGCAGCGCTTCACGGTAGCCTCTCCGTACAGAGACTAAGTCCGAATTGAAAATATTTTCACCGACGACGTATCTTTTAAATGTTATGTTCAGTTACGGGAGCGTATTTGAAGCACTTTTGCTTAATAAACCACGGCTCTATCTCTTACGGTTGATTTTTAAATAATTTCTAAAATCGTCGTCGGCGACTCTTCACGGTAGCCACTCGGTAGGAAAAAATCTAAGTCCGAACTGAAATTATTTTCACCGACGAGGTGACTTTTAAATGTTAGATTGAGTTATAGGAGCGTATTTGAAGCACTTTTGCTTAATAAACCACGGCTCTATCTCTTACGGTTGATTTTTAAATTAATCAGAAAGTCTTCGTCGGCAGCGCTTCACGGTAGCCTCTCCGTACAGAGACTAAGTCCGAATTGAAAATATTTTCACCGACGACGTATCTTTTAAATGTTATGTTCAGTTATGGGAGCGTATTTGAAGCACTTTTGCTTAATAAACCACGGCTCTATCTCTCACGGTTGATTTTTAAATTAATCAGAAAGTCTTCGTCGGCAGCGCTTCACGGTAGCCTCTCCGTACAGAGACTAAGTCCGAATTGAAAATATTTTCACCGACGACGTATCTTTTAAATGTTATGTTCAGTTACGGGAGCGTATTTGAAGCACTTTTGCTTAATAAACCACGGCTCTATCTCTGACGGTTGATTTTTAAATAATTTCTAAAATCGTCGTCGGCGACTCTTCACGGTAGCCACTCGGTAGGAAAAAATCTAAGTCCGAACTGAAATTATTTTCACCGACGAGGTAACTTTTAAATGTTAGATTGAGTTATAGGAGCGTATTTGAAGCACTTTTGCTTAATAAACCACGGCTCTATCTCTTACGGTTGATTTTTAAATTAATCAGAAAGTCTTCGTCGGCAGCGCTTCACGGTAGCCTCTCCGTACAGAGACTAAGTCCGAATTGAAAATATTTTCACCGACGACGTATCTTTTAAATGTTATGTTCAGTTATGGGAGCGTATTTGAAGCACTTTTGCTTAATAAACCACGGCTCTATCTCTTACGGTTGATTTTTAAATAATTTCTAAAATCGTCGTCGGCGACTCTTCACGGTAGCCACTCGGTAGGAAAAAATCTAAGTCCGAACTGAAATCATTTTCACCGACGAGGTAACTTTTAAATGTTAGATTGAGTTATAGGAGCGTAATTGAAGCACTTTTGCTTAATAAACAAGGCTCTATCTCTTACGGTTGATTTTTAAATTAATCAGAAAGTCTTCGTCGGCAGCGCTTCACGGTAGCCTCTCCGTACAGAGACTAAGTCCGAATTGAAAATATTTTCACCGACGACGTATCTTTTAAATGTTATGTTCAGTTATGGGAGCGTATTTGAAGCACTTTTGCTTAATAAACCACGGCTCTATCTCTCACGGTTGATTTTTAAATTAATCAGAAAGTCTTCGTCGGCAGCGCTTCACGGTAGCCTCTCCGTACAGAGACTAAGTCCGAATTGAAAATATTTTCACCGACGACGTATCTTTTAAATGTTATGTTCAGTTACGGGAGCGTATTTGAAGCACTTTTGCTTAATAAACCACGGCTCCATCTCTTACGGTTGATTTTTAAATAATTTCTAAAATCGTCGTCGGCGACTCTTCACGGTAGCCACTCGGTAGGAAAAAATCTAAGTCCGAACTGAAATTATTTTCACCGACGAGGTAACTTTTAAATGTTAGATTGAGTTATAGGAGCGTATTTACAGCACTTTTGCTTAATAAACCACGGCTCTATCTCTTACGGTTGATTTTTAAATTAATCAGAAAGTCTTCGTCGGCAGCGCTTCACGGTAGCCTCTCCGTACAGAGACTAAGTCCGAATTGAAAATATTTTCACCGACGACGTATCTTTTAAATGTTATGTTCAGTTATGGGAGCGTATATGAAGCACTTTTGCTTAATAAACCACGGCTCTATCTCTTACGGTTGATTTTTAAATAATTTCTAAAATCGTCGTCGGCGACTCTTCACGGTAGCCACTCGGTAGGAAAAAATCTAAGTCCGAACTGAAATTATTTTCACCGACGAGGTAACTTTTAAATGTTAGATTGAGTTATAGGAGCGTATTTGAAGCACTTTTGCTTAATAAACCACGGCTCTATCTCTTACGGTTGATTTTTAAATTAATCAGAAAGTCTTCGTCGGCAGCGCTTCACGGTAGCCTCTCCGTACAGAGACTAAGTCCGAATTGAAAATATTTTCACCGACGACGTATCTTTTAAATGTTATGTTCAGTTATGGGAGCGTATTTGAAGCACTTTTGCTTAATAAACCACGGCTCTATCTCTTACGTTTGATTTTTAAATAATTTCTAAAATCGTCGTCGGCGACTCTTCACGGTAGCCACTCGGTAGGAAAAAATCTAAGTCCGAACTGAAATTATTTTCACCGACGAGGTAACTTTTAAATGTTAGATTGAGTTATAGGAGCGTATTTGAAGCGCTTTTGCTTAATAAACCACGGCTCTATCTCTCACGGTTGATTTTTAAATTAATCAGAAAGTCTTCGTCGGCAGCGCTTCACGGTAGCCTCTCCGTACAGAGACTAAGTCCGAATTGAAAATATTTTCACCGACGACGTATCTTTTAAATGTTATGTTCAGTTACGGGAGCGTATTTGAAGCACTTTTGCTTAATAAACCACGGCTCTATCTCTTACGGTTGATTTTTAAATAATTTCTAAAATCGTCGTCGGCGACTCTTCACGGTAGCCACTCGGTAGGAAAAAATCTAAGTCCGAACTGAAATTATTTTCACCGACGAGGTGACTTTTAAATGTTAGATTGAGTTATAGGAGCGTATTTGAAGCACTTTTGCTTAATAAACCACGGCTCTATCTCTTACGGTTGATTTTTAAATTAATCAGAAAGTCTTCGTCGGCAGCGCTTCACGGTAGCCTCTCCGTACAGAGACTAAGTCCGAATTGAAAATATTTTCACCGACGACGTATCTTTTAAATGTTATGTTCAGTTATGGGAGCGTATTTGAAGCACTTTTGCTTAATAAACCACGGCTCTATCTCTCACGGTTGATTTTTAAATTAATCAGAAAGTCTTCGTCGGCAGCGCTTCACGGTAGCCTCTCCGTACAGAGACTAAGTCCGAATTGAAAATATTTTCACCGACGACGTATCTTTTAAATGTTATGTTCAGTTACGGGAGCGTATTTGAAGCACTTTTGCTTAATAAACCACGGCTCTATCTCTGACGGTTGATTTTTAAATAATTTCTAAAATCGTCGTCGGCGACTCTTCACGGTAGCCACTCGGTAGGAAAAAATCTAAGTCCGAACTGAAATTATTTTCACCGACGAGGTAACTTTTAAATGTTAGATTGAGTTATAGGAGCGTATTTGAAGCACTTTTGCTTAATAAACCACGGCTCTATCTCTTACGGTTGATTTTTAAATTAATCAGAAAGTCTTCGTCGGCAGCGCTTCACGGTAGCCTCTCCGTACAGAGACTAAGTCCGAATTGAAAATATTTTCACCGACGACGTATCTTTTAAATGTTATGTTCAGTTATGGGAGCGTATTTGAAGCACTTTTGCTTAATAAACCACGGCTCTATCTCTTACGGTTGATTTTTAAATAATTTCTAAAATCGTCGTCGGCGACTCTTCACGGTAGCCACTCGGTAGGAAAAAATCTAAGTCCGAACTGAAATTATTTTCACCGACGAGGTAACTTTTAAATATTAGATTGAGTTATAGGAGCGTATTTGAAGCACTTTTGCTTAATAAACCACGGCTCTATCTCTCACGGTTGATTTTTAAATTAATCAGAAAGTCTTCGTCGGCAGCGCTTCACGGTAGCCTCTCCGTACAGAGACTAAGTCCGAATTGAAAATATTTTCACCGACGACGTATCTTTTAAATGTTATGTTCAGTTACGGGAGCGTATTTGAAGCACTTTTGCTTAATAAACCACGGCTCTATCTCTTACGGTTGATTTTTAAATAATTTCTAAAATCGTCGTCGGCGACTCTTCACGGTAGCCACTCGGTAGGAAAAAATCTAAGTCCGAACTGAAATTATTTTCACCGACGAGGTAACTTTTAAATGTTAGATTGAGTTATAGGAGCGTATTTGAAGCACTTTTGCTTAATAAACCATGGCTCTATCTCTTACGGTTGATTTTTAAATTAATCAGAAAGTCTTCGTCGGCAGCGCTTCACGGTAGCCTCTCCGTACAGAGACTAAGTCCGAATTGAAAATATTTTCACCGACGACGTATCTTTTAAATGTTATGTTCAGTTATGGGAGCGTATTTGAAGCACTTTTGCTTAATAAACCACGGCTCTATCTCTCACGGTTGATTTTTAAATTAATCAGAAAGTCTTCGTCGGCAGCGCTTCACGGTAGCCTCTCCGTACAGAGACTAAGTCCGAATTGAAAATATTTTCACCGACGACGTATCTTTTAAATGTTATGTTCAGTTACGGGAGCGTATTTGAAGCACTTTTGCTTAATAAACCACGGCTCTATCTCTTACGGTTGATTTTTAAATAATTTCTAAAATCGTCGTCGGCGACTCTTCACGGTAGCTACTCGGTAGGAAAAAATCTAAGTCCGAACTGAAATTATTTTCACCGACGAGGTAACTTTTAAATGTTAGATTGAGTTATAGGAGCGTATTTACAGCACTTTTGCTTAATAAACCACGGCTCTATCTCTTACGGTTGATTTTTAAATTAATCAGAAAGTCTTCGTCGGCAGCGCTTCACGGTAGCCTCTCCGTACAGAGACTAAGTCCGAATTGAAAATATTTTCACCGACGACGTATCTTTTAAATGTTATGTTCAGTTATGGGAGCGTATATGAAGCACTTTTGCTTAATAAACCACGGCTCTATCTCTTACGGTTGATTTTTAAATAATTTCTAAAATCGTCGTCGGCGACTCTTCACGGTAGCCACTCGGTAGGAAAAAATCTAAGTCCGAACTGAAATTATTTTCACCGACGAGGTGACTTTTAAATGTTAGATTGAGTTATAGGAGCGTATTTGAAGCACTTTTGCTTAATAAACCACGGCTCTATCTCTTACGGTTGATTTTTAAATTAATCAGAAAGTCTTCGTCGGCAGCGCTTCACGGTAGCCTCTCCGTACAGAGACTAAGTCCGAATTGAAAATATTTTCACCGACGACGTATCTTTTAAATGTTATGTTCAGTTATGGGAGCGTATTTGAAGCACTTTTGCTTAATAAACCACGGCTCTATCTCTCACGGTTGATTTTTAAATTAATCAGAAAGTCTTCGTCGGCAGCGCTTCACGGTAGCCTCTCCGTACAGAGACTAAGTCCGAATTGAAAATATTTTCACCGACGACGTATCTTTTAAATGTTATGTTCAGTTACGGGAGCGTATTTGAAGCACTTTTGCTTAATAAACCACGGCTCTATCTCTGACGGTTGATTTTTAAATAATTTCTAAAATCGTCGTCGGCGACTCTTCACGGTAGCCACTCGGTAGGAAAAAATCTAAGTCCGAACTGAAATTATTTTCACCGACGAGGTAACTTTTAAATGTTAGATTGAGTTATAGGAGCGTATTTGAAGCACTTTTGCTTAATAAACCACGGCTCTATCTCTTACGGTTGATTTTTAAATTAATCAGAAAGTCTTCGTCGGCAGCGCTTCACGGTAGCCTCTCCGTACAGAGACTAAGTCCGAATTGAAAATATTTTCACCGACGACGTATCTTTTAAATGTTATGTTCAGTTATGGGAGCGTATTTGAAGCACTTTTGCTTAATAAACCACGGCTCTATCTCTTACGGTTGATTTTTAAATAATTTCTAAAATCGTCGTCGGCGACTCTTCACGGTAGCCACTCGGTAGGAAAAAATCTAAGTCCGAACTGAAATTATTTTCACCGACGAGGTAACTTTTAAATGTTAGATTGAGTTATAGGAGCGTATTTGAAGCGCTTTTGCTTAATAAACCACGGCTCTATCTCTCACGGTTGATTTTTAAATTAATCAGAAAGTCTTCGTCGGCAGCGCTTCACGGTAGCCTCTCCGTACAGAGACTAAGTCCGAATTGAAAATATTTTCACCGACGACGTATCTTTTAAATGTTATGTTCAGTTACGGGAGCGTATTTGAAGCACTTTTGCTTAATAAACCACGGCTCTATCTCTTACGGTTGATTTTTAAATAATTTCTAAAATCGTCGTCGGCGACTCTTCACGGTAGCCACTCGGTAGGAAAAAATCTAAGTCCGAACTGAAATTATTTTCACCGACGAGGTGACTTTTAAATGTTAGATTGAGTTATAGGAGCGTATTTGAAGCACTTTTGCTTAATAAACCACGGCTCTATCTCTTACGGTTGATTTTTAAATTAATCAGAAAGTCTTCGTCGGCAGCGCTTCACGGTAGCCTCTCCGTACAGAGACTAAGTCCGAATTGAAAATATTTTCACCGACGACGTATCTTTTAAATGTTATGTTCAGTTATGGGAGCGTATTTGAAGCACTTTTGCTTAATAAACCACGGCTCTATCTCTCACGGTTGATTTTTAAATTAATCAGAAAGTCTTCGTCGGCAGCGCTTCACGGTAGCCTCTCCGTACAGAGACTAAGTCCGAATTGAAAATATTTTCACCGACGACGTATCTTTTAAATGTTATGTTCAGTTACGGGAGCGTATTTGAAGCACTTTTGCTTAATAAACCACGGCTCTATCTCTGACGGTTGATTTTTAAATAATTTCTAAAATCGTCGTCGGCGACTCTTCACGGTAGCCACTCGGTAGGAAAAAATCTAAGTCCGAACTGAAATTATTTTCACCGACGAGGTAACTTTTAAATGTTAGATTGAGTTATAGGAGCGTATTTGAAGCACTTTTGCTTAATAAACCACGGCTCTATCTCTTACGGTTGATTTTTAAATTAATCAGAAAGTCTTCGTCGGCAGCGCTTCACGGTAGCCTCTCCGTACAGAGACTAAGTCCGAATTGAAAATATTTTCACCGACGACGTATCTTTTAAATGTTATGTTCAGTTATGGGAGCGTATTTGAAGCACTTTTGCTTAATAAACCACGGCTCTATCTCTTACGGTTGATTTTTAAATAATTTCTAAAATCGTCGTCGGCGACTCTTCACGGTAGCCACTCGGTAGGAAAAAATCTAAGTCCGAACTGAAATTATTTTCACCGACGAGGTAACTTTTAAATGTTAGATTGAGTTATAGGAGCGTATTTGAAGCACTTTTGCTTAATAAACCACGGCTCTATCTCTCACGGTTGATTTTTAAATTAATCAGAAAGTCTTCGTCGGCAGCGCTTCACGGTAGCCTCTCCGTACAGAGACTAAGTCCGAATTGAAAATATTTTCACCGACGACGTATCTTTTAAATGTTATGTTCAGTTACGGGAGCGTATTTGAAGCACTTTTGCTTAATAAACCACGGCTCTATCTCTTACGGTTGATTTTTAAATAATTTCTAAAATCGTCGTCGGCGACTCTTCACGGTAGCCACTCGGTAGGAAAAAATCTAAGTCCGAACTGAAATTATTTTCACCGACGAGGTAACTTTTAAATGTTAGATTGAGTTATAGGAGCGTATTTGAAGCACTTTTGCTTAATAAACAATGGCTCTATCTCTTACGGTTGATTTTTAAATTAATCAGAAAGTCTTCGTCGGCAGCGCTTCACGGTAGCCTCTCCGTACAGAGACTAAGTCCGAATTGAAAATAT
Source organism: Nysson spinosus (assembly GCA_910591585.2). Lineage (NCBI taxonomy): Eukaryota > Metazoa > Arthropoda > Insecta > Hymenoptera > Crabronidae > Nysson > Nysson spinosus. The sequence continues at coordinate 2,187,844 of OU342836.1, read as the reverse complement.
TTTCACCGACGACGTATCTTTTAAATGTTATGTTCAGTTATGGGAGCGTATTTGAAGCACTTTTGCTTAATAAACCACGGCTCTATCTCTCACGGTTGATTTTTAAATTAATCAGAAAGTCTTCGTCGGCAGCGCTTCACGGTAGCCTCTCCGTACAGAGACTAAGTCCGAATTGAAAATATTTTCACCGACGACGTATCTTTTAAATGTTATGTTCAGTTACGGGAGCGTATTTGAAGCACTTTTGCTTAATAAACCACGGCTCTATCTCTGACGGTTGATTTTTAAATAATTTCTAAAATCGTCGTCGGCGACTCTTCACGGTAGCCACTCGGTAGGAAAAAATCTAAGTCCGAACTGAAATTATTTTCACCGACGAGGTGACTTTTAAATGTTAGATTGAGTTATAGGAGCGTATTTGAAGCACTTTTGCTTAATAAACCACGGCTCTATCTCTTACGGTTGATTTTTAAATTAATCAGAAAGTCTTCGTCGGCAGCGCTTCACGGTAGCCTCTCCGTACAGAGACTAAGTCCGAATTGAAAATATTTTCACCGACGACGTATCTTTTAAATGTTATGTTCAGTTATGGGAGCGTATTTGAAGCACTTTTGCTTAATAAACCACGGCTCTATCTCTCACGGTTGATTTTTAAATTAATCAGAAAGTCTTCGTCGGCAGCGCTTCACGGTAGCCTCTCCGTACAGAGACTAAGTCCGAATTGAAAATATTTTCACCGACGACGTATCTTTTAAATGTTATGTTCAGTTATGGGAGCGTATTTGAAGCACTTTTGCTTAATAAACCACGGCTCTATCTCTCACGGTTGATTTTTAAATTAATCAGAAAGTCTTCGTCGGCAGCGCTTCACGGTAGCCTCTCCGTACAGAGACTAAGTCCGAATTGAAAATATTTTCACCGACGACGTATCTTTTAAATGTTATGTTCAGTTACGGGAGCGTATTTGAAGCACTTTTGCTTAATAAACCACGGCTCTATCTCTGACGGTTGATTTTTAAATAATTTCTAAAATCGTCGTCGGCGACTCTTCACGGTAGCCACTCGGTAGGAAAAAATCTAAGTCCGAACTGAAATTATTTTCACCGACGAGGTAACTTTTAAATGTTAGATTGAGTTATAGGAGCGTATTTGAAGCACTTTTGCTTAATAAACCACGGCTCTATCTCTTACGGTTGATTTTTAAATTAATCAGAAAGTCTTCGTCGGCAGCGCTTCACGGTAGCCTCTCCGTACAGAGACTAAGTCCGAATTGAAAATATTTTCACCGACGACGTATCTTTTAAATGTTATGTTCAGTTATGGGAGCGTATTTGAAGCACTTTTGCTTAATAAACCACGGCTCTATCTCTTACGGTTGATTATTAAATAATTTCTAAAATCGTCGTCGGCGACTCTTCACGGTAGCCACTCGGTAGGAAAAAATCTAAGTCCGAACTGAAATTATTTTCACCGACGAGGTAACTTTTAAATGTTAGATTGAGTTATAGGAGCGTATTTGAAGCACTTTTGCTTAATAAACCACGGCTCTATCTCTCACGGTTGATTTTTAAATTAATCAGAAAGTCTTCGTCGGCAGCGCTTCACGGTAGCCTCTCCGTACAGAGACTAAGTCCGAATTGAAAATATTTTCACCGACGACGTATCTTTTAAATGTTATGTTCAGTTACGGGAGCGTATTTGAAGCACTTTTGCTTAATAAACCACGGCTCTATCTCTTACGGTTGATTTTTAAATAATTTCTAAAATCGTCGTCGGCGACTCTTCACGGTAGCCACTCGGTAGGAAAAAATCTAAGTCCGAACTGAAATTATTTTCACCGACGAGGTAACTTTTAAATGTTAGATTGAGTTATAGGAGCGTATTTGAAGCACTTTTGCTTAATAAACCATGGCTCTATCTCTTACGGTTGATTTTTAAATTAATCAGAAAGTCTTCGTCGGCAGCGCTTCACGGTAGCCTCTCCGTACAGAGACTAAGTCCGAATTGAAAATATTTTCACCGACGACGTATCTTTTAAATGTTATGTTCAGTTATGGGAGCGTATTTGAAGCACTTTTGCTTAATAAACCACGGCTCTATCTCTCACGGTTGATTTTTAAATTAATCAGAAAGTCTTCGTCGGCAGCGCTTCACGGTAGCCTCTCCGTACAGAGACTAAGTCCGAATTGAAAATATTTTCACCGACGACGTATCTTTTAAATGTTATGTTCAGTTACGGGAGCGTATTTGAAGCACTTTTGCTTAATAAACCACGGCTCTATCTCTTACGGTTGATTTTTAAATAATTTCTAAAATCGTCGTCGGCGACTCTTCACGGTAGCCACTCGGTAGGAAAAAATCTAAGTCCGAACTGAAATTATTTTCACCGACGAGGTAACTTTTAAATGTTAGATTGAGTTATAGGAGCGTATTTACAGCACTTTTGCTTAATAAACCACGGCTCTATCTCTTACGGTTGATTTTTAAATTAATCAGAAAGTCTTCGTCGGCAGCGCTTCACGGTAGCCTCTCCGTACAGAGACTAAGTCCGAATTGAAAATATTTTCACCGACGACGTATCTTTTAAATGTTATGTTCAGTTATGGGAGCGTATATGAAGCACTTTTGCTTAATAAACCACGGCTCTATCTCTTACGGTTGATTTTTAAATAATTTCTAAAATCGTCGTCGGCGACTCTTCACGGTAGCCACTCGGTAGGAAAAAATCTAAGTCCGAACTGAAATTATTTTCACCGACGAGGTGACTTTTAAATGTTAGATTGAGTTATAGGAGCGTATTTGAAGCACTTTTGCTTAATAAACCACGGCTCTATCTCTTACGGTTGATTTTTAAATTAATCAGAAAGTCTTCGTCGGCAGCGCTTCACGGTAGCCTCTCCGTACAGAGACTAAGTCCGAATTGAAAATATTTTCACCGACGACGTATCTTTTAAATGTTATGTTCAGTTATGGGAGCGTATTTGAAGCACTTTTGCTTAATAAACCACGGCTCTATCTCTCACGGTTGATTTTTAAATTAATCAGAAAGTCTTCGTCGGCAGCGCTTCACGGTAGCCTCTCCGTACAGAGACTAAGTCCGAATTGAAAATATTTTCACCGACGACGTATCTTTTAAATGTTATGTTCAGTTATGGGAGCGTATTTGAAGCACTTTTGCTTAATAAACCACGGCTCTATCTCTTACGGTTGATTTTTAAATAATTTCTAAAATCGTCGTCGGCGACTCTTCACGGTAGCCACTCGGTAGGAAAAAATCTAAGTCCGAACTGAAATTATTTTCACCGACGAGGTAACTTTTAAATGTTAGATTGAGTTATAGGAGCGTATTTGAAGCACTTTTGCTTAATAAACCACGGCTCTATCTCTCACGTTTGATTTTTAAATTAATCAGAAAGTCTTCGTCGGCAGCGCTTCACGGTAGCCTCTCCGTACAGAGACTAAGTCCGAATTGAAAATATTTTCACCGACGACGTATCTTTTAAATGTTATGTTCAGTTATGGGAGCGTATTTGAAGCACTTTTGCTTAATAAACCACGGCTCTATCTCTGACGGTTGATTTTTAAATAATTTCTAAAATCGTCGTCGGCGACTCTTCACGGTAGCCACTCGGTAGGAAAAAATCTAAGTCCGAACTGAAATTATTTTCACCGACGAGGTAACTTTTAAATGTTAGATTGAGTTATAGGAGCGTATTTGAAGCACTTTTGCTTAATAAACCACGGCTCTATCTCTTACGGTTGATTTTTAAATTAATCAGAAAGTCTTCGTCGGCAGCGCTTCACGGTAGCCTCTCCGTACAGAGACTAAGTCCGAATTGAAAATATTTTCACCGACGACGTATCTTTTAAATGTTATGTTCAGTTATGGGAGCGTATTTGAAGCACTTTTGCTTAATAAACCACGGCTCTATCTCTTACGGTTGATTTTTAAATAATTTCTAAAATCGTCGTCGGCGACTCTTCACGGTAGCCACTCGGTAGGAAAAAATCTAAGTCCGAACTGAAATTATTTTCACCGACGAGGTAACTTTTAAATGTTAGATTGAGTTATAGGAGCGTATTTGAAGCACTTTTGCTTAATAAACCACGGCTCTATCTCTCACGGTTGATTTTTAAATTAATCAGAAAGTCTTCGTCGGCAGCGCTTCACGGTAGCCTCTCCGTACAGAGACTAAGTCCGAATTGAAAATATTTTCACCGACGACGTATCTTTTAAATGTTATGTTCAGTTACGGGAGCGTATTTGAAGCACTTTTGCTTAATAAACCACGGCTCTATCTCTTACGGTTGATTTTTAAATAATTTCTAAAATCGTCGTCGGCGACTCTTCACGGTAGCCACTCGGTAGGAAAAAATCTAAGTCCGAACTGAAATTATTTTCACCGACGAGGTAACTTTTAAATGTTAGATTGAGTTATAGGAGCGTATTTGAAGCACTTTTGCTTAATAAACCATGGCTCTATCTCTTACGGTTGATTTTTAAATTAATCAGAAAGTCTTCGTCGGCAGCGCTTCACGGTAGCCTCTCCGTACAGAGACTAAGTCCGAATTGAAAATATTTTCACCGACGACGTATCTTTTAAATGTTATGTTCAGTTATGGGAGCGTATTTGAAGCACTTTTGCTTAATAAACCACGGCTCTATCTCTCACGGTTGATTTTTAAATTAATCAGAAAGTCTTCGTCGGCAGCGCTTCACGGTAGCCTCTCCGTACAGAGACTAAGTCCGAATTGAAAATATTTTCACCGACGACGTATCTTTTAAATGTTATGTTTAGTTACGGGAGCGTATATGAAGCACTTTTGCTTAATAAACCACGGCTCTATCTCTTACGGTTGATTTTTAAATAATTTCTAAAATCGTCGTCGGCGACTCTTCACGGTAGCCACTCGGTAGGAAAAAATCTAAGTCCGAACTGAAATTATTTTCACCGACGAGGTGACTTTTAAATGTTAGATTGAGTTATAGGAGCGTATTTGAAGCACTTTTGCTTAATAAACCACGGCTCTATCTCTTACGGTTGATTTTTAAATTAATCAGAAAGTCTTCGTCGGCAGCGCTTCACGGTAGCCTCTCCGTACAGAGACTAAGTCCGAATTGAAAATATTTTCACCGACGACGTATCTTTTAAATGTTATGTTCAGTTATGGGAGCGTATTTGAAGCACTTTTGCTTAATAAACCACGGCTCTATCTCTCACGGTTGATTTTTAAATTAATCAGAAAGTCTTCGTCGGCAGCGCTTCACGGTAGCCTCTCCGTACAGAGACTAAGTCCGAATTGAAAATATTTTCACCGACGACGTATCTTTTAAATGTTATGTTCAGTTACGGGAGCGTATTTGAAGCACTTTTGCTTAATAAACCACGGCTCTATCTCTTACGGTTGATTTTTAAATAATTTCTAAAATCGTCGTCGGCGACTCTTCACGGTAGCCACTCGGTAGGAAAAAATCTAAGTCCGAACTGAAATTATTTTCACCGACGAGGTAACTTTTAAATGTTAGATTGAGTTATAGGAGCGTATTTGAAGCACTTTTGCTTAATAAACCACGGCTCTATCTCTTACGGTTGATTTTTAAATTAATTAGAAAGTCTTCGTCGGCAGCGCTTCACGGTAGCCTCTCCGTACAGAGACTAAGTCCGAATTGAAAATATTTTCACCGACGACGTATCTTTTAAATGTTATGTTCAGTTATGGGAGCGTATTTGAAGCACTTTTGCTTAATAAACCACGGCTCTATCTCTTACGGTTGATTTTTAAATTATTTCTAAAATCGTCGTCGGCGACTCTTCACGGTAGCCACTCGGTAGGAAAAAATCTAAGTCCGAACTGAAATTATTTTCACCGACGAGGTAACTTTTAAATGTTAGATTGAGTTATAGGAGCGTATTTGAAGCACTTTTGCTTAATAAACCACGGCTCTATCTCTCACGGTTGATTTTTAAATTAATCAGAAAGTCTTCGTCGGCAGCGCTTCACGGTAGCCTCTCCGTACAGAGACTAAGTCCGAATTGAAAATATTTTCACCGACGACGTATCTTTTAAATGTTATGTTCAGTTACGGGAGCGTATTTGAAGCACTTTTGCTTAATAAACCACGGCTCTATCTCTTACGGTTGATTTTTAAATAATTTCTAAAATCGTCGTCGGCGACTCTTCACGGTAGCCACTCGGTAGGAAAAAATCTAAGTCCGAACTGAAATTATTTTCACCGACGAGGTGACTTTTAAATGTTATGTTCAGTTATGGGAGCGTATTTGAAGCACTTTTGCTTAATAAACCACGGCTCTATCTCTCACGGTTGATTTTTAAATTAATCAGAAAGTCTTCGTCGGCAGCGCTTCACGGTAGCCTCTCCGTACAGAGACTAAGTCCGAATTGAAAATATTTTCACCGACGACGTATCTTTTAAATGTTATGTTCAGTTATGGGAGCGTATTTGAAGCACTTTTGCTTAATAAACCACGGCTCTATCTCTTACGGTTGATTTTTAAATAATTTCTAAAATCGTCGTCGGCGACTCTTCACGGTAGCCACTCGGTAGGAAAAAATCTAAGTCCGAACTGAAATTATTTTCACCGACGAGGTAACTTTTAAATGTTAGATTGAGTTATAGGAGCGTATTTGAAGCACTTTTGCTTAATAAACCACGGCTCTATCTCTTACGGTTGATTTTTAAATTAATCAGAAACTCTTCGTCGGCAGCGCTTCACGGTAGCCTCTCCGTACAGAGACTAAGTCCGAATTGAAAATATTTTCACCGACGACGTATCTTTTAAATGTTATGTTCAGTTATGGGAGCGTATTTGAAGCACTTTTGCTTAATAAACCACGGCTCTATCTCTTACGGTTGATTTTTAAATAATTTCTAAAATCGTCGTCGGCGACTCTTCACGGTAGCCACTCGGTAGGAAAAAATCTAAGTCCGAACTGAAATTATTTTCACCGACGAGGTAACTTTTAAATGTTAGATTGAGTTATAGGAGCGTATTTGAAGCACTTTTGCTTAATAAACCACGGCTCTATCTCTTACGGTTGATTTTTAAATTAATCAGAAAGTCTTCGTCGGCAGCGCTTCACGGTAGCCTCTCCGTACAGAGACTAAGTCCGAATTGAAAATATTTTCACCGACGACGTATCTTTTAAATGTTATGTTCAGTTATGGGAGCGTATTTGAAGCACGTTTGCTTAATAAACCACGGCTCTATCTCTTACGGTTGATTTTTAAATAATTTCTAAAATCGTCGTCGGCGACTCTTCACGGTAGCCACTCGGTAGGAAAAAATCAAAGTCCGAACTGAAATTATTTTCACCGACGAGGTAACTTTTAAATGTTAGATTGAGTTATAGGAGCGTATTTGAAGCACTTTTGCTTAATAAACCACGGCTCTATCTCTTACGGTTGATTTTTAAATTAATCAGAAAGTCTTCGTCGGCAGCGCTTCACGGTAGCCTCTCCGTACAGAGACTAAGTCCGAATTGAAAATATTTTCACCGACGACGTATCTTTTAAATGTTATGTTCAGTTATGGGAGCGTATTTGAAGCACTTTTGCTTAATAAACCACGGCTCTATCTCTTACGGTTGATTTTTAAATAATTTCTAAAATCGTCGTCGGCGACTCTTCACGGTAGCCACTCGGTAGGAAAAAATCCAAGTCCGAACTGAAATTATTTTCACCGACGAGGTAACTTTTAAATGTTAGATTGAGTTATAGGAGCGTATTTGAAGCACTTTTGCTTAATAAACCACGGCTCTATCTCTTACTGTTGATTTTTAAATTAATCAGAAACTCTTCGTCGGCAGCGCTTCACGGTAGCCTCTCCGTACAGAGACTAAGTCCGAATTGAAAATATTTTCACCGACGACGTATCTTTTAAATGTTATGTTCAGTTATGGGAGCGTATTTGAAGCACTTTTGCTTAATAAACCACGGCTCTATCTCTTACGGTTGATTTTTAAATAATTTCTAAAATCGTCGTCGGCGACTCTTCACGGTAGCCACTCGGTAGGAAAAAATCCAAGTCCGAACTGAAATTATTTTCACCGACGAGGTAACTTTTAAATGTTAGATTGAGTTATAGGAGCGTATTTGAAGCACTTTTGCTTAATAAACCACGGCTCTATCTCTCACGGTTGATTTTTAAATTAATCAGAAAATCTTCGTCGGCAGCGCTTCACGGTAGCCTCTCCGTACAGAGACTAAGTCCGAATTGAAAATATTTTCACCGACGACGTATCTTTTAAATGTTATGTTCAGTTATGGGAGCGTATTTGAAGCACTTTTGCTTAATAAACCACGGCTCTATCTCTTACGGTTGATTTTTAAATAATTTCTAAAATCGTCGTCGGCGACTCTTCACGGTAGCCACTCGGTAGGAAAAAATCTAAGTCCGAACTGAAATTATTTTCACCGACGAGGTAACTTTTAAATGTTAGATTGAGTTATAGGAGCGTATTTGAAGCACTTTTGCTTAATAAACCACGGCTCTATCTCTTACGGTTGATTTTTAAATTAATCAGAAAGTCTTCGTCGGCAGCGCTTCACGGTAGCCTCTCCGTACAGAGACTACACTCCGAATTGAAAATATTTTCACCGACGACGTATCTTTTAAATGTTATGTTCAGTTATGGGAGCGTATTTGAAGCACTTTTGCTTAATAAACCACGGCTCTATCTCTTACGGTTGATTTTTAAATAATTTCTAAAATCGTCGTCGGCGACTCTTCACGGTAGCCACTCGGTAGGAAAAAATCTAAGTCCGAATTGAAAATATTTTCACCGACGACGTATCTTTTAAATGTCATGTTCAGTTATGGGAGCGTATTTGAAGCACTTTTGCTTAATAAACCACGGCTCTATCTCTTACGGTTGATTTTTAAATTAATCAGAAAGTCTTCGTCGGCAGCGCTTCACGGTAGCCTCTCCGTACAGAGACTAAGTCCGAATTGAAAATATTTTCACCGACGACGTATCTTTTAAATGTTATGTTCAGTTATGGGAGCGTATTTGAAGCACTTTTGCTTAATAAACCACGGCTCTATCTCTTACGGTTGATTTTTAAATAATTTCTAAAATCGTCGTCGGCGACTCTTCACGGTAGCCACTCGGTAGGAAAAAATCTAAGTCCGAACTGAAATTATTTTCACCGACGAGGTAACTTTTAAATGTTAGATTGAGTTATAGGAGCGTATTTGAAGCACTTTTGCTTAATAAACCACGGCTCTATCTCTTACGGTTGATTTTTAAATTAATCAGAAACTCTTCGTCGGCAGCGCTTCACGGTAGCCTCTCCGTACAGAGACTAAGTCCGAATTGAAAATATTTTCACCGACGACGTATCTTTTAAATGTTATGTTCAGTTATGGGAGCGTATTTGAAGCACTTTTGCTTAATAAATCACGGCTCTATCTCTTACGGTTGATTTTTAAATAATTTCTAAAATCGTCGTCGGCGACTCTTCACGGTAGCCACTCGGTAGGAAAAAATCTAAGTCCCAACTGAAATTATTTTCACCGACGAGGTAACTTTTAAATGTTAGATTGAGTTATAGGAGCGTATTTGAAGCACTTTTGCTTAATAAACCACGGCTCTATCTCTTACGGTTGATTTTTAAATTAATCAGAAAGTCTTCGTCGGCAGCGCTTCACGGTAGCCTCTCCGTACAGAGACTAAGTCCGAATTGAAAATATTTTCACCGACGACGTATCTTTTAAATGTTATGTTCAGTTATGGGAGCGTATTTGAAGCACGTTTGCTTAATAAACCACGGCTCTATCTCTTACGGTTGATTTTTAAATAATTTCTAAAATCGTCGTCGGCGACTCTTCACGGTAGCCACTCGGTAGGAAAAAATCAAAGTCCGAACTGAAATTATTTTCACCGACGAGGTAACTTTTAAATGTTAGATTGAGTTATAGGAGCGTATTTGAAGCACTTTTGCTTAATAAACCACGGCTCTATCTCTTACGGTTGATTTTTAAATTAATCAGAAAGTCTTCGTCGGCAGCGCTTCACGGTAGCCTCTCCGTACAGAGACTAAGTCCGAATTGAAAATATTTTCACCGACGACGTATCTTTTAAATGTTATGTTCAGTTATGGGAGCGTATTTGAAGCACGTTTGCTTAATAAACCACGGCTCTATCTCTTACGGTTGATTTTTAAATAATTTCTAAAATCGTCGTCGGCGACTCTTCACGGTAGCCACTCGGTAGGAAAAAATCTAAGTCCGAACTGAAATTATTTTCACCGACGAGGTAACTTTTAAATGTTAGATTGAGTTATAGGAGCGTATTTGAAGCACTTTTGCTTAATAAACCACGGCTCTATCTCTTACGGTTGATTTTTAAATTAATCAGAAAGTCTTCGTCGGCAGCGCTTCACGGTAGCCTCTCCGTACAGAGACTAAGTCCGAATTGAAAATATTTTCACCGACGACATATCTTTTAAATGTTATGTTCAGTTATGGGAGCGTATTTGAAGCACTTTTGCTTAATAAACCACGGCTCTATCTCTTACGGTTGATTTTTAAATAATTTCTAAAATCGTCGTCGGCGACTCTTCACGGTAGCCACTCGGTAGGAAAAAATCTAAGTCCGAACTGAAATTATTTTCACCGACGGGGTAGCTTTTAAATGTTAGATTGAGTTATAGGAGCGTATTTGAAGCACTTTTGCTTAATAAACCACGGCTCTATCTCTTACGGTTGATTTTTAAATTAATCAGAAAGTCTTCGTCGGCAGCGCTTCACGGTAGCCTCTCCGTACAGAGACTAAGTCCGAATTGAAAATATTTTCACCGACGACGTATCTTTTAAATGTTATGTTCAGTTATGGGAGCGTATTTGAAGCACTTTTGCTTAATAAACCACGGCTCTATCTCTTACGGTTGATTTTTAAATAATTTCTAAAATCGTCGTCGGCGACTCTTCACGGTAGCCACTCGGTAGGAAAAAATCTAAGTCCGAACTGAAATTATTTTCACCGACGAGGTAACTTTTAAATGTTAGATTGAGTTATAGGAGCGTATTTGAAGCACTTTTGCTTAATAAACCACGGCTCTATCTCTTACGGTTGATTTTTAAATTAATCAGAAAGTCTTCGTCGGCAGCGCTTCACGGTAGCCTCTCCGTACAGAGACTAAGTCCGAATTGAAAATATTTTCACCGACGACGTATCTTTTAAATGTTATGTTCAGTTATGGGAGCGTATTTGAAGCACTTTTGCTTAATAAACCACGGCTCTATCTCTTACGGTTGATTTTTAAATAATTTCTAAAATCGTCGTCGGCGACTCTTCACGGTAGCCACTCGGTAGGAAAAAATCTAAGTCCGAACTGAAATTATTTTCACCGACGGGGTAGCTTTTAAATGTTAGATTGAGTTATAGGAGCGTATTTGAAGCACTTTTGCTTAATAAACCACGGCTCTATCTCTTACGGTTGATTATTAAATTAATCAGAAAGTCTTCGTCGGCAGCGCTTCACGGTAGCCTCTCCGTACAGAGACTAAGTCCGAATTGAAAATATTTTCACCGACGACGTATCTTTTAAATGTTATGTTCAGTTATGGGAGCGTATTTGAAGCACTTTTGCTTAATAAACCACGGCTCTATCTCTTACGGTTGATTTTTAAATAATTTCTAAAATCGTCGTCGGCGACTCTTCACGGTAGCCACTCGGTAGGAAAAAATCTAAGTCCGAACTGAAATTATTTTCACCGACGAGGTAACTTTTAAATGTTAGATTGAGTTATAGGAGCGTATTTGAAGCACTTTTGCTTAATCAACCACGGCTCTATCTCTTACGGTTGATTTTTAAATTAATCAGAAAGTCTTCGTCGGCAGCGCTTCACGGTAGCCTCTCCGTACAGAGACTAAGTCCGAATTGAAAATATTTTCACCGACGACGTATCTTTTAAATGTTATGTTCAGTTATGGGAGCGTATTTGAAGCACTTTTGCTTAATAAACCACGGCTCTATCTCTTACGGTTGATTTTTAAATAATTTCTAAAATCGTCGTCGGCGACTCTTCACGGTAGCCACTCGGTAGGAAAAAATCTAAGTCCGAACTGAAATTATTTTCACCGACGAGGTAACTTTTAAATGTTAGATTGAGTTATAGGAGCGTATTTGAAGCACTTTTGCTTAATAAACCACGGCTCTATCTTTCACGGTTGATTTTTAAATTAATCAGAAAGTCTTCGTCGGCAGCGCTTCACGGTAGCCTCTCCGTACAGAGACTAAGTCCGAATTGAAAATATTTTCACCGACGACGTATCTTTTAAATGTTATGTTCAGTTATGGGAGCGTATTTGAAGCACTTTTGCTTAATAAACCACGGCTCTATCTCTTACGGTTGATTTTTAAATAATTTCTAAAATCGTCGTCGGGGACTCTTCACGGTAGCCACTCGGTAGGAAAAAATCTAAGTCCGAACTGAAATTATTTTCACCGACGAGGTAACTTTTAAATGTTAGATTGAGTTATAGGAGCGTATTTGAAGCACTTTTGCTTAATAAACCACGGCTCTATCTCTTACGGTTGATTTTTAAATAATTTCTAAAATCGTCGTCGGCGACTCTTCACGGTAGCCACTCGGTAGGAAAAAATCTAAGTCCGAACTGAAATTATTTTCACCGACGAGGTAACTTTTAAATGTTAGATTGAGTTATAGGAGCGTATTTGAAGCACTTTTGCTTAATAAACCACGGCTCTATCTCTCACGGTTGATTTTTAAATTAATCAGAAATTCTTCGTCGGCAGCGCTTCACGCTAGCCTCTCCGTACAGAGACTAAGTCCGAATTGAAAATATTTTCACCGACGACGTATCTTTTAAATGTTATGTTCAGTTATGGGAGCGTATTTGAAGCACTTTTGCTTAATAAACCACGGCTCTATCTCTTACGGTTGATTTTTAAATAATTTCTAAAATTGTCGTCGGCGACTCTTCACGGTAGCCACTCGGTAGGAAAAAATCTAAGTCCGAACTGAAATTATTTTCGCCGACGAGGTAACTTTTAAATGTTAGATTGAGTTATAGGAGCGTATTTGAAGCACTTTTGCTTAATAAACCACGGCTCTATCTCTTACGGTTGATTTTTAAATAATTTCTAAAATCGTCGTCGGCGACTCTTCACGGTAGCCACTCGGTAGGAAAAAATCTAAGTCCGAACTGAAATTATTTTCACCGACGAGGTAACTTTTAAATGTTAGATTGAGTTATAGGAGCGTATTTGAAGCACTTTTGCTTAATAAACCACGGCTCTATCTTTCACGGTTGATTTTTAAATTAATCAGAAAGTCTTCGTCGGCAGCGCTTCACGGTAGCCTCTCCGTACAGAGACTAAGTCCGAATTGAAAATATTTTCACCGACGACGTATCTTTTAAATGTTATGTTCAGTTATGGGAGCGTATTTGAAGCACTTTTGCTTAATAAACCACGGCTCTATCTCTTACGGTTGATTTTTAAATAATTTCTAAAATCGTCGTCGGGGACTCTTCACGGTAGCCACTCGGTAGGAAAAAATCTAAGTCCGAACTGAAATTATTTTCACCGACGAGGTAACTTTTAAATGTTAGATTGAGTTATAGGAGCGTATTTGAAGCACTTTTGCTTAATAAACCACGGCTCTATCTCTTACGGTTGATTTTTAAATAATTTCTAAAATCGTCGTCGGCGACTCTTCACGGTAGCCACTCGGTAGGAAAAAATCTAAGTCCGAACTGAAATTATTTTCACCGACGAGGTAACTTTTAAATGTTAGATTGAGTTATAGGAGCGTATTTGAAGCACTTTTGCTTAATAAACCACGGCTCTATCTCTCACGGTTGATTTTTAAATTAGTCAGAAAGTCTTCGTCGGCAGCGCTTCACGGTAGCCTCTCCGTACAGAGACTAAGTCCGAATTGAAAATATTTTCACCGACGACGTATCTTTTAAATGTTATGTTCAGTTATGGGAGCGTATTTGAAGCACTTTTGCTTAATAAACCACGGCTCTATCTCTTACGGTTGATTTTTAAATAATTTCTAAAATCGTCGTCGGCGACTCTTCACGGTAGCCACTCGGTAGGAAAAAATCTAAGTCCGAACTGAAATTATTTTCACCGACGGGGTAGCTTTTAAATGTTAGATTGAGTTATAGGAGCGTATTTGAAGCACTTTTGCTTAATAAACCACGGCTCTATCTCTTACGGTTGATTTTTAAATTAATCAGAAAGTCTTCGTCGGCAGCGCTTCACGGTAGCCTCTCCGTACAGAGACTAAGTCCGAATTGAAAATATTTTCACCGACGACGTATCTTTTAAATGTTATGTTCAGTTATGGGAGCGTATTTGAAGCACTTTTGCTTAATAAACCACGGCTCTATCTCTTACGGTTGATTTTTAAATAATTTCTAAAATCGTCGTCGGCGACTCTTCACGGTAGCCACTCGGTAGGAAAAAATCTAAGGCCGAACTGAAATTATTTTCACCGACGAGGTAACTTTTAAATGTTAGATTGAGTTATAGGAGCGTATTTGAAGCACTTTTGCTTAATAAACCACGGCTCTATCTCTTACGGTTGATTTTTAAATTAATCAGAAAGTCTTCGTCGGCAGCGCTTCACGGTAGCCTCTCCGTACAGAGACTAAGTCCGAATTGAAAATATTTTCACCGACGACGTATCTTTTAAATGTTATGTTCAGTTATGGGAGCGTATTTGAAGCACTTTTGCTTAATAAACCACGGCTCTATCTCTTACGGTTGATTTTTAAATAATTTCTAAAATCGTCGTCGGCGACTCTTCACGGTAGCCACTCGGTAGGAAAAAATCTAAGTCCGAACTGAAATTATTTTCACCGACGGGGTAGCTTTTAAATGTTAGATTGAGTTATAGGAGCGTATTTGAAGCACTTTTGCTTAATAAACCACGGCTCTATCTCTTACGGTTGATTTTTAAATTAATCAGAAAGTCTTCGTCGGCAGCGCTTCACGGTAGCCTCTCCGTACAGAGACTAAGTCCGAATTGAAAATATTTTCACCGACGACGTATCTTTTAAATGTTATGTTCAGTTATGGGAGCGTATTTGAAGCACTTTTGCTTAATAAACCACGGCTCTATCTCTTACGGTTGATTTTTAAATAATTTCTAAAATCGTCGTCGGCGACTCTTCACGGTAGCCACTCGGTAGGAAAAAATCTAAGTCCGAACTGAAATTATTTTCACCGACGAGGTAACTTTTAAATGTTAGATTGAGTTATAGGAGCGTATTTGAAGCACTTTTGCTTAATAAACCACGGCTCTATCTCTTACGGTTGATTTTTAAATTAATCAGAAAGTCTTCGTCGGCAGCGCTTCACGGTAGCCTCTCCGTACAGAGACTAAGTCCGAATTGAAAATATTTTCACCGACGACGTATCTTTTAAATGTTATGTTCAGTTATGGGAGCGTATTTGAAGCACTTTTGCTTAATAAACCACGGCTCTATCTCTTACGGTTGATTTTTAAATAATTTCTAAAATCGTCGTCGGCGACTCTTCACGGTAGCCACTCGGTAGGAAAAAATCTAAGTCCGAACTGAAATTATTTTCACCGACGGGGTAGCTTTTAAATGTTAGATTGAGTTATAGGAGCGTATTTGAAGCACTTTTGCTTAATAAACCACGGCTCTATCTCTTACGGTTGATTTTTAAATTAATCAGAAAGTCTTCGTCGGCAGCGCTTCACGGTAGCCTCTCCGTACAGAGACTAAGTCCGAATTGAAAATATTTTCACCGACGACGTATCTTTTAAATGTTATGTTCAGTTATGGGAGCGTATTTGAAGCACTTTTGCTTAATAAACCACGGCTCTATCTCTTACGGTTGATTTTTAAATAATTTCTAAAATCGTCGTCGGCGACTCTTCACGGTAGCCACTCGGTAGGAAAAAATCTAAGTCCGAACTGAAATTATTTTCACCGACGGGGTAGC
Source organism: Nysson spinosus (assembly GCA_910591585.2). NCBI lineage: Eukaryota > Metazoa > Arthropoda > Insecta > Hymenoptera > Crabronidae > Nysson > Nysson spinosus. The sequence continues at coordinate 2,171,865 of OU342836.1, read as the reverse complement.
TTTTAAATGTTAGATTGAGTTATAGGAGCGTATTTGAAGCACTTTTGCTTAATAAACCACGGCTCTATCTCTTACGGTTGATTTTTAAATTAATCAGAAAGTCTTCGTCGGCAGCGCTTCACGGTAGCCTCTCCGTACAGAGACTAAGTCCGAATTGAAAATATTTTCACCGACGACGTATCTTTTAAATGTTATGTTCAGTTATGGGAGCGTATTTGAAGCACTTTTGCTTAATAAACCACGGCTCTATCTCTTACGGTTGATTTTTAAATAATTTCTAAAATCGTCGTCGGCGACTCTTCACGGTAGCCACTCGGTAGGAAAAAATCTAAGTCCGAACTGAAATTATTTTCACCGACGAGGTAACTTTTAAATGTTAGATTGAGTTATAGGAGCGTATTTGAAGCACTTTTGCTTAATAAACCACGGCTCTATCTTTCACGGTTGATTTTTAAATTAATCAGAAAGTCTTCGTCGGCAGCGCTTCACGGTAGCCTCTCCGTACAGAGACTAAGTCCGAATTGAAAATATTTTCACCGACGACGTATCTTTTAAATGTTATGTTCAGTTATGGGAGCGTATTTGAAGCACTTTTGCTTAATAAACCACGGCTCTATCTCTTACGGTTGATTTTTAAATAATTTCTAAAATCGTCGTCGGGGACTCTTCACGGTAGCCACTCGGTAGGAAAAAATCTAAGTCCGAACTGAAATTATTTTCACCGACGAGGTAACTTTTAAATGTTAGATTGAGTTATAGGAGCGTATTTGAAGCACTTTTGCTTAATAAACCACGGCTCTATCTCTTACGGTTGATTTTTAAATAATTTCTAAAATCGTCGTCGGCGACTCTTCACGGTAGCCACTCGGTAGGAAAAAATCTAAGTCCGAACTGAAATTATTTTCACCGACGAGGTAACTTTTAAATGTTAGATTGAGTTATAGGAGCGTATTTGAAGCACTTTTGCTTAATAAACCACGGCTCTATCTCTCACGGTTGATTTTTAAATTAATCAGAAATTCTTCGTCGGCAGCGCTTCACGGTAGCCTCTCCGTACAGAGACTAAGTCCGAATTGAAAATATTTTCACCGACGACGTATCTTTTAAATGTTATGTTCAGTTATGGGAGCGTATTTGAAGCACTTTTGCTTAATAAACCACGGCTCTATCTCTTACGGTTGATTTTTAAATAATTTCTAAAATTTTCGTCGGCGACTCTTCACGGTAGCCACTCGGTAGGAAAAAATCTAAGTCCGAACTGAAATTATTTTCGCCGACGAGGTAACTTTTAAATGTTAGATTGAGTTATAGGAGCGTATTTGAAGCACTTTTGCTTAATAAACCACGGCTCTATCTCTTACGGTTGATTTTTAAATTAATCAGAAAGTCTTCGTCGGCAGCGCTTCGCGGTAGCCTCTCCGTACAGAGACTAAGTCCGAATTGAAAATATTTTCACCGACGACGTATCTTTTAAATGTTATGTTCAGTTATGGGAGCGTATTTGAAGCACTTTTGCTTAATAAACCACGGCTCTATCTCTTACGGTTGATTTTTAAATAATTTCTAAAATCGTCGTCGGCGACTCTTCACGGTAGCCACTCGGTAGGAAAAAATCTAAGTCCGAACTGAAATTATTTTCACCGACGAGGTAACTTTTAAATGTTAGATTGAGTTATAGGAGCGTATTTGAAGCACTTTTGCTTAATAAACCACGGCTCTATCTCTTACGGTTGATTTTTAAATTAATCAGAAAGTCTTCGTCGGCAGCGCTTCACGGTAGCCTCTCCGTACAGAGACTAAGTCCGAATTGAAAATATTTTCACCGACGACGTATCTTTTAAATGTTATGTTCAGTTATGGGAGCGTATTTGAAGCACTTTTGCTTAATAAACCACGGCTCTATCTCTTACGGTTGATTTTTAAATAATTTCTAAAATCGTCGTCGGCGACTCTTCACGGTAGCCACTCGGTAGGAAAAAATCTAAGTCCGAACTGAAATTATTTTCACCGACGAGGTAACTTTTAAATGTTAGATTGAGTTATAGGAGCGTATTTGAAGCACTTTTGCTTAATAAACCACGGCTCTATCTCTTACGGTTGATTTTTAAATTAATCAGAAAGTCTTCGTCGGCAGCGCTTCACGGTAGCCTCTCCGTACAGAGACTAAGTCCGAATTGAAAATATTTTCACCGACGACGTATCTTTTAAATGTTATGTTCAGTTATGGGAGCGTATTTGAAGCACTTTTGCTTAATAAACCACGGCTCTATCTCTTACGGTTGATTTTTAAATAATTTCTAAAATCGTCGTCGGCGACTCTTCACGGTAGCCACTCGGTAGGAAAAAATCTAAGTCCGAACTGAAATTATTTTCACCGACGAGGTAACTTTTAAATGTTAGATTGAGTTATAGGAGCGTATTTGAAGCACTTTTGCTTAATAAACCACGGCTCTATCTCTTACGGTTGATTTTTAAATAATTTCTAAAATTGTCGTCGGCGACTCTTCACGGTAGCCACTCGGTAGGAAAAAATCTAAGTCCGAACTGAAATTATTTTCACCGACGAGGTAACTTTTAAATGTTAGATTGAGTTATAGGAGCGTATTTGAAGCACTTTTGCTTAATAAACCACGGCTCTATCTCTCACGGTTGATTTTTAAATTAATCAGAAATTCTTCGTCGGCAGCGCTTCACGGTAGCCTCTCCGTACAGAGACTAAGTCCGAATTGAAAATATTTTCACCGACGACGTATCTTTTAAATGTTATGTTCAGTTATGGGAGCGTATTTGAAGCACTTTTGCTTAATAAACCACGGCTCTATCTCTTACGGTTGATTTTTAAATAATTTCTAAAATTGTCGTCGGCGACTCTTCACGGTAGCCACTCGGTAGGAAAAAATCTAAGTCCGAACTGAAATTATTTTCGCCGACGAGGTAACTTTTAAATGTTAGATTGAGTTATAGGAGCGTATTTGAAGCACTTTTGCTTAATAAACCACGGCTCTATCTCTTACGGTTGATTTTTAAATTAATCAGAAAGTCTTCGTCGGCAGCGCTTCACGGTAGCCTCTCCGTACAGAGACTAAGTCCGAATTGAAAATATTTTCACCGACGACGTATCTTTTAAATGTTATGTTCAGTTATGGGAGCGTATTTGAAGCACTTTTGCTTAATAAACCACGGCTCTATCTCTTACGGTTGATTTTTAAATAATTTCTAAAATCGTCGTCGGCGACTCTTCACGGTAGCCACTCGGTAGGAAAAAATCTAAGTCCGAACTGAAATTATTTTCACCGACGAGGTAACTTTTAAATGTTAGATTGAGTTATAGGAGCGTATTTGAAGCACTTTTGCTTAATAAACCACGGCTCTATCTCTCACGGTTGATTTTTAAATTAATCAGAAAGTCTTCGTCGGCAGCGCTTCACGGTAGCCTCTCCGTACAGAGACTAAGTCCGAATTGAAAATATTTTCACCGACGACGTATCTTTTAAATGTTATGTTCAGTTATGGGAGCGTATTTGAAGCACTTTTGCTTAATAAACCACGGCTCTATCTCTTACGGTTGATTTTTAAATAATTTCTAAAATCGTCGTCGGCGACTCTTCACGGTAGCCACTCGGTAGGAAAAAATCTAAGTCCGAACTGAAATTATTTTCACCGACGAGGTAACTTTTAAATGTTAGATTGAGTTATAGGAGCGTATTTGAAGCACTTTTGCTTAATAAACCACGGCTCTATCTCTTACGGTTGATTTTTAAATTAATCAGAAAGTCTTCGTCGGCAGCGCTTCACGGTAGCCTCTCCGTACAGAGACTAAGTCCGAATTGAAAATATTTTCACCGACGACGTATCTTTTAAATGTTATGTTCAGTTATGGGAGCGTATTTGAAGCACTTTTGCTTAATAAACCACGGCTCTATCTCTTACGGTTGATTTTTAAATAATTTCTAAAATCGTCGTCGGCGACTCTTCACGGTAGCCACTCGGTAGGAAAAAATCTAAGTCCGAACTGAAATTATTTTCACCGACGAGGTAACTTTTAAATGTTAGATTGAGTTATAGGAGCGTATTTGAAGCACTTTTGCTTAATAAACCACGGCTCTATCTCTTACGGTTGATTTTTAAATAATTTCTAAAATCGTCGTCGGCGACTCTTCACGGTAGCCACTCGGTAGGAAAAAATCTAAGTCCGAACTGAAATTATTTTCACCGACGAGGTAACTTTTAAATGTTAGATTGAGTTATAGGAGCGTATTTGAAGCACTTTTGCTTAATAAACCACGGCTCTATCTCTCACGGTTGATTTTTAAATTAATCAGAAATTCTTCGTCGGCAGCGCTTCACGGTAGCCTCTCCGTACAGAGACTAAGTCCGAATTGAAAATATTTTCACCGACGACGTATCTTTTAAATGTTATGTTCAGTTATGGGAGCGTATTTGAAGCACTTTTGCTTAATAAACCACGGCTCTATCTCTTACGGTTGATTTTTAAATAATTTCTAAAATTGTCGTCGGCGACTCTTCACGGTAGCCACTCGGTAGGAAAAAATCTAAGTCCGAACTGAAATTATTTTCGCCGACGAGGTAACTTTTAAATGTTAGATTGAGTTATAGGAGCGTATTTGAAGCACTTTTGCTTAATAAACCACGGCTCTATCTCTTACGGTTGATTTTTAAATTAATCAGAAAGTCTTCGTCGGCAGCGCTTCACGGTAGCCTCTCCGTACAGAGACTAAGTCCGAATTGAAAATATTTTCACCGACGACGTATCTTTTAAATGTTATGTTCAGTTATGGGAGCGTATTTGAAGCACTTTTGCTTAATAAACCACGGCTCTATCTCTTACGGTTGATTTTTAAATAATTTCTAAAATCGTCGTCGGCGACTCTTCACGGTAGCCACTCGGTAGGAAAAAATCTAAGTCCGAACTGAAATTATTTTCACCGACGAGGTAACTTTTAAATGTTAGATTGAGTTATAGGAGCGTATTTGAAGCACTTTTGCTTAATAAACCACGGCTCTATCTCTCACGGTTGATTTTTAAATTAATCAGAAATTCTTCGTCGGCAGCGCTTCACGGTAGCCTCTCCGTACAGAGACTAAGTCCGAATTGAAAATATTTTCACCGACGACGTATCTTTTAAATGTTATGTTCAGTTATGGGAGCGTATTTGAAGCACTTTTGCTTAATAAACCACGGCTCTATCTCTTACGGTTGATTTTTAAATAATTTCTAAAATTTTCGTCGGCGACTCTTCACGGTAGCCACTCGGTAGGAAAAAATCTAAGTCCGAACTGAAATTATTTTCGCCGACGAGGTAACTTTTAAATGTTAGATTGAGTTATAGGAGCGTATTTGAAGCACTTTTGCTTAATAAACCACGGCTCTATCTCTTACGGTTGATTTTTAAATTAATCAGAAAGTCTTCGTCGGCAGCGCTTCGCGGTAGCCTCTCCGTACAGAGACTAAGTCCGAATTGAAAATATTTTCACCGACGACGTATCTTTTAAATGTTATGTTCAGTTATGGGAGCGTATTTGAAGCACTTTTGCTTAATAAACCACGGCTCTATCTCTTACGGTTGATTTTTAAATAATTTCTAAAATCGTCGTCGGCGACTCTTCACGGTAGCCACTCGGTAGGAAAAAATCTAAGTCCGAACTGAAATTATTTTCACCGACGAGGTAACTTTTAAATGTTAGATTGAGTTATAGGAGCGTATTTGAAGCACTTTTGCTTAATAAACCACGGCTCTATCTCTTACGGTTGATTTTTAAATTAATCAGAAAGTCTTCGTCGGCAGCGCTTCACGGTAGCCTCTCCGTACAGAGACTAAGTCCGAATTGAAAATATTTTCACCGACGACGTATCTTTTAAATGTTATGTTCAGTTATGGGAGCGTATTTGAAGCACTTTTGCTTAATAAACCACGGCTCTATCTCTTACGGTTGATTTTTAAATAATTTCTAAAATCGTCGTCGGCGACTCTTCACGGTAGCCACTCGGTAGGAAAAAATCTAAGTCCGAACTGAAATTATTTTCACCGACGAGGTAACTTTTAAATGTTAGATTGAGTTATAGGAGCGTATTTGAAGCACTTTTGCTTAATAAACCACGGCTCTATCTCTTACGGTTGATTTTTAAATTAATCAGAAAGTCTTCGTCGGCAGCGCTTCACGGTAGCCTCTCCGTACAGAGACTAAGTCCGAATTGAAAATATTTTCACCGACGACGTATCTTTTAAATGTTATGTTCAGTTATGGGAGCGTATTTGAAGCACTTTTGCTTAATAAACCACGGCTCTATCTCTTACGGTTGATTTTTAAATAATTTCTAAAATCGTCGTCGGCGACTCTTCACGGTAGCCACTCGGTAGGAAAAAATCTAAGTCCGAACTGAAATTATTTTCACCGACGAGGTAACTTTTAAATGTTAGATTGAGTTATAGGAGCGTATTTGAAGCACTTTTGCTTAATAAACCACCGCTCTATCTCTTACGGTTGATTTTTAAATTAATCAGAAAGTCTTCGTCGGCAGCGCTTCACGGTAGCCTCTCCGTACAGAGACTAAGTCCGAATTGAAAATATTTTCACCGACGACGTATCTTTTAAATGTTATGTTCAGTTATGGGAGCGTATTTGAAGCACTTTTGCTTAATAAACCACGGCTCTATCTCTTACGGTTGATTTTTAAATAATTTCTAAAATCGTCGTCGGCGGCTCTTCACGGTAGCCACTCGGTAGGAAAAAATCTAAGTCCGAACTGAAATTATTTTCACCGACGAGGTAACTTTTAAATGTTAGATTGAGTTATAGGAGCGTATTTGAAGCACTTTTGCTTAATAAACCACGGCTCTATCTTTCACGGTTGATTTTTAAATTAATCAGAAAGTCTTCGTCGGCAGCGCTTCACGGTAGCCTCTCCGTACAGAGACTAAGTCCGAATTGAAAATATTTTCACCGACGACGTATCTTTTAAATGTTATGTTCAGTTATGGGAGCGTATTTGAAGCACTTTTGCTTAATAAACCACGGCTCTATCTCTTACGGTTGATTTTTAAATAATTTCTAAAATCGTCGTCGGGGACTCTTCACGGTAGCCACTCGGTAGGAAAAAATCTAAGTCCGAACTGAAATTATTTTCACCGACGAGGTAACTTTTAAATGTTAGATTGAGTTATAGGAGCGTATTTGAAGCACTTTTGCTTAATAAACCACGGCTCTATCTCTTACGGTTGATTTTTAAATAATTTCTAAAATCGTCGTCGGCGACTCTTCACGGTAGCCACTCGGTAGGAAAAAATCTAAGTCCGAACTGAAATTATTTTCACCGACGAGGTAACTTTTAAATGTTAGATTGAGTTATAGGAGCGTATTTGAAGCACTTTTGCTTAATAAACCACGGCTCTATCTCTCACGGTTGATTTTTAAATTAATCAGAAATTCTTCGTCGGCAGCGCTTCACGGTAGCCTCTCCGTACAGAGACTAAGTCCGAATTGAAAATATTTTCACCGACGACGTATCTTTTAAATGTTATGTTCAGTTATGGGAGCGTATTTGAAGCACTTTTGCTTAATAAACCACGGCTCTATCTCTTACGGTTGATTTTTAAATAATTTCTAAAATTGTCGTCGGCGACTCTTCACGGTAGCCACTCGGTAGGAAAAAATCTAAGTCCGAACTGAAATTAGTTTCACCGACGAGGTAACTTTTAAATGTTAGATTGAGTTATAGGAGCGTATTTGAAGCACTTTTGCTTAATAAACCACGGCTCTATCTCTTACGGTTGATTTTTAAATTAATCAGAAAGTCTTCGTCGGCAGCGCTTCACGGTAGCCTCTCCGTACAGAGACTAAGTCCGAATTGAAAATATTTTCACCGACGACGTATCTTTTAAATGTTATGTTCAGTTATGGGAGCGTATTTGAAGCACTTTTGCTTAATAAACCACGGCTCTATCTCTTACGGTTGATTTTTAAATAATTTCTAAAATCGTCGTCGGCGACTCTTCACGGTAGCCACTCGGTAGGAAAAAATCTAAGTCCGAACTGAAATTATTTTCACCGACGAGGTAACTTTTAAATGTTAGATTGAGTTATAGGAGCGTATTTGAAGCACTTTTGCTTAATAAACCACGGCTCTATCTCTTACGGTTGATTTTTAAATTAATCAGAAAGTCTTCGTCGGCAGCGCTTCACGGTAGCCTCTCCGTACAGAGACTAAGTCCGAATTGAAAATATTTTCACCGACGACGTATCTTTTAAATGTTATGTTCAGTTATGGGAGCGTATTTGAAGCACTTTTGCTTAATAAACCACGGCTCTATCTCTTACGGTTGATTTTTAAATAATTTCTAAAATCGTCGTCGGCGACTCTTCACGGTAGCCACTCGGTAGGAAAAAATCTAAGTCCGAACTGAAATTATTTTCACCGACGAGGTAACTTTTAAATGTTAGATTGAGTTATAGGAGCGTATTTGAAGCACTTTTGCTTAATAAACCACGGCTCTATCTTCCACGGTTGATTTTTAAATTAATCAGAAAGTCTTCGTCGGCAGCGCTTCACGGTAGCCTCTCCGTACAGAGACTAAGTCCGAATTGAAAATATTTTCACCGACGACGTATCTTTTAAATGTTATGTTCAGTTATGGGAGCGTATTTGAAGCACTTTTGCTTAATAAACCACGGCTCTATCTCTTACGGTTGATTTTTAAATAATTTCTAAAATCGTCGTCGGGGACTCTTCACGGTAGCCACTCGGTAGGAAAAAATCTAAGTCCGAACTGAAATTATTTTCACCGACGAGGTAACTTTTAAATGTTAGATTGAGTTATAGGAGCGTATTTGAAGCACTTTTGCTTAATAAACCACGGCTCTATCTCTTACGGTTGATTTTTAAATAATTTCTAAAATCGTCGTCGGCGACTCTTCACGGTAGCCACTCGGTAGGAAAAAATCTAAGTCCGAACTGAAATTATTTTCACCGACGAGGTAACTTTTAAATGTTAGATTGAGTTATAGGAGCGTATTTGAAGCACTTTTGCTTAATAAACCACGGCTCTATCTCTCACGGTTGATTTTTAAATTAATCAGAAATTCTTCGTCGGCAGCGCTTCACGGTAGCCTCTCCGTACAGAGACTAAGTCCGAATTGAAAATATTTTCACCGACGACGTATCTTTTAAATGTTATGTTCAGTTATGGGAGCGTATTTGAAGCACTTTTGCTTAATAAACCACGGCTCTATCTCTTACGGTTGATTTTTAAATAATTTCTAAAATTGTCGTCGGCGACTCTTCACGGTAGCCACTCGGTAGGAAAAAATCTAAGTCCGAACTGAAATTAGTTTCACCGACGAGGTAACTTTTAAATGTTAGATTGAGTTATAGGAGCGTATTTGAAGCACTTTTGCTTAATAAACCACGGCTCTATCTCTTACGGTTGATTTTTAAATTAATCAGAAAGTCTTCGTCGGCAGCGCTTCACGGTAGCCTCTCCGTACAGAGACTAAGTCCGAATTGAAAATATTTTCACCGACGACGTATCTTTTAAATGTTATGTTCAGTTATGGGAGCGTATTTGAAGCACTTTTGCTTAATAAACCACGGCTCTATCTCTTACGGTTGATTTTTAAATTAATCAGAAAGTCTTCGTCGGCAGCGCTTCACGGTAGCCTCTCCGTACAGAGACTAAGTCCGAATTGAAAATATTTTCACCGACGACGTATCTTTTAAATGTTATGTTCAGTTATGGGAGCGTATTTGAAGCACTTTTGCTTAATAAACCACGGCTCTATCTCTTACGGTTGATTTTTAAATAATTTCTAAAATCGTCGTCGGCGACTCTTCACGGTAGCCACTCGGTAGGAAAAAATCTAAGTCCGAACTGAAATTATTTTCACCGACGAGGTAACTTTTAAATGTTAGATTGAGTTATAGGAGCGTATTTGAAGCACTTTTGCTTAATAAACCACGGCTCTATCTCTCACGGTTGATTTTTAAATTAATCAGAAATTCTTCGTCGGCAGCGCTTCACGGTAGCCTCTCCGTACAGAGACTAAGTCCGAATTGAAAATATTTTCACCGACGACGTATCTTTTAAATGTTATGTTCAGTTATGGGAGCGTATTTGAAGCACTTTTGCTTAATAAACCACGGCTCTATCTCTTACGGTTGATTTTTAAATAATTTCTAAAATTGTCGTCGGCGACTCTTCACGGTAGCCACTCGGTAGGAAAAAATCTAAGTCCGAACTGAAATTAGTTTCACCGACGAGGTAACTTTTAAATGTTAGATTGAGTTATAGGAGCGTATTTGAAGCACTTTTGCTTAATAAACCACGGCTCTATCTCTTACGGTTGATTTTTAAATTAATCAGAAAGTCTTCGTCGGCAGCGCTTCACGGTAGCCTCTCCGTACAGAGACTAAGTCCGAATTGAAAATATTTTCACCGACGACGTATCTTTTAAATGTTATGTTCAGTTATGGGAGCGTATTTGAAGCACTTTTGCTTAATAAACCACGGCTCTATCTCTTACGGTTGATTTTTAAATAATTTCTAAAATCGTCGTCGGCGACTCTTCACGGTAGCCACTCGGTAGGAAAAAATCTAAGTCCGAACTGAAATTATTTTCACCGACGAGGTAACTTTTAAATGTTAGATTGAGTTATAGGAGCGTATTTGAAGCACTTTTGCTTAATAAACCACGGCTCTATCTCTTACGGTTGATTTTTAAATTAATCAGAAAGTCTTCGTCGGCAGCGCTTCACGGTAGCCTCTCCGTACAGAGACTAAGTCCGAATTGAAAATATTTTCACCGACGACGTATCTTTTAAATGTTATGTTCAGTTATGGGAGCGTATTTGAAGCACTTTTGCTTAATAAACCACGGCTCTATCTCTTACGGTTGATTTTTAAATAATTTCTAAAATCGTCGTCGGCGACTCTTCACGGTAGCCACTCGGTAGGAAAAAATCTAAGTCCGAACTGAAATTATTTTCACCGACGAGGTAACTTTTAAATGTTAGATTGAGTTATAGGAGCGTATTTGAAGCACTTTTGCTTAATAAACCACGGCTCTATCTCTCACGGTTGATTTTTAAATTAATCAGAAATTCTTCGTCGGCAGCGCTTCACGGTAGCCTCTCCGTACAGAGACTAAGTCCGAATTGAAAATATTTTCACCGACGACGTATCTTTTAAATGTTATGTTCAGTTATGGGAGCGTATTTGAAGCACTTTTGCTTAATAAACCACGGCTCTATCTCTTACGGTTGATTTTTAAATAATTTCTAAAATTGTCGTCGGCGACTCTTCACGGTAGCCACTCGGTAGGAAAAAATCTAAGTCCGAACTGAAATTATTTTCACCGACGAGGTAACTTTTAAATGTTAGATTAAGTTATAGGAGCGTATTTGAAGCACTTTTGCTTAATAAACCACGGCTCTATCTCTTACGGTTGATTTTTAAATAATTTCTAAAATCGTCGTCGGCGACTCTTCACGGTAGCCACTCGGTAGGAAAAAATCTAAGTCCGAACTGAAATTATTTTCACCGACGGGGTAGCTTTTAAATGTTAGATTGAGTTATAGGAGCGTATTTGAAGCACTTTTGCTTAATAAACCACGGCTCTATCTCTTACGGTTGATTTTTAAATTAATCAGAAAGTCTTCGTCGGCAGCGCTTCACGGTAGCCTCTCCGTACAGAGACCAAGTCCGAATTGAAAATATTTTCACCGACGACGTATCTTTTAAATGTTATGTTCAGTTATGGGAGCGTATTTGAAGCACTTTTGCTTAATAAACCACGGTTCTATCTCTTACGGTTGATTTTTAAATAATTTCTAAAATCGTCGTCGGCGACTCTTCACGGTAGCCACTCGGTAGGAAAAAATCTAAGTCCGAACTGAAATTATTTTCACCGACGGGGTAGCTTTTAAATGTTAGATTGAGTTATAGGAGCGTATTTGAAGCACTTTTGCTTAATAAACCACGGCTCTATCTCTTACGGTTGATTTTTAAATTAATCAGAAAGTCTTCGTCGGCAGCGCTTCACGGTAGCCTCTCCGTACAGAGACTAAGTCCGAATTGAAAATATTTTCACCGACGACGTATCTTTTAAATGTTATGTTCAGTTATGGGAGCGTATTTGAAGCACTTTTGCTTAATAAACCACGGCTCTATCTCTTACGGTTGATTTTTAAATAATTTCTAAAATCGTCGTCGGCGACTCTTCACGGTAGCCACTCGGTAGGAAAAAATCTAAGTCCGAACTGAAATTATTTTCACCGACGAGGTAACTTTTAAATGTTAGATTGAGTTATAGGAGCGTATTTGAAGCACTTTTGCTTAATAAACCACGGCTCTATCTCTCACGGTTGATTTTTAAATTAATCAGAAAGTCTTCGTCGGCAGCGCTTCACGGTAGCCTCTCCGTACAGAGACTAAGTCCGAATTGAAAATATTTTCACCGACGACGTATCTTTTAAATGTTATGTTCAGTTATGGGAGCGTATTTGAAGCACTTTTGCTTAATAAACCACGGCTCTATCTCTTACGGTTGATTTTTAAATAATTTCTAAAATTGTCGTCGGCGACTCTTCACGGTAGCCACTCTGTAGGAAAAAATCTAAGTCCGAACTGAAATTATTTTCACCGACGAGGTAACTTTTAAATGTTAGATTGAGTTATAGGAGCGTATTTGAAGCACTTTTGCTTAATAAACCACGGCTCTATCTCTTACGGTTGATTTTTAAATAATTTCTAAAATCGTCGTCGGCGACTCTTCACGGTAGCCACTCGGTAGGAAAAAATCTAAGTCCGAACTGAAATTATTTTCACCGACGGGGTAGCTTTTAAATGTTAGATTGAGTTATAGGAGCGTATTTGAAGCACTTTTGCTTAATAAACCACGGCTCTATCTCTTACGGTTGATTTTTAAATTAATCAGAAAGTCTTCGTCGGCAGCGCTTCACGGTAGCCTCTCCGTACAGAGACTAAGTCCGAATTGAAAATATTTTCACCGACGACGTATCTTTTAAATGTTATGTTCAGTTATGGGAGCGTATTTGAAGCACTTTTGCTTAATAAACCACGGCTCTATCTCTTACGGTTGATTTTTAAATAATTTCTAAAATCGTCGTCGGCGACTCTTCACGGTAGCCACTCGGTAGGAAAAAATCTAAGTCCGAACTGAAATTATTTTCACAGACGAGGTGACTTTTAAATGTTAGATTGAGTTATAGGAGCGTATTTGAAGCACTTTTGCTTACTAAACCGCGGCTCTATCTCTTACGGTTGATTTTTAAATTAATCAGAAAGTCTTCGTCGGCAGCGCTTCTCGGTAGCCTCTCCGTACAGAGCCTAAGTCCGAATTGAAAATATTTTCACCGACGACGTATCTTTTAAATGTTATGTTCAGTTATGGGAGCGTATTTGAAGCACTTTTGCTTAATAAACCACGGCTCTATCTCTTACGGTTGATTTTTAAATAATTTCTAAAATCGTCGTCGGCGACTCTTCACGGTAGCCACTCGGTAGGAAAAAATCTAAGTCCGAACTGAAATTATTTTCACAGACGAGGTAACTTTTAAATGTTAGATTGAGTTATAGGAGCGTATTTGAAGCACTTTTGCTTAATAAACCACGGCTCTATCTCTTACGGTTGATTTTTAAATTAATCAGAAAGTCTTCGTCGGCAGCGCTTCACGGTAGCCTCTCCGAACAGAGACTAAGTCCGAATTGAAAATATTTTCACCGACGACGTATCTTTTAAATGTTATGTTCAGTTATGGGAGCGTATTTGAAGCACTTTTGCTTAATAAACCACGGCTCTATCTCTTACGGTTGATTTTTAAATAATTTCTAAAATCGTCGTCGGCGACTCTTCACGGTAGCCACTCGGTAGGAAAAAATCTAAGTCCGAACTGAAATTATTTTCACCGACGAGGTAACTTTTAAATGTTAGATTGAGTTATAGGAGCGTATTTGAAGCACTTTTGCTTAATAAACCACGGCTCTATCTTTCACGGTTGATTTTTAAATTAATCAGAAAGTCTTCGTCGGCAGCGCTTCACGGTAGCCTCTCCGTACAGAGACTAAGTCCGAATTGAAAATATTTTCACCGACGACGTATCTTTTAAATGTTATGTTCAGTTATGGGAGCGTATTTGAAGCACTTTTGCTTAGTAAACCACGGCTCTATCTCTTACGGTTGATTTTTAAATAATTTCTAAAATCGTCGTCGGGGACTCTTCACGGTAGCCACTCGGTAGGAAAAAATCTAAGTCCGAACTGAAATTATTTTCACCGACGAGGTAACTTTTAAATGTTAGATTGAGTTATAGGAGCGTATTTGAAGCACTTTTGCTTAATAAACCACGGCTCTATCTCTTACGGTTGATTTTTAAATAATTTCTAAAATCGTCGTCGGCGACTCTTCACGGTAGCCACTCGGTAGGAAAAAATCTAAGTCCGAACTGAAATTATTTTCACCGACGAGGTAACTTTTAAATGTTAGATTGAGTTATAGGAGCGTATTTGAAGCACTTTTGCTTAATAAACCACGGCTCTATCTCTCACGGTTGATTTTTAAATTAATCAGAAATTCTTCGTCGGCAGCGCTTCACGGTAGCCTCTCCGTACAGAGACTAAGTCCGAATTGAAAATATTTTCACCGACGACGTATCTTTTAACTGTTATGTTCAGTTATGGGAGCGTATTTGAAGCACTTTTGCTTAATAAACCACGGCTCTATCTCTTACGGTTGATTTTTAAATAATTTCTAAAATTGTCGTCGGCGACTCTTCACGGTAGCCACTCGGTAGGAAAAAATCTAAGTCCGAACTGAAATTAGTTTCACCGACGAGGTAACTTTTAAATGTTAGATTGAGTTATAGGAGCGTATTTGAAGCACTTTTGCTTAATAAACCACGGCTCTATCTCTTACGGTTGATTTTTAAATTAATCAGAAAGTCTTCGTCGGCAGCGCTTCACGGTAGCCTCTCCGTACAGAGACTAAGTCCGAATTGAAAATATTTTCACCGACGACGTATCTTTTAAATGTTATGTTCAGTTATGGGAGCGTATTTGAAGCACTTTTGCTTAATAAACCACGGCTCTATCTCTTACGGTTGATTTTTAAATTAATCAGAAAGTCTTCGTCGGCAGCGCTTCACGGTAGCCTCTCCGTACAGAGACTAAGTCCGAATTGAAAATATTTTCACCGACGACGTATCTTTTAAATGTTATGTTCAGTTATGGGAGCGTATTTGAAGCACTTTTGCTTAATAAACCACGGCTCTATCTCTTACGGTTGATTTTTAAATAATTTCTAAAATCGTCGTCGGCGACTCTTCACGGTAGCCACTCGGTAGGAAAAAATCTAAGTCCGAACTGAAATTATTTTCACCGACGAGGTAACTTTTAAATGTTAGATTGAGTTATAGGAGCGTATTTGAAGCACTTTTGCTTAATAAACCACGGCTCTATCTCTCACGGTTGATTTTTAAATTAATCAGAAATTCTTCGTCGGCAGCGCTTCACGGTAGCCTCTCCGTACAGAGACTAAGTCCGAATTGAAAATATTTTCACCGACGACGTATCTTTTAAATGTTATGTTCAGTTATGGGAGCGTATTTGAAGCACTTTTGCTTAATAAACCACGGCTCTATCTCTTACGGTTGATTTTTAAATAATTTCTAAAATTGTCGTCGGCGACTCTTCACGGTAGCCACTCGGTAGGAAAAAATCTAAGTCCGAACTGAAATTAGTTTCACCGACGAGGTACCTTTTAAATGTTAGATTGAGTTATAGGAGCGTATTTGAAGCACTTTTGCTTAATAAACCACCGCTCTATCTCTTACGGTTGATTTTTAAATTAATCAGAAAGTCTTCGTCGGCAGCGCTTCACGGTAGCCTCTCCGTACAGAGACTAAGTCCGAATTGAAAATATTTTCACCGACGACGTATCTTTTAAATGTTATGTTCAGTTATGGGAGCGTATTTGAAGCACTTTTGCTTAATAAACCACGGCTCTATCTCTTACGGTTGATTTTTAAATAATTTCTAAAATCGTCGTCGGCGACTCTTCACGGTAGCCACTCGGTAGGAAAAAATCTAAGTCCGAACTGAAATTATTTTCACCGACGAGGTAACTTTTAAATGTTAGATTGAGTTATAGGAGCGTATTTGAAGCACTTTTGCTTAATAAACCACGGCTCTATCTCTTACGGTTGATTTTTAAATTAATCAGAAAGTCTTCGTCGGCAGCGCTTCACGGTAGCCTCTCCGTACAGAGACTAAGTCCGAATTGAAAATATTTTCACCGACGACGTATCTTTTAAATGTTATGTTCAGTTATGGGAGCGTATTTGAAGCACTTTTGCTTAATAAACCACGGCTCTATCTCTTACGGTTGATTTTTAAATTATTTCTAAAATCGTCGTCGGCGACTCTTCACGGTAGCCACTCGGTAGGAAAAAATCTAAGTCCGAACTGAAATTATTTTCACCGACGAGGTAACTTTTAAATGTTAGATTGAGTTATAGGAGCGTATTTGAAGCACTTTTGCTTAATAAACCACGGCTCTATCTCTCACGGTTGATTTTTAAATTAATCAGAAATTCTTCGTCGGCAGCGCTTCACGGTAGCCTCTCCGTACAGAGACTAAGTCCGAATTGAAAATATTTTCACCGACGACGTATCTTTTAAATGTTATGTTCAGTTATGGGAGCGTATTTGAAGCACTTTTGCTTAATAAACCACGGCTCTATCTCTTACGGTTGATTTTTAAATAATTTCTAAAATTGTCGTCGGCGACTCTTCACGGTAGCCACTCGGTAGGAAAAAATCTAAGTCCGAACTGAAATTAGTTTCACCGACGAGGTAACTTTTAAATGTTAGATTGAGTTATAGGAGCGTATTTGAAGCACTTTTGCTTAATAAACCACGGCTCTATCTCTTACGGTTGATTTTTAAATTAATCAGAAAGTCTTCGTCGGCAGCGCTTCACGGTAGCCTCTCCGTACAGAGACTAAGTCCGAATTGAAAATATTTTCACCGACGACGTATCTTTTAAATGTTATGTTCAGTTATGGGAGCGTATTTGAAGCACTTTTGCTTAATAAACCACGGCTCTATCTCTTACGGTTGATTTTTAAATAATTTCTAAAATTGTCGTCGGCGACTCTTCACGGTAGCCACTCGGTAGGAAAAAATCTAAGTCCGAACTGAAATTATTTTCACCGACGAGGTAACTTTTAAATGTTAGATTAAGTTATAGGAGCGTATTTGAAGCACTTTTGCTTAATAAACCACGGCTCTATCTCTTACGGTTGATTTTTAAATAATTTCTAAAATCGTCGTCGGCGACTCTTCACGGTAGCCACTCGGTAGGAAAAAATCTAAGTCCGAACTGAAATTATTTTCACCGACGGGGTAGCTTTTAAATGTTAGATTGAGTTATAGGAGCGTATTTGAAGCACTTTTGCTTAATAAACCACGGCTCTATCTCTTACGGTTGATTTTTAAATTAATCAGAAAGTCTTCGTCGGCAGCGCTTCACGGTAGCCTCTCCGTACAGAGACCAAGTCCGAATTGAAAATATTTTCACCGACGACGTATCTTTTAAATGTTATGTTCAGTTATGGGAGCGTATTTGAAGCACTTTTGCTTAATAAACCACGGTTCTATCTCTTACGGTTGATTTTTAAATAATTTCTAAAATCGTCGTCGGCGACTCTTCACGGTAGCCACTCGGTAGGAAAAAATCTAAGTCCGAACTGAAATTATTTTCACCGACGGGGTAGCTTTTAAATGTTAGATTGAGTTATAGGAGCGTATTTGAAGCACTTTTGCTTAATAAACCACGGCTCTATCTCTTACGGTTGATTTTTAAATTAATCAGAAAGTCTTCGTCGGCAGCGCTTCACGGTAGCCTCTCCGTACAGAGACTAAGTCCGAATTGAAAATATTTTCACCGACGACGTATCTTTTAAATGTTATGTTCAGTTATGGGAGCGTATTTGAAGCACTTTTGCTTAATAAACCACGGCTCTATCTCTTACGGTTGATTTTTAAATAATTTCTAAAATCGTCGTCGGCGACTCTTCACGGTAGCCACTCGGTAGGAAAAAATCTAAGTCCGAACTGAAATTATTTTCACCGACGAGGTAACTTTTAAATGTTAGATTGAGTTATAGGAGCGTATTTGAAGCACTTTTGCTTAATAAACCACGGCTCTATCTCTCACGGTTGATTTTTAAATTAATCAGAAAGTCTTCGTCGGCAGCGCTTCACGGTAGCCTCTCCGTACAGAGACTAAGTCCGAATTGAAAATATTTTCACCGACGACGTATCTTTTAAATGTTATGTTCAGTTATGGGAGCGTATTTGAAGCACTTTTGCTTAATAAACCACGGCTCTATCTCTTACGGTTGATTTTTAAATAATTTCTAAAATTGTCGTCGGCGACTCTTCACGGTAGCCACTCTGTAGGAAAAAATCTAAGTCCGAACTGAAATTATTTTCACCGACGAGGTAACTTTTAAATGTTAGATTGAGTTATAGGAGCGTATTTGAAGCACTTTTGCTTAATAAACCACGGCTCTATCTCTTACGGTTGATTTTTAAATAATTTCTAAAATCGTCGTCGGCGACTCTTCACGGTAGCCACTCGGTAGGAAAAAATCTAAGTCCGAACTGAAATTATTTTCACCGACGGGGTAGCTTTTAAATGTTAGATTGAGTTATAGGAGCGTATTTGAAGCACTTTTGCTTAATAAACCACGGCTCTATCTCTTACGGTTGATTTTTAAATTAATCAGAAAGTCTTCGTCGGCAGCGCTTCACGGTAGCCTCTCCGTACAGAGACTAAGTCCGAATTGAAAATATTTTCACCGACGACGTATCTTTTAAATGTTATGTTCAGTTATGGGAGCGTATTTGAAGCACTTTTGCTTAATAAACCACGGCTCTATCTCTTACGGTTGATTTTTAAATAATTTCTAAAATCGTCGTCGGCGACTCTTCACGGTAGCCACTCGGTAGGAAAAAATCTAAGTCCGAACTGAAATTATTTTCACAGACGAGGTGACTTTTAAATGTTAGATTGAGTTATAGGAGCGTATTTGAAGCACTTTTGCTTACTAAACCGCGGCTCTATCTCTTACGGTTGATTTTTAAATTAATCAGAAAGTCTTCGTCGGCAGCGCTTCTCGGTAGCCTCTCCGTACAGAGCCTAAGTCCGAATTGAAAATATTTTCACCGACGACGTATCTTTTAAATGTTATGTTCAGTTATGGGAGCGTATTTGAAGCACTTTTGCTTAATAAACCACGGCTCTATCTCTTACGGTTGATTTTTAAATAATTTCTAAAATCGTCGTCGGCGACTCTTCACGGTAGCCACTCGGTAGGAAAAAATCTAAGTCCGAACTGAAATTATTTTCACAGACGAGGTAACTTTTAAATGTTAGATTGAGTTATAGGAGCGTATTTGAAGCACTTTTGCTTAATAAACCACGGCTCTATCTCTTACGGTTGATTTTTAAATTAATCAGAAAGTCTTCGTCGGCAGCGCTTCACGGTAGCCTCTCCGTACAGAGACTAAGTCCGAATTGAAAATATTTTCACCGACGACGTATCTTTTAAATGTTATGTTCAGTTATGGGAGCGTATTTGAAGCACTTTTGCTTAATAAACCACGGCTCTATCTCTTACGGTTGATTTTTAAATAATTTCTAAAATCGTCGTCGGCGACTCTTCACGGTAGCCACTCGGTAGGAAAAAATCTAAGTCCGAACTGAAATTATTTTCACCGACGAGGTAACTTTTAAATGTTAGATTGAGTTATAGGAGCGTATTTGAAGCACTTTTGCTTAATAAACCACGGCTCTATCTCTTACGGTTGATTT
Organism: Nysson spinosus; assembly: GCA_910591585.2. Classification (NCBI taxonomy): domain Eukaryota; kingdom Metazoa; phylum Arthropoda; class Insecta; order Hymenoptera; family Crabronidae; genus Nysson; species Nysson spinosus. The sequence goes on along the minus strand of OU342836.1, from coordinate 2,151,951 downwards.
TTAAATTAATCAGAAAGTCTTCGTCGGCAGCGCTTCACGGTAGCCTCTCCGTACAGAGACTAAGTCCGAATTGAAAATATTTTCACCGACGACGTATCTTTTAAATGTTATGTTCAGTTATGGGAGCGTATTTGAAGCACTTTCGCTTAATAAACCACGGCTCTATCTCTTACGGTTGATTTTTAAATAATTTCTAAAATCGTCGTCGGCGACTCTTCACGGTAGCCACTCGGTAGGAAAAAATCTAAGTCCGAACTGAAATTATTTTCACCGACGAGGTAACTTTTAAATGTTAGATTGAGTTATAGGAGCGTATTTGAAGCACTTTTGCTTAATAAACCACGGCTCTATCTCTCACGGTTGATTTTTAAATTAATCAGAAAGTCTTCGTCGGCAGCGCTTCATGGTAGCCTCTCCGTACAGAGACTAAGTCCGAATTGAAAATATTTTCACCGACGACGTATCTTTTAAATGTTATGTTCAGTTATGGGAGCGTATTTGAAGCACTTTTGCTTAATAAACCACGGCTCTATCTCTTACGGTTGATTTTTAAATAATTTCTAAAATCGTCGTCGGCGACTCTTCACGGTAGCCACTCGGTAGGAAAAAATCTAAGTCCGAACTGAAATTATTTTCACCGACGGGGTAGCTTTTAAATGTTAGATTGAGTTATAGGAGCGTATTTGAAGCACTTTTGCTTAATAAACCACGGCTCTATCTCTTACGGTTGATTTTTAAATTAATCAGAAAGTCTTCGTCGGCAGCGCTTCACGGTAGCCTCTCCGTACAGAGACTAAGTCCGAATTGAAAATATTTTCACCGACGACGTATCTTTTAAATGTTATGTTCAGTTATGGGAGCGTATTTGAAGCACTTTTGCTTAATAAACCACGGCTCTATCTCTTACGGTTGATTTTTAAATAATTTCTAAAATTGTCGTCGGCGACTCTTCACGGTAGCCACTCGGTAGGAAAAAATCTAAGTCCGAACTGAAATTATTTTCACCGACGAGGTAACTTTTAAATGTTAGATTGAGTTATAGGAGCGTATTTGAAGCACTTTTGCTTAATAAACCACCGCTCTATCTCTTACGGTTGATTTTTAAATTAATCGGAAAGTCTTCGTCGGCAGCGCTTCACGGTAGCCTCTCCGTACAGAGACCAAGTCCGAATTGAAAATATTTTCACCGACGACGTATCTTTTAAATGTTATGTTCAGTTATGGGAGCGTATTTGAAGCACTTTTGCTTAATAAACCACGGCTCTATCTCTTACGGTTGATTTTTAAATAATTTCTAAAATCGTCGTCGGCGACTCTTCACGGTAGCCACTCGGTAGGAAAAAATCTAAGTCCGAACTGAAATTATTTTCACCGACGAGGTAACTTTTAAATGTTAGATTGAGTTATAGGAGCGTATTTGAAGCACTTTTGCTTAATAAACCACGGCTCTATCTCTTACGGTTGATTTTTAAATTAATCAGAAAGTCTTCGTCGGCAGCGCTTCACGGTAGCCTCTCCGTACAGAGACTAAGTCCGAATTGAAAATATTTTCACCGCCGACGTATCTTTTAAATGTTATGTTCAGTTATGGGAGCGTATTTGAAGCACTTTTGCTTAATAAACCACGGCTCTATCTCTTACGGTTGATTTTTAAATAATTTCTAAAATCGTCGTCGGCGACTCTTCACGGTAGCCACTCGGTAGGAAAAAATCTAAGTCCGAACTGAAATTATTTTCACCGACGAGGTAACTTTTAAATGTTAGATTGAGTTATAGGAGCGTATTTGAAGCACTTTTGCTTAATAAACCACGGCTCTATCTCTCACGGTTGATTTTTAAATTAATCAGAAAGTCTTCGTCGGCAGCGCTTCACGGTAGCCTCTCCGTACAGAGACTAAGTCCGAATTGAAAATATTTTCACCGACGACGTATCTTTTAAATGTTATGTTCAGTTATGGGAGCGTATTTGAAGCACTTTTGCTTAATAAACCACGGCTCTATCTCTTACGGTTGATTTTTAAATAATTTCTAAAATCGTCGTCGGCGACTCTTCACGGTAGCCACTCGGTAGGAAAAAATCTAAGTCCGAACTGAAATTATTTTCACCGACGGGGTAGCTTTTAAATGTTAGATTGAGTTATAGGAGCGTATTTGAAGCACTTTTGCTTAATAAACCACGGCTCTATCTCTTACGGTTGATTTTTAAATTAATCAGAAAGTCTTCGTCGGCAGCGCTTCACGGTAGCCTCTCCGTACAGAGACTAAGTCCGAATTGAAAATATTTTCACCGACGACGTATCTTTTAAATGTTATGTTCAGTTATGGGAGCGTATTTGAAGCACTTTTGCTTAATAAACCACGGCTCTATCTCTTACGGGTGATTTTTAAATAATTTCTAAAATCGTCGTCGGCGACTCTTCGCGGTAGCCACTCGGTAGGAAAAAATCTAAGTCCGAACTGAAATTATTTTCACCGACGAGGTAACTTTTAAATGTTAGATTGAGTTATAGGAGCGTATTTGAAGCACTTTTGCTTAATAAACCACGGCTCTATCTCTTACGGTTGATTTTTAAATTAATCAGAAAGTCTTCGTCGGCAGCGCTTCACGGTAGCCTCTCCGTACAGAGACTAAGTCCGAATTGAAAATATTTTCACCGACGACGTATCTTTTAAATGTTATGTTCAGTTATGGGAGCGTATTTGAAGCACTTTTGCTTAATAAACCACGGCTCTATCTCTTACGGTTGATTTTTAAATAATTTCTAAAATCGTCGTCGGCGACTCTTCACGGTAGCCACTCGGTAGGAAAAAATCTAAGTCCGAACTGAAATTATTTTCACCGACGAGGTAACTTGTAAATGTTAGATTGAGTTATAGGAGCGTATTTGAAGCACTTTTGCTTAATAAACCACGGCTCTATCTCTCACGGTTGATTTTTAAATTAATCCGAAAGTCTTCGTCGGCAGCGCTTCACGGTAGCCTCTCCGTACAGAGACTAAGTCCGAATTGAAAATATTTTCACCGACGACGTATCTTTTAAATGTTATGTTCAGTTATGGGAGCGTATTTGAAGCACTTTTGCTTAATAAACCACGGCTCTATCTCTTACGGTTGATTTTTAAATAATTTCTAAAATCGTCGTCGGCGACTCTTCACGGTAGCCACTCGGTAGGAAAAAATCTAAGTCCGAACTGAAATTATTTTCACCGATGAGGTAACTTTTAAATGTTAGATTGAGTTATAGGAGCGTATTTGAAGCACTTTTGCTTAATAAACCACGGCTCTATCTCTCACGGTTGATTTTTAAATTAATCAGAAAGTCTTCGTCGGCAGCGCTTCACGGTAGCCTCTCCGTACAGAGACTAAGTCCGAATTGAAAATATTTTCACCGACGACGTATCTTTTAAATGTTATGTTCAGTTATGGGAGCGTATTTGAAGCACTTTTGCTAAATAAACCACGGCTCTATCTCTTACGGTTGATTTTTAAATAATTTCTAAAATCGTCGTCGGCGACTCTTCACGGTAGCCACTCGGTAGGAAAAAATCTAAGTCCGAACTGAAATTATTTTCACCGACGGGGTAGCTTTTAAATGTTAGATTGAGTTATAGGAGCGTATTTGAAGCACTTTTGCTTAATAAACCACGGCTCTATCTCTTACGGTTGATTTTTAAATTAATCAGAAAGTCTTCGTCGGCAGCGCTTCACGGTAGCCTCTCCGTACAGAGACTAAGTCCGAATTGAAAATATTTTCACCGACGACGTATCTTTTAAATGTTATGTTCAGTTATGGGAGCGTATTTGAAGCACTTTTGCTTAATAAACCACGGCTCTATCTCTTACGGTTGATTTTTAAATAATTTCTAAAATCGTCGTCGGCGACTCTTCACGGTAGCCACTCGGTAGGAAAAAATCTAAGTCCGAACTGAAATTATTTTCACCGACGAGGTAACTTTTAAATGTTAGATTGAGTTATAGGAGCGTATTTGAAGCACTTTTGCTTAATAAACCACGGCTCTATCTCTTACGGTTGATTTTTAAATTAATCAGAAAGTCTTCGTCGGCAGCGCTTCACGGTAGCCTCTCCGTACAGAGACTAAGTCCGAATTGAAAATATTTTCACCGCCGACGTATCTTTTAAATGTTATGTTCAGTTATGGGAGCGTATTTGAAGCACTTTTGCTAAATAAACCACGGCTCTATCTCTTACGGTTGATTTTTAAATAATTTCTAAAATCGTCGTCGGCGACTCTTCACGGTAGCCACTCGGTAGGAAAAAATCTAAGTCCGAACTGAAATTATTTTCACCGACGGGGTAGCTTTTAAATGTTAGATTGAGTTATAGGAGCGTATTTGAAGCACTTTTGCTTAATAAACCACGGCTCTATCTCTTACGGTTGATTTTTAAATTAATCAGAAAGTCTTCGTCGGCAGCGCTTCACGGTAGCCTCTCCGTACAGAGACTAAGTCCGAATTGAAAATATTTTCACCGACGACGTATCTTTTAAATGTTATGTTCAGTTATGGGAGCGTATTTGAAGCACTTTTGCTTAATAAACCACGGCTCTATCTCTTACGGTTGATTTTTAAATAATTTCTAAAATCGTCGTCGGCGACTCTTCACGGTAGCCACTCGGTAGGAAAAAATCTAAGTCCGAACTGAAATTATTTTCACCGACGAGGTAACTTTTAAATGTTAGATTGAGTTATAGGAGCGTATTTGAAGCACTTTTGCTTAATAAACCACGGCTCTATCTCTCACGGTTAATTTTTAAATTAATCAGAAAGTCTTCGTCGGCAGCGCTTCACGGTAGCCTCTCCGTACAGAGACTAAGTCCGAATTGAAAATATTTTCACCGACGACGTATCTTTTAAATGTTATGTTCAGTTATGGGAGCGTATTTGAAGCACTTTTGCTTAATAAACCACGGCTCTATCTCTTACGGTTGATTTTTAAATAATTTCTAAAATTGTCGTCGGCGACTCTTCACGGTAGCCACTCGGTAGGAAAAAATCTAAGTCCGAACTGAAATTATTTTCACCGACGAGGTAACTTTTAAATGTTAGATTGAGTTATAGGAGCGTATTTGAAGCACTTTTGCTTAATAAACCACCGCTCTATCTCTTACGGTTGATTTTTAAATTAATCGGAAAGTCTTCGTCGGCAGCGCTTCACGGTAGCCTCTCCGTACAGAGACCAAGTCCGAATTGAAAATATTTTCACCGACGACGTATCTTTTAAATGTTATGTTCAGTTATGGGAGCGTATTTGAAGCACTTTTGCTTAATAAACCACGGCTCTATCTCTTACGGTTGATTTTTAAATAATTTCTAAAATCGTCGTCGGCGACTCTTCACGGTAGCCACTCGGTAGGAAAAAATCTAAGTCCGAACTGAAATTATTTTCACCGACGAGGTAACTTTTAAATGTTAGATTGAGTTATAGGAGCGTATTTGAAGCACTTTTGCTTAATAAACCACGGCTCTATCTCTTACGGTTGATTTTTAAATTAATCAGAAAGTCTTCGTCGGCAGCGCTTCACGGTAGCCTCTCCGTACAGAGACTAAGTCCGAATTGAAAATATTTTCACCGCCGACGTATCTTTTAAATGTTATGTTCAGTTATGGGAGCGTATTTGAAGCACTTTTGCTTAATAAACCACGGCTCTATCTCTTACGGTTGATTTTTAAATAATTTCTAAAATCGTCGTCGGCGACTCTTCACGGTAGCCACTCGGTAGGAAAAAATCTAAGTCCGAACTGAAATTATTTTCACCGATGAGGTAACTTTTAAATGTTAGATTGAGTTATAGGAGCGTATTTGAAGCACTTTTGCTTAATAAACCACGGCTCTATCTCTCACGGTTGATTTTTAAATTAATCAGAAAGTCTTCGTCGGCAGCGCTTCACGGTAGCCTCTCCGTACAGAGACTAAGTCCGAATTGAAAATATTTTCACCGACGACGTATCTTTTAAATGTTATGTTCAGTTATGGGAGCGTATTTGAAGCACTTTTGCTTAATAAACCACGGCTCTATCTCTTACGGTTGATTTTTAAATAATTTCTAAAATCGTCGTCGGCGACTCTTCACGGTAGCCACTCGGTAGGAAAAAATCTAAGTCCGAACTGAAATTATTTTCACCGACGGGGTAGCTTTTAAATGTTAGATTGAGTTATAGGAGCGTATTTGAAGCACTTTTGCTTAATAAACCACGGCTCTATCTCTCACGGTTGATTTTTAAATTAATCAGAAAGTCTTCGTCGGCAGCGCTTCACGGTAGCCTCTCCGTACAGAGACTAAGTCCGAATTGAAAATATTTTCACCGACGACGTATCTTTTAAATGTTATGTTCAGTTATGGGAGCGTATTTGAAGCACTTTTGCTTAATAAACCACGGCTCTATCTCTTACGGTTGATTTTTAAATAATTTCTAAAATTGTCGTCGGCGACTCTTCACGGTAGCCACTCGGTAGGAAAAAATCTAAGTCCGAACTGAAATTATTTTCACCGACGAGGTAACTTTTAAATGTTAGATTGAGTTATAGGAGCGTATTTGAAGCACTTTTGCTTAATAAACCACCGCTCTATCTCTTACGGTTGATTTTTAAATTAATCGGAAAGTCTTCGTCGGCAGCGCTTCACGGTAGCCTCTCCGTACAGAGACCAAGTCCGAATTGAAAATATTTTCACCGACGACGTATCTTTTAAATGTTATGTTCAGTTATGGGAGCGTATTTGAAGCACTTTTGCTTAATAAACCACGGCTCTATCTCTTACGGTTGATTTTTAAATAATTTCTAAAATCGTCGTCGGCGACTCTTCACGGTAGCCACTCGGTAGGAAAAAATCTAAGTCCGAACTGAAATTATTTTCACCGACGAGGTAACTTTTAAATGTTAGATTGAGTTATAGGAGCGTATTTGAAGCACTTTTGCTTAATAAACCACGGCTCTATCTCTTACGGTTGATTTTTAAATTAATCAGAAAGTCTTCGTCGGCAGCGCTTCACGGTAGCCTCTCCGTACAGAGACTAAGTCCGAATTGAAAATATTTTCACCGCCGACGTATCTTTTAAATGTTATGTTCAGTTATGGGAGCGTATTTGAAGCACTTTTGCTTAATAAACCACGGCTCTATCTCTTACGGTTGATTTTTAAATAATTTCTAAAATCGTCGTCGGCGACTCTTCACGGTAGCCACTCGGTAGGAAAAAATCTAAGTCCGAACTGAAATTATTTTCACCGATGAGGTAACTTTTAAATGTTAGATTGAGTTATAGGAGCGTATTTGAAGCACTTTTGCTTAATAAACCACGGCTCTATCTCTCACGGTTGATTTTTAAATTAATCAGAAAGTCTTCGTCGGCAGCGCTTCACGGTAGCCTCTCCGTACAGAGACTAAGTCCGAATTGAAAATATTTTCACCGCCGACGTATCTTTTAAATGTTATGTTCAGTTATGGGAGCGTATTTGAAGCACTTTTGCTTAATAAACCACGGCTCTATCTCTTACGGTTGATTTTTAAATAATTTCTAAAATCGTCGTCGGCGACTCTTCACGGTAGCCACTCGGTAGGAAAAAATCTAAGTCCGAACTGAAATTATTTTCACCGACGGGGTAGCTTTTAAATGTTAGATTGAGTTATAGGAGCGTATTTGAAGCACTTTTGCTTAATAAACCACGGCTCTATCTCTTACGGTTGATTTTTAAATTAATCAGAAATTCTTCGTCGGCAGCGCTTCACGGTAGCCTCTCCGTACAGAGACTAAGTCCGAATTGAAAATATTTTCACCGACGACGTATCTTTTAAATGTTATGTTCAGTTATGGGAGCGTATTTGAAGCACTTTTGCTTAATAAACCACGGCTCTATCTCTTACGGTTGATTTTTAAATAATTTCTAAAATTGTCGTCGGCGACTCTTCACGGTAGCCACTCGGTAGGAAAAAATCTAAGTCCGAACTGAAATTATTTTCACCGACGAGGTAACTTTTAAATGTTAGATTGAGTTATAGGAGCGTATTTGAAGCACTTTTGCTTAATAAACCACCGCTCTATCTCTTACGGTTGATTTTTAAATTAATCGGAAAGTCTTCGTCGGCAGCGCTTCACGGTAGCCTCTCCGTACAGAGACTAAGTCCGAATTGAAAATATTTTCACCGACGACGTATCTTTTAAATGTTATGTTCAGTTATGGGAGCGTATTTGAAGCACTTTTGCTTAATAAACCACGGCTCTATCTCTTACGGTTGATTTTTAAATAATTTCTAAAATCGTCGTCGGCGACTCTTCACGGTAGCCACTCGGTAGGAAAAAATCTAAGTCCGAACTGAAATTATTTTCACCGACGAGGTAACTTTTAAATGTTAGATTGAGTTATAGGAGCGTATTTGAAGCAGTTTTGCTTAATAAACCACGGCTCTATCTCTTACGGTTGATTTTTAAATTAATCAGAAAGTCTTCGTCGGCAGCGCTTCACGGTAGCCTCTCCGTACAGAGACTAAGTCCGAATTGAAAATATTTTCACCGCCGACGTATCTTTTAAATGTTATTTTCAGTTATGGGAGCGTATTTGAAGCACTTTTGCTTAATAAACCACGGCTCTATCTCTTACGGTTGATTTTTAAATAATTTCTAAAATCGTCGTCGGCGACTCTTCACGGTAGCCACTCGGTAGGAAAAAATCTAAGTCCGAACTGAAATTATTTTCACCGACGAGGTACCTTTTAAATGTTAGATTGAGTTATAGGAGCGTATTTGAAGCACTTTTGCTTAATAAACCACGGCTCTATCTCTCACGGTTGATTTTTAAATTAATCAGAAAGTCTTCGTCGGCAGCGCTTCACGGTAGCCTCTCCGTACAGAGACTAAGTCCGAATTGAAAATATTTTCACCGACGACGTATCTTTTAAATGTTATGTTCAGTTATGGGAGCGTATTTGAAGCACTTTTGCTTAATAAACCACGGCTCTATCTCTTACGGTTGATTTTTAAATAATTTCTAAAATCGTCGTCGGCGACTCTTCACGGTAGCCACTCGGTAGGAAAAAATCTAAGTCCGAACTGAAATTATTTTCACCGACGAGGTAACTTTTAAATGTTAGATTGAGTTATAGGAGCGTATTTGAAGCACTTTTGCTTAATAAACCACGGCTCTATCTCTTACGGTTGATTTTTAAATTAATCAGAAAGTCTTCGTCGGCAGCGCTTCACGGTAGCCTCTCCGTACAGAGACTAAGTCCGAATTGAAAATATTTTCACCGACAACGTATCTTTTAAATGTTATGTTCAGTTATGGGAGCGTATTTGAAGCACTTTTGCTTAATAAACCACGGCTCTATCTCTTACGGTTGATTTTTAAATAATTTCTAAAATTGTCGTCGGCGACTCTTCACGGTAGCCACTCGGTAGGAAAAAATCTAAGTCCGAACTGAAATTATTTTCACCGACGAGGTAACTTTTAAATGTTAGATTGAGTTATAGGAGCGTATTTGAAGCACTTTTGCTTAATAAACCACCGCTCTATCTCTTACGGTTGATTTTTAAATTAATCGGAAAGTCTTCGTCGGCAGCGCTTCACGGTAGCCTCTCCGTACAGAGACTAAGTCCGAATTGAAAATATTTTCACCGACGACGTATCTTTTAAATGTTATGTTCAGTTATGGGAGCGTATTTGAAGCACTTTTGCTTAATAAACCACGGCTCTATCTCTTACGGTTGATTTTTAAATAATTTCTAAAATCGTCGTCGGCGACTCTTCACGGTAGCCACTCGGTAGGAAAAAATCTAAGTCCGAACTGAAATTATTTTCACCGACGAGGTAACTTTTAAATGTTAGATTGAGTTATAGGAGCGTATTTGAAGCACTTTTGCTTAATAAACCACGGCTCTATCTCTTACGGTTGATTTTTAAATTAATCAGAAAGTCTTCGTCGGCAGCGCTTCACGGTAGCCTCTCCGTACAGAGACTAAGTCCGAATTGAAAATATTTTCACCGCCGACGTATCTTTTAAATGTTATGTTCAGTTATGGGAGCGTATTTGAAGCACTTTTGCTTAATAAACCACGGCTCTATCTCTTACGGTTGATTTTTAAATAATTTCTAAAATCGTCGTCGGCGACTCTTCACGGTAGCCACTCGGTAGGAAAAAATCTAAGTCCGAACTGAAATTATTTTCACCGATGAGGTAACTTTTAAATGTTAGATTGAGTTATAGGAGCGTATTTGAAGCACTTTTGCTTAATAAACCACGGCTCTATCTCTCACGGTTGATTTTTAAATTAATCAGAAAGTCTTCGTCGGCAGCGCTTCACGGTAGCCTCTCCGTACAGAGACTAAGTCCGAATTGAAAATATTTTCACCGACGACGTATCTTTTAAATGTTATGTTCAGTTATGGGAGCGTATTTGAAGCACTTTTGCTTAATAAACCACGGCTCTATCTCTTACGGTTGATTTTTAAATAATTTCTAAAATCGTCGTCGGCGACTCTTCACGGTAGCCACTCGGTAGGAAAAAATCTAAGTCCGAACTGAAATTATTTTCACCGACGGGGTAGCTTTTAAATGTTAGATTGAGTTATAGGAGCGTATTTGAAGCACTTTTGCTTAATAAACCACGGCTCTATCTCTTACGGTTGATTTTTAAATTAATCAGAAAGTCTTCGTCGGCAGCGCTTCACGGTAGCCTCTCCGTACAGAGACTAAGTCCGAATTGAAAATATTTTCACCGACGACGTATCTTTTAAATGTTATGTTCAGTTATGGGAGCGTATTTGAAGCACTTTTGCTTAATAAACCACGGCTCTATCTCTTACGGTTGATTTTTAAATAATTTCTAAAATTGTCGTCGGCGACTCTTCACGGTAGCCACTCGGTAGGAAAAAATCTAAGTCCGAACTGAAATTATTTTCACCGACGAGGTAACTTTTAAATGTTAGATTGAGTTATAGGAGCGTATTTGAAGCACTTTTGCTTAATAAACCACCGCTCTATCTCTTACGGTTGATTTTTAAATTAATCGGAAAGTCTTCGTCGGCAGCGCTTCACGGTAGCCTCTCCGTACAGAGACTAAGTCCGAATTGAAAATATTTTCACCGACGACGTATCTTTTAAATGTTATGTTCAGTTATGGGAGCGTATTTGAAGCACTTTTGCTTAATAAACCACGGCTCTATCTCTTACGGTTGATTTTTAAATAATTTCTAAAATCGTCGTCGGCGACTCTTCACGGTAGCCACTCGGTAGGAAAAAATCTAAGTCCGAACTGAAATTATTTTCACCGACGAGGTAACTTTTAAATGTTAGATTGAGTTATAGGAGCGTATTTGAAGCACTTTTGCTTAATAAACCACGGCTCTATCTCTTACGGTTGATTTTTAAATTAATCAGAAAGTCTTCGTCGGCAGCGCTTCACGGTAGCCTCTCCGTACAGAGACTAAGTCCGAATTGAAAATATTTTCACCGCCGACGTATCTTTTAAATGTTATGTTCAGTTATGGGAGCGTATTTGAAGCACTTTTGCTTAATAAACCACGGCTCTATCTCTTACGGTTGATTTTTAAATAATTTCTAAAATCGTCGTCGGCGACTCTTCACGGTAGCCACTCGGTAGGAAAAAATCTAAGTCCGAACTGAAATTATTTTCACCGACGAGGTAACTTTTAAATGTTAGATTGAGTTATAGGAGCGTATTTGAAGCACTTTTGCTTAATAAACCACGGCTCTATCTCTCACGGTTGATTTTTAAATTAATCAGAAAGTCTTCGTCGGCAGCGCTTCACGGTAGCCTCTCCGTACAGAGACTAAGTCCGAATTGAAAATATTTTCACCGACGACGTATCTTTTAAATGTTATGTTCAGTTATGGGAGCGTATTTGAAGCACTTTTGCTTAATAAACCACGGCTCTATCTCTTACGGTTGATTTTTAAATAATTTCTAAAATCGTCGTCGGCGACTCTTCACGGTAGCCACTCGGTAGGAAAAAATCTAAGTCCGAACTGAAATTATTTTCACCGACGGGGTAGCTTTTAAATGTTAGATTGAGTTATAGGAGCGTATTTGAAGCACTTTTGCTTAATAAACCACGGCTCTATCTCTCACGGTTGATTTTTAAATTAATCAGAAAGTCTTCGTCGGCAGCGCTTCACGGTAGCCTCTCCGTACAGAGACTAAGTCCGAATTGAAAATATTTTCACCGACGACGTATCTTTTAAATGTTATGTTCAGTTATGGGAGCGTATTTGAAGCACTTTTGCTTAATAAACCACGGCTCTATCTCTTACGGTTGATTTTTAAATAATTTCTAAAATTGTCGTCGGCGACTCTTCACGGTAGCCACTCGGTAGGAAAAAATCTAAGTCCGAACTGAAATTATTTTCACCGACGAGGTAACTTTTAAATGTTAGATTGAGTTATAGGAGCGTATTTGAAGCACTTTTGCTTAATAAACCACCGCTCTATCTCTTACGGTTGATTTTTAAATTAATCGGAAAGTCTTCGTCGGCAGCGCTTCACGGTAGCCTCTCCGTACAGAGACTAAGTCCGAATTGAAAATATTTTCACCGACGACGTATCTTTTAAATGTTATGTTCAGTTATGGGAGCGTATTTGAAGCACTTTTGCTTAATAAACCACGGCTCTATCTCTTACGGTTGATTTTTAAATAATTTCTAAAATCGTCGTCGGCGACTCTTCACGGTAGCCACTCGGTAGGAAAAAATCTAAGTCCGAACTGAAATTATTTTCACCGACGAGGTAACTTTTAAATGTTAGATTGAGTTATAGGAGCGTATTTGAAGCACTTTTGCTTAATAAACCACGGCTCTATCTCTTACGGTTGATTTTTAAATTAATCAGAAAGTCTTCGTCGGTAGCGCTTCACGGTAGCCTCTCCGTACAGAGACTAAGTCCGAATTGAAAATATTTTCACCGCCGACGTATCTTTTAAATGTTATTTTCAGTTATGGGAGCGTATTTGAAGCACTTTTGCTTAATAAACCACGGCTCTATCTCTTACGGTTGATTTTTAAATAATTTCTAAAATCGTCGTCGGCGACTCTTCACGGTAGCCACTCGGTAGGAAAAAATCTAAGTCCGAACTGAAATTATTTTCACCGACGAGGTACCTTTTAAATGTTAGATTGAGTTATAGGAGCGTATTTGAAGCACTTTTGCTTAATAAACCACGGCTCTATCTCTCACGGTTGATTTTTAAATTAATCAGAAAGTCTTCGTCGGCAGCGCTTCACGGTAGCCTCTCCGTACAGAGACTAAGTCCGAATTGAAAATATTTTCACCGACGACGTATCTTTTAAATGTTATGTTCAGTTATGGGAGCGTATTTGAAGCACTTTTGCTTAATAAACCACGGCTCTATCTCTTACGGTTGATTTTTAAATAATTTCTAAAATCGTCGTCGGCGACTCTTCACGGTAGCCACTCGGTAGGAAAAAATCTAAGTCCGAACTGAAATTATTTTCACCGACGAGGTAACTTTTAAATGTTAGATTGAGTTATAGGAGCGTATTTGAAGCACTTTTGCTTAATAAACCACGGCTCTATCTCTTACGGTTGATTTTTAAATTAATCAGAAAGTCTTCGTCGGCAGCGCTTCACGGTAGCCTCTCCGTACAGAGACTAAGTCCGAATTGAAAATATTTTCACCGACAACGTATCTTTTAAATGTTATGTTCAGTTATGGGAGCGTATTTGAAGCACTTTTGCTTAATAAACCACGACTCTATCTCTTACGGTTGATTTTTAAATAATTTCTAAAATTGTCGTCGGCGACTCTTCACGGTAGCCACTCGGTAGGAAAAAATCTAAGTCCGAACTGAAATTATTTTCACCGACGAGGTAACTTTTAAATGTTAGATTGAGTTATAGGAGCGTATTTGAAGCACTTTTGCTTAATAAACCACCGCTCTATCTCTTACGGTTGATTTTTAAATTAATAGGAAAGTCTTCGTCGGCAGCGCTTCACGGTAGCCTCTCCGTACAGAGACTAAGTCCGAATTGAAAATATTTTCACCGACGACGTATCTTTTAAATGTTATGTTCAGTTATGGGAGCGTATTTGAAGCACTTTTGCTTAATAAACCACGGCTCTATCTCTTACGGTTGATTTTTAAATAATTTCTAAAATCGTCGTCGGCGACTCTTCACGGTAGCCACTCGGTAGGAAAAAATCTAAGTCCGAACTGAAATTATTTTCACCGACGAGGTAACTTTTAAATGTTAGATTGAGTTATAGGAGCGTATTTGAAGCACTTTTGCTTAATAAACCACGGCTCTATCTCTTACGGTTGATTTTTAAATTAATCAGCAAGTCTTCGTCGGCAGCGCTTCACGGTAGCCTCTCCGTACAGAGACTAAGTCCGAATTGAAAATATTTTCACCGCCGACGTATCTTTTACATGTTATGTTCAGTTATGGGAGCGTATTTGAAGCACTTTTGCTTAATAAACCACGGCTCTATCTCTTACGGTTGATTTTTAAATAATTTCTAAAATCGTCGTCGGCGACTCTTCACGGTAGCCACTCGGTAGGAAAAAATCTAAGTCCGAACTGAAATTATTTTCACCGATGAGGTAACTTTTAAATGTTAGATTGAGTTATAGGAGCGTATTTGAAGCACTTTTGCTTAATAAACCACGGCTCTATCTCTCACGGTTGATTTTTAAATTAATCAGAAAGTCTTCGTCGGCAGCGCTTCACGGTAGCCTCTCCGTACAGAGACTAAGTCCGAATTGAAAATATTTTCACCGACGACGTATCTTTTTAATGTTATGTTCAGTTATGGGAGCGTATTTGAAGCACTTTTGCTTAATAAACCACGGCTCTATCTCTTACGGTTGATTTTTAAATAATTTCTAAAATCGTCGTCGGCGACTCTTCACGGTAGCCACTCGGTAGGAAAAAATCTAAGTCCGAACTGAAATTATTTTCACCGACGGGGTAGCTTTTAAATGTTAGATTGAGTTATAGGAGCGTATTTGAAGCACTTTTGCTTAATAAACCACGGCTCTATCTCTTACGGTTGATTTTTAAATTAATCAGAAAGTCTTCGTCGGCAGCGCTTCACGGTAGCCTCTCCGTACAGAGACTAAGTCCGAATTGAAAATATTTTCACCGACGACGTATCTTTTAAATGTTATGTTCAGTTATGGGAGCGTATTTGAAGCACTTTTGCTTAATAAACCACGGCTCTATCTCTTACGGTTGATTTTTAAATAATTTCTAAAATTGTCGTCGGCGACTCTTCACGGTAGCCACTCGGTAGGAAAAAATCTAAGTCCGAACTGAAATTATTTTCACCGACGAGGTAACTTTTAAATGTTAGATTGAGTTATAGGAGCGTATTTGAAGCACTTTTGCTTAATAAACCACCGCTCTATCTCTTACGGTTGATTTTTAAATTAATCGGAAAGTCTTCGTCGGCAGCGCTTCACGGTAGCCTCTCCGTACAGAGACTAAGTCCGAATTGAAAATATTTTCACCGACGACGTATCTTTTAAATGTTATGTTCAGTTATGGGAGCGTATTTGAAGCACTTTTGCTTAATAAACCACGGCTCTATCTCTTACGGTTGATTTTTAAATAATTTCTAAAATCGTCGTCGGCGACTCTTCACGGTAGCCACTCGGTAGGAAAAAATCTAAGTCCGAACTGAAATTATTTTCACCGACGAGGTAACTTTTAAATGTTAGATTGAGTTATAGGAGCGTATTTGAAGCACTTTTGCTTAATAAACCACGGCTCTATCTCTTACGGTTGATTTTTAAATTAATCAGAAAGTCTTCGTCGGCAGCGCTTCACGGTAGCCTCTCCGTACAGAGACTAAGTCCGAATTGAAAATATTTTCACCGCCGACGTATCTTTTAAATGTTATGTTCAGTTATGGGAGCGTATTTGAAGCACTTTTGCTTAATAAACCACGGCTCTATCTCTTACGGTTGATTTTTAAATAATTTCTAAAATCGTCGTCGGCGACTCTTCACGGTAGCCACTCGGTAGGAAAAAATCTAAGTCCGAACTGAAATTATTTTCACCGACGAGGTAACTTTTAAATGTTAGATTGAGTTATAGGAGCGTATTTGAAGCACTTTTGCTTAATAAACCACGGCTCTATCTCTCACGGTTGATTTTTAAATTAATCAGAAAGTCTTCGTCGGCAGCGCTTCACGGTAGCCTCTCCGTACAGAGACTAAGTCCGAATTGAAAATATTTTCACCGACGACGTATCTTTTAAATGTTATGTTCAGTTATGGGAGCGTATTTGAAGCACTTTTGCTTAATAAACCACGGCTCTATCTCTTACGGTTGATTTTTAAATAATTTCTAAAATCGTCGTCGGCGACTCTTCACGGTAGCCACTCGGTAGGAAAAAATCTAAGTCCGAACTGAAATTATTTTCACCGACGGGGTAGCTTTTAAATGTTAGATTGAGTTATAGGAGCGTATTTGAAGCACTTTTGCTTAATAAACCACGGCTCTATCTCTCACGGTTGATTTTTAAATTAATCAGAAAGTCTTCGTCGGCAGCGCTTCACGGTAGCCTCTCCGTACAGAGACTAAGTCCGAATTGAAAATATTTTCACCGACGACGTATCTTTTAAATGTTATGTTCAGTTATGGGAGCGTATTTGAAGCACTTTTGCTTAATAAACCACGGCTCTATCTCTTACGGTTGATTTTTAAATAATTTCTAAAATCGTCGTCGGCGACTCTTCACGGTAGCCACTCGGTAGGAAAAAATCTAAGTCCGAACTGAAATTATTTTCACCGACGAGGTAACTTTTAAATGTTAGATTGAGTTATAGGAGCGTATTTGAAGCACTTTTGCTTAATAAACCACGGCTCTATCTCTTACGGTTGATTTTTAAATTAATCAGAAAGTCTTCGTCGGCAGCGCTTCACGGTAGCCTCTCCGTACAGAGACTAAGTCCGAATTGAAAATATTTTCACCGCCGACGTATCTTTTAAATGTTGTGTTCAGTTATGGGAGCGTATTTGAAGCACTTTTGCTTAATAAACCACGGCTCTATCTCTTACGGTTGATTTTTAAATAATTTCTAAAATCGTCGTCGGCGACTCTTCACGGTAGCCACTCGGTAGGAAAAAATCTAAGTCCGAACTGAAATTATTTTCACCGACGAGGTAACTTTTAAATGTTAGATTGAGTTATAGGAGCGTATTTGAAGCACTTTTGCTTAATAAACCACGGCTCTATCTCTCACGGTTGATTTTTAAATTAATCAGAAAGTCTTCGTCGGCAGCGCTTCACGGTAGCCTCTCCGTACAGAGACTAAGTCCGAATTGAAAATATTTTCACCGACGACGTATCTTTTAAATGTTATGTTCAGTTATGGGAGCGTATTTGAAGCACTTTTGCTTAATAAACCACGGCTCTATCTCTTACGGTTGATTTTTAAATAATTTCTAATATCGTCGTCGGCGACTCTTCACGGTAGCCACTCGGTAGGAAAAAATCTAAGTCCGAACTGAAATTATTTTCACCGACGGGGTAGCTTTTAAATGTTAGATTGAGTTATAGGAGCGTATTTGAAGCACTTTTGCTTAATAAACCACGGCTCTATCTCTTACGGTTGATTTTTAAATTAATCAGAAAGTCTTCGTCGGCAGCGCTTCACGGTAGCCTCTCCGTACAGAGACTAAGTCCGAATTGAAAATATTTTCACCGCCGACGTATCTTTTAAATGTTATGTTCAGTTATGGGAGCGTATTTGAAGCACTTTTGCTTAATAAACCACGGCTCTATCTCTTACGGTTGATTTTTAAATAATTTCTAAAATCGTCGTCGGCGACTCTTCACGGTAGCCACTCGGTAGGAAAAAATCTAAGTCCGAACTGAAATTATTTTCACCGACGAGGTAACTTTTAAATGTTAGATTGAGTTATAGGAGCGTATTTGAAGCACTTTTGCTTAATAAACCACGGCTCTATCTCTCACGGTTGATTTTTAAATTAATCAGAAAGTCTTCGTCGGCAGCGCTTCACGGTAGCCTCTCCGTACAGAGACTAAGTCCGAATTGAAAATATTTTCACCGACGACGTATCTTTTAAATGTTATGTTCAGTTATGGGAGCGTATTTGAAGCACTTTTGCTTAATAAACCACGGCTCTATCTCTTACGGTTGATTTTTAAATAATTTCTAAAATCGTCGTCGGCGACTCTTCACGGTAGCCACTCGGTAGGAAAAAATCTAAGTCCGAACTGAAATTATTTTCACCGACGAGGTAACTTTTAAATGTTAGATTGAGTTATAGGAGCGTATTTGAAGCACTTTTGCTTAATAAACCACGGCTCTATCTCTTACGGTTGATTTTTAAATTAATCAGAAAGTCTTCGTCGGCAGCGCTTCACGGTAGCCTCTCCGTACAGAGACTAAGTCCGAATTGAAAATATTTTCACCGCCGACGTATCTTTTAAATGTTATTTTCAGTTATGGGAGCGTATTTGAAGCACTTTTGCTTAATAAACCACGGCTCTATCTCTTACGGTTGATTTTTAAATAATTTCTAAAATCGTCGTCGGCGACTCTTCACGGTAGCCACTCGGTAGGAAAAAATCTAAGTCCGAACTGCAATTATTTTCACCGACGAGGTACCTTTTAAATGTTAGATTGAGTTATAGGAGCGTATTTGAAGCACTTTTGCTTAATAAACCACGGCTCTATCTCTCACGGTTGATTTTTAAATTAATCAGAAAGTCTTCGTCGGCAGCGCTTCACGGTAGCCTCTCCGTACAGAGACTAAGTCCGAATTGAAAATATTTTCACCGACGACGTATCTTTTAAATGTTATGTTCAGTTATGGGAGCGTATTTGAAGCACTTTTGCTTAATAAACCACGGCTCTATCTCTTACGGTTGATTTTTAAATAATTTCTAAAATCGTCGTCGGCGACTCTTCACGGTAGCCACTCGGTAGGAAAAAATCTAAGTCCGAACTGAAATTATTTTCACCGACGAGGTAACTTTTAAATGTTAGATTGAGTTATAGGAGCGTATTTGAAGCACTTTTGCTTAATAAACCACGGCTCTATCTCTTACGGTTGATTTTTAAATTAATCAGAAAGTCTTCGTCGGCAGCGCTTCACGGTAGCCTCTCCGTACAGAGACTAAGTCCGAATTGAAAATATTTTCACCGACAACGTATCTTTTAAATGTTATGTTCAGTTATGGGAGCGTATTTGAAGCACTTTTGCTTAATAAACCACGGCTCTATCTCTTACGGTTGATTTTTAAATAATTTCTAAAATTGTCGTCGGCGACTCTTCACGGTAGCCACTCGGTAGGAAAAAATCTAAGTCCGAACTGAAATTATTTTCACCGACGAGGTAACTTTTAAATGTTAGATTGAGTTATAGGAGCGTATTTGAAGCACTTTTGCTTAATAAACCACCGCTCTATCTCTTACGGTTGATTTTTAAATTAATCGGAAAGTCTTCGTCGGCAGCGCTTCACGGTAGCCTCTCCGTACAGAGACTAAGTCCGAATTGAAAATATTTTCACCGACGACGTATCTTTTAAATGTTATGTTCAGTTATGGGAGCGTATTTGAAGCACTTTTGCTTAATAAACCACGGCTCTATCTCTTACGGTTGATTTTTAAATAATTTCTAAAATCGTCGTCGGCGACTCTTCACGGTAGCCACTCGGTAGGAAAAAATCTAAGTCCGAACTGAAATTATTTTCACCGACGAGGTAACTTTTAAATGTTAGATTGAGTTATAGGAGCGTATTTGAAGCACTTTTGCTTAATAAACCACGGCTCTATCTCTTACGGTTGATTTTTAAATTAATCAGAAAGTCTTCGTCGGCAGCGCTTCACGGTAGCCTCTCCGTACAGAGACTAAGTCCGAATTGAAAATATTTTCACCGCCGACGTATCTTTTAAATGTTATGTTCAGTTATGGGAGCGTATTTGAAGCACTTTTGCTTAATAAACCACGGCTCTATCTCTTACGGTTGATTTTTAAATAATTTCTAAAATCGTCGTCGGCGACTCTTCACGGTAGCCACTCGGTAGGAAAAAATCTAAGTCCGAACTGAAATTATTTTCACCGATGAGGTAACTTTTAAATGTTAGATTGAGTTATAGGAGCGTATTTGAAGCACTTTTGCTTAATAAACCACGGCTCTATCTCTCACGGTTGATTTTTAAATTAATCAGAAAGTCTTCGTCGGCAGCGCTTCACGGTAGCCTCTCCGTACAGAGACTAAGTCCGAATTGAAAATATTTTCACCGACGACGTATCTTTTAAATGTTATGTTCAGTTATGGGAGCGTATTTGAAGCACTTTTGCTTAATAAACCACGGCTCTATCTCTTACGGTTGATTTTTAAATAATTTCTAAAATCGTCGTCGGCGACTCTTCACGGTAGCCACTCGGTAGGAAAAAATCTAAGTCCGAACTGAAATTATTTTCACCGACGGGGTAGCTTTTAAATGTTAGATTGAGTTATAGGAGCGTATTTGAAGCACTTTTGCTTAATAAACCACGGCTCTATCTCTTACGGTTGATTTTTAAATTAATCAGAAAGTCTTCGTCGGCAGCGCTTCACGGTAGCCTCTCCGTACAGAGACTAAGTCCGAATTGAAAATATTTTCACCGACGACGTATCTTTTAAATGTTATGTTCAGTTATGGGAGCGTATTTGAAGCACTTTTGCTTAATAAACCACGGCTCTATCTCTTACGGTTGATTTTTAAATAATTTCTAAAATTGTCGTCGGCGACTCTTCACGGTAGCCACTCGGTAGGAAAAAATCTAAGTCCGAACTGAAATTATTTTCACCGACGAGGTAACTTTTAAATGTTAGATTGAGTTATAGGAGCGTATTTGAAGCACTTTTGCTTAATAAACCACCGCTCTATCTCTTACGGTTGATTTTTAAATTAATCGGAAAGTCTTCGTCGGCAGCGCTTCACGGTAGCCTCTCCGTACAGAGACTAAGTCCGAATTGAAAATATTTTCACCGACGACGTATCTTTTAAATGTTATGTTCAGTTATGGGAGCGTATTTGAAGCACTTTTGCTTAATAAACCACGGCTCTATCTCTTACGGTTGATTTTTAAATAATTTCTAAAATCGTCGTCGGCGACTCTTCACGGTAGCCACTCGGTAGGAAAAAATCTAAGTCCGAACTGAAATTATTTTCACCGACGAGGTAACTTTTAAATGTTAGATTGAGTTATAGGAGCGTATTTGAAGCACTTTTGCTTAATAAACCACGGCTCTATCTCTTACGGTTGATTTTTAAATTAATCAGAAAGTCTTCGTCGGCAGCGCTTCACGGTAGCCTCTCCGTACAGAGACTAAGTCCGAATTGAAAATATTTTCACCGCCGACGTATCTTTTAAATGTTATGTTCAGTTATGGGAGCGTATTTGAAGCACTTTTGCTTAATAAACCACGGCTCTATCTCTTACGGTTGATTTTTAAATAATTTCTAAAATCGTCGTCGGCGACTCTTCACGGTAGCCACTCGGTAGGAAAAAATCTAAGTCCGAACTGAAATTATTTTCACCGACGAGGTAACTTTTAAATGTTAGATTGAGTTATAGGAGCGTATTTGAAGCACTTTTGCTTAATAAACCACGGCTCTATCTCTCACGGTTGATTTTTAAATTAATCAGAAAGTCTTCGTCGGCAGCGCTTCACGGTAGCCTCTCCGTACAGAGACTAAGTCCGAATTGAAAATATTTTCACCGACGACGTATCTTTTAAATGTTATGTTCAGTTATGGGAGCGTATTTGAAGCACTTTTGCTTAATAAACCACGGCTCTATCTCTTACGGTTGATTTTTAAATAATTTCTAAAATCGTCGTCGGCGACTCTTCACGGTAGCCACTCGGTAGGAAAAAATCTAAGTCCGAACTGAAAATATTTTCACCGACAACGTATCTTTTAAATGTTATGTTCAGTTATGGGAGCGTATTTGAAGCACTTTTGCTTAATAAACCACGGCTCTATCTCTTACGGTTGATTTTTAAATAATTTCTAAAATCGTCGTCGGCGACTCTTCACGGTAGCCACTCGGTAGGAAAAAATCTAAGTCCGCACTGAAATTATTTTCACCGACGAGGTAACTTTTAAATGTTAGATTGAGTTATAGGAGCGTATTTGAAGCACTTTTGCTTAATAAACCACGGCTCTATCTCTTACGGTTGATTTTTAAATTAATCAGAAAGTCTTCGTCGGCAGCGCTTTACGGTAGCCTCTCCGTACAGAGACTAAGTCCGAATTGAAAATATTTTCACCGACGACGTATCTTTTAAATGTTATGTTCAGTTATGGGAGCGTATTTGAAGCACTTTTGCTTAATAAACCACGGCTCTATCTCTTACGGTTGATTTTTAAATAATTTCTAAAATCGTCGTCGGCGACTCTTCACGGTAGCCACTCGGTAGGAAAAAATCTAAGTCCGAACTGAAATTATTTTCACCGACGAGGTAACTTTTAAATGTTAGATTGAGTTATAGGAGCCTATTTGAAGCACTTTTGCTTAATAAACCACGGCTCTATCTTTCACGGTTGATTTTTAAATTAATCAGAAAATCTTCGTCGGCAGCGCTTCACGGTAGCCTCTCCGTACAGAGACTAAGTCCGAATTGAAAATATTTTCACCGACGACGTATCTTTTAAATGTTATGTTCAGTTATGGGAGCGTATTTGAAGCACTTTTGCTTAATAAACCACGGCTCTATCTCTTACGGTTGATTTTTAAATAATTTCTAAAATCGTCGTCGGCGACTCTTCACGGTAGCCACTCGGTAGGAAAAAATCTAAGTCCGAACTGAAATTATTTTCACCGACGAGGTAACTTTTAAATGTTAGATTGAGTTATAGGAGCGTATTTGAAGCACTTTTGCTTAATAAACCACGGCTCTATCTCTTACGGTTGATTTTTAAATAATTTCTAAAATCGTCGTCGGCGACTCTTCACGGTAGCCACTCGGTAGGAAAAAATCTAAGTCCGAACTGAAATTATTTTCACCGACGAGGTAACTTTTAAATGTTAGATTGAGTTATAGGAGCGTATTTGAAGCACTTTTGCTTAATAAACCACGGCTCTATCTCTTACGGTTGATTTTTAAATTAATCAGAAAGTCTTCGTCGGCAGCGCTTCTCGGTAGCCTCTCCGTACAGAGCCTAAGTCCGAATTGAAAATATTTTCACCGACGACGTATCTTTTAAATGTTATGTTCAGTTATGGGAGCGTATTTGAAGCACTTTTGCTTAATAAACCACGGCTCTATCTCTTACGGTTGATTTTTAAATAATTTCTAAAATCGTCGTCGGCGACTCTTCACGGTAGCCACTCGGTAGGAAAAAATCTAAGTCCGAACTGAAATTATTTTCACCGACGAGGTAACTTTTAAATGTTAGATTGAGTTATAGGAGCGTATTTGAAGCACTTTTGCTTACTAAACCGCGGCTCTATCTCTTACGGTTGATTTTTAAATTAATCAGAAAGTCTTCGTCGGCAGCGCTTCTCGGTAGCCTCTCCGTACAGAGACTAAGTCCGAATTGAAAATATTTTCACCGACGACGTATCTTTTAAATGTTATGTTCAGTTATGGGAGCGTATTTGAAGCACTTTTGCTTAATAAACCACGGCTCTATCTCTTACGGTTGATTTTTAAATAATTTCTAAAATCGTCGTCGGCGACTCTTCACGGTAGCCACTCGGTAGGAAAAAATCTAAGTCCGAACTGAAATTATTTTAACCGACGAGGTAACTTTTAAATGTTAGATTGAGTTATAGGAGCGTATTTGAAGCACTTTTGCTTAATAAACCACGGCTCTATCTCTTACGGTTGATTTTTAAATTAATAAGAAAATCTTCGTCGGCAGCGCTTCACGGTAGCCTCTCCGTACAGAGACTAAGTCCGAATTGAAAATATTTTCACCGACGACGTATCTTTTAAATGTTATGTTCAGTTATGGGAGCGTATTTGAAGCACTTTTGCTTAATAAACCACGGCTCTATCTCTTACGGTTGATTTTTAAATAATTTCTAAAATCGTCGTCGGCGACTCTTCACGGTAGCCACTCGGTAGGAAAAAATCTAAGTCCGAACTGAAATTATTTTCACCGACGAGGTAACTTTTAAATGTTAGATTGAGTTATAGGAGCGTATTTGAAGCACTTTTGCTTAATAAACCACGGCTCTATCTCTTACGGTTGATTTTTAAATAATTTCTAAAATCGTCGTCGGCGACTCTTCACGGTAGCCACTCGGTAAGAAAAAATCTAAGTCCGAACTGAAATTATTTTCACAGACGAGGTGACTTTTAAATGTTAGATTGAGTTATAGGAGCGTATTTGAAGCACTTTTGCTTACTAAACCGCGGCTCTATCTCTTACGGTTGATTTTTAAATTAATCAGAAAGTCTTCGTCGGCAGCGCTTCTCGGTAGCCTCTCCGTACAGAGCCTAAGTCCGAATTGAAAATATTTTCACCGACGACGTATCTTTTAAATGTTATGTTCAGTTATGGGAGCGTATTTGAAGCACTTTTGCTTAATAAACCACGGCTCTATCTCTTACGGTTGATTTTTACATAATTTCTAAAATCGTCGTCGGCGACTCTTCACGGTAGCCACTCGGTAGGAAAAAATCTAAGTCCGAACTGAAATTATTTTCACCGACGAGGTAACTTTTAAATGTTAGATTGAGTTATAGGAGCGTATTTGAAGCACTTTTGCTTACTAAACCGCGGCTCTATCTCTTACGGTTGATTTTTAAATTAATCAGAAAGTCTTCGTCGGCAGCGCTTCTCGGTAGCCTCTCCGTACAGAGACTAAGTCCGAATTGAAAATATTTTCACCGACGACGTATCTTTTAAATGTTATGTTCAGTTATGGGAGCGTATTTGAAGCACTTTTGCTTAATAAACCACGGCTCTATCTCTTACGGTTGATTTTTAAATAATTTCTAAAATCGTCGTCGGCGACTCTTCACGGTAGCCACTCGGTAGGAAAAAATCTAAGTCCGAACTGAAATTATTTTCACCGACGAGGTAACTTTTAAATGTTAGATTGAGTTATAGGAGCGTATTTGAAGCACTTTTGCTTAATAAACCACGGCTCTATCTCTTACGGTTGATTTTTAAATAATTTCTAAAATCGTCGTCGGCGACTCTTCACGGTAGCCACTCGGTAAGAAAAAATCTAAGTCCGAACTGAAATTATTTTCACAGACGAGGTGACTTTTAAATGTTAGATTGAGTTATAGGAGCGTATTTGAAGCACTTTTGCTTACTAAACCGCGGCTCTATCTCTTACGGTTGATTTTTAAATTAATCAGAAAGTCTTCGTCGGCAGCGCTTCTCGGTAGCCTCTCCGTACAGAGCCTAAGTCCGAATTGAAAATATTTTCACCGACGACGTATCTTTTAAATGTTATGTTCAGTTATGGGAGCGTATTTGAAGCACTTTTGCTTAATAAACCACGGCTCTATCTCTTACGGTTGATTTTTAAATAATTTCTAAAATCGTCGTCGGCGACTCTTCACGGTAGCCACTCGGTAGGAAAAAATCTAAGTCCGAACTGAAATTATTTTCACCGACGAGGTAACTTTTAAATGTTAGATTGAGTTATAGGAGCGTATTTGAAGCACTTTTGCTTACTAAACCGCGGCTCTATCTCTTACGGTTGATTTTTAAATTAATCAGAAAGTCTTCGTCGGCAGCGCTTCTCGGTAGCCTCTCCGTACAGAGACTAAGTCCGAATTGAAAATATTTTCACCGACGACGTATCTTTTAAATGTTATGTTCAGTTATGGGAGCGTATTTGAAGCACTTTTGCTTAATAAACCACGGCTCTATCTCTTACGGTTGATTTTTAAATAATTTCTAAAATCGTCGTCGGCGACTCTTCACGGTAGCCACTCGGTAGGAAAAAATCTAAGTCCGAACTGAAATTATTTTAACCGACGAGGTAACTTTTAAATGTTAGATTGAGTTATAGGAGCGTATTTGAAGCACTTTTGCTTAATAAACCACGGCTCTATCTCTTACGGTTGATTTTTAAATTAATCAGAAAGTCTTCGTCGGCAGCGCTTCACGGTAGCCTCTCCGTACAGAGACTAAGTCCGAATTGAAAATATTTTCACCGACGAGGTAACTTTTAAATGTTAGATTGAGTTATAGGAGCGTATTTGAAGCACTTTTGCTTAATAAACCACGGCTCTATCTCTTACGGTTGATTTTTAAATAATTTCTAAAATCGTCGTCGGCGACTCTTCACGGTAGCCACTCGGTAGGAAAAAATCTAAGTCCGAACTGAAATTATTTTCACCGACGAGGTAACTTTTAAATGTTAGATTGAGTTATAGGAGCGTATTTGAAGCACTTTTGCTTAATAAACCACCGCTCTATCTCTTACGGTTGATTTTTAAATTAATCGGAAAGTCTTCGTCGGCAGCGCTTCACGGTAGCCTCTCCGTACAGAGACTAAGTCCGAATTGAAAATATTTTCACCGACGACGTATCTTTTAAATGTTATGTTCAGTTATGGGAGCGTATTTGAAGCACTTTTGCTTAATAAACCACGGCTCTATCTCTTACGGTTGATTTTTAAATAATTTCTAAAATCGTCGTCGGCGACTCTTCACGGTAGCCACTCGGTAGGAAAAAATCTAAGTCCGAACTGAAATTATTTTCACCGACGAGGTAACTTTTAAATGTTAGATTGAGTTATAGGAGCGTATTTGAAGCACTTTTGCTTAATAAACCACGGCTCTATCTCTTACGGTTGATTTTTAAATTAATCAGAAAGTCTTCGTCGGCAGCGCTTCACGGTAGCCTCTCCGTACAGAGACTAAGTCCGAATTGAAAATATTTTCACCGCCGACGTATCTTTTAAATGTTATGTTCAGTTATGGGAGCGTATTTGAAGCACTTTTGCTTAATAAACCACGGCTCTATCTCTTACGGTTGATTTTTAAATAATTTCTAAAATCGTCGTCGGCGACTCTTCACGGTAGCCACTCGGTAGGAAAAAATCTAAGTCCGAACTGAAATTATTTTCACCGCCGAGGTAACTTTTAAATGTTAGGTTGAGTTATAGGAGCGTATTTGAAGCACTTTTGCTTAATAAACCACGGCTCTATCTCTTACGGTTGATTTTTAAATTAATCAGAAAGTCTTCGTCGGCAGCGCTTCACGGTAGCCTCTCCGTACAGAGACTAAGTCCGAATTGAAAATATTTTCACCGCCGACGTCTCTTTTAAATGTTATGTTCAGTTATGGGAGCGTATTTGAAGCACTTTTGCTTAATAAACCACGGCTCTATCTCTTACGGTTGATTTTTAAATAATTTCTAAAATCGTCGTCGGCGACTCTTCACGGTAGCCACTCGGTAGGAAAAAATCTAAGTCCGAACTGAAATTATTTTCACCGACGAGGTAACTTTTAAATGTTAGATTGAGTTATAGGAGCGTATTTGAAGCACTTTTGCTTAATAAACCACGGCTCTATCTCTCACGGTTGATTTTTAAATTAATCAGAAAGTCTTCGTCGGCAGCGCTTCACGGTAGCCTCTCCGTACAGAGACTAAGTCCGAATTGAAAATATTTTCACCGACGACGTATCTTTTAAATGTTATGTTCAGTTATGGGAGCGTATTTGAAGCACTTTTGCTTAATAAACCACGGCTCTATCTCTTACGGTTGATTTTTAAATAATTTCTAAAATCGTCGTCGGCGACTCTTCACGGTAGCCACTCGGTAGGAAAAAATCTAAGTCCGAACTGAAATTATTTTCACCGACGGGGTAGCTTTTAAATGTTAGATTGAGTTATAGGAGCGTATTTGAAGCACTTTTGCTTAATAAACCACGGCTCTATCTCTCACGGTTGATTTTTAAATTAATCAGAAAGTCT
Source organism: Nysson spinosus (assembly GCA_910591585.2). Classification (NCBI taxonomy): domain Eukaryota; kingdom Metazoa; phylum Arthropoda; class Insecta; order Hymenoptera; family Crabronidae; genus Nysson; species Nysson spinosus. Next base: position 2,124,033 of record OU342836.1, on the reverse strand, counting down.
TCGTCGGCAGCGCTTCACGGTAGCCTCTCCGTACAGAGACTAAGTCCGAATTGAAAATATTTTCACCGACGACGTATCTTTTAAATGTTATGTTCAGTTATGGGAGCGTATTTGAAGCACTTTTGCTTAATAAACCACGGCTCTATCTCTTACGGTTGATTTTTAAATAATTTCTAAAATCGTCGTCGGCGACTCTTCACGGTAGCCACTCGGTAGGAAAAAATCTAAGTCCGAACTGAAATTATTTTCACCGACGAGGTAACTTTTAAATGTTAGATTGAGTTATAGGAGCGTATTTGAAGCACTTTTGCTTAATAAACCACGGCTCTATCTCTTACGGTTGATTTTTAAATAATTTCTAAAATCGTCGTCGGCGACTCTTCACGGTAGCCACTCGGTAGGAAAAAATCTAAGTCCGAACTGAAATTATTTTCACCGACGAGGTAACTTTTAAATGTTAGATTGAGTTATAGGAGCGTATTTGAAGCACTTTTGCTTAATAAACCACCGCTCTATCTCTTACGGTTGATTTTTAAATTAATCGGAAAGTCTTCGTCGGCAGCGCTTCACGGTAGCCTCTCCGTACAGAGACTAAGTCCGAATTGAAAATATTTTCACCGACGACGTATCTTTTAAATGTTATGTTCAGTTATGGGAGCGTATTTGAAGCACTTTTGCTTAATAAACCACGGCTCTATCTCTTACGGTTGATTTTTAAATAATTTCTAAAATCGTCGTCGGCGACTCTTCACGGTAGCCACTCGGTAGGAAAAAATCTAAGTCCGAACTGAAATTATTTTCACCGACGAGGTAACTTTTAAATGTTAGATTGAGTTATAGGAGCGTATTTGAAGCACTTTTGCTTAATAAACCACGGCTCTATCTCTTACGGTTGATTTTTAAATTAATCAGAAAGTCTTCGTCGGCAGCGCTTCACGGTAGCCTCTCCGTACAGAGACTAAGTCCGAATTGAAAATATTTTCACCGCCGACGTATCTTTTAAATGTTATGTTCAGTTATGGGAGCGTATTTGAAGCACTTTTGCTTAATAAACCACGGCTCTATCTCTTACGGTTGATTTTTAAATAATTTCTAAAATCGTCGTCGGCGACTCTTCACGGTAGCCACTCGGTAGGAAAAAATCTAAGTCCGAACTGAAATTATTTTCACCGACGAGGTAACTTTTAAATGTTAGATTGAGTTATAGGAGCGTATTTGAAGCACTTTTGCTTAATAAACCACGGCTCTATCTCTCACGGTTGATTTTTAAATTAATCAGAAAGTCTTCGTCGGCAGCGCTTCACGGTAGCCTCTCCGTACAGAGACTAAGTCCGAATTGAAAATATTTTCACCGACGACGTATCTTTTAAATGTTATGTTCAGTTATGGGAGCGTATTTGAAGCACTTTTGCTTAATAAACCACGGCTCTATCTCTTACGGTTGATTTTTAAATAATTTCTAAAATCGTCGTCGGCGACTCTTCACGGTAGCCACTCGGTAGGAAAAAATCTAAGTCCGAACTGAAATTATTTTCACCGACGGGGTAGCTTTTAAATGTTAGATTGAGTTATAGGAGCGTATTTGAAGCACTTTTGCTTAATAAACCACGGCTCTATCTCTCACGGTTGATTTTTAAATTAATCAGAAAGTCTTCGTCGGCAGCGCTTCACGGTAGCCTCTCCGTACAGAGACTAAGTCCGAATTGAAAATATTTTCACCGACGACGTATCTTTTAAATGTTATGTTCAGTTATGGGAGCGTATTTGAAGCACTTTTGCTTAATAAACCACGGCTCTATCTCTTACGGTTGATTTTTAAATAATTTCTAAAATCGTCGTCGGCGACTCTTCACGGTAGCCACTCGGTAGGAAAAAATCTAAGTCCGAACTGAAATTATTTTCACCGACGAGGTAACTTTTAAATGTTAGATTGAGTTATAGGAGCGTATTTGAAGCACTTTTGCTTAATAAACCACGGCTCTATCTCTTACGGTTGATTTTTAAATTAATCAGAAAGTCTTCGTCGGCAGCGCTTCACGGTAGCCTCTCCGTACAGAGACTAAGTCCGAATTGAAAATATTTTCACCGCCGACGTATCTTTTAAATGTTATGTTCAGTTATGGGAGCGTATTTGAAGCACTTTTGCTTAATAAACCACGGCTCTATCTCTTACGGTTGATTTTTAAATAATTTCTAAAATCGTCGTCGGCGACTCTTCACGGTAGCCACTCGGTAGGAAAAAATCTAAGTCCGAACTGAAATTATTTTCACCGACGAGGTAACTTTTAAATGTTAGATTGAGTTATAGGAGCGTATTTGAAGCACTTTTGCTTAATAAACCACGGCTCTATCTCTCACGGTTGATTTTTAAATTAATCAGAAAGTCTTCGTCGGCAGCGCTTCACGGTAGCCTCTCCGTACAGAGACTAAGTCCGAATTGAAAATATTTTCACCGACGACGTATCTTTTAAATGTTATGTTCAGTTATGGGAGCGTATTTGAAGCACTTTTGCTTAATAAACCACGGCTCTATCTCTTACGGTTGATTTTTAAATAATTTCTAATATCGTCGTCGGCGACTCTTCACGGTAGCCACTCGGTAGGAAAAAATCTAAGTCCGAACTGAAATTATTTTCACCGACGGGGTAGCTTTTAAATGTTAGATTGAGTTATAGGAGCGTATTTGAAGCACTTTTGCTTAATAAACCACGGCTCTATCTCTTACGGTTGATTTTTAAATTAATCAGAAAGTCTTCGTCGGCAGCGCTTCACGGTAGCCTCTCCGTACAGAGACTAAGTCCGAATTGAAAATATTTTCACCGACGACGTATCTTTTAAATGTTATGTTCAGTTATGGGAGCGTATTTGAAGCACTTTTGCTTAATAAACCACGGCTCTATCTCTTACGGTTGATTTTTAAATAATTTCTAAAATCGTCGTCGGCGACTCTTCACGGTAGCCACTCGGTAGGAAAAAATCTAAGTCCGAACTGAAATTATTTTCACCGACGAGGTAACTTTTAAATGTTAGATTGAGTTATAGGAGCGTATTTGAAGCACTTTTGCTTAATAAACCACGGCTCTATCTCTTACGGTTGATTTTTAAATTAATCAGAAAGTCTTCGTCGGCAGCGCTTCACGGTAGCCTCTCCGTACAGAGACTAAGTCCGAATTGAAAATATTTTCACCGCCGACGTATCTTTTAAATGTTATGTTCAGTTATGGGAGCGTATTTGAAGCACTTTTGCTTAATAAACCACGGCTCTATCTCTTACGGTTGATTTTTAAATAATTTCTAAAATCGTCGTCGGCGACTCTTCACGGTAGCCACTCGGTAGGAAAAAATCTAAGTCCGAACTGAAATTATTTTCACCGACGAGGTTACTTTTAAATGTTAGATTGAGTTATAGGAGCGTATTTGAAGCACTTTTGCTTAATAAACCACGGCTCTATCTCTCACGGTTGATTTTTAAATTAATCAGAAAGTCTTCGTCGGCAGCGCTTCACGGTAGCCTCTCCGTACAGAGACTAAGTCCGAATTGAAAATATTTTCACCGACGACGTATCTTTTAAATGTTATGTTCAGTTATGGGAGCGTATTTGAAGCACTTTTGCTTAATAAACCACGGCTCTATCTCTTACGGTTGATTTTTAAATAATTTCTAAAATCGTCGTCGGCGACTCTTCACGGTAGCCACTCGGTAGGAAAAAATCTAAGTCCGAACTGAAATTATTTTCACCGACGGGGTAGCTTTTAAATGTTAGATTGAGTTATAGGAGCGTATTTGAAGCACTTTTGCTTAATAAACCACGGCTCTATCTCTTACGGTTGATTTTTAAATTAATCAGAAATTCTTCGTCGACAGCGCTTCACGGTAGCCTCTCCGTACAGAGACTAAGTCCGAATTGAAAATATTTTCACCGACGACGTATCTTTTAAATGTTATGTTCAGTTATGGGAGCGTATTTGAAGCACTTTTGCTTAATAAACCACGGCTCTATCTCTTACGGTTGATTTTTAAATAATTTCTAAAATCGTCGTCGGCGACTCTTCACGGTAGCCACTCGGTAGGAAAAAATCTAAGTCCGAACTGAAATTATTTTCACCGACGAGGTAACTTTTAAATGTTAGATTGAGTTATAGGAGCGTATTTGAAGCACTTTTGCTTAATAAACCACGGCTCTATCTCTTACGGTTGATTTTTAAATTAATCAGAAAGTCTTCGTCGGCAGCGCTTCACGGTAGCCTCTCCGTACAGAGACTAAGTCCGAATTGAAAATATTTTCACCGACAACGTATCTTTTAAATGTTATGTTCAGTTATGGGAGCGTATTTGAAGCACTTTTGCTTAATAAACCACGGCTCTATCTCTTACGGTTGATTTTTAAATAATTTCTAAAATCGTCGTCGGCGACTCTTCACGGTAGCCACTCGGTAGGAAAAAATCTAAGTCCGCACTGAAATTATTTTCACCGACGAGGTAACTTTTAAATGTTAGATTGAGTTATAGGAGCGTATTTGAAGCACTTTTGCTTAATAAACCACGGCTCTATCTCTTACGGTTGATTTTTAAATTAATCAGAAAGTCTTCGTCGGCAGCGCTTTACGGTAGCCTCTCCGTACAGAGACTAAGTCCGAATTGAAAATATTTTCACCGACGACGTATCTTTTAAATGTTATGTTCAGTTATGGGAGCGTATTTGAAGCACTTTTGCTTAATAAACCACGCCTCTATCTCTTACGGTTGATTTTTAAATAATTTCTAAAATCGTCGTCGGCGACTCTTCACGGTAGCCACTCGGTAGGAAAAAATCTAAGTCCGAACTGAAATTATTTTCACCGACGAGGTAACTTTTAAATGTTAGATTGAGTTATAGGAGCCTATTTGAAGCACTTTTGCTTAATAAACCACGGCTCTATCTTTCACGGTTGATTTTTAAATTAATCAGAAAATCTTCGTCGGCAGCGCTTCACGGTAGCCTCTCCGTACAGAGACTAAGTCCGAATTGAAAATATTTTCACCGACGACGTATCTTTTAAATGTTATGTTCAGTTATGGGAGCGTATTTGAAGCACTTTTGCTTAATAAACCACGGCTCTATCTCTTACGGTTGATTTTTAAATAATTTCTAAAATCGTCGTCGGCGACTCTTCACGGTAGCCACTCGGTAGGAAAAAATCTAAGTCCGAACTGAAATTATTTTCACCGACGAGGTAACTTTTAAATGTTAGATTGAGTTATAGGAGCGTATTTGAAGCACTTTTGCTTACTAAACCGCGGCTCTATCTCTTACGGTTGATTTTTAAATTAATCAGAAAGTCTTCGTCGGCAGCGCTTCTCGGTAGCCTCTCCGTACAGAGACTAAGTCCGAATTGAAAATATTTTCACCGACGACGTATCTTTTAAATGTTATGTTCAGTTATGGGAGCGTATTTGAAGCACTTTTGCTTAATAAACCACGGCTCTATCTCTTACGGTTGATTTTTAAATAATTTCTAAAATCGTCGTCGGCGACTCTTCACGGTAGCCACTCGGTAGGAAAAAATCTAAGTCCGAACTGAAATTATTTTAACCGACGAGGTAACTTTTAAATGTTAGATTGAGTTATAGGAGCGTATTTGAAGCACTTTTGCTTAATAAACCACGGCTCTATCTCTTACGGTTGATTTTTAAATTAATCAGAAAATCTTCGTCGGCAGCGCTTCACGGTAGCCTCTCCGTACAGAGACTAAGTCCGAATTGAAAATATTTTCACCGACGACGTATCTTTTAAATGTTATGTTCAGTTATGGGAGCGTATTTGAAGCACTTTTGCTTAATAAACCACGGCTCTATCTCTTACGGTTGATTTTTAAATAATTTCTAAAATCGTCGTCGGCGACTCTTCACGGTAGCCACTCGGTAGGAAAAAATCTAAGTCCGAACTGAAATTATTTTCACCGACGAGGTAACTTTTAAATGTTAGATTGAGTTATAGGAGCGTATTTGAAGCACTTTTGCTTAATAAACCACGGCTCTATCTCTTACGGTTGATTTTTAAATAATTTCTAAAATCGTCGTCGGCGACTCTTCACGGTAGCCACTCGGTAAGAAAAAATCTAAGTCCGAACTGAAATTATTTTCACAGACGAGGTGACTTTTAAATGTTAGATTGAGTTATAGGAGCGTATTTGAAGCACTTTTGCTTACTAAACCGCGGCTCTATCTCTTACGGTTGATTTTTAAATTAATCAGAAAGTCTTCGTCGGCAGCGCTTCTCGGTAGCCTCTCCGTACAGAGCCTAAGTCCGAATTGAAAATATTTTCACCGACGACGTATCTTTTAAATGTTATGTTCAGTTATGGGAGCGTATTTGAAGCACTTTTGCTTAATAAACCACGGCTCTATCTCTTACGGTTGATTTTTAAATAATTTCTAAAATCGTCGTCGGCGACTCTTCACGGTAGCCACTCGGTAGGAAAAAATCTAAGTCCGAACTGAAATTATTTTCACCGACGAGGTAACTTTTAAATGTTAGATTGAGTTATAGGAGCGTATTTGAAGCACTTTTGCTTACTAAACCGCGGCTCTATCTCTTACGGTTGATTTTTAAATTAATCAGAAAGTTTTCGTCGGCAGCGCTTCTCGGTAGCCTCTCCGTACAGAGACTAAGTCCGAATTGAAAATATTTTCACCGACGACGTATCTTTTAAATGTTATGTTCAGTTATGGGAGCGTATTTGAAGCACTTTTGCTTAATAAACCACGGCTCTATCTCTTACGGTTGATTTTTAAATAATTTCTAAAATCGTCGTCGGCGACTCTTCACGGTAGCCACTCGGTAGGAAAAAATCTAAGTCCGAACTGAAATTATTTTAACCGACGAGGTAACTTTTAAATGTTAGATTGAGTTATAGGAGCGTATTTGAAGCACTTTTGCTTAATAAACCACGGCTCTATCTCTTACGGTTGATTTTTAAATTAATCAGAAAGTCTTCGTCGGCAGCGCTTCACGGTAGCCTCTCCGTACAGAGACTAAGTCCGAATTGAAAATATTTTCACCGACGAGGTAACTTTTAAATGTTAGATTGAGTTATAGGAGCGTATTTGAAGCACTTTTGCTTAATAAACCACGGCTCTATCTCTTACGGTTGATTTTTAAATAATTTCTAAAATCGTCGTCGGCGACTCTTCACGGTAGCCACTCGGTAGGAAAAAATCTAAGTCCGAACTGAAATTATTTTCACCGACGAGGTAACTTTTAAATGTTAGATTGAGTTATAGGAGCGTATTTGAAGCACTTTTGCTTAATAAACCACGGCTCTATCTCTCACGGTTGATTTTTAAATTAATCAGAAAGTCTTCGTCGGCAGCGCTTCACGGTAGCCTCTCCGTACAGAGACTAAGTCCGAATTGAAAATATTTTCACCGACGACGTATCTTTTAAATGTTATGTTCAGTTATGGGAGCGTATTTGAAGCACTTTTGCTTAATAAACCACGGCTCTATCTCTTACGGTTGATTTTTAAATAATTTCTAAAATTGTCGTCGGCGACTCTTCACGGTAGCCACTCGGTAGGAAAAAATCTAAGTCCGAACTGAAATTATTTTCACCGACGAGGTAACTTTTAAATGTTAGATTGAGTTATAGGAGCGTATTTGAAGCACTTTTGCTTAATAAACCACGGCTCTATCTCTTACGGTTGATTTTTAAATTAATCAGAAAATCTTCGTCGGCAGCGCTTCACGGTAGCCTCTCCGTACAGAGACTAAGTCCGAATTGAAAATATTTTCACCGACGACGTATCTTTTAAATGTTATGTTCAGTTATGGGAGCGTATTTTAAGCACTTTTGCTTAATAAACCACGGCTCTATCTCTTACGGTTGATTTTTAAATAATTTCTAAAATCGTCGTCGGCGACTCTTCACGGTAGCCACTCGGTAGGAAAAAATCTAAGTCCGAACTGAAATTATTTTCACCGACGAGGTAACTTTTAAATGTTAGATTGAGTTATAGGAGCGTATTTGAAGCACTTTTGCTTAATAAACCACGGCTCTATCTCTTACGGTTGATTTTTAAATAATTTCTAAAATCGTCGTCGGCGACTCTTCACGGTAGCCACTCGGTAGGAAAAAATCTAAGTCCGAACTGAAATTATTTTCACAGACGAGGTGACTTTTAAATGTTAGATTGAGTTATAGGAGCGTATTTGAAGCACTTTTGCTTACTAAACCGCGGCTCTATCTCTTACGGTTGATTTTTAAATAATTTCTAAAATCGTCGTCGGCGACTCTTCACGGTAGCCACTCGGTAGGAAAAAATCTAAGTCCGAACTGAAATTATTTTCACAGACGAGGTGACTTTTAAATGTTAGATTGAGTTATAGGAGCGTATTTGAAGCACTTTTGCTTACTAAACCGCGGCTCTATCTCTTACGGTTGATTTTTAAATTAATCAGAAAGTCTTCGTCGGCAGCGCTTCTCGGTAGCCTCTCCGTACAGAGCCTAAGTCCGAATTGAAAATATTTTCACCGACGACGTATCTTTTAAATGTTATGTTCAGTTATGGGAGCGTATTTGAAGCACTTTTGCTTAATAAACCACGGCTCTATCTCTTACGGTTGATTTTTAAATAATTTCTAAAATCGTCGTCGGCGACTCTTCACGGTAGCCACTCGGTAGGAAAAAATCTAAGTCCGAACTGAAATTATTTTCACAGACGAGGTAACTTTTAAATGTTAGATTGAGTTATAGGAGCGTATTTGAAGCACTTTTGCTTAATAAACCACGGCTCTATCTCTTACGGTTGATTTTTAAATTAATCAGAAAGTCTTCGTCGGCAGCGCTTCACGGTAGCCTCTCCGTACAGAGACTAAGTCCGAATTGAAAATATTTTCACCGACGACGTATCTTTTAAATGTTATGTTCAGTTATGGGAGCGTATTTGAAGCACTTTTGCTTAATAAACCACGGCTCTATCTCTTACGGTTGATTTTTAAATAATTTCTAAAATCGTCGTCGGCGACCCTTCACGGTAGCCACTCGGTAGGAAAAAATCTAAGTCCGAACTGAAATTATTTTCACCGACGAGGTAACTTTTAAATGTTAGATTGAGTTATAGGAGCGTATTTGAAGCACTTTTGCTTAATAAACCACGGCTCTATCTCTTACGGTTGATTTTTAAATTAATCAGAAAGTCTTCGTCGGCAGCGCTTCACGGTAGCCTCTCCGTACAGAGACTAAGTCCGAATTGAAAATATTTTCACCGACGAGGTAACTTTTAAATGTTAGATTGAGTTATAGGAGCGTATTTGAAGCACTTTTGCTTAATAAACCACGGCTCTATCTCTTACGGTTGATTTTTAAATTAATCAGAAAGTCTTCGTCGGCAGCGCTTCACGGTAGCCTCTCCGTACAGAGACTAAGTCCGAATTGAAAATATTTTCACCGACGACGTATCTTTTAAATGTTATGTTCAGTTATGGGAGCGTATTTGAAGCACTTTTGCTTAATAAACCACGGCTCTATCTCTCACGGTTGATTTTTAAATTAATCAGAAAGTCTTCGTCGGCAGCGCTTCACGGTAGCCTCTCCGTACAGAGACTAAGTCCGAATTGAAAATATTTTCACCGACGACGTATCTTTTAAATGTTATGTTCAGTTATGGGAGCGTATTTGAAGCACTTTTGCTTAATAAACCACGGCTCTATCTCTTACGGTTGATTTTTAAATTAATCAGAAAGTCTTCGTCGGCAGCGCTTCACGGTAGCCTCTCCGTACAGAGACTAAGTCCGAATTGAAAATATTTTCACCGACGACGTATCTTTTAAATGTTATGTTCAGTTATGGGAGCGTATTTGAAGCACTTTTGCTTAATAAACCACGGCTCTATCTCTCACGGTTGATTTTTAAATTAATCAGAAAGTCTTCGTCGGCAGCGCTTCACGGTAGCCTCTCCGTACAGAGACTAAGTCCGAATTGAAAATATTTTCACCGACGACGTATCTTTTAAATGTTATGTTCAGTTATGGGAGCGTATTTGAAGCACTTTTGCTTAATAAACCACGGCTCTATCTCTTACGGTTGATTTTTAAATAATTTCTAAAATCGTCGTCGGCGACTCTTCACGGTAGCCACTCGGTAGGAAAAAATCTAAGTCCGAACTGAAATTATTTTCACCGACGAGGTAACTTTTAAATGTTAGATTGAGTTATAGGAGCGTATTTGAAGCACTTTTGCTTAATAAACCACGGCTCTATCTCTTACGGTTGATTTTTAAATAATTTCTAAAACCGTCGTCGGCGACTCTTCACGGTAGCCACTCGGTAGGAAAAAATCTAAGTCCGAACTGAAATTAGTTTCACCGACGAGGTAACTTTTAAATGTTAGATTGAGTTATAGGAGCGTATTTGAAGCACTTTTGCTTAATAAACCACGGCTCTATCTCTTACGGTTGATTTTTAAATTAATCAGAAAGTCTTCGTCGGCAGCGCTTCACGGTAGCCTCTCCGTACAGAGACTAAGTCCGAATTGAAAATATTTTCACCGCCGACGTATCTTTTAAATGTTATGTTCAGTTATGGGAGCGTATTTGAAGCACTTTTGCTTAATAAACCACGGCTCTATCTCTTACGGTTGATTTTTAAATAATTTCTAAAATCGTCGTCGGCGACTCTTCACGGTAGCCACTCGGTAAGAAAAAATCTAAGTCCGAACTGAAATTATTTTAACCGACGAGGTAACTTTTAAATGTTAGATTGAGTTATAGGAGCGTATTTGAAGCACTTTTGCTTAATAAACCACGGCTCTATCTCTTACGGTTGATTTTTAAATTAATCAGAAAATCTTCGTCGGCAGCGCTTCACGGTAGCCTCTCCGTACAGAGACTAAGTCCGAATTGAAAATATTTTCACCGCCGACGTATCTTTTAAATGTTATGTTCAGTTATGGGAGCGTATTTGAAGCACTTTTGCTTAATAAACCACGGCTCTATCTCTTACGGTTGATTTTTAAATAATTTCTAAAATCGTCGTCGGCGACTCTTCACGGTAGCCACTCGGTAAGAAAAAATCTAAGTCCGAATTGAAAATATTTTCACCGACGACGTATCTTTTAAATGTTATGTTCAGTTATGGGAGCGTATTTGAAGCACTTTTGCTTAATAAACCACGGCTCTATCTCTCACGGTTGATTTTTAAATTAATGAGAAAGTCTTCGTCGGCAGCGCTTCACGGTAGCCTCTCCGTACAGAGACTAAGTCCGAATAGAAAATATTTTCACCGACGACGTATCTTTTAAATGTTATGTTCAGTTATGGGAGCGTATTTGAAGCACTTTTGCTTAATAAACCACGGCTCTATCTCTTACGGTTGATTTTTAAATAATTTCTAAAATCGTCGTCGGCGACTCTTCACGGTAGCCACTCGGTAGGAAAAAATCTAAGTCCGAACTGAAATTATTTTCACCGACGAGGTAACTTTTAAATGTTAGATTGAGTTATAGGAGCGTATTTGAAGCACTTTTGCTTAATAAACCACGGCTCTATCTCTTACGGTTGATTTTTAAATTAATCAGAAAGTCTTCGTCGGCAGCGCTTCACGGTAGCCTCTCCGTACAGAGACTAAGTCCGAATTGAAAATATTTTCACCGACGACGTATCTTTTAAATGTTAGATTGAGTTATAGGAGCGTATTTGAAGCACTTTTGCTTAATAAACCACGGCTCTATCTCTCACGGTTGATTTTTAAATTAATCAGAAAGTCTTCGTCGGCAGCGCTTCACGGTAGCCTCTCCGTACAGAGACTAAGTCCGAATTGAAAATATTTTCACCGACGACGTATCTTTTAAATGTTATGTTCAGTTATGGGAGCGTATTTGAAGCACTTTTGCTTAATAAACCACGGCTCTATCTCTTACGGTTGATTTTTAAATAATTTCTAAAATCGTCGTCGGCGACTCTTCACGGTAGCCACTCGGTAGGAAAAAATCTAAGTCCGAACTGAAATTA